>JAHVAK010000201.1:1348500-2697000 GCA_019845155.1 Luehdorfia chinensis | reverse complement strand
ATATATATATATATATATATATATATATGTATGAATATTTGAATGCGTATATATTAATCTAATTATGTATATTGTATTGCTATCTATGTATATATTTTTTCTTTTGTAATGTTTGCTGCACCGCCTATCATATGTTTATCTCTGCTTAGCCTTATGGTTGACTGGGAGAGAATGCCTTCAGGCATTAAGTCCGCCATATGTACAACTTAAGTGCATAGAAGTTTAAATAAATAAAAAAAAATACATGAATTTATCAATATTTAACAATTAGCTGATGCCCGCGACTTCGTCCGCGTGGATGAAGGTTTTTTTAAATATCCCATGGAAGTTATTTGATTTTCTGGAATGAAAAGTATCCTACGTCCGTCTCCAGGGTGCAACTTATCTCTGTGCCGAATTTTGTCAAGATCGGTTCAGCAGTTGAACCGAGAAAATGTCACAAATAGACAGGGGGACAACGAATAACTTTCGCATTTATAATATAAAGTAGAATTAAGAGAAATATTTAAACTACCATGAACGAAAATAATGATGACCAACATACATACATACATACATAAGATCACGACGGTATCCCATAAGGGATAGTCAGAGACTGGGCACTCACTGCAAAAACAGATGACTGCCACAATCCACGTTTCACCATAACAATATAATGCACTTGGTGTGATAGGTGGTGAGCCCATCGCCACCATGCGCTGTTGGGTGCACTGTGCAGTTTAATTCCTTACTCGCCTTTTACGAGATCCATTGGATGAGATGGAGTCGTAGTATTCTTTTAACGAGCCGCCACCACACGGCTCATGATGACCAAATGCAAATTAAAGTCGCGCGCATAGCCCCTAATTACCACAGGTTTTCAGATTTTACGCAGAAACCTTAAATATTTCTAAAATAAATAGTAGCTAGAGTTTGTTTAGTAGTAGAGATTGTTGTCTGAAAAATCCCTTACCTGCCAATGAAACTCCCGTTTATTAAAATTACCAGGGTAAATTATTAATTATTGTAGTGTTTGCGAGTGGAGTGGTGATTTACTGTGAATGCATATTATATTAGAACTAAATTTTCACGCTCTTTCTAAATAACGACGTTTAATGGAAAACGAGAACTAAATTATATATGCGTAATGTTAATTTAAAGAATTTTATGACGTATGCCATCTGAAATTCAGTTATTTGTAATTTTTTTTAGTTGTATTTTTAGAATTACCACTTAATTAACTTCGTCTTAGATAAATCATACATTGTTAAACATTTGCAGGTACCCAAACTTAAACACGCATTCAATTTGTTTCTGTTTGTTTATCCGAGCTAATCTCCGAAACGGCTAACGCCCAAGTTATATTAACAAAACGAGAAGTTTTCCTTACGATCCGTTCATAAGCTCCGTATATCTCAATATCGATCTCAGCTGAATTGGCTTACTGTTCGACAAAGGCGCAATTCTAGAGTTTTGCTTGTTCTTTTTTCCATCTTAAATGATCTATTTTCGTCTTATCTCAAAGATAAATTTCAGTATCTCTTCTCATCACATGATAGGGTTCTTCGTTCTTCCTCCAATTTGTATTCCCACACATTTCACCGGGTTCTATAGTAACTCCTTCACTGCTCAGGCTGCGCTTCTCTGGAACTCTTTGCCCGTTGACATCAGGGAAGCTTCTAATAAATACTCGTTCAAAAAATTGGTTCGCAATTATTTATTAAAGAATCATTACATGTTAAATTGTTAGTTGTCTGTTCCCGATTTAATTTTGCATTATTTTGTGTATAGTATATGTGTTTATATATGTTTGTGTGTATGTTTATATATATATATGTACGTTTCTATTTACATATATGTAAATGTTATTAGATATTTCTCTCTCCCTCTATATATATATATATATATATATATATATATATATATATATACATATTATTTTATTTTATATTTTTCGTCTTTTATTGTTACACCTTCATCAAAATCTCACCACTCCATGGGTTGACTGGGAGAGAATGCCTAAAGGCATTAAGTCCGCCCTTTGTATCCTTTCTTCGTAAGGGAACAATAAAGATTTATAAATAAATAAATAAATAAATAGTATGTCAGAAAAATTTTTTTAAGCGCTGCGTAACGCCACGCTACTCGCTACTTTCTTTTCTGACAATCTATGCGGGAGGTCCATGTTCAGCAGTGGAGCTAGTGGTAGGCTGAGATGATGATGATGTTAAGAATTTTAGAAACATTATTCAAAATAGCCTTACCCTGTATATCCCTGGGTACGGTGTGTCTCAGCTTGTTAATATCACGGAACATGTATCTCAGCTGCAGGTACGTTTGACCAGCCACCAGTAGAATTCCAAGTCCCATGTGAAGTGTAAACGTTGTGAAATTGATGTTCTGAAATATGATTTTTTATAGAAGTGGCGGCAAATGGGCTCAGACCCTCGTGAACTTCCGCAACACCAGAGGGGATCAGAAAAAAATCACGATTAATCGTAATTTAAGGTGTGACGTTTAAAATATCTTTTTACGTATCGTTAATTGAACTACGAGTATCGTTAATTGAATTGTGTGATCACGTAAAAACCAGAGCTAACAAATTTGTGTCTAAAAATTCCTTATAATAAAGAATATCACTCTCGTCTCTTGGTTATAGGCCCTATCTATAACCAAGAGACGAGAGTGATAGAAAACAAATTCGAATACTATACATTAAAAAATAAACTAAATTTATTGATTATATCTCATTTAATTTAATTATGCCCTTTGGAGTAAGCAACGAACTTCTTAAATCGTTAACTGAGGGCAACGATGACTGTGTTCGATCAAATCACGAAATAAGTCTCCTCAGTAAATGTCGTACTGCTGACCAAGGACCTCCTCCCACTTCTAACATGGTTTTGGAAACTGGAAGAGTCTGCCACGCTTCTCCAATGCGGGTTGGTGAAGAAAGAAAATATTCCACTGTTGGACATAGGCAAAGAAAATAGGCCGTGATCATCATGCTTGGCAGTAGGACCGGTGATTGCAAATTTTGCAGAAGATGTCAGTGCAAACCACGTAAATTGATGGTCAAGCAACTGAGGCAGTTCTGATGCTTACAACTGGATGAAGCCAACTACCTTCCGTGTTAAATTAAGAAAAGCGAACCACACCTCTTTCAAGATAGACGGATGGCTGGCAATGATGACATTGGGCGGATCGCCGACAGGCGTAGCCGATCCACCCACGTTGCTGAAGATCACCATTGACATCAGCACAGGAACTGGGTTCAGCTGCATCACTTCGCACAACCTACATCAAATATTTCTGTGATTTTTTCGGTTAGCAGTGGTGTGCAAACACAACAGTGTTTCGGTTAGATGATGATGGACCCTGGCCGATTGCGACCACGGCGACAACTATCGAATATTGTCAAGAGCTATCAACTGCACAGGAGATATAATAGTGCCTCAATTGTACGCGCAAACACAGAGGCACTCACTCGTCCGAAACTACCCGCGCCCGATATAACGCTGATGCGATAAGACCAGAGGTAAGCCAGAATGCAGTGTTAGAAAAACGGGGCCAATCACATAACAACCAGGCCCGAAAACAAAAAAGTTATGTTAGAGCACAAATTTTGTGTGTAATTACAGTGCAGTCTCGTGGCAACGCGTGCAGTGCGGTGTAAAGTGGGTGATTTCGCATTGTTACGTGTAAGTCTGGCATTTGGCGTCGGCTGAGCGTCGTATGGATGTAGATGCTCATCTCGTCATCTACATCCATACGATTCGCCACACTGCAGTACGTGTGGGCGGACTTCAGTTAACTTCGAAATATATTTAATTGTCAAGTAAAAATCCCGCGGAAACCTAGTTGGATTATTGGGTCTTAATATGACGAAGTTTCACATCGTATCTAAATATAGTTTTTTTTTATTGGATAAAGTGATGAAACGATAAAAACGTTCACCTGATGGTAAGTGTAACGTCCGCCCGTAACAAATGCTGTGCCAAGAACATTTCTATGTTATAACACTGCACCCGTCACCCTGAGACATCAGTTCTAGATTCTCATATGCCCAGTGATAGCGCTAGCTCTCCGTGCCCTTTAGAGCGAAACACAGTAATGTTTGCACACTACTGGTTCACGGCAGAATATCTGGCCATGGGGTGGTATCTACCTGACGGATTCCTGCATAGGAATCCTACCACCGTAAACTAAAATTAAGTAATGTAATAACACGTAATCATTTAAAGTTCGGAGAGCCCCTAGTCACATTAAATTCAAAAAAGGAAAAAAAATGCTGAACTGCAGACAAATAAATACAAGGTCTTGATGATTTTTTTTTACTATAACTATGAATGTTCGGACATCTTACCTTATGGTTACAGGTGTCATCAGAAGCACAGTGGTAACGTTATCGAGGAATGTGGAGAAGAAGGCGGTAAAGAAGCACAAACAATTAATGAGTGGCCACGTTCTGCCGCCTGTTACCTTTAATGAAAAATAACGTATTTAAAAACATTGAAAAATAAAGGAAATGTATTTCTAACTAATTTAGAAAACAACATCCTATGGTTGGCAACCTGAAGTGATCTTCTGCGGATGATGTAGTGTCGTAAGAATCAGGACTAAACCTTCATGTTCGCCTTCTCGTACCCAATGTGGCGCTTACGGGAAAAGATCAGAGAAAGAGCTTAATCTTTCTTAAACACTTGCTTAGAGACAGTACAAAATTATATCGGTTACTTCTTCTTTTTAAATCCTGGCAATTAGCTACCAAATCAATCCCTTTTTTCCAATGTCGAGTAATAATTTAATTATAACAAAGACTTCGTTTCGACCGAATGGAAATGAAGATATTTGTTAGACTGAAGGAGACAAAACGAAAAGTCAATTTTGGTCTTGAATAGAACTTTCCAATCACTGTCCACTTTCACGAGCACTTGCTGCGTAATGAACTATCAATATAAAACATCAAAACTCAAAATATACACAGAAATTACAAAATTCAATAATACCACGCCACTTTTCGAGTTGGCGCCAGAAGTGGTGGAAGTTAACGCTCACTTATATATTATACAACTGGCCTCAGCTGTAATTAAAAAAAAACTGACTCCAGATACGGTGACCATCGACCAATGACGACGACAATAGGAAACTACTTGTAATCTTAAAAAGTGTTGTTACAAAACATTATCCTATAATTACGGATATACCCTGTTGAACATAGGCCTCCCCCATAGATTGCCACTCATTTCGGATTTCAGCATAGTCACCACGCTTGGCAGGCGGGCTGGCAACCGCAGTTTATTTATTCGGATGTTTCAGGAAGATGCTGCTGCCCGTGTCCTGGTTTTGTTTTCCCTCTGTCAACATTTACGACACCCACGGGATGAAATGGGGTAGTAGATTCTCTTAAGCCACCACAACACGGTATAACTGGTTGTGGAGTAGACCTATCATGACTCATGGGTGACTCCATATCTTCTGCACTTCATCCTTCCCTTCAGTCTGTTGTCTGATTAAGTTTCTCATCAAACACAGGCGGTGCGGGCAAGGCTTAAGCGATTTACGACACTGGAAAGAAAATTCAATAGAATCCCCTAGGTGGAATTCTCGGAAGACAGTGATCGAATGGTTTTATAAGAAATTGTGGGGAAAGGGTATTGTATAATAAACAACACTAGTATTAATCGAAATCTGTTGGAAAAATAATATTATGAAAAGTAATGAATCACGTGTCTCCTCTTCCTACTTCTTCTTCCTAGATGTATGGTCCGCGAGACCTGGGTACGAATCTCATACGCAAAAAACACAATTTATTGGTTTTCGGATACGGTTTAGTTGTGATTGCCTCGTGTCTCTGACACTGCATCTTAACCCACTTGCGATGTTATCATATGATAATTATGTGCACCCGCACTTAGACGAGCAGATTAGGACGAGCCTGTGGCACTTTAATATCTCCTGCGCAGTAAAATGGAAGCGCATTCGGAAGTTGTCTCCATGGTCCTCCGAGTCATCCTTGTACTTTAGGTACGCGTTAAATCATGATTTTGTATTGACAGTAGTTCAACATCAACTCTCTTTTAACTAATTATATAATGAGAAAACGAAACCTTCCCTTCTGGTGAGAGGGAGACAGTGATATCTCTTTTCTTGCTCACGGTAACATCTCTCACTTACACTATAATTGATTTTATGTAAAATTCAATACATGTATATTGAAAAATCCAAACCTCAAAGGCAACCACAGCTAAGTAATCAAATAGCCCAGTCTCAGCCAGGATCGCGACAAGCAGCATCATACTGAACAACAGCAGCAGGGTTTCCACGTCCAGCCAAGACACCAGCTCAGGCAAGGAAGGTCGCGCCCCGCCCAGTGCCAGCACAGCGATACCAAGAGATGACGACAAAAGCGCTGCTACAGTACGGTTTACTATCTGGAAAATTGGAATAGGTGGTTCAAACCGAAACACAGTAATGTTCGCACACTACTGCTTCACGGCAGAATAACTGGCCCATGGTGGTACCCATCTAGACGGATTCCTGCATAGGAATCCTACCACCAGTAAGCAATCACTTAGGTAATTTTATCATGTTCATATGTATAGGTTAATATAATATTAATAAGTACATGCAGATATTCAAGGACAGCCTATTCTAATAGTAGGTTATAAAGTTTTTATTTCCCGTTTAAAACTATCTCGATATTCTTGTGTTCGTGTGTGGTCATTTGCACGTGTAAATGAATGAATGAGAATGACTGTTGGTCATTTTTATGACTTATTGTTTATACTTATATATATAACTTGACTTATATATAAGTATAAATACTTATATACCGACACCTACACACATGTATACATATACAAATACACATATACACACATTCATACATATATAATATGAAACTATTATTTATTATGACATATTTATTTAGGATAAGGTCTAAAATTGTTATTTCCTCAAATTTTACCTCTATTTCTTACATACATATATAAGGGGTAGGCAGTGTCCTGTCACGAAGCCCACTTTTCGCCCTAGCGGGAAACAAGACGTGGCTGGTGGCGAACCAATTCGCCGCCATATTAATATAAGCCAAAAAATTCTAACTTCCCATTGCGTACCCACGAGCAATATAGTGTCAGTATTGCATGTTATACAAGAACCAGATTAATAGTCATTTCCAAGATTTATAAGCTTTATAAGTTTGTTTTTTTGATTGGATAAAGTGACGAGACGAGCAGAACGTTCACCTGATGATAAGTGCAACGTCCGCCCATAACACGTGATGTGTAACGCAGAACATTTCTGTGTCGCCACACTGCGCTCGCCACCCCGAGACATCAGCTCTTAAGTCTCATATGCCCAGTGATCACGCTAGCTGTCAGTGCCCTTCAAACCGAAACACAGTAATGTTTGCACACTACAGCCTCACGGCAGTATAACTGGCTCTGGGGTGGTTCCTGCATAGGAAATCTACCAAAAAAGCTAAATATTAACCGTAAGTATAAAATAATTTTGAAGGGAATTTTGCCATAGTTGCCACGCTTGGCAGGCGGGTTGGCAACCGCAGTTTATTTATGCAGATGTTCCAGGAAGATTCTGCTGCCCATCTTGTGGTTTTAATTTTCCCTCTGTCGCCTTTTACGACACCCACGGTATGAGATGGAGTGATAGATTCTCTTAAGCCGCTACCACACATACATGGGTCATTATCACAAAAAGTGTACATTCGTGTTTCGGGTGTGTCCCACAACTTTAGTTAATTTTTAAAAAAAATATATTTACGTTTAAGAAAAACTACACTAAAAATTAGGTTCGGTGGTCAGTTTTTAACAATATTGCTTAATGTTGATGCTTAAAAACACAGTCATATTACCTTAATTTTCAAAAATGTTGGTATACGGTATCTATTTTAACGCTGTCCCACTACCAATTTCCGTAAAATAACTTAACCTGTATGTAATTTGTTGACTTATATTTACTAATGAGTTTGATTTTTTTGAAAGTATAGTTATCCACGATTTGTTGTACAATTACAAAAACAGTCTAACGTCACCCAAAATATTTAAATAATTTTGTTATTATGCGGACATAAACTAGTTAAAGTGGAAAATTCCCTTCCGAAACCGCAAATTTTGCGAGATGATGTATTCAAAACTATCATTTATGTATATTTTTGTTGCGTTTGCAACATTTTTAATGCTTACAACTGGTTCCGACAAGTAAATCGGCCATTTGGACGGTGACCGGCGGACGAACAACCCACACTTGAGTAATGGTCTGGTTTTGATCTTCCAGAGCCGCAACCAATTTCAAAGTAAGTTTACAAGTTTATATCTTTTAAATTATTTTGAATACTTTATTAACTTTCAGTGAATTTACTTTGATTTTAAGCTTGTTGATCTGATGTGTTAATTTAAAATAATTAAAACAAAAGAATTTACAGTAAGACTTCCGATACTTCCGTTCCGTAACCAAAACGCAAGTAACGTAGAAATGGAATTGAAAAGTTTCGGAATTGAATTCTTAGGGATATGGTACATTATATATATATTTTAATAATATTATTTTTAATTAGTTGACTATGTAACATGAGTAATTTTTTTCAGGTACTCTACATTCCTAATAAAAATGGTTGTCCTTGCAAACGTTGATAATTTCCTAAACAAAAATGATTTTATGTTATTGCACGAATCGATATGGCCGTGGTTAATCACTCATTTCCGAATTGCGGAAGAATGTTTCGGTTGTGGATTTCCCACCACTTATATCCATAAACCATACCACTTTATTATATCAGATAATACCAAAGTGAAGAATTTAATAAATGTTGACTTTTTTTGGTGTCGTCAATGTACATTTTATGCCATATATGATCACTATTGTGAAGATGAATGTGATTATTGTAACTAATTTTAATAGGTGGTACTTCTTGAATATGCTCACTGTTATAGTACCTACGGTAATATTATTATAATGTACTTGACATTTTGCTAGGATATAGGTTCATTTGTCAGTTTTGTCCGTCGTATTTCTATACTTGATTATTCAATATTCAAAGACATTTTTTTACCTTCAAAGATGCCACTTACGCCATCCGAGAAGATGAAAAGGTATCGGGAAAAACTAAAAAAAGACCCTGAAAGGTATGAAGAGTACAAGAAAAAGGATGTAAATAGAATAAAAGTTAAGAATAAGAAAATAACAGAATTATCAGAAAAAGAGAAATTAGACCAGAGGAAAAAATGGAGAGAACTAAAATCTAAAAAGACAATAAACTAAAATCGAAAAAAACTGACAGTGAAAATAACAAAACTGAGAATAAAGAACCTACAGCCTCCGGAGCACCTACCAATAAATGTATGAATAAAAATCATTTAATTACTATTAGGAAATTGTGGCGTATGTACGAAACTGCGATAAATAAGAATAAAGTGTTGTATAAAACAATACAAACAACAAGAAAGAAAATGTATCGTTTAGGGGTAGCAAACAGAAAAAAGATAGAGAGTTTGAATGATAGAATAACAAAAATGAAAGCTAGAGAAGAAGTTATAGAAAGTGCTCTATGCTCAGCTTATAATAAATCAAGAAGCCAAGGAGATAAACGAGTATTAAAAAGTTTTGCTAATACAGTTGTAGTGAAGAAAAATAAGTGTAAATCATACGTTGCAAAACTCTTAGGATTACGTGGGCACATAAGAGTACGGCAACCGGCTCGAAAATGGCAAAACAGTAAGATTACAGAAGAGTTGAAATTATTTTTTATACGAGATGATATAAGTCGTAGCACAAGTGGAAAGAAAGAGTGTAAAACAGTTAGTGAAGAGAAGCATCAAATCCGATATCTTACTGATAAACTATTCAATTTGTACAAAATTTATAAGAATGAGGGAGGACGCCTCAGTTTCTCTACTTTTTTAAACACAAACCAGCTGTATGTTCTTTCATCAAACATTCACAACCGTAACACCTGCTTATGCGTAAAACACAATAATATGGAAATGATGTTTTTGAGTTTATTAAGAAACGGTGCATTTTCTAAAAATATTAAGTTCCTTACTGACGTCATTTCTCAATTGTCTTGCGATCAAAGTTCCTACAATTGTATGCATGGAAGATGTACAATTTGTAAAAATGTTAAAATGGTTTATGCTTTAGAATCTATTTAAAAGAGTTTTCTGGAAACAGTGGGAACGTGTAGATCAGACTTATGAGAAAGTGGAAAAAGGGGTAGTAAAAAAATATACAACAAAAAAGACCGTAAAAACTGAGAAACATGACACATTGACAGACTTAATACAGATTTTTGAAAGAAATATACCCTTGTATAAGATTCATATACACAATTGGAAACAACAACAAAGTAAATATCGCGAGAAAATAGAAACATTAGGTTCACACGAGGCATTAATTCTTTGTGATTTTAGCGAAAATTATGAATGCAAGTCGCATGAAGAAGTACAAGCCACCCATTTTGGAGCATCCAAAAATCAGATTACTTTGCATTGTGGCATGATTTACTGGGCTTCTGGATCACAATCGTTTTGCTCTGTTTCGGACAATAAGTGTCATGAACCACACGCTATTTGGGCTCACCTCTTACCCGTTATTAAATTATTAAATACCAAATGTCCTGAAGTTAAACGCATTCATTTTTTCTCTTGATGGACCCACTTCACAATATAAGCAAAAAAATGTGTACGTGGAACTTTTCTGAAAGTGGACATGGAAAGGGAGTGGCGGATGGAATAGGTGGTTCTGTAAAGAGAACTTTAGATAGACAAGTTGCTTATGGTTGGGATATCACGAACGGTAAGAAAGCTTTCGAAATGCTTATATCGGTATCTAAATCAATAAAGTTCCTTTTTCGTTGAAGATTTTAAAATACAAATGGTTCAGAATAACGTTCTCATTGATCTCAAACCAGTAACAGGAACGATGCAAATACATCAAGTGATATGTTTTGCTAATTCTTCCTACTTACAACACAGAGTGTTAAGCTGTTTTAGCCAAATTGAAAAAGAACATACTTGTGAATGTTATGGGTTGAAGAAACACTTTATCCAAAATTGCACAATAAACAAAGGACCTTCTAATCCAATTTCTTTACCATCAATCAGTAAGATCGCCAATACAAAAGAGCCTAATCCTACGAGTATGTTACTAGAACTAGATCGGTCACAAAATTTAGAAGGCTTTTTAGATTTTGAAAATAATTTAACAGCTATGGCAATGTCACCAAACTTACCAATTTTACTTTTAAGTGATTCCAGTCCAGACATAACTCTTACTGAAAATGAGAGTTGTGAGATACATTTCTCAGAAACGTTATTTCAATCTACCGTATCTGATGTGACAGAAAAAAAGTGTAGCTCACAACTTACATATGACCAAAGACACATGATCCCTGAGGAACAAACATCTGAACAAATACATGCTCCTGTAATAATAATTCCTCTTCAAATCAACAGTGAAATAAAAGTGAATGACAGCCAAAATCATATGAAGAACGCTTCTCATAGTAACCTGTACAATACAGTTAGTTCATCAGATCATTCTCTTAAGAGACTGGCTTCTACTATGTCTACAAAAAATGTAACGAAAAAAAGTCGTCCTGATGGTAAAGAAAACAGCCCTCAAAATAAAAACCCTTCTATTAAGACAGTAATATCTCGAAGTTTGGAGTGCTACGCATGTAAAAAAAAAAGTTAAATTTCTGTCGGTACACATTACAAAATGTATATCTTGTTTAAAATGGTTTTGTATGAAGTGTAGTGAAGGTAATAATAATATTGATTTTATTTGTCGAAAATGTTTTGGTGAAGAATATATATAAAAAAAGAAACAAAAAAATTATTATAAATGATTATACTATTAAAAAAAATCGCAGTATAATTTTATCTTCACCAAAACATTCTCATTTTTCATTAAATTGAAATGATCTCATTTTCTTGTCAATATGCAATTAGTCGGGAGTTTCCTATATTCATATTCTTGGAATAGGAGTCGGGGGATTGGATAGGAGTCAAGGGGTTAAAAAAATATTTCTATTTCTATTCCAAGAATAGGAGGATATATATAGATCAAGATGTAATTGAAATAACTGAAACCCTATTAAGCCGTATCTCTTACGCCAGTTTTGTCATCAACTATAACTTCTATACATCCAATGATTTTGTTTAATGGTGATGGTGATACTGCCGCAGGACACGCCATTAAGGGCTCATTGTACACATCATTATGAACAAATTTTACTACAAGACCGACTCTGAAATTGCAATAAAAAAATAACTTTCTTTTTTGGATTGGTTCCTTAATAAAATATGTTCATGCTGTTATGTACAATCAGTTATTTCAATTGCACTTGCAACTGTTTTTATTGAAATAACTATATTAGAAGTAAAGATTTGTAATAATTTGATCTCATTTTTTTGTTAATGTGCAATAGTCTTAAGAATTCTATTCCGTTATAGGAAAAGTCTATTCCGTGACTGTCCTATTTTATACTTTATTTTAAATATCATTTTTAGAGCGAAACACTATCTAACTGTTAGTTGATAATATAAAGTGTAATAATTTGATTAATATAATTAAAAAAAGAGTTCCAATGTTGTATTCCAGTTGAGAAACATGCCAAAAAGTATTTAACTAATATGGTCCAAAGAGTAACGTAATGGAAATTAAAACGATGGTTATGTATATTTGCTACTGTTGATTTTATTTTTTATCTATTTTATATTGAAGTACAAAACATCTTTAATGAATAATACTATTTGATTAAATCCAAACGAGTTTTATTATATTTCTAAAACCGAAAGCTATTAGTCACGGAATGGAATAAATTTTGTTCCCCAGGGGCAATAAATTAGTTATATTTCAGTAAATAATCATGATTGGGAGGTTTTATTATTATTTTCATATAGTGAAAAGAATTTCAATGGTAAATATAATTTAAAAAACGATTTAAAGTAAAAAAAAATAATTTAGGCATATTTCTAACAGTGTACACTTTTTGTGAAAATGACCCACATACATACATAAGGGTTAGGCAGTGTCCTCTCACGTAGCCCACTTTACACACTTTTGTAGTAATCTATGGGGGAGGTATGTTCAGCAGTGGAATAGTGATAGGCTGAAATGATGATGATAAAATTATTGAAATCATTATTCTGAAATCTGTGTTCCACTTTTATCAACTCATTCAAATATTTACCTCGAAAATGATCAGGATATACAGGGAGAGCAGCAAAAGCGACGCGTAAATGATGCCGTCCTCCTCGGTGATCGGATCTAAGTGGTAGCTCACCGTGATGGGCACTGTGTTGTTGCTTGTTGTTGACAAACACAGGCTGACTTCTGTATCTGTGGAAATGTCAATGTTTCAAGCCAACAGGGGTATAGGTGGACTTTTGGCAGCAATTCGAAAAGTGGCGATAGTGTTTTATTGAATTTTGTATTATCTGTGTATATTTTGAGTTTTGATATTTAATATTGATAGTTTATTATACGGCAAGTGCTCGTGAAAGTGTGCAGTGATTGGAAAATTCAATTCAAGACCAAAATTGCACTTTTCGTTTTGTTTTCATCAGTCCAGCAAATCTTCATCTTCATCACCATTTATCAGTCCAATAAATCTTCAGTAAAAGTAGACTATCATTTTGCTGACGATCGAAACAAAGTCCTTATACGTTGTTTCAGCCTATCACTAGTCCACTGCTGAACATAGGCCTCCCCCAGAGAAAGACACAAAAGTTTGTAGCCCTCATATTGGAGGGATTTTGCCATAGTTGCCACGCTTGGCAGGCGGGTTGGCAACCGCAGTTTATTTATTCAGATGTTCCAGGAAGATGCTGCTACCCATCTCCTGATTTTAATTTCCCTCTGTCGACTTTTACGACACCCACGGGATGACATGGGGTGATAGATTCTCTTAGGCCGCTACCACACGGCAAGTCCTTATACAATATTAAATTATTACTCGACGTTGTCAGGATCAAAAAAGAAGAAGGGGAAGACCATGGGTTCAGTTCACCGAAGATGGCTGGCTCAGTTTGTTCAGTCAGTATGTATGTTTGTCCTTAACATTAGAGACTCAACCTGTTATCTTCAAGAGTTATTGCCGAGAATGCACTGAGTCTATAATGGCGACTGCGTGGCCTAGTGGTCAGAGTATCTGACTACTAAGCCACGGGTCTTGGAATCCCAGCCAGGGCCAACTATTGTGCTAAAACACAAATTATTGGTTTTTGGATCTGATTGTGTTGCGATTGTCCTTGTGTCTCTGACACTGCCTAGCCTACCTCCGATCTTATCGCTTGAGCGTTACATCGGGCGCGGGTAGGTTAGGACAAGCGAGTGCCTCTGTGTTTGTGCGTACACTTGTGGCACTATAATATCTCCTGCCCAGTTGACAGCTCCCGTAGTTGTAGCCGTGGTCGAAAATCGGCCAGAACATCATTTAACATTTACAAATACAAAATACACACTATACCACGCGCTGGTGCTGATATGTCCATCAATATTACGTATAACATTCACACATAGCGTCATGTAGACTTAGTTTGATAACAGAAATTTATAATATATATATATACTAGCTGTGCCCCGCGGTTTCTCCCGCCGTCTAATGTAAAAGAAATCGCTCCAAGGGTTGTAGCATGAGATTGGCGCGTTCAACCAAACAAACTCTTCAGCTTTATAATATTAGTATAGATATATATATATTACAGCTACAAGCATACGCACAAACAACGACCCCCACTCGGAATGCCGCCCGAGATAACGCTCATGATATAAGATCGGAGTTACTTTAGGATGTACTGTAAAATATTTGGACAATCATAACACAACCAGACTCGAATTTTTTTTTTGTGGTTGCATAATCATTGGCTCTGGCTTAGGATCCCAGCCAGGGACTCGCAGCATACAAGTCAGTTACTATGTCCACCAGGTCGCAGGTAAAAGCAAATTAGAACTGATCGAAGTCACATAAGTCACCTCAATAATAAATATCCACATACCATCGCCGAATGTATCCGCTTCAAAGACATTCGTCTGTTCGTTCAGCGCGAGCATTGTCAAGTTCAGACCGTGCGTGTGATTGTCTCTACCCGGGACGGTATCCTTTGGTTCGAGTGGTAATATTTTACTGTCCGACACGCTTGGAGCGAAGTCCATAACGTCATCAGCCTTCAAGCGAACAGTCCAGACGGTGGAGTTCTGCAACAGTAAATGCTTTATGATTTATGTTTATTGGATGACTATACGTTTTAACTTTTGGCGCCAACACGATAAGTGGCGGTGGTGTATTTATTGAATTTTGTAATGTCGGTGTATATTTTTAGTTTTGATTTTTAATATTGGCAGTTTATTATGCAGCAAGCGCTCGTGAAAGTGTACAGTGATTAGTAAATTCAACACAAGACCAAAATTGTACTTTTCGTTTTGTTCCTATCAGTCCCGCAAATTTTCACCGCATCACCATTCATCAGTTATTCTGCCGTGAAGCAGTAATGTGAAACATTACTGTGTTTCGGTTTGAAGGGCACTGAGAGCTAGCGTAATCACTGGGCATATGAGACTTAAGAACTGATGTCTCAGGGTGACGGGCACAGTGTGGTGTCACAAAGAAATGTTCTGGGTGACACAGCATTTGTTATGGACAGACGTTGCGCTTACCATCAGGTGATGGTTCTGCTCGTTCCGTCACTTTTATCAAATAAAATAAAAAATAAATTATTACTCGATATTGTCCAAAATGGCTCGATTTGGTAGCTAATGGCCATAGCTAAAAAAAGAGAAGATTACTATCCGCTTTCTTTATCCAAAAAGAAGTAAAGTAACAACCTATAAAATTAACACTTATCACAACTTCTCATTTTTGAGAGGGTTTTGTAGCCGGGAGGAGTCCGCAACACCGCTTCACTGCGAGTTGGCTGATACCATGTGTCCTCGAAATATTTTCATTCCTCAGACATGCAGATTTCCTCGCAATGTTTTTCTTTACCACTTGGGCACGTGGCAAGTCAGCTATTAAATTAGTAGAACAATTTTGAAGTTATCGGCACCGGGATTGAACGTATTTCACTTTATTGTATAAAGTGATGATACGTGCAAAACGGTCATCTGATGGTAAGTGCAACGTCTGCTCATAACAAATGCCGTGTCACGCAGAACATTTCTGTGTGGCACTGCGCCCGTCACCTTAAGATTAGTTTTTCAGTCTCATATGCCCATTGATTAAACTAGCTCTCAGTGCCCTTTAGACCGAAACACAGTAATGTTTGCACACTACTGCTTTACTGCAGAGTACCTGGCACTGTGCTTAGACGTATACCTTCATGGTAATCCTACCACCAGTACTATGACAACCGAAAATACGAAAACCAAAAATTAGTATTTTTACAAAAAATCTTGGCTCGTGTAGGTTTCGAAACCAGGCCCCGCGGCGTAAAATTCAGATTCTCTGACCACTAAGTCACGATGGTCAAGTTTAATAGTATCCATACGTAAAGACCGTAACAGTAAATTTAACGTAACCAACGGCATGTTGACATGACACTGCTTATAAATAATAAATATTTATGAGACGCAACTGACGTGTTTTATGCAGGGCCATAAACACCATTGTTCTATGTCACGAATGATTGTTTTGAAACGAATCGATTGTTGATGAACTTGTAAAATTATGGTGTAGTTAAGCAAGTGCGTGCCATATGGTGCCGACAAGACAATCTGCCTGTGTCTCACTCTCACTCTTATGACTTAAAATATTAATAACGTGAGAAGTGAAAATTTTGAAGCTCTCCACTGCAAGTTGACGACCGCATATCCCAGTCGAGGTAATATTTCGGCACATGCTAAGTAAAAAATTTATATCACATTGGATCGGAGTAACGGACTATTTTCAGCTCCAAAACCATCTCAAAATTAAGATGAGGTCTGTGTGCAGCTGTGGGATATTTATAGAAGTCGCTCCCAATATGGATAGGGGCATGTCCAACAGTGGATTGATAACAAAATTATTAAGTATGCTGTAACTTCAAGAAGCACGTAAGACATAACGTGTTTGGCTTACAAAGTAGCGCCTTGTGAAAAGAAAACGCGTATGGGCTATATACAGAGATAAATAGGGGCTTCAACATGTACAATTACATGTGCAAAATGACTTAAGAGTCATTATGTAAATCGCGCACAACCCCTACATACATGTTGCGTATTTACCGTGTCTTTTTTTTAAACAAGCGACAGTATTCGTTAAAAGTAATCCAATGTTCTTTGCACATATCCAGGAGCTTAGCAACAGAGTTATGCGCAGGCATATTGGCGAGAAACTTTTTAAGATGAAGACTAGCGCTTAAAGAAACGCCTATTTTATGTGCATCAAAATCTTGAACGCTTTACCAGAACAACTAAAGACATTGCCATTAAAGAATAGAACCTTGTCACCAGCGACGACAAAGCCGGCGTACAGAGGGCCTACAACAGAGGACTATGATAGGTTGAAATGATGATGATGATAAGAGTAAAGGGTGATATCAGGAGAGGAAACGTGGGGGTTCTTTTAGTAACTATACCACGCGAAAGTCAAGTTAGAAAGTCAAGAAGTCAGAAAGTCAGTTAATGACACAAATACATAAAGCTTCGCTTAAAAGCCCATTTGAGTAATTCCTAATTTAGCTGATTTTGATGCGGCACTCTGACACAAGTACCAAAAGTACCCCTTAGACAAGACGTGGTGGCGGCTGAAGGGAATCTACCACCCCATCTCATCCCGTAGATGTCGTAAATAATCATAAGGTCGATAAGAAGGAAAATGAAAACCAGAAGACGTGCAGCAGCACCTTCCTGGAACATTAATTAATAATATGACTTAATAAATAAACTGCGGTTGCCAACCCGCCTGCCAAGCGTGGCAACTAACGCAACATCTAAAATGAGAGCTACAAGATTTTGTGGAAATCTATGGGGGAGGGCCTATATTCAGCAGTGTACTAGTTATAGGCTGAAATGATGGTGATGATGTACCGACTTTATCAATGTCATGTACCGAACATGCCCTTTGCCAAGACCCCTTTGAAATGTCAAATCTACGTTAAGCGTTTACTAAATGTATTTATTTAAATAGTACTTTTCTGAAAGGAAATTGACGAGACGAGCAAATCGTTCACCTGCTGTTAACTGCCGCGGCTGCACATGTACAAATGTTGTGTCACCTAGAACACTGCATGGCGTCACACATGCTCCCGTCGCCCTGAGACATCAGTTCTTAAGTCTCATATATAGATATAGTCACGCCTTTTCCCATTTTTGGCGACACAAGTAGCCCACTTTTTGCCCTTGCGGGAATTAAGACCTTACGGGTGGCGAACCACGTCGCCGCCATTTTGGTTCCAGTCAAAAAAATATCTTACTCCCCATTGCGTTTCCACGAGCAATATAGTGACAGCATTGCATATTATGGTGTTATTCTGCACGAATTAAGGCTGTCCGTACAATACCTTAGTCGCCTCTTACGACACCTCGGTAGGAAAGAGGTATGTGCTATGTTACTCTGCTGGCCATCTGGCGGCTCCTTACTTAAGTCGCAAAAACAAACTCTTCAGCTTTATTGTTAGTACAGATAACTACCTGATCAGAATCGCTGGAACTTTTACGCAGCCACAGATGGAGTAAGCTCGTTGTTTCGTTGGTGGAAGTCTCTTCGAAAGGACCCGTCAGTGTGACGAGAACTTTCATCTTCTCTGATGTGGTGCTGAGATTGTATTCTGCAAATTGGAAAATTGGTGCATTTGCGGAAGGGGTTACTGAGGTCTGATGCATAACGATGCGATTAACGAAATCAGGTGTTACTTTGCTGAAATGCATCATAATGAAGGAAAGAAAGTTAATTTGCTAAGATCTACATACCTAGTCCGGCCATAAGTTCTGTTACAAATGCTCTGCAGCTTATGCTGTGAAAATAATCAGAAACTTGACTAATGTTGAAACTGCTCGATTAGTTTATTTTAGTTATTTTTACAGCATAATGTCTTATGGTATTTTGCTGTGGGGAAATGCGACTGACGTAGAGGTGATTTTTGTTTTGCAAAAGAGGGCCATAAGATCTATTTATAATCTTGGCTCTAGAGTGTCTCTTAGAGATATATTTAAAGAAATTAATATCTTAACCATGACCTCTCAATATGTTTATGAAAACGTTATGTATGTACATAAGAATATTAATCACTTTAATAAAAAAAGTGATGTTCATAATGTGAATACCAGAAACAAGCAAATTAATAATGCCAGTTACCCGACTTCACAAAGACAGTAACTCTTTCATAGGGCAATGTATACGTTTTTACAACAAAATCCCAGAAAGTGCAAAAAGTCTTTCAATAAAAAAGTTCAATCTTTTTGTTAAACAAAGACTTTTTAAGAGGGGTTATTATAATATTAAGGAATACATGGATGATGATAACCCCTGGGAATGAGGTGATCGCTGCCAAGCTGTTTCTACATCTCCATAAAACTGCTGTAATTGTATATTTAAAATGACTGAAAAAAAATAATCCCGCTGGGTTTCTTACTGGTTCTTCCCAGGACAGAGGTATTTCTTTGCGAACCAGTGTAGTTTAAAAAAAATGACGTTCAATAAGTATTATGTAAATGATCTATATTGAATAAAAAAATATTCTATTCTATTCTAATGAAAATGCATTTTTATTAAATGAAGTAATGTTATACTTTTAAAATTTATACGAGTACCTACATATTAATTAGTCTCAGCTAAAAATAAAAAAAATAGTTAATACAAAAAATAAAGTAAATAGTTAGAGAAGTCTCACATATTTAAACCTTTATTCGACTTATGGTATCCGTGAGGAGGCACCAGTTTTTTCTGGCAATTAAGATGTTTAGTTTCTTGGTATCAGAGATTCTTAGTCGACTTTTGCGACAACCACTGTGGAATGAATGCTCTTCCTATCCCTATCCGACATGTCAAATCTGTGCCCATTTTTAAAACCCTGTTTGCTAAACACTATCTGACATTGCTAAATTCGTCGTCTTAATTATTATTAACTATAGTTAACCGTGTGTTGGCGGCCTAAGAGAATGTACCACCCCATCTCATCCCGTGGGTGTAGTAAAAGTCGACAGAGGGAGAAATGAAAACCAGGAGATGGGCACCAGCATCTTCTCAACAACTCAAAAATAAACTATAGCAAAGTCCCTCCAAAACGAGAGCTACAAACTTTTGTTGCTATCAATGGAGGTGGACGGTGTTCAGCAGTGTACTTGTGATAGGCTGAAATGATGACGATGATATTTATTTTTGTATTTACATGTATTTATCTCTGTTCGTATATCTCGTATAAATTTAAGAATAGAAATATGATATTGTATCTTCATATATTATGTATGTTTAACTTTTATTTATGTAGTTTATTGATTTGTTTTATCTATTTGTGTGTAGACGGCCGTCCTTATTTGTTCAATTTCCGTTTTTTTCCATCCAAAGGTTGCCTGGAAGAGATCGCTTTTAGCGATCAGGCCGCCCATTGTACCTTTTAAATATTTGTTTTCCATTTTGTATTTTTCTTTTTATTATGGAGTACAATAATAATAGTTGTATTTAATTTAATTTAACCACTATTATATATATTTTGTTAGGTTTTCTAAATTATTCAGATCGGTGACTTGAGAAGTTGGATGACTATACTACGATCGTCAATCTGTCTACTTTGCATTATTAAGGCAATAACAGTTTCACAGTTAGCTTCCCAGACAGATGAACACGTGTTCACACAACTCTAAATATTTACTTACCTGACAATAATGTTACTCATAAAGATGATGTTATAATTTTTCATTTTAAGTTATTGTATGCTTGTTTTATGAGAAATAAAGAATCTTTAAACCTAAATCCTTCCCCTTCTTGGGATAGGCCTATGTACAGGGAAATGGAATTTAGTGGTGAGAGTATCTGACTTGTGCGCCGCGGGTCCTGCGTTCTAATCTGGAGCCAACATTTGTGCTAACACAAAAATTGTGAGTTTTCGGATCTAGTTGTGTGGTGTATGTGAAATTTATGTCAGGAGAAATCTGGTTGTTGGGTGGTTTTTTTCAAGAGCAAAGACAAAAAATAAATAAATCGAAGACACTTTTCAAATTGAGATAAGATGTTTTCGTTATCATAACCCTTTCCTCCTAATCTCTATTATATCTTACGAGTACTATTGCAAAAACCTTCAGTACATGTAACATTCCACTTAGAAGTTCTCACCTTTAATAGTTCCCACCTCAACCGCAGTGTGCAGTACCACGTCGCTGGTCTCCATGTTCAGGATTAGAGAGACAGTAAGGAGGATCCAACACGCAACCAGTGCAGTCAGCTTAAAGATACGTAAAGCTCGATCTATCTGTGGAAAAAATGAACCTTCAGTCGTTTACAGGTTTATTGCTTTAGCAGTAACATTGGCTCGATGACGTCGTCCTGGCTGATTTAGGTCTCATCGTCTTCGTCTGGGTAACGATAGGCTTGCCACCCGTACTACCGTGTATAACCGTCTATATATATATATATATATATATATGTATATATATATATATATATAAATATATATATACACGGTTTCCTGCATAGAAATCCTACCACCAGTAAAAGTTTATATTAGACTTTTGTACGGTATTTCTTGGTGTCGTACTCTATAAATTACGAAACCAGTTCACATTTTTTTTTTATTGTTATTGACTTTGAAATTTATGTTATATGTTCATTATATGTTCTCTTTTAGCGGTCATCACTGAAAATCAACGTTGCGCTTGTTAGCGCGACAATAAACTGAGTGATGACCCTTTTGGCAGGACCCACCTTACTTACAATGGCTACACGTACAATTTAGTAATAAGCCATTTTTATTGTGGTTACTTTGATGTTCATTTTTGTTTTGTACTTTTATGTTAATGCAAGTTTTGTACGTCAGCGGTTTCTTCCCAAATAAACTTTCGTAGATCGGACCAAAAATAATAATTAAAAGCTGATGGTATCCCGGATTAACTATGACATCGGGGCATCTGTCACCTCAGTCCCCCCGTGACAATGGGTGTTGTAAAGTACTCGAAACGTCCGGTTATTAAATCCGTAAAATTAGTTTTATTAAATCAACTTTCTTTCGTTCTTACTTTCTTCTTCTCTTTCCTTCAGTGAATAAAAAGTTGAAGGGTAATGTAGCTTCCCAATACCTGTCTAAATAAGCTAATATTTTATTTAACCTAAATGGAGAAAGTAAAGATATGGATCTCACAGAAAAGTTCTCTTCAAGGAATATTAATATTTACTTAGCATATAGCAAGAGGAGTTTATTTATTTAAAATTAACAGCCAATAGCATAATGCTTTAGGGTGTGAACTGAGAATCATGACGTCACTGGTTCGAGGCGAGAATATTGTCGTCAGCCACCGCAGAGCTAACACAAGCTTTTAAGTTAGAGTACCTAAAAACATTGCTCTTAATATCACTAATAGTTAATAGAATCAGGCGTTACTTTGCGGAAAGTTGATTTGCTAAGATCCGCATGCTAAATGTAAAATAGTGTGTATTACCTACTTTTAAAAAGCCGGGGTATCTGGTGGCGGCTCCCGGTGGCGGTATTGGTAAGAAAACCAATTATACCGCCAGTATTGGTTTTCTTGTACATGCTGTTGAGGGAGGGCGGGCGGTGCTCTTCAAAACTAGGTAATACACACCATTTTGCATTTTGCATGCGGATCTTAGCAAATTAACTTTCTCTCCCTTATTACTATTAACCACTCCCACTAAACAACTACTGGTGAAAGGATTCCTATGCAGCAATACCAAGGTACGAGAAGAGAATGAGGAGTAAGAATTTTTTGCCTCGTACCAAAATGGCGGCGACGTGGTTCACCACCCATCACATCTCGTTTCCCGCGAAGGCGAAAACGGGGGCTACGTGAGCCTATGCCTACCCCTTATTTGGGAAATAGGCGTAACTGTATGTATGTATGTCACTGTCTTCTATAAAATAGGGTCACCTAGAATTCTATCAAACACAGATGAAAACTAACAATTTGTGTATTGCACACACATTGGCTGTCTCTGGGATTCGAACCGATCAATAATGTTTTGAACGATACGCTTTTCCCAAACCGTTCGGTAATCAAGTGTCATTAGCATTTATAGTTTGACCACAAGGGCTGTGCCGCTTCTTGGGTAACAGAGAAATGAGACGCGAGGACGGAGTATTACCTGTATCCTCTTCTTTGACTTCATCTTCTTTTCTTCACCAGGTATTGTCGGGTCCATCAATCTGAAAAAATCAATACGCTTAGTCTGAACTATTAAATATTTATATACATAATCTATTTAAAAGTGAAGAGAAAAAATTGTATCTCTTTTTAAGCATATTGAGCGCACGAAGGAGTGTGAGGTTGGGCATAGTTTAAGTTTGTACGGAGAAGAAGCGACGAAGCTGAAATTTATATATATATATTCAAAAACAAAATTCTAAGCTAAAAATCTAAAGAGCAATCAGGTGTCGTAAGAATCGACTCAAGGAAATGACAGGAAAATTTTGTGGCTTCCGATTGTTAGCGGAAAAATCATTCAGTGAAATACCAGACCTAAAACACACATTACTGGTGGTAGGATTCCTATGCAGGAAACCGTCTAGCTAGGCCTATTATTCTGCCGAGAAGCAGTAGTATGCAAACATTACTGTGGTTCGGTCTGAAAAGGGCACTGAGAGCTAGTGTAATCACTGGGCATATTAGACTTAAGAACTGATGTCTCAGGGTGATGAGCGCAGTGTAATGCCACACAGAAATGTTCTGAGTGACATAGCATCTGTTATGGGCGGAAGTTGCACTTACCATCAGGTGAACGTTGCTCGTCTCGTCACTTTATCCGGTGTACGGTGTCAAGTGCAGCAATCCCCAATTCTCCTGCCAAGCGTAGTGATTACAGCGTATACTTCTTTCTTGGGAGAGATCTATGTCCAGCAGTGGACTAGGATGGCGACCGCGTAGCCTAGTAGTTCGAGTCTGACTTCTGCACCTCGGTGCTGGGTTATAATACCAAGCGAAGCCAGCGTTAGTGTGAAGACACAAATCGTTAGCTTTTAGGTCTGGTTATTTTGTGATTGTTCCCATGTCTCTAACACATACAGTGTCTAGCCAACCACGGTAGGTTGGGCGAGTGAAAAAAAATCAAGACTGTAGCTACTGCGGCAAAAGGGATACCCCGAAACATGCACTTTTTGAATGCTAAATTTTCGCGGATAATCAAACGAAATTAAATGAAGAGGTATCAAAAGAAATATGCGAGGAAAATCTCATCGTCACAATGTTGGAAAATACTTGGAATTGGGAAAGATGCAAGATATATTTAACACAAGTAATAGAGAAGAGAGAAAAAGATGAGCGAGATAGGCAAGCCAGAGATGCTACCTGAGTAAACAAGCGCCTTTCTGAAGTAATGCTGACGCGGTTCCGGGAAGGATTGCTGTTGCGTGAGGACGTTTTAGTCCGTAGGACACTGGGTATCATTACCAGTGGAGTCGGGCATGCCATTTTGTACAGGCCAATTGGCATCCATGAGGATTTCGTCCTCACACGAAAAAAAAAAAAGTTGGGACGAGTGAGTGCCACTGTGTTTTCGTGTACATTTGTGGCACTGTCTCGCTCCTGCGCAGATGATAGCTTCCGACAATGCCTCCAACATGGCCTATGTTCAGCAGTGGACTTCCCTCATAGATTGCCACAAAGGATGGTAGCTCTCGTTTTTAGGGAATTTGCTGTAGTTGCCACGCTTGGCAGGCGGGTTTGCAACCGCAGTTTATGTATTTAGATGTTCTAGGACGATGCTGCTGCCCATCTTTAGGTTTTCATTTTCCCTCTGTCGACTTTTACGACACCCACGGGATGAGATTAGGTAGTAGATTCTCTTAAGCCGCCACACACGTATATTTAGACTTAATTACTCAATCCCATTATGTTTGATTGCCTTGTATTTTACACACGTTCTTTGATGTTACTACCATAGATTGACACAGATCAATGACCTGAACAATTCCTTAGACGTCTTAATATGCGTCGGGGAAAACAATAAACAAGGATAAACATATGGTAAGCTGCTCCCTCCTGGCAAGAAAATATTAAAATGTTTACTTGCCAAGCGTTTTTACTATCGGTATTATCAGAGATCGGAGTTCATGAAATTAAATTTAACTAATATCCAAAAAAACTTCAAAACCGTTATTTGATTTAGTCTTACGTATTCTCGCAATCCTTAACAGCGACGTCATTGCCCACGCTGTTTTCATCGGGTTCGGATGTTTCCACCGCCTTTCTGTTGAATATTGTTCTATCACCCTCCAGCCTATTTTCTTCTGTTTCCAATTTGCCTGTAAAATAACAACATTTTTATTAACTATTATTTTTTGGATCAAATCTATTTGGGTAGTAAGTCACTCGGACCAGGGGCTCTGTTGTGTAACTCTGGTAGGTTTCGTGGTCGTTTTATTTTGGCGTTTGAAGCTCATTCATTGGTTAATGGGATCAAATAAAACCGATCCCGAAACCTAGCAGAGTTTTAAATAGACATCCAGATCAACATTTATGTGCAGCACCAGTTTGCGCTAATCATCCTGAGACTTCAGTTCCTAAGTTTCATATGCCCAGTAATTACATTAGGTCCTTCCGACCGAAACAGTAATGTTTGCACACTACTGTTATGCGACAGAATACTTCCATGATACGTACCTCGACGGATTCCTACATAGTAATCCCACCAACAGTGAAATCAGACAGTAAAAAATGGTTATTCCGCCATCAACCGCAGGCCATGAAATTTTCCGGCTTTCCCCTTAGTCAACTTTTACTACACCCACGATGACGTGGGGCGGGAGATTATCAATTCTCTATTGATACTGAAAGGAAATCGAACCCACTACACGAGCACACAACGTTTTAACTATAACTAGATGATATTATGTGCGCGGGATATCATAAAGAGCCATAAGAACCTATTAGTACTAACATAGGCTCTCGCTCGTCCTTACCCTTATACTACAAAGCCAAAAAAAATACAATATTTTTTTGGCTCTGTGTCTTAGTGTTATTCTGAAAATATATTATTGTATATGCCGTTTGGTAGTGGCTTAGGAGAATCTACAACCCCATCTCATGCGAGACTTGAGAACTGATGTCTTAGGGTGACGGGCAAAGTGTGGCGTCACAAAGAAATGTTCTGGGTATTTGTTTGTAGCATTTGTGTAGTCGTTACACTCACCATTAGGTGAATGTTTTGCTCGTTTCGTCACTTAATCCAATAAAAAAAATAACTTCGGATGCAACTTCTACGGACAGCCTTCGTCTCGGATCCAATCGCAACCAATAGATTGAATGTTTAGTGAAAGGTGATATCAGAATAGGAAACGTGCGATCCGTCAGCCGAAACCTCGTATTTCGATTTGCGTATACCCCCTGGCCCGGATGCAGTTCTTTTAGAAACTATACCGCGCGAAAGTCTCCACAGTAAATGGCACAAAAACATAATCATCGCTTAAAAGCTTATTTGAGTTGATTTAGCTGATTCTGATCACGCACTCTACCAGAAGTACCCTTTAGATAAGACGTGGTAGCGGCTTAAGAGAATCTACCACCCCATCTCATCCCGTAGGTGTCGTAAAAGTCGACAGACGGAAAATTAAAACCAGGAGTTGGACAGCAGCATCTTCCTGGAACATCTTAATGAATCACCTGCGGTTGCCAACCCGCCTACCAAGCGTGGCAACTATGGCAAAATCCCCACAAAATGCGAGCTAACTTTTGGGGCAATCTATGGGGAGGCCGCTGTTCAGCAGTGCACTAGTGATAAGCTGTAATGATGATGATGATGATTATTATTATTTGTATGTTTCAGAAATATTTGTTTCGGTTGGAATTGGAACCCAGATCAATGGACTCTCGGTCGAAACATACCAGGAGAGCATAAATTAATAGGTGTTCAAAATCATATAAAGATTCTTACCATGATGCTGCTCGTACAGTTGCTGGAAGGGAGCCAACGATGGATCGTATTTGATCTCGTCTGGAAGGTCCACCCACACCTCCAGGCTGCCCGGCGTCAGGTCACTGCACGACACCATCGAATATACACTGTTTCTGTCATTTTTATTTCGCCTACCTAACTTCTTTAGTTTGGTCAGCATTTCCGCCATTTTGCATTGTCACACTTACATTCACTTTAATTTATTTATACTGCAGTCTTACTGTAATTTATAAATACATAGCTTCAGAACTTTGCTCTAAAAAGATTCATTTTTTTTGTGTCAATTCGTCATGATGATGATTAAAATATCGTTGTAAGTTAATTTCTATTGATTTAATACATTATTTAACACTGACTGTCTCTAAATCGGGGATTCCCAAAGAGACGAGGTCTAAGAATCGACCCCTATTAATTCTTATTTAAAACTTTCAAGATACTGTATAGTTGGGTTACGTGTACCAACTTGCTATAAGAATGACTAATATTTTAGTAGGAAGTAACATTGTTGTATTTTTAAAAAACTATTGATTTTTAATTTATGGATTTTTAAAGTAATTTGTCTATGGGAGTCTGAGCTATCAGTTCATTTTGGAATAGGGATCCAAAAGTCCAAAATAGTTTGGAAATCCCTGCTCTAAATCATGCATGTGTCTAATCATAAAAATGATAATAAAACAAAATTACTTTAATTCTAAGAAGTAAAAACATTCCCATAATGATATAGCTCTAATAACGACTTTCTACAAAACCGACGTTGTCAGAAAATCATGGGCCGATACTAAAAAAATATTTTCCGTTCTCGAATTATATCTCTATTCAATAACAACTATGTATACACTATTTTTAGTAAAGAAATCAAAATAAGGACATGAAAAACATGTGTATATAGAGCACTAACCTAATTTAAAACTAACATAAAAAGAGGAAATGAGTTAAGTGCATTCCTCCTCGGTAGACTATCATTGAATAAGTCTTCAAATGATGTGACTTCAATCTATCTTCTTTATACATTTATATATTTTACCAACACTACCACTTACGACTGACTCATAACCGAATCAATATGTCCGAAACTACAAAACCTATTTATTTAAAATTTTGCTTATATATTCCTTTCCCGTCAGAGTAAGTATCCTGGTGGTAAGATTCCTGTGCAGGAATCCGTCTAGGTAGGTACCACCCCGGGGCCAGTTATTCTGCCGTGAAGCAGTAGTGTGCGAACATAACTGTGTTTCGGTTTGGTAAAGGCACTGAGAGCTAGCGTAATCACTGGGCATATGAGACTTAAGATCTGATGTCTCTGGGTGACTGCCGCATTGTGGTGTCACACTGTTCTGGGTGACACAGCATTTGTTACGGCCAGTCGTCGCACTTACCACCAGGTGAACGTTTTGCTCGTTCCGTCACTATTATCAAAAAAAAAAGACCCTCGGAACGGATTTATGGAATATTTACTCCTGAATGGGTAAACGGACTGTGGTGCTGCGTTTTCTCAATACAGATTTTTAACATAACAATAACTTATGTGCGAAGCCGAGGCGGGTACTTTGCATCACCCGAAGTTTCCGTACCGGTTGCAAGATGTAACCTGCCAAATTTTCAATAATATATTTCTTATCTCTTTTTTTTTTGGAATTTGTTATTACGTACAGTACGGGTAGTTACGCTACATACTAGCACAGCAGTCAACGGGTGGTGCCGTTAGCAGTTCACTAATGTACAAAAATAAGACTGGTGGAAAGATTACTGGGCATATGAGACTTAAGAACTCATACACACACAACATCAGGAGATGAGCCCAGTGTGGTGCAACTTCCTAAATGTTCTGGGCGACACAGCGTTTGTTATATATTGTACATATATTGCAGTGGTTACACTTACCACCAAGTGCATGATTTTGAGTCTCATGTCGGAAGGATTAGCCGTAATTATCACGTGTAGCACACGGAATTGGGTTCGCAGTAGCAGACGCCTCGGAAAATCGCCCGATGGGCCGTTTTGGATATAGGCCTAGTATATTTAAGGTAGTCATTCCACCACATGTCCGGGACCACGAGATTTTTCTAGTGCAATTACTAGAGTTGTCAACCGTCCTGTTTTCTCAGGACATGTCCAGCTTTTTGGGGTGTCCTGGATAGCTTTTAAGTAGCGTCCTGGGATTTTAGTAGCGTCTTGTTAACGTCATCTCTTTTATTTAATTATTTTATTATTTTATTGTAGATACTCTCATAAAAATAATAATTACTATAAGTGAAGTTTCATTGACACTGTTTTCAGGCCGTATTACTATTAGTTACTGCTCTTATAATGCCTGTTTATGAACCGAAATATCCTGATATTTCCTCCTTCAAAATCTGGTTTTAAAAATTTGGGAATGGCAACCCTAGTCTAGGCAGACCGCCTTTTTATTCTTCATCATACCTGTATAGCGTCTACTGAATTTAGCCTCTCACATATTGAGAGGATTTGACTTAATCAAAAGACATTTGGCACCTCTGATGGAGCTGCCTGTCATCGGTCTGGCATAATTAAGATTCTAATTCAATAATTTCTGATTCCAAAACACTAGCCAGATGTAATTAGAATAAATTCCATTTACCCAAGGGATAAAACGAAGTAGCAGATCTCACGATACCACCACACGGTAGACAGATATAGCAGGAATACACTTGAACACGAATATACTAGAAGGTAGTAGTGTATTTCACTATTAGAAACAAAGCATTATCTTGTCACAGCACCATTGCATGTTTAATGTTTACTCAGCGTTGTCATTGTCGGTGCGCCTACGATTTCCCACGGCCGAGCATAATCCGCACAGATAGAATAACATACCGGATTTATATTCATAGATTCAATATTGATAGTATAATATATAGACGGTAGGTGCAAGTCCAATGCTGTATAAAAAATAACAGCTTATAAATCTCCCACTGATGAACACAGTCCTACTCTCATTTTTATACATCTAAGTTTTAAAGGGAGTCTGGACTTTGAGCGTCACTCTCGTGACTGACTTGATATTGGCAGAATTCTATTAAAAGAAGAAGAAGGGGGGTCTGAAGTTCCGTCACGTTACTCCAGAGCAGGTTGAGAGACTATGTAAATCATATTTATGATGCCCAAATACGAATTCTACACGCTAATTGTGAAGGTATTTTGTTAAAACACTTTATCGTATACTTTAATTAAAAGGGTAACAAAAGGAGATTTAAAGCCTATTGGCATTCCCTCCCAGTCAACGCGAGGGCATGGATAACATTGTGTAGGGTGCAATGAAAAAATACTTAAGATGGCAAGCCGAAATTTTGAAGAGGAGTGCTCAAAGTTTATTGCGACTCACTCCGGCACTATTAAGACTGCAAACACTAGCATAGACAATGGGATCGATTATCCAGTATTTCAGTAGTAGTACTCGCAGATAAATTCACGTCATACAGCCAGACCACTTTCAATAGTCTTTAGATAAAACCAAGAGTTGTTTAAACGCTACTGCTTCCTTACTGCTTCATAATTCTTCGTGGTCATTCAGGTCCCCAACAGATTGTCACAAAACACGATCCTGCACCACTTGCATCTGTCAACTTCCTACAAAACCGGTCAGGTCGTCGCTCCATCTAATGAAGGCTCCTCCTAGGTGCCGCCCCTGCGTTTGCCGATACAGGGTTGCCACTCGAGAACCTTTCTACCTCAATAGTGATTGCTCTTCGCCACTTCAGCTTGCTGATCCTTAGATCTATGTCGGTTACGTTAATTTACTGCGGGTGACATCGTTACGGATTTTATCTCGCAGAGAAACACCGAGCATAGTGCTTTACATGGCACGCTGAGCGACTGAGTTTCCTCATGCTGCCTGCAGTGAAGGACCACATCTCAGTTCCGTACCTTATCAATCACATATGCACTGATTATAGTTTTGGGTTTGGACTTTGAAGTATACTCGACTGCATGTTTATACTTTAATTAATATGAAATATTGACGAATAGTTTCCTAATTATATTGGAATAGAATAGAATTGCTAAAACTTATAGACATTGTTTATTTACTTACTTCTCTTTTTTTTGTCACAAAATACAAAATTACATTAGTTATGCAGTAAAATTTATTTTTATTATAAAACATACATTTTTAAATATATGCTTAAATTTGAGGTTTATTTCAACCAAAGGTAACTGCAACACGGGTTCATCGACCGCGTGACTGACTGGAATGAACCGCTTTGAACCGGTTCGGGCCGAAGCTTCTAGACAACCCATTTTGTTGCTTTATAGTCTCGAGCAATAAATGTATAATTTTTCTGCTATTATTAGCTAACATATTCAAATGATTTTATAATGTACAAATTATTTTGTTTTTTTTTCAAATGATAGGTCATAAATTAATACAAATACACAACCCCTCAGTGTATACAAATTGTAAACAAAAACATTGTTACTAAACTAAAGAAATTTAGAACAATCACAGATTTACAATTTCGGTGGTTCAAATTTATCGTACCGACGCCTGCCGTGAAAAAAAAAATTTTTTACTAGCTTATATTGAAATTGCAAATTGCAATCTTTGTATGTGTATAGGTAAAAATTTGCAACAGAATTTTTAACCAGCTCTCGTAGCCCGAAGAGGCTGAAATTGCAATGCAATATTATGGTGAGTTGGACCTGATGCTGCCGCCGGGGCCACCTGCAGATCACCAAACTACTAAATAGCTTATAGCCTCCATGTCGTGTTTAGGCTCGTCAGATTTGTTTTGACAAGTACTACAGCTTGGCTATTAGAAGTTCACGAGTGGACATAGACCCCTCCAATAAAAGCTTGTAACAACTTATTATTATAGATTGAATTAGTAAAACAACCTATTAATATAAATGTTCATGTATGTATGTATGTATATTTGTTATTTTATATATTTTTTTGCCAAGGTCAAAGTGTAAATTTCTACAATTCAGGCTTCTTTAGAGCTCTTTTGAATGTTACATCAACGCTGGTTCGAAAAATAAGACCTTCTCAGAGGAAAACCGGCTAGAAATTCAGAGAAGAGTTAGGGTAGGTATGAAGGTTAATTTATTACCCTATATTTTATTTATTATGCTGGTGGTAGGATTCCAGAGGTCAAGCAGAGGTGTGCAAACATTAATATGATTTGGTCTGAAGGGTCACTGTTAGCTACTATGTTTTTACTAGGCATATGAGAGAGAGAGAGTAGAACTAATATCTCAAAGTGACAAACGCGTGGTGCCAGACTGAAATGGTCTGGGCGATACAGCCTTTGATACGGAACGTTGCACTTGCCATCAGGCGAACGATTTCCTCGTCCCATCATCTTCGTTCATAAAAAAAATATCTATTGCAAAATAATAAAAAAAAATTTCTAACTACAACAAACATTTACGTTTGTATTTCTATCTTTTGGATGAGACAAAATAAATTTTATCTTAATTTTTAAAAAAAATGTTTTAAATTATTTGTTTAATTTTATCAATTAGTTAATAGGTTTTCTAATAGATATATAGAAAACCTATTAATTATAATGTAGAAACTACTGATAAAAATACTTACATGGTGATAATCGGTTCTTAAATACAAGCAGCATTTTCGATCCAACGATATTACATGTACCTATTGCTAAGTTGATTTTTTTCACGGTTTCGCCTGCTTTCAATTAGGCAGTTTTACGACTTCATTGTATTACACTTAATTATACCCTAAATCATAACCGAAGTACCAAGCATTCCAACTGTGAAACGCCTATTCGGATCATCCATTCAGTGATTTTGGAATAGAGTGATTTTTTTCATTAACCGACCTCAAAAAAGGTTGTTTATGTATTTTCGGGCTTAACTTCTTAGTTTATGAACCGATTTTAATGATTCTTTTTTTCATAAAAAAGCCGGTATATTATATACCAGCATACGGTACTCGTAAGGGTGGTCCCATATAAATTTGGTCAAGCACTGATGACGGGATCCTTGAGAAAATCCTGAAACTCTTCAATTCGCATAACAATACTTAGAGCTGCTGTGTGGAAGTCGGTTTTTGATTAAATAATTATAATAGAAAGTGACGAAACGAGCAAATCGTTCACCTGCTGTTGAGTGCAACGTCTGCCCATAACAAATGCTGTGTCGACTAGAACAATTCTGTGTAACACCACACTGCGCCCCTTTAGTAAAACTGTAAACTTCACGTGCCTGTACATTTCAAAATTTGCATTTGGAAAATATATGATTGAGGGAGGCTAAAAATTAGTAACTAAATACATTTCTATTATTATTATAGTACTTAATTTATATAAGACTCAGTAAGAAATCTTATAGCATATCGTCCAGTAACATTTAGTCCTTGTTTTATTAAAATCGGTTTATTCTATCAAGAGTTATGAGTATTTGGAGTCTACGAATTAGTTCACATCACGCCCTTTTCCTATATAAGGTGTAGGCAGAGGCCACACAAGTAGCCCACTTTTCGCACCCGTGGGAAACGAGACCTGACTAGTAAACGACGGGGCGAATCACGTCGACGCCATTTTGGTAGGAGTAAAAAAATCTTACTCCTCATTGCATTCCCACGAGCAGTATTGGGACAGCTTTGCATATATGGTGTTATTCTCACGAATAAAGGCTATCCTCATTATGCCTTAGTCGCCTCTTACGACACCTCGGTAGGAAAGAGGTAGGTGCTATTCTTCTCTAATGATAATAAAAGATGTGAAAAAAGGTTCTATAGGTTCTAAACTATAACCTGAGACACAGCAAATGGAAAAAACATATTATATTTTCCTACAAAGAATATCATTTATGCAAAGTAAACTAGTTAACCAGGACTTTTGGCGCCAACTCGAAAAGTGGCAGTAGTGTTTTTATTTAATTTTATATTTTCTGTACATATTTGGAGTTTTGATGTTTAACATTGATAGTTTATTATTCAGCAAGTGCTTCTGAAAGTGTACAGTGACTGGAAAATTCAATTCAAGACCAAAATTGTGCTTTTCGTTTTGTCTCCACCAGTCCAGCAAATCTTCAGTAAAAGTCAACTATCAATTTACTGTCGATCAAAATTTTGTATCTTGCTGCTTGAATATTGTATACCTGGATATGTTACTTGACACTGGAAAATAGTTTATGACTGTTTCCATAAATAAATAAGTAAATAAATAGTTAAACAGTATCACCGAAAGATGGTGTTGTGCAAATGATGTATTTTTCTGAATTATGTTCTCCGCCGTTGATTGAGATCGGCGTTGAGATTTTAGCTTAAAATATTGGCACTCGTTGAATATTCGGATTTTCGAGGTCGACGAACGGTCGAAATCAGAATTGATTGATTGAAATGTAAACTTTTGTCGTATTATATTGGTCGGTCCAATTAATAATAGGTTAATTAGTTGCTACTGTGCTACAAATGTTTTTCAAATGTTATAAGTTAAAATTTTGATTGTTTGTAATGTTAATAATTTCTTGAACTTCGCATTGCGGTAGATCTTTACGCATTTTCCGCCATCGAAGTATTTTTTTTTTAATTTCATAAAGTGATGAAACGAGCAAAACGTTCACCTGATGGTAAGTGCAACGTCTGCCCATAACAAATGCTGTGTCACCCAGAAGATTTCTGTGTGACACTACACTGTGCCCATCACCCTGAGACATAGGTTCTTAAGTCTCATATGCCCAGTGATTTTTTTTTAAGTTACTTTATTTTTAATTTATTTAGATTACGCTAGCTCACAGTGCACTTCAAACCGAAACACAGTAATGTTTACGACTATAGTCAATTAGTATTATCAATTTATCAGTAGATCTCGTTGTACAAATGACTTAATTTGACTTTGACTTGTGACTTTTCTGATGATTGACTTTTCTGAATAGCGCTTAATATCCCGGTCTCGGGAAAATACGGGTCTCGTCGGTTTTCCGGTTTGGTTGAGAGGTGATCGACCGCGTTTATGACGCTAACTCTTTTCCTACCTCCAATCTTATCACATGCGCGTTGGATCGAACGCGGGTAGGTTCGTGGTTGCGTGGATACTTGTAGCACTGTAATATCTCCTGCGCAGTTAATAGTTTCCGACAGTATTCGGAAGGTGTCACCGTGATCGAAAACCGGACCGGGATATTCTGCTGCATCTTTTTTTAAATTTCTATTTACTCTTTTTTTTTTCTTTGTAATCTTGTTATCACAGACTGTAGACAACCAATGTCTATATTGTGAACACACGTTGTTTCGGGGCATATGAATTTCTGTTTTTATACTCTTTTCTTTTTTTCTTTCATTACAGTTGTATTTTGTATGCTGATAACAACTCCGTTAGGGCAACGGCTAAGCAGTTGGCTGCTTCGTTACGGGTCGAAGGTTCGTCAAATGTTTGCACGACACACAGATATGTTTTCGGCTTTGGCGTATTGTAAAATATTTCTAAACGCACACAGTATGTGTCATGTGAGGACAAGTATTTTAGTGTTCACACGAACAAATAGTGTTCTGTATTCCGCGCAGATGACACAGTTTGACGTCAATCGAAAGAAGTCGCAGTGGTCTAAATCAAGAAAGAAGACCCGATTTTGAATTGATGACAAACCGACATAGACTCCTTCTTGATAAAACCGCACGGTATTCTTTTCGTCGCCTTTTTTAAAAAAGAGGGGGCAAATGAGTAAGTGTCTCATCTCATTGTAAGTGATTACCACCGCCCATGACCATCCATAATATCAGAGGAACAGCGGATGTTGTACCGACCTGTGGGAAAGTAATAGGCTCTCTCCTTGAAGGAACACTTTCGCGCATTACCGCCTTTGGCAGGACCTCCACGTTAAGATGGCAGGTTTGGAGGAGTATGCCATCTCGAGGCTTAAGGTACCAGGCGGCGGAACACCCCCATGTCTGTCGCCAAGGCTTCATTTTGAATTCATTTTTGAGTGCCGAATTTATCTCCCAACTCCCTGCTGACTAGGCGGGCAGAGAGAGGCGAAATCATTAACCGACTCCACCAACCACGACCGGTAAGCCGATGAAATGAAATGAAATATATTTATTCTCTGACGTAAGAAATACAAATCTCGTTTGTCAAATATCCTTTTTTTTACAATCGTCCACCGTTTCTTAATGAGGTTCTTCTGTACGGAGAAGAAACAGACGATAGAAACTCCGCAAGTATCCTCTTTTTTAGTCATATTTGCAACATTAGTTTTTAGAAACAGCCTGGTAGCGATGACCTCATTCCCAGGAGTTATTATCTTCCATCTATTGTCTTTTATATTATAATGACCCTTTTTATACAGGCTTTGTTTAATAAACTTTTTTAACCTGTGGATAGGCAGACTGCGCACTTTCTGGGATTTCGTTGCAAAAACGTACCCTTTGTCCCATGAATGAGTTACTGACACTATTAGGTCCAGTACTCGGCGTTACAAGCTTATGGTTGTTCCTGGTATTTACATTATGTACATCACTTTTTTACTAAATCTATTTATATTCTGGTGTACTGAATTTGTCTCTAAAAAACCAAGGTTATAAATAGCTCTTATGGACCTCTTTTGCAATTCATCAAAATTGTTTCGTTCTTATGCTCTTCTAAGTATCGGATGGGACAGATGAAGGAGCACTTCTCTTCGGAAGATTTACCAACGGTCAGTAAGATCATCATAGCAAAATTTACTGACCGTTGCATAGGGTTCACCTGCCTAACATGCTGCCGTTCCCCAAAAACATATCAAAGGTTCAATCACATGGGAAGTTACTAAACAATACTCTTTGGGAATGTCTCGACAAAATCAAAACTTGTGGAGGTATTCAGTATTCGATAATGATCGCAAGGAGTCCGATGTCTTCGTTCCGAGAAGCGCGAGCAAACAAACAAGCAGATTTGTTTACAGTGGCGTCGAGTATCACATGAAGGGTTCGGATATCCCTCCTCTATTAGCCACGGTACATTATTTCCCGGTTTCGATTGAAACAAGTAGATTTTTTTTCTTCATTGTTGTCATAATTACATAAAGGTTTTGTCTTCGTTTTTTTAAACTGGTTCGCAAAAAATGACTCTATATTGCGAAAATCTAGCAAGAAACGCCACGGTAAATATTTTTCATGTTAATCATTTTTAAATAATAATAAACAAATTTGTAGCGATCACCTCATATTCCCAGGGACTATTATCGTCTAAATATTCTTAATTATTATAATAACATTTTCATAAGTCTTTGTTTAAAAAAAAATTACTTTTTCTTACGGAGACTGTATTTTCTGGGATTTTGTTTTAAAGACGTTTGTTGAATGCGTTACTGACTATAAAGATTATATTCGCTTGCGTCTGTTCCTGGTATTTTCATTATAAACTTTCTTTACCACATTTTTTATTATATACATACATACAGTCACGCGTCTTTTCCATTGGGGAAGGCAGAGACCACATCTTTTCACTTGCTACGATCCTGGCACAAATCTTTCGCTTCTTCTACTTTCATTAGCGTTTTCATACACACTTGTCAGTTGCTACTTGGTTGGTACTTTTAACGTGAACTTTCCTCAAAAATTCTTCGATCTGTATGTGATACGTACGCCTAGGTATAGGCCTTCCCGGCTTTCCCATTCACACTCGCCTCATAAATCTGTTTCGACAATCTTCCTTCATTCATCCTCCCTAAGTGTCCAAACCATCTAAGCATCCCTTTCTCTATCCTTGTCACTACATCTTCAACCACACCGCCACGTTTCCTTATCACTACGCTGTTTCCTACTTTAATCAAATCAAATTTACTCCAGCTGTACTTCTCAAACTACTCATTTCCAAAGCATTACTCTTAGAATCTGTCTTTATAATCTTGGCTAAAATATAACTTTAAGAATAGACAGAAAGTATCTAAAAAGGCATGACTGGCTGTACATAGAGGGGTTCTGGTCCCTACACTTATGTATGGTAGTGAATCCTGGGTCTGACAGAAGAAGCACGAAAGTAAGATTCATCATTACAGCCTATCACTAGTACACCGCTGAACATAGACCTCTCCCATAGATTGCCACAAAACACGTAAATTTGTGGCTGTAATTTTGTTTCCAAGCTTGGCAGGAGGGTTGGCAACCGCAGTTTGATTATTCAGATGTTCCAGGAAGATTGTGCTGCCCATCCCTGATTTAATTTTCCCTCTGTCGACTTTTACGACACCCACAGGATGAGATTATTTTTTATTTGATAAAAGTGACGGAACTAGCAAAACGTTCACCTGATGGTAATTGCAACGTCTGCCTTTAACAAACGCTCTGTCACCCAGAACATTTCTGTGCCACACAACACACCCTGAGGTGACTGGCGCAGTGTGGTCAGTTATTCTGCCATGGGTCAGTTAGGGTCAGTTATTCTACCATGATGCAGTAGTGTTTATAACTCTACTTTGTCTCGGTCTAAGGGCACTGAGAGCTAGTGTAATTACTGGACATATGTGACTTAAGAACTGGTGTCCCAGGGTGGCGAGCGCAGTGTGGAGTCACAGGTTTGTTCTGGTCTGGGTGACGCAGCATTTGTTATAATCAGACGTTGCTTTCATCATCAGGTGAAAGGTTTACCCGTTTCGTCACTTAATCCATTCAAAAATAATCTAACGGAAGTCATTTGCTAACGGGCGAACTTTCATTGGGCGCTGATTGGAGTGGGCGGGGCGAGCACAGCTTGCATGCTGCTGTCCATCTCTTCGTTAATTCACATAGAGCCACGCCTTTTCCCATAAAAGTCGGGTAGGCATACCCCCCGTACACACATAGCCCTTTTTTCGCCCCCTCGGGAAACGGGACGTGACCTCGAGAGGTGTAGGGTGACGAACCATGTCGCCGCCATTACATTTTCGGTTACAATGGTTCCAACCATATCTCAAAAACTACACGACTCATCTTAACCGCAGTAATTTTCATTAAAAGTGTTTTCTAGGTTCTACCATCTTAATTTTATTCAGAATTTTTAACCGCATAGTTGTAAATTTAGAAGAGCGGCGGAGACATACTTTTTACGAATTTAGAAGCGCATATCTCACCAACTAATAGCAGTAAAATACGTAGTTACTTTGAAATTTATTTCTCAAGGGATATTGATACATACATACAGTCGCGCCTTTTTCCCAACCTAGGCAGAGGCCACACACGTAGCCCACTTTTCGCCCCCGTGGAAACGTGACGTGACGAGTGTCGAACCACGTCGCCGTCTCACTATATGCACAGAACTTTTTTTTTCATTCCTCTGTTAAGTGGATGGAATTTCACTACACTATTAAAAAACACATTCCTTCAAAGTTTTATCCATATAATACCAAATCTCGAAATAAAATTGCTGTGACATACAGACGGACATGACGAAATTATAATGGTTTCGGTTTCACTACGGAACCCTAAAAACATGCCATTTTGGCAGGCCGATTCTGGCTAGGGGGCTATATTATGTTGCAAGCTCCAAACTACGAGTAATTAACTAACACATAACAAGTGCGATAACGGTGTAAAATTCATTATTTACAAGGTAACAAAGAATTGAACAGCTACCGGAAGCGTCTAATTGTCTGCTCCGAACAAACACACAGCATTATAGTTTGTTAGTTGGTGATAAAAAAATTTAATAGATGGGATGTTTACTGAAAACGACCCGCCAGCTCAGTTGAAGGTAACTCTGCTTAGTAGTGGTGTCGTGGTGGTCATGGTGGTTGAAGCCTTACTGTAAGATTATCAGCACTTATTTTATTTATTTATATTAATTATTAACAATATTTTCTATTAATGAGAATTATTTAAAATTCTAGAAAGTGGTTCATTCTGGTGATAGCATTCCTATGCATGACTAGGTAGGTACCACCTCAGGGGCAGTTATTCTGCCGTAAGCAGTAGTGTGCAAACATTACCGTGTTTCCGTCTGAAGAGCACTGAGAGCACTGGTCATTTCAGACTTATGAACTGATATCGGGGCAGTTTGGTGCCACTCAGAAATATTCTGGGCACAGCATCTGTTATGGGCAGACGTTGCACTTACCATCAGGTAAACGTTTTGCTCGTCTCGTCGCTTTATCTAATAAATAAAAGTTATTTTTGATGCGTTAACACATACGCCTCGAAAATACGTACACCGCGTAGCGTGCAAGCTTGCAAATTCATGACCGCGTAAGCATTAAAATTGACCTAGGTCATGAAATAGCAGAATATGAGAAAATTACTATATAATAACGATTTTCGAATTTTCGACGACCACGTGGCTCAGTGGTCAGAGTACCTGACTTCGAAGTCGCGGGTCCTGGGTTCGAATCCCAGCCGGAGCCAACATTTGTGCTAAAACATAATTTGTTGGTTTTCGGGTCTGGTTGTGTTGTGATTGTAACCGTGTTTTAATAGACACGGGTACAATCACAACACAGCCAGATCCGAATACCAACAATTTTTACAGGTCAACAACATTTGTGTTTGTGCCCAAATGTTGGGTCCAAAAGGGATTCAAACACAGAAACCGCGACGTAGGACTCAGGTACTCTGACCATTAGGCCACGCGGTCGTCATATAATTGTCGTATATTTTTATTTTTATTGGATAAAGTGATGAAACGAGCAAAACGTTAACCTGATAGCAACTGCAACGTCTGCCCGTAACAAATGCCGTGTCACCCAAAAAATTTGTGTGTGACACCACACTGTGCCCATCACCATGAGACATAAATTTTAAGTCTCATATGCCCAGTGACAGTACTGGTGGATAAGATTCGAAATGAAGAAATCCGCCGGAGAACTAGTCTTTCCGACATAGCCTTTCAAGTTTGCAGACTGAAGTGGCAATAGGCTGAACAAATCTGTCGCAGAAGCGACAACCGTTGGAGTAGGCGAAGCCTGGAGTGGAGACCACGTTTAGGCAAACGTAGTGTGGGGCGTCCCCTGGCTAGATGGTGCATATATATATTTTCGGTGATGTAATTGCTGTTAGCCTTCTCGGCTTTTACAGCTTCATCGGATACTGTGCTCACGGGCCAGGGGCCCTTTGCCAGGTTTGGTTTGACCCAAACATAAATAAATAAATAAAAACTCCTACAAAAACCCTAGATGGTGCGACGATCTGCGCAAGGCGGCTGGCAGCAACTGGATGCGTGAAGCCGAAGATCAGGCTAAATGGCGCCTATTGGGAGAGGCCTATGTTCAGCAGTGGACTGCCGCAAGCTGATGATTTTATGCCCAGTGATTACGCTAGCTCACAGTGCCCTTCAAACATAAACACAGTAATGCTTGCACACTACTGCTTCACGGCAAAATAACTGGCCCTGGGGTGGTACCTACCTAGACGGATTCCTGCATTGGAATCCTACCACCAGAAATATCAATATAAATAATCATATATCTAAGCGAGATCAATAACGGAAGGGCCATGGTGACATGGACGACAGAATACCATAGTAAAATAGCAGCATGACGTAGCTGCACATCTTTGGAATGCTCAGTGTAAAGACTATTATTGTTAGGAACGAGGCATATGATCTTAGTTCACGGGGGTGACGAGATGACGACACACCTGCATCTGTATGCTGCCTTTTTATACATTTGTCACCTTTACTGTACTTAGAATAGAATAGAATGAAATAGAAAATTACTGGACGTGGGATTCCTATGTACTCGTAGAAATCCGTCTAGATAGGTACCCTCGCAGGAGGTTATTCTGCCGTTAAGCAGAGGTGTGCAAACATTACTTCGAGTTTCGGTCTGAAGGTCACTGGGAGCTAGTGTAATCACTGGGCATATGAGAGTTAAAAACTGATCTCTCAGGTTGACGGGCGCAATGTGGTAACAAACTGAAATGTTCTGGGTGACATAAGCATTTATTATGGGCAGTCGCACTTAACATCAGGCGAACGAATTGCTTGTCTCGTCACTTTCTTCATTAAATAAAAATGGAATGGAATAGAACGGGACAAAATGGTATAGATTGTAACAGAATGGAATATATTTGAAAAGAATAGAATGGAGTTAAATTGAAAAGAATAGTAGTAAGTATGAAAAAGAAAAAGTAAGAAAAAGTAGTAAGTAAAAGTTCATCTACACCTTAACTTTTTATAAAACCGTAGAGAGATAAAATAACACACGACCGATGCTTACACACTTTGCATTAACTAAATTACAAATACGAGCAACAAAATGTCTTCATGACCACCTTTCCATAACAAATGCCCTTTTTATTCAAATTAAGTACGTAATAAAAACACAATGACGCGCTAACGCAGCGAGCCTCGCTGTTTACTGCTTTCGTATATACCATTATTTTGCGGAAATTTTCTTACCGATCAGGTAAAGATTTAAGCGGCAAAATGTATATAATTTTTATTCTATTTTTTATTCACAGATAATATAAACTAATTAAGTAGTCTTGACATAATGTAACCTAACTCTTGAATATTTATTTAAAGCTGTATTGTTCAGTTTATTACGAGTTCCCTGAAAGTCAACCAGGCTCGGATTTGATCTCGATGACACCCTAGGTACGCTCTTACATGCCGTCCTTCTTAAAAGTCAAAGAAAACATGGGTATGATGGTCTGATTAGAATATTCATAGACAAAATCTTCCTAAAGAATTGTTTCCAACTGAATTTTTTATAATAATGGTTGTATTTGCAATTAGGCGTCCTCAAAATTGAATGTTTTGTCACAGTCGCGTCTCAATGTTTACCTCCAAAATTTTTTCGCTCTTAAATAGGTAATAGACCGATAGGTGTCCGGCAGAGTAGAATAGCACCTACCTCTTTCAGCACACAGCCTCTATTCGTGCAGAATAACACCATAATATGCAATGCTGTAACTATACTGCTCGTGGGACGTGCCCATTTTGGTACGAGTCAAAAAATTCTTACTCCCAATTGCATTCCCTCGAGCAGTATAGTGACAGCACTTCATATTATGTTGTTATACGGCACTGATAAAGGCTGTCATTGTACGGACTTTAGTCGTCTCTTACTAAGACATACGAGTTGGGTTCTAATTAGCTCTGCCGGACACCTAACGGTTATTAAATAATGTCATTAAATATATATACAAAATAATAAATAAAAAATAGATTTTGAGCGAGGTATTGCCTACACGTTCTTATATACTTTTATTTTTATATAGCCATCAATAATCCAAAAACGATTCGTACAAAAGAGCAAAAACTTATAGACAACCATCTAGATAGGTATCACCACAGTGCCAGTTATTCTGCCGCTAAGCAGTAGCGTGCAAACATTACTGTGTTCCGGTTTAAATGTTGCTAGTTAAATTACTGGGCATACGAGACTTAACGACCGATGTCTCGACGTCACGTGAGCAGTGCAATATAACATGGGATTTTGCAGGACATTTGAAATAAGAATATGGTTGGAACAAAATCGAAATTGTTGGTTGTCGTGTGTGTGTGGTGTGTCTCTGACACTGCATCCTAGCTTAACTAGCCTTTACTAGTGATAGGATTTCTATGCAGGAATCCGTCTAGGTAGGTACCACCCCGGGGCCAGTTATTCTGCCGTGCAGTAGTAGTTTGCGAACATTACTGTGATTCGGTTGATGGGCACCGAGAGCTAGTGCAGTGGTACCTACCTAGACGGATTCCTGCATAGAAATCCTACCACCAGAGAAATTATTAAATATAAACTAATTTTTGACTTATCGATGCATTAATTGATAAAATTTGACTTGTATAAATTTATTTTTTCGCGTTTGTATTTAATTTTATGATTTGTTTTATAAAATTAAGTATTTTGTGAGTCCTAATGATTTGATATGAATGAAATTAAAATTGACTTGTATTTAGAATTTAAATTTGTAATTTGTTTGAAACAACTGTATCGCAATTATTTGCATGCTAATACAGTTTTCTTATTTGCATGCTATTAAAAAAGGGGGTAAACCACGCAATAAACACGTTTGTTAATTATTATCCTATTTAATAGCAAGTAAAGAATTTGAAATTGAAAACACAAAAGTTGTTAAAAAGCTGCGATAAGAAATGAACTAAAAATAAAAAGTGGTGATTTCTTATATTTACGCGAACACTACACATTTAAATGAAACTAATTTTACGGATTTTATCGCGTTTTATTTTATTATTTATAACCCGACGTTTCGAGTGCTTTACAGTCCGCCCGTGACCATGGGTGCTGTAAAGCACTCGAAACGTCGGGTTATAAATAATAAAATAAAACGCGATAAAATCCGTAAAATTAGTTTCATTTAAATAAAACGTGGTTTTATAAAACTTATTTTTTAATAGACTTAAAAAAATTACTTCGCCGGTGGTAGGATTCCTATGCAGGAATCCGTCTAGGTAGGTACCATCGCAGGGCCATTTATTCAACCGTTAAGCAGTTGTGTGGAAACATTACTGTGTTTCGGTTTGAAGGGCACTGTGAGCTAGTGTCACTGGGCACATGAGACTTAAGAACTGATGTATAATGGTGATTGTCGCAGTGTGGTGTCACAAAAGAAATGTTCCGGGTGACACAGCATTTTCTATGAGCAGACGCTGCACCTGCCATCAGGTGAACGTTTTGCTCGTTTCATCACTTTTACCAATAAAAAAAACGAATATCTCACGGGGTCGAGCGCGGGTATATGTAATATTTCCTTATCAAACTCTTAGGTCCAGTATTGAAAAAAATATACGCTATATATAATCTAACATAATTTTTATCCAATTTGGTCATAGACTCAGAAAGTTAAGATGCGATACATAAAGACATACGAACAAAAATTATAAGGGCACCTTGTATAAAATCGGTACCCTGAAAAACGATCAAATATCTGTAAAGAAAAAATTGAAGTATACCTAAGCGTTAATACAGATTAGTAATATCTTTAAGATTTCTAACGTCTAAGTCTAAGTACGTACGTAGCTTCTGCTTTAAAGAATATAAAACGGAAGGACTTGTGAATAAGCATTGCTGAATCCAGATAGTCAAACGTCCCCGAAAAATAGACACACACAGTAACAGCAGTAATAATTATGCTCTTTTGTATAACATCGAAAGCAGAAACAAATCAAGTGTTTTTAGTTACCTACTTCACTTGGCGTTATGTGATTCACATGTGCTGCAAGTGTTTAGTTTGTTCGTGTGTGAATTTGAGTTACACTGTTTGTATTCTAATGCGTTCGCTTCCAACCGTATGTTTATTATGTACTATAGTTGTGCAAAATCTTGTACAGTCGCGTGCAAAACATTTATAAAGTTTAGAAATATTTTTAAATTTATCACGACGCTTTGTGTAATAAGCCTGTTGTATCAGCGTATGAAAGACTTTCTGTATTTTTAATTTTAAGAGTGTGACAACACCTGGGCAAGGCGTGCAACTGGCGTCTTGAACTTATATAATCTACAGTTTTGTAATTTGAACCCACGTTCAGTGCGCGATAAGCCAACTCAAAAAGTAGAGTATGTTTTTAGTGAAAAGTGTCACAAATGAAAAAGATTGAAGATTGAAAAACATTGTCAAGATAAACTCTTTCGTGACGGTCTTACGCCACAGAAGAAAGATTATATACAAATGTCGACGAACCCGTCTCATCAAAGTAAATCGTCCCTATTCAAAGTAAATGAGCGATACGCCGTGTGGTGGCGGCTCGTTAAAAGAATACTTCCACTCCATCGCATCCAATGGATCTCGTAAAAGGCGAGTAAGGAATTAAACTGCACTGTGCACCCAACAGCGCATGGTGGCGATGGGCTCACCACCTATCACACCAAGTGCATTATATTGTTTTGCTGAAACGCGGATTGTGGCAGTCATCTGTTTTTGAAGTGAGTGCCCAGTCTCTGACTACCCCTTATGGGATACAGTCGTGATCTTATGTATGTATGTATGAGCGATACGTACACGGCGAGGAAGAGGCTACTGACCTGAGCAGTAAGGGACCTGTATTGAAGGGATGAGAGAGAAGCACTATATATTGTAGAGACGAGAAAGAGAGAGTTATACGCATCATCATTATCATTTCAACCTTTCACTAGTCCACTGCTGAGCATAGGCCTCCCCCAGAGGGTGTGTGCGTAAAAGTTAGTAGTTCTCATTTTTGGGGTATTTTGCCATAGTTGCCACGCTTCGCAGGCGGGTTGGCAACCGCAGTTAATTTATTCAGATGTTCCAGGAAGACACTGCTACCCATTTTTAATTAATGATTATTTAATTATTTTGCTTTTGGCGAGATGCCTTTCAGCAGGTGCCACCAAACCAAGGCATAGATCTACCACCGATGGACACCACAGAGGATGGAGCGAAGAGTTCCATTACCTGAAGCAGGCAACGACGTCGGGATTATCCAGCGAGAAGCAAACCTGCTCCCATTGGTAGGATGCAAAGAAAGACCGCATCAAATTGTTCAGAAGATGAAACCAAACGATTAAATTCTGGCTAATATTGGCTGACACTATGCTAGAGTGATTCTTTAGCCTTGAGAATGTATTGTTTACGTCAATATACACAATTGTCGCTACTGGAGCAAGGAAAACCATCGTCTTAAACACCAAAAGTCACTTCATTCACCCAAAATGACAGTATGGACTGCCATATCAGCAAAAGTCATAATTGGTCCGTATTTCTTTGAAATTAACGAAGGAAATAACGTAACTGTGAAATTCAGCGGAGTACTTGAAAGGTTGCGAGAGTTTTTGATGCCACAGACACACCATGAATTTGAAGGATATTACAGCAGGACTTGGGATGGAACAAGATGGAGCAACATGCCATAGGTCAAAGGTGACTTTACCGGTAGTGAAAGAAACGTTTCACATTACTATTCATGTTTCAAATTTGCAAAGATTTTTGGCCCACCCTTTATATTACTTATTAATGTCACGTGTACTGTAACTGTGTTCCACACCTTTATATCATTCCCTTCTGTCATGTGTACTGTGTTGCACGAGTGCTTTTTTCTATTCTTTTTCTTTATTTTTAAGATACGAATCAAAATGCCTCATACTAGAATTTCCCCTGTATGCTGTGCGTTTTACAGATATGAATTTTGCATGCACAACACAACCAGACCCGAAAACCAACGATTTGTGTTTTTGCACAAAAGTTGGCTGTGATTGGGATTTGAACCCAGGACCCGCAGTGTTGAAGTCAGGTACCACATAGACCACGCGATCGTTCTTAGTCGAGTATGAACTTTAGGCATACGTACCTTAGTAATTGCTTAACTTTATTTCGTGAAGAATTCACGCAAGGAAAAGTATTTTTTAAATTTCCGCAAGGAAAAGACGAAAATATAGATCACTGATATGTTGATGCAACATTTATATACATTGTTAATTAGTTTTTACCAAAAACTTTTTTTACTTCGTGAGATAGGCATAGGTACACTATGTTTTTTTGATTGTATAAAGTGATGAAACAAGCGAGAAACCCATAACAAATGCTGTGTCACCCAGGACATTTCTGTGTGACACCACACTGTGCCCATCACCCTGAGACATCAGTTCTTAAGTCTCATATGTCCAGTGATTACGCTAGCTCACAGGTTGTGAAGCAGTTATTTGCACACTACTGTTTCACGGCAGAATAACTGGCCCTGGGGTGGTACCTACCTAGACGGATTCCTACATAAGAATCCTACCACCAGTAATTAAAAAAGCTCGCAACTCGGACTATGCTGTCATTGGCCATTGTTTAATTAAAAAATAGTAATACTTTTTATAACAGCGCACTAATACAACCATAATTAGATTAACAACTTTAATTGGAGTAACATATTTTCCTCTATCGCAAAAATAACAATCGATGTTGAATACAATTCAATTATGTATTTCATAATACATATTTGTATGTCTGCGTTCTTGTTGTTAGACGGTTAACGTTGTTATGATCGGTAGTTAGACGAACGCGTGACAACAGCAGACAGCGTACCTGCTCTAGTCATGGATCCACTCCTCAGTTAAAATTACATAGAGAGCAGTTGCGCAATTGAAATAAAATATGTTTTATTCTTTGACGTAAGAAATACAGATTTCGATCTTATTGTATTTTTACAATCTACGTTCATGATGGGGTTGGGCCTTGGTCTGTACGAAGAAGAAACAGGCGGATGAAACTCCCTTTTTTTTGTCTGGCAGCACTAGTATAATGTCAATAAGCAAGAAGGCACTTGCTTTCGCCTTACCCTATACCTTTTCTTGTGGTGCATTTCGACCACGGCGCGTGCAACTAACCACGTGACAAAGTGAAACTTAAATTTCACGAGTACGTATCAGAAATTTTGTAGAAATAAAAAAAATGAAACATGAATATTAACAAAAAAATATTAGACTCTGTAAAATAGCCGTTCACGTGTAAACAGTTAATAATTAATCGACTAATTTTAAATGTGTGGTAGCGGCAAGAGAATCTACCTCCCCATCTCATCCCGTGGGTGTCGTAAAAGTCGACAGAGGGAAAATGAAAACCAGGAGATGGGCAGCAGCATCTTGCTCAAACATCTAAATAAATAAACTGCGGTTGCCAACCCGTCTTACGACTATGGCAAAATCCCCCCAAAACGAGAGCTACAAATTTTTGTGGCAATCTATGGGGGAGACCTATAAATACTGAATGTATTGATACAATTTTTGCTTTTGTTACACGTAACCACAGGATTAACTACGTGCTTATGTTTGTCGTCGCGAACAAAATCACGAGTACGGCTTGTGGGTGAAAGCTTTAAGAGAATATTTCAATCTTAAACTTCTAAATTCACTGTCTTATCCACCTTTTCTGAAGTTTTTTTTTTTCTATTTGATGACAGTGATGGAACCAGCAGAACGTTCACCTAATGGTAAGTGCAACGTCTGCCCATAACAAATGCTGTGTCACCCAGAACATTTCTGTGTGACACCACACTGCGCCCGTCACCCTGAGACATGTGTTCTTAAGTCTCATATGCCCAGTTATTACGCAAGCCTTACCTTCACACTGAAACCCAGTAATGTTAATGTTACTTCTTTATGCGCCATGAGGGTAACATTTTGAGTAGGCGAATTTGAGTTCAGCGTTTTCTTTTTCGGTGCCCTTCAAAACGAAACACAGTAATGTTTGCATAATGTTTGCTTCACGGCAGAATAACTGGCGCTGGGGTGGTACCTACCTAGACGGATTCCTGCACAGGCATTTTTTCAATTTTAGTTTATTAACAGCCTCACATACCTATAACATAAATAAAAATATTGCCCTATCTACTCTTGAGCTTTTGTAGCTTAGGGAAGATAAGGCCTTCTGATTAGTCATAACGTTTCCAATTCGAGCTTTAATATTAGTTTTAGAGTTAATAAAGTTTTCATTATAAATATTTTCTAATTAATGAAAAATGCGCCCTACAAAAGAAGCAGTTAAATAAAAAAAGTAAACAAGTTTTTTGTTGTCATATTCAAATTCCTAATTAAAAAAATCAAACGTTTAACGATTTAGGACTGGAGCTTCCTATGTACTTCTGATTTGTTTCTGCATTCTTGTATTTTTGTATAATTTTAATTGTAAACCGTTGATGATACTTTAGTACATAAACACTTTATTTCTCTGACACGTGTAGACTGGTTGGAAAACAACAAAAAAAAAATGATGTTCTCCTAGCCGATTTCGACCACGGCGACAACTTCCGAATCCGAATACCGAGAGCCATCAACTGCGCAGTTGATATTGTAGTGCCACAAGTGTACGCGCAAACACAGAGGCTCTCACTCGTCCCAACCTACCCGCGCCCGATGTAACGCTGATGCGATAAGATCGGAGGTAGGCTAGGATGCAGTGTCAGAAACACGGGGACAAACACAACACAACCAGACCCGAAAACCAACAATTTGTGTTTTAGCACAAATGTTGGCTCCGGATGGGATTCGAACCCATGACCCGCGGCGTAGCAGTCAGGTACTCAGACCATTAGGCCACGCGGTCGTCAAAACAAAATATAGATAAGCCCAAAGCCGTGCAATTTCACAAACGACTATTGAAACCTTTGACAATGGATGTAAAATATAGCAAACAAAAAGTAGAAGAAGTAGAATCTATAAAATTCTTAGTAATAGATAAGAACACCAATTGGAAGAATCACACTAAATATATATGTAAGAGAATAAATAGCTTTTTTTTGGTTTAAAAAGATTGCGTAAAATAACATGTCCAAAAATTGCTTTGGTATGGACACAAACTCCATATAAGGTTATGGAATAATCTGTTGGTACGGAATAATCTGGGGCAATTCTACAAAGAAAGACATAGTTTTTAGGGCCAAAAAGAGATGTGTTAGAGCAATATGTAGAATAAAGTCAACAGTAAGTTGTAAATATTTATTCATTGATTAAAAAGTAACGACCGTACCTCGTGTCTTTACATATATGAGTTGGCAGTGTTTGTACGAAAAAATATAGCTCTGTTTAAAATTCCACTGAAGGAGAAAAAACTCTCAGGTGTAAGGATAATTTAATGATAGTAGGCGGGATAACGGTACTGCTGCAAAAGAACATCCTAGGTGCGGCACCACGTATGTATAACAATGTACCTGAATCACTTAAGTCTTATCCGTAGAATCATTGAAGCGAAACCTGAAAAAACTACTTACAGAAAAGGCATATTACAATCTTGATTAATTTTGTAAAGATAATATACTAAATCAAATCTGTTAGCGACATATAAATTACTATGAAATATTAAAAAACCATGTCTTTTGATTTTATTGATATTATTTTGACATTCTTTTGATGATTCTTATTCCTAATACATATTATTATTTCATTTGACATTGTAAACTGTACCAGATTATTCCTTTATGCAATTAAGTTCTAATAAGTTAACGTAGAATTGGCTTTGGTCATTCATTGTAGTTTTTTAACCTGTTAGTTGCTGACAGAAATGATATGCTATATAAATAAAATGATATAAAATATTTGTATGTCATACAGTGGAAAACCATAGAGTACATACCAGTAAAAATGTAATCTTACACCAGCTTTACCTATGTTAAAGTAAAGATATTTGATCGGACTAAAAATAATATTTAAAAGCTGAAGGTACCCCGGATTAACTATGACATCAGGACATCTGTCACCTCAGTCCTCCCGTGACCATGGGTGCTGTAAAGCACTCTAAACGTCGGGTTAGAAATACTTCAGAATCAAACGCGATAAAATCCGTAAAACGTAGTTTTATTTAAAAACTAAGAAACCGAAATAAATTCGCTCATAAAATAGAGCTCTATTTTATGAGCGAATTTATTTCGGTTTCTTAGTTTTGACTGACGTGGGATGTGCACCACATACAAAATTATATATCTTTTCTAAATCATTTTAGCACCTTTCTAATAATTTGACTACGTGGCCATGGATTATTATCGTGAGTATTGTTGGTAGTATACATAATATACAACTTGTCAGATTAATATGTGATTATCTTACATAATATATGTTCAGATACAATAACTTAATCACTCTAATTTTATTTGGGTTCAGAAAAAGTAAGTATATAATGAGTTTCGTACATTTTCAATTTGCGTCCGCCGCAAATACGAGTACCTATTAAAACTTTGACGAGCTATAAGTTATTCGCAAAAGCTCAATAAACTTTGAAGAATTACATTCTTGTCTATAACTTCGTTATAATTTAAATTCTATATTATTTTCTTACCACTGCAGGGAACAGGTAATGTTTCCTGCATTAGATAAAAATATAAATAGGTTCCTAAGTTCTCTTCGCTGTACAGTTACGCTCTACCTACCTTATTAAATTTAATATATTTGCAGTCATATTTATGGTAAAATCCACTTAAGAGAATGGTGCAATATTGAAGAAATAATAATAATAAGAGACTAATTAATATAACATATTAAAAAAAAGAATGTAACAAGTAGAACGACATTTTTATGTGTCTAACTAATGCGTAAGAAAATATAAATTAATATTACCTAGTAAATATCGATTTTTGACATGAAATTAAAAGAATCCAAAACGTAACAACAATTAATACTAAGCTACCTCATGTAGTTTGCTAATAAAAGACTGTATTTTATTTGCTTATAAACATCTGAATTATAATAAAATGTTTTTAACGTGACATGTAATCTAAACAATATCTTTTGTGATGCTGTTTTTTTATAAAAAATCACTGGCAATAAAACAAAATAGTCAATAAATAAAGTAACAACAGAAACAAATATTTTTTTTACGATTTAGGTTTATGGCAACCACATTCATATTTTTAACACTAACTTTTTACTTCATTGAAATCTTTTTTTAAAGGGTCGAAGTTAAATAACGAAACCAATATGGAGACAATTCAAACCTATTAATTTTAGCACAAACAACACTTCACGGAATATTTGAGAATTTGTATTTTTGTTGAACTAATAATGCCGCGTTTAAGAACGAACGTTGCCTTTCACGTTTTTTTTTAATCGCGCACAGGAAAAGCGCGCGCGCATTCTCGACAACGACGGTATGCAGACTGAACTTGTAGGTAGAACACAATATCAACAACTTGTGTCCGTGATTTTATCAGCTGTTGACCGCATCGACGTTAAATTCGTTGCTGGTTTAAAAATTCAAATTTGACGTATTGCGGTAAATTCTTCAGCACGCCTTCATCGAACGAAAAAGCGGACAAAATAAGACTAGCATACTCAGATTATGGTAAAATGTTAGTAGATAACGTTTTTAAATTGTCTTAAAAAAAAAATATCAATAATATTTTTTCAAAGTTATGTAGGACTTCATTGTGATAATACCAATGAATTATAAAATAACCTATGTTTAATAATCTTTACGTTCACAGCACAACACTGGCCTCCCCCTCATTCCAAGAGGGTATGGAGGCGTAAAATAGTTACGCTGCCCCAGTGCGGATATATGATAATTAATTTAACTGCTGCGACTGATAAAGGCATACCGACAGTGTATTGCAAGTACAAAAAACGTATACGTAAAACAAAGTTTTAACCTAAAATATTTTTAACACCAGCTTTTAGGGGCTATAGTACTTGTCAAAACAAACCCAACGAGACTGAATAAGAAGGAGCTATCTTGCTTAGTTGAGGATATTTTATAGGAAAAAGTGACGAGACGAGCAAAACGTTCACTTGATGGTAAGTGCAACGTCTTCCTATAAAAAATGCTGTGTCACCCAGAACAATTCGGTGCGGAAACACACTGCGTCCATCACCCTGAGACATCAGTTCCCAAGTCGCATATTCCAAGTAATTACACTAGCTCTATATATAATCGGGAGGTTTTGAGCGACCAGGACAGCTTTGACCTCCTCGACAGAGATTTCTTTTGGGAGGTTCTTTAGAAGCACCCGAAGTAAGCGCTCTTCGGCTAGGGTGTAGGCGTGGAAGGACACACCGCTTGACTGATGGAAGCTTCACACCTTGCTTGACTTCTGACGTCTGAACCTGGATCTTGATACCGTCTGTGGTGGAGATCGCGTTATACGGGATATTGTTGGATAAGGCCGATGAGACTTTCGACCATATATCTTTCGCCTGTATGCAGATAGGCGGCGGACGTTTTGGCGAATAGGCAGCGGCGTGCTGCGAGACGGAGGCTTGCTGTGAGGCAGCTGAAACTTGCCGTGAGGCGACAGAGGTTGGCCGTGGGACGACCTGAGCGTGCTGAGAGGCAGCTTGGGATTGTGTTGAAGCGGCAGAGACTTGTCGTGGGTCGACAGGAGCTTGCTTTGAGATAGCTGGGGTTTTCCGTGAGGCAACGGTGACTTGTCGTTGAACGACGGGGGTTTGCTGTGAGGCAGCAGGGATAGTCTGTGAGGTGACAGGGGTTTGCCGTGAGGCGGCGGTTGCTTGCCGTGAGGCGGCGGTAGATTTCCGTGTGGGGGCTAGACGGGAAGCAGTTTCTTGTTCTGTTGATTTTTGGGCTGCTAAATAACGAGCACTCCTCTTTTCGAGCGTCAATTATGAATCGGAGTCGGTTTCAGTTTTTGCAAAAGTGTCCGGTTTTAGGGAAGACTTACGCTTTTTTTTTCGATTTCTCCACAAGAGTGAAGCCAGAGTCGCGGGAGTTCGCAGGAGGGTCGCACTCCATTTCGGAGCCAGAGGACGATGTAGATTCGTATTCGGACGAAGAGGCCCTGGGGACTGGGTAGCGCCTCACATGCCGAGGCAAATGTCGTGGTGGCGTTTGCGAGAGTGCGGAATAATTTCGGTTTCGACGTCGTTCAAAGAGGGCGCTTGCTAACACGTCCATTCGTTCTATCAATTTTGCTAACACGTCCATTCTTTCTATCAATATTGCTAACACGTCCATTCGTTCTATCAATTTTGCTAACACGTCCACTCTTTCTATCAATTTTGCTAACACGTCCATTCATTCTATCAATTTGTATCAAATTTTCTACGGGGGAATTGGCCGCCGGTGGGATGCCAGGGTGTGTGACCTAACCTGCCGGGTGTAGACAGAAAGGATAAGGTGTGTATCCCTAGTGCGTCCAAGTGTGGATCTTATTTTGCTCACTTTTGGGTGTGTGCTTTAAAATAGTTAAAAATTACGCGGGGACTTATTCCAATCGAATTAATTTACGTTGACAAGGGCTCTACCCAAGGTCAACTTATGTGGACTGCTACCATACTGCGTTTTCTGTCCGGGGAACCGCGCGCAAACGAGGCTAGCCCTGCACTAGTTTCGTTTACACCGGTAGATGTCCACTAAACGCAACCACCCGAGAGTGGGTTTACAATATGACGTCTGTAATGCTTTTATAAGAACAATAGAACAAAGCAATCAATATTGCTTTGTTTATCATTTCCCGAAAAGGGTCGGAGCAGGTAGCTGCACGGGACGACCGGACTACCTGAGCGGGTCGAAGCGGGTCGCCAGACGACCATCAGGCTTGGAGAGTAGAGTGCAACTGTGACGCAATTGGGAATAAGATTTTCTTTTGACTCGTACCAAAACATCGGCGACATGCTTCGTCCCCGTCACGTCTCGTATCACGCGAGGGCGAAAAGTGGGATACCTGCGTTGGTTCTTCCTACCCTTTATGGGTAAAGGCGTGATTGTATGTATGTAATAATTTTAATCCATTCTGATTGCTAACATGATATTTATTGAACGCCATTTCTTTAAACGACACTTGTTTGCAAAAATGTTTGGAAAGAATCAGTTAAAAACCACGCATTTAACTTTTTTTCTTGTGGCCGTTTGCTATTCTTTGACCAGGTATCTAACGCCCGGGGGTGTTGACTTAGTAGTACTGTAATATAATTTCGGTAATGTAATTGCTGTTAGCCTTTTTATCTCTTACAGCTTCATCGGATACTTTTAGTATTGTAGCACTTGGTCGATAGCGCGTGTATGTCCCGCAAGGGCAGGCAGTTCCGTCTGGAATATCCTTACAGCATCCAGAAACATTCGCCGAGTCCGAAACGTATCACCGGTCTAAAAGCACAAGGAATGCAGGAACAAACAGTATATCCATACTAATATAATAAATGCTGAAGTAATTCTCTCTGTCCTTCTGTCTGTTTGTAACCTTTTCACGGTTCGACCGCTGAACCGGTGTTGACGAGATTTGGCGCAGAGATAGCTTGTAGACTGGGGATGGACAGAGCATATTTTTTATCTCAGAAAATTGGGATATTTAAAAAACCTATTTTCACGCGGACTAAGTCGAGGGCGTTATCTAGTGTTTAATAATTCCGTAAAGGGCGGGCTCTGCTCTTTTACAAATCTTACATTCTTTCCCGCCAACCGCCAACACATACTTTATTAATTTTTAGTATATTTCGTTTTTAAGCGGCCAGTCTCATGTAATATTGCTACAATTGCTGACGGCGCGTGGAGCACAAGCGTACTCATGCTTTGCATTAATAGGGAACTATCCAACAATAGTTTATAACTGGCCAAGACAAAATATACATACATTCATACATACATACATAAGATCACGACTATATCCCATAAGGGGTAGTCAGAGACTGGGCACTCACTTCAAAAACAGATGACTGCCACAATCCACGTTTCACCAAAACAATATAATGCACTTGGTGTGATAGGTGGTGAGCCCATCGCCATCATGCGCTGTTGGGTGCACAGTGCAGTTTAATTCCTTACTCGCCTTTTACGAGATCCATTGGATGAGATGGAGTAGTAGTATTCTTTTAACGAGCCGCCACCACACGGCTACAAGACAAAATATATAGAAGTCAAAATGGATAGGAACCCTCTTTATAGTTTTAATTAAAAAAAAAAAACGTTAAATTACACTGTTTTATCAAATCCATATGAGGTCATAATGAGGTCGCCAAATACTAAAAGCAAGGCATCTATTGAACAAATCGGCAGGTGACCCGATTTTAGCGTGACATCCCGCAAAATTTTTTAGCCGATTTTTTAAATTACCCGGCGAGTCAGGTTTGTCCCACGTTATGATATGATATGTGTATGCAGCCGATAGGTTTCCGGCAGAGTAGAATAGCACCTACCTCTTTTCTACCGAGGTGTCGGAAGAGGCGAGTAAGGTATTGCACGGACAGCCTTTATTCGTGCAGAATAACACATAATATGCAATGCTGTCACTACACTGCTCGTGGGAACGCAATAGGGAGTAAGGTTTTTTTTGACTCGTCGAAAATGTCGGCGACCTGGTTTGCCACCAGTCAAGGATTTCTCTGCAAAAATCAGTCTAGGTAGATACCACCCCAGGGCCAGTTATTCTGCCGTGAAGCAATAGTGTGCAAACATTACTGTGTTTCGGTTTGAAGGGCACCGAAAACTAGCGTAATCACTACAAGACTATGACTATGGATATATGAGACTTAAGAACTTATGTCTCGGGGTGACGGGAGCAGTGTGGTGTCACACAGAAATGATCTGGGTGACAAAGCATTTGTTATGGGCAGACGTTGCACTTACCATCCGGTGAACGTTTTGCTCGTTTCATTACTATATGCTATAAAAAAAAACACCTATATTGTGTCCTGTATAAGAGGCACTGCATCATATCCTATCTTCGATGTTTACGCATGAGCGCTACATCAGGCACAAGTGGTTTAGGACGAGCGAATGTCTTTGTTTGCGCATACTGTGCGGCCGAAATACGCATACAAATAAAAAAAAGGGGCTACACGCTTAATTTATAGTACGTGAGTTAAACTAAGTGTGATCCTTGGGACTCCATTTACACTACACACTCCACTCGACTTATATAGAGAATCACGCCTCTTTCCCCTATGGTAAAGAGGCTAGAGTCTATGTGACTGACTTTCCATATAATTGTTCTGCAATTTTAAGTGCTGATTAACGACGCACTCGATGGTGACAACGTGAGGAAACCTGCAAAAAAAAAAAAATATTTCGAAGACATGAGAAGAAGGAGGAAGATCTCCCCGGTTTCGAAACCATCTCAGAAATGAGAGGAGGCTTTTTCTCAGTAGTGGGATACTTATCGGCTGTAACTGTACTTTTGTACACATTATTGATTGTCACTTGATGTAGGCAACGCCAGAGATTGGTAAATGGTAGATCGCCATTTTTTGTAATTGGTTTTAAGTAGCAACAAACATAAAAAGCACAAATATTTACAATCAGGAAATTAATAAAAGATTTTCTATTCATTCATTTCTCGTAAGCCCAACAGCAATTTTACAAAGATTCAACTTAATCAGATGAACGACGCGCGAACGGTTAGAATACGAGCAATTATCCGATACGACTCGCGCGCCATCTATTGTAAAATTTTGGAATTCAGAAACATTCTCCACCAGTTTCATTGCAATAGGATGAACATAGAAATGCAAAAGGACAACCAAGAAACATCCATTTATTGATTTTTGTGGTCCTAAATAGTTTTTCTTTTTAATATCCACACACTGTATTTCATATATATTGTTTAGAATTCAAAAGATCATAAAACGATTTGTAAGTAATCGTGCATATGCAATGACCTGGCATTACGTCATCGCAGATCTGTCCGTCTCAATAGCATATAGTAGTCTCATTACTTCTATATAAGGGAAGACTAGATCGATTGCGGAAAATTTTCATACTAATTAAATATGAAAATGGCCAACTGGACCACGTAACTGATGCACACAAATACAATTACGAATGAATTGGCTTGGCTCAGCAATTAACGACTAGTACGTTCTATGAAACAGCTAAGAGGACGCTGCGGGTCCTAAAGGATGGAACGTAAAGGTTAGAAATTTCTTAAATAAACATTTTTAGTGTACTTAGAATTTATTTTTTATAGGAGAGGGGGCAAACGAGCAAGTGTCTCACCTGATGGTAAGTGATCACCACCGCCCATGAACAACCGCAATACCAGAGGAATAGCGGGTGCGTTGCCGGCCTTTGAGGAAGGAATAGGCTCTTTTCTTGAAAGTCCCTAAGTCGTATATTTTGATCTTCAAAGTACTCGTAACTACAATTAATAATGTTTTTATTGGATTAACTGACGAAAGTAGCAAACCGTTCACCTGATGGTAAGTGCAACGTCTGCCCATAACCAATACTATGTCACCCAGAACACCACGCTGCGCCCTGTGATTACTGCATGTACGAGTATGTTGCTCTTTTTTACCGTGGCTAATGAATAAGATGAGGTCCTCATCGTTAGCTTGTAAACAGTAGGTGCTAAGTCTTGTCTAAGGTCGTTCTACTCTCCACAAAATAACAAAGGAGGCGACAACTTTCTAGTACTGTAGGAAGCTATCTCCTGCTCAGAAAATATAACGCATAAATATACGAAGCACGTACTCGTTCCTACCTACCGGAGCCCGACGTAACGTTAATGTCGGCGGAGGTACGCAAGGATGCAGTGACATAGACACGTTGGAATAGCTAACACTACCATGGTCTCGAGTCATTGTGACAGCATCGAGAGAGTGCCAGGGGCAGTAAGTACTGCCCCCGGGTCGGGCTGAAATTGCAGCTAAGCGATGGAGGGGTCACGGTTGCGTTCCGAACGGAGATCCCGTGGACTCTCTTAAGCGCTTATGGAGACCACCGAGGAGTTTTAGTCGGTAAGAGTCCGACATAACCCGGCTGACCCCCCTGGCCAATCGGGTATCCATAGAGGATATCCCCACGAACCAAAAAAAAGATAAAAAAGCTAACACTACCATATCAGACAATTTTTTTGCAACGGATGAGAATCGAAAACTGTCCCGTCACAGTAATATCAGGTGCTCCGAATATATGGATGATCGCAGGTCCTGATGACCAGGCCCCTCGGTCATCATATATTTTAAATTTTCGAAATAGTTGCCATGGAAGGTTTATGATAGAGAAGAATAGCACTTACCTCTTTCCTACCGAGGTGTCGTAAGAGGCGGCTAAGGTATTGCACGGTCAGCCTTTATTCTTGCAAAATAACACGGTCACTATACTGCTCTTGGGAACCCAATGGGGAGTAAGAATTTATATATATATATATATATATATATATATATATATATATATATATATATATATATATATTTTTTATTGTATAAAGTGACGAAACGAGCAACACGTTCACCTGATGGTAAGTGCAACGTCCGCCCACAACAAATGCTGTGTCACCGAGAATATTTCTGTGTGACACCACATTGAGCCCGTCACCTTGAGACATCAGTTCTTAAGTCTCATATGCCCAGTGATTACGCTAGCTCTCAGTGCCCTTCAAACCGAAACACAGTAATGTTTGCACACTACTGCTTCACGGCAGAATAACTGGCTCTGGGGTGGTACCTACCTAGACGGATTCCTACATAGGAATCCTACCACCAGTAAGAACCACCAGTAATAGAAGACTCATACCAAATCGGGCGCGAAAATTGGGTTACGTGTGTGGCCTTTGCCAACCCCTTATATAGGAGAAAGGCGTGACTGTATGTATGTATGGAAGATTTCAACGATTTTAGAGACCATAGATTAAGGCGTGTATAAATTAACCGTCAAGGCTTCCCTCATTTTTGAAATGATTTTGGAGCCAGAAAAAGTTGCTGCTGCATTGTGGGCTTGGAGACATGTGCAGTCCATGGGTTTTAAGATGATGTCTTTAAGAGATTTCTGTGATTTTCGTTCGCCTCTATGCACGTGAAAAATCAGCGCTAAAAATATATATAACGATTTGAGTGGTGCCAGCGAACCCGTGTTGCTCGCTACAAATTTTTAGACGAGCGTCCGGACCTTGAGCTGTCGCGGCTCTAACATGTACTTATATTATATTTAAATGATATTGACATTTTCAACGCGACTTACATTCATCTGATGGTAAGTTCAACGTCTGCCCATAACAAAAAGCTGTCACCCGGATTATATCTGTGTGGCACCACACCGCGCCCGTCCCCTAGGGACATCAGTTCTAAAGTCTCATAGCCCAGAGATTACAGTATCTGTCCAATGCTCCTCCCCGCCCTTCAGACGGTAACGCAGTAATGTTTATACACCTGCTTGACGGACTTATAATTTCCTCTGCCTTAGTACCTACCTAGACGGATTCCTGCATAGGAATCCTCCCACCAGTAAAATCTAATAGAACAACAATAGAAAAACTTCTAAAAAAATTAATAATTTAATCGACATTTCGGAAAGAATATAAACTACTAAAAGACTGCATTTTATCTCTTCCGTATAAATTTTCTACCTGTATTTACAAATGAGCACGTGCGTTGTTGACACGTGAGATATCACAGTATAGTTTTTGCGGTTCCGTAGGTTCGAATTTTATGAAAGTGACGAGACGAACTGTTATATCTGTTAATTGTTAGCCCTATTGCTATACTATACTCTCTATTATATACTCTATTATATACTCTATTATATACTCTATTATATACTCTATTATATACTCTATACTCACCCCTGATTGTGCACCATTGCTATTGTGCCTAATAATCATATCTGTAGAACATCATTAGTAACATACTATCCGAAGTCAGTCCGATTCCGTCATCGAAACACGTCACGGTTGCCAAATAATCAGAAACTTGTCTTTTAGTGAAATAAATAAACTGTTTCGTGATAATTCTTATTTTCAAACCAAATTAAATAATCCGGTATAACAGAACGAGTAATTTCATCGGAACTGAAATTTCGGTGAGGGACCTCACTGGACTCGTCGCAATGAGATATCGATTATTTAATCCGTGTAATTACACTACCCTTTTAATCGAAATATAGTGGTAATTGTGCAGTAATGGTAGTTGGAAGAATAACTGGCCCGTCGGAGGTATCTGAACGGAAAACCCTACCATCACTAGTCCACTACTGAAGGTGATTGCCAAAAGTTTTTGGCTCCCATTTGGCAGGCGGGTTTGGCAACCGCAGTTTATTTATTCAAATGTTCCAGGAAGATGCTGCTGCCCATCTCCTGGTTTTAATTTTCCCCCTGTCGACTTTTACGACACTACGGGTTGAGACGGGGTGGTAAATTCTCATCATCCGCTACCACACGGCAACGTATATTAAGTAATTACATTAGCTTATTTTTTTCAAAAATGTCTTTGTATGACGAACGGGAATAAAACCACAACGGTCCTGAACAAACACACTCAATTTATTATGCAAATAATCTTTGCCTTACTTTTTTTTCGCCGGATTGAAAGGTGGCATAGCGCTGAGGGCGCTTAGCCGAAACCTTTATTTATGGATGACTGGCGCAAGGGCCCCCGAGAGGGGACCTCGGCTTGGACCGTCATCCTTTTCGCGAGAGTAACAGACTCGAGGGAGCCCAAGGGGGCCGGTCTCGGCTCGGTCAGTTACTGCAATCGGGAGGGCAATATTACTACTACTATAATTATTAATACCATGATTATTATTAGATAAGTTTACCACCAATTCGGAATGCGTTTCCGCTGGAGAAGAAATGGCGCAAGAAACTCCAGCGACGCTTCTGTTTATGACACTACTGCTAGGGGAGAACCGGCCTGAGATGCGGCGGTATCGCGAATAACTTTGTCTGATACGCCCACGCCGACGGCGGGGGCGGTATGATGGTGATAATGGGTGTTTGTGTAGTGTTGAGTAGAGCGCTTGGGCAATAGTGGTCGCGTCGTCAGGGTCCTCGAGGACGTGCCTCGGTCTCCTTTTTCCGCGGGTCGAGTTTTGGTGTATCGCGAGGGGGTTGTAAGTGGCGGCACTGACAACCAGTGGGTTGGGGTGCGTGGCGGCAGAGTCGAAGTATCGGCGAGAGGCCAACTTTAGATATTGGGCTATGGTAGGAAGCCCTAAATCGATATGAAGGTTAGCATTACGCACGAACCACAGTGCTCCCGTGGCTTTACGCATGAATCGATTTTGTATTACCTGAAGTCGGTGAATTTGACGCGGGGAGGCATGCGCAAATACGGGGCTTGCGTATGTCATAATTGGCCGAATACAGGCTTTGTAAAGTGTAATTTTATTACGAAGGGACATTTTGCTATTTTTATTTAGTAACGGATGTAATCGACCGAGGACGAACGCCGCTCGGTTCCTTACTCGGTTAATATCCGACCGAAGCTGAGTCTCGAGTCTAATAGGACGCCTAAGTATTTGACTGTCTTTTCCCAGGGGATTGGACGATCGAATAACTCTATGGTGGGGAGATGCTGCGTTATGCGCCGCGAGAAGTACATGGCTGCACTTTTGATTGGGTTGACCTCGATCCTCCATTTCCGAAACCAGTCCCCGAGGGTTCGGGCTGCGGATTGGAGGCGTTAAGATATAGTGTCTGGATTACGTCCAGACACATATAGGCAGGTATCATCTGCGAAGAGGGCGAGTTCGACGCCGCTGGTGTGCGGTATGTCGTTCGTGAAAAGGGTGTAGAGCACGGGACCTAGGACTGAGCCTTGTGGTACGCCGGCTAGGATGGGAGTTTGCCTTACATTAATAGAAAAGTACAATAATAGTACGATGTAAATTACATGTGGCTTCATCTAGTTTTTATATAACGTCACTAAACTAAAACTATTCTAAACATTCCGCGCCTCAAAGTGCGTTAGTACTTTAAAACACAAATATTCATAATACTCTATGGGCTTGTTCATATTACAAAGGCTTAATATTATATGTTAACTTCTAAACAAAAATATACATATTAAATTATCACGAACTTTGGGGATTTGTTGCGTTTTTGCAAATTTACTAGGTATTCTTGGCTCCATTTACGCCAGAAGGATTGCATTTTTTGCTGAAGGTAAATCCATCTATGGTTATAAGGAATTTTTAATGATTCGACATCCTCATCAGGAACTACTATAGGATTTTCTCCTATTAGAAAATGTCCTGGAGTTAAAGCAACAGTAGTGCCATCTTTGTCCTCATCTAGTGCAGTTAATGGACGAGAATTTAAGCAACTCTCTTTTTGACATAATAAAGTAGAATATTCTTCGTACGTTAATTTATTATCTCCTATTACACAATTCAAATGTTTTTTAACGGATTTGATGGCTGACTCCCACAAACCACCCTTGTGGGGAGCTCCAGCAGGATTAAACTGCCACTCAGTTCCATTAGACGCTATAATTTTAACAAGTTCTTTCGGTAAATTATTAATACTTTTAGAGACTGAGTTCTCAAGCTCTTTAGCGGCACCTACGAAGTTTGTCCCACAGTCACTAATAAGCTTTTTACAATGGCCTCTGCGTGCTGTAAAACGTCTGCGTGCTGTAAAACGACGAAAAGCTGCTAGAAAACAGTCAGTGCTAAGACTAGTGACTAATTCGATATGAATTGCTTTAGTAGAAGTACAAATGAAAACTGCGATATAAGCTTTTTGGGTTCTATTTGATCCGCGTCCGCTAAATAGTTTAAGAGTTACAGGCCCTGCCATATCTACACCACTAACTAGAAAAGCTCTTTGTGGAGTGACTCTTTCTTTTAGAAGATCGCCCATTAATTGATTAATTGTTTTACCTGAATTCCTGCGACAAGTTGCACATTCTCTAATTATCTTTTTGACAATGTGTTTTACACAATTATATTATATTTACTTCTAATGTGATTTAACATCAGCTGATTTCCACCATGCAAGGTTGTATTGTGCGAATCTTTTACAATCAGGGAGCTTAGTTTCTATATTTACACATGAATATTGAATACGTCCTCCAACCTTTAACAAATCGTCACTATCAAGAAATGGATTTAATTTAAAAATATGTTTTTTGTTTACAGGTTCTTCCCTTTGAGACAACTTTAGTAGTAAATTTAATGACATCTGTAGTTCTTTAGAATTAAGTATGGTATGTCAGCTTTCTGAATTTTGCTTTTACATTTACCAAAAAATCTTAGACAATAGCTAACTACTCTTATTAGTCTTTTAAGGTTTGAAAATCTATTAAAAATACTTTCTTTTTCTGGTATGTCTACATTAACAATATGCACTGGCACATTCATTTGGATCCTTTTTTCAAGATCAGTAGAATCAACAATTTCACTTACGTCTTTTACTGGGATTTCACTGTTTTCGCGAAGCCATAGTGGACCGTTCCACCACAACTCATGCGAATGGAGCTCAAGTGGCGAAATTCCTCGGCATGCTACATCTGCGGGATTCTCTAACGAAGGGATGTGATTCCATCTTTCTTTATCTATTACATTAGTAATTTATGTTACTCTATTTGCAACAAATATAGTCCAGTTGCTTGAAGGTCGTTGTAGCCAGGCCAGAACAATAGTTGCGTCAGTCCATGCGAATACGTATTTGGTTGGAACATTCAATGCTCTTTTAATTCGTTCTATTAACTTAGTTAAAAGTACTGCTCCACACAACTATAGCCTTGGTGTGGAAATCTTCACTGGGGCGACACGGGTTTTTGCCTCAACCATTGTAAGTAACAATAAAAATTATACTATCAGGTGAGATGGTTCTTATACAACCGCTGAGTAAGCAATGTCTGATGCATCCGAAAATCCGTGTATTTCAACTTAAAGGGTGTTGTTAGTTATCCCTAACCATCTATCTATTTCAATTTTCGGCATACTGCATATTTCTTTACGAAATGCTAGCTATTCTGTTTCTAAAGTATGTGGTAGCACATCATCCCAGTTGAGACCTTCTTTCCATAAAGTTTGTATGAAACTTTTCGCTCTCACTACTATAGGTGCTAACCATCCCGCTGGATCAAATATTTAAGCAATGTCTCCTAAAATTGACCGCTTCGTTGGTTTCAAATTATTGTCCTTTATATCTATTTTTTGTTCAAACTTATCTGTTTCATTATTCCAAGTGATGCCTAATATCTTTCGAATCGATTTTTCTGAACTTGCTATTTTTGAATTTTTTGATATCCACTTATGAAGTGTAAATCCGCCTTTATGTAATAAATTAATTAAATTCGATTTCAATTCCAAAGATTTTGGTTCTGTAGATGCTCCGCTTAACAAGTCATCTACGTAAAAATCATTTGACAGTACGTCAATTACATTATCAGAAAAGTTTCCTCTCTCGTCTTCAGCTAGTTGCTTTAAAGTTTTAATAGGTGCACAAGATGTACCATAAGTTACTGCAGTCAATCTATAATGTTGAACAGGTTCGTGTTTATCAAATCTCCACAGTATCCGTTGGTAGTCTTGGTCTCTTTCTTCTACATCTATTTGACGATACATCTGACGAATATCTCCTACAATCACCGTAGAGTGTTTCCTCCACCTTAAGGTAGTGTCTCTCAAATCATTCTGTAATGACGGGCCGATCAGTAAATTGTCATTTAAAGACTTGCCGTTGCTTGTTTTAGCTGACGCATCAAAAACGACTAGTAACTTTTTGGTTAGGTGCTGCTCATTTATGACCGCGTGGTGAGGTAAGTAACAAGAGCTTTTAACTACTATATCATTTTGTGAAACTAGTTTCAAGTGATTTTGTTGTAAGTAATCTCTCATGAAGTCATTATATCTATTTTGCAGATCAGAGTGTTTGTTGAACTTCTTCTCAACTGTCGGTAATCTTCTCAATGCTGTAGGTAATGAGTTACCGATGTCAGGAGGACTGGTAGCAAAAGGTAGTCTTACTTCATATCTTCCGTCTATTTTTCTTTTATGTGTAGTTTTATAATGCTTTTCACATCTAATCTCATCATTAGTCATTGGCTTGTTTTCCAGATACCGGTTCTTCAAGTTCCCAGAATCTACGCAGAGTAGTGTCTATGTCTATTCTAATATGTTGAGTGAAAACTTAGGTTGTTTTCAATTTGTCGGTGACATTTTTGCCTGATATCAACCAACCTAGTGAGGTCTCTTGTGCCACAAGTGTATTGTTCTCATTTTTGAAAACAATAAGGCCATTTTGAACAATTTCAGCGAAAACATCTGCTCCTAAAATCAAAACAATGCGACTTGGCTGCTGAAATGTGCTATCTGCCAATTTCAAACTATGTAATTGTGGCCAATTGACTGAGTGTCTATACTGAGGTAAGTATGAAGTTAATTTCTTCAGTACGAATGCTTCTATGCTAGTCTTAGCTTTTGGGTTGTGTGTCGATATGATATCGAAAGCTACCAGCGCTTTGGTGACAGATTTGTTAGAACTGATACCAACTATGTTGCCTTTGATAGGTGTGCGCTTTAAACCCAGAGCCTGGCACGCCCCTTCTGAAATCAATGAGGCCTGTGATCCTTGATCAACAAGTGCACGAAGGGTGTGGAGGTTACTATCTCTATTTGACCGCACTGCGACAAGTGCCGTTGCTTGTATAACATGGTTTTTTGTGCTATTGGAGGTGGCGTTCAAGGTGATACTATAGACCGATTCGTCCTTTACATACTGACTGGTTTGTGCCTTGGAAGCTTGCGCAGCTTCTACAGTATATCCATGTAATAAGGTATGGTGCTTACGTTGACATTTTATACAATTGGATTGAGTGCAGTCTTTAACCATGTGTCCCTTTCTGAGGTAATTAAAACAAATGTAGTGCTTCTGAACGTATTGATGTCTCTGGTTTACATTAAGTTGACAGGAATCTTTGCACAAGTATATCTTGTGATCTTCGTTGCAGTATAAGTAATTAGCTGATGATGACACACTAGTTGCGAGGCTTTTAAAAGGTGCTAGATTCCTAGTGTGTGGAGTTTCTTTGTATTTCACTGCTTCTAAGGTTCGAAAAAGAAATTCAAGAAAGTCTACTAGTCTTTCCATGTAGCAAGCTATTCACTTGACTCTATTTTTTGCACGAAGAGTTTATGCGATTCTGTATCTAACTTTTGTATTATAATATAAACAATTATATCATCCCAGTGCTTAGTGTGTATATCTATTCCTTTTAATGAAATAAAACATTCTGTTACATCTAATAAATCTTTGATGGCTTTTCCAGACTCGCTTACTATTCTCTTCTGATTAATTAATTTTCCTATGTATGCGTTTACAATTCTTCTACGGTTATGGTATCTTTTGTTTAAAATATCCCACATTATTTCGTAATTTATATTTGTTATTTGTATCTGTTTTACTAGATTTTCAGCTTCTCCAATAAGACTAGATTTTAAATATTGACATTTGTTTACCTTACTTAGGTGTGGATTTGTATGCACTAGCGATTCAAATAAGTCATGGAATGACATCCAATCTTTGTAATCCCCTGAGAATTTAGGTATTTGAATTGGAGGTAACTTTGCCATAACCATCGGATGGTGTAGCGAATCGTTGCCTTCCATTTGTATCGTAGATGCTGATTGGGATTTCATATCGATGCTGTTTAGTTTTTCTTTGATGCGTTTCTGCTCCTTACTTGCTGACACCAATGTATCATGTCTACTTTGCATAGATTTCCAATATGATTCTAACATTTCGAGTCTAGTTTCTAAATAAGCTTTTGTTAACCTGTCTTTGGGGCTCTTTTTGAAATTTTCCAACAAATTCTTGATAGAGTTGAACGTATCCGACTGAATATTTTGTAAGCCCTCCATTTTGTTGTTGAGATGTCAGAATGTACAAGAATGTATTTTAGTTTATGTTCTATTTTATTCAATATTTACTATACATATAATAAAGGAGTATAAGAGTATTGTATTGCACAATCTATTAAAGCACTATTTGTTTTTTATTTCTGATAAACCTTGATTTTTTATCTATTTGTTTTTCCGTGATCACTTTCTATATATGCGCTATTTATTTTCGGTTACCATGACTACACTTCTATTTGTTTCTTAATATTCACTATGTAACACCTTATCACTTCACTGTTTCACTAAGGTAAAATAATCATGCACAATAAATGCATTGCTATTTTTACGGCACTTCACAACAACTATCCGACGCGAAAAGGACCAATGTATGACGAACGGGAATAAAACTACAACGGTCCTGAACAAACACACTTAATTAACAATGCAAATAATCTTTGCCTTACATTAATAGAAAAGTACAATGATAGTACGATGTAAATTACATGTGGCGTCATCTAGTTTTTATATAACGTCACTAAACTAAAACTATTACTAAACAGTCTTCATGAATAGTATTAATTAAAATATATGTACATACAACCTTAAACGTATTTGAACTTTATCACCTGTATTTAAAATTAGACTCACTACAAGTTCGTACGATTTAGACAGGTGTGATATCATGATACTGTTTTAGGGGTTCCGTGCATATGAAACCATAAAAGCTAATCCATTTCCACAATAAGATTTTCCCTGTAACCGGTGCGTTTACAGGCATACATTTCACTTAGACAAACGCTAACACCCGAAACAGCATTTATTCCGTGCAGAGATCAAACCCGCAACCATTACCGCAGAAGCCAATCACTTAGCCTTTCATTTATTTTATTAAAACCTTATTATCCCCCTTATTAAAAGGGTAACAATGGGCGAACTTAATGCCTATTGGCATTCTCTCCCAGTCAACCCGTGGGCGTGGAGAAAGTTGTGAAGTTTTATACACAATTATAATTTAAGGTATGTTTCTTTTTAAATTATCAAATGTCTTTATATCCCCTTGGGTAGAGTGATTCATACGCATTAATATACATACTCGTACATCTGAACTGATCAATAGTAAAGTTATAGAAACTATATATACTAACTATAAAACTATATATATAAGCCGCCGAAGAAGTTAAGTTCTTACCATTTGTCAAGTATAATATGCCTCTATTGCAAGAGATCACCGATATCTACCAAGAACGATCCATACGGCTTTGAAAATTGAAAAAAGAAAAACTGAACTTTGTATATGGCTAGTTGATATCAACTTAAAACTAATAAAAACTAATCCAAAGAGATTGGACTAAAAATAACAATACAAAACTAAAGGTAACGTGGAAATATTGTGACATCAGGACGTCTAACATCTCTCAGTATCGGGGTCAAACGACGGGAACATAAAATAAATTGTTATGTTCCCGTCGTTTGACCTATTATGTGAATATAATCATTATGTCGGTATTTAATGAAATCCAATGAATATTTGTGAATATTATAAGACAAAGGTATTAAAATGATATGAAATATATTTATTATCCAAGTAAAGAAATTCAGATTGTGTTTGTGAAATATTATTACTTTTACAATATATGAGATTCTTCTTTACGGAGAAGCAACAGACAGATGACTTCTTTTTCAGTATTTTTTTTTTTTGATAAAGTGTCGAGACGAGCAAAACGTTCACCTGATGGTAAGTGCAACGTTTGCCCATAGCAGATGCTGTGTTACTCAGAATATTTCTGTGTAGCACCACACTGCGAACGTCACCCTGAGACATAAGTTCTAAGTCTCATATGCCCAGTGATTACGCTAGCTCTCAGTGCCCTTCAGACCGCAACATAGTAATGTTTGCACACTACTGCTTCACTGCAGAATAACTGGCCCTGGGGTGGTACCTACCTAGACGGATTTCTGCATAGGAATCCTACCACCATTAATATGTTGTTTTAAGTATGTTATTAAAAATAAATCATTACATGAGAAGTTAGTATTTAGGGCTTATTACTTATTAGGGCTTATTGCCATCCATGTATTCTTTTATATTATGTACGGAACAGCAACAAACATAATTATTTTACTATTGGCTTATTTTTTGTTTCCATACTGCTCAATTTATGGTCAAGTTTAGTGATACGTTAAGACAATTTTATCTACTGCTGTCATGGGTTGAGTGGCCGGCGTGGTTTTGTAAAGATAAAGAACCGGTTTCCTTGGATTAGTATTAAGACGAAAGCGAGACAGCTTCAGAACCGACTTCACCGTTAGCTTTGGAAACCAAGTTTAATAAAATCACGTTTTACTTAACTGAAATTAAATGTATAATTTGATGTCGGTTATCGTTTAACCGATTTCACCAGCACCGATTTGATCGCGTTTAGGAAAACGAAGTTTACATGAAATATCGTCACAATCTAAAACCAAAACTCGATATATTTCGTATTTTGCGACATCGAACAATCTGTCCATGCAAACAAGAAACAATATGAAATATTTTTTTTTACATAGTTGTGCAATTGACAATGACATTTCTTTAAACGCGTTTAATGGAGCTAAACTTCGAAAATTGTGCGTTCAGAATTTGAACCGCGTTTAGCTTTAGCTGCGTTCATTTGATGTTGATGAAATGCAAACTGTAACAATGAACTCAATTAAACGCTTAAACTTCGTTTACAGCTAAAACTTGAACTGTATTTTCTATGGTGAAATCCGCCTTTAGTGCGTGCACTTTCTTTATTACCCGATTACGCAGATGTCAGAAGAGGAGCATTATCCTAAAATATTTGTAATTTTTTTTTCTGAGGGCTGTGATAGAACGCCTCTTTGCCAGTAAAAAAGACCGGGAGACTCCAGTTCTCATCACCTACCATACTAAACAGCCGCTTTATGCTGCCATTCTTCATATTCCGTGAGAGCCTAATTAATTTAAAAAACGTGGTCTCACACTTGTATTTCTGCGTCGTGGATGCGTTTTGCAAACATAAACATCACCCAGACATATTCAACACTCAGTTCCTGAACTACAGTCTGGTGGTAGGATTGATTCCTATGCAGGAATCCGTCTAGGTAGGTACCACCCCAAGGCCACAGGGCCGAGGCGCGGCTTCGGTTCTCGCACTGAAGAAGAAAATTATTTGTATGGCCTTTTAATTGTATTACGTGACGAAACAAGATAAAAGGTTAAACTGGTGGTAAGTGCAACGTCTGCCCATAACAAATCCTGTCACCCAGAACATCTCTGAGTGGCACCACACTGCGCTCGTCACCCTGAGACATGATTTCTTATTTATCATATACGCAGTGATTACATTAGCTTTCAGTGCCCTTCAGACCGAAACACAGTAATATTTGCACACTACTGCTTCACGGCAGAATGACAGTCCCTGCGGTGGTACCTACCTAAGCGGAATTTTGCGTAGGAATCCTACCACCAGAACATGCTACTTTTCAATGAAAAGTCCTGAGTCACTGTAACTGTTGTGGGCCCACGAGGCACTTACTGTCTACTTAGAAGTAGTGAAGTAACAGCCTATTAATGTCCCACCGCTGAGCACAGGCCTCCTATCACTTCTGGAAGGGTTGTGGAGCCGGGAAGAGTCCGCCACGCTGCTCCAATGCGGATTGGCGGACTTCACATGTCTTCGAAATATTTATTATTCCTCAGACATGCAGGTTTCCTCACGATGTTTTCCTTCACCGCCGAGCACGTGGTAAATCGACACTTAAAATTGCAATTAAAATTTTTAGTGGTGCCGGCACCGGGAATCGAACCCAGGTCACTCGCGTTCTATGAAATTTAAAGCGAGCGCCTAGCCCCTGAGCTACCACGGCTCTCCATGTCTACTTAAAAAAAAAACTATTTTTGTGTTTTTGTGACAGATTTTGTTCCTGTTTCCTTCATTTGCGCCATGTAACGCTCATGCGATAAGAACTTGAGACTCAAGATTCGAAAACCAACAATTTGTGCTTTATCGCAAACGCAGGCTTCGGCTAAGATTCGAACCAAGAACTCACGGCGTTGTTAGGTACTCTGAAAACAAAGCCATTTAGTCTACCAGATCATAAACAGGTACTCAGACTTACGTATGACTTTTAAGGCATACGTTTGTCATTCACACTCTTGGTGTTTTGTGAAGCGGTCTGGTCGATTGATACAAGCGTCAAACAACAGTTTTTTTTTTCGGAAAAAGTTACCTGCCGAACCGGATTAAACCGGGTGGCCTCGAACTTGGCCTTGAACACGTCTGATACAGTAAATAGCGCTCGAAATTCGAATATTCAGTTGTAAATAATCCCTAAGTTATATTGCACAGAACCGTTTGGAAGCGTTTTTGGACTGCCGGCTGCTTCAATCAGCTCGCGGCTCCAATGAGGTTTGGTGGACTCTACATGCCCTCGAAGTATTGTTATTACTCAAACATGCCGCCGTGTGGTGGCGGCTTAGCAGAATCTACTACCCCATCTCATCCCGTGGGTATCGTAAAAGTCGACAGAGGGATAATAAAAACCATAAACTGCGGTTGCCAACCCGCCTGCTAAGCGTGGCAACTTTGGCTGGTGGTAGGATTCCTATGCAGGAATCCGTCTAGGTAGGTACCACCCCAGGGTCAGTTATTCTGCCGTGAAGCAGTTGTGTGCAAACATTACTGTGTTTCGGTTTGAAGGGCACTGTGAGCTAGCGTAATCACTGGGCATTTGAGACTTAAGAACTGATGTCTCAAGGTGACGGGCGCAGTGTGGTGTCACACAGAAATATTCTGGGTGACACAGCATTTGTTGTGGGCGGACGTTGCACTTACCATCAGGTGAACGTGTTGCTCGTTCCGTCACTTTATACAATAAAAAAAAATACCCGAATTGAAAGCTACAAACTTTTATGGCAATAATTGGGGGGGGGGGGGCGTATGTTAAGCAGTGGACTAGTTGTGGGCTGCAATGATGATGATGATCAAACATGCAGGTTTCCTCGCGGTGTTGTCTTTCAACGATCGCCAGCCACGTGGCATGTCAGCACTTAAAATTGGTTTGAAACTCGTTTCTCTACATGATAGGACATACGAAAGACCAATGTCGGGGTATGCTGAAAGTAAAGTAATTATGCTGATGCCCGCCTTAATGCTGAGATGGGAAGAAAAATTTTAACAAATAAATTGTGAACAATGTTCTTTCAGCGTTGAGGTGCTCAGACTTAATGCTGAGAAAAGGTTGGGTAGTTAGGTAGTAGTGGGGTAATGAATTAATAAAAAAAAATCTAACAAATAATCTTCCACGTAGCAGCTCCAAGCATTCTTATGCGAGTTTCGTAATTTTCTCATGGATCAGAAATTGACCAAATTTATATGCGTACGGTACCATCTTTCTAAGAATCATTAAAATCGGTTCATAAACAAATATACATTCAACCACCTCTCTTTGTCGTCGAGGTCGATTAAAAATAGTGAACAATGTTTATGGAAAAATGTGGCGAGACAAGCAAATAGTTCACCTGATGGTAAGTGCAACGAAGGCTGTGTCACCAGAACACTGTATGGCATTACACTGCGCTCATAACTCCGAGTCATCGGTTCTTAAGTCTCACACACCCGGCGATAACACTAACTGACAGTGCCCTACAGACCCAAAAACAGTATTGTGTGTACACTACTGAATGACGCCTTTAAGCAGTCATATCCTAGAAATAGACCGCTTTTAAACTTGCTACAATCTTCACGCTTAGCAGGCAAATTGACGATCGCAAAACTACACCGAGTTTCGCGATCGTCGACTAAATACTTGAAACCACGTGCTGACTTGAAGAGCATCTTCACACTTTAGACACTTCCAGCCAGTCAGTTCCAGATAGGACAGCGTAAAGTGACCCTTATGGAACGGTTTTTGTATATATAACGAATTTCTACAGACGACAGCGGACGCCGACGGTTGATAAGCATAGACAATGCAATGGAGTTTTGACACTAAAAAGTATTCAAGAGAAAGCCAAATGGAAACATCGCCATCGCCACTGTAGTTCAAAATTTAAGAAATTTATCTGTTTCCTATTTTTTTTATTTGATAAAGTGACGAAACGAGCGAAACGTTCACCTGATGGTAAGTACAACGTCTGCCCATAACAGATGCTGTCATCCATTCACTTACATACGTAGCTAGAATATTTACGTTATTTTTTTCTATGAAACGAAGTCTTATTTACATTAACTAAAAAAATATAAGAAACAAAGACTATAAAAAACTGTATAATTAAAGATTACGTCGATGATAATAATCCCAAAGAAGGAGATGATCGCTGCAATGCTTTTATGAATATCAATGATACAAATTATATTATTTATATATTCCGATATCGTAATATTGAGATAATCGTAATATTAAACGACATTTTGAGTTTTAAGAACTGATGTCTCGTAGTGACGAGCGCAGGGTGGTGCCAATACACATCACAACAATATTTTTGGTAACAAGGCATTTGTAATGGGCAGATGTTGCGTTTAGGATTAGGTTGAAGTTGTTAGGATGAAGGTTCCGTTGTCAATAATGAGAGAAGACTTATGTACTGATGCATCCAGCATCAGTACATAAGTGTGATCGGATGGCGCAATGGCTTAGCGACTGGCTTCTGCGCTATGAATTCGCATCCCATACGGGTCTAATATTTGTATAGGCCTAAAGATAATTGCCCCGGGCCTGTGTGTTTGTGCTTGTACAATTAATGCCCGTAAACCGCACCCACGATACAATATAAATCCTGTATATATATCGTCCGTTATCGTGAGATACGTCATCGTTTTCTTAAGAAAAAAACAGTAGAGTCTCGACTATTCAAACTCCGTGCCATCCAGTCTACTTCCGATCTTATCGCATATGCGTTATGTCAGGTAAGTTATTAGTACTGGTACTCTTGTGTCACTAATAATTAATGACTAAGCTCTCAGTGCCCTTAAGCAGAAAATACAGTAATATTTTCGCACTATTACTTGACGGCAGAATAACTGGCATTGCATTTTTTATAATAGAAAGTGACGAGACGAGCAAAACATCCACCTAGTAGTTACTGCAACGTCTGCCCATAACAAATGCTGTGCCACCCAGAACATTTATGTTTGGCGCAATGCGCTTTCAACCGTGAGACGTCAGTTCTTAAGTCTCGTATTCCCAGTAATTACACTAGCTCACAGTGCGCTTCAGCCAGAAACACAGTTGCACACTACTGCTTCACGGCAGCATAACTGGCCCTGAGGTGGTACCAACCTAGACGGATTCTTGCACTGGAATCCTCTCACCTGTAAAACCTAATACTTCATACCATTATATCTGCAATTTGGAATTACTACTGTATGCTTCTAAAAAATCCTAAAATATATATTTTAGGAATTTTTATCACGTAACGTTCTTGTGATGGAGCGGCTATAGTTTTCGGTGTTATTTGAAATTATATATGAAGGTAAAAATGCATCTGGGGGTCTACTACGAAGACCGAAATACGAAGTCTCGGCTGTCGGATCGCACGTTTCCACCACGATATCACCCCTTAACTAATAACTTTTTTCTATTGGTTTTTTTTTATTGCATAAAGTGATGAAACGAGCAAAACGTTCACCTGATGGTAAGTGCAACGTCTGCCCATAACAAATGCTGTGCCACCCAGAAAATTTCTGTGTGACACTACACTGTACCCATCACCCTGAGACATAGGTTCTTAAGTCTCATATGCCCAGTGAGTACGTTAGCTCACAGTGCCCTTCAAACCGAAACACAGTAATGTTTGCACACTACTGCTTCACGGTAGAATAACTGGCCCTGGGGTGGTACCTACCTAGACGGACTCCTGCATAGGAATCCTACCACCAGTCAATTTGCCTATGGGTTCGAAAGGAGGCCGTCCGTAAAAGTTGCATCCGAAGCAATTCGGCAGTAGGTTTTATGTTTGATGTCCGTCGTTGCTTCGAATCGATCCGAAACTTCGTACTTCGATTTTCGTAGTATGCCCCGAGGGAATGTGCATATGATCAAATTTCTTCAGCGCCATAATATATCCAGCGCTGATGACATCATTGGTTTGTTAACCGGACCACTGTGGTTTACCCATTATCAACCATTGTCATAATATCTTGACATTTAGATGAGTTACATTTGAAAATTTGACAGAAATCAAAGAGGGTTTTTGAATCATGTCAGTAAATATTTTTGTGAAAATTTATAATAACACCTGTAATGTTTTCATTTGGGTTATTTTGTGATATAAAGATAAGTAAAGTAAAGTAAGTATAAAATAAGAATTTGTTAAAAAGGAAGAAAATGAACATTTTGTAATCCTTACCGTTCAAAGTCCACATTGGAGACATCGGCATCGCAACTAGACCCGCTAATCGTTAGCACTCCATGTTTCTTGAAGAACGACCTACCATTTCTTTTTTCATATTTATCATCTATACTCGACTCGATTACAGACACTGTTGAAGAACTCGTATAATCATTACTTTTGTCCATATTGCTGCCACTAACACAGTAACCGAAACGAAAAAATAGAAAATTTTAAGTAGCCAACATTTTTAACGTTCGCTTTTTAGGCAGGAATATATTTTTTTTAAATATTTCCTACAAATATCGAAGAAGCACAGCAGCTATTTCGCGTGTTATAGTAGTACAATCCAAAATTACCCTCATTTTCGTTGTCTGTACAATGTTAAATAACATCGCTGTTAATTAGTGGCAGATTTAGGAACTATTAATTCAATTTCGACAACATGGCGGAGAAGCTCTATTTATGTGAATAAATTCTTTCTGTTGTCTCACTTATGATATTATATATAACATAATAAACATAAACCATAAATACGAATAATGGTTTGTACAAATAATCATTATCAATAACTCTGTATTTTCTGACAATCCAATGAAATTAAAAATAGAACCCCCTTAAAATTACAATATAAATAGTAGGTATGTCATATTAATTACTGAATTTGTGATAATATAAAACAGAACTTAATCAGAGGACAGTACAATCTATTTTGTTATATAATTTTTAATACCAATTTAGAGACGTCTGTTGGCGAAAGGCAACATTAATGCTCATCGTTGCTTCTCTGCTTTATGGTGAAGTTGACACATGCACATAGATGGCATTAAACGCATACTAAACATTAAGGGGTGGACGTATTGATAGTCCCTATATCGCACTATGCCTTTTGAACAGAAAGAGATGGAAGATTTATGTAATAAATGGCAGTATGTTTCGGTTACGTTTTCCTCAAGTCTTTTCGTCTTCGTCTGTCGTGATTCGTTACACCACTGTTTTGGTTGTGCAAAAAATTGTCGCAGTGATATTTCATAAAATATTGAAAGGAGTATGAACACTTATTGGACTCTTGTCGTTTTAATAACATAAAATGTGTCCGTTGCTCACATTTTGTCTTATATTATGAATTCAAAGTGCATATCAACGAGTGTGTTATTGATTTTTCGCTTAGAAACGGTGCTTTTGCTTAGTAGTGTGTTTTATAGTTTCAAGTTCTCTAACAAACACATAGGTAGGTGTTCACATTGTCATATGAAAATTGCATTTTATTATCTATTTTACATTACTATCATGCTTAAAAATTAGGTCAAGATTATAGTTTATTTTTGTGAATAATTACTTGCACTTTGTTAATACCGTAAACCGCCGCAACTTTACCTTTCATACTTAACTTTGAAACAGAAAAATCCTAGTAAGTCATAAACGTTTTACACTTGACAAACCAAAACGTAGTAGATACGAAGATTTTTATTCGGAGAATTTACGAAGCTCGCGGATATTTTGTTAAACGTTACAGAATTTACGCAATTCGTTGACAAACAATATCTGGCATGACCAGATTTTATTTATTTATTTATTTCCCCATTTTTTGGCCTGCACGGTTTGTGCGTCAGCCATATATCCAAGTATACAATCTTCGAATCTTCGTTAAAATTTCGATTTCGATGAACAGTAAAATGATAGTTGACTTTTATTGAAGATTTGCTGCACTGATGGCGTCAAAACGAAAAGCACAATATTGGTCTTGAATTGAATTTTCCACTAGCTAGCATATTAGCACTTGCTGCATTATAAACTATCAATATTGAACATCAAAACTCCAAATATACACAGGAATTACAAAATTAAATAAAAACACTACCGCCACTTTTCCGAGTTGGCGCCTAAAGTCCCAGATTTTATTTGTTGTTCAAAACTTTTGATGTGACTTGAACGATTTCATTATTATATTATTGTTTTTAGCACTTTCATATAGCTTACGCATTTCTTCATAACATTCAATAACTCCTGTATGGAATATTTCCTGTGAAAATAAAAAAAATACACTTAGGTAAAGTTAAGGTATGTAATCTATACGGGTCTTAGTGTAGGGTTGTCACGTTTACGTAACTAGCAGAACAAACAAAGGAGATTAATGATTTTCACTCTAATGTCTGCGAAAATTTTGAGAGTGATGGTGTTCTCCTGGTCGATTTCGACCTCGGCGACAACTTCCGAATATTGTCGAGAGCTATCAACTGCGCAGGAGATATTATAGTGCCACAAGTGTCCGCGCAAACACTGAGGCACTCACTCGTCGCAACCTACCCGCCCGATGTTACGCTAATGCGTTAAGAGCAGAGGTAGGCGAGGATGCAGTGTCAGAAACACGAGTACAATCACAACACAACCAGACCCGAAAACCAACAATTTGTGTTTTAGCACAAATGTTGGCTCCGGCTGGGATTCGAACCGAGGACCTGCGGCGTAGAAATCAGGTACTCTGACCACTAGGCCACGCGGTCGTCAACCAGATCGCCATTTTGAGAGTACGTAGAACCTAAATATTTTAAAAATTCTTGATTACGTTGATTTCGGAAATTACGTTTTTTTTTGTGACATAATCCAAACACATACTTTCACCAATTTGAAAATAAAATAACCAAGTTTTAATTATTAATACGTTTTAATACGCCACTGTTAAAACTCTTGTTACGTGTGACAACCCTGAGCTCTATTGAATGCTCAGTAGATATCAAAACTCAAAATTCTGTCCCAACTTTGGCATATACACGGAAAAGAAACGCAATGATTTACAACAGAGGTTCCCAGACATTTTTTCTCATATACCATTTCAAAATTTAGCTGGTCCGGTGGACCCCCTGCAGCTACATTTCTACCATATTCCCAAAACTATAACTGACTAACCCATTTTTTTATCAGTTTTACGAAAAACTATTACAGAAGTCCCAGACGACCGCGTGGTTAGAGTACTTGACTACCACTTTACGGGTAGTCCTAGGGTCCTAGGTTCAAATCCCCGCCTAAGTCAAAATTAGTGAAAAAAAACTAAAATTGTTGGTTTTCGGGTCTGCTTGTGTTGTGATTATTCTTGTGTACGTCATTGCATCCTAGCCTATCCTAGCCTACCTAATCTGAGTCTTTTCTAATAAATATCTAAGACTTAAGAGCTATCTTAAGTCTTAGATATTTATCTGATAACTGGTGGTAGGATTCCTATGCAGGAATCCGTCTAGGTAGGTACCACCGCAGGGCCAATTATTCTGCCGTGAAGCAGTAGTGTGCAAGCATTACTGTGTTTCGATTTGAAGGGCACTATGAGCTAGCGTAATCACTGGGCATATGCGATTTAAAGAAGTTATGTCTCGGGGTGACGGGCACAGTGTGGTGTCACACAGAAAATAGAATAATTAAATATAGTGTGGGGTAGCCCTCCGCTAGATTGAGCGACGACCTTCAAGGTTTTGCAAGAGGACGACAGATGGAGATGGCTTAGAACCATGCTTTGTGGAAATCTGTGGGGAAGCCTATGTTCAACAGTATACTTGAGGTGGTCTGAAATGATGATGATGATTGCGTAAGTCAGTGTTTAGCGTACTTATTTGTGGAATCGCGGATTTTAAGTTAGAATACCGAAAATAATATCAGCATTCGAGTCTTCCACCCGGAATAGAACCACCTTGGAATAGCACCTACCTCTTTCCTTCCGAGGTGCCGTAAGAGGCAATTATTATACGGATAGCCTTTATTCGTGCAGAATAACACCATAACATGCAATACTGGATTCTTCCCACATCCAGAACTCTCTCAGAAATGAGAGGAGGCTTGTGTTAAAAATATTGGAATGCTATCTCCCAGTTAGCGACTACTTATATATACTTATATATATATATATATATATATATATATATATATACATACATAATATCACGACTGTATCCCTTAAGGGGTAGTCAGAGACTGGGCACTCACTGCAAAAACAGATGACTGACACAATATAATGCACTTGGTGTGATAGGTGGAGAGCCCATCGCCACCATGCGCTTTTGGGTGCACAGTGCAGTTTAATTCCTTACTCGCCTTTTACGAGATCCATTGGATGAGATGGAGTGGTAGTACTCTTTTAACGAGCCGATGGTCTGCCGTTGTGGGCGCATCACGCAAATGAATAGAAAATGGATAGATTTCGATCAACACTTGGTCCTTATCTAAAAAAAATATTATCACGATATTTACATCCATACTAGTATTGTAAATGCGAAAGTAAAGTCTCTCTGTCACTCTGTCCGTAGCTTAGCTTAATTAGCTTTTCACAGCTGAACCATTGAACCGAACTTAACGAAATTTGGCACAGAGATAGCTTGCATCCTCGAGACGGACATAGGATAGAATACTTTACATATATATATAGTTACATATATATAGAATTATTTACATAATACTTATGGAAAGTCATTTTTTTCTTTATTTTTAAATACACTGGTTCGCAAAAAATGCTCTGTCCAGGGAAGAACCAGTAAGAACCCCAGCGGATTTTTTTTAGTCATTTTTTTAAAATAATGTACAATACATCAGTATTATTAAGATGTGTGTATTATAAGGAATAAAACTGCACTGTGCACCTAATAGCGCATAGTGGCGATGGGCTCACCACCTATCACACCAAGTGCATTATATTGTTTTGGTGAAACGTGGATTGTGGCAGTCATCTGTTTTTGCAGTGATCCCCTTATGGGATAGTCGTGATCTTATGTATTATTAAGATGTAGAAATAGCTTGGCGGCGATCACCTCATTCCCAGGAGTTGTCATCATCTATGTATTCTTTAATATTATAATAACCCTTTTTATGAAGTCTTAAATCAATCTAAATGAATACTTATCATCCTGTAAAATTAAATAGTTCCCACGGGATATTCAAATATCTATATGCACGCGGAAGAAGTCGCGGGCAACAGCTAGTTTATGAAATAAAAATGAAGGGCGTAGAAATCAGGCAATTATCAAAATGCAAACACAGCGGCCCTTTCAGAATTCGGATCAATACGAATTTCAATAGAATTCGATCAATAAGAATTATCCATGCCAGGTTTTCTACGAAAAAAAAAAACAAGGCGAAATGATTCATACCTACCCGGGTTACCCGGGGTTACGGGTTCAAAATACAGACTTGAAATCCTGGGTTATTTCATTTTGTTATGTTCTACAACTGTTTTTTTTTTTCTATTTGGGAAACAAACAATTTAATGATTTCTTTTAATATAATGATTCTAATTTTACGGATTTTATCGCGTTTATTTTTTTTTTTACTATTTATAACCCGACGTTTCGAGTGCTTTACAGCAGCCATGGTCACGGGAGGACTGCGGTGACAGATGTCCCGATGTCACAGTTAAGTCCCGGAGTACCTTCAGCTTTCAATTATTATTTTTGGCCCGATCTACGCAGAGTACAGACATAAGAAATTCATAATCGAGAAACCATACATCAGTAAAATTCCACTAAATTACTTATTCTTATAGGAAGAAAAATAGTTGTTTAATTTCATTGGAGCATGCTACCCAATACTAAAAGACATAGTTTTAAGTTAAAAAAAATATTAAAGAAAAAATAAAATTGCTTATACATTACTATTTAAGGCTGAAATCAACTAAACAATGTCCCGCCGAGCCCGCTTCATGTTTCGCTTGTAGGCAATGATAAGGCAACTCAATATTTCTGTTTTTTGTGGATGTTTGTTGTAAAAATTACAGGAACCAGGAAGAATGGCATGGGTTTTCTTACCAGAATGATGATGATGATGATGATGATTCCGTCCTGACTAATTTTCGATTGTCTGAAGCCGACTGCCCAGGAGATATTACAATGTCACAAGTGTACACAAAGTTTTTTTTTTGTATACAACACATGGGCACTCACTCGTTTTAACCTACCCGCACCCACTACGCTCCTGCAATGATATCGGAGGCTAGGATGCAGTGTTAGTGATGCGAGGATAATTACGACATAATGATTTTTTTTAAAGGAAGAAAGTGACGGGACGCGCAAATAGTTCGCCTGATGGTAAGTGCAACGTCTGTCCATAACAAATTTTTGGAATTTTCTCCGTCTGGGATTCGGACCTAACACCCTCGGCGTATTACTCAGGTACTCTACAGTAAGAGTAACGAGCACAGTGTGATGCTACATAGAAATTGGTTTAATTACACATTTGTTATGGACAGACGGCACAGTTACAGCTGCGGGTGGATGCGCACAGATTAATTCGAGAATGCAAAATAAGTTCATTACACAGTTGCATAACAAGTAGCGCTACTTTCCTCATTCCTGTGCACTGCAATTTTCGCTACTGCGCACGTATCCGTGCGAACTTCATGATCGTTCACTAATGACAGTGTAATAATGGCTTATATTAAATAATTATCGTGGTTAGGTTAGGTCACTATTATATAAAATCATTGTGCGCAAGGCAAGCCTCATGACCCCAAGCCCAACCTACGTCACGGTAGGTCACTCAAGTCGTAGCCTATGTATAGTACAATTGTCATAAGTGTAAGCGGCTGAGTGAATTTAGCTGCAGGTGGATGAGCGCGGGTTCTTTCGAGAATGCATAGAAAGTTCATTCAAGTAGCGCTCCTTTCCTCATTCCCGTGCACGCCTCATTTTCATTACTGCACATGTATCCTAGCGAACTTCACGGCCGCTCACTTACAACAAATAGCGCTCCTGCTTTGCTCATCCCCGTTTTGCGCACAAGTAATTTTCATTACTGCGCATGTATCCGTGCGAACTTCACGGCCGCTCACTTATGATAATTCATACTAATGGATTAAATAATGATCGTGGTTCGTCCTCACCTATCAACTCGTCCGTTAATTTTTGTTTTGCAAGTAAAATTATTTAGTCCAATGTCAGATAAAAAATAAGGAAGTATAAAAAGTTCAATGCATATTTTAAGCTAACAAAGTAATAATGCATGTTCGGGATTAAATAAATTCTCGATTTGATACGCCTGTGCATGTAAGAAAAAACTATGAACCGGGTTGCGCTAAACACACTGCATGTTTCATTGGTCAATGTTTTTCTTAAATAGGAGTAAGTGACGAGACGAGCAAAACGTTCACCTGATGGTAAGTGCAACGTCTGCCCATAACAAACGCTGTGGCACTCCGAACATTTGCGTGTGTGCGCCCGTCCTCTGAACTCAGTTCTTAAGTCTCATATGCCCAGCAATCACACTAGCTCTCAGTACCCTTCAGACCGAAACAGTGACGTTTGCACACTACTACTTCACGGCAGAATAACAGGCACTAACTACGGTGGTTCCTACCTAGACGGATTCCTTCAAGGGAATCCTACCACTGGTAAAACCAATGCTGTTACACTAACCTTTGCTAGTTTCTACCACCACGAAATGGTTAATAGTCAGTGACCCTGCGTGCTGTTGATGACCATGTGGTCAAAATACCTAACTACGCATTGGGTGCTGGAATTTCAGCCGGCGCGGTATTGCATAATATCCTTTCGTTAGGACGAGCCTCTGCTTGCACGTACACTTGTTGCACTATGATACCTTCCGCGCGTCATAGGTCAAAGCAGTCGAAAAAATATCCATCCTCGACGAATAATTATGATTTGGGGTCGTAGTTCAATCACGTGAGGCTCGAACAGTGGGAAAAAGACAAAAATCTCGATTAATCACGACGGGGTTGCGTTATCATGTGACAATCACGTGTAATTTTTCGTGCGATGAAAATGTAATTTAATGTGCGACGTTTAAAGTATTTTATACCAATAATGCAATTCTGCGACACAGTAATAAAACATACACATGATTTTGAGAGAGGGGAGGGGGGTAGGGGCAGTCATAAGTCTTATGACGTTACACCAAGGGCCTCCCCCTTGGTGGAGTATAAAAGTGGTCTAAAAAACCTCACGTGATTAACAAAGACAGTAATCTTAGTGTTACAAGAAGCTATTACCGCGATCGAATCCGGCATAATTCTGGGAGCCATCATAAGATTGCTCTCAGAGCAGTACGGAGGACCCCAGACAGAAAAGGATGACCTAAATACTAGCACAGACAACTCTGAAAATTTTGAAAACTGAGACAACAGATTCACCCAAATTAAGTCGTCACCCGCTCGCAGGTAGGCTTGCTGGCTGGCCGGTTCGCGCCGAAGGCGACAAGAATAAAAAAAAAATTACCATGCATATTAATTGCACCACAATGCCCCGTATGTATTCGCATACGGCGAATGGAATCTACTGAGGGGGGGCAACCGCCCCGGAAAGTTTCCCGAAAGAAGAAAAAGACCTGATCGTCGTCACGTGATTAAAAGATGGCTCCTTTGGGAGCGTTGTCGACCCTGAACTAAGATTATCGGGTCACGTTATACAAGTTACGATATATACGGCTGGGATTCTTACTTAGTATACACTTTTCAATAAGTTAGCGTTAAAATTATTTCTCATATGTTATAGTAAACGTAGCAGCCTATAATGTCCAACAGCTGACCACAGGCCTCCTCTAATTCCACAGCCCTCCTCTTATTTTCGAGAGGGTTGGCGGACTTTACATGTCCTCGAAATATTTTTATTTCTCAGGCAGGTTTCCTTACGATGTTTTCCCTCACCGCTGAGCACGCGGTACTCGCGTCACTCGCGTACAATGAAACTGAAATATATGTATGCACTTTACGAAATCCAAGACTTTTTTACGGAGTAAACAACAGAATAGAATGGCATTATTTTTATTTAATGTAAGATTATTTACATATTTTTTGAAAGTAATTTTTTTCAAACACGTTTTCGTGACAAATTTGTCTGTCCTAAGAAGAACCAACAAGAAATGCAGTATTTTATGTTTCTTGTTAATCATTACAAGAAAGTATAATGGCGTAATAAATTTAAACTAATATCTGGGCAGCGATCACCTCATACCCAAGGATTTTTATAGTCCATGTATCCCTACTAGAATTTAAGTGTTTTTGAAATCTAAAATCCGATTAAAATTGGGTAGTATATATGTAGATCATCGGTAGTGGTCGATTTTTAAACGCAGGTGAAACCGCGAGGCACAGGTAGTATTGTAATAACCCTTTTTTATTTCAATATTTTTACAGGAAGACTTTGAGCATTGTCTCGAATTTTGTCGTAAGAATCGCTCCATGAATGACTCGAACTCCGCGGGTCCTGAGTTCGAATGCACAAAACAATAATATCAAATCGTCGGTTTTTAGCTCTTGTTCAGTTGCTTTTTTGAATTTTATATTTGTAATTCGCACTCACATTACATTAGAAATCGAGTGAGGTATTTAAAAAAAACCTGTAAATCAATATTGATATAAAAAACGTGACCTGTGAACCTGACTTATCGTTTCGTTTCTTTTATGGCGATGGCTTATTTTGTCGGTCGAGTGGTGTTAGCTTAAGAGAAAGTACTCGTACCATCCCATCTCATCATCTGGGAGTCGGAAAAGTCGACGGGGGAAAAAAGGGAAAGGAGATGTGCAGCAGCATCTTGCTGGAGCATCTGAATAAATAAGCTGCGTTTGCTACGCTTGACAGGGGTCAAGCGTAGCAACTATGGCAAAATATTCTCAAAATGAGAGCAACAAATGTTTGTGGCGAGAGCCTACTTGTGGAGAGGCCTATCTTCAGCAGTGGACTAGTTATAGGCTGAAATGATGATGATGATTATGATTTTTTTGGAATACGATAATTCTAAATAAGCGTTTTTTATATTATTATATTTGTCTTTATGCATTCAATTTAGATATAATTACATTTCGAATGTAGCCGTGATAGCTCAGAGCACAGGCGCTCGTGTTAAATTTCATAGCACGCGAGTGACCAGAGTTCGATCCCCGCTGTCGGCACCTCTAAAATTGTTCTACAATTTTAAGTGCTGATTTACCACGTGCTCAGTGGTGAAGGCAATCATCGCGAGGAAACCTGCATGTCTGAGATATAAAAATATTTCGACGACATGTGAAGTCCGCCAACCCGCATTGGAGCACCGAGGCGGAGTCTTCCGGCTCCAAAAACCTCTTAGAAATAAGGGGAGGCCTATGACCACGCGACCTGCTTGCTTTCGTAGCTAACTCAATGTCATTTTTCATTTTGTTACAAAACGTGTTGCCTTATGGCGTCATTACGTTCGTTCTATTCGTTTTAACAGAAACCCGTTTCTTAATGTGATTATTATTGCTTTGACGTTGTTGTTTAGACCTTTATTATAAGGTTAAATTGGAATTTTAAATTATTATCATTATCCACATCTAATGGAGGTACAAAATCAGTCGTAATTATACATATAGTTTTGGCGTAAAATGCTTAAAATGTTTAAGTTTTGAACTGAGGAAATTCGTTCTAATCCTAAAACCAGTAACTAAAATACCTAAAAAAGGTCTTCTGTCATTTATGAAAGGGCTTTTGGAGCTAAGGAGCCATATTGTTCCAGTGCGGGTTGATGGAAGTCAACGAAATATATGTTATTATATCGAAATACATATTAAATAAACTTGATCATCATCATTTAGGGTATTTTGCCATAGTTGCGACACTAGGCAGGCGGGTTGGCAATCGCAGTTTATTTATTGAGATGTTCCAGGAATATGCTGCCGCCCATCCCTGGTTTTCATTTTCCCTCTGTTGATTTTTACAAAACCCACGGGATGAGATGGGGTGGGAGATTCTCTTAAACCGCCAACACACGGCGGGCAATAAACTTGTTATTAATATTTTTTATGGTAACGGCACCGGGGATCGAAAACAGGTCACACGGGTCACACTTCGAAATTAAAACGATATTCGATATCTGAGTTACCACCAAAAACATCCTGAAAAAAAGTAAAGTAACAGCCTATAAATGTCCCACTGCTGAGCACAGGCCTTCTCTTATTTCTGAGAGGGGTTTGGAGCCGGGAAGTGTCCGCCACGCTGCTCCAATGCGGGTTGGCGAACTGCACAAGTCGTCGAAATATTTTTAGTCCTCAGACATGCAGGTTTCCTCACGCTGTTTTCCTTCACCGCCGTGCACGTGGTAAATCGACACTTAAAATTGTAATTAACAATTTTAGTGGTGCCGGCACCGGTAATCGAACCCAGGTCAATCGCGTACTGTGAAATTCAAAGCGGGCGCCTAGCCCCTGAGCTACCACGGTTTAGTAAAATAATCATCAGTACATAATCTGTACAGATCAAGGCTTACCTGACTTAGGATTTCCGTTGCCGACCTTGGATTTGATTGGCGAATAGCGGTAGCAGAAGTGCCCGACGTCCCAGTGTTGAGTATTTTGGTTATGCTATATTTGAGTTTTAACTAATGGAAGGATTCCTATGCAGCAATCCATCTAGGTAGGTACCACTCCAGGGCCAGTTATTCTGCCGTGAAGCAGTAGTGTGAAAACGTTACTGTGTTTCGGTTTGAAGGGCATTGAGAGCTAGCGTAATCACGGCATATGAGACTTAAGAACTGATGTGTCAGGGACATAGAATTTCTGTGTGACATAGCATTTGTTATGGGCAGACGGTGCACTGTGGTAAGTGCAACTTACCATCAGATGAACGTTTTACTCGTTACGACACCTTATCCAATAAAAAACATTTACTTTTGGCTACTTAACGATATTCACGGTATGATAAGGATGACTGTCGTGGTGGGAAATTTCTTACGCCGGACGCAGATGGCAAATAGTAATATAAACGATTTACTTAGTGGTAGGATTACTATGCAGGAATCCGTCTAGGTAGGTAACCGTAGGGCCAGTTATTGTGCCATGAAGCAGTAGCGTGGAAATATTGCTGAATAATTGTTTATATACTGAGCAGTTACTTTAATTAGTAACTTTTGTTTATCATCATCATTTCAGCCTATCACTACTCCACTGCTGAACATAGGCTTCGCCCATAGATTGCCACAAAAGTTTGTTGCTCTTTTGGAGGGATTTCGCCACAGTCGCCACGTTTTCAGATCTTCCAGGAAGATGCTGCTACCCATCTCCTGGTTATTATTTTCCCTCTGTCGACTTGTACGACACCCACGGGATGAGATGGGGTGTTAGTCCACACGGTGTGTGGAGGCGGCATACGAGATTTTTGTTATTACATTTTAATTATCTATTTTTATTGTAATCCGCCGTGTGCTGGCGCCCTAAGAGAATCTACCACCCCATCCCATCCCGTGGTTGTCGTAAAAGTCGACAAAGGGAAATTAAAACCGGGAGACAAACAGCAGCATTTTCCTGGAACATCTGAATAAGTAAACTGCGGTTGCCAACCCGTCGGTAAAGAGTGGCAACTATGGCAAAATCCCCCCAAAATGAGAGCTAACTTTTGTGGCACTGTATGGGGGAGGCCTATGTTCAGCAATAGACTTGTAATATGCTGTGACTTGCGATTTTTATCAAAATTTCTAATAAATGTGTCACTTCTGATACATGTACTGGATTGTATGCAATCTTTTTTTACATATTGCATATATTTTTTCATAAAAGCCAAGAACGCTTAAATTAACCGAACATAGTGCAACCACCATGCACCTTTAATGAGTAAGCATTTTGCGGCTGCCTTAAATGGGTTTTACCTTTATGTATGTAATTGTACAATGTGCTGATGTACTGATAACCCTGGCAGTCCTTAAATAAATAAACACTATCACCTCATTACGCCAAATGGAATTCTGATCAAGTTTACTTTTTTATTAAAGCCAACGTTTCATCGGAATCCTGTCTACTTTAAATCTTCCTTAGTTAAAAAAAAGTAAAGTAAAGTTTCAGCCTATAAATGTCCCACTACTGAGCACAGGCCTCCTCGCATTTCTGAGAGGGTTTTGGAGCTAGGAAGAATCCGACACGCTGCGCCAATGCGGGTTGGCGGACTTCATATGTCTTCGAAATATTTTTAATTACTCAGACATGCAGCTTTCCTCACGATGTTTTCCTTCAACGCCGAGCATGTGGTAAATCAGCACTTAAAATTGCTATTAACAATTTTAGTGGTGCCGGCACCGGGAATCGAACCCAAGTCACTCGCGTACTATGAAATTTAAAGCGAGCGCCTAGCCCCTGAGCTACCACGGCTCTTTACATAAAGATAGTTAATAGAATCAGGTCTAATAACTCTGGTTGGTCTTGATCGGTTTATTTTAGCGTTTGAAGATCATTCATTTATCAAGGGATCAAATGAAACGGATCACGAAACCAGAGTTACACGATAGCCCCCCCCCCCCCCCGTTTTACCTTGAGGAAATCCATTATAATAAAGAAAAGTGAGTTAATTTGCTAAGATGCAATCTTTTGTGTGAAATGAACTTGCAAATGAACTTTTTTTTCCTTGTTAAAGTCGTCTCAACTTTGTAAAGTGAATTGAAACTGGATAGAACAATGCTATCTAGATCATTTCACCACAAAATGACGTAACCAGATAAACATACACTCCTCTTCCCCCGCGACTCCACCTCGGCTGCGTAGGGCAGCGTACTGCTCCCCCCAGCAGTACCCCAATTCGCATCCAGAGTGGGCTTGCATAGCCCACTCGGAGCGACCTCCTCGGAACCGGCCGGGTCCACAGGCCAACCATATGGCCCCTCTTAGCGTCACCGTGGGTGACCAAGCCACAGTTACTAAGCCCCCCCGCCACGGCAAGGCGAGAACCCATTGGAGACCCTCTGGCCTAACCTAACACTATCCAATAAAAACAAACACGATGTCTCAAAAAGTACAAAACCTATTTTCTTGAAATTTGGCATACACAATCCTATCCCGCCATAGACAACCATTTAGAAGGGATTTTACCAAAATGTATTCCTTAATGAGTCAACGGGTTGGATACATTACGACCAAGAGCATAAGGCCTAACAAAAAATCTAAACTAAAACTAGTTGTTTTATCTGTATATTAATAAGAAAAAAACTTTGTCTTTTTAAGCATATTGCGCGCACAGAGCAGTGTGAATTTTAGCATAGTTAAAGTTTGTATGGAGAAGAAGCGAGGAATCTAAAATTTATATTATAATATGAGTTACATATACATTAATATGAATAAAATAAAACATTGAATATTTACGTCTATAATGACAATGTCAATCACAAAATAGTCTGTAGATTGTTTACATTCATACTGACAATCTCAAACACGGTAGAGATTGTGGTCACAGAAATTTAAAATGTTACAAAAATTTTTAAAAAAAATTAAATACGTTTGAATTTCGAATACTGAGAGGCATCTAGTATAGGTAAGATATATAGTTATTTACGTCTAGGCCTATTACAGGTTGCAGCAATGAAGACCAAGCTGACTTCGGTTACTTATCTGGGCTACACGGCAATGGACCGGAGATTTTCAAACTCCATGCTGCCGTGGCTGCTGAGAGAGATACGGGCGACAGGCATCAGAGATAAGGTATGGTGAGATTTTCTTGTAGGACAAAGTGACGACACGATCAAAATGTTCATCTGATGGTAAGTGCCCATCACAAATGCTACCACACTGCGCCCGCTCCCCTGAGACATTAGTTTTTTCATATGCCCAGTAATTACACTAGCTCACAGTGCAGTAGTTAGGTACCACCGCACAACTCACTCGCCGCTATAACTCACTCGCCGCTAAGACTCGTAAAAAAATGGCGTGACGGAGTTCGCCACCCGTCATATGCCACTGACAAACTTTTTAGTTAGTAATTCAAATTATTAATCACTCGCATATATGCATTTACACTGACAATTCCTGATCCTTAACATTAGACTTTAAATAGATGATCCTTTCACTTTATTTATTTATTTCCCCATTTCTTGGCCTGCACGGTTTGTGCGTCAGCCGTATATCCAAGTATACAATATTCGATTCTTCGTTAAAATTTCGATTTCGACCAACAGTAAAATGATAGTTGACTTTTACTGAACATTTGCTGGACTGATGGCGACAAAACGAAAAGCACAATATTGGTCTTGAATTGAATTTCCCAATGACTGTACACTTTCAGGAGCACTTGCTGCATAATAAACTAGCAATATTAAACATGAAAACTGCAAATATACACAGAAATTAGAAAATTAAATAAAAACACTACCGCCACTTTTCGAGTTGGCGCCAAAAGTCCGTCGTTCAATGTTTTGTCATACGGGACGCGTTTAACTCCTTAAATGTAAACATTGGGTCCGCCACGCGTTATGCTCACAATTAGGCGCTCATTCGAGTTTCGAATGACCTTGATGTCGCTTGTTGTTTTCGCCTAAACTCAGAAATTGTTGTTTTTTTTGTTAATTGATTTAGTATTTTTTATTTGATCCAAATGTTGTTAATTTATGACGTGTGACCCCAGACTTAAGGTTACGAGTGTGTGGTCGGTGTGGCGGCCACATCAGTTAGTAATTACAGGGCATATGAGACTTAAAAACAGACGACTGAAGGTGTCCCAAACTCACCAAATCTCACCACTGCATGGGATGACTGCGAGAAAATGCCTATAGGCATTAAGTCCGCCCTTGGTATCCTTTTATTGTAAAGGAAGCAATGAAGATTTAAATAAATAAATAAAATCCCACACTTGGATTTCCCTTGTATTGCGGTTGCGTGTTACTGCACATTGCACACCAGATCCGGAGCAACTAACTGTAGGCCATACAAATTTTTGCTCGTTGCGGAAATCGAACTTGCGACTCAAAAGCGCAGAAACCTATTGTGTCACGACGACCTATGTGCTGCTTGTGAAGGCTGGCCTGCTTGAGTGTGTAATACACTTAGTTATTATGTATTATTGCAATAGTATTTAGAAATATCATCTTTGGCCGTGTGGCAGCGGCTTAAGAGAATCTACCCCATCTCATCTCGTGGGTGACGTAAAAGTCGACAGAGGGAAAATTAAAACCAGAAGTTGGGCTGCAGTATCTTCCTGGAACATCTAAATAAATAAACTGTGGTTGCCAACCCGCCTGCCAAGCGTGGCAACTATGGCGAAATCCCCCCCAAAATGATACCTACAAACTTTTGTGGCAATCTACGGGGGAGGCCTATGTTCAGCAGTGGACTAGTGATAGGCTGGAGTGAATCAGTCTTGATTGAAATTCTGTCCTGTATGCTTCGATCGTTTATGAGACTATATTTTTACTATAAAACAAAATGATTGCAAAAAAAAGATACCTGCGGAGTTTCTTTCGCCTGTTGATTCTCCGTTTGAGGAACCCCATTACGAAACTGTGGGACATTGTAAAAAAACGACGAAAAACGAAATTTAATTTTGTTTCATTGTAAAATAAAGAATTTTCATTTTCAATTTTCTCTTTTTGGCTTTTACACGTCATCGGATACTGTGCTCGCCAGGGGACCGCGTGCCACGTTTGGTTTGACCCAAACATAAATATCTAAACTAATATTATAAAGAGGAAAGAATTGATTTTTTGTATGTTTGGTTGTAATGAATAAACTCAAAAACTACTGAACCGATTTTAAAAATTCTTCATCATTAATTCCTAAAAAATTCTCGTAGAAAGGAAAGAAGATGACATTCGTTTTTTTATAATGGATACAGTGATGAAACGAGCTAAACGTCCACCTGATGGTAAGTGTAACGTCTGTCCATAACAAATGCTGTGTCACTCAGAAAAAAAACTGTGTGAAACCACACTGTGCCCATCACCCTGAGACATAAGTTCTTAAGTCTCATATGCCAAGTGATTACGCTAGCTCACAGTGCCCTTCAAACCGAAACACAGTAATGTTTGCACACTACTGCTTCACGGCAGAATAACTGGCCCTGGGGTGGTACCTACCTAGACGGATTCCTGCATAGGAATCCTACCACCAGTAAATCGTATCATGATATTAACCCTTATCATTCAAAATAGTTTCGTTGTCAAGGTTGATTACGTACATGTAAAGTCCTCTTTAAATTATTCGAATCGGAGCTATAGTTCAGAAGTTAGGATATGTATAAAAATGCTAAAAGTAAGAAACATGCCGCGGTGTGAGCGAACAGCCCTTCGCTTGCCCGCGCTTCTCGCGAATAGACTAAGATCTTTTAATTACTTATCTACTCATATTTGTTTTTTTAAACGAGAAACAATTGAATAGTGGTTTGTAATTTTAATTATATATTTTTTTTTATTTAAAACTGAAACGATCTACAAAAAATACGGTGTATCTCGAACGCCGCGCCGCCGCCCGGCTTCATGGAACTTGGGCATCATCGAGGTGCGCGGCTCGCTTTGCTCAGCGGTTGAGAGCTGTCGTTTTATTTTGGTACCACGACATCAATTATTGGCTATATTTCATGGCTTATGTTCCCATAAATAAAACATTATTTTGGTAAAATAACGTAATCTTATTTGACCAGCTGCAGAGCCGCCGATGAGAATAGTCGCTACAAAAAACGTTAGTGTAAGGAATTGGGGTTGTTCTATTTGTCTAAATGAAGTACTAATTTGTCTTTCTGATATCTATCTACCAAGCGAAGCCGGGCGAATCGCTAGTATAATATAAATAAAGTCCTTACTTTAACATAAAAATTCGGTTACTCTTGCGTCAGTTTTACATGTGGTAGGATTTCTATGCAGGAATCCGTCTAGGTCAAACCGAAACACAGTAGGTAATGTTTGCACACTACTGCTTCACGGCAGAATAACTGGCACTGCCGTGGTAGCACCTGGATTCCTGCATAGGAACCCGTCTAGAATAAACCTGATAAACGCCCTGTTCGCCCTAATCTGTGTTTTTTCGCCCACAGTTAAGCATAGCGGTGGAAGACAGCTGCCTTAAAGCGTACAATGGGAATTTCGAACCGGTGATTGTTCACAGACTGGTGGATATATTAAGGTAAGTTATATTCGTATATACAGATATGTATATAATGTAAAAAATACCGCGGCTCAGTGGTCAAATCTGATGACCTCCTGGCTGATTTTGACCACGGCGATAACTTCTGAACATCGTCGGGAGCTATTAAATGCGCAGGCCATATTATAGTGCCACTATTGTACGCGCAAACTCCGAGGCACTAACTCGCCCACACATAACACAACCTAGCCACGCCCGATGTAAGACTGGTGCGATAGATATAGATATAGTTTATTTGTTCAGATGTTCCAGGAAGATGCTGTCGCCCATCCTCCGGTTTTAATTTTTCCTCTGTCGACTTTTACGACACCCACGGGATGATATGGGGTGGTAGATTCCAGTAATACACACATACACTTGTGGTGGTAACCCGTTTAGTTGGTCGCTAAAATTGCTCTGGCTCTGGTTAACAAACCTTTAAACAGTAACCGATTTTGTTGTGTACCAGTCTCTCGGTGTTCTACTGGTTACACTTTAAATAGTGTGCGCGGGAAGTGTCTCGGGGTGGTAGGATTCCTATGCAGGAATCCGACTAGGTAGGTACGAGTACCACCCCAGGGAGAGTTATTCTGCCGGGAAACAGTAGTGTAGTGCAAATATATTTCTTTAGTAGCAGTGGTAGCTCCATAGGCGCTCGCTTTAAATTTTTTAGTACGCGAGTGACCTAGGTTCGATTCTCGACAATATTATTCTGCAATTTTAATTGCTCATATAACCACGTGCGCGGCGGTCAAGGAAAACATCGCGAGGAAATAGAAAATCTGAGAAATAGAACAAAAATCAACGACCTGAGAAGTCCGCCAACCCTCATAGCAGCGTGGCGGAATTTTCCTAGCTCTAAAACCCTTAAAATAAATGAGAGAAGGCCTGTGCTCACCAATGGGACATTTGTAGACTTTACTATACCTTTACTCTTTGTTTAGGGCCAGCCAGGTGCCGGGGCGACCTGAGGAGCTGTTTTACATACTCCTCAATGAGAAGGAGGGTTTGCTGCAGTGCTACCTGTTCAGAGCGAACACCGTGCTTGAGGTGAGTGGCTATTTATTCTGAATGCAGACTTCATAATGATTTCTTTTATTAATGCGAATATTACACATTTAACAAAACTACTTTAACGGATTTTATCGCGTTTAATTTTTAAATTATTTATAACCGGACGTTTCGAGTGTTTCACAGGGGCCTGAGGTGACAGATGTCCCGATGTCATACTTAATCCGGGGTACCTTCAGCTTTTTATTAATATTTTTGGTTCGATCTACGCAAAATGAGCTTACAGTGTCTTGAAGTCTTGCAGTGGTATGCTTGGTTTTTGATTTAATTTTATTAATTATAGGATCCCAAGCCGGTAGTAGTACCCAACCATCTTCTCTGTTGAAATTAGGATTTTTATTAATTTCTTCTTTGTTTTATTTTAAATTCTTGGGATTTCTCCTGTATCGTTGGTGAGTTTCGCAGGCATAAATAAGGCATGCACAACGCATGTTTTAACTGGTGTAAGATTCCTTTGCAGGCAGTCATCTAGATCACCCTGAGGGATCAGTTCTTAAGTCTCATATGCCAAGTAAAAACATTACCATCAGTGCTCTTCCGACCATAATATTTGCACGAAACTGCGGTAGTACCTACTTAGACGGATTCCTGCATACGAATCCTACCTTGTAAAATGTGCCACAGATATGTTCTAGGTGGCACAACATTTGTTGTGGGCCAACGTTGCACTTACCGTCAGGTGAACAACTTGCTAGTCTGAACGGGTCCCATCTTATGGGATTTGAACACAGCGCCCGCGCCGTTGAAGTCACACAAGTACTCTGACCTAGGTCACGCGGTCGTCAGTAGAATGTCTCAGCCTCGGCGAGATCGCGTGACGCCCCGCACCGCACTCTCTACTTCCCTCTAATAGGCAACATGCTATTTGTGAATTGGTAAGGTTCCTATGCAGGAATCCCTCTAAGTAGGTACCACCGCAGGTAGTCATGTAGGCACACATTACTGTGTTTCGGTTTGAAGGGCACAGAGCTAGCGTAATCACTAGGTATATGAGACTTAAGAATTGATTTCTCAGAGTGACGGGCGTAGTGTGGTGTCACACAGAAATGTTTTGGGTGACACAGCGATTGTTATGGGCAGGCGTGGCACTTACCATCAAGTGAATGATTTGCTCTTTTCGTCACTTTATCCAATAAAATAATGACTTGTTGTGCCTCACGGTTTCCCGCGTAAAATAAGCCACATGAATGCGACGTACGGCATGGATCCTCGCTGATCTGAGCATTCTGAGTTCGGTAATGTACGGTGTTCAGCTTGCAGTTACTTTATATCATAGCATAAATTATGTAATGTAATTATCATAGCCTAGAACCTTCCTCAATGAACAGGCTGTCTAATACAAACATAATTATTCAAATCGTATCAGTATTTCTTGAGATTAGCGCGTTCAAACATACAAACTCTGCAGTTTTAATAGAGCAAGTTAAGATAAGATAAAGACGTAAATAGGAAATAATTTTATGAATTTACTTCACCGCTTAATAAGATATTAAGATAAATATTTAAACTGCCATGAACTAGAATAATAATCACCGTTATGCAAATTAAAAACCGCGCGTAACACGTCCATCCGCATAGCCCCTAATTTCTACAGTTTTTCAGATTTTACGCACAAATAAATAAAATTGAAGTGTCTGTTTGTAATTTCAAAATAACAGCTTTTTAATAAATGCATATGAAAGTATATACGGTACATATAAGAACAAACAGTTTTCAAATTTTTTGTCTGTCTGCCTGTCTGTTTGTTGCGGCTAATCTCCGAAACGGCAGGGCCAATGTTGACGGGACTTTTACTGGCGGATGATGGTATAAGGAGTAACTTAGGCTACTTTATTTTGGCCAATCGACCCCCTTCACCTCCAGAAGGTGAAAGAGGAAGTGGCTCATAAATTACCGTCGCCGCCAATGGGGGACCGTCTACCACCGCCACAGTAGCTGAAGTTAAGACGATAGTCAAAAACCTCAAAACTCGTAAGGAGCCCGGCGCCGACGGGTTCTCTAATAAAGTGATCAAACCACTCCCCCCCGCCACTCATATAACTACTAGTGGCCGTTTTCAATGCCCTCCTCGTCAGCTGCACCTTCCCGGATGCCTGAAATGTCGGCTTTTTAAAATAGTGAATCCGCGTGCACAGCCATTAGAATATAATATCGTAAGACTGGTTCTGAAATTATTTTTTTATTCATCCTTATTGGTTTTAACGCCATTGTTATTGCTTTAGTATTTACCTACTCGTTTAGCGACGCTGTAGAAATATTTCCTGCTGGGATTCCGGGAGCAAAGGCCAAAGCATAGAATTCTACTGTCTTGTAATATATTTTTTATTACAAGTGCGTCACTGGGTTTAATATGAGTAGTAGTTTATTATGTGGTAACGCCACGCAGAAACACTGGAACACAATTTTGCACATTTGGTGCCGGCTGGGATTCCAACCCAAGAGCAAGTCAGCCCACGTAATAATCAAATTTTACCTTGTAACTAGTTGTTCTCCGCGTTTTCACCCGCGAAAAATAAGCCGACCGCACGAATGCACCGTAGGGCATCGTACCTCGCTGACCTGGAGGTCTACTGTGTATTGGTTTCGTGATCGGTCTCATTTCATCCCACTAACCAATGAATGAGCTTCATACGCCAAAATAAAGCTCATTCATTGGTTAATGGGATCAAATGAACAAAAATACATACATAAGATCACGACTGTATCCCATAAGGGGTAGTCAGAGACTGGGCACTCACTGTAAAAACAGATGACTGCCACAATCCACGTTTCACCAAAACAATATAATGTACTTGGTGTGATAGGTGGTGAGCCCATCGCCACCATGCGCTGTTGGGTGCACGGTGCAGTTTAATTCCTTACTCGCCATTTACGAGACCCATTGGATGAGATCGAGTGGTAGTATTCTTTTAACGAGCCGCCACCACACGATACTACCACCACACCAACCGATCACTAAACCAACCAGAGTTACACTGTAGACCTCCTGAGCATTCAGTTCGGCCCTTCTCAGTAATGTTCCGTTCTCAGGCTATGGCAATATTTTTAATCTAAAACCATATGAGATTAGCGTGTAACATACAAATTGTCCAGCTTTGTTATACGTCGTAGTAAGATGAATTTTAAATGACGTCACTGAACAGCAAATACACTTAGTGACGAAGGTGTGGCGATAGTGTTTATTCTATTTTTAAGCTAAAAATAACGTCACGATAATACATCAGTGTCTAAGTGATGGCTGAAATGTGGACGAGGTAAATATTTTGAAATGTCATATAAGCACATTAAACTGGGCGTTTAATCTGTAGAGAAAACGGATGGCGTGTGGCTGAGTAATTGTAGATAGTAAATTGCACTTGTATATTGCCGGTCCACGTCTTTGCGCGTTTTTTTATGGAAAAGGACGGGAGGAGCGAGTCTCTCTCCTCTTGGTAAGTGCAAAGTGCGTCCATAACAAATGCTGTGTCAACCAGAATATTTCTGTGTAGCACCGCACTGCGCTCTTCGCTCTCAGATATCAGTTCTTAAGTCGCCGCCTAATGAGGTACCGCCGCAGGGTCAGTTATTCTACAGTCAAGCAGTAGTGTGCAAACACGGTGTTTGGTTCTGAAGGGCACTGAGAGCACTGGACATATGACGACATTAAAGATCTTGTAGCGACATTTATGATTGTAGAAACTTTGATAGCGCGATTATGGACGTACGGGATATTTATTGAGCTTCTCATGTGGCGACAGAGTTGTCGCCACAAACTGACGTCTCAAGGGGATTGTTATGGGCTCGTTTTGTCCCCTGTTCTAATAAATAAAAATCTTGACGGATCCTGCATTAGATTCCGACCACCAGTAATTTGAATGTAGGTAAGAATTTTGCTTTATTCGGATATGCTATTATGGAATAATCTATGCAGGAATCCGTCTAGGTAGGTACCACCCCAATCCAGTTATTCTACCGTGAAGCAGTAAGCAGTGTGCAAACATTACTGTGTTTCGGTGTGAAGGGCACTGAGAGCTAGCTTAATCACTGGGCATATATTAGACTTAAGAACTGCTGTCCCAAAGTTACGGACGCAGTGCGATGTCACCCAGGAATATTCTTGGTGACTTAGCATTTGTTATGGGCAGACGTTGCACTTATCAGGTGAAAGTTTCGCTCGTTTCGTCGCTCTTTCCAATAAAAAAATCTTAGCTCTTCCAGGAACCTCAGCAGATCTTTTATGTAGTATGTATGTATACGATGGTCACACGGGGAGCAATCTTCGCGAGCCGAGCTTGGCCCGGTATTTAGCGACCATAGAGCAGTCCAGCTGAACACTGGCTGCTTTTTCCTCTGTCTCCACGCGGGCTCTGCACTCTGTCGCTAAGCAATTAGCATCTGCGCCATTAGTCAGGGGTCGAAATCCCGCACATAACAAATATTTATGACAAATAGGTAGTTGTGGTGGCGGCTTAACCGTGTGGTGGCGGTTCAAAAGAATCTACCACACCATCTCATCCCGTGGGTGTCGTAAAAGTCGACGGTGGGAAAATTAAAACCCGGAGATGGGCAGCAGCATCTTCCTGGAGCAACTGAACAAATAAACTGCGGTTGCCAACCCGCCTGCCAAGCGTGGTAACTATGGCAAAATCCTCCCTTAATGAGAGCTACAAACTTTTGTGGCAATCTATAGGGGAGACCTATGTTCAGCAGTGGACTTTTGATAGGCTGAAATGATGATTATGATAATGATGACGTCTTTAGAGTACTGAAAGCGCCTTTGTTACGGGAATTCTCACCCACAGACAGTAGACAAAATGTAGGAACCATAGACTTGTGTGCATAATTATGGTTTTAAGTAATATTCGAGAAAACTCAAATAAAATCTTTTTTGTTCTAAATATTGTGTATAAGTAAATACTACGCTCGACGGCGACCGCGTGGCCTAGTTGTTAGAGCACCTGACTACGACGCCGCGGGTCCTGGTTCCGAATCCCTGCCGGAGCCAACATTTCTGCAAAAAAAATAATTGTTGGTTTTCTGATCTGGTTGGCTGTGTGTGTGTTGTGTTTGTGCATGTGTCTCTGACACTGCATTCAAACTTATCTACAATCTTATCGCATTTGCGTTACATCGGCCACGGGTAAGATAGGACAAGTGAGTGCCCCTGTGTCTGCCCGTACATTTATGGCACTATAATATCTCCTGCCAAGTTCTTAACTTCCGACAGTATTCGGAAGTTGTCGCCGTGGTCGAAAATCGGCCATCAGGACATTAAACATCGCTACGTACGAAACCTGTTCCTATATAAAAATCAAAGGTGTATACGACCTATCATTCATAGATGTCGCTGTTTGAAAATGTCACGGTTTCTGACACACGTTATCAGGAGCGGATTTTCCTATAGGTCGAGTAGGCCCGGGCCTAGGTCGGCAAAATTTAGGGAGCGGCAAAACTTAATGAGATTTTTTTATTGTTATTAATTGTTACTCACAAAAAACACCCTCGGTTTAAAAGTCAGGCAGGTCTTTATACTTCGCTCGTCATAAGTTTTGTACAGCTATAACGAATCCGTCGGCCGAGTGTACTGATTAGTGAGATTGGGCAGCCAGGAAAACGTTGTGGTTACCGCAAATCTAAGATCCCAGAAAAATCAAGATGGGAATCTTAGGAGAAGAGATATCCAGCTTAAGCAGAGAACTGTTCTGCGCCTGCTGCTGATGATGGATATTTAGATACAGTTTTCCGTTTTTAAGATCAGGAATCCGTCTGGGTAGGTACCACCCCAGGGCCAGTTATTCTGCCGTGAAGCAGTATCTTGATCATGAACAGATGGCGCCTACATTTATCTACCTTCTTTAAAGAATGTCAACAACTCCAACCGACAGTTGTCGAGCATGTTAGTTGAACAGATTGTCAACAGATGGCGCTTACTACAGTTTAATTAATTCACCCCTTTTCAATCAATGTCTTCAATGAAAACAATCATTTTAAGACATTTACTTATTTTTGGTCATTAGAGGGAATAACAGTCTTCAAAATGGCCCATCAAACATTAATTTTTGTACAGTATTATGGGAGATATTTCATACCGACGTAAAACACCTCTGATAAATAATATATAGATTGTAAACTGTTCACTTCTGGATGTTTTATTACTATTTATACCTATTTACCTGATTTATCAAGGGTTCGGTTCAAAGGAGTTGAATATTTGTTTAACTCATAAATTATTGAAATTCAGCTGTGTAGGTATTGTAGATAGCCCCGTGTCATTCGATCCACTTTCTAATATTATCGTAAAGGTAATATCGGCTACGGGAAGGTGAAGGTGATTGACCTCCGTGTATGCGCTAATACTCACTGTCTCCCACGAAGTATTGTTAGGTGTTTGATGACAGCATTCCTATGTAGGACGCAGTCTATATACTTTTCATCTTAGTACAGTCGCGTGCAAATATTACTGTCTTTCTGTTCGAAGTGCTGTAGCTAGTAAAATCACCGGGCATATAAGGCTTAATAGAAGGACTCATGTCTCGTGATTACGAGCGCTGCGCGTCACAGAACTTTACAATCAAAAGTCCTGGATACAATTGCAACCGGTATGGGCACGCGTGGTATTTACCAATCAGGTAAATGACAGGCTTGTCTCCTACTTCATTACCTTTAAAAGAATATAAACTCATTTCACTATTCATTTATTTTCAGTCATAAAAGGTAGCACCACTTCTGAAGAAGGCCCAAGTTGGGAGAAATTCAGTAACTATTCGAAATCCCCGGACTAGGTATTCTCGGTCAGGCATATACGAGATGGTTATCCCGCCAACTTACGGAGGCTATTAGATTTTCTTGGCATTTCCTTTGTCGATCCACGGGACAAAATTAGGCGTTGGATTATTTTATAAAATTTTCACTCTATTACCAGATATCGCACACTCATTTCAATTGATATCAGAATTCAGTGTATAATCAGTACAGCGATTAGAATAATTTTGCGATTAAATAACACGTCTTATGTTAGGTAACGTTGGTAACTAACAAAATATGCAAGTATACTATTAGTGTTCAACTTGACACTGACAGCTTATCCTGTCATCGAGGTGAATTAATTATTAAGAACAATGAAGTGTTTTATTGTTTATACGAATCTGCATAGCGCTCTGCTTCCGGAACCTTGGCGCGATTTTAAAATTGGAACGTCTATCGGACCGGTCAGTTTCAGTCATCAGTGGTGCGCTCACGCTCGTCGGTGACACTGTAAAACTATAAAAAAACTTTTTAAAAATAGTGGTTCGTGGTTTTTGAATCTGTGAATCGTTCCCGTTTCTATCTTTTTAGTTTGTTATTGTTTGCGACTGTGTTACTCAAAATATACATTGGATAATTAAAAATTCTTGAAATCTAAGTTGGTCACATTTCTATAATGTCATTAGTAATTCTTTTAATGATAAAAATAAAAGTGATTTGTCAATAATAAAAAAAATGAAAATATAACTGGAGGCGATATGGAAAATATCAGATGTAATTGTACTTTTAGTCCCTTCCAAATCTAAATACAAGATTCGTATCAACATACACAAACGAAATCGGTATGTCTACGAATTCATTGTGTAGAATTTTAATAATATTATACATAGAGAGATTACTTTAGTAGTATATGAAAGTAAAAATTAAAGATTTAGAAGAGTTAAATGTTTTATAATAGAGATATAAAAACATGAAATCTTTTTTTTTCACCTGCTGTCACATATTCTCTATAAAGAATAGTAATACATGCATAGAATAGCGTTGTTCCTAACAAGGATTGTTAAACATACTATATTACATAATTTAAACCATATTTCTATCAAGTAAGTGTATAGTGTGTGGTATAGTGATGTTGGGAATATAATTTGGGAAGGTAAATAATCTTCAATTTTGATTTATTTCGTATCACCAAACATAATTATCGTTGGCATGAAACTCTGTATGGACCTAGTATTTTTTTATGCAACAAATTAATTAAAAACTGCAAAATAGGCAGAATATGCGAAATGAAAAGAGTTTAAATATAACTAAAATTAATTGAAATTTGAACAATCTCTGCTTTTCCTAGGTAAATACTAAAATTTCTCGAAAAGAATTGGCATCCTGACCTGGGGCTTACTAAGTGTTTTAAAGAATATAAACTCATTTCACTATTCATTTATTTTCAGTCATAAAAGGTAGCACCACTTCTGAAGAAGGCCCAAGTTGGGAGAAATTCAGTAACTATTCGAAATCCCCGGACTAGGTATTCTCGGTCAGGCATATACGAGATGGTTATCCCGCCAACTTACGGAGGCTATTAGATTTTCTTGGCATTTCCTTTGTCGATCCACGGGACAAAATTAGGCGTTGGATTATTTTATAAAATTTTCACTCTATTACCAGATATCGCACACTCATTTCAATTGATATCAGAATTCAGTGTATAATCAGTACAGCGATTAGAATAATTTTGCGATTAAATAACACGTCTTATGTTAGGTAACGTTGGTAACTAACAAAATATGCAAGTATACTATTAGTGTTCAACTTGACACTGACAGCTTATCCTGTCATCGAGGTGAATTAATTATTAAGAACAATGAAGTGTTTTATTGTTTATACGAATCTGCATAGCGCTCTGCTTCCGGAACCTTGGCGCGATTTTAAAATTGGAACGTCTATCGGACCGGTCAGTTTCAGTCATCAGTGGTGCGCTCACGCTCGTCGGTGACACTGTAAAACTATAAAAAAACTTTTTAAAAATAGTGGTTCGTGGTTTTTGAATCTGTGAATCGTTCCCGTTTCTATCTTTTTAGTTTGTTATTGTTTGCGACTGTGTTACTCAAAATATACATTGGATAATTAAAAATTCTTGAAATCTAAGTTGGTCACATTTCTATAATGTCATTAGTAATTCTTTTAATGATAAAAATAAAAGTGATTTGTCAATAATAAAAAAAATGAAAATATAACTGGAGGCGATATGGAAAATATCAGATGTAATTGTACTTTTAGTCCCTTCCAAATCTAAATACAAGATTCGTATCAACATACACAAACGAAATCGGTATGTCTACGAATTCATTGTGTAGAATTTTAATAATATTATACATAGAGAGATTACTTTAGTAGTATATGAAAGTAAAAATTAAAGATTTAGAAGAGTTAAATGTTTTATAATAGAGATATAAAAACATGAAATCTTTTTTTTTCACCTGCTGTCACATATTCTCTATAAAGAATAGTAATACATGCATAGAATAGCGTTGTTCCTAACAAGGATTGTTAAACATACTATATTACATAATTTAAACCATATTTCTATCAAGTAAGTGTATAGTGTGTGGTATAGTGATGTTGGGAATATAATTTGGGAAGGTAAATAATCTTCAATTTTGATTTATTTCGTATCACCAAACATAATTATCGTTGGCATGAAACTCTGTATGGACCTAGTATTTTTTTATGCAACAAATTAATTAAAAACTGCAAAATAGGCAGAATATGCGAAATGAAAAGAGTTTAAATATAACTAAAATTAATTGAAATTTGAACAATCTCTGCTTTTCCTAGGTAAATACTAAAATTTCTCGAAAAGAATTGGCATCCTGACCTGGGGCTTACTAAGTGTTTTCGATTTACATAAACATGAACAGCGGCTATCACTGCCCTGTGGCCAACATCGATCAGTTCGAATGAGAATATCACTTAAATATCAATTAGAGACAGACACAGTCGCAGGCGATCGCTAATTAGAAATAATCGAAAAGTAATAAACAACAAGGCACATGTTTCCGCGCCAAGTGTGACGTAAATATGTTGAACTCAGTGTGGACGCCGTTGGCGCAAAGGACGGTCCTGTATCGCGCCGCTTCTCAATTTTCCGACCTCGAATTTTGGTTCGGTGTTTTATTAATACTCTTCGCTTGCGAAATGGACCTTATTTACTTCCACATTCTGCACAATCTGGATACGAACTATTTGTGACGCGTTAGAGCGCGAATTCGAATGTTTTGAACATTGCCAAAAGCGATGCAAATGCGAAGGTGCATATTGATGCAAACATTCGAGTAGTCTTGGCATCTATGGTGAATGGGCAGATTTTAAATATCACGTCTACCGTTGAAATTATGCGGTAGATAATTGTTTCAAAACTGTGTTAATAGCCAGTTCTTTTTAAAAATAATTCGCGAGTGAGTGCGTCGTTATTTTGAAAATTTTGAAAGGCTTGTTCAAAAGGTTAGTTGGTTTTTTATTGAAATTTACCACAAGAATACACAGATCCCACTGTCATCCTAACAGTTTTATAAGATGTGGGGTTTGGGCTGCCAGATTGCTTGAATCTGGATTATCGGTCTTCACAATCAAACGGTTTCGGCCTCACAGTTATTTTTTTGATGTAATCATTAGACAACAAATGTATACATAAACTTTTAAATTTTCAAATGTTTATGTTGTGTATATCAGTACAAACATAGACGAGATTAGAACTCAGCGAATACAATTGAACTGTAAACTAGTTTTACACTAAGCTAACACGACTGGGAGTGTTTGTCGTATTTTAATTATATTTATTAAGAAACAGGTTTAAAACAGTGTAATATACATAATGATTTCTTATATTTACGCGAACACTACACATTTACGTGAAACTAATTTTACGGACTCTATCGCGTTTAGTTTTTGTTATTTATAAACCGACGTTTCGAGTGCTTTACAGCACCCATGGTCACGAGGGGACTGAGGTGACAGATGTCCTGATGTCATAGTTAACCCGCAGTACCTTCAGCTATTAATTATTATTTTTGGTACGATCTACGCAGAAAGAGCTAACTGTGTCTTGAATTCTTGCAGTGGTATGCTTGGTTTTTGACTTAATTTTATTAGTTATAGGATCCCAAGCTGGTGGTAATACCCAACCATCTCCTCTATTAAAATTAGGATGTTTTTTTAATTTCAATAGCCTCGCGAATCATCCTTGGTAGGAATCGGCGTTCTTTTGCGAGGATTTGTGGTTTATCAAATCTGATGTAATGGTTGGGATGATTCAAAACATGGTCACAGACTGCAGACTTCCTGGAGCGGCGATGCTTCACGTCATCTATATGTTCTTTTACGTGGGTTTTTATTAGCCCCATGTAAGAGAGACCACATTCACAATTCAGCTTGTATACTCCTGCATCTTGTAAAGGGATGTTACACTTGACAGATGGTAAAAACTGACTTATCTTCTTAGGCGGCTTGAAAAATGTTCTTATGGAAGCCCGCTTCAAGATATAGCCAATCTTGTCCGTGACTCCTCTGACATATGGTAGGGCTGCAGGTCCACGCTCGACCGTGGCCGGCTTCACTCGGTCACTGCGACGAAGGCGCGGAACCCGAAGCTTGTTGTCTTGCAAAACTTGCTTGACATGCTGAAGCTCGGCGGCCAGGTGTTTACTGTCACAGATCCCTTGTGCTCTCTGAAACAAAGATTTGCCCACGGTTGCTAACTGTGAAGGATGGTGGTGAGATTCACCTTTTAAATACCTATTGGTTGGGTCTTTTTCCTATAGACAGTGTGACTCAAGTTGTTTTTAGGATTTCTAATTACGAAAACATCTAGAAAAGCTAAAGAGTTATTTGTCTCTAACTTCATTGTAAATTGTATTTTAGAATTTATGGAGTTAAGGTGGTCTAAAACTGCAGTGACTTTATTAGAAGGTAGAATTGTAAAAGAATCATCTACGTACCGCTTGTAGAACCTTGGATTTACTGGAGAAGTATGGAGGGCTTTCTCCTCAAAGTCTTCCATGAAAATTTTCATGAACATTTCTTGTTATTAGTATTAGTAACCTATGTCTCAGGGTGATGGGCACAGTGTAGTGTCACAGAAATTTTCTGCACAGCATTTGTTATGGGCAGACGTTGCACTTATCATCAGGTGAACGTTTTGTTCGTTTCATCACTTTATGCAATAAAAAAAACCACCAGCTTGGGATCCTATAATTAATAAAATTAAGTCAAAAACCAAGCATACCACTACAAGACTTAAAAGACACAGTTAGCTCTTTCTGCGTAGATCGGACCAAAAATAATAATTAAAAGCTGAAGATACTCCGGGTTAACTATGACATCAGGATATCTGTTACCTCAATCTTGGTGCTGTAAAGCACTCGAAACGTCGGGTTATAAATAACAAAAATTAGAGTCCGAAAAATCAGTTTCATTTAAAAGTGTAATCTAAAGTATTATGTAATGCCTAACGTTATGCTGCAACAGAAAGAGGACCGCAGTGATGAAGTACTGTCAGTACTGGTGGTAGGATTCTTATACACTTATCTGTCTATGTAGGTACCATCGCATTGCCAGTTGCCTTGCCGTCAACCAAACATTGCTGTGATTTGGTCTGAAGGACGCTGATAGCTAGTGTAATTACCGGGCGTATGAGACTTATGAACAGTCTAGTGGTAACTAGTGCGGTGTGGTGCCACACGGAAATGTTCCAGGTGAATGGTTAACAATTAGCACACTTGCTCCTTTTAAAAAAATCACTGATATGCACGATGCTCAAACCCGCTCCCCGAATTTTCTACTACTTTTCTCGTAGATACTCTACTACTACTACTTCCCGTACTATTCTAGTAGAGAAGAAAGTATGTCGGATTGCAAAGTTCTGATTGAAGGAGAAAGAGTGGAACAAGTGAAAGAGTTTGTGTACCTGTGTTCTAAATTTACGAGAGACGGAAAGTATGACTGTGATATTGAGAGAAGAGTATTGGCAGGAAATCAAGTGAATGGGGCTCTGCATAACTTTATGTGTAGCCAACCCGCAACCGACGAGCGTGTTTGAAAACGCTAATGAAAGTAGAAGAAGCCAGAGATGTGTGTCAGGATCGTAGCAAGTGAAAAGATGTGGTCTCTGCCTACCCCTATGGGAAAGAGGCGTGACTGTATGTATGTATGTATGTACTATTATCACTGTAGATAAATACGTAATTTTAGTATAATCGATTCATCATCGTCATCATCATCATTTCTTCCTATCATAGTCCACTGTTGAACATAGGCCTCCCCCATAGATTGCCACAAAACACGGTCCTGCCACCTGCATCCTCGACTTCCCTCAAAACCGCGCAGATCGGTTTCCGGTACGAGGTTGCCACTCGTGAACCTTTCTTCCCCAACGGTTATCAGTTTGCCCAATACCACTTCAGCTTGCTAATCCTTAGGGCTATGTCGATTACTCTAGTTCTACTGCGCCGTACTCCTCCGTAGGTAGCTGAGCGACTCTGAGCTTCCTCATGCGGCCTACAGTGAAGGAAGCTTGTCACCAAATAATCGTTTTTTTTATTATATACGGTGGCAAAACGAGCAAAACGCTCACTCTGATGGGAAGTGCAACATCTGCCCATAGCATATTTGCTATGGGCAGATGTTGTAATCTGTATCACCCACAAAATTTCTGTGTGACACCACAATGCGCCTGTCCACCGAGACGTCTGTTCTTAAGTCTCGCCAGTGATTACGCTAGCTCTCAGTGCCCTTCGAACCGAAACACAGTAATGTTTGCACACTACTGCTTCACGGCAGAATACCTGTCCCTGCGGTGGTACCTACCTAGACGGCTTCCTGCATAGGAATTCTACCACCAGTAAAGTTTCCCTACGATGTTTTCCTTCACCGCTCTACATGTGATAAATCAACACTTAAAATTGCAGACCACAGAATTGCAGGGTAACGAACTCGGTTCACTCACGTACTGTGATAGTTATGGTAAGATCCCGATCCCAGAGCTATCACGTCTTCCTGTTTACCTAACTTATATGTTAGGTAAATGTAACGGGAAACAAGCTGAAAGGGGATGAAAGTGCCCATCAATACAAATAACTTTTGATGATGATGTTCTCCTTCGATTTCAACCGCGACCACTTCCGAATATTGTCGGGCGCTATCAACTGCTCAGGAGATTATAGTGCCATAAGTGTACCTACCCGCGCCCGATATAATGCTTATTGGATAAGATCGTAGGTAGGCTAGGACCAAACTCGAAAACCAACAATTTGTGTTTTAGCACAACGGTTGGCTGCGGCTGGAATTCGAACCTTGGACCCGCGGCGTAGAAGTCAGCTAATCTGACCACTAGGCTTCGCGGCAGTCAATATAACAAATAACTTTTACTAGAGGATCAGTAACTAAATCACATAAAAAATCGGCCGTTTGATTTAAAATGAAATATCGACTCTACCAAAATATATGGAGCAACAGAATATATGAGATTTCAGTTTTGCATAGCAAGGACGTAGCAAGAACATTTACATCACTTGTTAAACTATTTACCAAACCTTGTATATAAGAGTAATTGATAACTACGATTAGTCGATAGGTGTCCGGCAGAGTAGAATAGCACCTACCTCTTTCTTTTTATGAGGTGTCGTAAGAGGCGACTAAGCTATTATAAGGGCAGCCTTTATTCCCCGTCCGCCCGGACACTCGTTTCGTTTCCGCGGGTGAAAAGTGGGCTACGTAAGTGGCAATATATTTACTAACGCAATGTTATTTTTCAGTCATGCTGCGTCTTTGGCGAAGCGTGCAGATAGAGATGTGTTCTTCATGAGCACCCAGGCTCTAGTTTTATTAAATTATTTACCAAACCTTGTATATAAGAGTAATTGATAACTACGATTAGTCGATAGGTGTCCGGCAGAGTAGAATACCACCTACCTCTTTCCTACCGACGTGTCGTAAGAGGTCACCATAATAATACGCAATGTTGTCACTATGCTGCTCGTGGCAACGCGATGGGGAGTAGCTCAAGGGGTAGCTCAGCTATCCCTGTGCCAAATTTCGTCAAGATCGGTTCAGCGACTGAGCCGTGAAAAGGTAACAAACAGACCAAGGGACAGAGAGAGTTGCTTTCGCATTTATAATATTAGTATGGATATCTTAGCCGAGCCGTGGTAGCTCAGGGGCCAGGTGCTCGCTTTTAATTTCATAGTACGCGAGTAACCTGGGTTCGATTCCCGGTGCCGGCACCTCTAAAATTGTTAATTGCAATTTTAAGTGCTGATTTACCACGTGAAATGAAGGCGATGAAGGAAAACATCGTGAGGAAATCTGCATATCTGTAAAATAAAAAAAATATTTCGAAGACATGTGCAGCGTGGCGGATGCTTCTTAGCTCCAATACCCTCTCAGGAATGGGAGGAGGCCTGTGCTCAGCAGTGGGACATTTATACGATGTTGCTTTTCTTTAGGAATTCACTGGTGGCCACCACTCTAGGGCCAGTTATTCTGCCGTGAATCAGTAGTGTGCAAACATTACTGTTTATCAGTTTGAAGGGCACTGAGAGCTATATGAGACTTGCGAAATGATGGCTCAAGGTGATGGTCACAGTGAGATGTCACACAGAAATGTTCTGGGTGAGACAGCATTTGTTATGGGCAGTTGCACTTACCATCAGGTGAACGTTTTGCTAGTTTGATCACTTTAGTCAATAAAAAAAATCATCATTTTTATGTAGCACAATTATAGCCTTTAGCAATTAACCTAATCTATTACGAGCACAAGATATTGGTTTCATTATCACCAAACTAAAAAAACGGCTGAAATGCTTTGTTTACAATGACATAATCCATTAACATATTTTTTCTTAGCGCTGATAACTATGCAAAATGATGTTTAATCAATTACGCAACACGCTTGTTTTGTGGCGTGTCTTTCAATATTTTTTCCTCTGAAAAGCATTTTTTTTTACTGGATTAAGTGACGAGACTTGCGAAACGTTCCCTGATGGTAAGCGCAACGTGGTAGACGTTGCACTTACCATCACGTAAACGGAGGAACGTTCACAGGGAACCATCACAACAGATGCTGTGTCAACCAGAATACTTCCGTGTTCCACAACACGGAAGTAACTTTCTGGGTGACACAGCATTTGTTATGGGCAGACGTTGAACTTACCATAAGGACAACGTTTTGCTCGTTTCATCACTTTATATAATAAAATTAAAGCCGCCACCACACGGAAACTTTATACTTACTATTTACTTTTATATTATAAACATATTTAAAATAATTTATGCTGTAACTTGTCCCACAATCCAACCAACTCAACTCTAAATAACATTTGAATAATTGGAATATATTAAGCTGCCCGCTGCTAGTTGAAACCGTAAACTGTTAGCTTCCGTAAACATTCGAAACAGAAGCATTTCTACTTGCCACTGTACGACACAACACCACATTGAATGAATTGAGATTGAGATAGAGTGTTTAACTTCTTAATATTCAAGAAATCGTGGATCTTACGTTGGGCCACAAAAAAAAAACACTTTCTCTTGTAAAGGAAAGAAAGGTAATTTGCTAAGATCCGCATGCAAAATGTAAAATGGTGTGCATTACCTAGTTTTTGAAGAGCACTGCCCGCCCTCCCTTAACAGCGTGCACAAGCAAATCAATATTGCCACCGGGAGCTTCCACCGCTACAACACTACCACTAACCGATACACACCACTGAAGTCGAGAACACGACTCGGGTTTCACCTCAAAACGAGGCATTATAAAGTGATATTGACTCTACGACAGTCAGCCGCCGAGTGAAAACCATTTTACATTTTGCATGCGGATCATAGCAAATTAACTTTCTTTCCTTTATTAAAATGGATTTCCGCAAAGTAACGCCTGATTCTATTAACTTTCTCTTGTAGTTTATAATGACAGGAAATAGGGAAGGTGTTGTGTAACATTCTATTTGAGGATGCAATAATGATAATGATCGTGATCTTATTACGGTAAGCAAGGTCGAACCGTATGTTTCAAATTTGTTTAGATTACCTCGTTTTGAAGGTTTCTATTTTTCTTAATTCTTCTTGATTATCTTCTACTTATTTCTGAAATCTGCTTTAGATAAAATGTCCAAACAGTGACGGGCAGTCGCGTGTAATGTGTTAATCGTCGTACTGCGAAGCAGTGATGCAGGGTGGTAGAATTGCTTACGCCGCCACCACACGGTGGCCACACACCACACGCCAACACCGTCACGCCGTGAAATCTTTTTACCAATTCTGTGATCTCCAAACCGAACACACTTACAACGGAGGCAGAGACTTTACTAGCATTTCCCTTAGTGTCCTTTTATGACCTAATGGAACAACAGGGGATAGTTTTTCTTACGCCCATTGTAATCTTTGCGCGTATGTGTATTGTTTGTTTGTGTGACCTAGTGCATACATATTTTTAATAAGGGACACACCTATTTTAAGTATGTTATATGAAATCGGAGCCTAAATACATAAACTATCTAAAAAAAGTTTTGTTGTTTAGACCCCATGAGTTCAAATGTATCATTTGATCTCGGTTTTCGTCTAACCGATTTCACCGACTCAATTTTGATCGCGTTTAGAAAAACGAAGTTTACATGAAATATCGTCACAATCTAAAAAAAGACGATTTATTTCGTATTTTGCGACATCAAACAGCATCTTTTTATGCATAAGTTACATAGATATGCAAACAATAAATAATACGAATTAAAAATAATTTTTGTGTTTACATAGTTGTTCAGTTGACAATGACAGCTCTCTAAACGCGTTTAAAGAGCTGAACGTCGAAAATTGGGCGTTCAGAATTTGAACCGCGTTTAGCATTGACTGCGTTCAGTTCATGTTGATGAAATGCAAACTGTAGAATTGAACTCAGTTAAACGCTTAAACTTCGTTTTTCTTGAACCGATCGCGTTTAGTTTCAACGGTGAAATCCGCCCTTATTCTTTTCACGAAGCAATTAAGTGTTAGTGCGGCCGTCATCGGTGATTGAATTCGGGCGTCGCACACCTACGCTCACATTAACCACGCCATAAACAAGTGTCTGCATCAAATGCATCGAACACGCAATGGACGCGTGCGTATTTCGTAAAACAAGATGTATGCAACGACATCAATCCACTGTTCCACGGCCAGCTGAAACGTAGATGATACGTCCCGCGTTTTGGTAATCGGCCAAATATATTTCCACGAATCGGTCTGACGCGTTTCCGACATAACGAAACGTGTGTCTTTACTGTAAATGATTATTTTTGACAGTTGATTGTATAAACATTAGTTAACAATATTATGATTATAAATAATTAATGATTATCTTTAATCACGATAATCTTGACCACGGCGAAAACTTACGAATACTGTCGGACGCTATCAATTGCGCAGAAGATATTATAGTCTACGCACAAACAGTCAACCGAAGAAACTCTCATTCAACAAGATCAGAGGTAGGTTAGGTTGCAGTGTCAGAGACGGGGACGGGTACTAAAATGGCGGCAACGTGGCTTGCTACCCGTCACGTCACGTTTGCCGCGGGGGCGAAAAGTGGACTACGTATTTGGCTTCTGCCTACCCCTTTATATGCGAACAAGGCGTGATTATATGTATGTATGTAGTAGTACCTAGGTCGTCAAAAAATACAGGATAGGATATTAGTAAAAGGCGAAAGATTTATTGTATTTTGGATGGAAAACCACAGCTGTCAGGATGTCATGGTAGACCGTGGGGGTCGGGCGTTAAATTTCATGGTGCATACGTTTCAATTATCCTTTCTTCGTAGTACTTTAAACCGAGAATTGATGAAAGAAGATTGACGAAATAGATCTATGTGGCGAGTATAAGTGGGCAAGTCGGCAAGGGAGGACGCAGGCGAAAGTATCACGATCATATCGAAATCGTCTCAAGAAAGGGCCACGTCAAAACTACACGCAACCGACGAGCTTGTATGAAAACGCTCATGAAAGTAGATGAAGCGGGAGATGTGTCAGAATCGTAGCAAGTGAAAAGATATGGTCTCTGCCTAACCCAATAAGAAAGAGGCGTGACTCTATGTATGTGTCGATCGTCGTCGTCGTTTCAGCCAATCACAAGTCCACTGCTGAACATAGGTTTCCCCCCTAGATTGCCACAAAAGTTTGTAGATCTCAAATTGGCGAGATTTTGCCATAGTTGCCACGCTTGGCAGGCCGCTTGGCAACAGCAGTTTACTTATTCAGATGTTCCAGGAAGATGCTGCTGCCCATCTCCTGGTTTCAATTTCCCTCTGTCGACTTTTACGACACCCACGGGATGGGATGGGACGGGATGGGGTGGTAGATTCTCTAAGGTCGCTACAACCCGGCGGAATATTATTATTAATCGACCGCGTGGCGTAGTGGTTAGCGTACGTGACTTCTGCGCCACCGGTCCTGGCTTCGATTCCCAGCCGGAGGCAACATTTGTGCAAAAACACAAATTGTTGCTTTTCGGGTCTGGTTGAGTCGTGCATGTGAAATGTATGTTTGTAAAACACACCCACGATACAGGAGAAAATCCTACAGTGAGGCTTCGTTTTTAAAAAAAAAATATTAAAAATATTATTAAACCAAATATTATTCCTACTTCCAATTAACATTTAGATATCGCAGACATTCCATTTCATTTTAGCGAGGTAAATCCTACGTTTAAACGGTTGTTTATCTCGTGTTGTTACTCAGCGAATATCTAGAAAATTGCACGGCATGCAATGGCTGTACATTGATCGTGCGATACGTACTTTTTTTTATTTATTTATTTATTAATGGAAACAGTCATAAACTATATTCCAGTGTCAAGTCACATATCCAAGTACACAATCTTCAAGCAGCAAGGCTTCAAAATTTTGATCGACAGTAAATTGATACGAGTAGTTGACTTTTACTGAAGATTTGCTGGACTGATGAAGACAAAACGAAAAGCGCAATTTTGGTCCCGAATTGAATTTTCCAATGACTGTACACTTTCAGGAGCACTTGCTGCATAATAAACTATCATTATTAAACATCAAAACTCCAAATATACACAGAAATTACAAAATTAAATATAAACACTACTGCTATTTTTGAGTTAGCGCCAAAAGTCGATACGTACTTTATATTCAACCTTATTCCTTAGACAGTACATAACTTGGTCTCACTAGGACGTACCTGATAATGTATGCGCAGTTTTGAACATTATCAGTAAGTAAACTAAAGGAATTAGGGCAAAGAGACGTTTAGCAATGTTACTTCATAACATCAGGATCCGGAAAGTTTGTTGTTAACGCACACAAACGAAAACCACACACACCGAAGCAAACACACATGTTTGGATAATAAAAATGTCTTTATTATGTAAACGTTCATGTCGTTACCGTGTATGCTGTGACTTGAGTGCACTCACACGTACAGCACATTTCAACGACATCATATGTTCAAAACACTGAAAGCTAGTGTAATCTATATTTAAGTGTAATCTTTATACCAGGAACAAGCACAAATTAATTATGCCAGTTACCCGACTTCACAGAGTCAGTAACTCTTTTATGGGGCAATGTATACGTTTTTACAACAAAATCCCAGAAAGTGCTAAAAGTCTTTCAATCAAAAAGTTTAAATTTTATATTAAACAAAGACTTCATAAAAAGGGTTATTATAATATTAAAGAATACATAGATGATGATAACCCCTGGGAATGAGGTGATCGCCGCCAAGCCATTTCTACATCTTTATAATACTGCTGTTATTGTACATTATTTTAAAAATGACTAAAAAAAAAAGCCCGCTGGGTTTCTTACTGGTTCTTCCCAGGATAGAGGCATTTTTGCGAACCAGTGTAGCTTAAAAAAAATGACTTTCAATAAGTACTATGTAAATAGTCTATATTGAATAAAAAATTAAAAAAAAAAAAAAAAAAAAAAAAAATCACTGAGCATATGACAGTTAAGAACTGATGTATCTACGTGACATAGAAATGTTCCGGGTGCCGCGTAGTGTTGCCAGGTTCAGTGTGTCAAATTTCGGGAGGGAAGGTAAAGATAATCGGGAATTTGGTTTTCAAATCGGGGCAACTACAAGGGTTACAATAAAAGAACAAGGTTTTTGTGAATCATCGTTTATCTTTATCGGTCGGTTAATTTTTCAATGGTATGTTACTTTTGGTTAATATAAGAAACAGAACAACTTAAACAGACTAGATAAATTTAGAGGTTAGTGAAAAAACGGGACATTTTGCGTCCCTACCAGGATGTCCAAACGTCCGGTGAATCGGAACGTGTCAAAAGACCCCTAAAATTCAGGACGTCTTGCGCAAATCGGGACTGCTGCGTACAGTTGGTAGGATTCCTATGCAGGAATCCGTCTAGGTAGGTACCACCCCAGGGCAAGTTATTCTGCCGTGAACCGGTAGTGTGCAAACATTACTGTGTTTCGGTTTGAATGGCACCGAGAGCTAGCGTAATCACTGGGCAAATGAGACTTAAGAACTGATGTCTCAGGGTGACGGGCGCAGTGTGGTGTCACACAGAAATATTCTGGGTGACACAGCATTTGTTGTGGGCGGACGTTGCACTTACCATCAGGTGAACGATTTGTTCGTTTTGTCACTTTATACAATAAAAAAACTAGTGACACGGCATTTGTTATGGACAGACGGTGCGCTTACCATAAGGTAAACGTATGCTCGTTTCGTCCCTTTGTTCTTAGGTTCTAGTAAATTCTTATACATTGAATAACGATATTTTATGAGTGACAAAGAGAGACTCTTGTTCAGATAATAATCTTACACAAAGACGTCCTGTTTTTGCCCTGATCACCGAGCCATTTTTTGTTTTGATTTGAACTTCAGTACCAAGACAGACTACTTTTCACTGCGGGAAGGATAAACAATGCGCAAGAACAAAAGTTCGAGCTGGCAACATCGCATAATCAAATGCCCGCCGTGTATGTTTGGCAACGTTCCCTCTTTTGTCGGGAATCGCGGTTACGACGGTAACAGATTCGTAGGTCGCCATCGCTTTCATGTTGACAGCGTCGGTATTCGGTATACTTTACATCAAAAACACGTATTATGTTTTTTTAATTTAGTTTAGTAATTTGCGTTGGGTATCTCTTACGTCTCTTACTCTTAGTCAGCAGGCCTAAGTGCACCTGAAGAAATAATATCGCATTATCGTCACGCTTTTGCGTTCGCAGTAACAGTCCTTTGACTCCAGTAACAGTACGAGAAGAAGAGCTATTATTGACAATTGTACAGTTAAAACAAATTTCGTTAAGAACCAATTTAAGAGACAGTCCAGTTATATGTACAATAAAGTAAATAACAAAATTAAAATTAATCCGTTACTTTCACATAAGTTTAAAAATGTTGTAACAGAGTGGCTTTCCAAACTTAACTATGATGAGATTGAATCACCATTACATGTAGTTATATTAAACAAGAAGATACGCAGGCATACAAATGCATACATATACACACCTACTCACACAAACACACAAGCACACCTACACACTTACATATGCATATACATCAGTAACATATTACATATAACATAATTTATAAGTTAAAATCGTAGTGTCAATACCACTACCGTCATTTGTTAAATAACATTTGTTAGTTATGGAAGAGCGGGGCATCCTGGCACAAGTATATATTTACTTAAAAGGAAGTCCCAGCAATAATTTATGTATTTTTGTATATTATGTGTCAGCCTATAAATGTCCCACTGCTGAGCACAGGCCCCCTCTCATTTCTGAGAGGGTTTTGGAGCTAGGAGGAATCCGCCACGCTGCTCCAATGCGGGTTTGCGGACGACACATGTCTTCGAAATATTTTTTTTATTTCTCAGACATGCAGGTTTCCTCACGATGTTTTCCTTCACCGCTGAGCACGTGGTAAATCAGCACTTAAAATTTCAATCAACAATTTTAGTGGTGCCGGCTACTATGAAATTTAAAGCGAGCGCCTAGCCCCTGAGCTACCACGGCTTCAACGACTTTTTGTATGATTTTAAGCAAATAAACTATTTTCTATTTTCTATCTCTAACAGATGCTCGCCACCGATTTGGAATATTATGAAAATGGTGGTGGTTATACCGTTGTTTGTGTGAGGTAAGGAGAGTCGGCATTTCTTTTTGTCCTCTTTTCCTACACCCTCGGAACCACATGGGGTGATAGAATCGTTTACGCTTTCACCACAAGTCATCGCTTTCATCGAAATAGGCGGCGCAACGGTGTTTGTATGAGATTACATTTGGTATCGCATATTATCAAGTCGGTTTTATAATGAACTTTCGTTTCTTGAAGTCTTTATAAGAGTGTTACATTACACACAATTATACAATGACCCCGCCTGCCAAGCGTGGCAACTATGGCAAAATCCCCCTTAAATGAGAGCTATAAAACTTTTGTAGCTATCTATGGAGGAGGCCTATGTTCAGCAGTGGACTTGTGATAGGCTGAAACGACGACGATGACGTCGATACAATTTTGTACTTCAGAGATAAACGGTATTAAACGACAAAATACAAACTTTACGGGACAGGCATGAACTCATTGTGAGCACGACGCCTGTTTTAAATACATACATACATACATACATACATAATATCACGACTGTATCCCATAAGGGGTAGTCAGAGACTGGGTACTCACTGCAAAAACAGATGACTGCCACAATCCACGTTTCACCAAAACAATATAATGCACTTGGTGTGATAGATGGTGAGCCCATCGCCACCATGCGCTGTTGGGTGCAAAGTGCAGTTTTATTCCTTACTCGCCTTTTACGAGATCCATTGGATGAGATGGAGTGGTAGTATTCTTTTAACGAGCCGCCACCACACGGCTTATTTAATCTATGCAGTTTTTGAAAATATTTCACCTTAAAGATAAAGCATTATTTCAACATGTAGAGCTAGTTATTGCGATCTCATTGGCATAAAAATCAAATTTTCAAAATGCGAGTTACAATCGTATACCACTGTGATACAGAATTGTCTTAAAATGCAAGAGTTCGATCTCTTGCTGTTACTTTACTTTTTTTTATAACGCGAAAAAGCATGAGTCGTTTGTAGTGAAAGGCGGATGAATCGTGTTTCGGTCTGAAGGGCACTGATAGCTAGTGGCATTTGAGACTTAAGTACTGATGTCCAAGGGTGACAAGCGAAGTGCGGCGCCACACAGAAACGTAGACGTTGCACTTGCCAGCAGGTGAACGATTTGCGCATCTCGCTCGTCACTTTCTTTCATAAAAAATATAGAAACTGAACAAAGTCACATAACAAAAATGAGGTTAAGAATTTTATTTATTCCCCATAAGCTTCACAATTCACTTACAAACATAAATAAGGTAAACGTGGAAAATATTTTGCATCACAAAGAAATATGCGGTCGTTCGTAGCAATCGCTTACATAGACACGAAGATAAGCTTAACTGAAGGGACTTTTTTTGTGTTTGTATTAAAAGCTCTTTTTTTTTATATTTATTTTAATATAAGAAGTAGGATGTTTAATAACATGCTTATATAGCGTATTAATTACTTTAATGGCTTAAGTTTGATATTAAAAATAGTGTTTAAATTAATGTATTATTATGAACAAAATTAAATGTATATGTAATTTTTATATTTTTGTAAAATATAAAAATTATATATTTTATATTTTTGTAATTTTTATATTTTTGTAAAATATAAAAATTATTTTCACAAAATTCCATCGTCACCACCTGGATGGTTCGCATTCCACCACAGTGCGTTTTTCGCGGAATTTTCTGCCACGCACTACCACTTTATGGAATCGGCTGCCGCCTGCGGTTTTTCCGGACCGATACGACTTAGGGACCTTCAAGAAGAGAGCCTATTCCTTCCTCAAAGGCCGGCAACGCACCTGCGATTCCTCTGGTATTGCGGTTGTTCATGGGCGGTGGTAATCACTTACCATCAGGTGTGCCACTTGCTCGGTTGCTCCCTCTCCTATAAAAAAAATAAATAAAAAAATAATGCTTTAATGATTTTTTAAAAATATATCGTGTTTTACATTCTTTAATGTATTAGTACTTTATTATATATTTTAGCCCCCTCGTACAGAAGGCACTTTTTGCCGTCATTTGTTCGCGGTAAATGTGAATTTAAATCATTTGTGTTTCTTGATCGTATCCGTTGCGATTGTTGCTTTTTAGTGAAGCTCGTCTGTGTGTGTATATCATTTTTCAGTATTTTACGAATTAATAAGCATATGTTATGTATATAGGCTTGCGTACTATTCATTATTTTTGTTTCATCGCAGGAGTATGCTGGAATCCGTCTAGGTAGGTACCACCCCAGGGCAAGTTATTCTGCCGTGAAGCAGTAGTGTGCAAACATGACTGTTTCGGTTTGAAGGGCACTGTGAGCTAGCGTAATCACTGGGCAGTATGAGACTTAAGAACTGATGTCTCAGGGTGACGGGCACAGTGAGGTCTCACACAGAAATGTTCTGGGTGACACAGCATTTGTTACGGGCAGACGGTGCACTTACCATCAGGTGAACGTTTTGCTCGTTTCAAAACTTTATACAATAAAAAAATAGTTAAATAATACTTTAAGTAGTTTATTCCGTGCAATTTGTATTATTTCTAGAATTTTTTTTGCTGCTGTGCCTTAAATTTATATGAGATAATCTATGTGGGGTTTGACAAGCGAGGTTTATATTGTATAACGTATTACGTGTGGGAGACATCGCACAATGCCACTTAATGCTCCCGTGAGGGAACATAATTTTGTATAGCAGTGTTTAATCAGTGTCTGTCATTAATGATAATAAAACACATGGCCGCTTCACGTTGTTCGTATCACAACAGTACCACCCTTTTCACTGTTGTGATACGAACTAATACAAATTAATAAAATAATGATAAATAAATACGCACAGGCGGGACGAAATATTGTTTGCGCAAAGCTCATAAAGTTACATTTAAGTCAAGGAGTCCGTAATTCTGTTGCAATGCATGATTAGTCATAAATTTATTTCATGGCTCTCATACTCAGTTTGTAACGAGGAATACGGTTTTATTCCTTGAGAGTAAAAAAGCACTTGCATCTGATGCCTACTAGAATGGGTGCGGGTATGGGATCCGGTCACCGGTTCTCAGGTAGGCAGCGTGTCTGTTTTTCATCGTTCTGTCGAAGTGGTAGTTTTATACAGTTAAACAAGCAAGCCGTTGGAACAGTAGCGCAGGATATATTACAAACATGCATTAAATCACGCCTTCTTCCCATATAAGGGGTTGACAGAAGACACACACTTTCACCACTTTTCGCCCCCCTTGGAAATGGGACAGACACAACGGGTGGCGAACCACGTCGCCGCCATTTTGGTACGAGTCAACCAAAACCTTACTCCCAATGCGTTCCCACGAGCATCATAGTGACAGCATTGGATAATATGGTGTTATTCTGAACGAATAAAGGCAGTCCGTACAATTCTTTAGTCGCCTCTTAAGACACCTCGGTAGGAAAGAGGTAGGTGCTATTCTACTCTGCCTGACACTTATTGACACCCAGAACATTAAATTGCAAAGTTCTTTGTGGCAACACTACGCTATGCACTGTATTTACACTAGCATTCAGTTCACTACAGAGCGAAAGTGCTTGCATAGGACGGATTTCTGCATAGTAATTCTACCACCATTTCATTATCTCACACAGAAAATGTGTTTTTGGACATAGTGCTTGTTGCTACTTGGACGAAACAAGCAAAACGTCCACCTGATGGTGAGTGCAGTGTTTGCGCATAACAAATGTCGTGTCACCCCGAACATTTCTGTGTGACACGACACTGAGCCCGTCACCCTGAGACATCAGTTCTTAAATCTCATAAGCCCAATGCTTGCACACTACTGCTTCACGGCAGAATAACTGGCCCAGGGGTAAACTTAGTTGGAACGTTCGAAACAATTTCATTGAAATACCGTTTGACCTACTTGAAACTATTTGATATTCTGTCATTACATGCTTCTTCAGATGCAAACGGTGTTCTCATATGCGAAATATCTATTCAAGGTTTAAATATATGCGTAAATGCTGTCACTACACTATCTGAGTTCACATACTACGAACATGTTTAATCGAGTGGTGTAAGTCTGAACATACAGACGTTTAACAGGCGTTTAGCATAAAGATATTGACTTTATTAAGGCGTCGATTAATTAATTTTTATTAAACATTCAATTTCAATACGTATTTTGTAAGTGAAACTTGGTCGCGATTAGAGTAAAATTTCAAGGTCGAATTTGAGTTGTGAGTTCCTGTTATTCTTGAATAATATTAACCAACTATTTAATAATTGTTTATAATATGTACTGAATAATTAATTATAATTAATTTTAATCAATTATCGAATATAAGTTTCTGTTACACAGAGTCGCTCAGCGAGCTACGGAAAGGGCTATGCTCGGAGTTCCTCTGCTAGATAATTCTGTAACGATGATATCCGCTGCAGAACTAGAGTAACCGACACAGCCCTAAGGATTAGCAAGCTGAAGTGGCAATGGGCCGGGCATATCGCTCGTAGAGCCAGTGGGTAACCGTTGGGGAAGAAAGGTTCTCGAGTGGCAACCTTGTCGGCTATCGGAGTGTAGGGCGATCCCACACTAGATGGAGCGACGACCTGCACGGTTTTGCGGTAAGTCGATGGATGCAGGTGGCTCCAAAACGTTTTGTGGCAATCAATAGGGGCCTATGTTCAACAGTGGACTACAATAGGCTGAAATTATGATGATGATGAAGTGTACTGGGTTGCGCGCGCTCTTTTTTTTAAGAAATGTTATTGTTAATCATGAAGCCCAAACTCTCGTTTTGGAAGCTAAAGTAACAACCTAGAAATTACCCGCTACTGAGCGCTGTCTGTTCTTTTTTTAGGGAATGTTTTATGTTTTAGAAGCCTTACTTAGGGTGAGGACAAACTAGCGTAATTTTCCGGTTTGTGACACACGACGACGCAAAATGTGTTGTCTCCCGCTCACCCACTTAATTACTCGACTCAAAAAACGCGACGAACAAAACACAGAACGACGTTCGTTGACCTCACCCTTAATTAACGAAGCGCTATCATCCTTTTTTTTTAAAATTTAATTATTTGTTGATGAAAAGTAGAAAAAGCTAAAGACGTGTGTCAGGATCGTAGCAAGTAGAAAGTGTGGTCTCTGCAAACCCAATGGGAAAGAGACGTGACTGTATGTATGTATGAACAGGCAAAATCATCGACTCGATAAACAGATCTTGTCGATTCATCCTTGACCTTTTTATTCATACTTTACTGTTATATTTATTATTGATGTGTTGTTTATGTACTAGTATTATAGTTAAATAAAGCTGATGTTATTTATGATTATTTTTATGCGTATGATTATAGTATAGGTAAATAACTATTTTTTTTTCTTCTTTTTAACTGTCGAATAAAAGAGAAGATTCTCAAATCGTCGCGTATAATGTCCCCGTCGCGTTACACCAAAACTCGACTCCCAAAAAAAGGAGACCGAGGCACGTCCTTGAGGACTCAGACTCGATTCTTCTTCAGCGAAAACGCATTCCGAATTGGTGGTAAACTTAATTAATAATAATCCTGATACTATTTATAGTAGTAGTAAAATTGCCCTCCCGATTGAAGTTACTGACCGAGCCGAGGCCGGTCCCCTTGGGCACCCTCGAGTCAGTGCCTCTCGCGAACAGGATGACGGTCCAAGCCGAGGTCCTCTTTCGGGGTGCCCTTGCGCCTGTCATCCATAAATAAAGGTTTCGGTTAAGCGCCCTCAGCGCTCTGCCACCTTTCTATCGGACGAAGCTGTCAAAGCCTCTGGGCTAAGTCCTAAAAAAAGCCTATAATTTATTTATTTACAAAATACACAGTATAGTTGACAGAGAATAGCTCCAATACATCACTACGTTAAAATATTACCTGACAATTTCAAATTATTATTATCATCCTCAACATCATTATTTCAGCCTATCAATAGTCCACTGCTGAAGAAAGGCCTCCCCCATTTGATTGCCACAAAAGTTTTAACTTTCATTTTGGGGGGATTTTGCCACGCTTCTCAGGCGGCTTGGCAACCGTAGTTTATTTATTCAGATGTTGCAGGAAGATGCTGCTGCCAATCTCCTAGTTCTTATTTACCCTCTGTCGACTTTTACGACACCCACGGGATGAGATGGGGTGGTAGATTTTAAGATACCAACACTTAATGATATATAAACGTACCTTTGCGGCTGATAAATAATTTTTATGGATTTTGTAGGAAAAATTAAGATTACCAACCAAAACAAAGACAACGGTGCTGAAGTTTCAGGATTTTTTAAATTTTTCCTTTCGTTGTGGTGCCGAGCTCAGGGGCCGGGTGCTCGCCTTTTAATTTCATAGTACGCGAGTAACCTGGGTTCGATCCCCGGTGCCAGCACCTCTAAAATTGTTCTACAATTTTAAGTGCTGATTTACCACGTGCTCAGCGGTGATGGAAAACACCGTCAGGAAACCTGCATGTCCGAAGGAATAGAAATATTTCGAGGACATGTGAAGTCCGCCATCCCGCATTGGAGCAGCGTGGCGGACTATACCTCGCTCCAAACCGCTCTAGGAAATGAGAGGAGGCCTGTGCTCAGCAGTGGGACATTTATAGGTTGTTACTTTACTTCCTACTTTTTTTCCGTTGTGGACTGAATATTAACTATATCCCAATTTTTAGGTGCTCTGCTAAAAGTACCTACGAATTTTTATTAACGGTGAGTTAGTGACAAAATAGGGGAATTTAACTTGTGATATTTCGTAAACTATCATAGGTACAAACTTGTAATTTGGGAGTATAGGCAGGTTAGGTAAGTAATCTAGATGACTGAAATTTCAGACTTGTAACTTTACCTACAACGAAGATGCGCAGGAGTATAAAGTGCCGCGAGTTGCTTCGAGAAAAGTATGTTACGGCCGCGCCCGCGTCGTTTGTGTGCTCGAATTGGCTGGGGGCACAGCCGTGTTGTAACATATACAGGAGATCGGGAGCGCGAGAAAGTTATCACCTTACACTTGGTGGAGTTGAAGGGATGACGATTGTTTTTACTCCACTCAGCCGCAGTGTCGGCGTCCCGCTGCAGTAAGTCAGTGTCGGCGATACTAACTACACCCATGTACAGCTTAAGGCCATCCAAACATAAGGCACCCAGCAGAACTCATTGTTAAGCAGAATTATTATTAACTGTACAGACTGTATTACTTACTTTCAGATTTTATGTCGTGTTATTATCGGTATTTTACACGTGGTTCTCTTTTTTTAACAGATTAAGATCCTGAAACATGATTCCAAATAGACCACTGTTCGGATCTCATTCGGACACATCCGCAATTAACGTCAAAAATTTGGTAATTTGTTTGCTCGAGTATTGCCGTGGATAGTTTGAAATTAACCCGCTTTTACGTCGTGTATTATATCTGACGTATTCTTTTATAGCATGATCTCTTTGATTAATGACCTCCGCGCCATTTATCTGTTAAGTTAATGTTTGCAATGAATTTCACTGTTTTATTTCAATACTAACTTTTTATAGTGCATGGGATGTTTATGAATTTTGATGTTATTTGTTGATACAAGATATTGAACACTTTTGCATCGTATTTTGTCAGATCCATTTAGGAATATAGAATGCAACGGTTTTAAATGTGTTGGTCGGCTCGGTTGGCGCAGTGGCTAAGCACTTGGCTTCTGCGCCGCGGGGCGCGAGTTCGATTCCCGCACGGGACTAATATTTGTATGGCCTACAAATAGTTATTCCGGGTCTGGGTGTTTGTGCATGTGGGATTTATGTCTGAAAAACGCACCCACGACACAGGACAAATCCTACTGTGGGGCATCGTTTAAAAAAAAAGATAGAAACGTTCTATCGGTTATTTTATTATAACTGGTAATTTGAATATAGTAATAGTAGTTTCTTTCTAAAGTACAATGCCTGCGGCAGTATGGGAGAGTGCCCTACCTATTATCAGACCCAGAATCGATCCGTGACTTATCTCTCTTGTTGCCTTCAACTGCCGATTTTGTGTAATCTGTACTTCAAAAGCAATACGTTAGAGTCCGTTCCGCCTTTTGAGCGTCATTAAGTAACGAACATACAACTTACGCATTTATAATATTATTAGCAGTAAGTTAACGAGCCGAGTTTGAGTCTCCATTGTACGCAAAAATCTTATTTTATGTTGTCATGTCTTATTCTAGGCCGATCTCGACAACGGCGACAACTTCCAAACAGTGTCGGAATCTATCAACTGCGCTTGACATTATAGTACAAGTGTACCGTACGGCCGACGAGACGTGGCCACTCTGACCACGAGATATTCAAAGTCGTGCAAGCACGTCGCGAACGCTACAGTCCGAATTTCGAGGTTTTTGTAGGAGTATTATTTATGTATGTTTGGGTCATACCAAACCTGGCACGCGGGCCCCTGGCACGCGGGCCCCTGGCCCGCGAGCACATTATCCGATGAAGCTGTAAAATCGAAAAAGGCTAACAGCAATTACATCACCGAAATTATATCTGAGCATAGGCTCTCCGAACTTTCGCCCATGTACACTCGCGAGGAAAACTATTATTTCCAGATAAACAAAATTTATACGCACAGAAAATAATCAAATCGAATAACAAAACGCTTTAAGACAATAAGCGATAACAAATAAATCTATAAAATAAAAAGATTAATTCTCGATTCGACTCACCTTTAGATAACGACAGTTTTTTTAATTACAAAAACATGTTTTATTTATTTCTTTAAACATTTATATAACAATAATTTATTTACTCTTAATAAAAATAATAACAATCAACGATAATTACGACAACGAAAAAATTTACAACTGCAAAAACTTTTGTAATCGACTGTGCTCTAGACGGAGATAGCGGCGCCATTTCAAATTGCACGAAGTTCATACTTGCCAAGACTCATCGGCCGCACAGTATGCGCAAACAAAGACATTCGCTCGTCCTAAACCACTTGTGCCTGATGTAGCGCTCATGCGTAAACATCGAAGATAGGATATGATGCAGTGCCTCTTATACAGGACACAATATAGGTGTTTTTTTTTATAGCATAAAGTAATGAAACGAGCAAAACGTTCACCTGATGGTAAGTGCAACGTCTGCCCATAACAAATGCTGTGTCACCCAGAAAATTTCTGTGTGACACCACACTGCGCCCGCCACCCTGAAACATCAGTTCTTAAGTCTCATATGCCTAGTGATTACGCTAGCTCTCAGTGCCTTTCAAACCGAAGCACAGTAATTTTTGCACACTACTGCTTCACGACAGAATAACTGGCCCTGGGGTGGTACCTACCTAGACGGATTCCTGCATAGGAATCCAACCACCTATGACCGATGGTCACTGTTAGCCCGAAGGCTTTCACAGCTTCGCCAGAGAAGGTGGCCGAGCGCTGAGGGCGCTTAGCCGAAACCTTTATTTATGGATGACTGGCGCAAGAGCCTCGGAAACGGGACCTTGGCTCTCCGACGGCGGGGGCGGTAATTCACAATACAACCCGAAGGCCACTCTTCTAACAACTCGTTATGGGGTCGGAAATTGAAATGCAAGACGATCATATTTTTTAGTTTTATTTGATTAAGTGTCGAGACGAGCAAAACGTTCACCTGATGGTAAGTGCAACGTATGTCCATAACAGAAGCTGTGTTGCTCAGAATATTTCTGTGTAGCGCCACACTGCGCCTGTCACCCTGAGACATAAGTACTTAAGACTCATATGCCCAGCGATTACTCAAGCTCTCAGTGCCTTTCAGACCGAAACACCTAACACACGTATGTGGTGCAAAACCTACCACCATTGAGCCTACTATCAAATGCACTACAAATCGTAATAGATCCTGAACTCGTGACGCAAATGGTAATAATTTATAACCAATAAATTCTAATTATCCTGTCGTGTATAAAATCTTATTAGAGTTTTTTAATTGTGTTGACGACCTTCAGATCTAGTCGCTTGACAAGATGCAATACACTATCGTCGGCGTCATGAGAATCGTCTGAATATATAATATATGTGAATGACATTCACGATAGCCCAGTATTTATCTCACGCTTCTGTCCATTCGATTTTATTCTTGTCTCGACCCACTGTAATCCATTACTTGATTCATATTAATCATCATCATTTCAGCTTATTACTAGTCCGCTGCTGAACGTTGGCCTCCTCAATAGATTGCCACAAAAGTTTGTAGCTCTCACTTTGGGGTAATTTTTCGATAGTTGCGACGCTTGGCAGGCGGGTTGGTGACCGCAGTTTGTTTATTCAGCTGTTCCAGAAAGATGCTCCTGCCTATCTCCCGGTTTTTGTTTTCCCTCTGTCGACTTTTACGACAACCACGGGATGAGATGGGGTGGTAGATTCTCTTAAGCCGCTACCGCACGGCAACTATATTATCGTCGATTCACATTATTGTCGTTCATTTACCCGTTTTTCTAATTATTTGTGTAAGAAGCCCTACTAAGCATTTAATAAACGACGGTTGCGAGATGCGGCCATCTTTGTTTCCATTTAAAAGATAGGTTCAAGAAAAAAAACTTTCTTATATAGACTGACCAGGGGGTATTTTAAGCTCACCACAGTTAGCGTAGAGGCTCAGTTTGGATTTAGGTTTCTGGATCGGGTTGCGGGTTCGGGTACAAATTTTTGTATGGATGGAGATGTTGTTTTGGGTGTGGATGTTAGTTTGTTTTGAAAACGTACATGTTTGTAAATATGTAACTTACGTCTCAAAAATCCCAGTGTGGAGCATAGTTATTTTTTTCAAAGAAAAAAGTTGCGGTTGTTCTATGTACTTCAACAGACATTCTTAAAGGTAAAAGTAAAGTTACAGCCTATAAATGTCCCACTGCTGAGCACAAGTCCTCTCATTTCTGAGAGGGTATTGGAGCTAGAAAGCCACGCTGATCCAATGCGGGTTGGCGGACTGCACACGTCTTCGAAATATTCTTTTATTTCTCAGACAAGCAGGTTTCCTCACGATGTTTTCCATCACCGCCGAGCACGTGGTAAATCAGTACTTAAAATTGCAATTAACAATTTTAGTGGTGTCGGCACCGGGAATCGAACCCAGGTCAATCGCGTTCTTTGAGATTTAAAGCGAGCGCCTAGCCCCTGAGCTACCACGGCAAACATTCTTGCTTTTCGCTAACAGAAATGGTCAATAATACTTCATACCTACGCAGCAGTATTATTCAGCATAACTTTTGTATTATAAAACAACTCTCTGACGTCTCGGACTTGTGTTTTAGTTCTGGAACAACATTCTACTGGTTCCCTAAGCGCGACCTAAGCACACAGGTCACGTTCCACCGCTCGTTTCACTCATTTCAATATACCTAGAGATGACAAAGCGAAAGCCATGCTGCGCTGAATACGAATGATTTTCAAATAATATTAGAGTTGAAGATTGTCATTTGAAAGAAGAAAGAAAGAAAGAAAGAAACATTTATTTGTCACACGCACACAATTCACAGACAGATTAACAGTGTATAGAAAAAAAAAACACAGAAAAAACAAAAGTTAAATCCATCCGTTCATGGTGCAATGCTCCAAAAAGGACGGCCACTCAGGATATGCTAGGATGCATGATCCTACCCTGATTTTCAGTGGCATCCAATAATATATAATACACGCATACATATATATATATATATATATATATATATATATATATATATATATATATATATATATATATATATACAATACACACATAATAATATATGTTACACATATACATACTACATACACATACACATTTACAGATACATATATTAAAAAATACTTATAATATAGGTATAGAGGGTACGGGCCAATACTGCTGAACATAATTGTAAACTCGTGCAGTACAAAATATACAGTACATTTCGTATACTCGTATTTATTATGTTGTAAACGAACTCGATCGACCTCTTTCCTACCAAGGCGTCGTAAGTATTGTACGGACAGCCTTTATTCGTGCAGAATAATACCTAATATAATACATAATATGCCATGCTGTCAGTATACTGCTCGTGGGAACGCAATGGGTAGTAAGAAATTCTTGACTAGTACTTCCACGAGCATTACAGTGACAGCATTACATGTTATAGTGTTATTCTGCACGAATGAAGGCTGTCCCTACAATACCGTATCCGTATCTTACGACTCGGTAAAAAAGAGGTAGGTGCTATTCTACTCTGCCACTCAAGGTGTCCACCTATCAGCAGACATTAACAGAAACAGTATACCGACTTAGCATAACAATGATTTCAAAAACAGAAGCTTGGGAGGGTCGGCTAGTAAGAATATATAGTAATATTTCAAACTCCGGTAATGTTTTTTGATTGGATAAAGTGATGAAAGGAGCAAAATGTTCACTCGAGTGTAAGTGCGACGTCTGCCCATAGCAAATGCTGTGTCACCCAGAACATTTTGAAACTTAAGAACTGACGTCTCGCGTGACGGGGACAGTGTGGTGCCACACAGAAACTTACTATCGTGTAAACGGCTAACTGGTCTCGTCAATATTTTCTATAAAAAGTGGAAAGCTAACGCCGCCACCACACAATACCACTATTATCATACATTTGAATACAATGACTGAAAAAGTTAAAACTATTGATTTTGTTGCACAAACACTATGCGGAATGTAAATTGTTCATTATAAATATAATTACTCCGCAAACAATTCCTGGCTTAACACAACATTCTCAATGTCTATTCAGTCTCTTACGCTATCCACTGTTTTGTGCTAAAACATAAAAAGAATAATATTGAGGTTTTTTAAATATCCTGTGGGAACTTTTTGATTTCTCGATATAAAAAGTATCATATGTCCGTCCTCGGGATGCAAGCTATCTCTGTTCCAAATTTCGTCAAGATCGGTTCATTAGTTGAACTGTGAAAATGTAACAAACAGGCAGGGACAGAGAGAGTTACTTTCGCATTTATAATATTAGTATGGATAATAATTGACATAATGGACTTACGGTGATGGATAAATTTTACACATAATTAAGGTTTAATATTCGCTTAACCTTGCCGCTCTAAGAGTACACGCGAACGTTTTGTATATGTTTGAATTGGCATTGTACCGCTAATTGAAACCTCGACTGAAACACATTATTGTCTTGTTTACTTGGAAAGGTCGATAGATGGCACGTTAGATGGTAGCTTGCATCGATCAAGGTTGTCACTAAATAAAAACGAGACAGTCGCATATGAATGATGCCACACAAAAGTGAGTTTATGATTCTGTTACTAAAACGAAGGACGTATTTTTCTGCGTCCATCTCCCTGACACGTCAGTTCTTAAGTCTCATATTATGCCGTACTGCTGCTACACGGCAGGGAATAACTGGCCCTGGAATGGTACCGGATTCCTGCATAGAAACCCTACCACCAGTAAATATTACTCATAACATGTATTAAAAATGCTTTATAAAGCATGCGGATCTAAGCCAAAAGTACCCGCTAAATTAAAAATAACTCGATGACGTCAGATTATCTCGGTGGAACAGTTTTAATGACACTAAAAATTGAAGGAATAGGTTTATTTTTTGACAAACTAGAGTTTCTAAAGGTTACTTTTTTTTTTTTTTTTTATTTCATAAAAGTGACGGAACGAGCAATACGTTCACCTGATGGTAAGTGCAACGTTTGCCCATAACAAATGCTGTGTCACTCAGAAAATTACTGTGTGACATCTCACTGCGCCCGTCACCCTGAGACATCAGTTCTTAAGTCTCATATGGCCAGTGATTACGCTAGCTCACAGTGCCCTTCAAACCGAAACACAGTAATGTTTGCACACTACTGCTTCACGGCAGAATAACTGGCCCTGGGGTGGTACCTACCTAGATGGATTCCTGCATAGGAATCCTACCACCACTATGCATAAATAAACAAAATGCATCTAAATTTGCAGTTTTGATTATGTAACGATTAAATTAAAATATTCGTTACTCAATGTTTTCTTTTAGTTACGCGAATATTACACATTTAAATAAAACCACTTTTTACGGATTTTATCGCGTTTAATTTTTAACTATTTTTAACCCGACGTTTCGGGCGCTTTACAGCACCCATGGTCACGGGGGACTGAGGTGACAGTTGTCCCGATGTCATAGTTAACCCGGAGTACCTTCAGCTTTTAATTATTATTTTTAGTCCGATCTACGCAGAAAGAGCTCACTGTGTCTTGAATCCTTGCAGTGGTATGCTTGGTTTTTGATTTAATTTTATTAATAATAGGATCCCAAGCCGGTGGTAATAGCCAACCATCTTCCCTATTGAAATTAGGATGTTTTTTAATTTCAATAGCCTCGCGAATCATTCTTGGTAGGAATCGGTGTTCTTTTGCAAGAGTTTGTGGTCTATCAAATCTGATGTAATGGTTGGGATGATCCAGAACATGGTCACAGACTGCAGACTTCCTAGAGCGTCGATGCTTCACATCAGCTATATGTTCTTCAACGCGGGTTTTTATGGATCTTTTAGTTCCGTAAAAAGTGGTTTTATTTAAATATTCGTTACTCATCATCAGGCCTCCCTCATAGATTGTCACAAAAGCTTGTAGTTCGCATTTTGGGGGATTTAGCCATAGTTGCCACGCTCGGCCGGCGGATTAGCAACCACAGCTAATTTATTCAGATTTTTCAGAAAGATTCTGCTGCCCAATCAAAACCAGGAGGGTTTTGATTTTCCCTTTGTCGACTTTTACGACCTCCACGGGATGAGATGAGGTGGTAGATTCTCTTAAGCCGCTACCACACGTACTTGAATACTACAAGTACAGAGAATAAAAAAATCAGGAAACTTTCAAACTTAACTTTATACTTCCTCATTTCAGCCTGTCATTTGTCTTCTGCTGAACATAGGTCTCCCCCGTAGACTGCCGCAAAAGATTATAGCTCTCTTTTTGGAAGTATTTAGCTTGGCAAGCGGGTTGGCAATCGCAGTTAATTTATTCAAATATCAAGGAGATGCTGCTGCCCATCTCCTGGTTTTTATTTTCCCTCTGTCGACTTTTACGACACCCACGGTATGACATGGGGCGGTAGATTCTCTTAAGCCGCCACTTTATTTAATTTTTCATTATATACATAAATTAAATATATTATACTATCACTCGCTCAACAATCGGACCAAATCAATTCTAATTCAACATTTGAATAAATGGAATATATTCAGCCGCCCGCTGCTAGTTGAAACCGCACGCTGTTCGCTTCCGTAAACATTCGAAACAAGATCATTTCGACTGACTAATGTATGACACAACACAACATTGAACAGTTGGTGACCGGTGATCTAATGATTCTAGACTAGGGCTGCCATACGTCCCGGTACTTTGTGGTAGGATTCCTATGCAGGAATCCGTCTAGGTAGGTACCGCACCAGGGCCAGTTATTCTGCCGTGAAGCAGTAGTGTGCTAACATTACTGTGTTTCAGTTTGAAGGGCACTGTGACCAAGCGTAATCACTGGGCATATGAGACTCAAGAACTGATGTCTCAGGGTGATGGACACGGCGCGGTGTCGCACAGAAATTTTCAGGGTGACACAACATTTGTTATGGGCAGACGTTGCACTTACCATCAGCTGAACGTTTTGCTCGTTTCATCACTTTATCCAATAAAAAAAAGCTTTGTATCCCGGTCAGCAAGTCGTTTGTCAAAGAGTGAAGTGGAGTGAAGGCGTGTTACCCGAGTTTCAGCCTATCTACTACTAGTCCACTGCTGACCACAGGCCTCCGCCACAGATTGCCTCAAAAGTTTGTAGCTGTCATTTAAGGGGATTTTGTCAAAGTTGCCACGCTTGGCAGGCGGTTTACCGTCCGCAGTTTATTTATTCAGATGTTCCAGGAAAATGCTGCTGCCCATCTCCTGGATTTTTATTAATCCTCTGTCGACTTTAACGACACTCACGGGATGAGATGGGGTGGTAGATTCTCTTAAGCAGCTACCGCAAGGCACATCATTTATGGCAGGCTTATTCTAGACGTACCCGAAAATCCCACTTACTCCAAAATGGCACTGCAATACAGCAATGGAGCAGCGTGGCGGACTTAACCCAGCTCTAAAACTCTTAGAAAACCCATGGGCTGGGGGATGATGGATTTTTTTACGCAACCACCACACAGTGTTAATAAAGAACATATATAAATAAGTAATGTAGTCCACGTGCTTGTATAGAATGACTTGTTTATCCGTTATTAACTGGTGGTAGGATTAGCGCCAGTTATTCTGCCGTGAAGCAGTAGTGTGCAAACATTACTGTGTTTCGGTATGAAGGGCACTGAGAGCTAGCGTAATCACTCGGCATATGAGACTTAAGAACTCATGTCTCAGGGTGACTTGCCACCCTGTGGTGTCACACAGAAATATTCTGGGTGACATTTGCATTGGACATTTGTTATGGGCAGACGTTGAACTTACCATCAGGTGAACGTCTAGCTCGTTTCGTCTCTATCCAATAAAAAACAGAAAAAATGTTGTGCATCGCTAGGGGACAGAAGTATGTCGGAATTTACCACACTGCAATGTTTATAAAACCAATTGAGAGCAAGGACTATTCATTACCAACTTAGGACCTCATTGCTACTACTGCAAGTTAGAAAAAAGTAGGCATACACGAGACGTTAAAAAGAGATCATGTTTGTTTATGCATATGTATGTTGTTTCTATTAAATTTGTTTTCGTCGGTAGCTTACTATTGTTTAGTGAATGACCTCAATTATTCTCAACCGGCTGAAGCCCGCGACTACGTCAGCGTGGATTAGGTTTTTAAAAGGTTTTTAAAAATTCCGCGGTAACTCTTCGATTTTCTGTTAGTAAAATTATTCTATGTCCGTCTCCAGAATGCAAGCTGGCTCTGTGCCAAATTTCGTCAAGATCGGTTCAACGGTTGAACAATGAAAGGGTAACAAACAGACAGAGGGACAGAGAGAGCTACTTTCGCATTTATAATATCCGTATGGATTGTATCTATATCGAAATGAAATGAAATAAAAAATATTTATTATTCAACATAAGAAATATACATTTTATAACGCGAAAATTATAAACTTAATAAAATAAGTTTATAGATTTGTCGCGTGTAATTTATCACGTCTTTTTTTTACAATCTACCACAGGCGGGTATAAGAAACTCCGCAGGTATAATTTCTTTGTAAATATTTTTTTATTTCGGTCGGCTCGGATGGCGCAGAGGTTAAGCGCTTGACTTCTGCGCCGCGGGTCGCGGGTTCGATTCCCGCACGGGACAAATATTTGTATGACCTACAGATAGTTGTTCCGGGTCTGGGAGTTTGTGCATGTGGAATTTATGTCTGTTAAACGCACCCACGACACAGGAGAAATCCTACTGTGGAGCATCATAATATTAAAAAAAAATTAGTCAAAATTACATTATAAACAAATTTATAAAGAACAGTCACGTAGTCTAGTCAATTCTTTATACACTCTTCTTATATACGAAGTTCATACAATGTCGATTCAACCTCAAGGCCATTACACATTGTACCGATCAATTAGGGACAACCAATAGACTTAAATTATGTCTACACGCAGTATCATTAGGTTATTTATTGTTGGCTTTGATGTAATGTAACGTGTCATTCAGTCCGTATTAAGCATGTTTTGAACAACATATCCGTGCTAATATTATAAATGCGAAAGTAACTCTCTGTCCTTCTGTATGTTTGTTACCTTTTCACGGTTCATCCGATGAACCGATCTTGACGAAATTTGGTAACAAGATAGCTTGTATCCTGGAGACGGACATAGGATACTCTTTATCCAGGAAAACCAAACAGTTTCCACGGGATACTAAAAAAACCTCTGTCCACACGGACGAAGTCGCGGGCATCAGCTGGTAAGGATATAAAAATGTATGATGAAGTCCTTCGATCTGAGTTCGACTACTTTTTTATAGTAAGAAATGAGCAAGCGGCTCACCTAAGTTATATGAACCACCGCAATCCATGAACATTTGCAACACGACCTTTAAGGAGTAGGCTCCCTTTTTTGTAGGTCCACAAGTCGTCCGCCGTGTGGTAGCGGCTTAATCTACCACCCCATCTCATCCCGTGGGTGTCGTAAAAGTCGACAGAGGGAAAATGAAAACCAGGAGATGGGCAGCAGCATCTTCCTTGAACATTTAAATAAATAAACTGCGGTTGCCAACCCGCCTGCCATGCGTGGCAACTATGGCAAAATCCCCCCAAAATGAGTGCTACTAACTTTTGCGGCAATCTATGGGGGAGGCCTATGTTCAGCAGTGGACTAGTGAAAGGCTGAGACGACGGCAAGTCGTAGTCGTTTCGAAAAAACCGCTGGCGGCATCGAATTCCACAAAATGCGTGACAGGAAATTTGTATGTACGCATGTTAGAAGTTATACTTATTTGGCGTGAGTTAAAACTAATATTTAATTTAATGATTTCTTATATTTACGCGAACACTACACATTTAAATGAAACTAATTTTACGGATTTTATCGCGTTTTATTTTATTATTTATAACCCGACGTTTCGAGTGCTTTACAGCACCCATGGTCACGGGCGGACTGAGGTGACAGATGTCCCGATGTCATAGTTAACCCGGAGTACCTTCAGCTTTTAATTATTATTCCTTGTCCGATCTACGCAGAAAGAGCTTACTGTGTCTTGAAGTCTTGCAGTGGTATGCTTGGTTTTTGATTTAATTTTATTAATTATAGGATCCCAAGCTGGTGGTAATACCCAACCATCTTCTCTATTAAAATTAGGATGTTTTTTAATTTCAATAGCCTCGCGAATCATCCTTGGTAGGAATCGGTGTTCTTTTGCGAGGATTTGTGGTTTATCAAATCTGATGTAATGGTTGGGATGATCCAGAACATGGTCACAGACTGCAGACTTCCTAGAGCGACGATGCTTCACGTCAGCTATATGTTCTTTTACGCGGGTTTTAACTGATCTTTTTGTTTGCCCTATGTAAGAGAGACCACATTCACAATCCAGCTTGTATACTCCTGCATCTTGTAGAGGGATGTTACACTTGACAGATGGTAAAAACTGACTTATCTTCTTAGGCGGCTTGAAAAATGTTCTTATGGAAGCCCGCTTCAAGATATAGCCAATCTTGTCCGTGACTCCTCTGACATATGGTAGGACTGCAGGTACACGCTCGACTGTGGCCCGCTTCACTCGGTCACTGCGACGAAGGCGCGGAACCCGAAGCTTGTTGTCTTGCAAAACTTGCTTGACATGCTGAAGCTCGGCGGCCAGGTGTTTACTGTCACAGATCCCTTGTGCTCTCTGAAACAAAGATTTGCCCACGGTAGCTAGCTGTGAAGGATGGTGGTGAGATTCACCGTTTAAGTACCTATTTGTATGGGTCTTTTTCCTATACACAGTGTGACTCAAGGTGTTATTAGGATTTCTAATTATTAAAACATCTAGAAAAGCTAAACAGTTATTTGTCTCTAACTCCATTGTAAATTGTATTTTAGAATTTATGGAGTTAAGGTGGTCTAAAAATGCAGTGACTTTATCAGAAGGTAGTATTGTGAAAGTATCATCTACGTACCGCAAATCTACTATCAATATCAATACTATCAAGACATTTCGTCTATGTTACGTCGAAGTTCTGTGCCGAAACTGAATCTTCCCAAAGACCAATTAAAAGCGTTAAATAACTTACGAAACAGACCCGAACTCACGATTCTCCGCGCAGATAAAGGTAACGCTACGGTAGTAATGGATACGTCGGATTATAATTTCAAAATGCAAGAACTTTTGGCGGACGTAAACACCTATAAAAAGGTCAAGACAGACCCAACGACTAACACGCTTAAAATAACTAGCGATCTAATAAAGAAACACGCCGAGAAATTAAATCTAGACGTAAATTCGATAGTACCTTCTTGTGCCAAACCACCGAAGTTGTATGGGTTACCCAAAATACACAAACTCAATGCTCCGCTACGTCCAATAGTGAGTCAAATCGATTCACCAACTTACAGATTGGCTCAACATGTGGCTAAAATACTCTCCCCACTTAGAGGACACACAAGAGCACACACAAAGGATTCCTACCATTTTGTCAGTGAGATAAAAGACCTACATCTTACTGACAATGAAACTATGGTCAGTTCTGATGTCCAGTCGATATTTACATGCCTACCTGTTGAAGACTGCATCTCAATTGTAACTAGGAAGCTAACAGAGAACAACATGCCAGTAGAACATGCAGAATTACTCAGACATTGCCTAACATCTGGCTATCTATTGTGGAAGGAGCAATACTACCGGCAAGTAGATGGTGTGGCGATGGGCTCCCCAGTATCTCCCATTGTTGCTGTCATCTTCATGGAAGACTTTGAGGAGAAAGCCCCCCGTACTTCTCCAGTAAATCCAAGGTTCTACAAGCGGTACGTAGATGATACTTTCACAATACTACCTTCTGATAAAGTCACTGCATTTTTAGACCACCTTAACTCCATAAATTCTAAAATACAATTTACAATGGAGTTAGAGACAAATAACTGTTTAGCTTTTCTAGATGTTTTAATAATTAGAAATCCTAATAACACCTTGAGTCACACTGTGTATAGGAAAAAGACCCATACAAATAGGTACTTAAACGGTGAATCTCACCACCATCCTTCACAGCTAGCTACCGTGGGCAAATCTTTGTTTCAGAGAGCACAAGGGATCTGTGACAGTAAACACCTGGCCGCCGAGCTTCAGCATGTCAAGCAAGTTTTGCAAGACAACAAGCTTCGGGTTCCGCGCCTTCGTCGCAGTGACCGAGTGAAGCCGGCCACAGTCGAGCGTGTACCTGCAGTCCTACCATATGTCAGAGGAGTCACGGACAAGATTGGCTATATCTTGAAGCGGGCTTCCATAAGAACATTTTTCAAGCCGCCTAAGAAGATAAGTCAGTTTTTACCATCTGTCAAGTGTAACATCCCTCTACAAGATGCAGGAGTATACAAGCTGGATTGTGAATGTGGTCTCTCTTACATAGGGCAAACAAAAAGATCAGTTAAAACCCGCGTAAAAGAACATATAGCTGACGTGAAGCATCGTCGCTCTAGGAAGTCTGCAGTCTGTGACCATGTTCTGGATCATCCCAACCATTACATCAGATTTGATAAACCACAAATCCTCGCAAAAGAACACCGATTCCTACCAAGGATGATTCGCGAGGCTATTGAAATTAAAAAACATCCTAATTTTAATAGAGAAGATGGTTGGGTATTACCACCAGCTTGGGATCCTATAATTAATAAAATTAAATCAAAAACCAAGCATACCACTGCAAGACTTCAAGACACAGTAAGCTCTTTCTGCGTAGATCGGACAAGGAATAATAATTAAAAGCTGAAGGTACTCCGGGTTAACTATGACATCGGGACATCTGTCACCTCAGTCCGCCCGTGACCATGGGTGCTGTAAAGCACTCGAAACGTCGGGTTATAAATAATAAAATAAAACGCGATAAAATCCGTAAAATTAGTTTCATTTAAATGTGTAGTGTTCGCGTAAATATAAGAAATCATTGTGTGAACCAGTACGGACTGGAAATCGCAAACAAAATTCGCCGGTTAGAAGATCTCAAGACCAAGCGCGCAAGATTTATAACATCTTTAAATTTCTTGAAGAGATGCAGAGACCATAATCTCATTCCTACGTTTGACAAAATATCAGCTAAAAAGGACATTCGAGGAAGCGCTAGGATCTTAAATCAGGCAAGTAAAAAGTTGTTACGAACGGTGATTCAGCATAACCGTACCGATCTGCATAGAATAAATACCGCCATAGACAATTCATCCAGTGAACTAAAAACAATTTTAACGACATTTGATTTTAATAATTGCATCGAAACCTTAAATAAGCGCGAAACAACTAAATATAATGAATGCAAAAATAAACATATACAAAAATATCAAAAGTTAACGACCAAATTAAATGTCAAACTTCAATCTCAACGAATGAACGGAACGCGACCGTTGAGTAAAGACAAAGATCATAGATTACGCGCGGTCTATAATCTGTCAAAACAAACACTGGATGAATCAACTTTACAAGTATTATCGAAGGGAATGAATTTCGCAATAACACCGCGAAGAATACCGTATGAAGAAATTATTTGTAGTGTTGAGGATTGTCTGTTTAAAAATAATATCGGTAAAGAAGATTTGGAGGCTATACGTCAAGACATTTCGTCTATGTTACGTCGAAGTTCTGTGCCGAAACTGAATCTTCCCAAAGACCAATTAAAAGCGTTAAATAACTTACGAAACAGACCCGAACTCACGATTCTCCGCGCAGATAAAGGTAACGCTACGGTAGTAATGGATACGTCGGATTATAATTTCAAAATGCAAGAACTTTTGGCGGACGTAAACACCTATAAAAAGGTCAAGACAGACCCAACGACTAACACGCTTAAAATAACTAGCGATCTAATAAAGAAACACGCCGAGAAATTAAATCTAGACGTAAATTCGATAGTACCTTCTTGTGCCAAACCACCGAAGTTGTATGGGTTACCCAAAATACACAAACTCAATGCTCCGCTACGTCCAATAGTGAGTCAAATCGATTCACCAACTTACAGATTGGCTCAACATGTGGCTAAAATACTCTCCCCACTTAGAGGACACACAAGAGCACACACAAAGGATTCCTACCATTTTGTCAGTGAGATAAAAGACCTACATCTTACTGACAATGAAACTATGGTCAGTTCTGATGTCCAGTCGTTATTTACATGCCTACCTGTTGAAGACTGCATCTCAATTGTAACTAGGAAGCTAACAGAGAACAACATGCCAGTAGAACATGCAGAATTACTCAGACATTGCCTAACATCTGGCTATCTATTGTGGAAGGAGCAATACTACCGGCAAGTAGATGGTGTGGCGATGGGCTCCCCAGTATCTCCCATTGTTGCTGACATCTTCATGGAAGACTTTGAGGAGAAAGCCCTCCGTACTTCTCCAGTAAATCCAAGGTTCTACAAGCGGTACGTAGATGATACTTTCACAATACTACCTTCTGATAAAGTCACTGCATTTTTAGACCACCTTAACTCCATAAATTCTAAAATACAATTTACAATGGAGTTAGAGACAAATAACTGTTTAGCTTTTCTAGATGTTTTAATAATTAGAAATCCTAATAACACCTTGAGTCACACTGTGTATAGGAAAAAGACCCATACAAATAGGTACTTAAACGGTGAATCTCACCACCATCCTTCACAGCTAGCTACCGTGGGCAAATCTTTGTTTCAGAGAGCACAAGGGATCTGTGACAGTAAACACCTGGCCGCCGAGCTTCAGCATGTCAAGCAAGTTTTGCAAGACAACAAGCTTCGGGTTCCGCGCCTTCGTCGCAGTGACCGAGTGAAGCCGGCCACAGTCGAGCGTGTACCTGCAGTCCTACCATATGTCAGAGGAGTCACGGACAAGATTGGCTATATCTTGAAGCGGGCTTCCATAAGAACATTTTTCAAGCCGCCTAAGAAGATAAGTCAGTTTTTACCATCTGTCAAGTGTAACATCCCTCTACAAGATGCAGGAGTATACAAGCTGGATTGTGAATGTGGTCTCTCTTACATAGGGCAAACAAAAAGATCAGTTAAAACCCGCGTAAAAGAACATATAGCTGACGTGAAGCATCGTCGCTCTAGGAAGTCTGCAGTCTGTGACCATGTTCTGGATCATCCCAACCATTACATCAGATTTGATAAACCACAAATCCTCGCAAAAGAACACCGATTCCTACCAAGGATGATTCGCGAGGCTATTGAAATTAAAAAACATCCTAATTTTAATAGAGAAGATGGTTGGGTATTACCACCAGCTTGGGATCCTATAATTAATAAAATTAAATCAAAAACCAAGCATACCACTGCAAGACTTCAAGACACAGTAAGCTCTTTCTGCGTAGATCGGACAAGGAATAATAATTAAAAGCTGAAGGTACTCCGGGTTAACTATGACATCGGGACATCTGTCACCTCAGTCCGCCCGTGACCATGGGTGCTGTAAAGCACTCGAAACGTCGGGTTATAAATAATAAAATAAAACGCGATAAAATCCGTAAAATTAGTTTCATTTAAATAATATTTAATTTGCATTGTAATACCTTATTGAAATAAAAGAATGAAACACCTGGAGAGCGGCGATGGAAATAGTTGATAAAGTTTAAGTTCAACGAAATAATTAAATTAAAACCACGCGGTATGCATCTGGAAACACTTGATGGCAATAAATACACATTTAAGACGCTATGCGCATACGAACGTGATCTGTTCCCTTATTCTGTTGGCCTTTTACTCGAGAAGTTAGCTGATATGAAATATATACCCGTCTCACTCTGTTTAACGAGTTCATGCTGAAAATATCGTTTGACGACAAAATTCACTATCGTCATGTTTTCGTGACGCGTCAAAAACATAACGTCACCCCACACATGTCTGCACCGTCCGTACGGATATTCAGTTAAACCAGGCGGTCTACTGTGTAACTCTGGTTGGTTTCGTTTGATCCCATTAACCAATGAATGAGCTTCATACGCCAAAATAAAGCTCATTCATGGAACCAATAAAACCGATCACGAAACCGACCAGAGTTACTAAGTAGACACCCAGGAACGAAACTATCTGCTGGCCGTTCAATTATTTACTACGTGTGGGAATCTAATAAAGATCTACTGCGCAGAAACCAATATATATAGCTCAGCCACATTACTTGGCTCCGAAGGGTACGCATAGATAAAATCCGTAATCCACGTCGCCGCCAATCTGGTACGAGTTTAAGAATTCTTGCCCCCAACTAACTGAGCCCTGCGTGTTTGAGTAATGCTAGCCTTACTGGGATCGACGCTATGGACGGATGGATCACGCTAACGACTAGGCTCGCCCCTAGCCATGCCCGGCAACCACTGGCTGGGCGGAAAAGTGAAAAGGATTAGGTAGCAAATGGACTTGGGGTAGGGAATGCGGAAGTTAGGGAAGGAACTATAAGGTGTAGAATACTACTATCTCAGAAGGAGCAGGAGGAGACAGCAGTAGCTAAGGAGGCCGGGGTCGCTCACTACTCTTCCGTATTTGCCGGAAAAGGCAACTTGGTCAAGTACTCCCTACATACGAGTATAAATAAATATGTACGATTTAATGTATATATTGCATTGGATGTATTATTTTTTATTGGATAAAATGACGAAACGAGCAAAACGTTCACATGATGGTAAGTGCAACGTCTGCCCACAACAATTCTGTGTAACACCACACTGCGTCCGTCACCCGGAGACATCAGTTCTAAGTCTCATATGTCCAGTGATTACGCTACCTCTCAGTGCCCTTCAAACCGAAGCACAGTAATTTTTGCACACTACTGTTTCACGGCAGAATAATTAACCATGGAGTGGTTGGTACCTTTTGTTTGGTTTAGCAGTGGGCTTGTGATAGACTGAAATGATGATGATTAATTCTTTTTGGGGAAACTAGTGCAGCGTTTTGGAATATTTACGCTTCTGTGCATGTCTAGTTAATCTAAGTAAAGGTCAGAATAGTAATTATCTTACGTTTTTAAATTAGTGAGCAGTCTAGAAAAATGGCGATCACCTTGCCCGCAAATCTAAGTTCTATACGCAGTCACAAAGGTCAGGCAGCACAGCTATATGGATATTTATAATTAGTTTCTTTAACCGTTGACGAACCCTTTGCTTTGAGGCTAGCGTACCTACCTTTGGGTTGGTGGACTCGTATCACAGCCGAAGTTATAATTTGTGTAATACACAAATTATTGGTTTTATTGAGACTTTCTTTCTCCAATCTTATCACATAAGCGTAAAACCAGTAAGGGCCAGTTATTCCACCGTGAGGCAGTAGTGTGTAGTGTAATTACTAATTACTGTGCATATGAAACTAAAGATCTGACGTCTCAGGGTGACGAGTGGAGCGTGGTACCACACATAAATGTTCTGGATATTTTTTGTTATGGCCAGACGTTGCATTTACTATTAAATGAGCCGTGTGGTGGCGGCTTAAGAGAAGCTACCAACCCATCTCATCCCGTGAGAGTCGTAAATTACGGAGGGAAAATAAAAACCAAGAGATGGAAAGCAGCATCTTCCTGGAACATCTTAATAAATAAACTGCGGTTGCCAACCTGTCTGCCAAGCATGCAATTATGGTAATACGCCCCCCTAAAATGGGAGCTACAAACTTGTGGCAATCTATGGGGCCTATCTTCAGCAGTGGACTAATTATAGACTGAAATGGTGGTTGTGGAACGTTTTGCTCGTCTCGTCACTTCTCCCATAAAACATGAAAACGGGGAGGTCAATACGAGTGAGTGCCTCCATGTTTATGTTAATACATTCGGCACTATGTTACATCCTGTGCATATAATATTCTATTCGGTTACTGCTACATGTCTCTGCGGTCATAGTCGACCTACAGGTCACCATTTTAAGTCCTGCCCTGAGAAATGATTTGGGTGACAAGGCATTTGTTATGGGTAGACGTTGCACTTAGGCGAACGTATTTTTATCTAATAAAACACACCAAAAAAAAAAAAAGAATTAAAATGTTTTTGTTACTTAAAATAAATAAATATAAATAAAATATAAATGAATAAAAGAGTAAATAAGAAAAAAAAATGTTTTATTTTAATAAAAGCGTGGGGTGCATGGTGTCAATACATACATAAGATCACGACTGTATCCCATAAGGGGTAGTCAGAGACTGGGCACTCACTGCAAAAACAGATGACTGCCACAATCCACGTTTCACCAAAACAATATAATGCACTTGGTGTGACAGGTTGTGAGCCCATCGCCATGCGCTGTTGGGTGCACAGTGCAGTTTTAATTCCTTACTCGTCTTTTACGAGATCCATTGGATGAGATGGGGCGGTAGTATTCTTTTAATGAGCCGCCACCACACAGCTGAAATATAGTTATAAGTATTTCATTGACAGATATGAGAAGAAGGATTATCATTTCGATGATATCTTAAAAAGCACCCCACGCTATTTTTAAAATAAAACATTTTTTTTCTTATTTATCAATAGATGGCGCTAATATACTCCTGTTATAGAGGTATAACCGGAATATATTAGCACCACCTTTTGAGTAATTTAGTTGGATATTCTATAAAAGTGTATTTTTTTAGTTTTTTTAAACTATTATCTTTTATTTTTTAGTCGAATTATTGCATTGTCATCGGTCTTTGACAGGTGTGCAAAATTTGAATTAAATCGGATTGTTCAAAATAGGAGAAAATCGAGCCCTAAGGAGTCGGTTACAATCATATAAACATACAAGTGAAGCTAATATAAAGCGTGTAATAAGAAGCAAACTAAGACTACGGGCATAATGTTGGGGAGGACGCTCTGATAAACTGAATTTTATTATTAATTTCGCTGTCTTGCCTCATACAACGCTGAGAGGCGTACAAATTAATGTCGGAGTTTATTACAATGTTTATCTATTGTGACTTAGTTTTCAATACACACAGCAGAGATTTGAACACTTCGCCAGCGTCTGTTTTCCGAGGATGACATTAAGAGTGACGGTCAAAAATAACTCTTTTTACACACTGTGAAGGTTTATTTTGAATCAATCAACTTTTCATTAACCAATCAAAGAGATTACATTCCCTGCGCAGCAAATCGTTTGTATGGCTTCTGATATCGGCGTGTTGCATTTCCTGAATATATCTATCGTCGCATGACATGCGTAATGGATGGGCTTCAGGTCATTTCCTCGCGGTCTTTATTTAATCGTTTTAAGCTAGACGTTGCACATAATGTAGCGACTTTAATTTTTTTTGTTGTGTTTTTACTGGCAATGTTTTCTTTTTCTCTTAAAAAAAAGTAAAGTTTCAGCCTATAAATGTCCCACTGCTGAGCACAGGCCTCCTCTCATTTCTGAGAGGGTTTTGGAGCTAGGAAGAATTCGCCACGCTGCTCCAATGCGGGTTGGCGGACTTCACATGTCTTCGATTTTTTTTTATTTTTCAGACATGCCGGTTTCCTCAGGATGTTTTCCTTCACCGCCGAGCACGTCGTAAATCAGCACTTAAAATAACAATTTTAGAGGTGCCGGCACCGGGGATCGAGTCCAGGTCACTCGCGTACTATGATATTTATAGCGAGCGCCTAGCCCCTGAGCTACCATGGATCTGTTTTTTACTTTTACTCTTACTCTTTAAGAACTCATTGGGAGGAATGTTCGAAATTTCACGAACACTTATATTTCTACACTACGGTAAATCACCCAGTACCACAAAGAGAAAGAAAAATCCTGTTCAATTCATTACACTAGACTGTGGGAGTTAAGTAAGATATGCACTGTGGGAGTTATGCGGAGATACGCGTTTACTTTTCTAGTATACGAACGTAAATGTACAGGGTTAGTACTTCGTACCTACATTCATAAATGAAGGAAAACATTCAATATATGTAGTTTGAGTGTCCAAATATAATACTGTTTAAATGCAATGGAAGTTTGAGGCCCTCATTACTGTGAAACAAATATAGGTAGATATGTGATTTTCAAAATCGTGTTAACTAAATTCCCACTTCCCATAGCGTTCCTACAAGTATGCATATTATGGTATTATTCTGCACTAATAACGGCTGTCCGTACGATACCTTGGTCGACTCTTACGACACCTCGGTAGGTAAGAGGTAGATGCAATTGTACTCTGCCGGACACCTATCGGCTAATATTTCTCAAGAATCAAGTCCAGATTCGGCGAATCAACGGGCGAAGCCCCGTAATGTAGGTCTGAAAATATTTTCGGTGTAGTGTTGCCCACTTGCCCTATCGGCCCAGGCTGTCAGAGCTGGGAGTCTACTGTGTAACTCTGGTTGGTTTCGTGATCGGTTTCGTTTGATCCCATTAACCGATGAATGAGCTTCATACGCCAAAATAAAACGAATCACCTACCAGAGTTACAAAATAGACCTCCTGGTTAGTTGGTAATTCATTTTATTGGTGCTAAGAGTTTCTTATTAATTGAGTTATTAGCGTTGATCTGCTTACGACAGGAATTTAACACATTAATGTTCATACATCACCTTTCCGTACACTGCAGCACACCAACTGGCCAAAACTTATATATTACCTTCTCGGCGGCTGATTGAGTCAATTTTTTTTTATTTGATAAAGTGTCGAGACGAGCAAAACGTTCACCTGATGGTAAGTGCAACGTTTGCCCATAACAGATGCTGTGTTACTCAGAATATTTCTGTGTAGCACCACACTGTGCCCGTCACCCTGAGACATAAGTTCTTAAGTCTCATCAGACGGAAACACAGTTATAATATCACTTATCAAATATCACTTGATAATGCCTCGTTTTGAGGTGAAACAAGTGTCGTGGTCTCGACTTCAGTGTATATTGCTTAGTGGTAGTGTTTTAGTGGAGGGTATCTGGTGGCGGTTCCCGGTGGCGGTGTTAGTTTGCTCGTGCACGCTACTGTGGGAGGGCGGGCGGTGCTCTTCAAAACTACTTAATATACACCATTTTATATATTTTGCATGCGGACCTTAGCAAAGCAACTTACTTTCCTTCATGATAATACCAACGTAGAATCTCGATTATAGTATACACTAGCTGAAGCCCGCGACTACGTGCGCGTGCATTTAGTATTTTTAATACACCGTGGGAACTCTTTGATTTTCCGGAACAAAAATTTTCCTATGTCCGGACGTTGTCCTATGACGATCGTAGATTCTGTGTGACGGACATAGGGTCCGTCTCCAGGCTGCTAGCTATCTCTGTGCGGAATTCCGTCAAGATCGGTTCAACGGTTGAGTCGTGAAAAGGTAACAAACAGAGAGAGGGGCAGAGAGAGTTACTCGTACTTTCGCATTTATAATATTAGTAAGAATTAAGACGTGCTGTCAAATTGGCATAAAATTCGTATTGCTAATGAAAAAAACATCGATATCAAGGAATTTCGCGGCACGTCTCTAAGTTATGCTATTTAGAGCAAGGCCGGTCATTGTAGGCCACCGCTACCGGTACCCGAGTTCAGGCTTTCAGGGACACATGCAATTGTGTTTAAAATAACTATACCACTCGACTTTATTCTAGAAAACATGTAGATTTCATGTAAATACTCGTATAGTAACATAAGTAATAAAAAAAAACATTAAAGCATTATATAACAAAAATATATAAAATTACAAATACATTTAATTTAAATTAGTTCATAATAGCTTCAAAATAATTAAGTTTTTGTCACACTTAAGCCATTAACACTTTAATGTGAGGGGGACTGAGAGCTAGTGTCATCACTGGACATATGAGACATAAGCTGATAGTCTCAGGGATGACGCGCGCAGTGTGGTGTCACACAGAAATGTTCTGGGTAACACAGCATTTGTTATGGGTAGACGAAGCACTTAACATCAGGTGAACGTTTTGTTCGTTTCGTCACTACATGCAAAAAAATAATAGAATAGAATAGAATATTTTTTATTCAATATAGACAATTTACCTTATTGCACGTCATTTTTTTAAGCTACACTGCTTCGCAAAGAAATGCCTCTGTCCTGGGAAGAACCAGTAAGAAACCCAGCGGGATTTTTTTTTAGTCATTTTAAATATACAATTACAGCAGTTTTATAAAGATGTAGAAATAGCTTGGCAGCGATCACCTCATTCCCAGAGGTTATCATCATCCATGTATTCCTTAATATTATAATAACCCTTCTTAAAAAGTCTTTGTTTAACAAATAGATTGAACTTTTTTATTGAAATAATCCCCGAAGCAGTAGTAAGGTACTGTGACTACTAGGCCACGATGGCGTCTAATCTGTATTGGTCGTTAGGGCGTGATCTGTTTTCCACTGGATGACAAGCCATTCAATCTTTTCAATACAATCTCATTAATCATAAGATATTCTTTATTGCAGGTGACTGATCTCTTCACTCAGATGCGAGAGCCTTCTCCAGGGGCTCCTAGCCCCAGAGGGTCTACGGGGTCACTGAACAACGGCGCCGTAACACGAAACCTCGGCTTCCAACAGCAGAATGGCTCTGAACACCTACCTTGGAGCAGCCCCGCAATATCACTGCCTGGGAACTGTAATTCAAACTTGTAAGTACTATTTCGTAATATAAATGCCTATATCGTCGTCTTCGTTGTCGTTTCAGCTTATCACAAGTCCACTGTTGACCTATAGGCCTCCCCCATAGATAGTCCACAAGTTTGTAGCTCTCATTTTGGAGGGATTAATATTCCAGTATATTAATCCCTCCAAAATATATTCATATTTCAGTTTTTTTATTTGAATATTCCAAAAGGATGCTGCTGTCCATGTTCTGGTTTTCATTTCCATCTGTCGACTTTTACGACAGTCACGAGATGAGATGGGGTGGTAGATTCTCTTAGGCCGCCACCACACGGCAAAATATCTGTAACATCTGTATATCACGTAACAATCGATATAGTTTTCCATCGCTAGTAAGCCCATCACTAATATTGCTCTATAAATGAGCGCGAAAGGATCAATAAAATAATTTGCAAGTCGGGTACTCGATTGACAATGGCGCCACGAGTGCTATTTAATTAAATTGTTATGAAAACATGAGTACCACTGGTTCCTTTGTGAGTATTTTAAGATTATATATAGAGTATATAGAATGTCTGTTTATTATTAAAGTCATCATCATCTCCAATCTTTTAAAAAAAATTAGGAGAATATGACGTGTCGAGCAAACCATTCACCTGATGGTAAATGCAACGTCTGCCTATAGCAAATGCTGCGTCACTCAGAACATTTGTGTGGCACCACACTATACCGTCACCCTGAAACATAAGGTCTTAAGTCCCATATGCCCAGTAATTACACTAGGTCCCAGTACCCTTCGAACCGCAACACAGTAATATTTGCACACCACTGAATCACGACAGAATAACTGGCCCTGCGGTGATATCTACTTAGACGGATTCCTCTACAGGAATCAGTAAGCATATTACTGCACCGTCACTATAATATCTCCTGCTCAGTTGATAGTTTCCGACTGGGATTCGAACCCAGAATCCAGTGGCGTAGTAGCCAGTTACTTTGACCACGCGTATGTCATACGGTATCTTGGAACAAAACTATAAACTTGCAATTCGTGCAGGAGATTAGATATATAAAATAAGTATTAAATACACGTTGTATTTAATACTTATTTTATGGTATATCGCTGTAAAGTAAAAACCTATAAATGTCCCAATACTGAGCACAGTAAGTAGTATAGTAATGGAAAAAAAGACGACCGCGTGATCTAGCAGAGTCAGAGTCAGAGTACCTGACCTCTACGCCGTAGGTCCTGGGCTCGAATCCCAGCCGGAGCCAACATTTGTGGTAAAACATTTTTGGTTTTTCAAACACAAATTGATGGTTTTCGGGTCTGGTTGTGTTGTGATTGGCGCCGTGTTTCTGACACTTCATCCTAGCCTATTTATGATCTTATCGCAGAGTGCCTCTGTGTTTGACACTTGTGGCACTATAATATCTCTTGCGCAGTTGATAGCTCTCGACAGTATTCGGAAGTTGTCGCCGTGGTCGAAATCGGCCAGGAGAACATTATAGTAATAGCCCAGAAATGTCCCACAGCTGAGCACGGGCCTCCTCTTATTTCTAAGAGGGTTTTGGAGCTTTGAGAAAAGACCGCCATACTGCTCCCACGCGGGTTGGCGGATTTCACACGTCGACGAAATATTTTTGTTCTTCAGACGTGCAGTTTTATCACGGTGTTTCACCGCCGAGCACGTGGCAAATCAGCTCTTAAAGTTGCAAAGCAGTTTTAGATGTGTCGGCACCGGGGGTCGAACTGAGGTCACTCACGCGCCAGGCCTCTGAGCTATCACTACTCCGCATTACATCGCAGATTATCAAAGAAAACCACTCTCTCGCACATCCAACTAGCTCTAGTATTTAGCGAGCCGTTTGGCTTCATTTCAACTAACCGGAATTCCTTACAACGTTGTGCCAAGATGCGAGTAAAGGTCAAGGAAGTGACCTCCGACTTGTTCGACATTTCTCATCAACTCGAAACTCCATAACAGGTCAAGTGGCCGACCTTGTAGGATGACAGTTGTGGATTGTGCATCTGTTATATATCTGTCTAGCACACGTACGCGAGTAGTATGAATTGTCGTATCGATAAACTTATTTCTTACATACATATAGTCATGCGTCTCGTTCCCGCGGGAAACGAGACGCGACGGATGGCAAACCGCGTCGACGTCTTTCGGTACGAGTCATGAAATTCTTACTCCCCATTGCGTTCCCATTACAGAATTACAGTGACCTCTTTTCTTTTTTATTGTATAAAGTGACGAAACGAGCAAAACGTTCACCTGATGGTAAGTGCAAAGTCCGCCCACAACAAATGCTGTGTCACCCAGAATATTTCTCTGTGACACCACACTGCACCCGTCACCCTTAGAAATCAGTTGTTAAGTCTCAAATGCCCAGTGATTACGCTAGCTCTCAGTGCCCTTCAAACCTGAAACAGAGTAATGCTTGCACACTACTGCTTCACGGCTGAATAACTGGCCCTGGGGTGGTACCTACCTAGACGGATTCCTGCATAGGAATCCTACTTCACAGCATATTATGTTATTATTCTGCACGAATTAAGGCTGTCCGTACAATACCTCAGTCGCCTCTTACGAGACCTCAGTATGAAAGAGGTAGGTGTTATTCTACTCTGCCGGACACCTATCGCCTAACACTATTTTTTTAAACAAATTAATTTGACGTATTGATGAATACGTGAAATTAATTTGTTTTGAACCAGCATTCTCCTTACTAGGATTTCTCCTTTATTGTGGTGGCGGTTTATAGGCATAAACCGCACATTCCGGACTACATGAAAGCTGTTTTTGCTGCTCCCCACCATTGTCCCGGCAAATGACCAGGGGGTCTACTATGTAACTCTGGTCGGTTGTCGACCGCGTGGCGTAGTGGTTAGCGTATCTGACTTCTGCGCCACACATTTGTGCAAAAACACAAATTGTTGCTTTTCGAGTCTGGTTGTGTTGTGCATGTGAAATGAATGTTTGTAAAACGCACCCACGATACAGGAGAAAATCCTATTGTGGGGCTTCGTTCTTTAATAAAAAAAAAACTCTGGTCGGTTTAATGATCGGTTTCATTTGATCCCACTAACCAATTAATGAGCTTCATACGCCAAAATAAAGCTCATTCATTGCTTAATGGGATCAAATGAAACCGATCACGAAACCAACCAGTTACACAGTAGACCCCCAGGGTCCGCTTTCCGATTTATACGTTTCCACTTTGCCGGTTCTTTGGCATCCCAAGAGGTGAGTCCGTTGACTCATATATCCGACGTAGCGACATCGGAGTTTATGGTATTTTTGCGTCTACCGCTCGGTCTTGGTCCTGCCACTACTGTGTCAAGACACTTCCGCCCAACAGAGTACGGTTTGCGTAAAACGTGTCCGAACCGCTTTTCTGGAGCTTGTCAGTCACATTTTACCGTCTAGGTAGGTACCCACCCCGGTCCAGTTATTCTGCTGTAAAGCAGCAGTGAGCACATTACTGTGTTTCGGTCTGAAGGCACCTATCGGCTTAGCACCAATATTTTTTTTAATTTACAGGTGGCCAATGCCATGGTCGTGTACAATGCCAGTTATTCTGCCGTGAAGTAGTAGTGTGCAAACATGACTGTTTCGGTTTGAAAGGAACTGATAGACAGTGTTGTTCACACAGAAATGTTCTGAGTGACACAGCATAAGGTGAGCGATTTGCACGTCTCGTTCCCTTCTCGTTTTAAAAAAAATGCACCGATGTGATACGGCCGATGGGGTACGACCATGCATAGTCCAGAGGTCAGAGTGCATAACTACATGAATTTTGTTTTATTAAACGTGGCCCCACATTAGGATGTCTACTGTATCGCGCGGTGCGTTTTACATATATAAATTCCACCAAACACCCAGACCCGGAACAATTGTCTTTAGGCCATACAATTAATTCTCCCGTGCGGGAATCGAATCCGCGTCCCGTGGCGTGGAAGCGATGTGCTCGGCCACTGAGCCAACCAAACCGACACTTTGTAAGCGTTGGATTCCTACACGGTACATATCTGTATAGCTTACAGATAGTAATGAAAATGCTTTGAAGGATGTGAAACGTTACACGGGACTATATAGACTGCATTCGCGTCAGTACTATCAACACGTGAGTTTTTTTATTGGATTAAGTGACGAGATGAGCAATAAGTTCACCTGATGGTAAGTGTAACGTCTGCCCATAACAGATGCTGTGACATACAGAATATTTCAGTGCGGCACCATACTGCGCCCGTCACACTGAGACATCAATTCTTAAGTCTCGCATGTCTAGTGATTACACTATCTCTCCGTGCCCTTCCGACCGAAACACAGTAATGTTTGCACACTACTACTTCACGGACAGAATAACTGGCCCTGGGGTTGTACCTACCTAGAAGAATTCCTGCATAGAAATCCTACCATCAGTAAATTTGTAGTCAATAATTTTTTAGTTAATATAAAAAGCCAGTCATTCTGCTGTAAAGCAGCAGTGTAATGTGCACACTGCTGCTTTACAGCAGAATGACTGGACCGAGGTTGGTACCTACCTAGACGGATTCCTGCACAGGAATCCTATCACCAGTAAAATGTGACTGACAAGCTCCAGAAAAGCGGTTCGGAAACGTTTTACGCAAACCGTACTCTGTTGGGCGGCAGTGTCATGACACAGTAGTGGCAGAACCAAGACTGCGCGGTAAATGCAAAAATACCACAAATCCCGATCTCGCTATGTCGGATATGAGAGCCAACGGACTCACCTCTGAGGATGCCAAAGGATCGGGCGAAGTGGAAACGTATAAGTCGGGAAGCTGACCCGGGATAGCGCTAGGGAGAAGCAGAAAAAGCTTTCAAGGTAGTCCGGAATGTGCGGTCTATGCCGATAAAACATCACTACCACATTACACCAAAATCCTAGTGACAGGCATGCTGGTTTATAAACATCATTTATGGATATGGCACATTTATTTTGTTTCAAGGAACAGTTTTAGCCGATAGGTGTCCGGTAGAATAGCACTTACCTCTTTCCTACCGACGTGTCGTAAGAGGCGACAGGTTTTGTATGGGCAGCCTTTATTCGCGCAGAATAATGCCATAATATGCAATGCTGTTAGTGTACTGATCGTGGGTACGCAATGGGGAGTAAAAATTCTTGACTCGTACCAAAATGGCAGCGATATGGTTCGCCACCCATCACGTCTCATTTCCCGCGTGGGCGAACTATATGGAAAAAAGGCGTGATTATGGCGAGTATGTATGCTATGAGTATATTAAAATGTAATCTACTACCTACACAGACAATCTTGCTAGGTATGTTTTCCTCGTTTTTTTTTAGCTAGTTTAACGCACTAGTCCTCTGAAGTCATTATCTATCTGGCGCGTGTCCAATACCGCGTCCTTTAGAGACATATACACAAATGACTAAGTATAAGGAAGTATGGAATCCAACTGGGATGGTCGACGAAAATAACACAGCGCGGAGTGTAAATCAAGAAGTATATGTTGTGTCTTTTTAGTTTAAATATGACGTGGTAGCTCGGTGAGGAAAGTAAAGGAAAAGGAAGAATATTAATGTAATTAACACTGAATTCTCATCTCACCTGCGACAATACCATAGTAGTACAAAAGTAACAAAGCCAGTGATAGCTCATGGGGCTAGGCGCTCGCTTCAAACTTCATAGTAACGCGAGTGACCTGGGTTCGGATTCCCGATGCCGGCACCATTGAAACTGTTAATTGCAATTTTAAGTGTCGATTTACCACGTGCTCGGCGGTGAAGGAAATCGTCGCGAGGAAACCTTCATGTCAGGGGAATAATAAATATTTCGATGACATGTGAAGTCCGCCAACCCGCATTGGAGCAGCGTGGCTGACCCTTCCTGAAATGAGAGGAGCTCAGCAGTGGACATCTGTAGGCTGTTACTTTACTTTTATTTTACTGCGACAATTAATTTATGTGATTACTGACGTAAAATATATGTGGTGAAAGAAAATATCGTGAGATAACTAAGAATCGAACCCGATTAAAATATTTTCAGAAGCTACGTTTAGTCCGCCTTCCAGCAGTGTGATGGACCGTGGGCTGTACTCCAATATCGTTTCATATTGATCAAGGATCCTAAATGTTAAAATGGAATTCTGTATGGCAACGCATTGTTCGTCACCCTGAGACATCAGTTCTTAAGTCTCATATGACTAGTGATTACACTAACTAACAGTGCCGTGTGGTAGCGGCTTAAGAGAATCTACCACCCCATCTCATCCCGTGGGGTCGAAAAGTCGACAGAGGGAAAATAAAAATCGGGAGATGGGCAGCAGCATCTTCCTGGAACATATGAATAAATAGACATCGGATGTCAACCCGCCTGCCAAGCGTGGCAACTATGGCAAAATCACTCCAAAATGAGAGCGACAAACTTTTGTGGCAATATATGGGGAAGGCCTATGTTCAACAGTGGACTAGTAATAGGCTCAAGTGAAGAACTAGTTCTGACCGAAACACGGCATTTTTTTTCACACTATTGCTTGATGTCAAAATAACTTGCACCGCGGTAGTACCCACTTAGATGGATTCTTGTATTCTATCACCATAAATGACGAAATGAAAATGTCTCAATATTATAAAAAAAAAATTCCAATCTTCGTTAGATTTGCACGGAACTCTATGAGTCATAACATGTTATTGTGTTATTTCGAGTTTCATTAATATCTCGATATTATGACTTGTTTACAATTTCCGTGTTTAGTGTTGCCAGATACGGTATATGAAATTTCGACACGGAAGATACAATCTACATTTTGGTTTTCAAATCGGAAAAGCTTACATACATACAGTCACGCCTCTTCCCCATTGTGGTAGGCAGAGACCACATCCGTGGCCTACTGTTCGTCCTCAAGTGAAACGAGACGAACTACGTCCCGCCATTTTGGTACTAGTTGAAATTCTTGCTCCCCATTGCGTTCTCACGAGTAGCTAGGGAAGAGGTTGTCCAACCAAACAGAGATTAGAATGCTTGGGCTAAGCTAGTCTTAATCTGGGGTCGCCTTGTCCCAGAATCTGTTCTGGAACGCTGACGAATAGGCTGACCACTAGCCACGCAGCCTTTGGCACTACAACAACTGGCTTGGCGGAGAGGAAGCGAAAAGGATTAGGTAGGAAATAGAGTTGAGGTAAGGAAAGCGGAAGTTGCAAGGAGCAGGAGGAGACAGTAGCAGCTCAGGAGGTCGGGGTCGCGCGCGTATTTACGTATTTGCCGGACAAGACAATTATAAATCGGCCCTTTTTGTGGACGTGAGGAAATCCTGCAATCCTCTTACCGATTAAAACCACGTTGGTCCCCATTAGTGCTCAAGAGTGGTCACGGGATCTCTGTTCGTTAATTTTTTAATTGTAAACCTCCTATGTTAATGAGTACTCAAAATTACTGGTGGTAGGATTCCTATGCAGGAATCCGTCTAGGTAGGCACCACCCCAGGGCCAGGTTATTCTACCGTGAAGCAGTAGTATGCAAACATTACTGTGTTTCGGTTTGAAGGGCACTGTGAGCTAGCGTAATCGCTGGGCAACTGAGACCTAGGAACTTATGTCTCAGGGTGATGAGCACAGTGCGGTGTCACACAGAAATTTTCTGGGTGACACGACATTTGTTATGGGCAGACGTTCCACTTACCATCAGAACGAACGTTTTGTTCTTTTCATCACTTTATCCAATAAAAAAAATCTGGGTTGGCAACCGCAGTTAATTTATTCAGATGTTCCAAGAAGATACTGCTGCCCATCTCCTGGTTTTTATTTTCCCTCTGTCGAATTTTACGGCACTCACGGGATGAGATGGGTTGTAGATATAAGCCGCCACGGCTTAAGAGAATCTACACGGCACATCATAATATATACATATAAGCAAAGGGTTTCGATTTTAGTCGAAATAGCCGAAACCCAAACATGTTTACTACTGGAAATACGAAGCCGCAGATGTATAAAAAGAAATAACACATAAAAATAGATAGCGATTAGAAGCAAGGTCATCTCAGTGTTTGCTTTGGAAGAAATTGTAGTTCCTGACAGATTACGGCGTCATGGCCTCTTCGCTGCTAATAAATTTCGCTATCCTATAACAGCAATGATTGGATAACAGATCAGATACAATTACAGATTACAAACAACAGATTGGTTAATGATTTTCTTAAGATACGAATAATAATAAAATTTCTTTATTTCCCACCACAAATAACATGGAAATACATTTTCCTCGTGGAACCTCGCCTCCGCCTCCGCAAGTTTTAGTAGAGTTGTAACGGAGATTTATTTACGTTTTGGCATTCTTCATTCGCTCAAATCTGTAGGACATACTGACAAACCGCAATTACAATGAAAAAAGAATTAAAAAGAATAGCAAACCCGTGATATGCAATACAATAAAATTTCAAGTTTTGGTTTCCATTTTGCGCATTTATTTGTCGCCGCTGCTAGTAACCTAGTACCTAGTAAATTACGTTTAGTGGAACCGATATGAACCGCAAATGAATCGTTTAGAAAGCGACAAAGCCGCAAAGAACAATGGTGGTCATAACATATAATTTGCCACCTTTTAATTTTGTATACCAGTGATCTACTACACATAGGTAGATTTAACCTTGATTACTCAGTGACTCCGGATGAGGAAGGCATGCTATCACCAACGACGACTATACCTGGGGCAACATACAACGCACGCACGCTGAGGACTGACCAGAGCTGGAGGATTTTGGAGCTGGAAGAAAAGGTGAACAAGTTACGCTGGAACATAATAGGATTATCTGAAGTCCGAAGACAGGGGGAGAACACCGGGATGGCGATCATCTATCCCGAGGAGGTGTCGGGCTTATAGTCCACAAGTCTTTCATCAACAACGTCATTGAGAGCGGGAGTGAGTCGACTAGGGTTGCGTACCTTATACTCAGAATAACCAAACGGTATTTTATGAAGGCACCTACCTCGGCATATTTTGATAATTATGTCCAGGTAATTTATGAGGAAATCTCAAATGCCATTCATTCCTCCAAAACTCACTAGCACGGTGTTGATGGGAGACTTTAACCCAAAACTGGGCACTGAAAAATGACGATGAGCTGCTGCCGGGGCAATTTGGAATAGGCCTACGAAACTCGAAGGGCCAAAGAAACAAAGGAGGAAACAGCTGACTTAATGGGGAAGAAGGGAATTTTTATGATAAAGTCCTTCTTTCAAAGGCGGCGCGGAAACACACTTGAAAGCGGCACAGAAAGTACACTTGGGTGAGCCCGCACGGTGCCACAAAAAATGAGATCGACTTCATCATGACGAGCAAAGGACAGTTGTTCAATGATGTCTCTGTGATCGCTAGGGTGAGCATCGGCAGTGATTAACGAATGGTAAGAGGCACATTGAACATGAATGTAAAGCTGAAGAGGTCTCGTCTGGTGAAATTTACGCTCCGCCCATCTCGTGCCCTTATCAAAAACCCCGCGAGCGTCCAGCTAGAATTGCAGAATGCTTTCAGTGCCTGGATGATTGCATTACAGGAGACGATATAATGGAGAAACTCGTGGAAACTGTCTAGGCGGTGGGGGCGAAGTTTTGCAATACCCGCCGGAAAAAAAAGATCCAGAAGCTCTCCGACCATACTCTCAATCTCATGGAGGCTAGGCGTGAAATGAATCTGCAGTCTTCCATTGACGCGTTAGCATATGGGCAACTTAACAGACAGATCTCGCAATGAATACGGCGAGTCTTACGCTTCTTCAATACGCCCGTTTCCTTTTCCGTTCGCAGGAGCGATTGAGCGTTACCAAGGCTACACGGTCTCTGCAAGAAACCTTTCCCTCCAACTGACTAAATGGTGGACCGAGAACGGTGGCGACATTTCCGGTAGACCAGATATTTTGAGTGAGACCGAGAGATTTTATGGACATCTGTACACATCGGCGCTGGAGCCACACGCTAGTCAGTCTGAGCGAGATTACTATGGCTCGCAAACGTTGCGCTTACTATCGGCTGAACGTTTTGCTCGTTACATCACTTTATCCAATTAAAAAAAACAGCTTCAGAATGTCAAACTGCCCGGTGAGTACAGAATCACAGAGAAGCTTCGGAAAGTGTGTGGAAAATCAGTATTTGCAGTCCTACATAATCTATTTAATTCCGTAATCACGGCGGCGCTATGCTGGAAGCGTGAAAGTAGAAGGGCGATAACGCCCTCTTAAAGAACTATAGACCTATATGGCTACTTAGCCGCATCTTCGTGCTGTTTTCGAGAGTCATTACGAAGCGTTTCGCTAGCAGACTTGACTACTTCCAGCTTCCCGAACAAGCCGCATTCCTAAAAGGCTTCAGGACCACATACGTACCCTGCGTTAGATTGTCCAGAATACCGATGAGTGCAACCCACCGCTGTGCCTGGTGTATGTGGACTATGAGAAGGCCTATGATTCTGTCGAAATTTGGGCGGTGCTACAGTCACTTCAGCGGTACCAGATTGTCTGTCGGTATATCAATGTGCTGCAGTGCTTTTACAGCAAAGTTACGATGGCTATCCGAGTACAGAACAAGAGTACGAAACCGATCCAATTGCAGAAAGGTGTACGACAGGGCGAGGACGAAAATCATTTCTAACGTCCATGTCACACCGGTTGTTGGGCTGTTGTTGGGGACACTATGCTCGAAGTTATGGACGAATTTATTTACCTAGGACAGATTGTTGTTATTTTTCCACCTCCGCTTCCGCCTCTGTTAAACCCCCGCCTCAGCGGAAGGAAAGCTCATAACCTCCGCCTCCTGTAAAACACCTCCGTTACAACCCTAGTTCAGAGACCCGTCTTATAGGCAGGGACTTCATAAACCCTTCATTGGCTTAAGCTTTTCATTAGATTACCAGATCTTATTATATATTATTAAATATTATCAGCTTAAGCCTCAAAAAATCACTTCTTCGTTTGAATAAGTATTTTCTTTTAGGTTACAGTTTAAACTAATGGGTAACCTTAATTTTAATAGCGGTAACCATACATTTTTTTAATATGTATTTGTATCAAAAATGTCTTAGTTAATACCTTGTCTTATATCTACATCATAATGAAGAAAAGTAAGTTACTTTGCTAAGATCCGCATGCAAAATATAAAAATGGTGTATATTACCTAGTTTTTTGAAGTGCCGCCGAGTCGGCCGTCTGTCGTAGAGTCTATTACGCTTGATAATGCCTCGTTTTGAGGCGAAACACGTATCGTGTTCTCGACTTCAGTGGTGTATATTATCTAGTGGTAGTATTGTAGTGGTTGGTGGAGGGTACCTGGTGGCGGTTCTTGGTGGCGGTGTTAGTTTGCTTGTGCACGCTACTGAGGGAGGGCGGGCGGTGCACTTCAAAAAACTAGGTAATATACACCATTTTTATATTTTGCATGCGGATCTTAGCAAAGTAACTTACTTTTCTTCATTATAATGGATTTCCGCAAAGTAACGCCTGATTCTATTAACTATATTATGTCTACATCGTCATAGTAACTATTCTTTGGGCCCTATAATCATAATGCCAGAACTTTCTATTATGCGTGTTTTGTCAGAAAGCACGCATATAGTTCTGTGTAGCACCGCACTGCGCTCGTCACCACGAGACATCGGTTCTTAAGCCTCAGTACCCTTAACCGAAACAAAACAGCATGACGGCAGAATAACTGGAATTTCGATGGTACCTACCTAGGATAGATTTCTGCGTAGCAATCGAACCACCAGTAAATACCAAAAATGAGAACAAAGATAATTTATAACAATAATTATTTTCGAACAAAAGGTGGAAACGACGCATGGTTTATTATTGTCTCTGACGTATGTCTTCAGTGACGTATGTCGCGCCAATGCGCGAATTACGCCGGAAGACATTGTCAAGTTGGCAAGCCGGCCTGGCCTCACTCGAGCTTGAAGCTTTTTAATATTTTTTAGTAGAAAATAGCCAATGTTTACGTGGGACAGTATAGTTTCCTAAAAATGGTGAAAATTGTGGAATATAACAGTAGTTGTTTACTAACTTACTAAATTCTCTAATTTCATCATCGTTCGTCGTTTCAGCCTTTCACTATTCCACTGCTGAACATTGGTCTCCACCATAGATGCCACAACAGTTAGCAGCTCTCGTATTGGGAGGATCTTGCCATAGTTGCCACGCTTGGCAGGCGGGTTGGCAACCGCAGTTTATTTATTCAGGATGTTCCAGGAAGATGCTGCTGCCCATCTCCTGGTTTTCATTTTGTCGCTGTCGACTTTTACGACACCCAGGATGAGATGGGTTGGTAGATTCTCTTAAGCCGCCTCCACACGGATCTTAAGCCGCCACCACACGGATTCTTAAGCCGCCACACGAATTAATATTTTTTAAAATAAAAATAAAACGAAGCCAAACACTAGGGTTTCCCCTGTACCGTGAGTGTTTTTACAAACATTAATTTTTCACGTCCATGACACAACCAGACCATAAAACGAACGATTTGCGTAGATGTTCGAGTCTTATTATATTACATCTTATTATATTATTATATTATATTACTTATTATATTATTACGTAGATGATTTTATTATATTAGTACAGGGAAGATATAATCTTTATTTTTTAAACTCTAGCATGTCTCTAATTTTTTTTTAATTATTATATTTGTTTTTTAATATGTTTATAATCTGTAGACAACAATTTATTACTAGCTGTGCTACGCGTTTTCACCTACGTAAAATAATCCAACCATATATGATTGCGCCGTACGGCATGGTACCTGTTTTTTTTAACGAGCAAAACGTTCACCTGATGGTAAGTGCAACGTCTGCCCATAACAAATGCTGTGTCACCCAGAACATTTCTGTGTGACACCTCACTGTGCCCATCACCCTAAGACATGGGTTCTTAACTATCATATGCCCAGTGATTACGCTAGCTCACAGTGCCCTTCTAACCGAAACACAGTAATGTTTGCACACTACTGCTTCACGGCAGAATAACTGGCCCTGGGGTGGTACCTACCTAGACGGATTCCTGCATAGGAATCCTACCACCAGTGTATATGCGAACTTAATGAAACGACCTTACTGTCAGATAACTCATTTATTACTAACTGCTTTTTGTTACACGTAAACACTTGTGTATGATGCGCATACACATCACCTGATCATTTAAAGTTCGGTCCTTGTCGGTAATGTTCGGTTCACAGCGAGGGGCACCTTTAGGCCGTAGCATAAAGTTTTATAGCCGGGCTATCTAATGCTAAAATAATTTTTCAAATCAAACAAGTATTTTCCGAGATTAGCGCGTTCAAACTTACAAACTATCCAGCTTGATTGAAGATTATTGTAAGATTACATACATACATAAGATCACGACTGTATCCCATAAGGGGTTGTCAGAGACTGGGCACTCACTGCAAAAACAGATGACTGCCACAATCCACGTTTCACCAAAACAATATAATGCACTTGGTGTGATAGGTGGTGAGCCCATCGCCACCATGCGCTGTTGGGTGCACAGTGCAGTTTAATTCCTTACTCGCCTTTTACGAGATCCATTGGATGAGATGGAGTGGTAGTATTCTTTTAAGAGACATTATTATAATTATTTTATAGATAGCCCGTATGTCCATGGAACAAAAGTACATCAAGGATTTTAAATCAATAAATCGTCCGCAACTGATGATATATGTATTGACCGATCACCAAACTCGATATATATTCCCTTTTTTTCCAGGACAAGTGACTCGTCGGGGTTGGTACGGAGTATCAGCAACGCTTCAGCACTTACATCACTGTGTGCTGATCTCTCTCCAGTCCGATTCACATTTCTTTGAGGTAAAAAAAGACCTTTCACTATTATAGGGTAACTAACTAAAAAAACGCGAGCACCAACAAACGTCTCACTGCTGTAGGGCTGATCTTCATTTCTAAATGAGTAGCTGGGTTTTTTGATTGCAAAAAGTGACAAAACGAGCAAAACGTTCACTTGATGGTATGTGGAACGTCTGCCCATAACCACTCAGCGCCTGGCATTCTGAGACCTCAGTTCATATGCCCAGTGAATACACTGGCTCTCAGCGCCCTTCAAATCTGAAACACAGTAATGTTTGCACACTACTGCTTCACGGCAGAATAACTGGTCCTGGGGTGGTACCTACCTAGACGGATTGCATAGGAATCCTTCCATCAGGACCTTTAAGAAAAGAGCCTATTCCTTTCACAAGGACAGGCTACGCATCTGCTATATGGTTTGCCACCTAAAATTGAGTCTCAAATCTCAGTTAGCAATAATAGAAAACGAGAGTATGAAGAAGAAACCATTTACTTAAGTGAATGAAGTTCACCTGATGGTAAGTGTCCACAACAGTCGTGGTGTCACTCAGAACATTGAATTGGAAAGTCTGACGATGGCAGAGATGGTCAAGAGACATCAGTTCTTAAGTATCACATCTAATTAAACTTGCTACAAAGTTCTTCTAACCGGAATACATGTGGTGTATGTATTCTAGTACTATACGGCAGAACATCTGACACTGTAGCGTTACCTGCCTATGATTATTCCTGCAGGAGTCTTAAGATCAAGAAACTGTACGTTTTTTATCTATTCTATTTTATTTAAAATATCCAACTACCCGTGAACGAAGACCAGCGTACCACGTCGCAACCGTGGTGCTGGCAAATTCCTTCAACTTAAGAGATACTCATATACAGTATAATAGTAGTATGGTACGGACTTGTGATAAGTTTCAAAGAAAGTTACGTCTTTAACAGTCACGTAGTTTTGCCTAATTTAAGAAATTTTCTGTCTTTTAAATAGAACTATTTCCTACGGATTTTATTGCGTTTAATTTTGTACTATATAACGCGACGTTTCAAGCGCTTTACAGCACCCATGGTCACGGGAGGTCTGGCACCGATGGTCCTGGTGATACAAAAACAATAGTTTTATTTAAATGTGTCGTATTCGCGAAAATATAATAAATCGTAATGTTTTGTCTGTTACAGGTTCTGTACATCGGTAAAGTTAGAATTTCACAGAGGAAAGTTCCGGAAAGTCTAATAGACGACGCTCTACATAAGTTCGCGCATCATGAAGCCGACAAAATCAAGAATCAGAGGCGGCACAGTCTTATGTCTTCCACTGGGGTGAGTGAGTTCACTGGTTAAAATTTTAACATTAGAATGTATATTAGGAATACTCTTGTTATGTGGAAATTGATTAATAATAATAGTAAGAAACATATAGAAAATACAATTCATTTAGTAGTTTGGGTTTGTGTTTCAAATTATTAGTCACATTATTATCACTGTTAAGTGATTAATGTTTATTTCAACCCACTTTACGGCCAGACATGTTGAATAAAAATTATTTTATTCTATCCTATTCTATTTATTTTTCTTCTATTCTACAGACTTCAATATATAGTGCTAACTCTTCCGAAAGCTTGAAAGATGACACTAAGACAGATACCGTTAGTGAAAGCTACCAAAGTAGGAACAGTAACCTCATAACCAGCACTACGCCTTTGGAACCTGATAAAAAACACGCTTGGAAAAGCGTCGAAAATTTGCAACAAATTAGAAAAGATCATCCACTTATTCAATGTGAAAGCAATGCAATTGACAAAGAATTCGATATGTTCACGAAAGAGAGGGTCGAGAAAAACACTATAATACGAAAACCTGGTCAAGTGCCTCTAGAACCATCTGTTCTAGTTCTCAACGTACCAAAAAATTTAGGTACAGTAAAGGAAGATGAGGAAAAAGCTGACGAAATCCATTCAGTAATATCAGAGACTGCATCATCTATAACACAATTTTGTCGGACAAATTTCCTTGATGCAGCAGATAAAGCTGACTTAAGCTTAGCTGATAATGCTGCTAACAATAATAATCCCTTCCACAAAGAGCATAAAGAAGCACCTGGTGATACAAAAATAATAGATGTAAACGATCCCTTACTTAATATACCGACCGAAATTGAGTCAACAAGAAGGAAAACTGACATACAACTACAGCAAGAGACTGAAGTTACTCGAGTTAGTCCAACTTCTGATAATGTAAACATAAGAAGAGAACAAAATTCTTCTTCAGAACTGATCCTCAATAGACATGGAGAAAAGCAACAAAATGGTTTCGATGCCAGAAAACAAACCATTTTTAAGAGACAGGTCTGCGTCGATCGGAACTTTAAATTTGAAGACTCCTCTTGCTCATTTAATTGGGGAACAAAATAGGACCATGCTATTTCAGGTAATATTTCTTTTAGTATTATTATAATTATTCAGGTAAAAATATATATAATAATCTTCATTATTTAAATACAAGATACTGATATACACTTCCACGATCGCTTGCCACAGTGTACGATGTCAAAATTAAGTAAGAAAACTCTAAATCGTATAAGCAGAAACAACAACATTTAGTAAATAACACAACCATAACTTGTGGAGTTCGCCAAAAGTAATTTCTTTTAGTATTCTTTTACATCTGAAGTCGTATTCCAATATCCAACTTCTGTTGGCAGGTTGGTCGTTCTGAACTCCGTCTCATCAGCCCCGATAGAAAGCAGATCCTCTTACATAGAGCGTTCAAGGACGTAGCCAGCTGCGTGCTGGGCAGAAGTAATAAAGATCATTTCGGATTCGTCTGCCGGGAGACAAACGAGACCTACGCCTGCTACGTGTTCAAATGTGAGAGCGATTCTGTCGCCACAGAGGTTGTAAATGGTGAGTACTTGTTTGGGACATTTCAATAGATGGAGACTGTGTTCTTAGATCGCGCCAACAAGAGGTTGACAGTACCTGTTAAGTATAATTGGAAATTTGCATGTATGAGTTTGGATATGTAGTCAAAAACCTAAAATGTAAATGTAGTGTTGTAAGAGACGTGGCGTGGTCTCTGTCGACTTTTACGACACCCACGGATGGGATGGGGTGGTAGATTCTGACGGACTGGACGGTTTTTACAGATAGTTGTAAATATAACTAAATACTTCAGAACTTGAGTAATACACTTTACGTACGCTATAACATACATTCAGATGAGTAGAACAATAATTTCCTATAAAACAAGCGCAATAGTCAATTGACAATCAACATTCCTAATTATCTTCAAGTGCACGGCGTTTAGTTATCATTTCAAGTCTTAGGTTCGACGCAGACATATATTTTAAATTCTATAGCATAGAAGTAATTAGTATCGTTAATTCATGATTCAGGTTTTTCAAATATTTTAATTATTCGTTTGATTGATGATGATGTTCTCCTAGCCGATTTCGACCACGGCGACCACTTCCGACTACTGTCGAGGGCCATCAACTGCGCAAGAGATATTATAGTGCCACAAGTGTACGCGCAAACACAGAGGCACTCACTCGTCCCAACCTACACACGCCCGATGTAACGCTGATGCTATAAGATCGGAGGTAGGCTAGGATGCAGTGTCAGAAACACGGGGACAAACACAACACAACCAGTCCCGTAAACCAACAATTTATGTTTTAGCACTACTGAATCGTCGAAAGTATACAGTAAGTTTAAAAAACGCGGTCGATTAACAAAGGTTTGATTAACGCACATGTGAAGAAAGCATGCATTTCAATAATAACTTTATGTGTGGCCAGTGCATAAATGCAAGATTAATGGAAGTTTTGTAATCAAAATAGTGATTCATCTAAAATGGCAACGATTCTATAGAATCGGCCACGCCACAAGTCAAAGGTAACCTGCGATCTTATTTGTGGAAATAACATCACCCAAATTCTTCGGATATTGTTTTTATTTTAGCAGAAATAAGAAATTGATATACAGAGAGTTTTTTTCTTTACAAATCATTGTATTTTTTTAATTCCTCCAGTAAGTTCTTGTATTGAGTAGATGAGGGTTTACCTACTGAATAATGTATTTCGCCCCTTTCCCGCGGGGGTAGGCAGAGACCACATCTTTCCACTTGCTAAGATCCTGACACACATCTTTCGCTTCTTCTACTTTCATTAGTGTTTTCATACAAGTTCGTCGGTCGGAACACTCCGCGAACCCGAAATTTTTTCCGGAACACTTGTCTGATATTCGGAACCCTTAGCGGAACACTTAGCGATTATCCGACATTTTAAATAAAATTTATCTTTGAATGTACCATTGTATGTACTTTTCAAATTGTCGCGGAACATCTACTCGGATTCAATGGAACACGTGTGTTCCACGGAACATATTTTAGAAACCTCTGCATTAGACTAATGTAAACGGTGACTTATTTGCACAACGCTTAAACCTTATAAATAGCGTTTCTTACGCCGTACGCGTACCTAGTAAAGTATAAAAAAAATTATATAATGAAAAAAAAAACAGAACGTGGAAGATTTATAATATTATCGATTTAAAGAATAGTGGCAAGATTTTCAAGTTATAACCTTTTGAATTGATATTAAGTCTTGTCTATGAAGCTTCCTGTAAATGTTGTTCTAATATCATTTTTCTTTGTTTTAGCAATAAGGCAAGCGTTTGTCGCACACGCAGAATTACTGAAGAAGTCGAGGGAGAAGTCGCCGAACATGACATGCGAACATTGTCCGATGCTATGGTATCATCGCTTGTGCCACGATATCGAAGGTAACTTCAAAAGTTTACGCTGTTTAACTGTAACTCTGTCTGATCTGGTAGCTTGATAGCTTGGGCTCTTAAGCCGCCACCACACGGCGCCCCATATCGTAGTACCCAGGGAAAACCCGCCTTCGTCTTGAGTAAGGGTCCCAGTAACAGTCACGTCAATCAATGCATTAACCTTACTACACTCGGCGTCAAAAAAATCGCACATCCGAAAAAAATAATTTAAATACTATTTTAACACAACAGGCCAATGGCAATGTTGTGGTCTGAGGGTATCATTCGAAAGGTAATTTCATTAGCTTTCAGGAATTTTAATTGAATTTTACTTTTATAACGAGACGGAAGAGAAATTAAAGAAAAAGACAGGGTATGTACAAATTTGCAAATTAATAATTTAAAAAAAACTTAATAAATACAAAAAAGTTCTTAAAACCTAGTTTTACCCCCCCCCCCCCCCCTTGCCTTGATAACGGCTTCCATGCGATCTTTCATGGACCTTACAAGGATCGCAACAGCCTCTTGGGGTATTTGTTCCCACTCTTCAAGTACCGCATCTTGGAGCTCTTGAAGAGTGGCTGGAGCTGGATCTCGAGCTCGCACGCGCCGTTTTAGGTCATCCCAGAGATGTTCTATTGGGTTAAGGTCTGGATTTCGTGCTGGCCAATGCATAACAGGGATATCGACCTCCTGTACAATAGCCGCGGTGTGGCAACGAGCATTATCATGCATTAACATGAATCCATCACCGACATAACCAGCATACGGGACCACATGTTCTAGAGGCCACTCGCAATGATTGCGAGCAAACTGTAGGCGATCTCTGCGATGCTGTGCAGTAAGTTTTGGACCTTTAGCAGGTCTATGGGCTGTTAAACTCTTTTCGTGTAACCTTCTTCTTATCGTCGAAACACTCACAGATGTTCTCCGAGTAGATCGAAGCTGTTGTTGCAACTCAACAGCATTTGTAAAACGGTTTCGTAAAGATGTCGTAACGATGAAACGGTCATCTCTTTCTGATGTGCACCGTTTTCTTCAGATCCCGGTTTTCTAATATAACCACCAGTCTGCTGAAAACGTTGGAACACCTGTCGAACTGAAAAACGGGACAGGTTCAAACGTCGAGCAACGTCACACTGCCGCATCCCCGACTGCAATAGGGCAATCACTTGAGCGACTTCTTCAGAGCTGGTGTCGATCTTTACCTTGTTCTTACTTGGGTTACTTATTCACGTGTGTTCACTGCAAAGTCTAAATTACGACTGGCCCATATTTCATCCAGATCGACCCTTTTATACCCTTTTTAGGTGGTGTAACTAGCGTCCTTACTAACGAGCATTTGACAGTGTTTATTTTTGACGCTCTATAATGATAAATGTTTTAATGATTTCATGATTTTTTTATTAATAATGTAAAGCTATTCAAATACCCATTTCAAACATACCAATATTTATATAAATATAATTCGTTTCTAGCCATTACAGCCATTTTTCGCGCAAACTCAGAGAGGTGCGATTTTTGTGACGCTGAGTGTATAACAAAACTGGACAGTTTGTATGTTTGAACACGATAATCTCAGGAAATGTTACCCTATAAAAAATATATTGAGGAAGGTCCTAGATTCGCTGTTAACCGAGAACGGCCGAACTATTAGTCTTCACTTCAACGGGGTACCATGCCGTACTCACCACTTATCACACCAAGTGCATTATATTGTTTTCGTGAAACGTGGATTGTGGCAGTCATCTGTTTTTGCAGTGAGTGCCCAGTCTCTGACTACCCCTTATGGGATACAGTCGTGATCTTATGTATGTATGTATGTATTTTGCGAGGTTTAAACCGCGGGGCGCAGCTAGTGTGAGAACGTTTCCACACTGTGCTAAAACCTGGTGCTAAAACCTGTTAACCTGTTCTAAGGTATGAACGAGAAAAAGACCCACGCATTCATCCTGCGCCGCATCGAGCAACTGCCAGATGATGAACAGGATCTCATCATCACGAAGTATCAGGGCGGTACTAACCACATGTACGAGGTAGATCGAATTTTAAGAATTTCCTCATTTCTAGTTTGGGTTTGGACTAGCGATGAAACTAGATATACTTGCAAAATTCAATACCAGGGCTTCCGAGTATGTAAAAAAAACCAGGGCCGGAAACCAGGTTTTAAAATACTTGAAAGTATTTGAGGGGATCGGACGTATTTACTCTACCAGTTTTTTAAACTTACTCTATACTTTCGACGACCGCGTGGCTCAGTAGTGGCGTAAGTCAGAGTACCTGACTTCTAAGCCGCGGGTCCTGGGTTCGAATCCCAGCCGGAGTCAACATTTGTGCTGAAACATAAATTGTTGGTTTTCGGGTCTGGTTGTGTTGTGTTTGTCCCCGTGTTTCTGACACTGCATCCTAGCCTACCTCCGATCTTATCGCATCAGCGTTACATCGGGACAGTACAGTTGGGACGAGTAAGTGCTTCTGTGTTTGCGCGTACACTTGTGGCACTATAATATCTCCTGCTCAGTTGATGGCTCTCGACAGTAGTCGGAAGTTGTCGCCGTGGTCGAAATCGGCTAGGAGAACATCATCATACTTTCAACTCACAAGCAAGTATTTCTTGCTCGTACCAGGGCGCCCTACTTCGATGCGCAGCCCCGGTTTTAAGATCCAGTAGCGTAAATACGTCTCATCCCTAGTTTGGACCTTGGTCATAGTTTGTTTATTTCGACAGGTCAGCGAACACAACGCTTTTCTGATGATGCTTCTGCGCGCGCACTGCGAAGCGAAACAGCAAAGGCACGTCCACGATACGGCGGAGAATCGGTGAGTTATTTACCATCAACAAATGACAGCAATTTGCAATAATGATTTCGTATATTCACGCGAATATCACACATTTAAAAAAAAACTAGATAGGCTTCCCCCATAGGTGGGCTATGTTAGGCCACAAAAAATAGAGAAGTTACCTATGATGTATATTAGAATAGAAGTCGTTTAATCAACCATGTTCGTGTAAAGTTGATTTTAAATTTACTTTATTTCAAAGAGCACTTTGCGGTGAGGTGGAGGCTTAAGAGAATCTACCACCCATCTCATCCCATAGATGTCGTAAAAGTCGACAGAGAAAAATTAAAACTAGAAGATGCGGCACCTTCTTGAAGAATAAACTGCGGTTGCCAACCCGCCTGCTAAGCGTGGCAACTATGGGGCCCTGGGCGACCTACCTAGACGGATTCCTGCATAGAAATCCTACCACCAGAAACTACTAACTTTACTATACTACTATATTCAATAAGAGTCGGTAGACCTCGGCGCGATCAGATATGCCGATGTGAAGTCAGGAAAAAGTATGCTTACCTGATCGACCAATTTATTTGCTATCTCGAGTTTCCAGCTACGTGATTACACCATACCACAGTAATTTAATGGATTGTTTTTTTTTCTCAGTTCGGAGTTCCTAAACCAATATTTGGGTGGCAGCACGATATTCATGAAAGCCAAGCGATCGCTTTCAAGTGGTTTCGACCATTTGCTGAAGAGAAAGGCGAGCAGAGACGACAGCAGCATGATCACACCGCAAGTCAAGAAGGTGAGAGAATCATAATGTAATCTTTGTAATAGTGACTTACAAAACGTTTCAAACGCGTCGCATTTAATATATTTAGTATATGGCGGACTTACAAATAAATAAAATTGTCTGTTTGTAATAAAAAAAATAACAGCTTTTTACTCATTGCTGATGTATGAACATACGGTACGGACAAGAAAAAAACATGTATCAAAATTTTTGTCTGTCTGTCTGTCTGTTTGTTCCGGTCCGGATAATCTCCAAAACGGCTCGACCGATTTTGACGGGACTTTCACTGACAGATAGTTGAAATTATAGCTGATAACTTAGGCTACTTTAATATTTGAAAAATAAGGCGCAAGTATGAAATTGAAGGCGCTCGCCCTAAATTTCATAGTACGCGAACGACGTGAGTTCGATCCCCGGTGGCGGAACCACTAAATTTATTCTGCAATTTTAAGTGCCGATTTACTACGTGCTCAGCGGCGAAGGAAAAATCGTGAGTAAACCTGCAAGTCTAAGGAAAGAGAGTGTCTAACCTCTCTCTCCTCTCGGGGGCCGTTAGATGTTCCTGCAATCCCTAAGTCTATAACGAAACCCGCGAAATAAACTGGGTCGGCAGATTCCCCAACGTTGTCGCCACGCGGTCCAAAACTATTTACTGAATTATTGTCCTTAGGAACCATCACCACTCCCTCCACCATTGGTATTGGAAACGTCATCCGAGCCGTCAGGGTCGGAGTTGCTGCCGCCGGATGTCAATAGATCCAAGTCCTTGTCTCCTGCCATGAATGCAATTGAGAAAGGTATGTCTTACTAGCTCTGTATACCTTGAAATATGCAACAAACAATCAAATACAAATTAGTTATTAATATGAAAAATGATTTTCTTGTTAATTTCTTTTGCTTGTTTTTGTCAATCACTCAAATTATTTGACAGCTGTCACTTAGTGAATCCATGCATGCATCTAGGTTGGTATCATAGCAGTGGCAGTTATTCTGCCGTCAAGCAGTAGTGTGCAAACATCGCTGTATCGGTTTGAAGGCCACTGACAGCTAGTGTAATTATTGAGCATGTGACACTTAAGAACTGACGTGTCAGGGTGATGAGCGCAGTGTGGTAACAAACTGAACTTTACAGCGCAAACGTTTTGAGTGACATCATGACTGATATGGGCAGGTGGCAGCTACCACCAGGTGAACAATTTCCTTCCATTTTCACTTACTATTAATAAAATGTTGTATTAATAGCTAAGTGTCCTGACCATTATATCATATTGCCGATAAATGTCCGGCAGAGAAGAATAGTACCTACCTCTTTCCTACCGAGGTGTCGTAAGAGGCGACTAAGGTATTGTACGGCCAGTCTTTATTCGTGCAGAATAACACCATAATATGCAATGCTGTTATCGTGGGGAGTAAGAATTTTTTGACTGTCGTCTCGTTTACCGCGTGGGCGAAAACTGGGCTACCCGAGTTGCCTCCGCCTAACTCTTTATATGGGAAAAAGACGTTACAACATGTATATATGTATGCAACGAGTGCGTCAGGGCGAACAAAATTCTGAGTATGCTATGATAGACACATAATGTCTATGTTAGTTTTTGTCTGGGACATGTACTCGTAGCAACGTAGACTGAAGTGCCATTATCGTAACCAATGACTACCACTAAACTGACAGAAAAATGATTTTGTAATTAGTTACATAAAAAAATTAACTATTTATCCATGGGGATCAAAATAATTATAGACCTCGTTATAGAAATGTAAAAAAAAAAACTTTTCTGCTGACGTAAACATAAACAAATATTGCTATTTAGTCATGCTATTTAGCCCTGTTGTGGCGGCCTAAGAGAATCTACCAGCCCCATCACATCTCGTGGATGTCGTAAAAGTCGACGGAGGGAGAATGAAAACCAGGAGATGGGCAGCGGCATCTTCCTGGAACATCTGAATAAATGAACTGCAGTTGCCAACCCGCCTACCAAGCATGGCAGCTATGGCAAATCCCTCCAAAATGAGAGCTACAAACTTTTTGATGCTCTGACCTTATTTTTTTAAGCTGACTGTCTATCTTAGCAAATTAAAATTTTGTTCAGCCAGCGCGCCCAATGTTCTGTCACTACGATTAGACCGTATTTTTTTTAATTTAAAGATGACTGTAACAGCTAAATAATTGTCACAATAAAATAGAAGTATATTCACGTTCACTATAGTTACGAGGAATTAAAAGTCTTTTGATAAAAGGCTTTAAGAGTTATTTTTGAGTGCAATTGTAAATAATTAATTTACATCAAAAAAAAAAGGTATTTTAGTAAGTAATTAAGAGCCATTTTTGCATGTATACAACTAGACTTTCACTTAGTATAATAACTTTCTTTAGAGCAACCGGGGTCTCCTAAGACCGTCATTCCGCCTCCACTGGAGGAGGAACCGGAGGATTTGAGAGATGAAACTGCGCCTGTCAATTCTCCCATGATGGATATGTTAGTATGCTAATTCTATAATTTTTTACATTAGTTGCTGCTAGGTGCTATTCTACTCTGCCGTACACGTGTCGGCAGAGTAGAATAATACCTCTTTTCTACCGAGGTGTCGTCGTATGAAACTTGACTCATATCAAAAAGGGCGAAAAGTGGGCTACGTGTATGGCCTCTGCCTGCCCCTTATATGGAAAAAGGCGTGACTGTATGTATGTGGTATGTATGTTATATTAGTTCGTGCCGGAAAGGCGTAAGAAATCCTGCTACGCCGTCTTATCTCGTGGATATGTTCATGCTGACTAAGCGAAATTCTCTTTAAAACCAATTATTTGTGTTCCATTTTTTTTTTTTGCTGCTCCAAAATATACCAATACAGTTTAAAAAAATACAGTGTAAAACTTTAACTTCGCCGCTGTCTTCTACTCAGTTACATACATACATAAGATCACGACTGTATCCCATAAGGGGTAGTCAGAGACCTGGCACACACTGCAAAAACAGATGACTGCCACAATCCACGTTTCACCAAAACAATATAATGCACTTGGTGTGATAGGTGGTGAGCCCATCGCCACCATGCGCTGTTGGGTGCACAGTGCAGTTTAATTCCTTAGTATTTTTTTTATTCCTTCTACTCAGTTACTCATCATTAATTCATTGATTTCAGCATATCTCTAGTCCAAGTCAAAGTCAAAATTTCTTTATCCAATTTAGGCCTGTTCAAAGCTCTTATGAACGACAAAAAATCCGCTGCTGAACATAGGCCTCCCCCATAGATTGCCACAAGAGCTCTCATTTTGGGCAGCTTATTTATTCAGATTTTCCAGAAAGATGCTGCTGCCTATCCCCTGGTTTTCATTTTCCCTCTGTCGACTCTTACGACATCCACGGGATGAAATGGGGTGGTCGATTCTTTAAAGCCGCCACCACACGGCATACTCTGCTACTCACCACACTATATTGTTTATTTGAAAAAAAACTTGTCAGAACGATACTCGACTGTATCGACTGATATCCATACTAATATTATAGATGCGAAAGTGACTCTGTCTGTCCCTCTGTCTGTTTGTTATATTTTCACGGTTCAACCGCTGAACCCATCTTCGCGAAATGTTGCACATAGATAGCTGGCTTCCTGGAGATCGGTTGTCGAGTCTTGTGAGGTTGTGTTTTGTATGTGAAATGTATGTCTGTAAAACGCACGCGCGATACAGGAGAAATCCTACCGCGGGTTATCGCTTTTGTTTGCAAAAAAAAGCAAATATTGACTTCGGCTGGGAATATAGGACCCGGCGGCAAAGAAGCCATTTACTTTGACCACAATGCCACCAGGTTTTATTTCGTCTTTGTCTTCTGCAGATTCCTTAAAGTCAGTGATTCCCGACCAACTACAACTGAAGCCGGCAACGAATCGGACGCCACCTGGCGGCAAGCCATATACGAGAAGGCGATTCAGCCGCCGGAGGTACAAGAAGGTAGAGTTAAATATTATATTTTTTATTTAATTGCATTTAATTATCTATTGTCTCAAATTTATGGTAACGTAAAGCTTTCTGCAAGTGTCAAAACATTCAGGTTTTTTAAATGAATAAGTAGATTGATGGCGTCAATTCGAAAAGTGGCTGTAGTAATGTTTCAGCCTATTAATGTCCCACTGCTGAGCACAGGCCTCCACTCATTTCTGAGAGAGTTTTGGAGCTAGAAAGAATCCGCCACGCTGCTCCAATGCGGGTTGGCGGACTTCACATTTCTTCGAAATATTTTTTATTCTTCGGACATGCAGGTTTCCTCACGATGTTTTCCTTCACCGCCGAGCACTAGGTAAATCGGCACATAAAATTGCAATTTACAATTTTAGTGGTGCCGGCACCGGGAATCGAACCCAGGTCACTCGCGTACCATGAAATTTAAAGCGAGCGCCTAGCCCCTGAGCTACCACGGCTCGTGGCTGTAGTGTTTTAATTGAATTTTGTAATTTTTGTGTAACATCAAAAATATACGCAGAAATTACAAAATGCAATAAAACACTACCGCCCCTTATCGAGTTGGCGCCAAAAGTAACAAAAAGATGAAAATTATGGTAACAGTCGTAAGTGTTGGAACAATATTCCACTGGTTCTTACTAGTCAATGTAATGTCTTGTTCTAGTATTTAATTTTATTCTTGTTATATTATTTGGATAGGTGACTGCATAGTAAATTCTGCCATTGACACATGGAAGGTATCTGCGTTGGATTTCTTGCCAACGTAATGCTGAGCTGAAACCATATCGATCCAGCATCGCAATTTTGTTTTTATTTACAATAGGTTTTGTACTATTTTCTTTTATTCGATAAAGTGATGAAACGAGCAAAACGTTCACCTGATGGTAAGTGCAACGTCTGCCCATAACAAATGCTGTGTCACCCAGAAAATTTCTGTGTGATACCACACTGTGCCCATCACCCTGAGACATAAGTTCTTAAGTCTCATATGCCCAGTGATTACACTAGCTCTCAATGCCCTTCAAACCGAAACGCGTAATGTTTGCACACCACTGCTTCACGGCAGAATAACTGGCACTGGGGTGGTACCTACCTAGACGGATTCTTGTATAGGAATCCTACCACTAGAGGTAATCATTTTCTTATTGTGTTTGCTGGATTGATTAGGTGAGTTATTATATTATTATTAAAATCTGCCAGTGTCAAAGTAGCATATTCTGATATCTTTTTAGGAATAAGAACAAGACTAAGAAAAAAGTTCAATTTTAACGACGAATGTGACACATTACCAAATCAATTGCATTATAAAATAAAAGATAAGCACAACTACAAGCATCCGCGGTCCATACCAAATTCAATAAATTATTGATTAATAATCCTTGCTTGATTACAAATTATTTTTAGGTGAACTGACATCAAAGCATCTCCTCGGACGTCCGCATATCAATCAAGGCAAACGCAGCAAGGAACAACTGAGACAGCTTTGGAAGATGGCCATCGACCAAACTATTCTTCTGGTCAGGATGGAAAATGAGAATGCTAGATTGAAAGGTGAGTAGACGACAACTTTGTTTGATACCTGGTTTTCGAAAGACGGCGGAACATCGTTCTCAAAGATCATAATCATCATAATTTCAGCCCACACCAGGCCACTGTCGAACCTATCTCCCGCAAAGATCACCACATGACACGGTCCTTAGCCACAAGGAGCAAAACCATGCATTTCATATTACCATTTCTTAGATTACTTACTTGACTCATCGCCAACATTGAACAAATCCGTAAACTTCAAATACTCGTAACTTTTTATAGAACGAACCGATTTTAATAAAACAAAGACTAAATGTTACAGGAAGATACCCTCTACGATTTTCTTACTGAGTCTTTTCATAAAATTTAGTACTTTAGGCGTGATGCGTTCACAAACAAACAGACAGAAAGACAGACAGACAGACAGACTTTTCTAAAAATGATAGAAATGTATTCAGTGACTTATTTTTAGCCTCCCTCAATCATTTTTATCCCAAATTTTTTAAATGTACAGACACGTTAAGTTTACAGATCTAATATGTATAGATGTATTTTTGACAAAGATAAAAAAAATAACAAAATAGGAGTTTTGTTCTTTCTATGAAATGGCAGGTCGTCGCTCTATCTAGTGGGGGGTCGTTCATGTCGTCAGAGATGCAAAATTTAAATCATTCGTAACGGTATTGGGGCAGCGATGCGGTACGATATGGTACTGAGATTAACATTCCGCTTGTCCAATGTTCCAATTATTTTCCTAATTTAGGAGAACCCTACGTCCAGCTGCGGGCAAGAAGATAAGTCAGTTTTTACCATCTGTCAAGTGTAACATCCCTCTACAAGACTGCAGGAGTATACAAGCTGGATTGTGAATGTGGTCTCTCTTACATGGGGCAAACTAAAAGATCCATTAAAACTCGCGTTAAAGTACATACTCGTATAGCTGAGGTGAAGCATCGACGGTCTAGGAAGTCTGCAGTCTGTGACCATGTTCTGGATCACTCCAACCATTACATCAGAATTGATAGACGACAAATCCTTGCAAAAGAACACCGATTCCTACCAAGGATGATTCGCGAGGCTATTGAAAAAAAACATCCTAATTTCAACAGGGAAGGTCGTTGGGTATACCACCGGCTTGGGATCCTATAATTAATAAAGTTAAATCAAAAACCAAGCATACCACTGCAAGTCTTCAAGGCACAGTAAGCTTTTTCTGCGTAGACTAAAAAACAAAATATAACACTTAAAAGCTGAAGGTACCCCAGGTTAACAACTATGACATCGGGACATCTGTCACCTCAGTCCTCCCGTGACCATGGGTGCTGTAAAGCGCTCGAAACGTCGGATTATAAAGAGTCAAAATTGAACGCAATAAAATCCTTAAAAATAGTTTTATCGAACTATTACTATTAATGAAGGCAGCTTATGATGAGAACCATAATTAACCGATTATTATATTTGATAAATTTGTCAATTAATATGTGCAACCAATTAAATGAATTATTTAATCGATATCGATATAGAAATACTCATAACTATTATTGCCTATTTATATTAAAAGTGCAAGCGAGAGATACAGTCAAGCTATTTATTGTTCTGGGACTCAATTACTTCGCATCTGTAGAATATTTTTTCTCAGATTTGATAGAAACTTTTTAATATTTATTTGTTTTATATTTTCTCGCGCATTTCAATTTTACTTTTTTTACTTTATCATTTACTTAATCATTAGTAAGATCCATAATTTTTGTAGTGTTTTGAATTTTATTTATGACGTCACGTCTTCCTTCGACTAAAACAAAGTAAAATGACGGGAATCATTTCTTGATACGTCATATTCCGCGTGTCGTAGAGTGTGGTTAGCCAAAATTTAATAAAGTAAAAAGATAAAGTCTTTGTTGGGCTTTGGTTTGTGTTTTACATATTGAAGCCGTGTGGTGGCGGCTCGTTAAAAGACTACTACCACTCCATCTCATCCAATGGATCTCGTAGAAGGCGAGTAAGGAGTTAAACTGCATTGTGCACCCAACAGCGCATGGTGGCGATGGGCTCACCACCTATAGTGCATAGTAGTGCAAGTGCATTATATTGTTTTGGTGAAACGTGGATTGTGGCAGTCATCTGTTTTTGCAGTGAGTGTCCAGTCTCTGACTACCCCTTATGGGATACAGTCGTAATCTTATGTATGTATGTAAGTTCAATTGACTAAAATCATAATTAGTCTAAAATTAACGTACAGAAATGATGCATAGAATAACGCTAAAAATGGCTAATGGAGTAAGAAAACATCGTTGTTGGCTTAATCATTTCAGCCTATCACTAGTCCACTGCTGAACATAGGCCTCCCCCATAGATTACGACAAAAGTATACATACGTACATAGTATGTATGTTTACTTATTGAATTTTTTTAAACGACAGAAAGCGAGGAGTCGTCGGCGGTGCGTCGTATAAAACTGGAGTATTCGGAGATGGGCGCCTGCGACGCGGGCTGTGGTGCTGATGTGGGACTCGCTGCTGGCGCGTGACCCGTCGCAGCCCGCCGCCAGGGTCGACCGGCACATGCTCACTCAGGCCGTACGCAGAGGTATTCAGCGCTAATATTATATTGTATTTAGCGCTAGCCATTAAGCCCAATCTAAAGAAAGACAATGTTATTTTGCGTCGTCGACCGCGTATGCCACAAGGAACTGAAAATCGCAACTATAATGTTAAATGAGTCATCGAGCATCGACGTCGTCACGCCCAGCTTCTGACTTACCTTGGCTTGGTCTTGATCTTGGAATAGTAGTGTAGCCAACATTATGATTTTCCATATTTTTCAATCCATCCATTGAATGTGTCGGGCAAAACATTCATTATATTTCATCGGATATGTTTTATTAATATTTATCGTTTTTTTTTTTAGGTTCGTTCTATATTCGATGTCTTATTACCACTCATAATTGTCCTATATTGTCATATTTTTTAATCAGTTCTGTTCACTTAGTTGTATTTGTTGTATATAGACACGTACGTGCGTTCGCTTCTCTTACTACGTAGTGACTCCACTGAAAGACCAGCGCTGCGGTCTTTCCGCAGCATTCTTTGCTGAGTGGAGTCCTATTTCGACTTCACAATACAGCGTCACTTTTGTTTTCAGTGTTTTACGGATTCTTGTTTATTTTTTTTTATTGTACTGTATATTTTTTATTTGCATTCTCTGTGTGGTTTCTGTATTGTGTACGTGGAATAAAGTCTATGTCTATGAGTTACCGTCACGAAAGTAAACAACAAACAGTCAGACAATAAAAAGTATTCAAGTAGGGCACGTGTTACACCTCAGCACCAAGTCAATATCAAGTACAATTATATTAGGTGTGCGACAGTGAAATCCTCTAGGATGATATGCTCAGTAACAAAAGTAAAGGAGAGAAAGTTAATTTGCTAAGATCCGCATGCAAAATGTAAATAGGTGTGTATTACCTAGTTTTGAAGAGCACCGCCCGCCCTCCCTCAACAGCGTGCACAAGAAAACCAATACCGCCACCAGATACCCTCCAACCAACAACACAACCACTAGGCAATACACACCACTGAAGTCGAGAACACGACACGTGTTTCACCACAAAACGAGGCATTATCAAGTGTTATTGACTCTACGACAGTCAGCCGCCGAGCCGCTTTATTTAAATGGATTTCCGCAAAATAACGCCAGTAGGTTTTCCGAATCGATACGCCTTAGGGACCTTCAAGAAAAGAGCCTATTCCTTCCTCAAAGACCGGCAACGCACCAGCGACTCCTGGTGTTGCGGATGTTCACATCAGGTGAGCCGCTTGCTCGTTTGCCCCCCTCTTCTATAAAAAAAGAACAGTGCGGTAAGGTGCGTTGTGTGCGCAGGCGTGCCGCGCGTGTCCCGCGGCGCGGTGTGGTACTTCCTGGCGGAGCAGGCCAGCCTGCGCGCGGCCCCTCCCGACGTGCGCGCCTGCCCGCTGTACCACGCGCCCTACCGCGCGCTGCTGGCCGGACTCACCAAGCACCAGCACGCGATCCTCATCGACTTGGGTAAGTTTTTCCTTTGCGCGAAAACTTTTTTACATTGTCTTCCATACTTAGACCCGATTTCACCGATTGCTTCTGGAAACCAAGTTTGATAAAATCGCGTTTTGCTTGACTGAGTTCAAATGTATCATTCGATCTACGGTTTTCGTCTAACCGACTTTCACCGACTCCATTTTGATAACGTTTAGAAAAACGAAGTTTACATGAATATATCGTCACAATCTACAACAAAAAGATGATATTTTTCGTATTATGCAACATCAAACAGCCTGTTTTTATGCATATGTTACGCAAAGGTATGCAAACAATAAATAATACGAATTAAAAATAATTTTGTGTTTACATAGTTGTGCAATTGCCAATGACAGCTCTCTTAACGCGTTTGAAGAGCTGAACATCGTAAATTGGGCTTTCAGAATTTGAACCGCGTTTAGCATTGACTGCGTTCATTTAATGTTGAATGAAATCCGGCCTAAGGTGCCTTGCCGTGTGGTGGCGGCTTAAGATAATCTACCATCACATCGCATCCCCTTGGGTTCCGTAAGAGTCGACAGAATGAAAATAGAAACAAGGAGATGAGCAACAGCATCTTCCTGGGACATTTCAATAAATGAACTGCGATTGCAAAGCCGCCTGCCAAACGTGTCGACTATGGCAAAATCGCCCAAAGTGAAAGCAACTGATATTCAGTAGGTACCACCCCAAGGTCAGTTATTCTGCCGTGAAGCAGTAGTGTGCAAACATTACTGTGTTTCGGTTTGAAGGGCACTGTGAGGTAGCGTAATCACAGGGCATATGAGACTTAGAACTGATGTCTCAGGTTGATGGGCACAGTGAGGTGTTACACAGAAATGTTCTGGGTGACACAGCATTTGTTATGGGCAGACGTTGCACTTACCATCAGGTGAACGTTTTGCTCGTTTCATCACTTTGTACAATCAAAAAAAAAAACAATTTTCTTTATTTCCTGTAAACTATACATTCTAACACTGTCTAGGTCGCACATTCCCGAAGCACTCTTACTTCGCGGCGGCACTGGGCCCCGGGCAATTGGCACTGTACAACATTCTGAAGGCATACTCGCTGTTGGACCCCGATGTGGGCTACTGTCAGGGTCTGAGCTTTGTTGCCGGCGTACTGCTGTTACATGTGAGTGGCTTATGATATTCCTTACCGTACTAGTTTTTATTTATTTATTTAAAACTTTATTTGCACACCCAAAAAAGGGCTTCATGCTACAAGGCATTCTCTACCAGTCTACCATCGGGTCGAGCAGAAAATATGTAGTAAAAAATAACCTCAGTTAATCTACAAAAAAGTACTAAAATGTAAATAAAGAAACTATTCTGTAATATGTATTAATAATAACAAAAAATAAATATGTTTAATATTTTTCTGAAGCCGCCAATAGCGGAGAATATGAATGAATTTATTCCTTGCCGTTTTTAACTTGATTTCTTGGTTGTCTTTTCGGTTTCAATCTCGAATGTCAATTTTGACCTACTTTCCGATGTTCGATTCGGCTAAAATTCTTCAAGTGACAATGCAACAATATGGTACCATGGAGCTGGTCGGATGATGTAGCCTGAAGTTGGGCTCGTGGAATTTGTTTTGACAAGCAACATTTAAATTCTACTGCTGGACATACGCCCCACACACGCCCCCACAAATAAAGGCTTGAAACAACAATATGATTTTTGTTTCAAACTTATTTCATGAACGGAAGCAAAGCGTATTGATTTGCAAACCGTACCTGCCGTGCAGTACGGTGCGTATCGTATACATATACAGAAATGTCAGAAAGGTCAAGTGACCGCCGGCAGTTGGCCAAAGAACCATCTAAAGAATGTCTGACCAATATTAAGCTGCGTCGAACATGATTAATGTCTGATACTGCGATCGGAAATCCGTCTGCTAATACAGCAAATCGACACCTAAATAAAGGTTTGTTTAGCGGCTGACGATGGATGTTAAACTGTATTCTATTTAATCATAGAGCTTGAAATAATTCGTAGATGGAAGAAGCGGAGGCGTTCGTGTTGCTCCGGCATCTGATGTTCCGACGCGGATTGAGAAAGCAGTACCTGCCTGACATGAGTGCTCTTCAGGTTCAGGTAAAATTATCACATTTTATGTCAAACTTAACGCACTTTTTTTTTAAAGTAGCGTCGTGACGGTCTGTCCTCTAATTCGAGATAGAATCTCGAAATATAGACTTTCCACTGCTGGACAGTGGTCTACGATCCCCGGAACTTCTTCCACACGCTAGATTATCTTGTTACTATAGTTATAGCAGCAGGAGAGTATGAATGTTTGAACGCGCTAATCTCAGAAACTATAAGTGCGATTTGAAAAAATATTTTTGTATTAGGCCGCCCGTTTATTAAGTAAGGTTCTAGGTTGTAACACTTCAAGCTACAGCCTTAAAGCGCCGCATGTTGAGAACCGAACATTGCCGAGAAGGGCCTTTGTTGATTATCAGCGAGGTACCTGTCGTATTTTTTTTATTGGATAGTTTGACGAAAGGAGCAAAACTTTCACCTGATGGTAAGTGCAACGTGTGCCCATAACAAATGCTACGTCACTCGGAACATTTCTGTGTGACACGACACTGCGCCCGTCACCCTAAGACAACTTATTCTGCCGTGAAGCAGTAGTGTGCAAACATTACTGTTTCGGTTTGAAGGGCACTGTGAGCTAGCGTAATCACTGGGCATATCAGACTTAAGAACTGATGTCTCAGGGTGACGGGCGCATTGTGGTGTCACACTGTTCTGGGTGACATAGCATTTGTTATGGGCAGACGTTGCACTTACCATCAGGTGAACGTTTTGCTCGTTCCATCACTTTTATTTAAAAAAAAATCATATGGGGAGGCTTATTTAATTCGGGTCGGTGGACAGCTATTGGAAATATTTTTATTTATGTATTTAATCCCCATCGTAACATCTTAATCTAAGGAATACGATGAGCGGACTTAATGCCTAGAGACATTCTCTGCCGGGTGCAAATATGTGATAAATGTGGAGTCAGGTTTGAAAATATAAATACTATTACATAATAATTATATAATAAAATAAATAACCAATATGTATCTATTAACAAAATTAACATAGATAAATGCATACATACAAGTAATAAATATAATACACATACATACATAAGATCACGACTGTATCCCATAAGGGGTAGTCAGTGACTGGGCACTCACTGCAAAAACAGATGACTGCCACAATCCACCGTTTCACCAAAACTAATATAATGCACTTGGTGCGATAGGTGGTGAGCCCATCGCCATCATGCGCTGTTGGGTGCACAGTGCAGTTTAATTCCTTACTCGCCTTTTTACGAGATCCATTGGATGAGATGGAGTGGTAGTATTCTTATAATACACCAATAATACATATATAAACAAAATAAGAGGTGATATTAATATATGTTTTTGTTTTCCGACTTGTACGTTAAATAATGTGAATAAAATATCCTCAGCTATACCAACTGTCCCGTTTGCTTCGCGACCACGAACCGGAGCTCCACAACAAGCTGGAGTCGCTGGACATCTCGCCAGCGCTGTACGCGGCGCCCTGGATGCTCACGCTCTTCACCAGCCAGTTCCCCCTGGGCTTCGTCGTCAGAGTGTTCGGTGAGTTTAGTAAATAGAGATATATCTGCACGTTGGCGCCAAAGGAAGTCGAACACCGACCATAGAGTCACGCAATCATTAGCAACAGGCATCCGTCTAGGAAGGTACTAGCGCAGTGCCAGTTATTCTGCAAATGTGGCAAGCGGTAGTGTGCGAATATTACTGTGTTTTGGTCTGAAGGGCACTGATAGCTAGTGTAGTATATGTGACTTAAGAACTCATGTCTGGGTGACGAGCACAGTATGATGGCACACAGAAATGCACTGGATGACACAGCATTTTGTATGGACAGACGTTCCACTTACCATGAGGTGAACGTTTTCCTGGTTCTGCTACAGTGGCCTTCAGACCAAAACACAGTATTCTTTTCTCACTACTGCTTAATGGATGAACAACTGGCGCTGCGGTGGTACCTACCTAGACGGTTTCCTTGAACTGCTTAAAGTTACGAAGAATTCAGTTACTCTGTACGCTAAGTCATCAACATTTTTTAAACGATGCCCCACAGAAGGATTTCTACTGTAACTTGGGTGTGGTTTTAAAGACATAAATTCCACAAGCGCAACACAACCAGGCCCGAAAACCAACAATTTGTGGTTTTGCACAAATGTTGATTCCGGCTGGGATTCGAGGATCCGCGGCGTAGAAGTCAGGACTGTGATATGTTCCGTCGTTTACAGATCTCATCTTCCTGGAGTCCTTGGACGTGGTGTTCGCTGTGTCCCTGGCATTGCTAACAGCGCACAAGGACGGGCTGATGATGTGCGAGAGTTGCGAAGAAGCAGCCGAATATCTCAAGCACAAGCTGCCCGACATGGACAAGGGGATCTACGAGAAGGTCATGAAGAAGGTAGGGCTGACGCTGCTTGTAGATATAAAATAAGACGCTGAAAAATATTGCCGATAGGTGACCGGCAGAGTAGAATAGGACCTTAAATACCGAGGTGTCGTAAGAGGCGACTAAGATAATTGTACGGACAGCCCTTATACGTGCAAAACAACACCATAATATGTAATGCTGTCCTTATACTTTTCATGTTAACGGAATGGGGGTTAAGATTTTTTTAACCCTACCACAAAAAAAAACGTCTCGTCTTTCACGTGTCGTGGTCTCGATTTCAGTGGTGTATATTACGTAGTGGTATTGTAGTGGCGGAGGGTATCTGGTGGCGGTTACTGAGGGAGGGCGGGCGGTGCTCTTCGAAAATTAGGTAATATACACCATTTTATATTTTTAATGCGGATCTTAGTAAATTTACTTCCTCTCCTACATTATAATGGATTTCCGCAAAGCAACACCTGATTCTATTATCCATGCATAATAATAATCATACAACATTTTGACACAACTAATGTGTATCGCAATCGTCTTGCGGCACTACACATTCTTTTACCATGGCAGGTGCAGAGCTTGGACATAAGGCGGCAGCTGAGCGAATACGCTGTGGAGTACGCAGTGCTGCGCGAGGAGATGCCGCGCCTGGCCGCGCTCACCGACACCAACAAGCAGCTGGCCGCGGAGAATCAGCGGATGGCCGAGGAGTTGGACGTGAGTTGATTCTAATTCATCGGCATCACCATTTCCTAAGCCACTTTATATGCCCTACCCCATGACATCTGATCGGATAAGGGGATGGCAGAGGAGTTGGATGTGAGTATGACATGATTGTATAAGGGAATTACAGATGAGTTGGATTCTAAATCATCCTCATCAACAACTCGCAAGTCATGGTTAATTGTATAAGGTCTGGAAATTTTTATGATCTGGCATAACTGAGAAGATTATTCCGCCTTTTGTTATTATTAGAATGAATTAGTGATCCTTGTGACCATAGACACCTTATCACGTTGACTGTCCTGACTACTTAGTGTACCACTTCTATTAACCGTTTTACTATATATTCAAATGAGGTTGGTGGTAGGATTCCTATGCAGGAATCCGTCTAGGTAGATACCACCACAGGGCCAGTTATTCAACCTTGAAGCAGTAGTGTGCAAACATTACCGTGTTTCGGTTTGAAGGCACTGAGAGCTAGCGTAATCACTGGGCATATGAGACTTAAGAACTGATTTCTCAGGGTGATGGGCACAGTGAGGTGCCATAGAGAAATGTTCTGAGTGACACAGCATTTGTTATGGGCAGACGTTGCACTTATCATCAGGTGAACGTTTTGCTCGTTTCATCACTTTATCTAATAATTAAAAAAAATATATCGCTGAAATAAATCGTTCCTAAGTTTCGTATTACCCGTTTCGTTTTTCGTATGAAGTTTCTTATTTTTTAACTGTATATTTTTTGTATCATTCTAGTCTGCCATGGAAGCAATAACAAGCTACCAAAGGACCCAAACACGCCTCGAAGCCCAGAACAAAGCCATGGATCAGCAACTGACGTTACTCAGTCGGTACATAACCAACCATAGACAAGATGTGCCCATAGAAGTGAAACGGATCGTCCAAATGTACAACAAGAAGTTATCGTTCAGCTCCAAAATCTTCTCTTCCAAGTTCACGTCAAACGAGGAAGAAGAAGACCCGAGGAAGAATTTCAAAACAGGCGTCAGCGCTCCGAACCTATTCTCCAAAATATCCAAGGAGGACGTGATGAACGCGGCGAACAAAGAGAGGAACAAATCATCACCGGATACCGACAGAAAGCATTTCCTCATGAAGAAGTCACAGTCCATCCACTCCGGTTTGATAGCGAATCCTAAACACTATCAGATGAAAGTCCTAGAGGAGAAGTCGGAGAACCAAAATCAATTCCGGACGGAAATCATCTCCGAATCGCTTAGGGAGTTGGGTAGGAAGAACTCCGGGTACTTCGCGAACACTCACGAGCAGATACGGCAAGAGAGACTCTTCGAGCAGCAACTGAAGCACGACTTCGATGAAAACCTGAAGAAGCTGGACCAGAAACTGACACCCGGTTCATATTTAGACGACTTAAGCATCTTCCAAAGCAGAAAGAGCATGTCACTGAATTTGAGACCTAATCCAAAGGCGCAAGATTCAAAATTGAACGACAGCGGATTCGTGACACCTTTAAGCCCAAACGACAGCGACAAGAAAGACGATAACGTTTCTATTGTATCTCATCCGTTGAGTGACTGCGACGTAGATATCAAGTTCGATGGTCAGTCGACTAAGCTGAAACAAATCAGACCTTTGAAACCTCACTGCAATGTAGACACGGCGCATTCATAATAACAAAAAATATGTTTAACAAATGTCCTGGTCGAAGAGTCCGAAGCTATCAACTGCGCAGGAGATGCTATAACAACAGTGGTGCAATGTCAGAGACAAGGGGACCACACCACAACCGGACTCGAAAATCAACAACTCAAAAAAAACCCAGGGATCCGCGGTGCAGTAGTCGTTTATTCTGACTAGGTCACGCTGTCGTCTGTAAAAAAAAATACATAAACTACGTAGTTAATATATTTGAACGGCCACGCAGCGCTGTGTTCGGGTTCCAAGTTCAAGATAGCCTGGGTAACTTGATATTTGGGCCGTCTATTCTGCATCGTGGTCAGATAAGCTTAATTCTTAAGATACGTCATCCAAAGGCATTGATTTTAATTTCGCAACAGGTGGACTCGTTCTTTCCTTTGAAAATATTAAAGAAACATTAATATTGTATGTCTTTAATAGCCTGTTTATACCCGCTGCTGGATTTGAACCTCAACCAAGAAGGGGTGAAGAGGGCGGATTTTCCGCTTGGCATGCAATGTCAGAACCAGACATCTCGCACCTTAAACGTTTCTACCGATAACCGGTCTGTGTATTTTCGGCCTGGTATTTTTGGATGGAAGCCATGATATCTTGCTGTCATTTCCATCAGTCGACTCTAACGATATCCACGGAATGAGATAGGACTGGCAAAGGCCTATCAGATTCTGCACAAAAGGCTAAAGAATCGAAAATTACTTTGAGATTCTTTACCAATGTTCTGTTACTGGTGATACCGTCCGGGCTCTACCGTCTCTGTCCTTCTCGCCACCTCTAAAATTGTTCTGCCAATTTACCACCTGCTGAACGGTAAAGGAAAGTATCGTGAGGAAACCTGCGTGAAATAAAAATATCTCGAGGACATGTGAAGTCCGCCAACCCGCATAGGAGCAGCGTCGCGGACTGTTCCCGGCTCCATAACCCTCTTAGATATGAGAGGAGGCCTGCGCTCAGCATTGGGCCATTTATAGACTGATGATGATGACTTTGATCTGCCGCATGAAGGTGCGTTTTGTGCCGTGTGGTAGAGGCGTGAGAGGATGTACAACCCCATCTTATTCCATGGATGTGAAAAGTCGATTTTAGGAAACTCCAAAAAAGTTCCTCTTGCTCTCCGACAGATGGCGGATGACCTTTAATATGCCAGACCTACATTATCCAGATCGGTGACGAATAGGAACGTCTAAGGTGTCTAATGCTAGTAATACTGGTCTCTAGTAATGCGCCAGGTATGGCGATTACACTGAATTCTCCCAACTTCACTTTCACTGGTGGTAGGATTCCTATGCAGGAATCCGTCCAGGTAGGTAACACCCCAGGGCCATTTCTGCCGTGAAGCAGTAGTGTGCAAACATTACTGTGTTTCGGTTTGAAGGGCACCGAGAGCTAGCGTTATCACTGGGCATATGAGACTTAAGAACTGATGTCTCAGGGTGACGGGTGCATTGTGGTCTCACACAGTTCTGGGATGACACAGCATTTGTTATGGGCAGACGTTGCACTTACCATCAGGTGAACATTTTGCTCGTTCGGGCTTGTCCAGCAGTGGACTATTCAAAATCTTTGATGATAGCGAATATCTAATTCAATTATATAAGAAAAGAAGTACGTACTCACATTGTGTGCTGCTAAATAATGAAATAGTTGCACATCAACAATCATTGTACAGTCGATTTTAAATTTAATGTAAACACTTTTTCTCGGATAACAGTGTCTCTAATGTGAATGGGTCTGGACAGTTTTTCATATCTTCTTTAGAAAAGGGTATCTTTAATAGTAGAAGTTTTATTATTGTAAAGTAAAAAAAAGCCTTAAATTCAAAATAAATAGCAAACACACTAGAAAGTGGCCATCTTGCTCAATTTTAGTAAGTTGACAAACGAGCGCACAGGTCACCAGATGGTTAATGGTCACTATCGCCCATGAATAACTTCATAGTGAAGTGATGGAGAATCGATATGTAGGTGTTATCATCCCTGAGTACTAAGGTTACTAACGGGAACTCCATCTGAATGGACTGTCCGTTAATGACTCTTCAGATCTCTTCGAACACCATAACGGCTTGACTGGCGTAGTCGCTACAAGTCATTGGCTCATACGCTGCGGTCGTTGGTTAAGATAATAGATCCGGGTTTCTGTAAAACGCACCTACGCTACAAAAGATACGCGATACGCGCTTTTGTGGGGCGCTTCAAAATAAATACGAAACTGCTGGTATATGTTTCGTCTGTGTTGCTACTTTAAGCTGATTTTCTATATGGTACGGTATTCTATAATAGCGTGATCATACTCTGGTCGAGCTAGTTAGCTAAATATCACTATATTTATAAATAGAATAGGACACTTCTAGGCAAATATGCAGGACTATAATATGGTCATAATAATAAAAAATAAAAATCATATACTTCTCTATTTTTATTAAATGCAGTATTTCAAGGCATAATATACAAACTAACTTCATAATAGGGAAAAACCGGGCAACAAACATAGTATCGATAAAAAGAATAACCGATTCGATATGCCATCTTAATAATTACTTTTAAAATTTGGGTTAACAACTTTAAAAAATTTAACAGCTTTTTCCAAAGTACTGATTACAAAAAACTACTTTTTAAAAGACTAAAGGCTTGTTGATTAGCCTTTTATAAAAAAAATTCTACGTTTTTCCTTATCATTATGCATTTTGCCGCGGCTTCCTCTATGTTATTTTCTAAATATTATTGTCTATACACGTACTCTTGCTGATATGAAACTTAATAGTTTATGTATTAAATGTATGTGATTTAAAATAACATATTAATTTAGAAACGCCGAAATAATACCAAAGAATCATAAAAATGTATTAGTAAATTATATTCATTTATTAAGAACACAATAATGCACCATTGTTACGAAATAAATACAAATATACAAAATATGTTTACAATAACAAAGAACTACAGTTTATTTCTTTATAAATTCAAATTTATCAGAGCTTAAACATATATATTTTAAATAGGTTTAAAGTAGGCTGACTTTATATTTACATAATCACTTAAAACCGCCATTTTGTATATTCCGTGTCAATAGTTGTAGTCCGTAGTGCCTAGTATATTGGATAATGTTGTTCGTTTAGTTGTAAATTATATATTAGATCGAAATAAATGGCGCTGAAAATGTATTACCTTTATTTTTAAAGCAGTTCTTAACTTAAAAAAAAAATCTTAAAAAAAGATGTTTTAAATTTAATGTACGGCGTAATCAACGGTTTAGGTTCGAATATCGTAGATCCAAAATTCCTGTAATATGAAATATTATAATATAAATAAATGCTCCTCGGGAAACAAGTTTATAAGAAAAACTTTCGCATTTCCTATATTATTTATATTTTCCAGTGGCAACTTCCTTTTTTTTAAAGTAGTTGTATCTTTATACTTGTATCTTTTAGTTAAAAATGCTGATAAAAAAGAGCTTTTAGAAAAATTTTGCTTATTGTTGATTCATTTTTGGAACCGTTACGGATCTGTGGCCCGGCGCCACTTAGTATGCGAATGACCTGTATTCGAAAATCGACAAATAAAAAACATTTCGACGATGTGTGTTCAGCAGGACATTCAAAAGTTATTAATTTTTTAGTATTTTATATTTTAATAAGTAATATTTGTTTATTTAGCTTCTGTGTTTTGATTAAAAACTTAATAATATTACAATAGTTATGTTGTGAATATTCGCAAAGTTAAAATATTTTTGAACTTAAATGTGAATGCGGTTATTTTCAATTTTAAAATTACTTCACGTAAATATGAACCAAAAAACAATCACCTATTTTGAAAAATTGTTAACAAGTGCCGTATTGATTTGAGATAAAGATTTTGCTCAAAACTGTTAGAATACATAATACTTTACTTTTTTGCCTTCGCCAAAAGGTGGGAAAACACAGAAATGTACAGTCGAGTGCAATGACGTGCAGGCATATATTTTGAAAATTTACGTACCTTGTGACCTTCATGAGATTGCTCTGCTCTCGAGTGTACAAACTTAAGTTAATAAGTGAACAATAGAACAAGATATAGGGATTAATAAAGTTTTAGTTAAACGAAACGATTGTTTTATTTTTATTCACCATAGTTGTCACAATGAAGATAATGAAACTCTTTCTCCACACAACTATTTTAATTAATTTAATATGTTACGCTAAATTATTGAATGCGCCGTTTTTGAAATGCCGCTTTTTGTTACAAGGGATTTTAGCGACCTAAGTTTAGCTATATTATGAAACTCTTGCTATCTAGATTGAGCATTTCTTCTTTATCCTAAAACCGTTAATAGTCCACAGCTGGGCATAGGGAGGATTTCCTGTATTCTCCATGGTTATTACGTGCATAGGTGATCGCAGTTACAGACACTTGGCACTTAAGACGTTGCTGCTCGCCACCATTATCGTTGAATTAGCTTAGGGACGACTGGGATGGCTATGCCGTCCTCAATCGGGAGACAATGAGAATTCAATCTTAGTTTGCACCTAAGAAGCAAGCTAAGAACTAAGGTTATAACTCTGGTCTCAATTGAAGATGAAGGTCACGAAGTCCATCATCGGGCGGACCTCATTTGTCACCCTATCTTACAAAATCCAAATTATCTCATCTTATCTTAAGAATTTCTTAAACTATCTTTATTGCGAAATTCCATTATAATATAGGATCTTTCCTACTTTAGCGTTCTCAAGTTCATTTGCCAAGATCTATAGTTTTACACACTCCAGTGAGTATATAATTTCGGTGATGTAATTGCTGTTAGCCTTTTTTGGCTTTTACAGCTTCATCGGACACTGTGCTCACGGGCCAGGGGCCCGCGTGCCAGGTTTGGTTTGACCCAAACATAAATACATAAATAAACTCCTACAATAACCTCGAAATTCGGACTGACGCGTTCGCTGCGTGCTTGCGCGATTTAGAATATCCCTAAAAAAAATTTAAGTCTTCTAATGACCGTCCGAGGTAGTGACCGTCCGAGGTAGCGACCGTCCGAGGTAGACTCCAGTGAGTGCGGAGTCTGCGGAGACCCGACGCGCGGCAAGACATTTAGCTAGGTCGTGTTTGGTTGAGACTTGCGAGCGTGTGTAAATCGTAGTAAGTTTACCTACTACAACACACAACTACAACACTGTAAAAAAATGTTTAGTGTGAAGTGACGTAAAATATATTTAGTCTAGACACTCAAGCAATATATTTTTGGAACCGAATGGAGTACTTTTTTCACAATGCGCGGTGTCTTTGTGGAATTTATTTAATAATTAAGTTAACATTTAAAAAATAAATACAATTGTATGTCTTATATATGAAATAATAAGTCAACGAATGACGTAGAATATTTATTCATCGGTGTGCGCTTCTCTTCGAGCACTTCGCCAGTTCTTTATAAACGAGTCATCAAACGGCCCCTGAGCTACCACTGCTCTGTATCTGCTATTCACTGCTCTGTATTTGTATCTACTCTGTATCGTCATCCATGTTTTCTTTAATATTATAATAAAAACTACAACATTAAAAGATAAATAAATAAAAAATATCTAAATATAGTTCAATTTATCGGGTAATTGAAAATACTAGAAGATAAATGGATGACTTCAGGTATACAATGGAAATTCAAAATCCTGCATAATGAATGTCTTATGCCTAACCTGTTGGGTAACCTGCTTAGTGGCAGGTGAGAAGTATGGGTTCACATATTATTATTATTTATTTATTTATGGAAACTGTCGTAAACTATTTTCCAGTGTCAAGTAACATATTATCCAAGTATAAAATCTTAAAGCAGCGACTTTGGTCTTGAATTGAATTTTCCAATGACTACACTTTCACGATCACTTGCTGCATAATAAACTATCAACATTAAACATCAAAACTCAATATATATACAGAAATTACAAAATTTAATAAAAAAAACTACCGCCACTTTTCGTGTTGGCGCCAAAAGTCGATTCACATGTTGGTATTAGATAAGATATTAGTGACACCATTTCCGTTCGAAATTTAACATCACCGCCAATGCATTAATATATGACTGAATCAACGATGACAGACGAAGTAGAAAGAAAAACGATTGTGGATTCCTGGACAAATTTTGTCATCATAATCACAAAAACAACTTGGTAAATATCATGTAGCCAAACTAAAATTGTTTTAATTTGTCACTAAACACTTGGCGTGGCTGTTCACACGACTCAGCAAACAACAAGTGCTTAGTAAAAGAGATAGGAGTAGTGGGCTCGTAGTTTAGTAAATAGGATCGGCATATATTCACTCGCACTGGCAGGTTCACGAATACCAAGCACTAATTGGCAAATCTACACGCAATGGTGACTAAGGTATTTTACGGAAAGCCTTTATTGGTGCAGAATAACACCAAAATATGCAATGCGATCACTATACTGCTCGTGGGAACGCAATGAGTGTTAGAATTTTTTTGACTCCTACCAACTTGGTTCGCCGCGGGCTCGAAAAGTGGGCTACATGTGTGGCCTCTGCCTACCTTTTATATGGAAGAAAGGCGTGACTATGCATGTAAGGAGTTTTAAGCTCATGTAAACTATGCATTATCTTATACGTGGTCTGCGTTAAGCAGTGAGATGATGATGATATTTTAATTCTCATTTTGCTTAAACATACGCTACTATTGGCAACATAGATCACCAGATGGTTATTTTGATTATAAAAAGTTAAAAAAAAATACAAATTAATATTGTCTTTATTTATTTCAGTCACATTTTTACTACAGTAATTATTTGTAATTAAAAACTCTTAAAAGTAGATCTTAATTATTTCCTACTCATATTTATTTATTTTTATTAAATCTGTAGTCATAAAAATATGTTAATATAGATAGAAAATAATCCATATACAAGTGTAAAATCTTGAAAATATATATAACATATTCAAGTTTACTGAATAAACATCAGAACACATTTAACGAAAGTGTTTGTAACTCCTGCAGGGCTATTGCGTATACAAAGTGATGATCACTTATAAAAGTGTTGAACGAATATCTGCTAAATAACTGTTTGCATACTGGTTATGATTAACTAAAAAGACGTCATATGAAAAATAATCGTCATTTACGTTAACCATAACCAGTATGAATACAATTATTTATCAGATATTCGGTCAACATTTTTGTAAGTGATCTTCACTTCGGTTACCTAATAGCCCCGCAGGAATGTAGAATTTAATTCGTAATCTTAAATAAAATTTAGACACATACTATGACAATATAATAAGTCATAAGTATAACGATTAAATGAACACAACATTACATATAAATTTAAATGAAACTAATTTTACGGATTTTATCGCGTTTAATTTTATACTATTTATAACCCGACGTTTCGAGTGACCGAGTGAAGCCGGCCACAGTCGAGCGTGTACCTGCAGTCCTACCATATGTCAGAGGAGTCACGGACAAGATTGGCTATATCTTGAAGCGGGCTTCCATAAAAACATTTTTCAAGCCGCCGAAGAAGATAAGTCAATTTTTACCATCTGTCAAGTGTAACATCCCTCTACAAGATGCAGGAGTATACAAGCTGGATTGTGAATGTGGTCTCTCTTACATAGGGCAAACAAAAAGATCAGTAAAAACCCGCGTAAAAGAACATATAGCTGATGTGAAGCATCGCCGCCCCAGGAAGTCTGCAGTCTGTGACCATGTTCTGGATCATCCCAACCATTACATCAGATTTGATAAACCACAAATCCTCGCAAAAGAACACCGATTCCTACCAAGGATGATTCGCGAGGCTATTGAAATTAAAAAACATCCTAATTTTAATAGAGAAGATGGTTGGGTATTACCACCAGCTTGGGATCCTATAATTAATAAAATTAAGTCAAAAACCAAGCATACCACTGCAAGACTTCAAGACACAGTTAGCTCTTTCTGCGTAGATCGGACCACAAAAAATAATTAAAAGCTGAAGGTACTCCGGGTTAACTATGACATCAGGACATCTGTCACCTCAGTCCCCCCGTGACCATGGGTGCTGTAAAGCACTCGAAACGTCTGGTTATAAATAGTATAAAATTAAACGCGATAAAATCCGTAAAATTAGTTTCATTTAAATGTGTAGTGTTCGCGTAAATATAAGAAATCATTATTACATATAAAGTCGACAAGAACGTTTGACCACTTCGTAAAAATCCATTCGGAACCATATAAACAATAAAGGCCTCTTGTGCCGTTGTGACATCTACATCCTAGCCCTCATGTACAAACGAGGGGTGTCTACTGTGCAACTCTGGTTGGTTTCTTGATCGGTTTCATTTGATCCCAATAACCAATGAATGAGCTTCATATGCCAAAATAAAACCTACCAGAGTTACGAAATGGACCAGGTCAAATTCTCGACGCTTTCAAGTGACATATTCAATCTCAATCCATTTCAAATAACCAAAGTGGACGTTCGCAATGAGCTTACAATTACCGAGTTCAAATCTGTTGCATTTTTAGGTTAATAAAAACATTCACAAATATCTTTTATACATTCATGTAATCGTTACAAATACTATACACAATATAATATAAACAATACGAATATTATACAAAATACTACCATTGAAAATAAAATAACAGGTAAATTGATATTTTTTTCCCCTGTTATTAATTAAAAACCGTCATATGTAGAGAAGGTGAAGGCTAGGAAATAGATACTGTTATTTCCTGTGTTATGTTTAGACATTCTTAAAAATAATAACAAAAAAAGTTTTTTTTTTTTAATAGGGATGAAGCACAATCAACAGTAAACCATCGATATCCATTCAAAGATGAATGTAAGATAAGTGTGTGATACTGCAGAACTAGGAATAGGACTAGACTAGGAATAGCATTGCACTTACAATTTCACATATTCGAAATTCTAGGGAAAGAAATATCACCATCATCATCATCATTTCAGCCCACAACTAGTCCACTGCTGAACATAGCCCCCCCCCCTAGATTGCCACAAAAGTTTGTCGCTCTTAATTTGGTAGGATTTTGCCAAAGTTGTCACGCTTGGCAGGCGGGTTGGCAACCGCAGTATATTTGTTCAGATGTTCCAGTAAGATTCCGCTCCCCATCTCCTTATTTTTAGTATCCCTCTATCGAATTTTACAATACCCACGGGATGATATGGGTGGTAGATTCTCTTAAGCCGCCACCACACGGGGCAAAACTAAATTTTCTTAAATAGTTCGCATTTTGAATAATCCTTGATATTTTTGTCCAGAACTTGGAAAACCTGTTCCATTTATTTCTAAATTATATTAATTATAATTTCATTAATAAATTAATTTAAATACATTTTAAAAATAACTACATCAGAAACAACTACTAATCTAAAATATAATCGAAAAACAGTGTTTTCCTATAAACATTATGTTATATAGGACAGGTGTACCTACATAATCAATTTGTTCAATTTTATTTTTAATTAAAAGATTAATCAAAAACATTTCTCTAAATATCTAAAACTAATATTAAATAGTGCCACGACGATCTCATTAAAATATACGAGCTACAACATTAAAACGGTAATAAAACAAGTGTTCGAAAAAAATCTTTTTTTTTTATTGTTTAAAGTGATGAAACGAGCTAAACGTTCACCTGATGGTAAGTGCAACGTCTGCCCATATCAAATGCTGTGTCACCCAGAAAATTTCTGTGTGACACCACACTGCGCCCGTCACCCTGAGGCATTAGCTCTTAAGTCTCATATGCCCTGTGATTACGCTAGCTCACAGTGCCCTTCAAACCGAAACACAGTAATGCTTGCACACTACTGCTTCACGGCAGAATAACTGGCCCTGGGGTGGTACCTACCTAGACGGATTCCTGCATAGGAATCCTACCACCAGTCTTCCAACAGTTAGTAGAATATCTTATAAAATGCCATACCGATACACATTTACTAGTGGTTTGGAATTGGAATAGGAATCCGTCCAGACGGGTACTTCTGCAGAGTCAGTTATTCTGCTGTCAAGCAGTAGTGTGAAAACATTACTGCGTTTCGGTCTGAGGGGCACTGATAGCTAGTAATAGAACTGACGTCTCAAGATGACGAGCGCAGTGTGCATTTGGTATGAGCAGTCGTTGCACTTACCACCAGGTGAACGATTTGCTCGTCTCGACACTTTCTTCCGTAAAAAAAATACCAGACCGGTGACGATCAGCGGCTTCTAAGGTACAAAATGTCTGGTACCATTACTGCATATACCTAAAGAGCTCTATGTGCAGTAGTGGCCAATTTATATCAATTTCTATTCGATGACGATAAATATTACCAGCTCTTGTGTCCCACTGTTAAGCACAAGCTTCGTCGTTATAGAAAATAAAACGAAAATTCGAAGTTAACTAACAATTTATGTTTTACAACTTGCGTACGGACCAAATGATAGCGGTTTTATAATACGGTCTATAATTTAATTCTAGACCATATTATGAAATCGCTATCTATTCTTTTTTATTGGAATTAGTGACCAAAGGAGCAAAACCACCCGATGGCAAGATCAACGTCCGCCCAAAGCAAATTAGCTAGCCTTCAGTGCCCTTTAAACCGAAACACAGTAATGTTCGCACACTACTGCTTCAATGCTTCTTGCATAGGAATCCTATCACCAGTAAACATTTTTTATACAAATTCATTAGTTACCGCTTTATAATATGTTAAGTACAGCCACATGAAAATTATCACAGTGATAAACGCGCTTTTTAATGTGTACATCTACATTAATTTATATAATTATGATGATGGTACAAATATACTTAAAAAAAAATATATTTAAAAGAAGTACAACTCTGCTTCCAGGTCCTTCAAAAGAGTAATTGCTAAAGCAAAGTCGGAGCACATTGGCAGAATTGGCGAGAGACTAGGTCGCCTTCCTTCGGGAACCCGTGCGTTCTGGTCTCTCGCCAAGGCTGTCCAAGGGAATTTCTGTCAGCCATCACTACCATCTCTGCACAGGGAGGACGATTCACTGGCCCATGACGCAAAGGAGAAAGCCGATCTTCTGGGCTCTCTTTTTGCGTCCAACTCGACTCTTGACGACAGGGGGAGCTCACCGCCGACCATCGCGCGGTGTGGGTGCTCTATGCCCGACATCAGGTTCTGGCAAAGCTCAGTGCGCAAAGCACTACTCTCCCTAGATATCAACAAGTCGAGTGGGCCTGATGGCATCCCACCTATTGTGCTGAGGATGTGTGCTCCAGAGTTGGCACCGGTTTTAACGCGTCTTTTCCGGTATTCCTACTCTGTAGGCGTCGTCCCGAAGTCATGGAAGACAGCTTTGGTGCACCCGATCCCTAAAAAAGGCGACCGCTCAGATCCGTCCAACTACAGACCGATTGCCATCACCTCCTTGCTCTCCAAAATTATGGAGTCCATTATAAACTGCCAGCTCTTGAGGTACTTAGAAGAGCACCAGCTGATTAGCGACCGCCAGTACGGTTTCCTTCGGGGTCGCTCGGCTGGTGATCTTCTAGTGTACCTCACTCATCGATGGGCGGAGGCAGTCGAGAGTAAGGGGGAGGCCCTGGCAGTTAGCTTGGACATAGCGAAGGCCTTTGATCGGGTCTGGCACAAAGCGCTTCTTTCGAAGCTGCCTTCTTACGGGCTCCCCGAGAAATTTTGTAATTGGGTCACCAGTTTTCTCACAGACCGGAGCATCAAGGTCTTAGTTGACGGTGCATGCTCGGACTCTAAGTCTGTGAATTCTGGTGTCCCACAAGGCTGTGTGCTATCACCAACCCTGTTTCTTCTGCATGTCAATGATATGTTGCAAATTAGTAACATTCATTGCTATGCAGATGACAGCACTGGTGATGCCGTATACACCGGCCGTGCTAATATTTCTCGGGAACACGTTGACGAGTACCGGAACAAACTTGTGTCGGAAGTCGAGTTTTTGTTAGACAAAATCTCGAATTGGGGCCGACTAAATCTAGTCCAGTTCAACCCCAAGAAGACACAGGTTTGCGCGTTTACCGCTAAAAAGAAACCCTTCGTCGTATCACCTAATTTTGAGAGCACTCCCCTCGTTGCCGCAGCCAGTATCGGTATTCTTGGCGTCGACATATCGAGTGACGTTCAGTTTCGCGGTCACCTGGAAGGGAAGGCCAAATTGGCTTCCAAAAAGCTTGGCGTCCTCAGTAGAGCGCGACAATACTTCATGCCGACCCAACGCTTGCAACTTTATAAGGCGCAGGTTCGGCCGCACATGGAGTACTGTTCTCATCTCTGGGCGGGGGCGCCCCAGTGTCAGCTACTTCCATTTGACCGCATTCAACGGAGAGCGGCTCGAATCGTCGACGACCATGTTCTATCAGATCGGCTTGATCCACTGGCTTTGCGAAGAGATGTTGCATCCCTTTGCATTTTTTATAAGATCTACCATGGGGAGTGTTCCGAAGAATTGTTCGGATTAATTCCAGCCGCTGATTTTCACCATCGCACATTGCGGCATAGCGCGAAATGTCATCGTCACCACCTTGATGGTTGGCATTCCAGCACAGTGCGTTTTTCGCGCAATTTTCTGCCCCGCACAAGCACCATATGGAATCTGCTGCCGCCAGCGGTTTTTCCGGACCGATACGACTTAGGGACCTTCAAGAAAAGAGCCTATTCCTTCCTCAAAGGCCGGCAACGCATCTGCTATTCCTCTGGTATTGTAGATGTTCATGGGCGGCGGTGATCACTTACCATCAGGTGAGCCGCTTGCTCGTTTGCCTCCTCTAACATAAAAAAAAAAAAAAAAAAAAAAAATACATTAAAAAAAATTATGAACAAAGGTGTTTTTTGATTTGTTTTGTTGGCAGTACCTACGACTATAAATGAAGTGAAGACAGAGATAATAATATAGTGTACTCTCTGTCTCCTGTTAATGGTACTTAAAACTTAGAAAATAGTCGTAGTTTAAGACAATAAGCTAGAACAAAGATTGAAGAACCGGAAATGATTTCGTTTAAGAGAAAATAAGATTTTCAAACAGACCTTGAGTCGAATGAAGATATAACTGTCCATTTCTTTCTTATTATACGCTTGATGTTACAGTCATAAACTTTCTTTAGCCATTAAACATTTTTATAATTTCCTAGTTATATTATGTGACCCATGACCCTAGTTATGTGACCCACAAACCGTCACGTTTGATTCGAGGAAATCGTTTCACGTACAGTTCCCATCTCAGTGCCAGGTGAAGACGCAGTGGCAAATGATAAGATAGAAGGAGGCCACGACAAGGTGTCCGATCATGACGGGGAAGCCGACCTTGAGGAACTGCATGAAGGTGAGCCGGTAGCCGTGCTGCTCCGCCACGCCCGCGCACACCACGTTCGCGCTCGCGCCGATCAGAGTGCCGTTGCCTGCAAGCGTACGTTTTATTTATCTAACCATAAGGTTGAAGCGAATTTGACCTTAACTTAACCGAATACAGTTGTATTCGGATAAGATAAGGTCTATTTTTTTGATACTTTGCTGATCAGCGTGTCGTTGATGGGGTGGCAAGGTGACACGTCACACTAGTGTACCGGCTGCACATGTACTTATGCGTAGTTAACCGCGCATCCCTCCCCCGCGACTCTTTCCACCCCCTCTTACATCTAGTGTATCTCGTCTGTCGCTACCGTCTGTCGCTCAGCGAGACGAGACGGACTTGCCGGACTTTAGTTCAAATTTAGAAAACGTCGTGAAATTTACTATAAAATAGATTTAATTAACCTAATCATCAATCAATAATCATGTGTGTATCAAAAAAGATATTCATTTTATCGGAATACATTGCAAAATAGCGATCATCGTATTGGCTGTTTTCAAAATTACATAAAATATACCTTGTCATGTTGATTGGTAATCTCAGATTATACATACTCTTTTGATGTCAACTCTGATCTGTTTGGTTTATGTATTATGTTTGAATTACTTTAAATTTGGATTGTCAATTTTATTTCTTCAGATTGAATTGTGTCATATTTTATTAATTCCGTGAAAATCGCTTAAATAAGTAACATGTCTAGTAATCTGACATAACTTTTGTATTTTATATAAATTTCATAATGATTAGGTTTCATCAAAAGTAAATTCAAAAATGTTTAAGTTAAAATGAATAGTTTTCTAATCAGTCCTTATGAGTCTTTTTGGTTTGAAAGTGATCCCATTAGCCACATCTACCACTCAAGATGTCATAGGTGTATACCATGCAATATCAGACCTTAAATCATCCGAATACATTTCATATTTGCCGATTAACATGATTTGTTTTCCAGTGTAGAGTAGTTAATAAAACTAATTTAGAACTTATCCTTACACGAAATGTATTAGGAAACGAAATAATGACAAAAAATGATTAATAAAATTAAACTGGTGGTACTGGTGGTACTGGTGGTAGGATTCCTATGTAGGAATCCGTCTAGGTACCTACCCTAGGGTGGTACCTACCACCCCAGTGCCAGTTATTCTGCCGTGAAGCAGTAGAGTGCAAGCATTGCTGTGTTTCGGTTTGAAGTGCACTGTGAGCTAGAGTAATCACTGGGCATTTGAGACTGAAGAACTGATGTCTCAGGGTGACGTGCGCAGTGTGGTGTCACACAGAAATATACTGGGTGACACAGCATTTGTTGTGGGCGGACGTTGCACTTATCATCGGGTGAACGTTTTGCTCGTTTCGTCACTTTGTACAATAAAAAAAAGTAACATATTAGAATGTCCGACTATAAGCACGATATAAAACTTGAAATTTAGCATACATATGTATTTACAAGAACAGATTTTACTAAACGGGCTGGTGCTGTTTCTCTCTATACCGACTTTAACATAACTTTCGTAGGAAGTTTTATAAAATAAACTTACCCCCTAAGCAGGCTCCAAACGACAGTGCCCAAATCAAAGGCGCCATGGGAAGACCCAGCTGGGGGTTGGAGCCCAGCGCGGTCACCACTCGCACCATCATTGTCGTCAACGGTATGTTGTCTACGAACGCCGATGTCAATCCAGACACCTGGGATGTTAAGAAAATGAATTTGGGCCCAGTTGGTGGGGCCTCACTTATATCGTAAAAAATTACCTCCTAATAGATACCGTATATCCGTGTGGCGACGGCTTAAGAGAATCTCGACATAAGGAAAATAAAAAAAACAAGAAGATGGGCAGCAGCATCTTCCCGGGACATCTGAATAAATAAACTGCGGTTGCCAACCCGCCTGCCAAGCGTGGGAACTATGGCACAATCCCTCCAAAACAGGAGCTGCTAATTTGTGGCAATCTATGGGGGAGGCCTATGTTAAGTAGTAGGCTAGTGATGGGCTGAAGCGACAAGATGCCGTATGTTGTAACTTTTGTATGGATTCGAGCTCACAAAATTTGACAGAGAGCAATGGTTGCGGGGAGCGTTACAGCAGCGCTGTGATTGGCTATTCAAGGTCGCATTTGAAATGCCTGGGAGTTAGCGGTGGGGCAGGATAGGGGTGGGACGATATTAATTAAATAAATTATCGACTGTAATTATTTTAATAGTAATCGAACAAAACAAATATAATAGTATTGACGAAACAAAATAAATTGTATTTCAGTTATTTTATATATTTATATCTTTCTGAGTGGTTTTTTTCAAAATTAGGTTTGTTCAAAATTTTGCAGTCAACGATGTATAGTGTTACATTTTATTTTTATTTTATTTTTCTCTGTGATGCCATTCCTTTCACTACTGTATTTTTGTCGCTCATGAGCAAGTGAGGTCTTCATTTTTTTTTTAACATTAAGCGGTATGGTGGTGGCTTGAGAGAATCTAACATCCCATCTCATCTACAAACTTTCGTTGCAATCTTTTGGGGAGGCCAATGTTCAGCAGGTGGACTAGTTCTTGGCTGAAATTAGGATGTTGTAGAATCATTTTTTTATTTTAATATCTATTTGTTTGAGAGAAAATAAATAATTAAATTTTTTATTTATTTACACAAATTGTAAACACAGCAGACACTGCGCTCGTCACCTTGAGGCGTCGGTTATTCAGTATTTGTAGCCCAGTGATTTCACTAGCCATAGTGCCCTCAAAACGGGAACACAGCCAATGATTTTCGGGTCTGTTAAAATTGTGACCGACACTGCTAAAGCGTTCATTTGTGGTACTGTAATATCTCTAGAGCAAAACGTTTACTTGATGGCAAGTGCAACGTGCTGCCCATATCAAATGACATGGGGTGGTACCTACCTAGACGGATTCACGCATAGGAACCCTACCACCATTTTTAATAAACGAAAAGATTACCCATAACATCAGCAAAAGGGCGACCGCCAACCTGGCGTTTTCATTCACCCCCAGAATAAGCCCCTCCGTGAGGCCGCCGATAAATTGAATGAGACCCAGCTTGGACAAGGCCTGGAAAGAGTAAGAGAAACACAACACAACCACTTAGAATCCCGTAAATATTTAGAATACGATACCCACCACTGTTGTGGCAATATTTAAAAAGTAATCTCATTACAGTAGTAATTGAAAAGACCAGCAAGACTGTAGTTGTCTTATCTGCCACCTTGTCTCATCTCGTGGTTTAAGAGCCGACTTGGCGACTCAAGACCTGGCTGCCAGCTGCCAGTCCAAATACACGGATACCGACAATAGGGTGAGGTTTAAGGTAGTGATGTTGGCGACTACGGCATTGTCTCCCTTTTTAGGAGAGCATGCATGTAGCAGGAGACATTATACTAAAGAACTAAGATCTGCTTGCACACTACAGCTTGATGGCCTTCGTATTGACGGTGTGAGGCTGCGAAGGAAACCATTGTGAAGAAGAACATATTTAAAGAATCAAAACATTTGAATTTTGCCAAGCCGCATTGGAACAGAGTGGCGGACTCTTCCTAGCTCCAAAGCCATCTCAATTTTTTTTATAGGCTGTGACGTTTAATAATTTATGAAAATGAATTACCCACCTCCATCAAAACAAAAAGAGATGCGAAGAAAAGTAGAGTGGACCATTCAACGCGGTGTAGGATCGGTTCCAAATCTTCTCGGTCCGCTAGCGTTAGGAGCAAGATTGCACCGAGAAGCGCAGTCCAGCCCAGTGACACACGATCTAAAAGGAACATGGAAATTTCTAAGTTTATGATGATGTATTTTGCTCTCACTTTCTCTTCACGTGTGTAGTAAATCCATGATTCTTGCAATTAGTTGTAGAAAAGACGTCTTTATACGTGTTTATCGTCCGTGCGCTCGACAGCGCGTACGGTTAGCAAAATAGTTAAAAAAAAATCATAATGTATCATAAATGAACTTCAGGAACCAATGATAGTCAGCTTGTGGTGGAATCTTTTGTAATAGATATATTTTTAATTAAATAAAACTTACTGAGCTCGGGTATCGAGTGCAGGAAGAACACAAGAACAACGAAGCTGATCGAAATTGCAGCTTTTATGAGGAGCGCCTTGTCACGTATCTTGTACTGGAACAAACATAGCCAAATCATTTCAGCGCAAACAGTATTGGCTAATTACTTGAATTATAACCCTAAAAAATATACGCATGAACTGCAATGAACTGATGATTCTGGCGAGCATGCAAGGTCATGAAATTATTGTATTGTCATCGCTCCATAACACGTGTGCAAAATTTAAAATTATTCAGTTCGTTTGGAAGTGGTGGGAAAATTGAATTGAGGTAACAAGAGACAGATAAAGTCAAGTAGAGACCTCGAAACTTGTTTTCATTACGTCGCTTTTTAATTGAAGGCAAATTGTGATATTATTACAAGATACAACACTATGAGCATATACCGAGATGTCTATGTACAATTATTACAATTTAATAAAGTACGAGTATTAAAAATCTATTTATAGTGCAACCCATAGAAAATAAATCTTTATTAATTTAAATAAAAAAATAAACTGACTCTTCACCTAAAACTACACAAGTGTTTTCCAGTTTATTAAAACAATACATTAGATATGTTGAGAGCCCAATCCCGTGTTTTTTATTAGAAATTCAAATTAAAAATTATATTTATTAGTTTAAAAGGGAGTCCTTATTAAAAGAAGTCCTGTTTCAAGGGGCGACAGAGTGACTAAGTACATTATAAAAAGTGTATTTACACTCGACCTCACGCGGCGGACGGAGAAACTTTCGTTTCGGGCGTTTTATGGGCGGAAAAATTGAGAAAAGTTTGAACATTACGGCCGGTGGCGACGCGGAGAAGAGGCCAAGGCGACGCAGAGTTTAATATAATATGTAAATCGAACGGCGGCATCGCGACCTCACGCTCTTCATCGACGAACTCATATCGCCGCTTTGACGTATTACATGGGGAGTCGTAAATTATTGCGCAAAAGGCAAGGCAGCAAATTTTACGCTGGCTCGTTGCGGGTCACCCTGCGAGCGGAGGACGAGCGAGCAAGGGTTACGAGCCTATGAATGCAAATGAGCGTCGCTGCGCGCCCGAAGCTCGGTTTATCGGTTGCCATTTACATAAAACCCTTAGAAAGCGGACTGGCGAATACACTTACTGCCGCTCCCAACGATCGTATGTTTTAATACCAGAATAATTTGTTGAAAGTGTAAGACAAAAGGGCGTTACTAAATTATAATAATAATTACATTCATACAAAATTAGAAAAAATAGATACATGCAGGTCAAACAAATGAAAAGCGTGTTAAAAGTAAACTTAGGCAGGCCTTTTCACCCCCTACTACACCTATTTGACGACCGCGTGGCCTAGTGGTCAGAGTACCTGACTTCTACGCCGCGGGTCCTGGGTTCGATTCCGAGCCGGAGCCAACATTTGTGCTAAAACACAAATTGTTGATTTTCGGGTCTGGTTGTGTTGTGATTGTCCCCGTGTTTCTGACACTGCATCCTAGCCTACCTCCGATCTTATCGCATCAGCGTTACATCGGGCGCGGGTAGGTTGGGACGAGTGAGTGCCTCTGTGTTTGCGCGTACACTTGTGGCACTATAACATCTCCTGCGCAGTTGATGGCTCTCGAAAGTATTCGGAAATTGTCGGCGTGGTCGAAATCGGCTAAGAGAACATCATCATCACACCTATTTAGTTTTTTTATTTGATAACTTGTGGTGTCCTGTGTAGTAACGAGTGTAAAAATAGCATTGAAAAATTAAGGCACAGATATACTAAAGGACGTGATTATGGCGTAAAGTTCAGACTTAAATTAACCAGACCAACGACGGACAGCAGCACTGAAGGTGAAAGGATTTTGTCACTATATAGTGAAAGGAGTTTGCCAATCCGTCTACAAGCATGGCAATTATAGCACTTTTTTGAAAATAGAATAAATTAATAGAATCAGGCGTTACTTTGCGGATATCCATTATAATGAAGGAAGGTAAGTTACTTTGCTAAGATCCGCATGCAAAATATAAAAATGGTGTATATTACCTAGGTTTTTGAAGAGCACCGCTCGCCTTTCCTCAGTAGCGTGCACAAGCAAACTAACACCGCCACCAGGAACCGCCACCAGGTACCCTCCGCCAACCACTACAATACTACCACTAGATAATATACACCACTGAAGTCGAGAACACGACACGTGTTTCGCCCCAAAACGAGGCATTATCAAGCGTCATAGACTCTACGACAGACGGCCGTCGTTAGTATTGTAGTGGTTTGTGGAGGGTACCTGGTGGCGGTTCCTGGTGGCGTTGTTAGTTTGTCATGTTTCTCAGTCCGTGCCTTAAACCATTTGGCTCGGGAGTGCACTTTTTAGGGAACTATTAAAGAAAAAAAAATGCTTCTTACCTTTGCCTTTAACTCGATAAGTGTACTGTGAAGGTTTCTTTAGGAAACACTCTCTTGGTGCTCTCTTTCTCTAGGGTCCCCAGCTTAACGTTTAACTTCGCAACTTTTCTCTCGAGTCTCTCTCTCACTACCTGCTGGTCTTTACTCAAGTGTGGAAGAGATTCTATCGCACGACGCCATATGGAGATCTGCTGACGAAGATCTGTAATAAATATTCATAATACGTATATTTTTTATTTTATAATAATTATTACCAGCCAATTGTTCTTTCTATGAAATAAATTTGAAAACATATACTATTATTCAAAAAGAAATTACAGCACACTGCTTTTGAACCCTCAAAGGTCGGTTACGACCTTTTGATTCTTAATACAGTGTAAGATATCTTTATTTTTGTTATGCTCCTAGTTGTTATACTGGATTTGGTTCATAAAAAAAATTAAGATAATTTTCTTTAAAATAGGTTATTTAACTATATAATACTAATTGAAAGTAATTTTATTTTTAAAACAACACAACATGCTGTGGTTACCTTTCATTAGAGTTTTTAATAACTGTAGAACATGTTTAATATGTATTAATTATTGCAGACTACGCTGGTTCTTACATAAAATAAATAAATCTGATAAATTATTTTGCTAAAGGAATTATTCGAAGTTACGCCTTATTCAGTCATAATAGTGTGCTTCAGATTCACTAGATGGCGCTGTGTCCTGCAGCATTGTCCGCCAACGTTTTGTTTAAAACAGAAGTTTTCTATAATTAAATTTATACGCTTTTGGATTCTAAGGGTATCGATTATCGGTAGGTATAGATTAATAATCGATTTTTTGGAAAGCGAAAGTTCTAATCATTACAATATAAACTATAGCACGAGCTTTTCTAATGTGTAATCATAAGTAATAATCTTTTCAAATCAGGAACGTTGCTCTGTGCGTCAAAGTCTTCTGTTCAATATTCCGGCATTTTTACTAAAGAATGCGTTCAAATTTGTTATTCTCACGTATTTTTAACACTTACCAAACTACTTTAATTAAATATGAATTAGTTACAAGAATTTATGCGTCCAATTTCATATGACGTTTGCCTTGATAGTGACAATGGTTTATTTAACACCGACACTTTTTGAAGGTTTTCTGAAAAGTTTTTAATCTAATATTTTTTTGTGGATATGGCAATTTTATATTAACATTACGTACTTTTTAAAACATTAGCACAAATAATTGAAACCATGAAGAAAAGCTGAACACAAAATAATCTAGTCTGGCTGTGTTTGCTTGTATTGTCAACTTTTTTTTTTCACTTAACTACTTACTAGAAAACTTTTAGTGACTCTATAAGGTAAATTGGCAGTATATCTTAATTTCTGTTTAAACGAGGTTATAAAAGGAGGTTATTAAACGTATAAACGAGGTTATTAAACGAGGTTTTTTTATTGTGATACCCTTTTTAATTATTTATTAAATCCTTTCACCGGTACAAAGTGCCCGGATTAGAAATAATATTAATACCATCATAAGAGCCAACTATATTTAAGAATCCAAAACAACGACAATTTTTAACATTTCAAGTCCATTCTGAATCATCTATCTAAATCATCAACAATCACGACTGGCTATGCTAAGTATTACCTTGACCTTTATCTAAAGAATCGTGCGAAATGAGTGATGTTAAGTTAGTATTTTAAGTGTGATTCGTTCATAGAATCGATTATTTATCTCGACCTTTACGTTAAGTTTTTATTTCTTTACATAAACCCCATTTCTTAGTTAACCTGTTTTTCTCAAAAAGGGGTCTACATAAAATGCAACCTACAGTTTGAACGTTTCACAAGTACTAGGACATTATAAATATCATTGCCCATATTAAAGAATTAGTTACTTTTCTCTATCTTGCTAACGATTCTTGAATGCATTTTATCTTGCCCCCCTGTACGGACTGTTATTTGTGTATTGCCACATATTAATTCTGAGACTAAACCACTATGAACTTTCAACCTATTTCTCAAATTCACGACCTACTTTACGATTTTTATTTAGGTTTGATTAGAAAATCTGAATATAACATTTATTATCAAATAATAACGAAACTGCTGCTGACATCAAAATATCATAGACGTGTCACCTGTGGTGGCGACTGGTGGTGGAGAATTTACCACGCCATCTTGTCCCGTGGGTGTTGTAAAAGTCGACACAGGGAAAATGAAAACCAGGAGATGGGCAGCAGCATCTTCCTGGAACATCTGAATAAATAAACTGCGGTTGCCGACCCGTCTGTCAAACGTGGCAAGTATGGAAAATCCTCCCAAAATGTTTTTTTTTATTATTTGATAAAAGTGACGGAACGAGCAAAACGTTCACCTGATGGTAAGTGCAACGTCTGCCCATAACAAATGCTGTGTCACCGTGAACAGTGTGACACCATAATGGGTCCGTCACCCTGAGACATCAGTTCTTAAGTCTCATATGCCCAGTGATAACACTAGCTCTACACTACTACGGCAGAATAACTGGCCCTGGGATGGTACCTACCTAGACGGATTCCTGCATAGTATGTAACGTGTGTTGCTGCAATCTATAGGGGAGGCCTATGTCCAACAGTGTACCAGTGATAGGCTGAAAAGATGACGATGACGTAAACTTACCTTGTATATCTCTAGGCACGTTCAGCCTCAATTTGCTGGTATCTCTATATATGTAGCGAAGTTGGAAGTACGTTTGTACGCACACTAGCAGGATTCCAAGGGTCATGTGCAGTGTGAAGTTAGCGAAATTGATGCCCTGTAAAAAATAAAAGTAAAGCTTTGTAATTTCAAGAAAATAATATCTCGACCTGCGCTATTTTGCGGGAAGTCGATGGATGCAGGTGGCTCAGGGCCGTGCTTTGTGGCAATCTATGGGGGAGGCCTATGTTCAACAGTGGACTAAGATAGGCTGAAATGATGATGATGATGATGAATATGTTATTAGTATTTAAGCGTACCGTCACGAATAAATAAACGCGGTTGTCACTGAAATAAGTTTTCGGTCTGAAGGGCACCGAGACCGAGCGCAAGCACTGGGCATATGAGTTATACATTTGTTATGGGCAGTCTTTGCACTTATCATCGGGTGAGCGTTTTGCTCGTCTCGTTCTTTTCTCCAACAAAATAAGGTTAAAAAATCGCCTAACGGAATCCAGGTTCCCTAGATATTATAAAATAAGTAGAGCCAACAAGAAGCTCCTTCAGTAATCTCAGTGAACCCTTAATGTTGCTGGAGACCTCGGGGAGCTATCTCGATGACTCGAGATGATTGGCCCCGTTGAAATATTCGACCGCGGTCGACCGCGTGGCATAGTGGTTGGCGTACCTGACTTCTGCGCCACCGGTCCTGGGTGCGATTCCCAGCCGGAGGCAACATTTGTGCAAAATCATAAATAGTTGCTTTTCGGGTCTGGTTGTGTTGTGCATGTGAAATATATGTTTAAAAACGCACCCACGATACAGGAGAAAATCCTACTGTGGGGCTTCGTTTTTTTAAAAAGAAGAAGAAGAAGAATATTAATATTTTTAGAACATATCACTAGTATCAGTATACGGACAGATGTCATCATTAATGCCTGGTACACCTATTATCAAATATTATATATTCCTTTCAAATATATATATTCAAATATTCCTTTCAAAGCCGGAACAGTTTTGTTGTCTTACAAATATAAGAAGTGAACGTAGACTTGCCCCACTCTAGCTACGCCCAGGTCAACTTGAACTTGAACCCCGGTCCCACAGATTACTATTTAGAATTATCATACCGTTGCTTGCCACCATTACATGTTTTTTATTTTTATTGGATGAAGTGATGAAACGAGCAAAACGTACACCTGATGGTAAGTGCAACGTCTGCCCATAACAAATGCTGTGTCACCCAGAAAATTTCTGTGTCAAATCACACTGTGCCCATTACCCTGAGACATAAGTTCTTATGCCCAGTGATTACGCTAGCTCACAGTGCCCTTCAAACCGAAACACAGTAATGTTTGCACACTACTGCTTCACGGCAGCATCATTGGCCCTAGGGTGGTACCTACATATCCCTGCATAGGAATCCTACCACCAGTAAATGTATGTATGTGTATGTATATGTATGTTGTATATAAATGTGTATGGATGTATGTATATATATGTGTGTGTGTGTGTGTGTATGTGAATAAGTATATATTTATTTATGTAAATTTATTAATATTGTTCATTTACTTTATATATGTTTTTCTTATTTATTAAATAATACACCTGCCACTGCTTTTTCACCACGCCATGGATTGACTGGCAGAGAATGCCCATAGGCATTAAGTCTGCCCACTGTTATCTTTATTTTAAGGATCACAATAAAGTTTTTAAATAAATTATTCATCGACAATGGATATAGGTGTCTTAATGTTTTTCGGTTTTTATAGGTTTTCGGGTCTGGTTGTGTTATGTTTGTCCTCGAGATACCGCATCATGTGCTTCCGACCGTATCGCATAAGGTGAGACGGGTGAGACGAGTGCGTGTGTGTTTGCACGTACACTTGTAACACTATAATATACAGTACAGTTGATAGCTTTCGACAGTATTCGGAAGGTGACGCCGTGGTTGAAAATTGGCTGGGAGGACATCATCAAAGTCACTTTTGATCTACTTTTAATTCATTTGAAAGGTGCCCGTAATTCTGAGATCCACACACACAGACAATCAATCAATATAACAAATATCTTTTTATAAATAACTAATGTTACTACTACTAATGTAACTGCTACTAAGTAATGTTAAATAACTATCTATTATCATAAATAACTAATGATTGACTTACTGATTGTATAACAGCTTTATTTGAAGCAATAATGACGTTGGGTGGGTCTCCAACAGGAGTGGCAGTCCCACCGATGTTGCTGAATAACACCATAGACATCAGGATGGGGATCGGATCCAAGTTCATCACCTCGCATAATCTAATAAAATAAAATCAATAATCATAATCAACGCAGAGCGTTACTCGAAAAGATTTAATTTTGTTTTTGTAAGTAAGGACCCATCTCATCCCGTGTTTATCGTAAAAGTCGTCAGAGGAATAATAAAAACTAGGAGATGGGCTGAAGTATCTTCCTGGAACATCTGAATAAATAAACTTCGATTGCCAGTCCGCCTGCCAAGCGTGGCAACTATGGCAAAATCCTCCCAAAATTGACAGCGACTAACTTGTGGCAATCTATGGGGGAGGCCTATGTGAGAAGTGGACTAGTTGTGGACTGAAATGATGATGATGATGAAGTAAAAGCTCACAGTCAGAACTGTTGCGAAGTTGTCTCTAGCTAGACATCAATTACACTCCTTCGGTGACGAATCAGGATGAAGATGCCAACGTTGCTGTGTTATGCAGCTACGTCTTGGATTTTTAATAGGTTTCTATCAACGCCATGTTGACAACTTATCAACGATTGGACTGTAAGCTCATTGAGTACTCTTACTTGCAACCCGCACGAGACGAGATGAGGCAATGGATACCCTTAGCAAGCAAAATCTTTTTATAGCTTATAATATTTAGATGATATGTTAATAGAAAAATCTCTTATTCTTATCAATCTTCTTTTCGTTCTTTCTTTTTTTAAACTATTGTAAAGCTGACTGTCAGCAGTTGTTGTTTTTACTATTCTTTTCTCTATTTTAAATGTTACCAGGATATTGAAAAGTGCATTTATTAGACCCAAGAGACAATTCTCGAAGTTGTGAAATAGAGTAATAATTTTTTTTGATGTTTTAAAAGTGAATCTTTTTTCTTAACCATGTATACAAATTAATAAATTAATAAAATAAAATAATAATAAATAAATTTTTGGGAGGAAAAATTCCGAATATAGAGAATATATTGTCTACATATTATTTACGTCAATGATTAATTACACTGTAGGGTATTAATAGAACAACATCATATTTTCATAATCAGTTTTAAATGTAACGTTATCATAATACCACATTAAGTTAATGTGGCAGTAATACCTGATGGTGACTGGAGTCATTAATAGTACGGTGGTGACATTATCAAGGAAGGTTGACAGTATACCTGTGATTGCACATAACAATGATATGAGTGGCCACAGTTTGCCTCTTGTTACCTGAAAAGAACAAATGTTTACAGTTTTAGTGTTATAAAATTATACCACAACAAATAATCCTGTTACCGGTTGACCATTAATTACACAGTTATTAACGATCGGAACATTTAAACTCAACTATTAATTGAAACTGCTATTTTTTTAATACGACGGTATGGGTTTGAAAAATGAAAAAACTTACCTCAAAAGTAAACACGGCTAGATAATCAAAAATTCCCGTCTCGGTGGTGATAGCCACGAGCAGCATCATACTGAACAGCAATAGAAGCGTTTCAACATCCAGCCAGGAAACTAATTCAGGTAACGAGGGCCTTTCACCAACCATTGCGAGAACAGCCAAAGATGCCGAAGACATAATGATCGCAGCCATGGTTCGATTGATAATCTAGCAAACAAAAAGAAAAATGTTTAATATTTAAATTGCTGAATACGTATTGTTCTTTTTCCGGTATTTGAAAGTGCAGCTAGTTGTAAACAAAACAGACTTTCACTTCAATACTAGAAATATAGTTTATAATTAATCACTAATAGCTAATGTGATTAGGGATTATACTCGTACATAAATACTTACATAAGATCACGACTGTTTCCCATAAGGTGTAGTCAGAGACTGCGCACTCACTGCAAATACAGATGACTGCCACAATCCACGTTTCACCAAAACAATATAATGCACTTGGTGTGATAGGTGGTGAGCCCATCGCCACCATGCGCTGTTGGGTGCACAGTGCAGTTTAATTCCTTACTCGCCTTTTACGAGATCCATTGGATGAGATGGAGTGGTAGTATTCTTTCAACGAGCCGCCACCACACGGCTTTGATTAGGGATTATGAGACTTTAGAAATGATGTCTCAAGAGACGGGCGCTCTGTGTGGCACCACACTGCGCATGTCTAATCCAGAAGATTTCTTCTGTCTGAGACATCATTAGTTATCGTTTTGCTCGCCAAAGTGACGAAACGAGCAAACCGTTCACCTGATGGTAAGTGCAACGTCTGCCCATAACAAATGCTGTGTCACCCAGAACATTTCTGTGAACCTCACTGAGCCCGTCACCCTGAGACATAAGTTCTTAAGTCTCATATGCCCAGTAATTACGCTAGCTCACAGTGCCCTTCAAACCGAAACACAGTAATGTTTGCACACTACTGCTTCACGGCAGAATAACTGGCCCTGGGGTGGTACCTACCTAGACGGATTCCTGCATAGGAATCCTACCACCAGTAATATTCTTTCACTTATAAAGGAAACACCGCATACCATTAATATGAAATCTACAGTTGCTGCTTTCGCACTTACAAATGGTAGTCACTTTCATTATAAACAAAACGCTAGTTATATCTATTTCGTTATAATAACATCGTTCTCTCACTTTAGAAACAAATTTCCACTTACCTCAAATATAATCAAGATGTATAGACCGATAAGCAGAAGACATGCGTACGTCACCCCACTAGCAATGTCTATTGGGTCTACCGTGTAAGTCATACTCAGCGGTACGGCCCTGGTTGACGTGGTCTTCATAGCGAATTGTGTAAAGAGTTGAAGCATTTAAGTTGGTCGAGTTCGGTGATAAAGAGAGGGTGGTGGTACGAGGCTCTCCTTGGCTGAAGTCCAGAAACTGTTCCTCCTGAAGTAATACGGACCATGGTTCTGAAGCCTGAAAAGAAATGTATGTATACTAAATATTTTTCTGTAAAAAGCCTGTATAAAGACACAGACCCCTCCAACGTGGGGAAGATCGCAATTGCCATGTTAGGCAGGCGGATTGGCGATCGATGTACCAGACACTTCGCACCTTATAGCTGCTGCCGTTACCGGTCTAGATGATATAGATCTGGCATAACCGAGATAGTTATTCCGCTATCAATTGCAGGCTATGAGATTTTCTTGGCATTTCCATTAAACGACTTTTATGACACCCAAAATCAAAATGAAATGCGGCCCTCAAACGCCGACACCGCATGGCGTTATATTTTACGACGGTATTTTTTATTTTGTTATTTACCGCACATGACATAGTAATCAAAAAGTAAATAGTAACAGACAAATTAAATTATAGATGTGTTTAATGGTATTTATATAGATGGAAACATTAAAAAATATTACGTAGTCTGTCTTAGCCAATTGAAAAATGTTGTTACATCATTCAATATTCATTCAAAGCATAATGTTTATACTCAAGCGCTATTTGTAAGGGCCGTGATATGAAATAAGACTGGCCGTTTTAAATTATAGATTAAAAAATGAATAAATGATGTATGAAATAAAAAATTGCAGTTAGCGGGAATGAGAGTGAACTGGAGTTTTGGCGCCAACCAGTAGTGTTTTAATTTAATTTTGTAATTTCTGTGTATATTGTGTTTCAATGTTTAATATTGATAGTTTATTATGCAGCGAGTGCTTCTGAAAGTGTACATTTTTTTTATTGGATAAAGTGACGAAACGAGCAAAACGTTCACCTGATGGTAAGTGCAACGTCCGCCCACAGCAAACGCTGTGTCGCCCAGGACATTTCTTAAGTCTCATATGCCCAGTGATTACACTAGCTCACAGTGCCCTTCAAACCGAAACACAGTAATGTTTGCACACTACTGCTTCACGGCAGGATACCTGGCCCAGGGGTGGTACCTACCTAGACGGATTACTGCATAGAAATCCTACCACTAACTAATTATTACTACACATAACTAATTATTGTGCTTTATATATTGTTTGTTCCTAGATTCCAGTGCCGTTATTATTGCTGTTGTTTCCGGTTGTTGTAAATATATGACAGATGAAGCTGCCTACCCTTGCTCTGACATACAGCCGCTATCGACTAAGTGGGTGAGCTTTGCTTATACTTCTTTTTATTTCTTTGAATGTGTTTCAATGATCATAGAAATCAAACTAATTATCTAAAAACATGATGTTTCTGTGATCTGAAGATTTTCCAACTGCCAAAGCTTTCTTTTCTAATAAAAAAAATGACTAAACCACAAATTAGAAATAGATGACTCAGAGCAATGCACTGTTATTGAAGTCATTGGACTTACAGATTTTACGAATTTAATCTCAACAAAGCGTTTCAATATTTACATTCGATTAAACAAAGTAATCTGCGAAAACCAAACGACAAGAAATGCAATGACTAGCTGTGTAGTAAGAAAATTGCACGTATTTGAGCCGCCTGCATACATCGAACTCGAAATGCAAAACCGTACAGTTCGTTGCTTAATTTAGCGAGGGGTCGACCTACATTGTGTTTGTTAGCACAAGGTTGCACAAAGCAGAGGATGGGCAGCAGCGTCTTCCTGGAACATCTGAATAAATAAACTGCGGTTGCCAACCCGCCTGCCAAGCGTGGCAACTATGGCAAAATCCCCTCAAAACGAGAGCTACAATGATGACGCGCAGGCATACATCCAAATTTATTGCTAATTCATTATAACGTCATTGGCAAAACGCGTTGCTGCTGACTACATACTAATTATTTACTATATTATTGTAAATATACTAATTCTTTACTATATTACTGTTACGCTAATTTTTGAACGATGTAAAAATTACCTCTCTGTTTTCTACAACTGAGTCTTTTACGTTAATCCCGTCGTAATTTGCCTTTAATATCCACCGTTCCAGCCATACCGTCATTTTCTCCGCCAACATCTGCTCACTCGAGTTCAAATGTTTCTCCATATGCTCCGGTAGGAAAGGACCTGATAACTGAACCAGCACCACCAATTTGTCACTTGATACGTTGAGGAAATAATCTGAAAGAGATGGAATTCTTAATTTTAGACTTAATAATATTTATAATATAATTGAGGTGAGTCTCAAGACGAAAAATAGTGTTCCTAGCTGGAAATAAATGATATAAAAAAATATATAAAATTGAATTGTTGAATAAAAACTGATTTTAAATCCAAGCTGCATAAAAATGTATATCTTAAATAAAAACGGCACTGAAAGACTGGGAGATGCAGTCCGGCAGTAGACAGTCATAAGCTGATTTATTTATTTAAGGGTTAATCAACAAAATCACAATGTAATAATAGTTAATGTAATGTGAGAAATATAGCAACACGTAATTTTAATAACATATGAACACGTTTTAATTACTGATGGTGATGATATAAGAATGAAGATGAAGAAGAAAAGATGATAAAGGATTTGATTAGTTGACAAGTAATGATTTCTTATATTTACGCGAATACTACACATTAAAATGAAACTAATTTTACGGATTTTATCGCGTTTAATTTTACTATTTATAACTCGGGTTTAGTTTTAGTTTGTTTTAAATAGTTGACAAGTCTCAATAAAAAAAAAACCTTTAAAGCCTGCTATAATCTTTCGTAGATAACTTAACTTAAGTGTACATTTTGCTCAGTCTCTATCTTTAAGTATCCAGTTTATTTCAGAAATTTTCACGTTCTGATGAGCCTCATGCTATCTTGTACAGTGATGCCTTCAAAATATTCGGCTAATAAACAAGCACCTGATGCTAAATTCAACCCATTATCAGCCAATGCTTAGTTTAGGCGCCATCTTTTGCGAATATGCGGAAAGCCTAAAACCTTTCAACATCCTTCCACATATTGTCTACTCATGTTGTAGGTTGTCTCTCAACGCTTCTCTATCCAGTAATTGTTTTAAGAAGAATATGGAGTGCCTTCGACTGTACACTTATCGAGTTACACGCAAAGGAAATCATCATCATTTCGGTCTATCGATATTCCATTGCTGCACATAGGCCTCCCCTATAGATTATCTCATCTGGGGGGATTTTGCCGTAGTTGCCACGCTATGCAGGAGGGTAGGCAACCGCAGTTTATTTGTTTTGATGTTCCAGGAAGATGCTGCCGCCCATCTCCTGATTTTCATCTTCACTACTGTCGACTTTTACTACACACACGAGACGAGATGGGATGGTAGATTTCCTTGCGCCGCTACCACGCGGCAAAGGAAATAATCATTGTTTATTATTCAGAAGTTCTCTATAAAGTGCACTGTCAAGAAGGGCCTATGTTTAAGATACCGCAAAACATGATCGACTATGGCCGTGTATCTCCTAGCACAAGCTTTTAAGCTCAATTGGGATGGATTTATTTTCTTAGGAAAGTTAATTTACTTTGTGATTTTGTTTAGATGTTCACCTTTGGTTTCTCCAGGAGCTATATAAGTGTTCCTTTTTATTTCTTCTTTCTCATTAAACAGCATGAAAACCACAGTGAAGAAGATCCAGCAGGCGACCAGCAGCATCATTTTCACATAGTGCTTTGCTTTGGTCATCTGAAAAAAAATGACAAAAATTGTACATTCATTTCACCGTCTAATGTTGGCAGAATCTGTCACTCATCCCCTTCAAAGAGATCCCGAGGACGTCGTAAAAGTCGGCTAAGAAATATGCCGGTAAAATCTATTGGTGAAATGCCCAAGCTAGAAACCACCTAGGTATATGGACAGACCGCACTGCCTGTTATTATACTGTCGATCAGAACCAACAGAGAAGAGCGGAAAATGAGGTTGGACAAAAAACTCAAATCCCACCTTCTTGGATGAGACCTATATTCAGCAGTGCTTTCTGATGATACAGGTTAATGATGATGGTATTAATTCAGTTTTGTGTCTGGAAATGTTGGAATTCATCCGTGTCTCAAACGCTAAGTCCTTCATCCAATCTTATCGCATAAGCGTTGGTGATAAAATACTAAAGGTATTAAAACATATCTTGCACATTTATAATTATGTGATTGTCAATGAACAGATTGCGCGTTTGAAATTGGCAAGGCGAGAATCTTTTTTTTTTTATGTACTGCGATTATTCTCTACCACGTTGACCGATTTCTATAATTCTTTTTTATTATAAAGGGGATATCTTGGGGAGGTCCCATAAAAATTTGATCAAGTTCTCATGTACATGAACTATTAAGATTTGTGTGGGATCAATGACAAAATCATCAAGCTCTTAAAGCTCGTTTTTTTATTAAATAATAATTATAGCATATTTTTAAGTTATGATCTAAGCTACACCATAATGCAAGTCGTCGTGTTTATCTTCTATCTATTAAGGGTAGTTAAATAAAAATAATTAAATGAAGTTTATTTCCAAAGGGTTCGGTTTGCGAATTTCGGTCACACAAAATAGTGTGGTCGAACAAAAGAAATAAGGCCTATTTTTGTTAACATAATTTTTTTTACGACTTTACACTTACGAAATATTTCGATAAAATAGTCACGCAAAGCGTTCATTAAGTCACCCTTCCCTAAGTTCACCTTGTATATTATTTAACCCCAATGTAAATAATTCTTTCTAGGGTAATAATTTGTAGTTTATATAAAGCATATACAATTCATTCAGAACACTGAAATGTTTTTTTTTATTGCATAAAGTGATGAAACGAGCAAAACGTTCACCTGATGGTAAGTGCAACGTCTGCCCATAACAAATGTTGTGCCACCCAGAAAATTTCTGTGTGACACTACACTGTGCCCATCTCCCTGAGACATAGGTTCTTAAGTCTCATATGCCCAGTGATTACGCTAGCTCACACCTTCAAACCGAAACACAGTAATGTTTGCACACTACTGCTTCACGGCAGAATAACTGGCCTTGGGGTGGTACCCACCTAGACGAACTCCTGCATAGGAATCCTACCACCAGTAAAAACACTGAAACTTTAAGTTGATATTGTTCTAAACAATTATTATTTATACCAATGACATCTTTAGGTCATTATAGGAAGCTATTTACTGGGAAATGAAGGAAGTAGTAGAGAGTGATGACGACCGCGTCGCCTAGTGGTCAAAGTACGAGTATTTGACGTCTGCGCCACGGCTCCTAGTTCGAATCCCAGTCGGAGTTAACAGTTGTGCAAAAACACGAATTTTCGGTTTTCGCATCCGATTGTTTTGTGATTGTTTCCGTGTTCCTGACACTGCATCCCATTCAATCGTCGATCTTATCGCATGAACGTTACATTGGGCAAATGCAAGGATATGTGTCAGTCCAGCAGTGAGTAAGTATTAATTAATAAAAACATCATGCAAGCATACCTTCGTTTCCTTTTTGTGAGTAGATCCATGTTCTTGTCTGAAAAAAAAATATTTTAATGATGATGATCTTGGTCGATAGCGACAGCTTCCAATAGTATTTGAAATTACTGGTGGTAGGATTCCTGTGCAGGAATCCGTCTAGGTAGGTACCACCGCAAGGCAGGTTCTTCTTCCGAAGAACTTGAACACTTGATTACTATGTAACGGTTCGAAGGGCACTGATAGCCAGAGTAAATACTGGACATGTGAGACTTAAGAACTGATGTCTCAGGGTGACGAGCGCGGTGGCGCCAAACAGAAATATGCTCGGTGACGAAACATTTGTTACGGGCAGACGTTGCATTTACCATCAGGTGAACGTTTTGCTCGTCTCTACACTTTTTCCTATTAAAAAATCATCTCAACTATCAAAACGGTTTTCCAGAAATTTAAAGAAATAACGTACAGGTAGCTTCAAGAGACTTTTTGCTCAGTGGAATCAGTTTTTCATCGATCATGGAAAAATCAACTTTATGAGTTACGTTTTTGTTAAAGATTTGGTAAGCTGTAAAGCTGCAAATCTCCCCAAGGGGAGCAGTGCGCTGCACAGCCAAGGTAGAGTCGCGGGGAAAGGGTAGTGTAGGTATAGCGTTCGACAATGCGGTGATGGTGGACTACAGGAGTTTTAGTCGGTGCGAGTCCGATATAACACGTCCTTGTCCCCGCGAGGGCGTTGGGCATGCGTTAGGCATTTCCCAATATAAAAAAGCTGCAGTGACAGAGACACGGTGACGTCACAACGCAACCCGACCCTATGTGTTTGTGTTTTTATAGAAGATTTGTAAAAGGAATAGTAACTGTGGAAGTAATACTCATTACATTAATATTGTGGAATTTCTATACTGGTGAAATTTCTTTACTGGTGGTAGGATTCCTATGCAGGAGTCCGTCTAGGTAGGTACCACTCCAGGGCCAGTTATTCTACCGTGAAGCAGTAGTGTGCAAACATTACTGTGTTTCGGTTGGAAGGGCACTCTGAGCTAGCGTAATCACTGGGCATATGAGATTTAAGAACCTATGTCTCAGGGTGATGGGCACAGTGTAGTGTCACACAGAAATTTTCTGGGTGGCACAGCATTTGTTATGGGCAGACGTTGCACTTACCACCAGGTGAACGTTTTGCTCGTTTCATCACTTTATGCAATAAAAAAAAATTCATTGCATTACAGTTGAAAAGTTTGTAAGTTTGAACGCGCGAATTTGAGTAATAGTAAACAGATTTGGAAAATACTTTTTTGCGATAGACAGCCCGTGTAGAGGAAGGTTATAGGCTACAAAACTTCTCGCTACGTCCTTAATGAGCCGCACGCTGAGAACCGTACTTTACCGAGAAAGGCCTTACGTACGGTGTAGTCATGTCGGCTTATTTTATGCAGATGAAACCGCAGGGCGCAGCTAGTTCATCGTATTGATGGATAGAACAATTCAGACACATTACTCACGTTTCGTCATTTTTCTGGAGATTACTTTCAGATTTTTCTGGATCTTTAAAATTGACGCAAACTTCGTTCGCAGACGCTTTGACATGATTGTTGTTCAGATGCGGAGCGGACTTCACAAGAGGCAACCGCTTGGTTTCTGGCGCGGAGCCGTTCGAGGTGAGCGATATGTTTTCGATGTTGCCTGTTGAAAATAACAATGCTTTAGTAGATTTATCGACAGCGGTCTCCTGGAACATTAAGCAGATTAAACCAGATGAAAAAACCTAGGTGAACGTCACGTTACCGTGTGGTGGCGGCTTAAGAAAATCTACCACCCTATATCATTGGGAAACCAGGAGATGGACAGTATCATCTTCCTGGAACATCTCAATAAATAAACTGCGGTTGCCAACCCGCCTGCCAAGCGTAGCAACTATGGCAAAATCCCCCAAAAATGAGAGCCACGAGCACTATAGTGACAGCATTGCATAATATAGTGTATTCTACAAGGATAAAGGCTGGGATACAATATCTTAGTCGCCTCTACCGAAACCTCGGTAGGAAAGAGGTAGGCGCTATTCTACTCTGCCGGACACCTATCGGCGTGAACGTGGGAAATAAATGAGTAAATAAAAAAAAATACAAAATGCTGTGTCACCCAGAATATTTTCTGTATAGCCACATTGCGCCCGTCACCCAGAGACGTCTGTTCTTAAGTCTCACATGACAGTGATTACATTTGCTCTCAGTGCCATTCAGACCGAGACACATCTAATCTATACTAATATTATATAACTTAAGAGTTTGTTTGGTTACACGCGCTCAGGAACTGCTGGTTCGAACCGAAGAAATCTTTTGGTGTGTTGGATAGCTCATTTATCGAGAAACGCTATAGGCTATATAACATCACGCTACGAACCTTTTAAATTAAACGGCGGGTGAAACCGAGCGGCACAACTATATGTTGTAAATATGTAAGTAATGTTATATCTTGGAGTCCACTACGCAGCTCCGTTGCGTACTGGCTGAATGTTCTCGAAATATTTTTCTACTTCATTGACATACCATACATACATACATAAGATCACGACTGTATCCCATTAGGGGGTAGTCAGAGACTGGGCACTCACTGCAAAAACAGATGACTGCCACAATCCACGTTTCACCAAAACAGTATGCACTTGGTGTGATAGGTGGTGAGCCCATCGCCACCATGCGCTGTTGGGTCCAAAGTGCAGTTTTATTCCTTACTCGCCTTTTACGAGGTCCATTGGATGAGATGGAGTGGTAGTATTCTTTTAACAAGCCGCCACCACACGTCTACATTGACATACCACGCGGTACGATAGCATTTAAAATTGGCAGTTGGCATTTCTAGTAGCACCACTAGAAAAATCTGTCAATTTACACCGAGGTTCGAAATCAGGCCAGATAGAAATTTACAACGAGCGCCTACCCTTCAACTAACGCAGATCAGCGCTGTGTATGTGCATACACAGTACATGCTGAGCCAACTCATTTTCGACACAGAACTATTTTGTTTTGTCTGTTTTTTTCCTAATCAACTGTCTTATGTTCTTGTGCCGAATATATGTTTTTTTCTATTCTATTTCTATTCTTCAGATCATTAGTATGTATAATTTACTCATAAGAAATTATAAACTAATTTCATCAACTGTAAAAACCTAAATACATTAAAATGAACACGTAAAATTATAAATGTATTATAATAATCTCTACGCAATCTAACATTGTGTTTATCATGCCCAAAATTGGTATAATCAAGCCGCAGTATCACTGGTCAGATGGAATACGTAAAAAAATTACCAATTACACTCAGCACAATTCGGCATAACTTGATTTGAACTATTATACTATCGTTTGGTAAATTATTTATTAAATAAACGAAAGAATAGCGTCCTAATAAAATAAAAAAAAAATATAAAAATACTCTTGGTCTCCGTGGGAAACGAGTCGTGACGAATAGCGAACTATAACACCGCCATTTTGATACGAGTCAGTCGACTGGCTAGTAAGATCACACTATAAGTGTGTGTCCTTATGTATGTCCTTATGTATTATACATATAAGCAATGCGGTTTAGAAAGATTGAACTCCTGTTGTTGTAAAGTCGGTTAATAATTATTTAATCTAACATTACTTTGCTGGGTTTGGCATCCAAATCTTCCCTTTTAACAGCCTTTAAAACTTAAAAAAAAAGTTGGAAGGATATGGCGTAATCGCCACGCTTGGCAGGCGGATTGGCAATCGCATTATCAGCCTCGCTCCTTGGTTGCTGCTGCCCGTGACCGGTAAGAATATTTTAAGTCTGGCATAATAGAGTTACCAACCGTCACGTCTCGTTACGCGAGAGAGCGAAAAGTGGACTACGTGTGGGGCCTCTGCCTACCCCTTGTATGGGAATGTATGTATGTATAAAAGATATGGTTATTCCACCATCAATCGGAGGCCATATCATTTCTCTTAGTCAACTTTTAAGACACCCAGCGCACGAAATAGGGGCGGCAGATACTCTGACGCCGTCGCCACACGGCATCTAAATAATCCATTATTTTAAATGAGTTTTTATTAGTATCTATTTATGTATATTTTTCATCAAACTATAAAAAGTTCAGTTCTGGACATAGGCCGCTTCGCAGGCGGATTGGCGATCGCAGTATGTATAACATACTACCGATCCGCCCCGGCTTATTTGGAGAAATAGAACACTACACTAACATTTTTTGTAGCGACTATTTTCATCGGCGGCTCTGCAGCTGATCAGACAAGATAACGTTTTTTATGAGAACATAAAGTGAAGTTTCAGCCTGTAAATGTCCCACTGCTGAGCACAGGCCTCCTCTCATTTCTGAGAGGGTTTAGGAGCTAGGAAGAATCCGCCACGCTGCTCCAATGCGGGTTGGCAGACTTCACATGTCTTCGAAATATTTCTATTCCTAGGACATGCAGGTTTCCTCACGATGTTTTCCTTCACCGCTAAGCACGTGGTAAATCAGCACTTAAAATTGTAGAACAATTTTAGAGGTGCTGGCACCGGGGATCGAACCCAGGTTACTCGCTTACTATGAAATAAAAGGCGAGCACCAGGCCCCTGAGCTGCCATAGCTATGAAATATAGTCAATATTTGATGTTGTGGTAGCAAAATAAAACGAACGCTCTCGACCGCTGCGTACCTCGATGGTGCCCAAGTTGCACGAAGCCGGGCGGCGGCGCGGCGTTCGAGAGACACCGCAGCCGCTGTATTTTTTATAGAGCGTTTCAAAGTTTTAAATAAAAAAAAATGTAATTAAAATTACAAACAACTATTCAACTGTTTCTAGATTACAAAAAATAATATGAGTACGTAAGTATTTAATAGATCTTAGTCTATTCGCGAGTAGCGCGGGCGAGCGCAGGGCTGTTTTTGCTCACTCCGAGGCATTTTTCTTACTTTTAGCATTTTTATACCTATGGTAACTTCTAAACGATAGGTCCGATTCGAATAATTTAAAGAGGACTTTACATGTATGTACATGTAAATCAACCTTGACTATGTAACTATTTTGAAGGATAAGGATTAATATCAGGATGCGAATGTCATCATATTTCGATTCTACCCGTGTTTTGAGACTAATTTGAACAAAAAGCGGTTATTGTGACTTAACTATATATAATAGTTATACATAGAGTCTCGCGGGTTTTTTGTGGGTAATGATGAGTACTATGAAAATATAGTACATTATTTTCTTTATCATCAATACTTTTTGCAGCGCACGCCAAATAATGACTTTTATCAGTAAAATTTTTGATTACATAATAGCAATTTTCGTAGGGATCTCAGTTTTTCTTTAAATTAAATACAACTCATGTTAGTCTGTGATAATGTAGTTGTATATAGGTGAAAGAATTTTTTAAATCGGTTCAGTAGTTTTTGAGTTTATTCATTTCAACCAAACATAACAAAAAATCAAATCTTTCCTCTTTATAATATTAGTTCAGAAGTTTAGATAGATAACGGTTCTGCGACCGGCGTATATTTTTGAGACAAGACCCCGCATTGGAGTAACGTGGCGGACTATTTTTATTTAAATATTTGCTAAGACTGGTAATCGAACATGTGGTTCAACAGAGACGTCGACCCCTGCGACACCGCATACAAACAACATCCAATTGTAGCCACCGTTCGAAGTAACTTCATTTACTATGCATGACAAACATAATGATAAAAAGGTATTCAAACATTCCGATGAATAATATAACACACCAAATTGGTAACAACGTGGGTGCTTGTAACGTCATACGCAATTATATACTTCCTTAAGCGGCGAAGAAGACAACAGATATATTGATGTTAAGCCTTATGGTGGCGGTTAAGAGAATCTACCACCACACCTCATCTCGTGGATGTCTTAAAAGTCGACATACATACATACATACATACATAAGATCACGACTTTATCCCATAAGGGGTAGTCAGAGACTGGGCACTCACTGCAAAAACAGATGACTGCCACAATCCACATTTCACCAAAACAATATAATGCACTTGGTGTGATAGGTGGTGAGCCCATCGCCACCTTGCGCTGTTGGATGCACAGTGCAGTTTGATTCCTTACTCGCCTTTTACGATATCCAATGGATGAGGTGGAGTGGTAGTATTCTTTTAACGAGCCGCCACCACACGGCAGGTAAAAGTCGACAGAGGGAAAATAAAAACCAGGAGATGGGCAGCAGCATCTTCTTGGAACATCTGAATGAATAAACTGCAGTTGCCAACCCGCCTGCCAAGCGTGGCAACTATGGACACCCGCGGAATTTATTTTAGATGTAAGAATGAAAAATGTAGGGTGCGGTGGTCGCATCACAAAAGCGTCCCGAAACAAACTAATATAGATACTAATGGTACTTCCAAGCAAGAGTTCGTCAGGTGAGTACCACCACAGTGCCACACCCAACCCGCGGAATTTATTTTAGATATAAAAAAAATGTAGGGTGCGGTGGTCGCATCACAAAAGCGTGCCGAAACAAACTATTATATTAATGGTACTTCCATGCAGGAGTCCGTCAGGTAAGTACCACCACAGTGCCAGTTTTTTTATTTATTTTTTGTTTAAAAAAACGGTGCCCCACAGTAGGATTTCTCCTGTGTCGTGGGTGCGTTTTACAGACATAATTCCCACATGCACAAACAACCAGACCCGGAATAACTATATGTAGGCTATACAAATATTTGTCCTGTGCATTAATGTCCGCGAAACGCGGCGCGGCGGACCCAATGGCTTAGCCACTGCGCCAACCGAGCCGCCAATCAATATGCCGCTAAGCAGCAGTTTACAATCGTCTACTATAGTCTTTCGGTCTGAAGGGTATTTACAGCTAGTGAAATTGCTGGACATTTGATATTCAATAATTGATTTCTCTAGGCCGTGTGGTGTCGTAAAAAAATCCGCAACCCATCTAATCCCGTGGGTGTCGTACAAGCCTGTAGAGGCCTGCAAAATTTCATGGCTTCCCAAAGGCGGCGCGATAACCAGCTCGAAAAAGTTATACCTAAATTACAGAGACCAGTGACGGTCAGCGGAGTCTACGGTGCTCAGAGTCTAGTACTGCTATCGCCAATCCGCCTGCCTAGCGCGGAGATTACGGCAAATCGTCCCTTCTTGTGAGGATGTCCAGCGGTGGACTATAAAAAGACTGAGGATGTTCTGGCGTCTCAGGGTGACGAGCGCGTTAATAATAATAATCATTTAATTTTTATTCTTGACTTTGCATCCATATTCGTGTAACAATGACAATACTTAATCTAATGTTGGTAAAAATTAAATAATAGTAAAATATGCTAGCCGTCTGGTAGCGGCTTAAGAGAATCTACCACCCCATCTCATCCCGTGGGTGTCGTAAAAGTCGACAGAGGGAAAATGAAAACCAGGAGATGGGCAGCAGCATCTTGCTGGAACATCTGAAAAATTAAACTGCGATTGCCAACCCGTCTGCCAAGCGTGGCAACTATGGCAAAATCCCCCCGAAACGACAGCTACAAACTTTTGTGGTAATCTATGGGGGAGGCCTATGTTCAGCAGTGGACTATTGATAGGCTGAAACGACGACGAACGACGAAAATATGCCGGAATTTTATTATTTTGCGGCACGCTATGACGGCGACACATGCATTGTGGTCCAGTGCCTAAATGCCACTCAGGACTTAATAGTTGACAGTTCTAAGTGATACGGGCGCTGTTATGGGCAGGCGTGGCACTTACCCAGAACGACTTGAATTTCTTTTTAAACGACTGTAATGCATGTGGGTTCCAAAAAAGTTCTCAATTCATAGAAATCTTTGTGTATCTATGTTCAGCGAAAATTCTCTTTTTAGAGATGGGTTTTTTTTAGGTAAGATGAATTCCACCCCACTTGGGTGGGGAGAAATTCATCATACTCTTAAATTCGCCAAAGCATGTTTGCAGCAACTGCGCGTTTAATATACGAGAATTACTTCAAGTAAACAAGTATCATATAAAGAACTTTTGTGTACCACGTTTTTAAAAGAGAGTTATTTTACTATAAAGTTATTATAGTTTATGATTATTTGCAAAATTTGTACTCAACAGACTGCTGATAAGCTGACAAGCTGTGTAGTGCGGACATAAGAGAATCTTCCTGTGGGTACGACACTTCACTGCTGGTAGGATTCCTATGCAGGAACCCGTCTAGGTAGGTACCACCCCAGGGCCAGTTATTCTGCCGTGAAGCAGTAGTGTGCAAACATTACTGTGTTTCGGTTTGAAGGGCACTGTGAGCTAGCGTAATCACTGGCCATATGAGACTTAAGAACTGATGTCTCAGGGTGATGGACACAGTGTGGTGTCACACAGAAATTTTCTGGGTGACACAGCAACTTTTATGGGCAGATGTTACACTTACCATCAGGTGAACGTTTTGCTAGTTTCATCACTTTATCCAATAAAAAAAACCCACGGGATGAGATGGGGTAGTAGATTCTCATCTACAAAAGTCGGCGAAATGCGGCAGAGGGAAACTTCAAAAGCAGAGGATGTGCAGCAGCATCTTTCTGGAACATCTGAATAAATAAACTGCGGTTGCCAACCCGCCTACCAAGCGTGGCAACAATGGCAAAATCCCCCCAAAATGAGAGCTACAAACTTTTGCCTAACCTATGGGAGAGGCCTATGTTCAGCAGTGGGCTAGTGATAGGCTGAAATGACAATGATGATGATCCAGTTCTAAGCTATGTTAAAAGCTTCAGGTCTCTAGCTCCTCTGGAAGTTAGTTTAAAAATCAATTACTTTTGAACAGAAACACGAAAGTGAGTTAATAAAAAATGCAACAAAATTTTAAGTCCCATAATAAACATAACCTTGACTAACATTCCGAAATCGCAAAGCGGACGCATCCCGGCGATATCTTTTTATATTATTCGCTTTTGACACCGTTCCAAGTCACGAGCTCATTGCTATTTAAAACCGGTTGGATCCGGTTCTACCCGACTGCGCGCACAGGTGCACTCGAGTGTTTTTATCGTTTTAGATTCATAAGATTAAGTTTCTCTTTCTTCGAAAGGTTCTCGAACGTTCCATTATTTATATATTAAAAAGTTCTGTTTATTAAAACTTCGGCCTACAAGTTTGCGATACAAAAGGTATCCATGATTACGGTGTAAATAAATAATGTATTTTATTTACACCTTTTTTATGGAGGTCAGTGACCAGACGAGCAAATCGTTCACCCTATGCTAAGTGCGACGTCCGCCCATAACAAATGCAGGTCCACTTATTCTGCCGTGAAGCAGTAGTGAAAGCTAGTGTAATCACTGGGCATATGAGACTTGATAACTGATGACTTTGACTGATGAATTTGTTATGGGCAGACATTGCACATACCGTCAGTTGAATGTTTTACTCGTTTCGTCGTTATCTAATATTTAAAAAAAAACGTGATAAAGCTCTGTGAAAAGCCGTTTCAAATTTCTTATTAATTATTTTACATTTCCTTCGCATATTTTTTGTACAAATCTCTTGCGATTTACCAATAAATCATTCGATACTCAGGATTATCCTTCTTTCATTCAAGAACAACTGACATTCCATCCAAAGTCTCAAAGCAAAATACATACATAAACTTTGTTAGCCTTTATTCTTTTCAAAGAAAACGGTTATGGCAACGTTAACTTTTTAATGAATCGTGAGTTGTTTATAAAAATTACCAAAACAGCGAAAGGAACGGTTTGCTGTTTTATAAAAAAAAAATCTCAGTAGCGTTAGTTGGTCAAACTAAATGTCAAAGTGAAAGTTTCTTCATTCAATATATACTTTTAAAGCTCTTACAAACGTCACAATCCACACCGGTTCGAATATAAAAGACCTCAGAGGAGAACCGGCAAGAAACTCTGGGGGAATCCGAGTGGTTCTTGCTGGTTGATCTTTTGATTATAATCGGTATGAGCTACATACAATCATTTTTGGTCTGAAGGGCACTGAGAGCTAGTGTAATCACTGGGCATATGAGACTTAAGAACTTATTTCTCAGGGTGACAGACGCAGTGTGATGCTACACAGAAATATTCTGAGTAACACAGCATCTGTTATGGGCAGACGTTGCATTTACCTTAAGGTAAACGTTTTGCTCGTCTCGTCACTTAATCAAATTAAAAAAAAAAAAATCATTGAATCTATGTATGTCTTTATGAAGTACATAATTTTATAAACAATGAGCGTTGAAGATATAATGAACTCCATATGAATAATGCATATGACTGATTTGGATGTATTTATACTGAATTGATATCGCATATTATATTCGCGACTTGAACGGGGCCGTTAATCATGTGTTGCAATCTTTATTTTATAGTACTGGCTGTGCCTGGCGGTTTCACTCGCGTAACATAAGCCGACCAAGTGATTATATTACAGATATATATATATATATATATATATATATATATATATATATATATATATATATATATATATTAATAAATATGTATCATATAATCACGGGGGGCTAAACTATAAACTATACTATAAACTTTTATCCCGGAAAATCAAATAGTTCCTACGGGATATTAAAAAAAACTATATCCGCGGTCGAAGTCGCGGGCATCAGTTAGTTAATAATAGAACTTTAACGCAACCGATATGCGAATTCAAGTTTAATAATTTGCGCCTGTTATGGCGACGAACTAACATTAACCTAAAGTTGCGAACTATAGGTAGTTCCGACCGTTATATAATTTTTTTTTATCGGATATAGTGATGATACGAGCAAAACGTTCACCTGGTAAGTGCAATGTTTGCCCATAACAAATGCTGTGTCACATAGAACATTTCAGTCACCTCGAGATATCTGTTCTTAAAACTCGTATGCCCAGTGATTACCCTAGCGCACAGTGCCCTTCAGACCGAAACACAGTAATGTTTGCACACTGCTGCTTCACGGCAGAATAACTGACCCCAGGGTGGTACCAACCTAGGCAGATTCCTGCATAGGAATCCTACCACCAGTAAAAGCATAAAATTTATTAGTTTTTGCTAACCTAAGTTTATGTTTATGTTGATTTACTCCTGGACGATTTTCAACCGACGGCGATGTCTTTCAAATAATGTCATAAGCTGTAAACTGCGCACGACATATATTAATATTATTAGTGTAGTATAGCCGATAGGTGTCCGGCAGAGTAGAATAGCACCTACCTCTTTCCTACCGAGGTGTCGTAAGAGGCGATTAAGGTTTTGTACGGACAGCCTTTATTCGTGCAGAATAACACCATAATATGCAATTTTATCACAATAATTTTCATGGGGACGTAATTAAGATGCTACGGAAGTAAGAATTTTTTGGCTCGTACCAAAATGACGGCGACGTGGATCGCTATCCGTCACGACTCGTCTCCCGCAAGGGCGAAAAGTGGGCGGCGTGAGTGGCCTCTATAATACCTCTCTTCTCTATAAGGCCTCTTTCTCATATAAGGGCCTACCCCTTATATGAGAAAAAGACTTGACTGTATGTACTAATGTGTCAGTCGTCCTTATCAACCCGCCCCCGATGTACAGCTTACGCGAAAAAATCTTAAGTAATCTATTTTGCACAATTTTTTGTTTTATGCACACAACCAATATAGGTTCCGACTGGGATTCAGTTTCAGAGTGCGCGACGTCGTAGTCAGGTACTCTACTATGATCACTGGGCCACGCACACAGACAACAGAACCACTAGTATCCTCCGATGATTATTGTTGTTGAATAGCACCCGCGACCCGAAAAGTAAAATCGCTTATGCAATGATCGCATATGAGAATGAGACGAATGCAGAGTATCAGGAGTAGAATAATTGTAGGATTAAAGATTATAATATTGTAAACAAGTTTCAAAATTTTTTTTATTGTTTAAAGTGACGAAACGAGCAAAACGTTCACCTGATGGTAATTTCTGTGCCCGTCACCCTGAGACATTATTATTACATTATATATTATGCAGCCTCCATGTTTTCAATTTCAACAAATGAAACGAGTCACTTATGGCAACTAAGGTATGCAATAAATGCTTTTGTTTGGATTTGATCAATATATCTTTGAAATACGGCGTCAATTACTGTTCTTAATTTTGTTGTCGAGCTAATGAGAGAAACGAAGTTAAGTACGAAGAAATCGAAGAATTGGACGGATTCTTAAATATTATCGCGACCAGAGCGAGGTGCATCTTTGGCATCAAAATTCCTGGATTGAAAACGCTTAAACCAACTTTGTGCTACTCTTACTGACACTGCATTAGGTCCATAAACGTCACAAATTAGAGCTATATATAAATCATGTTCACTGGATAACGTTATCCTCTCTTAACACAGCCTGCAGCCATTATTTTAATTCCCACATTAACGAGTCATCCTTGACACCGTTTTAGCTTAGAATGGAATAATCTCTAATTTACATACACATTTCGTTTTAATAGCTCGTAGATTGTAGATTGCAACGGGCCGGTTTCGGAAACTCCAAGTCTAGCGCGTTTTACGAGTAGGCAGGAATATTAGTCTACTCGAACCAACCAAGCCCCTCCAGCAATCGCAGCAGACCCTTGGTGTTCCCCGCGACCTCAGGGAGCGATCTCGCCGAGCCGAGATGCTTGGCGAGGTATATGGCGACCGTAGGGCAGTCCAGCAGGACACGAGCTTAATAGCTCGTATCAGCGTAGTGATAAGCCAGTGTTCAAATTTTATCAAGCAGATAATTCGTAATCAACTTACCAAATTCCTTTTCATAGCGCTGTCTGAAAGGTGCCAATTCCGGATCATATTTGATCTTCTTGGGCAGCCCCAGCCACACTTGGATCGCCTCTGCGGTCAGCTCCCCGCAGGATACCAAGGAGTACTGGCTGCGACTTATCTCAGGCGTGCTTGACCTAGACACGCCAGTCCATTTCTTAACGTTTTTAACGAACTTTGACATTTTTTACACTATTGTCATTACACTGAATTTTAATTTCTCCGTCTTAACAGCAGCGTTTTATTATTTAATACTTTGTAATTTTGAGGGAATGTTGACAAATGTCTAAAGAGTCTTATTGCCACAGTGATTGCTAGAATTTTTACGGAACGATATAGATTGATGAATCGAAGCATAAAGCCAAAAATCAAATAAAAACATAGTTTACTAAATAAAAAATATTTTTATTTAGTAAACTATGTTTTCTGAAGACGCTAATTCAGATTCTTCTATTTTTATTTTTATTTAAGTATTCTTAAAATAAACTTTAAATAAAAACATAGTCGTTGACGATCATAATGTGTAATGTAACAGACTATAAAGGTCTCACTGCATCAGACCTATTGTTTTTGAGAGAATTTTGGTGTCAAGGAGAGTTCGCAACACTGCCCCAAGTAAAAAAAAATCGTATTTAATACATTTTTTTTTCTAAAACTTCGTTCCGCTGCGGGTTTTTTCACATCATTATCCTTCCCCGTTAAGTGCGTGACAAAACAGAACTTAAAATTAAATTAGCAACTTAAGTAATGTCACCGCCGTGGATCGAATCCAAGTAACTCGTGTACTATAAAATTTGAGATGATCATCCTGAAGGTGACCTGCAGATTTTACATACATACATAAAGTCATGCCTTTTTCCCATATAAGGTAGGCAGGGGCCATTCACGTAGCCCACTTTACAATCTCGCGGGAAATGAGACGTGAGGGGTTGCGAACCGCGCCGCCATTTTGGTAAGAGTTGAAAAATTAGTACTTCCCATTGCGTCCCCAAGAGCAATATAGTGAAAACATTGTATCGTCGTCGTTTCAGCCTATCATTAGTCCACTGCTGAACATAGGCCTCCCCCACAGATTGCCACAAGTTTGTAGCCCTCGTTTTGGGGGGATTTTGCCATAGTTGCCATGCTTGGCAGACGGGTTGGCAACCGCAGTTTATTTATTTAGATGTTCGAGCAAGATGCTGCTGCCCATCTCCTGGTTTTCATTTTCCCTCTGTTGACTTTTACGACACCCACGGGATGAGATGGGGTGGTAGATTCTCTTAGGCCGCCACCACACGGCCAAACAACTCTGTGCGAGATATCCACCATCGACTCAACTCACACAATTCCCCGGTCTTATAAGATCGAATCCGATGAAAACATTGTATATTATGGTTTTATTCTGCACGAATCAAGGCTGTCCGTACCATACCTTAGTCGCCTCTTACGATACCTCAGTAGGAAAGAGGTACGTGCTATTGTACTATGACGGCGCCCTTGGCTTCTGCGCCGCGGGCCGCGGGTTCGATTTCCGCATGGGACAAATATTTGTATGGCCTACAGATAGTTGCTCCGGGTCTGAGTGTTTATGTTTGTGCATGTGGAATTTATGTCTGTAAAACGCACCCACGACACAGGAGAAATCCTTCTGTGGGGCATCGTTTTTTTAAAGAAAATAGAAATAGATAATGTGAAACTTATCCTCATCTGTCTGTCATATCACTAGTACGACTCTATTAGTAAAGCATGTGCTTTCCAACTCTCAAACGCACGTTATCGTCCGACAGAGTGCAAAAATCTTTCAGCAAATTATTAATATTCATAAATATCATTTAGACGTCATGAAATTTCCGGCATTAAATGATACTTTGTGCCTTTATGATATTTTTATTAAATAAATGGTGCCCCTTACTAAGACTTCTCCGGAATCGAGTCGCTTTTACAGTGTAAATTACATATGTTTTTGTATAGAAGATGGAGCAAAACGAACAATCAACTCATGAACATAGTTAAACCAAAGGAGAAACAATTTTTCAGTCTTAAGTTTTTTTTCGTAATTTTTTTATTTTGTATTCTGTGTTCTTGTTACGGTTTGATAAAAATGTATTGTTGGATTTTTAGCGGCAACTCGAAAAGTGGCGGTAGTTTTTTTTATCGAATTTTGTAATTTCTGTATATATATTGAGTTTTGATGTTTAATGTTGATAGTTTATTATGCAGCAAGTGCTCGTGAAAGTGTACAGTGATTGGAAAATTCAATTCAAGAGCAAAATTGTACTTTTCATTTTGTCTTCATCAGTCCAGCAGATCTTCAGTAAAAGACGACTATTATTTTACTGTTGATCGAAAAGAAGTCTCGCTGCTTGAAGATTGTATACTTGGATAATGTTAATTGACACTGGAAAATAGTGTAAATAAATAAATAATAATAATAATGTATTGTTGGACTTTTGGCGCCAACTCGAAAAGTGAAGGTGGTGTTTTTGATTGAATTTTGTAATTTCTGTGTATATTAACGTGACGTCACGAGCGTACGTTCACCCGTTGGTAAGTGCAACGGGCCTATATCAAATACTGTGTCACCCAGAACATTCTCGTGTGACACCGCGTTGCGTGTCCGGCCTTTTTATCACAATTTTACCCAACGGTCCGGCTTAACTGGCTGGTCTGTCCGGATTACTGCTTTTAGGAGTTAAAGAATTAAGTCTTAAGAGAATCACCGCAGAAGTCGACAGAGGGAAAATTAAAACCAGAAGATGGGCGGCAGCACATTCCTGGAACATCAGAATAAATAAACTGCGGTTGCCAACCCGCCTGCCAAGCGTGGCAATTGCGGCAAAATTCCCCCCCAAAATGAGAGATACAAACTTTTGTAGCAATCTATGGGGAAGGTCTATGTTCAGCAGTGGACTAGTGATAAGCTGAAATGATGATGATGATGGTGATGAACCATAATCAGGTGTGTGTGGGCGAACAAAATTCTGAGTATGCTAAGTTAGACACTTAAAATATCTAAAAAATTTGTTTGTGTCTGTGACATCGCAACTAAGACCGTGACGCCATATTGCTTAGTATCATTCGTGCCATCGTTACCATAACAACAATCAATCTGACATAAAAATAATTTTGTAATTCGTTACATAACAATAACAATGGGGATCAAAACAACAATTAAATGATTATTACGTACGAATAGATTTTTTTTTATCAATTTTAGAAGGTTACGGCTAAGGAGGTTGCGTAAACATAAGCCAATATGGCTACTTGTATACCCAATGTATATTTAATTACGTTTCCGTTTCTTCTGTAAGTAAACACTATATATATCACACTTCTAAAAAAGGAGGTTCTACATTCGTTGAATACATGTTATATTATTTGAGTGGCGTACGAGTTTGATGTTAGGTTAACACTGTTAAACAAATATGGCCGAATTTCAAACATGTATTTTGTTACGCATATGTCAGCTAGGCTACTTATTTTGGTGAAACTATTTGCGTTTTGAGGACGTTATTTAACTAATGTTTTATACTTTACACGGAAAAAGATGTCAACACATACTTATACAGTTCTAAACGATTGATATATGCGCTCGATCCCCGAACGACCAATATTTGTATGTCCTATCTAAACTAATATTATAAAGAGAAAATATTTGATTTTTTTGTATGTTTGTTTGGTTGTAATGAATAAACTAAAACTACTGAACCGATTTTAAAAATTATTTCACCTATATACAACTTCATTATCACCCACTAACATGAGTTGTATTTAATTTAAAAAAACTCGAGATCCCTACGAAAATGGCTATGATGTAAATATAATACTATAGAGACTAAATAAATTGAAGCCACCATTCCTATACTCATACTTTAAAAATATTCTTAGACAAGCTATAAACCTGACATGACACTGATGGTATCCATATGGCCGTAACCAAATGAGAATTATCAATAGGATGGCTACGCTTGAGTATTGACACGGATAGTTACAGATAAATGTGTACAGATTACAAATTGTGTGACATTTCACATCTACATAGTTATTTCTCTTTTCAATGATGAAGATTTATTAAAAATTATCTTTTAAAAAACTTTTTATTTCATTTTTTTTCCTAAAAAGAAACGTTGCCTCCCAGTAGGATTACTCCTGTAACGTGGTGCGTTTTAGATAGATAAGTTTCACATGCACAACACTACTAGATCCGAAAACCAACCAAATGTGTTTTTGGACAAATGTTATCTCCTGTTGGAATTCTAACCCAGGACCTGCAGCGTAAAAGTCAAGTCTGACCACTGGGCCACACGGTCGTCTCCTTCGAAACTCTTAATGGGAACATGTATCGTAATCGTCACGCATTGCGATCGCAATACAACACCTTTAGTAATATTATACAGATTTTATAGAGTTTAATTTAACGGAAATCAATCGCGATAAAATCCGTAAAATATTAGCTTTATTCAAAGAATAGTCAGTAGAAATCAATTATTCTGAAGCATTACTTCAGAATAATTGATTTCTTATATTTACGCAAAAACTATTCTTTGAATAAAGCTAATATTTTACGGATTTTATCGCAATTGATTTCCGTTAAATTAAACTCTATAAAATCTAAGTGGTTCAACGCATTTGGTACTGCAACTGGTTGCAGGATTCCTATGCAGGAATCCGTCTAGGTAGGTACCACTCCAGGGCCGATTATTCTGCCGTGAAGCAGTAGAGCACAAACATTACTGTGTTTCGGTTTGAAGGGCACAGAGAGCTCGTGTAATCACTGGTCATATGGACATAAGAACTGATGTCTCAGGGTGACAGGCGCAGTGCGGTGTCTAACAGAAATGTTGTGGCTGACACGCAGACGTTGCATTTACCAATAAGTGAAAGTTTTAATCGTTTCGTCACTTTACCAAATAAACAAAAAATTCTTTGAAAGTCCTATTAATATTCTACTGCTGAGCACAGACCTCACAATTTAAAGAGGGTTTCACGAAAACCTCCACACTACTCCACTACCGCCACGCTACTTCAAATTTTGTGTTTCAATTAAGTGATGAAAATCTTCTGATGGTAAATGCAACGTCTGCCCATAACAAATGCTGTGTCATCCAGAACAATTCTGTGTGACACAACACTGCGCCCGTCACCCTGAGACATCAGTTCTTAAGTCTCATATGCCCAGTTATTACACTAGCCCTCAGTGCCCTTCAAACCGAAACACAGTAGTGTTTGCACACTACTGCTTCACGGAAGAATAACTGGCGCTTGGGTGTTTATATGCTTTTCATTCACCGCCTAACAGCACGTTTAATTACAGGTAACCTTTTTAGTGGTGCCCCGGGAGTAGAACCCACGCTTGCGTAATTTACTCACGTATAAGATTTTTCTATGCTATCTATAAATGTCATGGTTTTGGTTAGCCTAAACATCGAAAAAAAAAGCAGTAAACACTTTTCTTTATACAAGTAGTTATACCAAACTAAATTAATACAAAATTAATCGATACTCCATACTAATATTATAAATGCGAAAGTAACTCTGTCTGACCGTCTGTTTGTTTGTTACCTTTTTTTGACGGTTCAGTCGGTGAACTGATCTTGACGAAATTTGACAGAGATATCTTGCATCCTGGAGACAGACATACGATAATTTTCGTCTGGGAAAATCAAGTAGTTCCCACGGGATATTGCAAAATCCTATATTCATGCGGTCGCGGGCATCAGGTAGTAATTTCATAAAATACTTATTTTTTTTAAATTGTATTAAGTGACGAAACGAGCAAAACGTTCACCAGATGGTAAGTGCAACATCTGCCCATAACAAATGCTATGTCACGCAGAACATTTCTGTGTGACACTACACTGCGCCCGTCACCCTGAGGCATCAGCTCTTAAGTCTCATATGTCCAGTGATTACGCTAGCTCTCAGTGCCCTTCAAACCGAAACACAGTAATGTTTGCACACTACTGCTTCACGGCAGAATAACTGGCCCTGGGGTGGTACCTACTTCCCATCGAAAACTTCCCAAACGACGGGCAGCAGGATCAAGCATGATTTATGTCCATCAGTGGACTATTAAAAGGCTGACGATGAAGAAATTTCAATGACGATCCGGGATATTCATAATTTACGGTGTACCCAATATGAGTACATGGAAGGAAGCAACGCGGTCATGCCAATGCCGACTGTACAAATACAAATTTATGCAAGATGGCGGTGGATACGACGCACATCGCAAAGGCTATCGCCCTTCAAATTACGCGAATGCATTCTTTGTTTACACTACATGTGCCACGCGGTTTAAGCGGCGTAAAATAAGCAGAACACATGATTGCGCTGTACGTCATGATACCTCGCTGACTTGAACATGTACACTTTGGCCCATCTTTATTCTTCTTTTTTGATCCTGGCAATTAGTTACCAAATAGAGCCACTTTTGCCAATGTCGAATAATAATCAGTTTTATAACAAGGACTTAGTTTCGATCGACAGTAACTTTACTGAAAATTTGCTCTATTGATGAATGATGATGGAGATGAAGTACACTTGTTGTATAATAAAGTATTAATATTAAACATAAAAACTTAAAATATACACAGAATTTACAAAATTCAATAAAAATACTACCGCCACTTTCTAGTTGGCGCCAAAAGTCCCGCCTAATGTTCGGTTCTTAGCGTGCGGTGCCTTAAGGCCGTAAGATTACTTTTTAGTATAGAGAATCTTCCTTAGTAAGCGGGATATCTGATGCAATATACTCGTATTTTAACTAATCAGATTAGTTTAAAAAATAACAAAAAAATAGTAAAAAAATTAGTTATAAACCGATTGTAATGATTATTTTTTAAAAAGATAGGGGGTACCGTGAGAGTGGTCCTGCATAATTTGGTCAAGTTCTGATGATGGGATCTATGAGAAAATCATAAAACTCTTAAATTCGAAAGAGAACGCTTATTAAAGATATCTAGTATCTTTAATAAAGCTAAATTGGTGGATACAAGAAACCAATAAAATCTTTTAATGGCGATTACTCCACTGCACACAGTTAAATGTATTTAGTGTTAATTTTTCTTGCAAGTTAATTTTTTTATCAAAGATTTTTGGCTTCCTGACCAATTTTCGACTATCGTATACTGTCGGAAGCTATCGGGAGACATTGTAGTGCCTCAAGTGTACGCGCAAACACAAATGCACTTCCTGGTGCTATCCTACCCGCGTCTGATGTAACCGCTCGTGCCATAAGAGGAAGGCAGTATCAGACACATGGGGACAATAACAACACAAACATATCCGTAAATCAACAATTCGTGTTTTTGCACAGAAGTTGGATGCGAACCCAAGGCCCGATTCGCAGTAGTCAGATACTCTGTCAAAACCACGCGGTCGTATCAAACTAATTATAACATTAAATTAACCCCTGGGAATGAGGTGATCGCTGCCAAGCTATTTCTAAATCTTTTATTGATTATATTGTTTTGACATTTCACGACTGCAAAAGTAAGCGGGCAGGTAACAATACTCGCAATGCGCGACGACTGCGATGTAGAGTTGGGCTCGAAACCGGTCAAACCATTTCTTTTTATCATGTTCTGACTTATAATTTTTTAATTCATATTCGAGGTTAATTGTATCGTTATCTCGACATAAGTCCCAAGATGAAAAGATTAAAGTGACAACACTTTTATCTTGTCACTTCATTGTTGACAAATGATGATGATGTTCTCTTGGCCGACTTCATTCAACTTCCGAATATTGTCGAGGGCAATCAACTGCGCAGGAGATATTATAGTGCAACAAGTGTACGCGCAAACACGGAGTCACTCACTCGTCCCAAACTACCCCCGCCCGATGTAACGCTGATACGATAAGATCGGAGGTAGGATAGGATGCAATGTCAGAAACACGGGGACAAGCGTTCCATTTCTGTGTTGCCTCGCTCATTGCAATGCTCGTTCATTTGAGTAAACATAGAATTTTAAACGACAAGGAATTTGGCTTTACAAACGGAAGATCAACGACTGATGCCGGTGTTCAACTAGTCACACCTGTTCTACAGGTCTGGGAAGATTTTCATGATACTATCGGTGTGTTTTGTGATCTCTCTAAGGCATTTAACTGTGTTGAGCATAATAATTTAATTCGTAAAAATAAATACTACGGCATTCGTGAAGCCTCTCTAGATCTTTTATCGTCGTATCTAAAAAATCAAGAGCAAAAAGTAGCGATTAACGGTGTTCTATCGTTGGGTTGTTCAGCAAAAATGGGTGTTCCTCAGGGATCGATCCTTGGTCCATTTCTGTTCTTGGTTAACATTAATTATTCCTTATTTTATACTGCTTCACGGCAGAATAACTGGCTATGCGGTGGCCCTAAATGGTTTGTGGCAAATAATTTACTTTTTAAAACAAGTAAATCAAAATCTCAGTTTGGAATGTCCAAGTCGGCACATAATAATAATATTAATTAAGAGAATACTAACCTTTCTTCAAAATTCAACTGTATTTCTTGAAATCGCTATTGATAGTAAGCTACAGGGAGCACATATTAAAAAAAAATTGGCTTGAAATGAAGTCATGCAATTTTTGCTATTAGAAGGATCAGACAGTTGACTGATGAAGCTACAGATAAATTAGTCTATTTTGCATACTTCCACAGTATTATGTACTATAGCGTATTACTGTGGGGATCCGCGGCTGGTCTGGAAACAATTTTAATTTGCAAAATATATTTGGGTTCTCGCGAGTCGCTACAAGAATTATTCAAGGATACTAATATTTGGACTCTTCCGTCGTTGTATATTAATGAAAATACGTACGGAAAAACCTGAATTTATTTACTATAAAAGTGACTGTATCCTGTAGAATGGGCCGAGGCGACACGCTAAAGGTCCCTGTGTTTCGGTTGGCCAAAACTGGAAAATCTTTTCCTAGTAGATCTATAACATTTTATAACAAAATTCCTAAAAGTGTGATTCAAAAAACGGACATAGAATTAAACAAACTTGTCAAGAAGACATTATAAGAAAAAGCGTATTATAAAATAGATCATTACATAAAGGGCAGTGATGTGTGGAAATAAATCTTACTCTGCACTTGCAATTCCCCTGGCTACCAAATATGTAATATTGTAATTAAATAATATATTGTATACATGACATTATGTAATATGGCATTCAAAATAAGAAAGACCCCAGAGTTTCTTGCCGGTTCTTCTATGAGAAGGTCTTATTTTTGAACCGGTGTAGATTTGGACATTCATAAGTGCTTTATACAAGCCTAAACTAAATAAAGAAATTTTGACATTGACTTTACTTTGACTAATTATTTATCCATGTACTCGTATATACATTATTTTTTTCTTATGCTTTTATATTTCTTACTTCTAAAATGTACACACACGTTGCTATAGCTGAACTAGACATAGGTGGTGCCCTGACATTTGGAACCGAAATGGTTCCAGATGAAAATCAGCGTCCGGTTTTAGTCTAACATTAAGCTGATCTGGTGACGCACATTGCACAATTTTTTCATTTCGTTTTATTTCTGGTGCTTTTTTTTTGTTTTAATTCATTTTATTTTTATGTTTATATTTTATTTTATTAGTATCTGTTTATGTCGTGTCTAAGCGTGCTGTCCTTTAGTACTGTGCCAATAAATGTTTTTTTTTCCTTTCTTTCTTATTACCTACAGCGAATCTTAATTTTTCCCCAAGTACATGTTTTCTTGCACTTTTCAGTAATTTAAAATACAATGACGTATTGGTTTCACTGGTCGCAGGACTCCTACGTAGGAATCCATGTAGGTAGGTACTGCCCATGCTAGTAATTCTGCCGTCAAGCAGTAGTGTGCAAGCATTAATGTGTTTCAGTTTAAAGGGCACTGTTAGCTGCTGATGTCTTAGGGTAACAAGCTCAGTGTGGTGTCACACAGAAACGTTCTGTGTACAGCGTTTGTTATGTTGCACTTAGCTTAACGAAGAAACTCTATGATAAGTCAGTAAAAATAATTGATAACAACTTAACGGTTAGAATGCCTACTTCACGGGTCTACCAGAAGACGAATGCCATCAGAATCCCATTGCATCCCGGCAGCAGTTATTCGCTGCGCAAAATACGAATCGAATTCTATTGCAACTAAATTTGTTACCTTAAGCAAGGACAGCGAGTACTTAACCTACGCTATGAGGAAAGTTTCTCAGTAAAGGCCTTATGTTTCGATTGCTATTGAATGGAAAGCGTATTTGATGTATACAAATTAATTGATTATGTATATCTTCCCCAACTGTCTGTCTGAACAGATACATATAATTTAGAAACTGCGAAATCAAAGATGCCCAATCTATTTTTCAGCCGTGAACATTCTTATAATGGTAAATAGAAGTTATAATTGAAGTTATAATGATAATAAAGAAAACAAATGACTATGTCAAATAGTTAAATAGGTAAATCGAAGTTATAAATGAAGTTATAATGATAATAAAGAAAACAAATGACTATGTCAAATAGTTAAATAGGTAAATCGAAGTTATAAATGAAGTTATAATGATAATAAAGAAAACAAATGACTATGTCAAATAGTTAAATAGGTAAAAAGAAGTTATAATTGAAGTTATAATGATAATAAAGAAAACAAATGACTATGTCAAATAGTAAATTAATTAAATTAGCTAGTAGCAGCACCTTGCCCTAACATAACAACATGTTGATTAGTAACTTATGACGTGTATTATGAACAATATCATGTTATGGATAAGACCCTTACACTAAATTCCTAGTTAGCAAGATAAGACACCTTGTTTTGCAGTATCGCATTGCACTGCGTGCGTGCGACGCTGATTCAATTCTTTCATATTATGATTAGTCAGTGGCTTCAGGTAACCGTTAAGTCTGAATGTAATAGAGCCTCATGAACAAACAATGTTATAGATAGTAAGCATTTATTTTAATATAAACAGACGTAAGAAATGTTGTAATATAAAGTCTTAATTAAACAGTTGCAGAAACAAGTTGTCTTTTTAGAAGCCTTCAGCGGCGCTCCCGAAACTTAAGCTTAATTTATCAAACCTAGCTTAATGCAGTTTATCAAGCAGTAATTCATTATTATAAATGTTCGGTTTGAAATCGAAGGTCGACTGTAAAATCTATTTTTCGCAGTTGCAGAGCATGTAATAGTTGAGTATTATAACACAGTACCAAACCTGCTAAAAAATGCAAAGCAATTCACAAAATCACATGTCATTGGAAAACAAAATGTTGGCGGGCAAATTCTAATGGGTCAGCGGCTTCCGACTAATGCGGTAAAAGTTGCGATGGCAACTATACTACACTTACAGATTCAGATCAGTGACGAGTCCGCGTTTGCCAATCCACCCGCCACCCGCAATCTCATATGTAATACCTGATTTTTTTTAAAACGGCAATTTTATATCGGATGCTTTTAAATTATTGTCTTATCTCTAAAGTCATCGTATGATAAAAAAAAATTATAGTTCTTAGCCAAGATAAAATTTTGGAAATAGCATTCGTTGTAAAGATAAGGAGATATAAGATTTATATGAACTCGATAAAGTAACAATACACGCAATATACGACGACTGTATGGTTCAGTGGTCAGCGTACCTGCCGGCCAAGTAGATCTTGGGGGCCTTGGTTTCCAATCCAATATTGTGACTTACGTTATTATAATTCATTTTTGAGGTAACTATACATAACCTTTAAGTCCCCAGAGGTGACCACTTTTATCTTGTTACACTTCATTGTTAACAAATATGTAGATGTTTCAGGGTTAAGTCATGGAATTAATCCATCTAAAGGGTAAGTTACTACACACAAAAACGTCCTTAAAAAAGAACGCACAATGCGCTCATTTCGATTAGCATAGCATTATGTCAGGCCGTGTCAGCAAGGAATGTCAAATCGTCGAGGAACGACTGTGAATTTAATTTAGAAGCTACTTTATGTCGTGGGCATAAGATAAAATTTGTGTTTATTTGATCGGAATTTGTGATCTTTTTCATAATTTTAGGTTTTAGTTTGATCGGGGATGCTTTTTGAAGTGATTTTGTATGTAACTTTTTATCTTCGGTTTTTTTATATATCAATGGCCAGATCGAAATAAAAAACCGAGCAGGTGGCAACCTCGTACCGACGACCTGCACGGTTATGCGGGTAGTCGATGAATGCAGGACCGTGTCTGCTAGCAATCTACATGAGGGAGCCTATGTTCAGCAGTGGACTTGTAATGGGCTAAAATGATGATGATGAAAATTGGGATAACCTTAGTTTTTGTTGCATTGTAAAATCTCACAATAGCTTCTGAATTTAGATTATAAATATACAAAAATTAATTACTAATTATTGCATACCGTGTGATAGCAGCTTAAGAGAATCTACCACACCATCTCATCCCGTGGGTGTCGTAAAAGTCGACAGAGGGATAATGAAAACCAGAAAATGGGCAGCATCTTCCTAAACATCTGAATAAATAAACTGCGGTTGCCAACCCGGCTGCCAAGCGTGGCAACTATGGCAAAATCCCTTCGAAATGTGAGCTACTAACTTTTGTGACAATCTATGGGAGGAGCCTAAGTTCAGCAGTGGACTAGTGATAGGCTGAGAAATCAATGATGATAAAATTCAGGTCATCAAACTCATGATGAAAGTTTTAGTAAATAAAAATGATGGGCATTTAAAACTATCCGCGTGTAAACCGCGCTTGTCGAACAAGAGTTAACTGACCTACCTGAGTCTGTGAGGAATGTATTCTTGAGCCTTTACAATGCTGCCCCCTGAACCACAAAGCATATGCCAAATTAGTTTTTTTTGTAATAAGATAAAGTGACGAGACGAGCTAAATGTTCACCTGGTAGTAAGTGCGACGTCTGCCCATAACAAATGCTGTGTCACTCAGAATATTTCCGCGTGGCGCCAATGCGTTTGTACCTGATACTTTAGTTCTTAAGTCTCTTATGCCCGGTAATAACACTTGCTCCCATTACCCTTCAGACCTAAACACAGTACAGCAGAATAACTGGCCCTGCCTAGATCCTAGTACCTACCTAGAAAAGTTCACTTACTATATGCATTCATATATAATTTTAAATGGTACCAGTGGGTATGAACTCGATATCTTCACATCACGTACGCGTCATTGCAAGAACAGTGCAAACACTTTGTAAACGTTAAAACGTGATAAAGCACAAAAATTTTTGTCGTCTACATTACGTTTTTTCACTCAATATCACTCGTAAATTGACCGTCTACTATTTTTTTTATTGGCGATAGTGACGATGCGAACATAACATTCACCTGATGATAAGTGCAACATCTGCCCATAACAAATGCTGTGTCACCCAGAACAATTCTGTGTGACACCACACTGCGCCCATCACCCTGAGACATAAGTTCTTAAATCTCATATACCCAGTCATTACGCTAGCTCTCAGTGCCCTGCAAACCAGTAATGTTTACACACTGCTGCTCCACGGCAGAATAATCGGCCCTGGGGTGGTACCACCAGTAAACTAAATTGTGTTCCTACGGTTACCCTACTGTTACTCTATCTGGTTTTACCTTTTCACGGCTCAACCGCTGAAGCGATCTTGACGAAATTTGGCACAGAGATAGCTTGCAACCTGCAGACGGACATGGGATATGTACCCTTTGATTCCAGAAAATCAAAGAGAATCCACGGTATTTTTAAAAAACCTAAATCCAGGCGAATGTATGTGAATGGAGATTTGTCAACGTTACATTGTAAATTTTTTAAGAAATCAAACATTTTCCTTGCACAATGTGGAAAGCTTGATGCCATAAATATGGATTTTAGTTTATGATTAAGGTGGATACTTACTCTCTCACCTGCACCTGCGATTGATTTGATTTTGTCAACAAAATAATTGTTAAATTCGCAATATCTGTAGGGTAAAGATAGGTACAGATAAAATCACTGTTAATTTTTATTTTTGAAATATTTATTAATTGAATAATGTAATCTTTAACCACATACATATACAACGTTATTCATAATTGGTATAACATCCCGGCACCTACCCATACTACTTTGATCTGATAAACACAACGGTGAAGGTTCAATGACAAAATTGGATACTAAAAATGTCCATAGAAATTTTTTAAAATTATTAATTATGTAAAACTTTACTCGACCCTAACTCAGAAATTCGTTACTCCGAACCAGACTAAATTCAAAATACGTTTTCTTCGCCACTTAATTTATATTTCCCTAACTACGGCGTCATACTAACAGATTTACTTCGCAACCGATTTCCTTAAGCTTCATGTTATCCTAGTACTTGCGAGTTCTTTCGATGGCAGCTCAATGGAAAAACGCCCAATTAAATGTATGAGTTCATTGCCTCGATCAGCTGTATGACAGGGTCATCACCTATGAGTTGTAAGCAAATTCTTTAAGTTGTCGACTATCTCCTACAGGTATCACGCTACGAGGCTCATTATATTTTTTGGGGAATGTACACATCGTCCCTAAACGCAGCCTGCCGTGATGTATAGGACCCATTACGAATATATGTATATTCACAATTTATTAATGAGATGATGATAGATGTTATTCAAGGGTCGTATTCGAATTCCGGCCGGATCAGAGTCCTCATAACTGAATGAGCCCAATAAAACTTAATGTTTGTTTTCGTGTCTGGCTGTGTTATACATGTGAAATATATGCCTGTAAAATGCAATTTATGTTGAAACAATTCGATCCAGTACAATGCAAACAATTTTTGACCCAAATACCAATAATTCCTGTTGCACGATTACCTTCTGCGGGGTTGGAACCCAAGACTCCGCAGGCCTACGCTAACCTGGTCTCACGGAGATGTTGCTTATATTTCATCACCGAACCGCAACGGAACAAAAATAGATTTATTGTTCATTTCGTTGCAGTAAAACAAGCAAAAGTATTGTCGTTTATTATTCATGAGCTTTTGTGGTTACCCACGTGACTGAGATACGATTCGAATAGCGTAGATATGAGGACAAAACGGAACGTGTACGCCGTTTCATTTTATGTTTCTCAAGGTTTAGCATACGAGTATATTTTTACCAGCTGGTGTGTGTACTTAAGGTTGAATATGGTTTTACTTGTTTCATTGCAAGGAAAATAACGTCTTATTGAGAGAAGTGTTTATTGCTAACTGGTCGATACAATGCATAGTAAAGTAATATATAGGGACGAGTTATAAACACTAACACTAGCTATAGCCCGCGAACACGTTCGCCTGGATTTCGGTTTTTTAAAAATACCGTGGATTCTCTTTGATTTTCTGGAATCAAAAGGTCCATATCCCATGTCCGTCTGCAGGTTGCAAGCTATCTCTGTGCCAAATTTCGTCAAGATCGCTTCAGCGGTTGAGCCGTGAAAAGGTAAAACCAGATAGAGTAACAGTAGGGTAACCGTAGGAACACAATTTAGTTTACTGGTGGTACCACCCCAGGGCCGATTATTCTGCCGTGGAGAACCTTCACCGTTGTGTTTATCAGATCAAAGTAGTATGGGTAGGTGCCGGGATGTTATACCAATTATGAATAACGTTGTATATGTATGTGGTTAAAGATTACATTATTCAATTAATAAATATTTCAAAAATAAAAATTAACAGTGATTTTATCTGTACCTATCTTTACCCTACAGATATTGCGAACTCATTTAACAATTATTTTGTTGACAAAATCAAATCAATCGCAGGTGCAGGTGAGAGAGTAAGTATCCACCTTAATCATAAACTAAAATCCATATTTATGGCATCAAGCTTTCCACATTGTGCAAGGAAAATGTTTGATTTCTTAAAAAATTTACAATGTAACGTTGACAAATCTCCATTCACAATCATCACTAATTTAATAAAAGAATTGGTAGCTCACGAACTTATAACATTACAATTACAAAGCACTGTGCGGTACTGCAATCGTCAAAAGTCTCATATACCCAGTAATTTGACTAGCAGTAAAAGTAAAGTAAAGTAAAGTTTCAGCCTATAAATGTCCCACTGCTGAGCACAGGCCTCCTCTCATTTCTGAGAGGGTTTTGGAGCTAGGAAGAATCCGCCACGCTGCTCCAATGCGGGTTGGCGGACTTCACATGTCTTCGAAATATTTTTTATTCCTCAGACATGCAGGTTTCCTCACGATGTTTTCCTTCACCGCCGAGCACGTGGTAAATCAGCACTTAAAATTGCAATTAACAATTTTAGTGGTGCCGGCACCGGGAATCGAACCCAGGTCACTCGCGTACTATGAAATTTAAAGCGAGCGCCTAGCCCCTGAGCTACCACGGCTCTTAGCAGTAGTTCCACCTAAACCGGAACACTGTAGTGTTCTGGGTGACACAGAATTTATTATGGGCAGACGTACTTATCATCAAGTGAACGTTTTGTTCGTCTCGACACTCTCTTCAAAAAAAAAAGGTTTTATATCTATATTTTACCAGGTCTTGCGCAAATGGTTCTGTTAACAAAGTTATCGTCGATGTCGACTTAGATCAGGATTTATCAATCTTTATGTACAAGGTTTACTAAAAGGAATTAAATCGATTTTAAATGAAGACAATCGTCTTTGTAAACGTCTTTGTTCTAGTTACTTTAGAGGAAGTGCTAAAATGAGGGAGATAATGTTAATTAAATTCGATCTAATGACCTCACGCGCCAAAAAGCCGAGACTGTTTTCCAAACAAGAATGAAGTATAAAATGTTTTAGCAGCGAACGAAGTTTATTCGTTAACCTAAGATTACGAGTGCCTCTGCCTTTCCGGCGAATGGCAGGGCCGGCTTTTGATTCCAGGATCGAACGGGACGTAAGCCTGTCTTTTCTAATGATTTTTATTGTTTCTCTGAAACAATAAAAATGATGTCATATAACAATAAGGATCAAAACATTAATTTTAACAGCATAACTCTTTTTCTTTTCATTGAAAGTTTTCTTTTTATCTACGTAGTTATTTCTATTTTTATTAACCGAAATCCATGATTCATCTATTAATTGAGTATTCAAATTTTCTTTTACAACTTCACAGTTACTTCTAATGATAAAGATTTATTCAAAATAATATTTTAAGAAATTAAATAAAAATGCTGAGTCACCCAGAACATTCCTGTGCGACGCTGCCTTGCGCTCGTCACCCTCAGACATCAGTTCTTTAGTCTCTCATACCCAGTGATTACGCTAGCTCTCAGTGCCCTTCAAACCGAAACACAGTAATGTTTGCACACTACTGCTGAACGGCAGAATAACTGGCCTTAGGGTGGTGTAGGCACCACTAGACCACCACTAGACGGATTCCTGCATAGAAACACTATCTCAGCCACCTCCATCCACCGACTTCCCGCAAAACCGTGCAGATCTTCGCTCTACTCTACTACGTTTACCGGCATGAGGTTGCCACTCGAGAACTTTTTACAATAGATTTTATCTCGCAGAGAAACGACATACCAAGCATCGCTCTTTCCATAGCTCGCTGAACTGCAATGAGCTGACTATTCTGGTGTGAATAGCATGCCATAGTCGTGAAATTATTGTATTGTCATCCGTTCATAACAAGCATTCAAAATTTCAAATATTTCGGACGTTTTGGAGTGGGTGAAAATTGAATTGAAATATTTAATGTATTGTTAGTCACATGCATACATACAGACAGGTGAAGCAAATAAAAGCGTTTTAAAAAAAACACCCGGACTCTGAGCTACGACAGCTTAATTTAAAAACAATAGATACGCATTTTTTTTTAAATGGTCTCGCGTCAGTTCCTGCTTGGGAGGATCTCTCCGTTAACCATAGGGCATATCTTGGTCGTGCTAAAGGCAAAAGACCTTCAAGCGTCGTGGCAGAGTCATAAATAGTTTAATAAGACAACAGAATCATAGCCGCTTCGATTAAAAGGATGGAAGTGGAGAAACGACGTACGAATGCAAAATTTAAGAAAAAAGTCCGCTTTTATTTTACTTTTATAAATAACGATCCGCCCCGCGGGTAGTAGATATTAGAACGATAAATGAGTACCTTATTTGGACAAATAGAACAACCACAGTTCCTTACACTTAATTTTTTTGGTAGCGACTATTGTCTTTGGCGGCTCGCAGCTGATCAGGTAAGATTATGTTATTTTTATATATTTTTTTATAATAATGTTTTATTTATGGGAACACAAGCCATGTATATTTAGTGACTCAGAGGTTCCTTGTAAACAATATTTGATGTCGTGGTAGCAGAATAAAACGAACGTTCGAGAGACACCTCTCCCGCTGTATTTTCCAAAGAGCGTTTCAGTTTTAAATTAAAAGTATATGTATAATTAAAATTATAAGCCACTGTTCAATTGTTTCTAATTAACCAAATTTAATATGAGTAAGTATGTATTAAATAGATCTTAAACTATTGGCGCGTAGCGCGGGCGAGCAGCGAGGGCTGTACGCTCACACCGCGGCATTGTTCTTACTTTCTAGAATTTCTATAGTCGTCGTAACTTCTAAACGATAAGTCCGATACGAACAATTTAAAGAGGAATTTACATGAACATAGTCAAATTTGTCTATTCGGATGGGGGATTTATCGGATGGGGCCCTCTCTATATAAAGAAGCTCAACCAACGTTGTAGTTTCTTTTTAATAAAAGTACGTAGTTTGGGGCCTCTCCCATAGATGGCCACTAAAGTTTGTAGCTCTAATTCGGCGACTAAAGGAATTAAACTGCACTGTGCACCCAACAGCGATGGTGGCGATGGGCTCACCACCTATCACACCAAGTGCATTATATTGTTTTGGTGAAACGTGGATTGTGGCAGTCATCTGTTTTTGCAGTGAGTGCCCAGTCTCTGACTACCCCTTATGGGATACAGTCGTGATCTTATGTATGTTATGTATGCATTGACAACCTTAGAGGTGCCGGCGCTTGTGATCAAACTCGGAACACTCGCGGTCATAGCCGCGAGTGATCCGAGTTTGATCACAAGCGCAGCTCAGGGCCCGGCCCCTGCTACCACGACTCTTCTATATGTATGTATCTATCCATACTAATACCATAAACACGAATGTAACGGCAAAAAGACGACAAAAGAAGTCTCTCCGCTCTCCTATGTTTGGATCGGGATACAATCCCGGCAAATCAAATAGTTTTCATGGGATATTTAAAAAAGTTATCTCCACGCGGGCCAAGTCGCGGGCATCAGCTAGTATATATATTATTTTGTTGTCCATACACAAATTATAAATCCGATAGTGTGTTTGTTGGTTTATTGGTTTGTTGGTTTGTTTGTCCGTCTTTCACGCTGACCGGTCGACCTGATTTTTGCCTGCATAGGCTACTTTTTATCCCGGAAAATTGATGGTTCTTGTGCAGTGTACGAATCTTACGCGGGCGAATCCGCGGGTATCAGCTAGTCATATAATAAAGAAGTAATTATTTTTATATAATATCGTAAACGATTATCTGTATTTATTATTTATATATCGTGCATACAAATGAAATTGGCTTTGTGAAATCATTGAGCTGTAATTTGCACTGTAATTATCTTGTAAGCACTCGTTACATTTAAATAACATATTAATTATTACCAATTTAAACGTTCACAATATGTTAATGCAAAGTAAAAAGCACATCTCCATTTATATATACTATTACACATTCACGCCTTTTTCCTTTATAAGGAGTAGACAGAGACCACAACCGTAGCCACTATTCGTCCCCACAGGAAACGAAACATAATTTACTCGTATTCGTACAGAATAACACTATACTCGTAACATGCTTTAATGTTATTCTGCACTATAGCATAACATACATATACACATAAATATTGACAGGTTCTGAACTGAAACTATGTGTATAAAAGAAGTAATATAAAATTAAATGGAAGATGTAGTACGCAAAAATATTCGAAATAACTAATTAATTGTTAAGTAATGCTCCCAGAGTAGGCGTTTGTACCAAGCCTTAGATTTAGCCAACCGTATGTTGGTTGGTAACTGATTCCACAGTCTTACAGCGTGTGAAGCAAAAGAATTATAAAGAAAGCCAGTACAGCAGAAAGGGACGTGAACAGTGGAATTATCCGCAGAACGAAGACAGCGGTCATGCGAGTCACCCTGATACTGAAATTTACATTTCAGATATGCAGGGACAAATGGATCGTGTAAGATGGAAAACAAGGTACAAAGTGTTCTGAAGGGCCTACGAGAAGTGATATGAAGCCATTTAAGCTGAGAACGAAAAGAGGAAATATAATCGAATTTACGTAAGCCATAGATGAATCGTATACACTTGTTGTGGAGACAATCCAATTTGTTTTGAAGTTCTTGAGAGGCATTTGAACTCGCATAACCTTGGCTTTTATCGGCAGAAAGTTTTTGAAACGCTGCAAGCAGCGCAGAGAATTGACAACTTTTCGACTTGCGGGCGCCAACTGAGAGTGTTATCTATTGTTAACCCAAGATCATTGACTGCGGTTAAGTAGGGGAAAACGACGATTTTTAAATTTATTGAGGGCAATGAGATTGTATCAAATTTGTTCAACTTATAGACACTTTCAACTATTATAGCTTGACACTTAGATGGATTAATGGCAATACCCAATTTGTCAGACCAATCGGAGCATCGATTGAGATCGTTATTCAGCTCATTAATCGCATTACCGATAGTTGCCGCTTCAGTCTGAGCAGAAATTTGTAGGTCGTCAGCATACAGATGATACGAGCAGCGAATATGGCTTGTAATGAGAGCTAGCGTAATAACTGGGCATATGAGCTGATGTCTCAGGGTGACGGACGCAGTGTGGTGTCACACAGAAATGTTCAGGGTGACATAGCATTTGTTATGGGCACTTACTATCAGATGAACGTTTTGCTCGTCTCGTCCCTATCTCCAACAAAAAAAGTATCAGAAACCGCCTGCCGGAGTCCAGGGTTCCTAGGTATTGCAGTCTTAGAACACCCGCAGGTTTACGCGGATTTCTTATGCCGCCACTAAACGACTAACACCCAGACGAAACATTATCTACTCGTATTTGCAAAAATAATAAACGTGACTTTTTCTCTGTCTTGTGTAACTGTGACAAAACAGTTCATTTTCCTATACATGTTTAAGCTAATGTGTATTAGATTTTACGACGTACGGTGTGCTAAATGCGATATGCATGTGTCGTAAAACGTTAACTATTCCCAACCTGTGGTACGCGTGCCCCTAGGGGTACGCAGGGTCCCATTGAGGGTACGTGAAAATCATATGGTAACGGCCGAAATACTGAGGACTGAGGTGACAGATGTCCTGATGTCATAGTTAACTCAGCTTTTAATTAATTTTTTTCGTCCGATCTACGCAGAAAGATCTGTGTCTTGAAGTCTTGCAGTGGTTTTTCGATTTAATTTTATTAATTATTAGACCCCAAGCCGGTGGTAATACCCAACCACCTTCTCTATTGAAATAAGGATGTTTTTTAATTTCAATAGCCTTACGAATCATCCTTGGTAGGAATCGGAGTGCGACAGGGTTTGTTATGATTTACTGTGGAGGAAGTTGCGTGAGGTGGGAGCCTTCGATATGTTATATATTGATTACATGGTACAGTGGCCAAATTAATTTGGTAAAGAGGCGTGATGCATACTCTGAGGAGTTTCACCTACCACGTGAAATACCAGGGGGGGTGTGACAGGGGGGTTGTGACATTGGTTCTGAGTGTTTTATCAATTTGAGTTACGCCGATGACATGGTGCTTTTGAGCCCTTCGATTAGTGCGCTGCGTGCATTGCTCAATAGATGTGAAAAATATGCGGTGGATCATAACCTCTTGTATAACGCCAACGAGTTCGTCCGTTTGCTTTTTGAAAGTGGTAGGGTCAAGGTTCATATCCCTCCAGTGTGTTTAGGTAATTCGCAAATGGAGTGGGTTAAAACATTCAGGTATCTTGGGCACATTGTTTCCCAAAATGGGTGCAACGGCTATGACATAGATCGCGAGCGACGTGCTCTATCAGTGCGTGGTACATGGTAGCTCGTCGCTTTCAGAAATGTTCCACGAGCTCTAGCGTTGTTTGCAGCTTACTGGCAGCCTCTCTACACTCCGCAGCTGTGGACGAATACATCAAAGTGGAGTACCGCAGGCTGATGGTGCATTACAATGATGCGTTTCGTGTGCTGTTCCGTCGGCCGCGATGGTGTAGCGCGTCCCGGATGTTCGCGGAGGCCCACGTTGCCGGCCTGGCGGACAGATCCGTTACCGTATCCACGAGATGTAGAGGCTTCGTTTTTGGGTCGCAGAATGTTCTCATTAAAATGATTTGTTGCAATTGCTCTTACAGCGACATATTTAGAAAATGGTCGAATTTATTTTCGTTTAAAAGTATAAAACAGTTTATAAAGTTAATATAATAATATTCTTTTGGATAATATGATGATGATGTTCTCCTAGCCGATTTCGACCACGGCGACAACTTCCGAATACTGTCGTGAGCCATCAACTGCGCAGGTGATATTCTAGTGCCACAAGTGTATACCAATTGTGAAGTGGGTAGTTGTTACAGACAGGACGTTAAGCGATCGCTCCTCAAATTTAAATCCAAAGTTGTGTAAAAAGTAACTATTTTGAAATGAATTTTACACTGTAAGTTTCCTTGTAGAACAGTGATAAAACAGTATCTACTTTATGTGTGGAAGTGTTTTAAACAGTGACAAAATCAAGAAAAACAATCATAATTTTAACGGTAGTGCAAACAAAAAGTGTTGAACTTTGTTCATTCATACCCTTCTCATTGAAGTCATAACAGTCGTTGTCGATTATATCTACAAATTTCAAAGCTCATCATACGTACTGCGTAGCCTACTGGTATTGGTAACTAGACAGCTGTCCAATAAAGCGCAATCGGGAGTTCAAATCTCAGCGCAATAAGAAAACATATTTTTCATTGTTCTTCTAAATTTCTTATTTATTTTGTACATTCGAAAATGTCGAATGTTAATGCAAAGTGTTCGGGATGCTTAAATATTATTCAGAGCAGAGAATATATGAATTGTGTTTTATGTCGGCGCAAATACGACCTTGATTGTGCTAATATAACGTCTAAGCGGTTTCATGGAATGGGTAAAGAATGTAAAAAAAAAAATGGAAATGTTTGGAATGTCATAGTAAAGAACCAAGATCAGATAATACAAACACCCCTATTCGAACTAGTCGTTCTGAGGTTGTTAAGGGTAATTTGGATGATGTTGGTGGGGCTAATAACGTTACCCTTCGCTCAAAAAATAAACAAACTAGTCCATCATGTAGTTTAGTTTCCAACAATCCTATTACGGAGACTAGACTGCGAGACATACTGAAGGAAGAGATAAAATGTACAATAAAGGAACTTATATCACAACAACTGAATAATATCGACGAGCGTCTAACTGATTATCAGGAATCTATGGTGTTTTTTAACAAGCAATTTGAGGACTTAAAGAACACCCTACTGGAAAAGGATGCAATTATTGATGGCTTACAAAAAGACAACAATGTACTGAAATCGACAGTGAAAGACTTATCAAATAGACTTTGCCAAGTGGAACAACACATGCGTGGCAGCAATATAGAAATTAATGGGGTTCCAGAGCACAAAACAGAGAATTTAACATCTACCTTATTACAGTTAGGTCAAGTAATAGGAACCTCACTTACCGAGGACGACGTTCTTCAGGTTACTCGGATATCTAAAATGAATAAAGACAGCCAGAGGCCTAGAGCTATTGTTGCAAAGTTACGTACTCCGCGTCTCCGGGATACACTATTAGCAGCAGTTACAAATTATAATAAAAAACATCAACAGGACAAGCTTTGCACCAAACATCTAGGCTTCGGGGAACCAAAGCTTCCCGTATTTGTGTCAGAACACCTAACGTTATGAAGTCTCTTCATGCGACTACTCGAATAAAGGCAAAGGATCTGGGATACAAATTTGTTTGGATACGCAATGGACACATATATGTTAGAAAGAATGAATCTAGTCAAGCAATTCTAATTCGTAGCACCGAGAGTATACAAAAATTAACCAAGGATTAAAAAAAAAATATTCACATTAATATATTATATAAAGTTTTGTGGTGAAATTATTAGCAATGTTGGATATATATTATCAAAACGTGCGAGGACTAAGAACCAAAACTAACTCGGTCTACGATTGTGTGTTACAAAATAACTATAATGTTGTTGTATTTACTGAAACCTGGTTAAATCATAATATCAAGGATGGTGAATTGATGGACAATAGATACAAAGTTTATCGCAGAGACCGCATTTCTACGGCAAACACAAAGAAAGATGGTGGCGGCGTAATGGTTGCAGTATCTAAGAATCTCAATTCTTGTCGAGTTTAGCAGTGGGAGAGTGATTTAGAAGATATATGCGTAGTAATTCAGACGAAGATTGGACGATGCTTAAAAACAATAGCTTTGTGTGTAGTTTATATACCTCCCCCCGTTAAAGAGGAGACTTTGGCGAACTATCTAAATAATATTAATTATAGTGCGTGGCAATGCGATGACATATTTGTAATCGGTGATTTTAATTTAGGTTTCATAAGTTGGTCTGTAAAGAAAGAGACCACCAGTATGGTTCCATTAAATTACAATAATAAGTTGGGTTATACTTTAATAGATTTCATGTCGGCCAATTGTTTATCACAATTTAATTGGATAACTAATGAAGATAACAGAATATTAGACTTAGTACTATCAAATATATCAGACATAACCGTATCTAAACCTCTCAGTCTTTTGAGCAAAGTCGACCCTAAACATCCCAGCTTGTTGATATCTCTGTCATATAGTAATATTCAATATCTTACCCCTAAACCTAGAATTATTCATAACTATATCAAAGCTGATTATGATTCTATTATCTCTGTTATCAAGAGTATTGACTGGCATAAAACTCTTTGCCAAAATTATGACGTGAATGGAATGATTTCGGTATTTTACGATAATTTAAATGATGTTATTGATAGATATGTTCCCAAGCGTACACTAAAAAGCTTTAGATATCCTGTATGGTTTTCTAGGTCACTTATTAAACTTCTGTCGGAAAAGGAAAAATTGAGATCAAGGTACAAAATTTATAAAAATCCACGCGATAAACTAGAATACAGCATTCTGAGGGACCGCTGTCATAAACTGTATGATGAATGTTATAGTAAATACAAAAATCTCATTGAAAGTAATATATGCAGAAATCCTAAAACTTTTTGGCGCTTTATGAACCATAAACAATGTAATAGCTCAACCCTTCCATCTAAAATGCACTTAAATAATTTAGTTGTTGATACTGGACCTGGAATCGCGGAACTTTTTATGAATTATTTTTCATCAGTTTTTAATCATAAAAAAATCGTTACCAATATGGATATTACCAGGACTGTTTCAAACCAAACTTACAATACTATTGGTCTATTAAAATTTACTGAACAGGAGGTTTTGAAGGCGATAAAGTCCTGATTCAATTCCTCCGTTATTTATTAAACGCTGTGGACGCGCTATTGCTTTTCCCTTGACCTTAATCATTAACCGTTCTCTAGAAGAGGGACTCTTTCCTAATGAATGGAAAAAAGCTAGAATTGTCCCCGTATACAAGAAAGGAGATCAATCAGATGTAAAAAACTATCGGCCTATTTCGATATTATCATGTTTTTCAAAACTTTTTGAATCTCTTGTCTGTCCTATTATATCGCGTTATTTTGATATTACTATATCACCGCATCAGCATGGCTTTAAATCAGGTCGTTCTGTTAATACTAACCTAATGTCATTTGTATCGGATTTATCAACTGATTTGGATACTGGACATCAAGTCATCAAGTGATGCTGTCTATATCGATTTTTCAAGTGCGTTCGACAAAGTCAACCATAATATATTATTGAAAAAAATCGAGGCACAAGGTATATTTGGTCCACTGTTAGAATGGTTTAAATCTTATCTGAGAAATAGACCTCAAGTTGTGGCAGTCAAGGGATATGAGTCGGCATGTTACTTTTCTGCTTCTGGAGTGCCACAAGGCTCCCATTTGGGACCAATTTTGTTTGCTCTATTCATAAACGATATCACAGAAGAAATACGCAACTGTAAATTCTCGCTGTTTGCAGATGATTTAAAACTTTACAGAACGATTACTAGCTCAGATGACATTCAGTTGGTTCAGAGCGACTTGAATAGAATTGGAAGGTGGTGTACTTCGAATCATATGATAATAAATGTAAAAAAATGCTGCTACATTAAGTACACTAGAAAAAAAAGACCATTACCGTCCAAATATAAATTTAATGGTGAAGAATTAGTTGAAGTAAATAGTGTGCGCGATTTGGGAGTGATGATTGATAGCAAGCTTAATTTTATTTCACATATTGATACTACAATAACTATGGCTGTGAAAATGTTAGGATTTATAAAACGCAACACAAGGGGATTTAAGTTAGCCAGAACCAAAATTACATTGTATAATGCATTAGTGCGGACTCAATTAGAGTATGCGAGCATTATTTGGAGCCCCCACTACAGTGTACACTCCCAACGAATTGAAAGTATACAACTCGCATTCACAAAGTATCTTGCTTTTAGTACTCCTGGTTTCTCACACAGAAATACTTATAACCAAAGACTAGCTCATTTTAAAATGATTTCCTTATATGATAGGCGCATTGTGAACGATGTCTTGTTTTTGTATAAACTTGTTAAATGGACTCACTGATTGCAGCTACTTGCTGGCACGCGTGTCGCTAAACATTCCATTTAACATGCCCCGTAAACCTATACCACAGCTATTCTACATCCCTCGGTGCAAAACTAACCTCGGCTTACAGTCGCCTATAGTAAGAATATGCAGGGAATATAACTCATTACAAAGTAAAAACCGCGACATTGACATCTTCCAAAATTCTTATAATGAGTTTAAACGTATGATCTCGAAATCATTCCTGGCGTCCGCTTAGTTTTAAGTAATTTTTTTTTTTTTTTTTTTACGGTTTTTGGATAGTAATTTTTTTTTTCTTATTGTATAACTTATCAGGTTCTCATTTACACTTTACTTAATTGTTTTATTGTTATAAGGTAACAACTATTTGTAGTAAGTGATGTGTTCGTCTGTAATTGGTATGCACATCAGACTTTATTATGTAACTGAATTTATAGGATAGGATGTGTGTACTGTTGACGTTCCAAATTATATAAATAAATAAATAAATAAATAAAAAGTGTACGTGCAAACACAGGGGCACTCACTCGTCCCAACCTACACGCCCGACGTAACGCTGATGCGATAAGATCGGAGGTAGGCTAGGATGCAGTGTCAGAAACACGGGGACATTCACAACACAACCAGACCCGAAAACCAACAATTTGTGTCTTAGCACAAATGTTGGCTCCGGCTGGGATTCGAACCCAGGACCCGCGGCGTAAAGTAGGTAGTTTTGGATAATAAATAATAACATGTACAAAATATTCTAAGATTTAGTAATTATCTTTCACTTTAATAATTATGTAATAGATCTCTGTTATCTGAATTTATTAATAAATTATTATTATTATTTTGAAGAATTATTATAGTTTTCTAGCCTTGTTGGAATATTTGAATATATAGATAAATATATAAAATGAGATAAAATAAATAAGATATTATAAGACACTAAACACAATACTCGTACTATGCAATAAAATATATAAATAAAAGCCAACCAGACAGGAGCCCTCGACAGGGGAGACCCAACGGTCGAGGGTTAGGGAGAAAGGGAAAGAAACCGGCGGACTAATCGGGACGTATCAAGAAGCACTGCCTTCCGCATTTGAGCACGGAGCGTCCCGTCACGGAGTCCCAGTCGTCTCAGATGTCCCAAGAGACTGACTGGGATTAACCCGTTTTGCAGATACGACCGCAGGAATAATTTCAGTCGGCATACCACCCCACACGCCGGTCACCTCGTGATCCAGGTCCAGATATTTTGTCTTCTTGTCTGTTTCGGCTTTCACGAGGTTCTCGTCATATGGAATGGTAATGTCGACCAATAATAATTGACTGTGCCCGGTCCATCAGAACGATGTCAAGCTTATTCTTTTTTTTTATTGTATAAAGGGACGAAACGAGCAAAACGTTCACCTGATGGTAAGTGCATCGTCCGCCCTCAACAAATGCTGTGTCACCCAGAACATTTCTGTGCGACACCACAGCGCGCCCGCCACCCTGAGACATCAGTTCTTAAGTCTCAAATACCCAGTGATTACGCTAGCTCACAGTGCCCTTCAAACCGAAACACAATAATGCTTGCACACTACTGCTTCACGGCAGAATAACTGGCCCTGGGGTGGTACCTACCTAGACGGATTCCTGCATAGGAATCCTACCACCAGTGGCAGAATTATATATATTCGCGAGAATAGTCCTATCCGTAATGATGAAGCGGTCCCAATAGAGCTTGGCGCGGTCATTTTCGAGCACGGCCTCCGGCAAATACTTATAGTAACGCAGTTTCCGATCCACGAGACCGTTTTTCAGAGCGAGCTCGTGATGGACTATTTTGGCTACTAGGTTGTGTCTATGCAGATACTCAGAGTTAGAAAGCGTCGAACTACTGGAGATAACATAGCTAAGCGGCTCACCGGAACGGTAACAAGCTCGACTGATGTCGACGGTACCGTCCGTAAGGATGTGTCTCCGATAGTTGTTGGTCTTAATAACCTGATCCTATATCGTACAGACAAAACCCTCGGTTTTCCCGAAGAGATCACCGAAGTGTAGCCAGTGGCGGGAGGCGACTTTGTCTACAAAAGGCTCATGTAGAGCTTTGTAGAACCTCCCGTGAAGCTCATTCTCTTTTCATAGGGTCTCCCGGTCGGAAATGCTCTGGAAAGTCGGACCCTGCCGGCCCGTCACGGAGTCCCTGTCGCCTCAAATATCCCGAGAGACTGACCGGGATTAACCCGTTTGCAGACACGACCACCGGAATAATTTCGGTCGGCATACCACCCCACATGTCGGTAATCTCGTGAGCCAGGTCCAGATATTTTGTCTTCTTATCTTTTTCGGCTTTCACGAGGTTGTCGTCATATGGAATGGTAATTTCGACCAAAAATATCCTCGACTGTGCCCGGTCCATCAACACGATATCAGGCATATTCGCAGAATAGTCCTGCCCATGATGATAGCCCGGTCCCATTAGAGCCTGGCGCGATCGCTTTCGAGCACAGTCTCCGGCAAGTACTTATAATAAGACTGTTTCCGATCGACGAGACCTTACTTCAGAGCGAGCTCCTGGTGGAGGATCCTGGCTACAAGGTTGTGTGTGTGCAGATACTGTTTTATTATTATTATTTTTGCAAGGATTTGAGGTTTATCAAATTTGATGTAATGGTTGGGATGATCCAGAACATGGTCACAAACTGCAGACTTCCTAGAACGACGATGCTTCTCATGAGCTATATGTTCTTTTACGCGGGTTTTAATCGATCTTTTTATTTACCCTATGTAAAGCACTGTTAACCACTGGAAACGTCGTGTTAGAAATAATTCAAAATTGAACGCGATAAAATCCGTAAAAATTTGTTTTATTTAAATGTGTAGTATTCGCGTAAATAGAAGAAATCAATATATCATGTTTACTTTTGTCACAGTTTCGGTGATCATGTATGTGTGATGACACAAAGAATTATTATTATTATATTTTAGTCCACAAGTAGCATTAATAATAGCATTAGAGACATAATAGCTGGGCCGGATTATCGGCTTAATCTTCATAGTACCTACTCGAATGCACTTATTTTTAATGGCATATTAGTGTTAATTTACCTTGTGCTTGGTGGTTAAGGAAAACATCGCAAGGAAACTTGCATGTCCGAGAAATACAAATATTTCGACGACATGTGAAGCCAATCCGCATTGGAGCAACGTGGCGCACGCTTCGTCGACCTCGACTCCGAAATCCCCTCTAGGATAGACTTTAATATTACACCAAGTTTAACCCTCGTCAATTTATCTAACAAATAATATGGCGACATGTTCAACACAAAATAAGATATAGATCCACAATAATTTTTCATAGTATTGAAATAACTGAACGTAGTAAACAAATACAGCCGGTTTGATACATTCATAGTTACTATCACACAGTGATTCATTACATCCTTGACATACACAAAAAAGATTCAGAGTATCTTTTTTGTATTTGATTATGAAGTAACTTTATAAATGATTTATATTAATCTAATTGTTATTTAAAAATAATAACATAATCCACTTTCTAGCAATCACAAGTATAAAGTTGGCAACCCTCCCAATGCGCAACACGTAGAACGGAACATAACATAAAATATTGTATATTTACAAACACAGAATTGAAAACTATCACATTCACTACAACATGATTTTATTTTTAATTGTTAACACTTCACTGAATTGCACATTTATTTTCGCGCGCTTAATGACATTTATTTAAATAAGTTATATTATTTTATTAATTACATTCAGACGAGACGTTCGGATATACTCGCGCGACGCGTCCAACTGAGTATTTGGTGGTAAACAACCCGATTTTATCAGCTGCATCGTTATCAATGGTTGTTAGGTATGTTATAGGTTTACAATTAAATGTTTGCTTTATAACTTTGATCAACAGTTTGTTGTTGATCGAAGCTTTATAAAATAAAGAGTGCAGATTATTATTTAATTATGTTAACCCTCTTTAGTTTTCTACGTGTTTTATGATATTAAGTGACGAGGCGGGAAAATTGCTGTTATGTGTCATGGCTGCCCAAAATAGTAGTTATGAAAATGAAAATTCAGTCAAGTCAAACATCATTTTTTATTCAAACTACCACCGTTTAAACAAAATTCAATAATAAATCCATAAGTGAATTCAAACTCAAGCGGTCTGCTTGAGTTTGTAACAAGCTGTTTCATGTGCCACATAGGAAATTTCAGGTGAATTCGAACTAGTGACCCTCGACTCATTAAGGAAGTACGCTAGCCGTAGAGCTACGTGGCCGTCGTGTTCGCCGTTTTGTAATATTTCTATTGTATTCTATCTAATTAATTAAAAATAAATTAAAGCTCTTCGCATCCCGTCTCATCTTGTAACTGTCAGAGGGATCGGCTAAAGGAAAGGCCTCTAAACCTCGAGGCTTCCGACAGATGACGGAACAGCCCATCCCCTCTAGTGCTACTAATTCCTATGTAGTTATCTGTCTAGGTATATACATCCACATTGCCGCATTGCCCTTACACCATAACACAGTAATGGCTGTAAATCCATTACTGTGTAAATAGCCACTGAAAACGACGACACACGACGACCAAAGTTCGGAGCTGGAAAGAACTTTTCAAAGCCAAGTTCTGTGTGACACTATGATAGTATAAACACTTTGGTATCCTCAATACGGAATGTCGGACGTATTCTCAACGACGGTGGAACAGACTGAGACATCACTTCTTCAGTCTCATATCTTCTATAATTACACTAGCTAATGCTATACCGCGCTTCAGTCCGAAACACAGTGGTGTTTGCTGGTGGTAGGATTTGTATGCAGGAATGCCTCTAGGTAGGTACCAACTTATGGCCAGTCATTCTACCGTGAATTTTAAATTCAATTACTTATTGGTAATTGCTATTACTGACGTCAGACATAATAAATTATTACGAATGAACTGCAGTGTGATACTATAAAGACATTATGGTATTAATATCGTAATTAAATGATAGCGCTAATCACCTTCTGTTCAAGTAATTAATTATTTGCACCGCAGCACGTGCTTGCACTAGAAAATGATTACACTGCAGAAACTGAACTTTACCTGTCCAGACGTCGTATCCCAGTCGAAACTCATATTTTTAAAACTCTTAAAGTATTGCTGCACTGCATCTTTAGTCTGGATACCTATTGGGAAATACCCTAACTTCTAACGTCTTAGGTGCAATGCAGGGAATCTTTCCAAATCCACTTAATTCAGTTTTAAACCCTTATAATAAACAAGTAAACGACAACTGCGCGGCAACCGTGGGTCCTAGGTTCGAGCCCCAGCCGGTGTGTGAAAACAAAAACCGTAGTTTTTCGGGTCCAGTTGTGTTGTGCGTATCAAGTTTATGCCATTACGACCACTTTGTGGAATGTGGGGAGCACACACCAGAAGTCTGTCAGGAACTTCAAGAAAAGAGCCTCTTATCTCAAAAGCTGGCAACGCACCCGGAATTCCTATGGCACTGCGGATGTTCATAGGCGGCGGTGATCGCTTACTATCAGGTTTCTGCTCGTTTGCCTCTCTTATATAAAATAAAGTAATACATACGAGTAGGTACCATGTGCGGTAACTGCGGAAGAAAATCTGCCAACGAGTCTCATCCCGTAGGTGCTGGAAGCGTCCGCTTATCGCTCCGGGAGCTGATTGAATAATAACTCGAAAAATGTCAGACCGAAAATATACTAAATCAGCTCCTTTTTTTTATTGGATAGAGCGACGAAACGAGCAAATCGTTCACCTGATGTAAAGTGCAACATCAACCCATAACAAATGCTATGTTACCCAGAACATTTCTGTGTGACACTACACTGCGCCCGTCACCCTGAGACATCAGTTCTTAAGTCTCATATGCCCAGTGATTACGCTAACTCACAGTGCCCTTCAAACCGAAACACGGTAATGTTTGCACACTACTGCTTCACGGCAGAATAACTGGCCCTGGGGTGGTGGTAGTTGGGGTGGTGGCTAGACGGATTCCTGCATAGGAATCTTACCACCAGTAAAATTAGCTTCCAATTATGTAGACTAGTGACAGGCAGTTGATGACGATATTGATAAACTAACAGATTAAAAATATCCCATTGCTGGCCATAGGCCTTTTACATTTGAGCCTGCTACATTTACATATTTGTAATATAATTAAACTTAACCGATACTGAACACCACTTGTACAATGTATTCAATCAATTACATTTGTTTATGATAGAAGGCCGCCGTGTGGTGGCGGATTAAGAAAATCTACCACCTCATCTCATCTCGTGGGTGTCGTAAAAGTCGACAAGGGGAAAAGAAAAACCAAGAGATGGGCAGAACATAAAATTATACGATTTAAAAACTCCTTCCTTCTTGATTATTACGTGTCAGCAAGTATTTTTTTAACTAGTATGAGTGGGAAAGATTGTGAATGTTTTGATATGTTTTCCGTTGTATCCAATTTGTTACTGTAGCAAGCCATATAATTTACTTGTTTTACTTGGCACCGACATAAAAATTATAAAACAATTAATCATTACATTATGTAATGATTAATTGTTTTATAATTTTTATATATAAACAATAATTGTTTATAAACATTAAATGGATCATCAAAGAAGAAATATTAAATTGTTGTATAAAAAAACATTTAGTTTTTGCCTTTTGATACGTTTGATATTTTTTTGAAGTCGGTTTTGTTATCTTTTTAATATTATTTCAAAATTTTGGGGGATGCTGCTCGCGTCCGTGAGAAACACTTGAATCTTGACTCTCACACGTATCCCCTGGGTAGTGCTAAACGAGCAACACCACTTGCCGGTGGTAGGCTTCGGTCGCAGGCTTTAAGTTACCACACACCTAAGCAAAGCCATGCCGCCAAATGACGTCGGTCGTGTTCAGGCAAGATGCTAGGTGAAGCCTTATGGAGCTTGGGTCTGAACAGTTGCGTTGCGTATGTGAACCGGGTACGACGCGTCAACTTTCGCTGTGTCGGGTGCTTGGTTGAGGAGGGTAGCGGGATCCGAAGCACGGTGCTCCGCTGGCCGACCGCAGGTAGTAGCGGGCCCAATTAGTGAACTAGCTACTCATGAAAGGCTGCCCCGCCAACTAGCGAATAATCCCAGGGTCGCTCCATCGTGCCGGTTAGCGACCGGGTGAGAGGACCCGATGGCGATCTCTCGGGGGGTTCGGGCGTCCCCGCAGTCTCCAAATCAAGCTCCCATAGGCACACCAATTATTTCGTGTCGTTGGGTCATCAACGCAACGCCTCGTTCAACTGTCATGCCATGAAAAGCACCAAAAAGAAAAGTAAGTGAAACTAAGTTTACGGATTTTATCGCGTTTAATTTTTTTACTATTTATAACCCGACGTTTCGAGTGCTTTACAGCACCCATGGTCACGGGAGGACTGAGGTGACAGATGTCCTGATGTCATAGTTAACCTGGGGTACCTTCAGCTTATAATTATTATTTTTGGTCCGATCCACGCAGAAAGAGCTAACTGTGTCTTGAAGTCTTGCAGTGGTATGCTTGGTTTTTGATTTATTTTAATTTATTATTGGATCCCAAGCTGGTGGTAATAACCAACCATCTTATCTATTGAAATTAGGATGTTTTTTGATTTCAATAGCCTCGCGAATCATCCTTGGTAAGAATCGGTGTTCTTTTGCAAGGATCTGTGGTTTATCAAATGTGATGTAATGGTTTAATTTTACCATCAGATAAAGTAACTGCATTTCTAGACCACCTTAACTCCCTAAACTCTAAAATTCAATTTACAATGGAGTTAGAGGCAAATAACTCTTTAGCTTTTCTAGATGTTTTAGTAATTCGAAACCCTAATAACACCTTGTGTCACACTGTGTATAGAAAAAAGACCCATACTAACAGATATTTAAACGGTGAATCTCACCATCATCCATCACAGTTAGCTACCGTGGGTAAATCCTTGTTTCAGAGAGCACGAGGAATCTGTGACAGGAAACTCCTGGCCGCCGAGCTTCAACATGTCAAGCAAGTTTTGCACGACAACAAGCTTCGGGCTCCTCGCCTACGTCGCAGTGACCGAGTGAAACCGGCCACAGTCGAGTGTGTACCTGCTGTTCTACCTTATGTCAGACGAGTCACGGACAAGATTGGCTTTATCTTGAAGCGGGCTTCCATAAAAACATTCTTCACGCCGCCGAAGAAGATAAGTCAGTTTTTACCATCTGTCAAGTGTAACATCCCTCTACAGGACGCAGGAGTATACAAGCTAGACTGTGAATGTGGTCTCTCTTACATAGGCCAAACAAAAAGATCGATTAAAACGCGCGTAAAAGAACACATAGCTGACGTGAAGCATCGTCGTTCTAGGAAGTCTGCAGTCTGTGACCATGTTCTGGATCATCCCAACCATTACATCAGATTTGATAAACCACAGATCCTTGCAAAAGAACACCGATTCCTACCAAGGATGATTCGCGAGGCTATTGAAATCAAAAAACATCCTAATTTCAATAGAGAAGATGGTTGGGTATTACCACCAGCTTGGGATCCAATAATAAATAAAATTAAATCAAAAACCAAGCATACCACTGCAAGACTTCAAGACACAGTTAGCTCTTTCTGCGTAGATCGGACCCAAAAATAATAATTAAAAGCTGAAGGTACCCCAGGTTAATTATGACATCAGGACATCTGTCACCTCAGTCCTCCCGTGACTATGGGTGCTGTAAAGCACTCGAAACGTCGGGTTATAAATAGTAATAAATTAAACGCGATAAAATCCGTAAACTTAGTTTCATTTAAAAGTTTCAGTTATGATAGAATAGAACCGAATAGAATATTTTTATTCAATATAGATTATTAACATAAGTAATCCTCGATGAACGTCATGTTTTTAAGCTACCTAGAGTAGCGCAAGCGCAAGTTCGCAAAGAAATGCGCCTGTCATGGAAAGAACCAGCAAGAAACCTAGCCGGTTTTTTTTCAGTAATTTTAAAAATAATATACAATTACAGCCGTATTATAAAGATGTAGAAATAACTTGGCAGCGATCACCTCATTCCCAAGGGTTATCATCATCCATGTATTGCTTAGTATTATAATAACCCTTATTAAAAAGTCTTTGTTTAATAAATAGTTTAAACTCTTTGATTGAAAGAATTTGTTATATATTAGGTCGAGGAAAAAATCTTTTCGCATATAGTATGTATAAACTTGTAACAAAATTTCTTTGGCTGTACTCTTTGTATCTGGCTTATTTTGATGACATTAAAAAGGTTACATTTCAAAAAAAGAAATTAAATTAGTAAAAAAATTTATGACGTTTATGGACCATTAATGCAGTCTTAGGAAGAGTAGCACAAAGTAGATTTTCATTCCGGGAATTTTGAAGTCAAAGATTCACCTCGCCTTGGTCGCCCTGATACGAATAAAATGGACGCCATTTTTGAAAAAGTGGAGCATAATCGGCATATAAGTGGTTACGACATAGCTGAAGACCTGGGAATTGACCACAGAACAGTTTTGGCCCATTTGAAATAAGCTGGGTACACAAAAAAGCTCAATACTTGGGTGCCACTTAAAGAAATCTAATTACCGTATACTCATCTGTGATTCTTTATTGAAACGTAATGAAACCGACCCTTTTTTGAAGAGTTTGATAAATATCTGGTGATGAATAGTAAATCACGAACGTCAACAACGTGCGAAAAAAGTGGTGGTCAAAGGTCGGTCGGGCTTCGCAGGCTGTACCAAAACCCGGGCTAACTCGAAATAAGGTGATGGAGTGTGTATGGTGGGATTTGAAGGGCGTTGTTCATTATGAGCCTTTACCGCCGGGCGGAACTATCGATACGGATCTCTACTGCAAACAACTGATGAGAATAAAGCAAGAAGTTGAGAGATAAGCGGCCGGAATTGATCAATAGAAAGGGCTTGTGGCCTTTCATCACGACAACGCTGGACTATAACACCTCTGTAGCCACTCAGCAAAAATGAAGAAAGTTTAGCTGGGGAGTGTTAATGCAGCCGCCATATAGCCCTGACCTTGCACCATTCAGATTTCCACCTGTTTCGGTCTGACTGTGTCAGATTAACATCAAGAGACTCTCAAATGTACTTGTCGCGTCTAGTAAGGTGACCCCCTGCCCTCCCCTCTGCCCGTACAAAGGCATCAAAGGCTCCCACTGAGCCCCCACCACCATTGCCTAAAACGAACGCCTGGATCAGGCCTCTGCCCATGGTCCAGGCGGCATCGGTTCGCCCCTCGCCCCCCCCGAATCCTCTGCGCGGCGCTAACTCAAAAGCCGAAATCATCGAAAACCGCTACATGATTGCAGGAGGACTTAAGCCTCATTAGCGATTTCATGGACAGTATAGACATGGACGAACTAGGCTTGTTCGCCCACAAAAGTCAAAAGCGACTTCAGGCATACATCGATCACTACGATGTTCACGACGCGATTAAAACATCCAAGTAAAATAGGCGCGCAATTACTTTACTCAATATTCATAAAAGTAAAAAAAAATGTAAAGTTTCAACCTATAAATGTCCCACTGCTGAGCACAGGCCTCCTCTCATTTCTGGACAGGGTTTTGGAGATAGGAAGAATCCGCCACGCTGCTCCTAATGCGGGTTGGCGGACTTCACATGTCATCGAATTATTTTTTTTATTTCTCAGACATGCAGGTTTCCTCACGATGTTTTCCTTCACCGCCGAGCACGTGGTAAATCAGCACTTAAAATTGCAATTAACAATTTTATTGGTGCCGGCACCGGGACTCGTAACCCAGGTCACTCGCGTACTATGAAACTTAAAGCGAGCGCCTAGCCCCTTAGCTACCACGACTCTGCTGAGCTACCACTGGCTCTGCCTGAGCTACCACGGCTCTATATTCATATATTCATAAAAGTAGTATTATATACAACATCCAGATATGTCGTTATAAAGTCATTTTTAGAAAATTTTATTGATTCACAATGGAAGCACGACCTTGAATCAAACCCCGCACTTTGGCCTGTCGCCTTTTTGAATTCTAACGGCCTCGAAAAACAAAAATTTGTGATGCGTGAATTCCTCACCGCTCATCAAATCGACATAATGTTAGCATGCAAGATACATTCCTTAAACCTTAGTACGCAAGAATCCTAAAATGGCGAATTATAGATTAATTAGGCACGACGAGAAATTAATCTCCAGCGCCAACCGCGGAGGCGGGACTCTAATTTATTACAAAGCGTCATTGCACTGCATACCGATCCATACTCCGCCCCTAACCAACATAGAGGAGTCAATGTGCAGTATCGCTATATATATATACCTCTCCCCGGCTAAAACTACATTAAAGGGCGACATCGAATCACTACTTAATGTGACTCGGTGATTTAAGCGGGAGATTTTAATATCAAACAAACACTCAGCTTAGAACTCGGTGAATGGAAACCCAAATGGTAGCGCCCTATTCTACCTAAGCAATAGGATGAACTTTGACATTATGAGACCTAGAACCTACTAGGGTGTTTTTGATATTGTACTACTAAAAATGTAGCTTTACCGCTGCGTTCTATAGTGGGCCATCACGAATTAAATTCAGACCATCGCCTGTAATAATGATTTTAGGACATTCCCGCGAGGAAGTCACTCTGACGAAAAAAAAACTCTCGCGTTCCTGAAATTGAATATTTCGGAGTTATTTTAGACAATGAAATGTCTTTTGCTAAACATATTAGAGCAGTAAGAGACATAGCGGCTTTTATTTCCGACCGCCTATTCTACCTTATAAATAAAAATAGCAAGATTTCCCTCAAACACAACTGCTATTATTACTAGTCTGGCCATAAATACTGTTACATTAAACTTTTCTTTTTTTTAACTTATTAATTATTTTCAATTTGGAACACGTATATTATCTTAAAAATTTCTTTCGATTTTGCGCCATTTCACATATTTTTTTTGTGTTCATTATCAAATTACAATATGGAATGGGGTGTTAAGGAAAAAAGGATTGCAGTGATCACCTTGGACAAAGTGGGTATGGAGCCGTCGGTCATATTCCAGATACTTCAAAAGCTTGGTATCAGCCGTACGTTCGTATATCCTACTATCAACAGATACAACAACACTTCCTCTGTCGAAAGACTGAAGACCAGAAAAGATCGGGGCGGCCGCGTGCTGTTAGAACTACAAAGGCTGTTAATGCTGTTAAAGCTAGAATTCGTTGAAACCCCATTAGGAAGCAAAAAATCTTATCGCGAGAAATGAAGATTCCCACTAGGACTCTGTCGCGTATTATAAAACAAGACCTGAAGCTCGGTGCTTATCATCGATATACAGAACATGCCCTAATCAATCTTTACAATTAAAGAGAGTGGATCGATCAAAACGCCTTCTGTCGCGATTCGCAGGTGAAAGGCACAGAAATATGCTCTTTACCGATGAAAAGATTTTCACGATGGAAGAACACTACAATAAGCAAAATGAAGCTGCTCAAGTGGTCGAAAAGGTACAACGTGGTCATCATCCTGCGTCAGTAATGGTTTGGTGCGGCGTGTCTTATCAAGGAGCCACAAAACTACATGTTTGTGAAAAAGGAGTGAAAATCAGCCAAAGTGCATCAAGATACAGTCTTGGATCATGTTGTGAAACCTCTCAGTAATACACTTTTTAAAAATATAATGTGGACTTTCCAGCAGGACTTTGCACCTGGTCACAAGGCACGAACTACCCAAGCCTGGCTTGAAACCAACGTTCCGGACTTTATAAGAGCTGAAGACTGACCCTCATCTAGCCCAGATCTCAACCCTTTAGACTTCAAACTATGGTCAGTTTTAGAGAACATGGCCTGCTCTAAACGACACGGCGAAATTGAGTCTCTTAAAAAATCTTTGGAGCAAGCTGTGGCGAAATTTCCCTTGGAAACAGTGCGTAAATCCATAGAGTCGTGGCCAAACAGTTTAAAGGCCTGTTTATAAGCCAAAGGTGGCCATTTCGAATAGAGTATTTTTTTTTTTGCTGAGACTAATAAATATGTAGGTATAAGTTTTAATAGTATTACATTACTTCATTAAAAAAAATGCATTTTCATTTGTAACAGAACTTATTGCCGGACTAGGTATATGTCCTGCATACGTCCTACTGACTTACGCAGTAGTTACATTCGCACACGCTGCCAAAAGCCGTCTTAATATATTTCAAGTGATTCACTATCGTTTTTTTATTTATTTTGATAAAGTTTCGAAACGAGCAAAACGTTCTCCTGATGGTAAATTCAACGTCTGCCCATGACAAATGCTGTGTCACCAAGAACATTTCTGTGTGACACCACATTGCGCCCGTCTCCCTGAGACATCAGTTCTTAAGTCTCATATGTCCAGTGATTACGCTAGCTCTCAGTGCCCTTCAAACCGAAACACAGTATTGTTTGCACACTACCGTTTCACGGCAGAATAAGTGGCCCTGGGGTGGTACTTATTTAGACGGATTCCTGCATAGAAATCCTGCCACCAGTAAAAACTGCGTCACTTACACATCGATCTCAAAATTCCTACGATAGCGGCATATTTCAAAAAAATGTCGATAAGACATTTCGTTAGATTAAAAGATCACCTAACCCGTTAGTGGCAGCGATCGATAATAACACCCCCGCGCGAGATGACTCCTTTAATAAAAGACTTTTAAAAATTGTTTGATGATGATGATGACGAATGTGATGTAATCATATCCATTAATAACTTGTAAGACACGGCCCCGCCTTTCGCGCACACACACACTCGCACGCACCAGCTAACTCAGCGGTTACACGGCGCTCGCGTGGTCTTAGGTATACGGCCTACACAACATTAATTCCTGTGCCAGGTCGATTCTAATTTCGACACGAATAATTTTATATTCCTGTATTAACGAGTCGTAGTGTGTTTATGAAATAATATTTTTATTATTTTACTAGAAATATTTTTATTACTCAGACATGCAGGTTTCCTCGCGATGTTTTCCTTCACACTGAGCACGTGGCACGAGCACACAGCAATTGCAAAACCATTTTATAGGTCGACACGGGGGATCGAACTTAGGTCACATGCGCACCTACTATGAAATTTAAGTAAAGTGTAGAAAACAATAATTATTCTTTAAACGCTGATACCCTTCATACACAATGTGTGAATATTAAAACGCATTTAATTTATTATACGATTCAAACCCTACATCAGGGGTGCTAAACGGTCGATGGAACTCGACTAAAACATGCATATTGTGCGGAAAACTAATATCTATGCCTCGATACACTACCTAGACAACAATCCTGCATCACGCATACTTGCAGTCTCTCAGAGTCGATCGATCGTAGTCTAACAATATTGAGGTAGATCGCCAGCAGTTCAAGTTTGAGCACCTCTGTCTTACATATATATTAACGTTGTATATAATATTTCCGATGACCAATACAGAACAAGATATTTATATTTAAATATGGAATTCGCAACGCAAGGACGCTATATGTCCAATTGAGCCTCATTCACGCATCGCGCAATAATCTTTTTCTTTCCTTGGAGGTTTCTTATATAATAAGCTAAACAAATTTTTGAATCTCCTCCCACAAACAAAAGCATTCCGTTAAAGAAATGTCTCCAAATGGTTGGAGACGCTGGATTACGATAAAACAGAAAAAATACTTAATATCACTATCAATAATTAGGCAACTAATTTTAAACAAATAAAAAACATTGTATTGGTTTGTGTTCTTAGAATCCTTCGAATTTAAAAACTGATCCCAATTCGCTGACCTAGGGCAAACGAATACACACACTCGTACGCATACAAACATGGACACACACACATATATATAAACACACACACTAACACACACAAACACACACACCCAATCTAACAATTAAAACCTTTTGTATATTATCAAATAAAGAGATTGTATTGATCCGTGGGATGGAGGCCTGGTGATCCATATTACAGGTTTTTTCCTAGTTTGGACACCAGTCCCCCGCACATTTATATTGTGTCTTAAGTTATGTACAATCTAGTTGTGGGAAAATAAACAAATATTATTATTATTATTATTATAATTACAAATATTATTTGAAAAGGGCTTTAGCAACCAGCAACATTTAATAAACGTTTCCTTAGTTAAGTGCCAAGGATTGTCAATTTTATCAGTTGCGAATGTCTGCCTTTATTATTGTAAGTGGTTCATATATTTAGCACTCGCTGTGCCCCGCGGTTTCACTCGCGTAAAAAAGCCGACCCCTATCGATGATATACATATATATATACTTCCCTATTTCAATCGGATTTTGGGGTTTTTAGTTTTTTGACATATATATATACTTCGCTATTTGAAACGCATTTCGGGGTTTTTAGTTTTTTGCGCGGAACCCTTATTTATTTATTATAAAATGAGCCAAATTATTATTAAAAGTAGCTTATGTTACCCGCTGTAATATAAGCCATATGTAATATAAGCTTTTCTCAGCTTGTATGATGCTCATGCTCCTGTTCTTAAGGTTAGATTGAAGCGTCCCCCAGCCCCCTGGATAACGGAGCGACAACGCGCGGATGGCAATGTGTAGACGGAATCGAGCGTTTCTTAGATTTAAAAGAGACCGTTTTTAAGAAAACTGGTCGCTGTTCAAGGCCGCCAGAAATAAGTGCAATCAGATGGTTCGAGCTCCTAAACGCCGATATTTTCGTAACAATACGAACCCCAAATCAAACGGAAAAGATACATAAAAACTGGGGATGGTTTATAAGTTTGCTCTGTAGATTTAATACTCGTAAATATTGTTACTAGTTTGAAAAAAAGGGGAAAGAGCCCCCCCCTCTTTCCCCTTTTTTTTCTGCGGTCGGGCTTCTGCGGTGGAAAATTATATCCCTTTATTCGTGAATGTATAGCAAAATATAAATAGGAAAATAATTCTCATTATTCGGTACAGCTTACGACTTCTTACTACTTTTATTAGCCATATTACTTTTATTTTTATGTTAGTTTTATGCACCTTTCTTGCTAAAGTATAAATAAAACAGTTTAAATAATGCTGGAAATAAATAAGACAAATCATAAATCATATTCAAGACTAAAAATAAGCACCAAATTTAATTGCTTTCAAGGTGACTTTGAAGCAAAACGCTGAAAAAACTAGTCTAGTTTTTTATAATATTGCGGCAATGTACTTAAGAAGTGAAAAAGAGGGTAACTAACTCAGCATACTCAGAATTTAGTTCCCACAGACACGGCCATAATCTTTTGCTCTTTTGTTCTAATTTACCACTTATTCAAGACTAAAAATATGCACCAAATTTAATTGCTTTGAAGGTGACTTTGAAGCAAAACGCTGAAAAAACAGGTCTAGTTTTTTTTATAATATTGCGGAAATGTATTACCAGAATATTTAACTCAAAAACTTACAACGAGACCGTCGAGAACCGGTATTTTAAAAAAAAAATATAACAATTCGTGAGGACTTTTGGCGCCTACTCGAAAAATGGCGGTAATGTTTTTATTGAATTTTGTAATTTTGTGTATATTTTGAGTTCCGATGTCTAATACTATAATAGATAGTTTATTAAGCAGAAAATGCTCGTGAATGTGTATAGTAATTGGAAAATTCAATTCAAGACCATAATGGTACTTTCCGTTTTTAATTTGAGTTACTGATGGAAAATCAGTTCAGCAAAACATCATCTTCATCATCATTCATCAATCCGGCAAATCATTTTACTGTAGATCGAAACGAAGTACATCTAATAATTAAATTATTACTCGACATTGGCAAAAATGGATCGATTTGATAGCTAATATGTTTCTATAACTTCGTCATCGTTTGGCTTGGCTGAGTGGAATAAGAAAATAAAATTGATTTTGCTAATTCTTCGAACTTGGTGGGAAATATTTTCCCCGTATTTGATTACGGGTTAATAACTTCTCGTCTGCCGAAGTGTTGAAATTCCTTCGAACTTGTAGTGCTGGCAGGCCGGCCACACTGAATTGTGGTCCTTCTCTCTCACTTGAGTTAAATCTACATTTCGCTTGTATCAAAGCAATGGAGTCTACAATCCGTTCCCAAACTCTCGCTTCTATTGCATTCAATTTTTCTCCTGTTGACCAGGATGAAATTAAAAAGTTCGTATTGGCAATTAAATTTAAGGATGTCGATTGCGATGACATCAGCTGACATATGGTGATCACTCTATTAGAACATCTTCTCCCGGCAATAACCTACATCTTACATTTTTCTCTAGATTCTGGTCAATATCCCAGCCATTGGAAAAATGCTTTTGTTAAGCCTCTTCCTAAGGTTTCTGTTCTCAACCTTCCTAATCATTATCCTCGAATATCAGTTCTGCCCTTTGTTTCCAAAATTTTAGAAACCTGTGTGAACTAATTTAACACTAATTTTCTGCCCCGCACAAGCACCTTATGGAATCTGCTGCCGCCAGCGGTTTTTCCGGACCGATACCACTTAGGGACCTTCAAGAAAAGTGCCTATTCCGTCCTCAAAGGCCGGCAACGCATCTGCTATTCGTCTGGTATTGTAGATGTTCATGGGCGGCGGTGATCACTTACCATCAGGTGAGCCGCTTGCTCGTTTGCCTCCTCTAACATAAAAAAAAATTTGAAAATTTTAGTTTATTTCGAAACATAACCTATTGAGCACTTATCAGTCTGGGTTTCGCCCCGGTCATACCACTGCATTAATCAAAGTTACTGATGACATTAGACAAGGTATGTAAGAAAGATTGATAACAGTGGTAGGGCTGGTTGATTTTTCTAACGCTTTTAACACCTTCATGACATCCTTCTTTCCATCCTATCCCATCTTAATTTCGCGCCTAATGTCTTAGGGCGCCTCCAATCAGTTCATGTTGGGCAAAAAAACTTAGCTCGGGTTGATGTCGAAACTGGCGTGCCGCAAGACGGAATTCTCTCTCCCATGATTTTCTAAGTTTTTATAAACTCTATCACCTCCAGTTTCGACTGCTCGTACCGTTTGCATGCGGAGGATCTACAGTGTATGTGCAATCTACAGTAATCTGCAGTGTATGTCCAGTCTGAAATTAGCGATCAAAAAAAAATTCGACCCAGAGAAAAGATTTGATTTTTTGTATTTTTGTTTGGTTGTTATGAATAAACTCAAAAAACTGAATGGATTTAAAAAAAAATCTTTCACCTGTAGACATCTACATTATCAGCGACTAACATGAGCTGTATTTTATTAAAACAAAAATTGCTATAATGTAGCTATATAATTTACTAATAAAGGTGCATTATTTGGCGTGCGCTGCAAAAAATATTGATGATAAATAAAATAATGTACTACATTTTCATAGTACTCATCATTACTCACAAAAAAGTCAAGGAGGCTATATGTCTAACTATTACAGATAAGTCACAATAACCGCTTTTTGTTTAAATTAGTCTATCAAAACACATTTTATTTCATGATATTAATCCTTATTATACTAGTTTCATAGTCAAGGTTGATTTACATAATCAACTAACATGTAAATTCCTTTTTAAATAATTCGAATCGGACCTATCGTTTAGAAGTTACGACGGGTATAAAAATGCTAAAAGTAAGGAAAATACCGCGGTGTGAGCGAACAGCCCTGCGCTCGACCGCGCTACGTGCGAATGAACTAACATCTATTAATTACCTCATATTATTTTTTTGTAAACTAGAAACAATTGAATAGTGGTTTGAAATTTTAATTTTTTTTATATGTCATTTAAAATTATCAATTTAATTTAAAACTTTGAATCACTCAAAAAAAATACAGCGGCCGCGGTGTCTCAAACCGCGCGCTGCCGCCCGGCTTCATGCGGCTTGGCTTATGTTCCCATAAATGTAAAAATATTTTGGTAAAGTAACGTAATCTTATCGGACCTGACAATAGTCGCTACAAAAAATATTAGTGTAAGGAATTGTTGATGTTCTATTTGTCCAAATAAATAATGAATTTATCTTTCTAATATCTATCTACCCGTGCGAAGCCGGGGCGGATCGCTAGTCTCCAATAACTTACAGCAGTGTAAAATCTGTTCATAATCCATATATCATACCGACAAAGCCTTAGCACAAACACAAAGAAAACTCTCCATCTTTACCTTCATTGATAGAACCTCATCACAAGGAAATACTTGAACAAATTAAGTTTTCAAATTTAGAAATACTAAATGGTACTTACAGATGCCCCCTAAGTTCTTGTTCACGCAGTGATTGCCGATTCCAACACTTTTTTACAGTTGGTTCCCTGAAACTGTTGTAGATGGGTCCTTTGAATTTGTAATCTAAACTAATTCGTCCCGCTTCAAATAGATCTCCACGTTTACGCTCTTCGTTATCTTCACTTTGAATACTATCGTTTTCACTATCTTTTTCTTTGGAAAATCCATTAGGATTAGACGGAGTCCTTAATCGTTTGGAATTTAGAACTCCACTAGTGTCAATTGTTGATGAAATCTCTTCATCAGCTTCATATGCAGCATCACAGTCCTCCAGCTCTTTATTCGTTTTGTTACTTGCTTGTTTAAAGTAATCATTAACACTTTGGCTTGCAGTTATTCGATGTTTGGGACTAACATCACTTTCGATATCTTCTGATGATTCAAAACCATCGTTCACATATATAAACATATTTTTATCCATTTCATATCTATAATAAAATAATATTAATTGATTATTTTTGGCTGTCGAAACTGTAAATGTATTATAATCATGACACTATTATTTATTAATTATTTTTCCACGATTTTTGATTATTATTGTAATAAAAATCATTATGCTTTATATCATGCCTTTTTATTTTTATTTATTACTTTGTTATGCGCCAACTCTTTATTTCGTTTTGTTTTATAGTATTCATTTCCAAATATTTTTGACAAATAATTATTAAGCTCATATTATGGAAAACCGAATATGTATTTCTTTAAACTGTTTATATACAACAAATATAAAAATATGTACTTACAATTAGAGCGTTCACCTATTTCGGATAAAATCTCAATTATTCAACGAATAAGTTACCATCACTAATGAATTATAAATAACTTCCAGTTCGCGCACACGGCTACGTTCGACCGAACTCACGATATTTATACAAATACGTGCCTTTTGATATTCGAAACAATAAAACAAGTACTACATCTTTCACAAGCACGTTAATGTTTTGAAATATCTGATTAAAATGACGACTGATATTATAAATCTTCCACATATTTTCTATCAACAAGTTCGAAAAATTCATTAAACAAAGACTATAAAAATATTCATAGTAACACATGGTAATGAGGCGATCGCCGTCAGGCCGTTTAATAATTTTAAATACTCATGTTATAATTATTTTATAACGTTTTAATAATATTGAAAAGATGACTAAAAATAGGTTAACTGTGGTGATTTTTTTAATTTGTGGTGGTAGGATGGATGCAGGAGTCCATCTAGGTAGGTACCACCCCAGTGCCAGTTATTCTGCCGTGAAGCAGTAGTGTGCAAACATTACTGTGTTTCGGTTTGAAGGGCACTGTGAGCGAGCGTAATCACTGGGCATATGTGACTTAAGAACTGATGTCTCAGGGTGACGGGCGCAGTGTGGTGTCACACAGTAATTTTCTGGGTGACACAGCATTTGTTATGGGCAGACGTTGCACTTACCATCAGGTGAACGTTTTGCTCGTTCCGTCACTTCTATGAAATAAAAAAAAAAATGTTTCTTCTCTAAAAATAAAAAATCTCACTACCGAAAAAACAGCTGCGGTTCCTCACGGCACATGATATCTGCGAGCATATGGCTGCCATCATAATTCATAATAATCATATTTCAGGGGCTAGGCGTCCGCTTTAAATTTCATAGAACGCGAGTGACCTGGGTTCGATTCCCGGTGCCGGCACCACTAAAATTGTGAATTGCAATTTTATGTGCTGATTAACCATGTCCTCAGCAGTGAAGGAAAACATCTGAGACCTACATCTCTCAGATGTTTTCCTTCACTGCCGAAACCTGCATGTCTGAGTAATAAAAAATATTCCGAAGACATGTGCAGTCCGCCAACCCGCATTGGAGCAGCGTGGCGGATTCTTCCTTGCTCCAAAAAACCCTCTCAGAAATGAGAGGAGGCCTGTGCTCAGCAGTGGGACATTTATAGACTGAAACTTTACTTTTTTCTTTTACTGGTCCACTGCTGAACATAGGCCTCGCCCATAGATTGCTATAAGACACGTAAGTCAGCTCTCATTTTGTGTGGATTTTGCCATAGTTGCCACGCTTAGCAAGCGGATTGCCAATCGCAGTTTCATTATTTAGATGTTCCAGGAAGATGCTGCTGCCCATCTGCAGGTTTTAATTTTCCCTCTGCCGACTTTTACGACACCCACGGGACGAGGTGGGGTGGTAGATTCTCTTATTACTTACTTATTTCTATTTTGTTACTTCTTTTACATATATGCATCGAAGGTATCGCTGAAGAGGCTTGCCGAAAGGTTGTTGTTTGAATTCAACAGCAAGCACTGTATTATATTTATTAACGTCGTTCTCACATAGATCAGGAGGCAGTAAGTCGCCTTTTTTTTCATAGCTGGCGAGTTATCAGGGTTCGATCCCAGGTGCACTACTAAACTTGTAATCGTAAGTGCTTATTAACAATATAGCCGGCGGTGAAATAAATCGCGAAGTAATGTAGAATTAAAAAATATTTCTCTAAGTTACTCCGCCAAAGCAGTACGTAAGCGCCGTGGAAGACTCGTCCCGGGTCAGACACCTCTCTCTAAAACACGAGAAGATTTGTACATATATATACTACATATTTTTATATATACTACATATATATACATTACGAAATAAGAGAAAGCATTGCAAATTTTCGTAAGTGACAGCATTGCCTGTTATGGTGTTATTCTGCATGAATAAAGGCTGTCCGTACAATACCTTAGTCGCCTCTTCCGACACCTTGGTAGGAAAGAGGTATATGCTATTCTAGTCTGCCGGACACCTATGTGCCGCTTTTTGCGTACCAATATGACCTTTAGGGGCTGTTACTTTTGAACAAAGAATCCTATATACATCCTTTAGCACATAGTATGAGACAGAAAAGAAAAAGGAGCGCTTGATGCTCATAATCATCATCATCATTTCAGCCCACAACTAGTCCATTGCTGAACATAGGCCTCCCCAAAAGATTGCCACAATAGTTTGTAGCTCTCAATTTGGAGGGATTGCTTGCTATATATATATATATACGAGTATAATATTACTCACTGTAAATTATCTGCTCAATATATAAACAATTATCAACTATCCGATAAATATTAATTAATTAACGTTGCACTAAAAAGTTGCAATCCAATTTGACCTTTAAATTATGAACTCGCTGCGTCCAAAGTTCACTTTAAAAACATGGCTCTTTCCAGATTTAATGTCGATTTTTTAGAATGAAATATAGTCTGTGTCGGCAGGAATTGTTTAGCTTCCTAGCATATGTTGCAGTTTGATCATCGGTCCAACAGATTCGAGATTATCACCCACATGTACTCACGTACTCTTTATATTCCCCTCCTGGCCGATTTTAGAACACGATGCCGATGCGAAATACTGTCGCTATAAACTACAATACTCAGGATATATTACAGTGCGAAAAGCGTAACGCGCAACTACAGAGGCACTCTCTCGTCCGCCCTAGACTACTGTTGCCAAAATAACTAAATTAGTGTCATTTACGAGTGACATCATCATTATCATTATTAGCCCCTAAGAAATGTACTGCGTGGTATAGGTCTGTCCGAAATCGGAAGGATTTGCAAAAATCACCACGCTTGGCGAATTGCCGATTTTTTTGGAATGTCACATACATTCTTGCGAATGAAATTGAAGCTTTTGATTACAAAACTGCACCGTAGTATTGTAATTTAAACATGGTTTGTACAGCTACAAAAAATATTGTTTATTAAACAAGTCAGTAATTAGCCTTCAACTATCCATACATATAATAAAAAAGTAAACTGCACGTACATTTTAAAATTTTGCATAGTAAATGATTGAGGGAGGCTTAAAATAAGTCGTCGTCGTCGTCGTTTCAGCCTATCACAAGTCCACTGCTGAACATAGGCCTCACCCATAGATAGCCACAAAAGTTTGTAGCTCTCATATTGGAGGGATTCTGCCATAGTTGCCGCGCTTGGCAGGCGGGTTGGCAACCGCAGTTTATTTATTCAGATGTTCCAGGTAGATGCTGCTGCCCATCTACTGGTTTTAATTTCCCTCTGTAGACTTTTACGACACGCACGGGATGTGATGGGGTGGTAGATTCTCTTAGACCGCTACCACACGGCAGCTAAATACATTTCTATCATTTATAGAATTGTATGTCTGTCTGTTTGTTTGTGAACGCATCACTTCTAAAGTACTAATTCAAAAGACTCGGTAACAAAATCAAAAAGCGTATCTTCCAGTAACATTTAGTCTTGGTTTTATTAAAACCGGTTTATTCTACGAAAAGGTATAAGTATTTGAAATTTAAATATTTGTTTAATGGCGGCGATCACATCGCCATCTATGATGCCAATCTTATCTACGATATGGTTATAAAATATGTAAAATAAAGTTCTATAGTATAAAACTAAATTCTAAAACACAGCCAATTAAAAAATTATGTTATATTTTCTTACAAAGAATATTATATAGACAAAGTACAATAGTTAAACAATATCACCAAAAGATGGCGTTGTGCCATTGACGTAAGTTTCTTAATAGCGTTCTTCGCCGTTGAATGACGTTGAGATTTTAGCTTAAAATATTGGCACGCGTACTCAGATTTTTGTGGTCGCTGAACGGTCGAATTCTGAATTGACTGATTGAAATATAAACTTAAGTGAAGTTTTCGTCGTATTATATTGGTTGGTCCAATTAATGATGATGTGATGTTCTCCTAGCCGATTTCGACCACGGCGACAACTTCCGACTATTGTCGAGAGCCATCAACTGCGCAGGAGATATTATAGTGCCACAAGTGTACGCGCAAACACAGATGCACTCACTAGTCCCAACCTACCCGCGCCCGATGTAACGCTGATGCGATAAGATCGGAGGTAGGCTAGGATGCAGTGTCAGAAACACGGGGACAATCACAACACAACCAGACCCGAAAACCAACAATTTATGTTTTAGCACAAATGTTGGCTCCGGCTGGGATTCGAACCCAGGACCCGCGGTTTAGAAGTCAGGTACTCTGACCACTGAGCCACTGCGGTACGTCCAATTAATAATAGGCTAATTAATTGCTACTTCGCTATAAATGTTTTTCATTCGTTATAAGTAAATTTAAATTTTTCTCTTAATCCATACTTAATATTATAAATGCGAAATGAATATCTCTGCCCCTTTGAATTCTACATTAACCAGTGTGGATTATTTAATTCTGATGTATTAGATACAGCTATTCAACTATCTGTCCCTTAGAGGATTTTCGTACTCCTGGACCACACAACCGTACAAGTAGGATTTAATAGATTACAGGATAATAAAAGACTTTTGTAATTAAATTGATAATCAGAAAGCAATCGGATTTTTTAAGCAATCACATTACATTATATCTATAAATAAAGAGTTGAAAATCAGACAGAGGCGGCATTCTAGAATACTGCTTGTTCTTTTCTCTATTTTAAAAGATCCATCTTCACCTTCTTATCTCAAGGATAAATTTGAGTAATCTTTCCTCATCTCATGATAACTTCGATCGTCATCTAACAATAATATTCGTATTCCAACGCACTTCCCCTGGTTCTGTGGCAACTCCTGTACTATTCAGGCCACACTCCTTTGGAACTCCTTGCCCGACAACATCAGAAACACTACAAATAAATGTGCCTTCAAAAGGTTGTTTCGTGAGCATTTAAGGAATCCGGTTATTACTACCTGAATCATTTATTATCATTAGCTGTTATTAGTATGTGTATATATATATATATATATATATATATATATATATATATATATATATATATTATATATACATATATATATATATACATATATCGTCGTCGTCGTTTCAGCCGACCATAGTCCACTGTTGAACATAGGCTATAGATTGCCACAAAACACGGTCCTGAGCCACCTGCATCCATCGACTTCCTGCAAAAGGAATCGCAGAAAGAGTGAAGTTCTAATGTACTTGGATTTTTACTGCTTACAAATCGAGGTATTCGAATGGACTCTAATGACGCCAAACCATTGACGAAGTTGATCCAGGTTCTTTCGATTTCATGCGGAACTGGGTCATCCTAGCCTAATTTTAATAGCCATAACCTCTGTAGCAATATTTTAGGAATGATTGTACACAAACTAAGTAGCCCGAGAGGATCAAATAACTTGGATGTATTTGACAGTATAAGGCGTTTGTTACAGATGAATGTTGCATATTGGATGGAAATTTAAAGACGTCGCCAATTGGTTCCCATTGTAGACCTAGAACACTGGATTCTGAGCTCAAATCTAAATTCTTAGGAATAAGAGAACTTGAGTTAGTTTCTAATTCAGCAGGTACATTAGTACGAAACTTATGCAAGGGCAGACTGGCTGTTTGAAGTGTTTGTGCAACCTTTTCTACAATTTGATTCAACTTTGCTTTGGAATGATGACCTGATAGGTAGTCATCCACATAAAAATCGTCTTTTATTGTTTGAGCTGCCTCTGCATCTGGACACTCCTTAGCTAATTGTAATAAGGATCTTGTACTTAAGAAGGGAGCGGATGCTGTGCCATAGGTAACCGTATTTAGTTGACATGTCTTCACAGGTTCATCAATACTATTTCGCCACAAGTTCATTTGGAGGCTCCGTTGTTCTGATTGGACAAGCACTTGCCGATACATTTTTTCTACACCTGCCGTCCCTTCCTGTGGATATTTTTTAAAACACAGCAGAATTTACAGCAAATTGTCTTGAACAACGGGACCGACGAACTGTATGTCGTTGAATGAGATGCCACTTGAGGTCTTAGAGGAAGCGTCGAAGACAACACGTAATTTTGTGGTCTCACTACTCTCCTTGACAACCGCGTGATGTGGCAAGTACACGCCGGCTGTTGGTTTCTGTATTTCAGTCATGTGTCCGTGGCACTCGTAATCCTGCATAAACTCATGGTATCTTTGATGAAGTACAGGATTATTTTTCATCTTCCTTTCCGTGTGAAACAATCTCTTCTCAGCAATACTGTATGAATCACCTAGCACATCAGGAGATTCAGAAAGTCCTTTTTCTTTCTGTACACAAAATCTACCTTCATCATTACGGTAAGTTGTCTTATTGTAAAGTATTTCACAGAAGTTACTGTCATCTAGATCATTGAGAAGCTTGGGCACTTTTACGAGTTCCCAAAATTTAGTAAGTTGTTGTTCAATTTGCTTGCGAAAATTACAAATCATACGAGATGAAGATTGGACATAAGTTCCCCTCACAGTACCTGCAACGATAACAAAATGCGTCTCTTGCAGTATGGGTTTATTGTAACCCAATTTCATTTGAGAAGAACACATAACGTCCCAGAAGACATCTACACGTAAAGTAGATCAATATCAGATGGTTTATAGAAATTAGGATCAGCTAATTGCACGTGACTCGGTATACCTAAACTATTAAGGTTCACTTGGCATTGAGGAAGTTTATCTGTGATCAAACGAAAAATATAACAGTTAACAGACACAGTAAAAGATGAATTATAAAACGATTTTAGTTGTATATTTCAGTGTTCTATTATTTTAACAGTGGCATTGGTAAGACCAGTGACACATTGAAGATGATTTTTTGACTTTGCTAAACCTATCCTAGACTGAGCTGCCTCAGTGATAAACGATGATTGACTCCCACTATCTAGAAGAGCTCTCACGTATAAATTTTGCCATTGTTTGTTATCTCCACCAAAGCCGTAGACAGAAGAGCCCGATTAGAAGTAACACAAGACATGCTAACAGAAGAGTTGAGAGCAGTGTTTGAAGATGAGACATGAAAGTCTTTAGTAGGAGCTTGACTAGGTTTAGTAGTTAGTAGAGATGTCGTGTTATCATCTTGATTTATTTGTTTGGGTAATGGTTGTGGATGCATATATGTATGTTGTAGAGATGTTTGTTAATGAAATATTGTATTATGCTTTCTTTTGCAGATACGGCAGTCACCCAGTCGACATTGAGGAGCAGAGTGACCACTGCGAAGGCAGTTGCTGCATCATCTCCATTGAAATACCTTTGTGATTTGCTCATCAACAGGCATTGCTTTGAATTTAGCACACTGATATAATTTGTGGTTTAGTTTACAAGCTAAGCAGTTATTGCGGACAGAAAAACCAGAACTGTGTGGAGAAAAACTCCTCCCACTTTCCAACCGTCATAGGATCAAGCTTGGTTACACATAAATAAATAATAAGTGAATCCCATGTATCTGTAGATTCTCCTAATGTTTTTAACGCATTAAGATTTTTAGAGATGTTGTCAATAAGGTTACGTAAGCTCTGAGCCGACTCCTTCGACTGAGCTTCAAGACAAAATAAGCTTTTAATATGTTCATTGATCAATTGCTGCTTGTTATCATATCTATCGCAGAGGAGAGACCATGCAATTGGATAATTCTCCGATGAAACACTGACTGAGTAGATGAATGACCTGGCAGAACCCTCTGGGTATGATTTCAAATAATGAAACTTATTAACGTTGTCTATGCTGTCGTTATTGTGGATGAGAGAAGCATATGTGTCTCTGAATTAAAGCCATTTATTTGGCTCACCATTAAAAGGAGCTATTTTTAATGGTGGTAATTTTATGGTTGTATGTGCATGTTGAGAATTACACTGAGAGGCAGTTACCATATTTAAGCTGTTCTGATACATATCTAATAAATTTTGACTACTTGATATTAAACTGTAAAATTTGTTTTCCGTTTCCTCTCTCTGTCCCAATTGTGCCGCATCGTCACAATCTATACTTTCAATTTTGGATTGCACATCATCGACACTGGAAAATAAATCTTGCAATTTAACTAACCATAACCATTGTTTACATTCTAATAAAGGATTCAAATATATCTCAAATAATGTGACTCGCATTCTAAGTTGGCCCCTTTGTTTAACAAGTTCTTTAAACTCAGCCATTTTATGGCCGCAAACAATAATCTTATGTCAAAATTGACATACAAATTTAGATAAGTATTTCAAGTATCGTAATATGGGAAAAACAATGTATACAACCTCGATCGCCCGCGATATACACAGCTGAGCGATATTATAATGCACGCCAATGAGTATTCAACGGCCGACAACTTAAAGCGAAGCTGATGAACGACCAATGTAACACACCGCGCTTGTTGGAAAAACAAAAGAAGAAAAGATGACACAATGTGTTTTATATAAATTTTGCAAGAAGACTGTCTTAATTATGAAAATTATTAGGTCGACGGATTTTGCGTATTTTAGGAAAAGATAGTGAATGTACCACGATGCCAGAAGATACCGTTGTATGGATTTCGGCTCGCAACAAAGTCGCTACAAATTGAAGGAAGAAGAATTTTAGAAAGATGATAAAGGTCCCTCGGATGTCTGCTTATATATATATAATAATGATATTATACTCTTCAATTATTGTAAATAATGAAACAAAGACGTAATTGCGTTTCTCTGTAAAAACAAAAGATTTATTTACAATACTTAAAATATTTAACTATAATAAAAATATTTGTTAACAAAATATCATTTACCTGTAAAAACAAAAGAAACAACATTTAAAGCCTTTATTTCAAGTCTTTTGATATTTTAACAAATATAGTAATTATTATATTATAGGAAAGTTTCTCAATATTTAAACATTCTCCTATCTTGTTAAAAATGTCACTACTGTCAGCTATGACATAAAAAATACAAGATTAAGAAAAGCGGTTGTATATAAATGAAGTGGTTTTCTTTACATCTCCCCCCCTTAAAAATGAACAATTGCAAAGCAGACAATATAGTCGTATGTAATTGTTCATTAATTATCAAATACTGGAGATACGAGTAGTTTTGTAATATGGTAGAGATTTGATTCCGATTTCCTATGTCCGGCATCAACTTCATAGATTGAATAGGAAATCTTCTTCAGAATTTTGTATGGTCCAATCCTCAATTCATCCAGTTTCTTCCTATTTAGACGATTTACGTTTTCCACGTAGACTCTGTCTCCCACTTCCAATTTATATTCTTCCCTATGCAGGTCATATATTTTTTTATTATAATCGTGAGATTTTATTGTGTTTTCAAGAGCTAGTTTCCTATCTCTTTTCAGATCTTCTTTTGTACATCTTAATTTCAATTCGACTGGTAGAATATTCACATTTTCGCCTTCCAAAAGGTATTTTGGAGCAAATTTCGTAACTGTGTGTTCTGTTTCGTTATATTTTTCTACACATTTCTGTGCAATAGTAGACCATGCTATTAGTAGACATTAATCCATATTTTGTCTTCCTCCTTGATTTGTTTTTTATACAAATTTCACATTTATCACAAATTTGTTTAATGTTTGCGATGATATTCTTTGCTGTGTAGAACGGTGTTATTTTATTTGTCATCTGGGTTCTCCCAATGTGGCAGTAAGTATTGTGGACATCTTTTATTAAACTTTTGCTAAGTTCTTCTGATAATATGTTTTTTTTTCTTCTTTTATTTTTTTGTAATAAATTTCCTTCTCCAAAATAAGTTTTCCATTTTTTAGGTCTAGATTTGTGTGTTGGTCGTTTTTTATATCTTCTAGGTTGATTAAATTTACTACTTTTAAAAAATCGTCAGTATTATCACAAGGCTCTAGAACTGGATTTCTGCTTAAACAATCTGCTTCTTGGTTTAATTTTCCAGGGTTATATTTTATTGTAAAATTATATTGGGATAAATAATACGTCAAATCTTCTAATTCTTCGTCAGTTCTGGCCTTGATATTTAAATTTTCTAACGGCTTATGATCTGAGTATACCACAAATTCTTTTCCCATAAGCCAGTGCTGCCAATACTTCAGAGCTTCTTTTATTGCCAGACATTCTAGGTATATTGCCTTCTTCTTTTTTTGAGCTAAAGTTAATTTTTTTGAAAAATAAGCTACTGGCTTATTTTCCCCGTTTTTATCTTCTTGTTTCAACACCGCTCCCATACCTTTGATACTAGCATCCGTGTAAATGTTTATTGGTAGTTCAGGGTCAAAGATATTCAGAATTGGTTTTGAACATAGCAATGTTTTTATTTTTTCATATGATTCCTGACATTCTGCGGACCATATGAATTTCACATCTTTCCTTAATAAATTGTGTACCGGGTCCAGGAAAATTGCACTGTGTGGTACAAATTTATGATGAAAATTTACTTTTCCAAGAAATTGGCGTAAATTTTTTCTTGTTTCTGGAACTGGAAAGTTTTTGACAGCTGTTAAATAATCTTTCAGAGGTCTGACTGAATTGTTTTCTATTATGTGACCTAAATATTTTGCGTAATTATTTGCAAAAGAACATTTCGAAAATTTTAGTCTAAAACCTTCTGTTAATATAGCTTCCAGTAGTCTTGATAGATGTAGTATACGTTCTTTAAAAGTTTTCGAAAAAATTAAGATGTCGTCTATAAAATTTACTGCAAAACTAGAGAGTTTGTATTTTCTTATGATGTTGCTCAATATTCTTTGAAAAATGGCTGGAGCAGTCTTTAATCCAAATGGGAGACACGTCCATTGAAAATAGCCCTCCTGTGTTACAAATGCAGTTTTGTATCTATCTTGAATTTTCAAAGGAATTGACCAAAATGCTGAATTTATATCAAAAGTAGAAAAATATTGACAGTTTACAGTTTTTACCATTAAATCCTCAATTAACGGAAATGGTTGTGATTGAGGGACGACAATTTTGTTCAATTCTCTGAAATCTATACATAGCCTTGTTTTTTTTTCCTCTTCTTTTTTATATGCCAAAGTTACTGGAGCAGCAAAAGGACTGTAAGATTCCTCAATCAAATTCTTTTTTAATAGTTTTGATATTTGATTTCCTATTTCTCTTCTATCTTCAACTGTGCATCTATATGGACGTTTGTAACAGTATTTATCCACTATCAATTCAATATGAGCTTCATAATCACGTACAGTACCAACGTCGTATTTATCCTTAGCAAAGACCGGATTGTATTTTTCTATCAACTTATCAATTTCTGATTGTTGATATAAATCTAGATGGTTTACTATCATTTCATATCCATCCGAGTCAATAAATTCATTGAAATTGATTTCACATTTATTTATATGTTTAGTTTCTTGTTTTAATACCTCAGAGTGTAAAAAAAATTCTTCTTCATTTTTGTCACCTAGTACATCAGGAATTTTGACATTAGTTAAATTTGAAGTGTCACTCTTTGAGTAGTTTTTTGTATCCTCTTGATTTGAGGTTACTTTCTTTTGTTTTCGATTTTTACATTGTATGATCTTCAATTCTTCATTTTGCTTTAATTTGAAATGTTTGATACAATCCAAACCAATCAGAAAATTGTAATTAAAATTTTCATTATCTACTACAAAAATATCCATAATTCTTTCAATATTGTAGATTTTTATTTGAAGTGTTACTATACCTTTTGTTTTCTTCTTCCCATTAATAGTCTTCAAGTTTACCATTTGTATATCCCTTGTATCTTTTGGCTGTACCTTCAATAATTTTGCATTAATTAATGATACATTTGAACCTGAATCATAAATTCCAGAAACTTTTAAAGTGTTATTTAATAGTAACTCTACTTCTATTAATGGTAGCACATCTAGTTTTTTGGATTCTTCTCGTTCAGTTCAACTTCCAATTCTGAGTTATTTACAGTTTTCACAACTGCTTTTTTATTTATCTGTTTAAACCAGCAAATTTATTCAGGGTGGTAACGTTTCCCTTTTTTTTCGTTGACACAAATTTGGCATGGTTTTTTTTCTTCGTTTTGTTTTGATTTAGTGTCAGGACATATAATACTTTTTTTATCGTATTTATTCTTCCCGACAAGATGTTCTAACTTTCCTAATTCATTGTAGAGATCTTCCGTTCCTTGTAAAGTTTCTCTGTCAATTTTATCAGTCACATAATTAGGTAAGCCAAATGCTATAAGGTCTATAAGTGTCCCAGTATCAATTGATTTTCTTACTTCTAGCAACAATTTTTCTTTTTTTAAAGCATACTCAAGTAACAAACCTGCTTGATATTTAAAGGCAAGAGCATATCTAATGTGTGACCATCCCTTGTTTGCAAACGTTTTTTTTCTCCCATGTGTTCCATTCTGATTCCACTGTAAGTTTCATTAACATACAGTTGTACCAATCGACACTAGAGTATTCTAAAAAAATGTTTTAAAATTTCAATTTTCTTTTTGTCTTCGTCGATTTGGAAACGTTCACATTCTTTATTAAAATCCTTAATCCACTGGTAAGCATTTGAGTTTCTGCCGGTGAATTTCTCAATCATGAAATCCTTCGCAATTTTCCCTATATATATTTTCGGTGATGTGATCGCTGTTAGCCTTTTGGCTTTTACAGCTTCATCGGATGCTGTGCTCGCGGGCCCGGGGCCCGCGTGCCAGGTTTGGTTTGACCCAAAACATAGATACATAAATATAAACTCCTACTAATCTTCTAAGTTCGGACCGTTGCGTTCGCTAGCGTGCTTGCGCTACAGTGAATATCTCCATAATTTTATTTATACAGTCATCTAATGACCGTCCGAGGGAGACTGCGGGCCTCCGTTCGGACTGTCGACTTGTGTGTCGGAAACTCTGGGCGGTGAGAACCGCCCTGGAATACGGGTGTATCTGGTGTACGCGGTGTTGGTATCGATAGCTGCGCGCCGCTCTCTACGGCGGTCGCGCGACGTTGTGCGTGTGATGTTGAAACTATTAACTGTGTGTACAGTGTTGTTCGGATCGTGGCTGACCGTATCGTGGTCAGGGAGTGCTGAGACGTCCGTGTCGTCTAGCACATTTCGCGGTCGACGTTTGCGTTCGGTCGCGTTTTTATTACATCGATAATTAGCTGCTTTAACCACCAGCGGGTTTGGATGAACCGCGGCTTTTTCGAAAAACCGCCGTGATACTTCTCTGAAGTGTTCAGAGAGTACGGGCATTTCACAGTCGCTGTGAAGGTCGACATTGCGTTGGTACCAGCCGGCTCCGGTGGCACTTCGCAAGAATCTGTTTTGCACCGTCTGCAATTTCTTTATATGATTGCCCGTCGCGTGTGCGAACGCGACGCATGCATAGGACATTACGGGTCTAATGCATGTCTTGTAGAGGCGAAGTTTGTGTCTTAAGCACATTTTGCTTGAAGAGCAAGTTAACGGGTATAGACGGCTTGCGATAAAAGCCGCCCTGTTACGCACAATTTTCCCTAAATTTTGAGTTGCATATTTTGTTTGATTATTTTCAAGCAATGTCTCTAATAGTTTTTCCAACGTTTGATACGAGGTACTAGGTATAGATTCAGGAAAATTTGTGTTTTCCAAAATTTCTTCTAGGTAAAAATATTTATTTATTTCTTCTATTTTTGATATATCATCTGTCAAGGTTATCCATATTTTCCTTGTTTGATGTCTTTTATTTAATGATTTTTTTACCTTGTCATAGTTTTGAGTATTCGTAATTTCTTGGTGTAGATTTGCAGGTTGGTATTCAGCTGGTATTCCAAAAATCTGTCCATCAGGTGTAGCTACTGAAGTTATGCATATGATGTTTGATTTTCCATCTGCCGTTGCCTTCACAGCAAAATCAAACCTCAATTTTTCCATGATTTGTTAAAATATTTGCAGTAAATGTTGTTTTATAATAATGATATTATACTTTTCAATTATTGTAAATAATGAAACAAAGACGTAATTGCGTTTCTCTGTAAAAACAAAAGATTTATTTACAATACTTAAAATATTTAACTACAATAAAAATAATTTGTTAACAAAATATCATTTACCTGTAAAAACAAAAGAAACAACATTTAAAGCCTTTATTTCAGGTCTTTTGATATTTTAACAAATATAGTAATTATTATATTATACGAAAGTTTCTCAATATTTAAACATTCTCCTATCTTGTTAAAAATGTCACTACTGTCAGTTATGACATAAAAAATACAAGATTAAGAAAAGCGGTTGTATATAAATGAAGTGGTTTTCTTTACACATATATATATATATAAGCCGGTATCCATATATATATTATTCCCTATCACGTCGGGTTCACCAAAAACTGTTATATATTTTAGTCTTTAAATAAAATGAAAATGCATTGATGCTCGTATCTTGATGTAATATAAAGAAGAATCTCAAAATGTCAAAGTTGAATCGATAATTAAAAGAAATAAATTCATTGACAGCTACAAAGGAGGATGTAATTATGCTCCAACACAATATTTAATATTAATTTTCTAAGTGCGCCTGTTTCATCGCATACGAATTTAATAGAAAGCATATAATTATTAATTATACTATGTTAATTATTATCAAATATTTTCTACCGTACATAATATAACTAATAATTATATACTTATAATTGACACTAAAGCAGAATCACAATTTGCAGATCAAATTCCCGGGCACAATCATTTACTAAAATGTAATAATCAATAAAATAAAAAAAAATGGCAGAGACTAACACTGGTAATTTTTATAACATTTTTTCTTAATTTATAATAACATTAATATCTTGTTTAAATTCTTGCAGTCGGCATTTTAGATAAATGTTATAATAAGTTTTTTTAGTTACTGCTGGCTATAAACTAGTAGGTATATAAATATACAGGATGTAATTAAGCATAAAATAAATTTTTACATTATTGAAGAAACTATAATAGGTATAAAAATAATCATAATACATTATAATGATTTCTTATATTTACGCGAACACTACTCATTTAAATGAAACTAATTTTACGGATTTTATCGCGATAAATTTTCTTTCTGCGTAGATCGGACCAAAAATAATAATTAAAAGCTGAAGGTACCCCAGGTTACCTATGACATCAGGACATCTGTCACCTCAGTCCCCCCGTGACCATGGGTGCTGTAAAGCACTCGAAACGTCGGGTTATAATTAGTAAAAATTAAACGCGATAAAATCCGTAAAATTAGTTTCATTTAAATGAGTAGTGTTCGCGTAAATATAAGAAATCATTATAATGTATTATGATTATTTTTATACCTATTATAGTTTCTTCAATCTGAAAGATCATTCTTTCAGGCATAAAAAAGTATTTTTCAAATTTCATTTCCTTCTAAATATTCATACGAAAGTTTTTAGAAAACTATTAGGTAGTTACTTGGCAAAAATGTTCCACGATGTTAGATCTATTGTTATTTTATTACCCATCGCACACAATGTACGAATGTTAATGAGAAAAGATTAGTTGCAACAAAGATGCTTCTTTTGGAATATTCCATTTTTCATCTCATTGATACGGTAATAGGTAATAAACGTGACAATTAATAACATCATAGAATCTGTCCGGGTGTAATGTTTCATTGTAAAACAAATAACTTTTGCATATTCATAGTATAATAAATGGCTTCGAACCGGGACATAAACATAAACTTAAGTGCAGACATTATACACTTTACTGACAGAAATAAAATTTATGTGACCAAAATGGTTAGATAATTGTGTATTTTAAAGTATACAATGACGAGGCAGCGAGACAAGTACAAACACCAAATAGTTAACATACAAGGCAGTGACACACTAGCACCTTTTTCATATTTTTTTTCTAAACAGCGGAAAAATTACAGCCAATAGGTGTCCGGCAGCCGATAGGAGTTAAGTAGTAGAATAGAATCTACCTCTCTCCCACTGAAGTGTCGTAAGATGCGACCAAGGTATAGTATGGACAGCCTTTATTTTTTCGTAAGATGCGACCAAGGTATAGTATGGACAGCCTTTATTTTTTCGTAAGATGCGACCAAGGTATAGTATGGACAGCCTTTATTTTTTCGTAAGATGCGACCAAGGTATAGTATGGACAGCCTTTATTTTTTCGTAAGATGCGACCAAGGTATAGTATGGACAGCCTTTATTCGTGAAGGACAATACCATAACAGGCTATACAGCTCGTGGGAACACTATGGGGAGTAAGATTTTTTGACTCATACCAAAGGGCGGCGACGTCTCCCTCCGCCAGCGCCATTCCCGACGGCGGGCAGCCAGAGTCTCATCATAGGGACCAGTACCGCTGAGAGCAGCAAAGAGGTTGCTCCCCAGTGGTATGTCTTGATTTGGGAAGCACCAGGAGTACGGGAACAGCAGAGCAAAATACAATATGTGTTAACGCGATCACCATTTATTGTTAAGACGGGGTTTTTACAACTACCATCACCAAGCAATATAATAAATTAAGCGCCTAATATAATAATATAGCAACCTTCAGAAGTGCTTAAGTTTGCTATCATAATCTTACTAAACTAACTTATGAACTAAACTATGACATACATTACACCCTACCACTTAATTACTTCTAATTACAAAAAGTTATTAATTTAAGAATAATACATACTGAACTAAATTATTAAGGAAAGACAGAAATAGCTAAACAAAGTAAAATTTAAACAACGTTAATACATGATTGGATTACCATATCTTTCGACTGGTTTCTTAATACGATCTGGATGTGTAGTCTCTGAGTTTACTGGTGGGAGAGCTGGCAGTTCTGACTCGTCACTTATCGTACTCCATGAATCGACTAGTGGGTGTGTAGGCCAGACAATACTGGGAACATAATTGGTGCTAGAGTGCGAAGGTACATAGGTAAGTACGCCTTTGTCTTTTAGCGGCCGTAACTGATCAATATGACGTTTTATAGATTGACCGTTTTCTGTACTTATTGTGTAGTACCGAGACCCTAGCTTATCCTCTACCCTACCACTTATCCATTTGTCACTGTGACCAAAATGCCTTGCCCAAACTTTGTCACCTATCTGCAAACTTCGATGAATGCCTCCTGCATATTCGGTTTGTTTTTTCGGGGCTTCTTGTACTCTCGCTTCTGTAGAGCAACCCGCCCTTGGCACACGTAGTAAATCTAGCCTTGAACGCAGCCGTCTATGTAATAACATTTCTGCTGTAGATTTTCCTGTAGTACTGTGAATTGAATTCCGGTACGTAAAAAGGTAAGTTTGAAGAGCTACATCAATATCACATCTCTCTCTAACAGCTTTTTTCATTGCTTTTTTACATAATTTAACCGCATTTTCAGCTGCGCCATTAGAAGAAGGATGATAAATAGGCGTAAAAATATGTTCTATTCCATTATTTTTTATAAAAGTTAAGATGTCCAAACTTGTAAAAGGAGGGCCATTATCCGAAACTATTTGCTTTGGTAAGCCAAAACGAGAAAATACTTCTCTTAACACTTTTATTACGTCTCCTGCTCTTGTATGAGTCATCTGAAAGGCTTCTATCCATTTTGAAGATGAATCAATGATAATTAAAAATGTTTTTCCATTGAAAGGACCTAAAAAGTCAATATGTAACCTACTGCAGGCTTCCGAGTTATAACGCCACGGTTGCGGTGGAGCTCGTGGCGGCATTGTTGCCTCCGCAGAGCAAGCTTCACACTCACGACACGTTTTCTCAATTTCAGCGTCTATTCCGGGCCACCAAACGTAGCTTCGCGCTAACCCTTTTCATCTTCACCACTCCCATATGGCCAACGTGTAACTCTTTTAAAATGTACTGACGTAGCAATTCTGGTATAACCATCCTATATCCCCACATAACACAGTTTGAATCCAAATAGAGTTCATTCCGTCTAATCCGTCCGTAAAATATGGTAGTAATTCTTTTTCCGGGCAATTACCTGGCCAGCCAGATAGTAAATAAACGATGACTTTTCTTAATACAGGATCTGATCTATTTTTTTCCGAAACCTGTTCAAAATTAATGGGTAAAAAGTCTTGGACATAGTGTACATATGTTTTCTCTATTTTATTCGCACGCTGCTCACCCACCGGTAACCTTGATAGCGCGTCTGCACCGTTCTTATTCGTGGGAATATATTCGATCTCATAATTAAAACCTGATAATATTATAGCCCATCTCTGCAGCCTACTCGCCGCCATAGTAGGGATGCCTTTCTTTTCTGCAAAAATAGCTACTAAAGGTTTGTGGTCGGTACGAAGTAGAAACTTACGACCATACAAATACTGATGAAATTTTCTTACCCTAAATATAAACGCCAGTGCCTCTTTTTCTATCTGCGAATAATGGCCTTCGGCAGTGCTGAGCACCCGCGACGCGTAGGCCACAGGTCGCTCGCGACCGTCGGCCATTCTATGTGATATTACGGCTCCGATTCCGCTAGCACTCGCGTCGGTGGTTAGTGTTACCGGGAGTTCAGGATCGTAGTGCGCCAGCACAGCACTAGAAGTTAACACATCTTTAACTGTATTAAAACCTCGCGTACAGTCATCCGTTCAAATGTATCTACAGTTTTTTTTTAATAATCTGTATAATGGTGACAAAATCGTACTTATGTTTTTTACAAATTTGGCGTAATACATGACCATACCCAGGAAAGATCGTAATTCATATACGTTTGTAGGAATACGTACATTTTTAATGGCTTCTACCTTATCTTTACAAGTGTGAACACCCTCTTGGGTAATAATAAATCCCAAATACGAAACAGAATCAGCAAAAAATTTTCACTTTTCTTTTTTAACCTTTAACCCGAAATACCGTAATCGTTCCATCACCTTGTGTAAAGTTTCTATATGTTCTTTGTCATTTTTCCCAGTTATTATAACGTCATCCAGAAAAACTCCTACTCTTGGCATATCAGAAAATATTTGTTCGAGAATTCGTGGAAAAATACCTGGACTAGATGAAATTCCGTAAATAAGTCTATTATATTTATACAGGCCTTTGTGCGTCGCAATAACTGTATATTTCTTTGAGTTTTCGTCTAGTTCTAATTGGGCATATGCTTGTGACAAATCTATTTTACTGTGGGCGTGCGCGCTTAAACACCGGCTGTGCGTCCGCTCGCATCCGCAGACCTACCGTCCCACCAGTAAACCGACCGAGCCCATCCGCAAATGCTTCACAATATCAGGAAATTAATTTTTGCTCATTAAATATCACAGAATTTTCGACCTTATTTTTATTACACTTTATATCTGCTAACCGAATTCCTAAATCTTGAAGCCATTGTCTACCGAGCAGTGGGTTACTACCGCTCTGTATTATGAAAAGATCCAAATGAATACATTTATTATTATATTTAGCGAGCGGTGTAATTTTTCCAACCGGATAAATTTTTTCTCCCGCATAATATTTCATTATAAAATTATTTTTTAACAAAGGTAGATCATAAAATAGTTTCTGATAACATTTATAACTTATACAAGATATTGCACTGCCTGTATCTACTTCCATTTCTAAACACTTATTGTTAATACTCAAGTTTAATGTGTAAGGTTTGTATTTATTAAAGCTACCAATGTTAAAAACATTTAAGTTTACCTCGGGAATGTCGTCACTGTCCGTGTCCGTTACTTCTTCCTGAAGGTTCAGCGACTGAACAGCCATTTCCACTGATCGATTTCTAAGGCAAACCTTCTTCAAATGCCCCTCTTTGTTGCATAACCTACACGTGTACCGCCTAAACTTACAACCAGAAGTACTATGCGGACGTCCGCATGCTTGACACCTCCGTTGCTTTTCGCCTGGTACCATCGCTGAGGCACGTTGATGCGAAGCTCCAGGAGGTCTTGTACCGCCCTGACTTCTAGAAGGGAGCTTCGTTGCTACCACCGTCTCTCGTTCCTTTGCCGGTATGCGTGAGTGTTGTGATGACACTTGCATCACTGCCGTAATCTCACTTGCGGCTCCGTTATGCCGTTGGCAACCGTTGTCTACCGTTATCGCGTTCCTTGCCGCTGCCTCTATACATATTGCCACCTGATAAACTTTAGCGAAAGATGGTGTTTTTTCACAGCTGAAAACCTGTTGCCTTATGAATTCACTTCGAATTCCACATGCAAACTGCATCAGCACTAAACTCGCAATCTTTCGCTATTTTTTTAGCTCCGCCGCATAGACTGCTAGAGGTTCATCTTGTAATTGTTTTCTTTGCCTGAACTTATACCTTTCAACCAGTATATTGCGTTTCGGTTGCAGATGATTTTTCATTACAGAAACTAATTGCAGAAAGGTTTTTGAAGCAGGTTTTTCCGGCATACATAATGTTACTAAAAGTTCATAACTTTCTGACCCCATTACCGTGATTAAGGTAGCCACTTTTAATGATTCCTTGACATCATTTACAATTAAATATTGTTCTAGGCGTTCAATGTACAAAGTCCAATCGTTCGAACGCACGTCGAATTTTTCTATTTTGTCGATTGACATTTTCAACAATTCTTTTGCACAATTAATGCTCACGGGGGTTTAAACTCGTCGCCAATTGGTATGTCTTGATTTGGGAAGCACCAGGAGTACGGGAACAGCAGAGCAAAATACAATATGTGTTAACGCGATCACCATTTATTGTCAAGACGGGGTTTTTACAACTACCATCACCAAGCAATATAATAAATTAAGCGCCTGATATAATAATATAGCAACTTTCAAAAGTGCTTAAGTTTGCTATCATAATCTTACTAAACTAACTTATGAACTAAACTATGACATACATTACACCCAGCAAGTAACACCTACCCCTGGGCGACATGTGCAGTAGCTGCATCTGCCGGCCCCAATAATAAACTGGCATACGGATCGCAGGCATGAGGTTCCTCGCAGGCACGAACCTCCCCCCTAAAGGAAGACCAAATATCCACCTTTGGCGGTAGAGTACTTCCAAAACTGGGCCAAACATTTTCGAACAATGGCCCAGAAATTGGGACATTGACCCAACGCCCGCCCGTTATCAAAAAGGGCCGCGTAGTCATGCTGGCCAAACCTAGGAAGAACATCCGCCGCCCGGGGAGCTATAGACCTATATCCTTGCTGCCAAGCATCTCGAAGGTGTTCGAGAAGCTCTTACTGCGGCATATCACCCCGAAGGCAAACCTTCGGCCGGAACAGTTTGGGTTTAGGGCCGGACACTCCACTACTTCGTAGCTTTCGAGGGTAATGAACCAAGCGGATAGAAAGGAGAAAATGGTTTCAGTACTCCTCGACATGGAGAAAGCATTCGACCGCGTCTGGCACAGCGGACTTCTCTTTAAGCTTTCACTGTTGCCTTTACACAAGTCTAAAGTAAGGGTGGTGGCATCCTTTCTAGAAGATCGCCAGTTTACGGTGGCTGTCGGAGGATCGTCGTTTCCGCTGCGAATGGCCGCAGGGAAGCTGCCTCTCCCCTGTGTGCTATTCGGTTTTCACCGACGACATTCTATACGAGCCCCCAACGCAACTCGCACTCTTCGCCGACGATGCGGCGTACTACTCTGTATCTATAAGAGCCGCACTCGTGGCGAAGACGATACAGGGAAATCTAGAAAACTGGAGACCTCTCCACACAGAAATGTTCTGGGTGGCACAGCATTTGTTATGGGCAGACGTTGATTTTACCATCAGGTGAACGACGGCTTTTGATAGCGTGTGCGAATGTAACTCCAGCGTTAATCATTACAGGACGTATGCAGTACTTATATAATAGCAGCTTATGTCTGAGGGACATCTTGCTATTTTTATTTGTAAGGTAAAAAAGGCTTGTCGTAAATAAAAGCCGCCCTGTCTTTTCTTCTCATCTTTTTCTTATTCGAGCCAAAGTGCGGGGTTTGATTCTATGTTGTGCATTTATTGTGAATTAATCAATGTCTATATGTCTGGCCATGACATCGCTAATAAGGCTGAAGTCCTCCTGCAATCCGGTAGCGGTTTTCGATGGTTTCGGCTTTTGAGTTTGAGCTACGGTGTCATGCCCATGGTCCAGGCGGCTAACCGACCCCGCCTGGACCATGGGCAGAAGCCTGGTCCAGTCGTTCGTTTTTAACGAGGGCGACGGGTGCTCAATGGGCCCTTTTTAGGGCAGTTGACTACACATTAGTCATTTTTAATCATAACACTCCTCTACAGGCACGTGGCCAATACTCTTTTTCTATTTGTGGACTTATTTGAAAAAGTTATAATTTAAATTCTAATTCCGTAGGCTTAGCTTTTACTTCTTTTCATTTTTCACATTTTTTGTAACTATTGTTTTTTTTGTTATGTGTTAATATTAAATTAAATTAATATGTACATGCATTTATTTGTGAACTATTTTAGTGTATGTCCACCACCCCACGCCACAAGTCCTCGAACTGTTGATGAAATATCGATGTATCGAAATATTTTTTCAAATGACCATCGATATCTATGGAGGTTCAATATTTTTCTAAATGAGTTCTTCTTTTCGTGTTTTTCTTAAAAGATTTAAACTATATTGTTGAAAGTTATTTACTGTAAATTATTGTTTCCCGCGGCGGCGAAAAGTGAGCTACGGGCGTGTCACTGCCTACCCTTTATATGGGAAAAGGGCGTGACTATGTATGTATTTATACTATGTTGTCTTTTTTCCACGCATTTATTCATCATGTATTCTATCAAATAAATAGTAATTTCTTTACATATGGTGGACTGTGTATGTTTATTACTGTTACCATAGTTGAGACGAGAGAATATGTTTATGCTGTTGTTGGGAATAGCACATGTGTATTCCGTTCAATTCAATTAATTTTACTAGTTCAAAATGGTGCTGCAATACGTCATCTGCAGAAAATCCTTCAACTGTTTAATACACTCTTAATGTATATTTCAGATGAATCAAAAAGAGGATATAATTTTTTTAAATAATATATTTTATTAATAAACTGTGTAACACGTTTTGGGTCTGACATATTTTTTTTTTTAAATAAATATGTCGATATATCGTAAATCCGATATTTTTAAAACTATCAACAGCTCTAGTCCGGCTCGGGTTTTGACCACGGCGACGATTTCTGAATACTGTCGGAATGTATCAGCTGTAGCTATACTGTACTGTAAAAAATTTCAACTCCATCGGATGAACGATACGCAAACGCATAGAAGACGAACCATTATCCGATACAAATCGCGCGCCACCTATTACAAAATAATCGTATTCATTCAGAAACCTCGAGTGAGAGGTGAATGATAAATGTTTTAAGTAACTATGAAACATTCAGTTTATATACCTAGTCGGATCATAAGTTCTGTCACAACATACATATATATATATATATATATATATATACATAAGATCACGACTGTATCCCATAAGGGGTAGTCAGAGACTGGGCACTCACTGCAAAAACAGATGACTGCCACAATCCACGTTTTACCAAAAAGAGCCGTGTGGTGGCGGCTCGTTAAAAGAATACTACCACTCCATCTCATCCAGTGGATCTCGTAAAAGGCGAGTAAGGAGTTAAACTGCATTGTGCACCCAACAGCGCATGGTGGCGATGGGCTCACCACGTATCACACCAAGTGCATTATATTGTTTTGGTGAAACGTGGATTCTGTCACAAACACTTCATTAAGTAAATAGTACAACTTTGTTGTTGATATAAAAATAAAATATGAAAACAAAAGTAGCTAAATGTAGTTTAAAATTTGATTAAAGTCATTCGGAATGCCCTCCTTGATTTGGAATACAGGCTCTCAACCTCCGAGGCCAGTCGTCGACCGCACCACGCACAATGTTCATGTCTATATCAGCCACTGCTTTAGTAAGGGATGCTTTCAGAGACAGATGCTTTTAAATACTGGTGAGCATTTATCTTCCAAATGTTGTAATGTAAATACTTTGTAATCCAACGGGTCTAAGTCTGAGCTGGAAGAGCGCCATTCGTTTGGCTTGATGAAGTCGATTCCATGAGTGATAAGCCAGTTTTGCGTGCTTGCTGCCCGATGAGCTGGAATCTGAAGCTGAATGTTGTTGCAATGTCCAGGGACTGTTTCCGAACATTGTTTGAGAAAGAGATTCCACAATGTTTGTAAGAACGGTATTTTGATACACAGCAGCACTAGTAACACTTTTTTCCCAGAAAAACACCTCAGTAAGGCCTGAATACGAGACTCCAAGCCCAACCATGAATGATGAAGAATGATAAATATATATAAAAAAGCATAATAGGAAAGCCCACGCTGGCTTCTCGGGATACGCCTGCTCATTAATATTATAATTTTGTTTCTTGTATTATATTTTGTAACTTTCTTCGACGTAAAAAATTTTTCGTCTGAAAAAAGGATTTCGCGGTATTTTTTTCTTTTTGATTGAATTCTTAACAAAGCGTTTCAAAGCTGTCCAGGTAAGGTGGTAAAGTGAAGTTTTCGTAGTTTAATCATTTTCATAGTGCAAGCACGTGCAGTTAATTATTTACTTGAACAGAAGTTGAATAGCGATATCAGTTAACGATATTAATACCATAATGTCTATAGTTTCACACTGCAGTTCATTCGTACTAATTTATTATGTCTGACGTCAGTAATAGCAATTACCAATGCATTATTGGTAATTGCTATTAGTAATTTGTTAATTAACCCCTTAGCTTCTACTATTTTTCATTTTCGAAAGTCTCTCCAGTCTCGAGAGCCGTGGTAGCTCAGGGGCTAGGCGCTCGCTTTAAATTTCATAGTACGCGAGTGACCTGGGTTCGATTCCCGGTGCCGGCACCACTAAAATTGTTAATTGCAATTTTAAGTGCTGATTTACCACGTGCTCGGCGGTGAAGGAAAACATCGTGAGGAAACCTGCATGTCTGAGGAACAAAAAATATTTCGAAGACATGTGAAGTCCGCCAACCCGCATTGGAGCAGCGTGGCGGATTCTTCCTAGCTCCAAAACCCTCTCAGAAATGAGAGAAGGCCTGTTCTCAGTAGTGGGACATTTATAGGCTGAAACTTCACTCCAGTCTCAGTCTATTCCACCGTCTTTGAGAATACGTCCGAGGTTTCGTCTTAAGACTTCAAAGTGTTTTCACTATCACAGTGTCACACAGGACTTGGCATTGATCGTCTAGGTAGGTACCACCTCAGGGCCAGTTATTCTGCCGTGAAGGAGTAGTGTGCAAACATAACTGTGTTTCGGTTTGATGGGCACTGTGAGCTAGCGTAATCACTGGGCATATGAGACTTAACAACTTATCTCTCAGGGTGATGGGCACAGTGTGGTGTCACACAGAAATTTTCTGGGTGATACAGCATTTGTTATGGGCAGACGTTGCACTTACCATCAGTTGAACGTTTTGCTCGTTTCATCACTTTATCCAAAGATAATAAAAAAAAGCTCCGAACTGTGGCTGTCGTGTGTCATCGGTTCTTAAGTCTCAGCCCTGTAATTTTTTTACACTAGCTATTTACTAACTAATGAATTTACAGCCATTACTGTGTTACGGTGTAAGGTCAATGTGGTAGTATATACCTAGACGGATAACTACATAGGAATTGTACCACTAGAGGGATGGGCTGTTCCGTCATCTGTCGGAAGCCTCGAGGTTTATCGGCATTTCCTTTAGCCGACTCTTTAAAGACAGTTACAAGGTGAGACAGGATGCGAAGAGCTTTAATTTTTTTAACATTAATTTCATAGAATACAATAGAAATATTACCAAAAGACGAACACGACGGCCACATAGCTCTACGGCTAGCGTACTTGTATATTGAGTAGAGGGTCCCTAGTGCGAATTCACCTAAAATTTCTGAGTGAAAAATGAAACGGATTGTTGCAAACTCAAGCAGACCGGTTGAGTTTGAATTCACTTAAAGTTAAAAAGTAAAGTTTCAGCCTATAAATGTCCCGCTGCTGAGCAAAGGCCTCCTCTCATTTCTGAGAGGGTTATGGAGCTAGGAAGAATCCGCCACGCTGCTTCAAAGCGGGTTGGCGGACTGCACACGTCTTCAAAATATTTTTTATTCCTCAGACATGCAGTTTTCCCTAACGATGTTTTCCTTCACCGCCGAGCACGTGGTAAGTCAGCGCTTAAAATTGCAATTAACAATTTTAGTGGTGCCGGCACCGGGAATTGAACCCGGGTCACTCGCGTACAATGAAATTTAAAGCGAGCGCCTAGCCCCTGAGCTATCACTTATGCATGTATAATTCAATCTTGTTTAAAATTATGTCACGGAGCATTTTTCGGTTTTCTTCGTAGATATTTATAAAATTTAACGACAAAAATAAAAAAAGCATAATAGAAAAGAGGGTACTTGCAGAGTTTATTTTGGTCTGTTTCTTCTCCATCAGAGAAACTTCATTATGAAACGGAGGTAGTTTGTTAAAAAAAAATGACGTTTGACTTGACTGAATTATCATTTTCATTACAACTATTTTTGGCAGCCGTGGGTGGCACTTAATAGCAATTTGCCCGCCTCGTCACTAAATATTTTAAAAATGTCGAAAACCAGTTATACCGAAGAGGCTCAACATAATTAAATAGTAATTATAATAATAATATGCACTCTTTATTTTATAAAGCTTCGATCAACAACAGACCGTTGATTAAAGTTATAAAGCAAACATTTAATTGTAAACCTTTTACCATACCTAATGATAAGGAGGCAGCTGATAAAATCGGGTTGTTTACAATCAAATAGTCAGTTGGACGCGTCGCGCGAGTATATCCGAACGTCTCGTCTGAATGTAAATAAAAAAATATATATATTTAATGTCATTTAGCGCGCGAAAATAAATATGCAATTTAGTGAAGTGTTAACAATTAAAAATAAAACCGTGTTGTAGTGACTGTGACATATATACAATATTTTATGTTTTGTTACGTTCTACGTGTTGTGCATTGGGAGGGTTGCCAACTTTATACTTGTGATTGCTCGATAGTGGATTATGTCATTATTTTCAAATAATAATTACATTAATGTAAATCATTTAAAAAGTTACTTTATATTCAAATACTTTAAAGTAACTTTTTTTGTGTATGTCAAGGATGTAATGAATGAGTGTGTCATAGTGAGTATGAAAGAATCATACCGGCTGTATTTGTTTACTACGTTCAGTTTTATGAATATTAAGAAAAGTTATTGCGGATCTCTATTTACAATTTCTTTCTACACTTATATCTTATTTTGTAGTGAACATGTCGCCATATTATTTATTAGATAAATTGACGATGGCTTAACTTGGTGTAACATTAAAGTATATCCTATAAAACAGCCAATGTAAGAGGGGATTTCGGCGTCGAGGTCGTGGAAGAGTTCGCCACGTTGCTCCAATGCGGATTTGCTTCGTGTGTCCTCGAAATATTTGTGTTTCTCAGACATGCAGGTTTCCTTGCGATGTTTTCACACGAATGTACTGTATTTTACCAACCCAACGCCCATAGTCTAGCACCATAGAAAGTTATTAGTTATAAGGCTCATTTTAAACTACATATTATAGACATAATACTTACAATAATGTTTATATAAGTTAACTATCTTAACTTCGCCGTATTTCCGCCGTTACCAATATGATTTTCACGTACCCTCAATATATATAATTTCGGTGATGTAATTGCTGTTAGCCTTTTTGGCTTTTACAGCTTCATCGAATACTGGGCCAGGGGCCCACGTGCCAGGTCTTTTGTGTCGGTAACACGGGTGTATCGTGTGTCCACGGTGTGATTGTCGACTGCTGCGCGCCGCTCTCTACGGCGGTCGCGCGTCGTGGTGCGTGTTATATTAAAGCTATTAACTGTGTGTACAGTGTTGCCTGGATCGTGACTGACCGTATCGTGGTCAGGGAGCGTACCCTCAATGGTACCCTGCGTACCTGCCTAGAGGTACGCGTAGGTTGGGTATCGCTGTTCTAGAGTATTTAGAGTAGTTAACTCTTTACGACGTACGATGTAAATTTAGCACACTGTACGTCCTAAAATATCATACACATAATAATAAACATACATACATACATAAGATCACGACTGTATCCCATAAGGGGTAGTCAGAGACTGGGCACTCACTGCAAAAACAGATGATTGCTACAATCCGAGTTTCACCAAAACAATATAATGCACTTGGTGTGATAGGTGGTGAGCCCATCGCCACCATGCGCTGTTGGGTGCACAGTGCAGTTTAATTCCTTACTCGCCTTTTACGAGATCCATTGGATGAGATGGAGTGGTAGTATTCTTTTAACGAGCCGCCACCACACGGCTCATGATAAACATATCATAATAAACATGTAAAGGAAACTGAACTTTTTTGTTACAGTTTAAGAAAAAAATCACGATCACGATATTTTAGCAAATACGAGTAGATAATGTTTCGTCTGGGTGTTAGTCGATAAGTAGCGGTATAAGAAATCCACCACTCAGCTTTAACCTGTGGGTGCTCTAAGAGTCTGCAATACCTATGTAGCATGGACTCCGGCAGGCTGTTCTTGATCTTTTTTCGTTGGAGAAAGGGACGAGACGAGCAAAACTCTGATGGTAAGTGCAACGTCTGCCCATAACTAATGCTATGTCACCCAGAACATTTCTGAGTGGCCCGACACAGCGCCAGTTCCCCTGAGATATCAGTTCTTAAGTCTCATATGCCCAGTAATTACACTGGTTCTCAGTGTCATTAGACAGAAAGTGTAATGTTTGCACACTCCTCATTCGCGAATAACTTTAAGAATAACTGGCCCAGAGGTGGTACCTAGACGGATTCCTGCATAGGAATGCTACCACCAGTAAATGCTTGCCCCTTTTTCGCCTCTTTTACAAAACACCGTTGTATAAATAGAGGTAGTGATTCTACCGCCAAAAAGTGGTGTGCAAACACAATTTCAAAGGCACAGACAACATCATCGACGTTTTAGCATAGAATAGAATAGAATACATTTTTATTCAATATAGATTACTTACATAATACTTATTGAAAGTCCTTTTTTTCCTTTTTTTAAACTACACTGGTTCGCAAAAAATGCCTCTGTCCTGGGAAGAACCAGTAAGAAACCCAGCGTGATATTTTTTTTAGTCATTTTTAAAATAATGTACAATAACAGCAGTATTATAAAGATGTAGAAATGGCTTGGCGGCGATCACCTCATTCCCAGGGGTTATCATCATCTATGTATTCTTTAATATTATAATAACCCTTTTGATGAAGTCTTTGTTTAATATAAAATTCTAACTTTTTGATTGAAAGACTTTTAGCACTTTCTGGGATTTTGTTGTAAAAACGTATACATTGCCCCATAAAAGAGTTACTGACTCTGTGAAGTCGGGTAACTGGCATAATTAATTTGTGCTTGTTCCTGGTATTCACATTATGAACATCACTTTTTTTAGTGAACTGGTTTATGTTCTTGTGTACATACAAAACGTTTTCAAATATATATTGAGAGGCCAAGGTTAGGATATTAATTTCTTTAAATTAATCTCTAAGAGACACTTTAGAGCTAAGATTATAAACTAGCTCTTACGGCCCTCTTTTGCAAAAAATCACTTCTACATCAGTTGCATTTCCCCATAGCAAAATACCATAAGACATATAATTAGTCCACTGCTGTACATAGGCCACCGCCATAGATTGCCTCAAAAGTTTGTAGCTCTCAGCTCTCTCGGTTTGGCGGGATTATACCATTGTTGCTACGCTTGGCAGGCGGGTTGGCAATCGATGTTTATTTCTGCAGATGTTCCAGGAAGATGCTGCTGCCCATTATTGGGTTTAATTTTTCCTCTGTCAACGTGTGTACGTACACACTGGATGTGAGGATGAGATGGAGTGGTGGTAGAATTTGACTGTTACCAAAATGGCGGTTTGTCACTCGTCACGTTTCGTTTCCTGTGGGAGCGAATAGTGGGCTACGGGTCTCTCTACGCCATATATGGGAAAAAGGCGTGATGGGTAAATAGTATGTATAAATGGAGATGTGTTTTCTACCTTGCATTAACATATTGTGAATGTTTAAATTGGTAATAATTAATATGTTATTTAAATGTAACGAGGGCTTACAAGATGATTACAGTGCAAATTACAGTTTTATAATATCACAAAGCCAATTTCCAGTATTATTGATTTCACGAAATATAAGTAACAGAATCAGATAATCGTTTGCGATCTTTATCTTAAATAATTACTTGATTAGTTCTTTATTATATGACTAGCTGATGCCCGCGGATTCGCCCGCGCGGGATTCCACAACACTTTAACGAAGCTTAGGTACATTGCTATCGCTCAAGAACCATCAATTTTTCCGGGATAAAAAGTAGCGTATGTTGTTCTCGGGCCTCTAAACTGTCTGCATATCAAAAACATGGTCGAACGGTCGCTCCGTGGAAGCGTGAAAGACTGGACAAACAAATCAACAAACACACTATCGGATTTATAATATGTGTTTGGACAATAAAATTATATATATACTAGCTGATGCCCGCGACTTCGATCGCGTGGAGTTAAGTTTTTCAAATATCCCGTGAAAACTATTTGATTTTCCGGGATAAAAGTATCCTATGTCCGTCTCCAGGAAGCAAGCTACCGCTGTGCCAAATTTTTTCAAAATCGGTTCAGCGGTTGAGCCGTGAAAAGGTAACAAACAAGCAGGGACAGAGAGAGTTACTTTCGTATTTATGATATTAGTATGGATAGATTCATACATATGGAAGAGTCATGGTAGCTCAGGGGCCGGGCGCACGCCTTAAGTTTTATAGCCGCGAGTTATCCGAGTTCGAACACAAGCTCCGGCACCTCTAAAATTGTCCTGCAATTTTAAGCGCTGATTTATCGTGTGGTCAGCGGTGAAGGAAAACATCATGAAGAAACCTTCACATCTGTGGAAAAAGATATTTTGAGTGACAATTGTGGCCAACCCGTATTGGAGCAGCGCGGCGGTCTCTTCCCGAAAGCTATTCAGAAATGAGAAGAAGCCAATGCTCGGCAGTGGAACATTTATTTTTTCATAAATCATCATCTAGTCCACTGCTGAACATATGCCTCCACCATAGACTGCCACAAAACACGGTTCCGTGCCACCTGCATTTATCAACCGTGCCTGTCGAGAAACTACATTCATACTAATTAATATTAAAAACTACATCGCCACTTATCTCTCTGTTCCTGTCAGTCAGTGTCAGTCTGACCCTATCAGTTTGTTACTTTTCACGGCTCATCCGGTGAACCGATCTTGACGAAATTTGTCTAGCCCTATCAAAAGAGTCTAAAATCTCAAACACATCACAAAAATCCGCATCTAAATCTCATTGTAACGATAATGATTTCTTCTATTTACGCGAATACTCGTTAAAATGAAATATTAGATAGACGTTGAAATAGTTCAAAATTAAGCGCGATGAAATCCGTAAAAATTAGCTTATTTAAATTCGAAATATCTCAAAGAGACTTATTTTTGTAAGTATTACAACTGAAACATAAAGCGACTGACATTCGCTTCTTTTTATTATACGCTTTATATTATGTTTATAACCTATTTTATATGATAGTGTAATATAAGAAAAAAATGTTTTATTTAAAAAAAAGCGTGGGGTGCATGGTGACAATAGTTATAAATATTTCATTGACAGATATGAGAAGAAGGATTATCATTTCGATGATATCTTAAAAAGCACCCCACGCTTTTTTTTAAAATAAAACATTTTTTTCTTATTTACACTATTATTCATTTATATTTATTAGAATTTTTTACACTATTCTTAATTCAAATTTATTAAAATTTATTTTCTATTTTTCAGTTTGGTTTTCTATATAAAGCGTGTTTTTTAGTTTTTTCAAACTATTATTTATTTAAATTATTCATGACCTTAACGTTATAGCACGCGATGTCGGTATAACTTATAATTACTTTTACCTAAATGTCATTGATGTATCCTTTTGTCCCCGTTGTAATATTACAAATTAGAAAGTTTGGAAGTTTGTTACTTAATTTTTTAGGTTTAGGGCGGACTGCGAATCGAGCCCGCCATTCGACTATTGTCGATAACCAGCACAAGCTTGTAAGCTTAGTTGGAGTGGTTAAGAGGAATATTAGTAATGTTAATAGCATTTCTAGTATTATTTTTTAAAAATTAACTAAAAAAAAACATTATTCAATCCGTTAGCAACGGATTTGGGAATTTATTATTATTGCCTTAGGCATTATAGGCGTATATACATTACGTTTTATGAAGTTAAGGTGGCGGCTTACGAGAATCTACCACCCCATCTCGTCCCGTGGGTTTCGTTAAAGTCGACAAAGTGAAAATTAAAACCAGGAGATGAGCAGCAGCATCTTCCTGGAACATCTGAATAAATAAACTGCGGTTGCCAATCCGCCTGCCAAAGGTTGCAACTATGGCAATGTCCCTCCAAAATTAGAGCTACAAACTTTAGTGGCTATCTATGGGAGAGGCCTATGTTCAATACTAGTTCACAGTGATAGGCTGAAGTGATGATGATGATGATGATGATGAACGATATAAATAAATTAGAAAAATATACTTTTAATGACAATGCGAGCGGGACAGTCACCAAAAAAATTTAATCCACGCGGGTGCTGCCACTGCTTGTGGAAGCTTTTTAAGCATATTATTTGCTTTCTTGACAGTGGCCTAACAATAAGCTGGTGGGGTTGGCATAATGCCAGGAATCCCCGGCCAGAGGAGTTACTAGTTCTTACTTAACTTAGCAGTCGTAACTTTCCATGGCCCAAAATTTGAACTTCGATGTCATTAACACTTGCAAAACAGAGAGCCCGAATTTTTTACAGGGAATATTTTGTCTACAATCAAAATATTGTTATAAATCCAATACGCTCTGTAAATTAAAAGTTACTAGAAAATAATAGCGTTTGTACATACGTAGTTTTTCTAAAAAGAAACTACAATGTTTGTTGAGCTTCTTTATATTGTGGGAGGGCCCCATCCGATGAATTTGCCACGGGCCCAGCGGTATATAGTTACCCCACTTTTTCCTGAGCATTTTGTTCTAAACGTCAAATTAGTGAATGTTAAAAAACAGTCACTTTAAGAAGTAGATATTCCAAAATTGTTTAATAAATGTTCGTCCTTTTCAGTCATTTCAAAACAGGACTTCATTCAGGATTTGTTATGACAGCATTCTTTATCAAATTGATATACCTGGCTGAAAAAAATGCTTTACACTTTATTAACGTTATACTGAAATAAAAAAATTGTAAGTTCTGAAGAATAATATTTATGTAACGATATTGATTTTTAAATCTACTTTCTGGTTGTGGAATGATCGGCAAAGCCTGCAGTCTTTTTCTTCTTTGATTTTTTGAATGTTTGTTTGGTTGTAATGAATACACTCAAAAACTACAAAACCGATTTTAAAAATCCTTTCACCTATATACAACTACATTATCAGCGACTGACATGAGTTGTATTTAATTTTAAAAAAAAACTGAGATCCCTACGAAAATTGCTATGTTGTAACTCAAAGTATCAAACTTTTACTAATAAAAGTCATTATTTGGCGTGCGCTGTGAAAACTATTTTAATTTTAAAAAAAAACTGAGATCCCTACGAAAATTGCTATGTTGTAACTCAAAGTATCAAACTTTTACTAATAAAAGTCATTATTTGGCGTGCGCTGTGAAAACTATTGATGATAAATAAAATAATGTACTACATTTTCATAGTACTTTTTAATACTAACAAAATAGTCCGGGAGGCTATATGTCTGACTATTACAGTTAAGTTACGATAACCGCTTTTTGTTCAAATTAGTCAGTCAAAACACGGGTGGAATCGAAAGATGATTTACAAAAACGTTACAAAAAATGTTTGTGCAAGTAATTGTAGTTGTTCTATTTGTCCAAATAAAGTACTAATTTATCTTTCTAATATCTATCTACCCGTGCGAAGCCGGGGCGGATCGATAGTTATTTATAAATGTAAAATCAAAGCGGCTTTTTTCATGTTTACATTCGTACGTCGTTTCTCCACTTCCATATTAATCGATCTGATTCTGTTCTGCCAAGACGTTTGACGGTCTTTTCCGTTTAAAAAAACCAAGACAAGCCCTATGGCTAACGGAGAGATCGCCCGAGGCGCCGGAGCTGACAGGACACTATTAAAAAAAGCGTATTATTTGTAAAATTAAGCTGTAGCTACGAGGCCGGGTGTTTTTTTTTATAACGCTTTTATTAGATTCACCTGTCTGTATGTATATATGCATGTGACTAACAATATATTAAATATTTCAATTAAATGTTCACCGACTCCCAAACGTCCGAAATATTCGAAATTTTGAATATGTATTATGACCCGATGACAATACAATAAGTTGATGACTATGGCATCTCATTGCAGTTCAGCGAGCTATTGAGAGAGCTCGGTATGCCGTTTCTCTACGAAATAAAATCTCTTGTGAAAAAGGTTCTCGAGTGGCAACCTCGTACCGGTAAACGTAGTGTAGAGTGACGAGGCGGATGCAGGTGGCTGCGGTAGGATTTCTATGCAGGAGGTAGGCACCTGCATAGAACACCTTTTCACCAGTTTACCAGTTATTCTGCCGTTCAGCAGTAATGTGCAAACATTACTGTGTTTCGGTTTGAAGGGCACTAAGAGCTAGCGTAATCACAGGGCATGAGAGACTTAAGAACTGATGTGGCAGGGTGACGAGCGCACTGTAGCGTCACACAGCAATGACCTGGGTGACTCAGCATTTTTATTAAATTCCTTAAAAGATTATTTTGAATAAATCTTTATCATTAGAAATAACTGTGAAGACGTAAAAGAAAATTTAAATATTAAATTATTAGAAAAATCATGGATTTCGGTTATTAAAAAGAGAAATAACTACGTAGATTAAAAAAAATCAATTAAATAGAAAGAATTATGCAGTTAAAATAAATGTATCGAACCTAATGGTTATATGACATTTTGATTGTATCTCTGTCATTCAGAAAAGACAAGATTACGTTCCGTTCGATCTTGGAATCAAGAGCCGGCCCTGCAATTCGCGGGACAGCAAGAGGTACTCGTAATCTTAGAATAACGAATAAACTTCGTTCGCTGCTATAAACATTCTATACTTCATTCTTGTTTGGAAAACAGTCTCGGCTAGTTGGCGCGTGACGTCATTAGATCGAATTTAATTAACATTATCTCACTTATTAGCACTTTAGCACTTCCTCTCTCATCATCTTCATCTCAGTCTTCATTTAAAATCGATTTAATTCCTTTCGAAACGGTAAACCTTGTCTAAGTCGACATCGTCGATAACTTTTTTAACAGAACCATTTGCGCAAGACGTCGTTTTGGGTCTCGTGAACCCTGGGCAGTGTCTATACGTGAAACCTTTTTTTTGAGGAGTGTCGAGACGAACAAAACGTTCACTTGATGGTAAGTACAACGTCTGCCCATAAGAAATTCTGTGTCACCCAGAACACTACAGTGTTCCGGTTAAGGTGGAACTAATGCTAGTGAAATTACTGGGTATATGAGACTTAACAACAAGGTGACGAGTGATTGCAGTACCGTACCGGGATTTGTAATAGTAATGTTATAATTTCGTAAGCTTCCAATTTTTTTATTAAAATGTTGTCGAATGCTTGCGACAGATCACAATAAATACAGACGAGTAATGATTTGTCAACGTTACATTACATTTTTATAAGATATCATACATTTTCCTTGCACAATGTTCCACACTTTTCTAGATAGGCGTATATTTGATTATAAAGGTATTTTTCAATTGTTTTTGAAAATATAGAGATTAATGCGATATACTTCTTTGTTATCTTTTTTGAACAGAGTTTTAACGCAGATCTTCTTAATATCTCTTGGAAAAACACCCGTTTGAATGCAAAGATTGATTATATGGTGCTGACATAATTATATCTTTATTAATATAATATAGCTTTGATAATTTTTGTTTAAAAACCATCAAATACAACGAATATTAGTATTTTTAAGACTTTTTATTATGATTTTAATATGTTCCGGAATGCTTGATGCCATATACATGGATTTTAGTTCATGATTAAGGTAGTTACTTACGTTACGTTAGGATAGTTACTTACTCATCTGAACTTGAGATTGGTTTGATTTTGGCAACAAAAAAATTATTAAATTAATTCGCAATATCCTTTGTGTGTATGTAAAAACGATGCGCCACAGTAGGATTTCTCCTGTGTAGTGGGTAAGTTTTACAGACATAAATTCCACATGCACAAACCACCCAGACCCGGAACAACTATCTGTATGCTATACAAATATTTGTCCCGTGCGGGAATCGAACCCGCGACCCGCGGCGCAGAAGCCAAAATGCTTAGCCACTGCGCCAACCGAGCCTGACAAATTTGCTATGTTGTTTTAGATGTATTGTCTGTTGTCAAGATAATTTTAAAATAGAATTTAAAATTATTTTGAGCACGCTTTGTATGAATTTTCTAAATAATTTAGAATAAGTAATTGAGATATTTTGATTTATTAATTGTAGTAGAATTAGCTTCCACGGGATATTAAATAAACCTATATCCACGCGGTCGTGGACATCGGTTAGTAATTTCAAAAAAATATTAAACTTTCGATCTGATATATTCGCAAAGCAGAGCTCTAATGATTAATGTATACAAGAATCAAGGACGTAACATCAGTTCGAATAATGTAATCTTAAACCACATACATAGATATTCACTTGTTATTAATGAGTAACTTGTAAGCATAGATGTTTTTCAACTGTCGCGGCGCAGTGGTTAGATTACCGGACCACTGCGCCGCGGGTCGTGTTCGAGACCCAGCCGGGTCAGAGTCCACATGACTGCATGAGCCCAAAAAAACTAAATGTTTGTTTTCGAATCTGGCTGTGTTATACATGTGAAATGTATGTCTGTAAAACGCAATTAACGTTGAAACAATTCGATCCAGTACAATGCAAATAATTGTTGACCCAAATACCAACAATTCCTGTTGCACACGTTACCTTCTGCGGGGTTGGAAGCCAAGACTCCGCAGGCAGGTACGCTAACCTAGTGTCACGGAGATGTTTTATATTACATCAGCGAACCACAACCAAACAAAAATAGATTTATTGTTCATTTCGTTGCAGTAAAACAAACAATGGCATTGTCTTTTAATATTTATAAGCTTTTGTGGTTACCCACGTGACTGAGATACGATTCGAATAGCGTTGATATGAGGACAAAACGGAACGTGTTCGCCGTTTCATTTAATATTTCTCAAGGTTTTGCACATATTTTTACCAGCTGGTGTGTGTACTCAAGGTTCAATATGGTTTTAGTTGTTTCATTGCAAGGAAAATAACGTCTTAGTGCGAGGAGTGTTTATTGATAACTGGTTTTAAGATTACATATATATATATTACACCTACGATATCCTATGTTCGTCTGCAGGATGCAAGCTATCACTGTGCCAAATTTCGCCAAGATCGGCTCAGCGGTTGAGCCGTGAAAAGGTAAAAAACAGATAGAGGGACAGAGAGAGAACTTTCACATTTATTATATAATTGGTGGTAGGATTCCTGTGCAGGAATCCGACTAAGTAGGTACCACCCTATGGCCAGTTATTCTGCCGTGAAGCAGTCGTGTGCAAACATTACTGTGTTTCGGTCTGAAGGGCACTGAGAGCTAGCGTAATCACTGGGCATATGAGACTTCAGAACTAATGTCTCAAGGTGACGGGCGCAGTGTGGTGCTACACAGAAATATTCGGAGTAACACAGCATCTGTTATGGGCAGACGTTGCTCTTACCATCAGGTGAACGTTTAGCTCGTCTCGTCACTTAATCCAAAAAAAATAATAGTATGGGTAGTTTAGTTTTTGTTACCTGTAATATAACGAACACTTTAAACTACTCGGAATTATAACTGTAGGAACACCATATGAATTACTGGTGCTAGGATTCCTATGCAGGAATCCGTCTAGGTAGGTACCATCCCAGGGCCAGTTATGCTGCCGTGAAGCAGTAGTGTGCAAACATTACTGTGTTTCGGTTTGAAGGGCATGGAGAGCTAGCGAAATCACTGGGCATATGAGATTTCAGAAGTCTCAGGGTGACGGGCGCAGTGTCGTCACACAGAATTGTTCTGGGTGATACAGCATTTGTTATGGGTAGATGTTGCACTTACCATCAGGTGAAGGTTTTGTCCGTTTCGTCAATATGATGATGATGATCGATGATATCGAGTGAAGAAACGTTATGTATACGGCAAAAATGTTTGTGCTTTATCACAACGTCATAAGGTTCTGGTCATAAAGTTTAACATTTACAAAGTGTTTATACGGTTCTTGCAATGACGCGTACTTGACGTGATGGTATGGAGTTCATACCCACAGGTACCATTTAAAATTACGAGTATATATGAATGCATATAGTAAGTGAACTTTTCTGTTGGTGGTAAGATTCCTATGAAATCCGTCTAGGTAGGTACGAGTACCATGGCACGGCCAGTTATTCTGCTGCACTATTTTTCGGTCTGAAGGGCAATGGGAGCTAGTGTAAGAACCGGACATATGAGACTTAAGAACTGATGTCTCAGGTACAAACGCATTGGCGCCACTCAGAAAGATTCTGAGTGACACAGCATTTGTTATGCGCAGACGTCGCACTTACTACCAGGTGAACGTTTTGCTCGTCTCGTCACTTTATGTTATAAAAAAAAGTAAAATAACATATGCTCTGTGGTTAAAGGGGCTCCACTGGAAAGATTCAAGAATATATTCCTCACAGACTCAGAGAGGACAGTTAACTCTTATTCCTGAAATGCCTATCATTTTTATTTTCTACGAGATTCGTCATGAGTTTGATGACCATACTCGTATAATTATTTATATATTTATAATTCATCTAAACTGGGAAGCTATTGTGGGATTTTACAATGCAACAGAAACTAAGCTAATCCCAATTTTCATAAAGTACCTTTTAAATGAAATTAACTATCGTCCCGCGACATTACAAGCTTATCCTTTTAATGACTTTTTATTTGCATGTCTAAACAATGAACTCACAATCCACAAGATAACTCCTCACGGCCCTAATACATCTATATATTTGTTAACAATGAAGTGACAGGATAAAAGTGGCCACCTCTGGGGACTTAATGGTTATGTATCGTTACCTCGATTATGAATTATAAAATAAAAATAACATAAGTCACAATAAGATAAAAACTACTTGACTGGATTTGAAACCAAAGCCCCTAAAATCTACTTGGCCGGCAGGTGCGCTGACTGTTGAACCATACAGTCGTCGCGTATTGCGTGTATTGTTGCTTTATCGAGTTAATAAAGAAAAAGAAAAAAGCAAAGAATGCTATTTCAAAATTTAATCTACGCTAAGAACTATAATTTGTTTTTTATCTTACGATGACTCTAAAGATAAGACAAGAATTTAAAATAATTCGTTTATTGCCGTTTTAAAAAAAATGCTTCACGTTCCAGGTGTTACAAAGATTTTTATTATATTCTATATTTTAAATGTCTACGTCATACAGTCTCTAACAATCGTTAAGGGCGAAATTCTCGAAGTTCCATGTCCAGGACTCCGTCTAACTCGGGCAGAAAAAGCAATCGGGTGGAAATATGTTTGAGAACGAAGCCGATATGATGTCTTAGTTAGGCTGAACAGTTTTTTGTATATCAATGGAATTGGCATTTTACGAGATTGATATGCCATACTCGCCACGCCAGGCGGTGGCGAGTGGATTGGCAATCCTGGACACGTTACTGATCTGGATATTTAAGTCTAGTATAGTCGCCAAATGTGTTGCCATCACATTTTCCAGGCCATGTAGGGACCCGCTGACTCATTTGAATTTGCCAACCAAAATTTTGTTCTCCAGTGACGTGATTTTGTGAATTGCTTTGCAATTTTTTAGGCAGGTTTGGTACAATGTACAGCATGTGTTATGTCTAACATCGACCTTCGATTTGAAACTGAGCATGAATTACTGCTTGAAAAACCTCTACGTTAAAGTCAGGTTTGATAAATGAAGCTAGTTAAGTTTCCGGAGCGGCGCTGAAGGTTTCTAAAAAAACAATTTGTTTCTGCAACTGTTTAATTAAGACTTAATATTACAATGTTTCTTACGTCTGTTTATATTAAAATAAATGCTTACTATCTATATAATTGTTTGTTCATGAGGCTCTATTACATTCAGACTTAACGGTTACCTGAAGCCACTGACTAATCATAATATGAAAGAATTGAATAAGCGTGAACAAAAAAAAAAACAGAAACAAGGTGTCTTTTTTTGTATAAAGTGACGAAACGAGCAAAACGTTCACCTGATGGTAATGTGCAACGTCCGCCCACCACAAATGCGTGTCACCCAGAATCAATTCCGTGTGACACCACACTGCGTCCGTCACCCTGAGACATCAGTTCTTAAGTCTCAAATGCCCAGTGATTACGCTAGCTCACAGTGCCCTTCAAACCGAAACACAGTAATGTTTGCACACTACTGCTTCACGGCAGAATAACTGGCCCTGGGGTGGTACCTACCTAGGCATTTGGTGCAAGGGTCTTCGCCATAACAGGATATTGTTCATAATACACGCCGTAAGTTACTAACCAACATGTTATGTTGTTATGTTAGGACCAGGTGCAGGATGTGCTGACTGCATAACTAGCTAATATAATTATTTAACTATTTAACATAGTCATTTGTTTCTTTATAATCATTATAATAGGAGTTACCGTTATAATAATGTTCACGGCTGAAAAATAGATTGGGCATCTTTGATTTCGCAGTTTCTAAATTATATGTATCTGTTCAGACAGACTGTTAAGGAAGATGTATCTAATTAATTAATTTGTATTTATCAAATCCGCTTTCTTTTCAATAGCAATCGAAACATAATGCCTTTACTGAGAAAATTTCCTCATACCTCAAGTACTCGCCACACAATTTTATATATACCAGTATTTTCTCCTTATTTGAATTCGGTGAAATTCATATGCATTTGATATACAAATGTTATTATAATAAAGCTGTTGTGTTTATATGTTCGAATGCGCTATACGCAGAAAATACTAATCTGATTTGTTAAAAAAAACTTTGCATCAGATAGCCCGCTCACTATTGAAGTTTCTTTTTTCTAAAATGTAATCTTACGGCCTTAAGGCACCGCACGCTAAGAATCTTATACGAGTATTAGACAAGACTTTTGGCGCCAAATCGAAAAGTGGCGGTAGTGTTTTTATTGAATTTTGTAATTTCTGTGTATATTTTGAATTTTGATGTTTAATATTGATAGTTTATTATACAAAAAGTGCTCGTTAAAGTGTACAGTGATTGGAAAATTTAAATTTTGTCTCCATCAGTCCAGCTAATCTTCATCTCCATCATCATTCATCAGTGCAGCAAATTTTCATTAAAGTTTTACTGTCGATCGAAACTAAGTCCTTGTTATAAAACTGATTATTATTCGACATTGGCAAAAGTGGCTCTATTTGGTAGCTAATTGCAAGGATCAAAAAAGAAGAAGAAAGATGGGCCGAAGTGTAAATGTTCAAGTCAGCGAGGTATCATGTCGTTCGGCGTAATCACGTGTTCGGCTTATGTTACGCCGGTTAAACCACGTGGCACATGTAGTATAAGCAAAGAATGCCTTCGCGTAATTTGAAGGTCGATAGCATTTGCGATTTGCGTCGTATCCACCGCCATCTTGCATAAATGTGTATTTGTACAGTCGGCATTGGCATTACCTGCGTTGCTTCCTTCTATGTACTCATATTGGGTACACCATAAATTATGAATATCCCCGGATCGTCATTGAAATTTCTTCATCGACAGCCTTTTAATAGTCCACTGATGGACATAAATCATGCTGGATGCTGCTGCCTGTCATTGGGGAAGTTTCGTGTGTCGTTGTGAAGCAGTAGTGTGCATACATTATTGTGTTTCGGTTTGAAGGGCACTGAGATATAGTGTAATCACTAGGCATATGAGATTTAAAAACTGACTGTCTCAGGGTGTCGGGCGCAGTGTTGTGTAACACAGAATTGTTCTGCCCATTGTGTCCCCGACACAGCATTTGTTATGGGTAGACGTTGCATTGCTTAAAATTGTGAGGTCTGTGCTCATCAGTAGAATATTAATAGGACTTTCAAAGATTTTTTTATTTATTTGATAAAGTGACGAAACGAGCAAAACCTTCACTTACTGGTAAATGCACCGTCTGCTTATAACAAATTCCATGTCAGCCACAACATTTCTGTTAGACACCGCACTGCGTCCTGTCACCCTGAGACATCAGTTCTTATGTCTTATATGACCAGTGATTACACGAGCTCTCTGTGCTCTTCAAACCAAAACACAGTAATGTTTGCACACTACTGCTTCGCGGGCAGATAAATTGGCCCTGGTTTACCACCCCAGGGTAGGTACTTGGGGTGGTACCTACCTAGACGAATTTCTGCATAGGAATCCTACCACCAGTTGTAGTACCAAATGAGAATGAAGCAAAGCAGCTGAAGCATTACAATCTAAGTGGTTCAACACTTAGATTGTAATGCTTCAGAATAAATGATTTCTTAAATTTACCTCGAAAACTGTTCATTGCATAAAGCGCATATTTTACGGATTTTATCGCGATTGATTTCCGTTAAATTAAACGCTTTAAAATCCGTATAATATTACTAAATGTCTGGTATTGCGATCGCCAAGCGTGACGATTATGATACACGTTCCCATTGAGAGAGTTTCAAAGAAGACGACCACGTGGCCTTGTGGTCAGACCTGACTTTTACGCTGCATGTCCTGGGTTAGAATCCCAACTTGAGACAACATTTGTCCAAAAACACATTTCGTTGGTTTTCGGGTCTAGTAGGGTTGTGCATGCAAAACTTATCTATCTAAAACGCACCACGTTACAGGAGTAATCCCTCTGGGAGGCAACGTTTCTTTTTAAGAAAAAAAATAAAATAAAAAGTTTTTTAAAAGATAATTTTTAATAAATCTTCATCATTAAAAAGATAAATAACTATGTAGATGTGAAATGTCACACAATTTGTAATCTGTACACATTTATCTGTAACTATCCGTGTCAGTACTCAAGCGTATCCATCCTATTGATAATTCTCATTTGATTACGACCATATGGATACATCAGTGTCATGTCAGGTTTATAGCTTCGATTTAGTCTCTATAGTATTTTATTCCTTTAATATTACAGCATAATATCTTATCTCCTGTATATACAGACATAACAACACAACGATACAAATAATTATCTTATATATTTATATATATAATTCCTCCGTGCGTGTGTGTCACTGAGCTCCTCCTAAGCGTCTGGACCGATGTTGATGGTTTTTTTTTGTGTGTTTTATGTGGTTCTCTGGATGGTTTAGATTCATAATTGGACCCGGTAGGCGGCGCTGCAATATAGTTCTAGGGAAATGACAAAAGTCACTCAGTATATAGTTTATCGATAATTCGAATATCGAAAAATCGTTTGCTGAATCTGTTCCAAAAGGCAAGCGTACATGTTTGAAATTTGGCCGTATTTGTTTAAAAGTGTTAAAGTGTTAACCTAACCACAAACTCGTACGTCACTCAAATAATATAACATGTACTCAACGAATGTAGAACCTACCTTTTTTAGAAGTCTGTTAAATATAGTGTTTACCTACAGTAGAATCGGAAACATAATTAAAATACAATGGGTATACAAGTAGCCATATTAAGCCAATATTGCTTAATATGGCTTATTGTATAACCAATATATAAAATAAGTTTACGGAACTTCCTTAACCGTAACCTTCACATTCCAAAAACATTATTTGAAAGTTTTTTTTTTGGAATTACGATAACAAGATCTAAAATTGATAAAAAAACTCTATTCGCACGTAATAATCATTCTATTGTTGTTTTGAACCCCATTGTTATGTAACGAATAACAAAATTATTTTTACTGTCAGATTGATTGATGTTATGGTTACGATGGCTAATATGATGATACTAAGCAAATTGGCGTCACGGTCCTAGTGGTTAGATGTGTTAGATGTCACAGACGAAAACTAACTTAGTAGATATTCTGAGTGTCTAACTTAGGATACACAGAATTTTGTTCGCTCTCACACACCCGATTAGGGTGTGACAGACAAGGCGAGACAGTGACGTGACAGATTTTACATACATACATACATGTGTGCCGTGTGGTGGCGGCTCGTTAAAAGAATACCACCACTCCATCTCATCCAATGGATCTCGTAAAAGGCGAGTAAGGAATTAAACTGCACTGTGCACCCAACAGCGCATGGTGGCGATGGGCTCACCACCTATCACACCAAGTGCATTATATTGTTTTGGTGAAACGTGGATTGTGGCAGTCATCTGTTTTTGCAGTGAGTGTCCCAGTCTCTGACTACCCCTTATGGGATACAGTCGTGATCGTATGTATGTATGTATGTACATACATGTATGTAAAATCTTCATGGACACCACCAGGAATGCTCATTTTAAGTTTCGTAGTACACGAGTTACTTGGATTCGACCCCCGGCGGTGACTTAAACTTAAGTTGCTAATTTAATTTTACGTGCTGTTTTGTCACTTACTTAACGGGGAAGGATAAAGATGTAAAAAACCTGCAGTGAAATGAAGATTTAGAAAAAAATATTACAATGTCATTGGAAGGTCGATAATTTTCGCTGCGGCAGCGTTGCGAACTATCCCCGACACCAAAACCCTCTCAATAATGGAGGGTCTGATCCAGTGGGACATTTAAAGTCTGTTACATTACATCATGATCGTCGACGATTATGTTTTTATTTAAAGTTTATTATAAGAATAATTAAATAAAAAAAAATTAAAATCTATAGTGTATTTTAATATTCTTATTTAGTAGATTATTTTTATTTTTAATTTATCGGCTTTGATTCATATCTATATCTTTTCGTAAAAAGTTCTCTTTAGACATTTGTCAATTTTCCCTCAAAATTACAGTGTTAATTAATTAAAACGCTTATGTAAAGACGGTGAAATTAAAATTCAGTGTACTGACAATAGTGTAAAAAATGTCAAAGTTCGTTAAAAGCGTTAAGAAATGGACTGGCGTGTCTAGGTCGGCCACGCCTGAGATAAGTCGAAGCCAGTACTCCTTGGTATCCTGCGGGGAGGTGACCGCAGAGGCGATCCAAGCATGGCTGGGGCTGCCCAAGGCGATCAAATATGATCCGGAATTGGCACCTTTCAGGCAGCACTATGAAAAGGAATTTGGTAAGTTGATTACGAATTATCTACTTAATAAAATTTGAACACTGGCTGATCGATAGACGACGCACAGCCTACACCGGTTACTAGAAACACAACATTTTGCACAGGAGTTCCAAAGATAACAAAAGTGAGCACTGAGAAAGGATTTTTATAAAATTCAGGCCCTGCAGATAACTTTGTATAGAAAGTCGTCATTTTTGTAGTTATAAATATGAATAGACTTGTCTTTACAAAATAAAATTATCCCCTAAAGGGAGAAATTCATTCCCTAATAAAATAAGGTATGAAAGTTTAAATGGGAAGTGCGCCATGTTTTTAAAGTTAAATTCGTGTTTAGGCTTATGTTTATTAATAAAAGTCAGTTGTATCACCCTTTTTATAAAATTCATCTCGTTAAGGGGTAAAATAATGGAAAAAAAGTTTGTACGAGTATAAGTCTGTAATTTTTGAAGTTATTAATATGGAATTAGGTGTTTAGGCTTCTATTTATAAATAAAATTCAGCCGTCGTTTTTGGTAATTCATACCCAAAGGGGTAACATAAGAAACGAAAGTTTGTATAGGAAGTGTATCATTTTAGAAATTAAAACTGGAAACCGATATTTAGGCTTACGTATTGGCTGATTTAAGGGTTGATTTATTAAAAGGTAAATGTAACAAATCAACCTTAAAATGAAAGTCCGAAACAGGCATGGAAACTGACGGGGAACAAGTGAGATTCAAGAGATATTTATGTTGAAACACATACGTAAAACGCAATAAAGTATTGAAATATAAACTTTAAATAAATATTCTTAATCCAAAAATAGCGAGAAGCTCTTTTTCAAATTCAGCCTTCTAAAGGTTGAAATTAAGTAATTTGTCAAAAGGAATCGAACCAGTCTTTACTGAAAACTAGTATTTCTCAATAACGAGTATCAAATACTTTTGAGAATTATTGTGCCTTAAATTAGAATAAAGCCACAATTCATGGTTTTTTGTCCAATTTGTGAAAAAATATTTCGGTCAATGTTAGATTCATGTACGTCTCAGTTATGATGATTCAGGGACAGAATTTACCTCAGACGGTTGTTCCTATTCTGGGATATGGAGCCTCCTTATTTCGGGCCTTATCTTTTTTATTAGTGAATCCCAGGGTGCGTAGGCAGACCGATAGGTTCATTCCTCGGAATAACCTATCTCCAAGCCAAGGTGAATTTCCATTCCGGCAGATAAGGCGACAATTTCCTGTTAGGCTGTCGTTTATCATGACAATGAAGTAGTCCCAAGGCCAGACCTTTGACAAAATCGGAATAAATCCCTAGCTTTTGGACATGGTCATATTTATGCCGCTTTTCCTTGAGTCAGGCACTTTGAAGATATGAAAAACTGCCTTCCAAGTTTTGACTCAAAATGTGGTATATCGTGAAGACCTATGTAGTTGTATGTATAGTTTGTTAAAGTCTCTTTCGTATTTATTTGTATACGGGGACCTTATTTCTCACCGCGACCAAAGGGTATAAAAGAGGGCACGGTGAAAGAAGATTACAAAAAACTCTTCGAAAAAAGTCGGATGGTTCCTGAGATATTGCCCTAGAGCACACGGTCGTGTGGTAGCGGCCTAAGAGAATCTACCAACCCATCTCATCCCGTGGGTGTCGTAAAAGTCGACAGAGGGAAAATGAAAACCAGGAGATGGGCAGCAGCATCTTGCTCGAACATCTAAATAAATAAACTGCGGTTGCCAACGCGTCTGCCAAGCGTGGCAACTATGGCAAAATCCCCTCAAAACGGGAGCTACAAACTTTTGTGGGAATCTATGGGGGAGGCCTATGTTCAGTAGTGGACTATTGATAGGCTGAAACGACGACGACGAACGACGACACGGCCAATTACAATATGATTTTTAAAGTAGTGAGGTGGATGCAGATACAAGTTGACAATTATAAGGTGAAAGGTAGATAGAATAAAGAAGAAGAAGGTGGTTGCAGATAACCCGGATTGACTGCGCTATCAGGGTGTCTGACTCCTCAGTATCTCCGTTACTGCTGCAAAGCAAAGAAGAGCACCTATAGTTTTTACTAGTAGGTACGATTCCGTCGATGTACGTACCATCACAGGGTCAGTTAAACATCACTGTGTTTCAGTTTGAAGGGCACTAAGAGCTAATGTAATTATTAGTCTAAAAAGACATAAGAACTGATGTCTTATAATGATGGGCGCATTGTGGAGCCACACATAAATGTTCTGGGTGACACAGCATTTGTTATGGACAGACTGCACTTACCATCAGATGAACGTTTTGTTCGCCTCGTCGCTGCCTCGTTAAAATAGTGGTATTAAATGTGTAGGTATTGTAGATTGCTTCGGGCTGATTTCCGAAGCAATCTACAATACCTACACATACAGGCGTGAAGAAAACAGTCTGTCCGCATTATTACTTCCTAATCGTCACATTAATCGTATAAGTAAAAGACTGTTGAAACTTTGCTACGTTGATCGAGCTATTAACCTCCTGTCCTGCTGGACTGCCCTACGGTCGCCATATACCGGGCCAAGGATTTCGGCTCGCCGAGATCGCTCCCTGAGATTGCACGGAACATCAAGGGTTTGCTGCGATTCCTGGAGGAGCTTGTTTTGGCTCGAGTAGACTAATATTTCTGCCTATACGCAAAATACGCGGTAGACGTGGAATTGCGGAAACCGGCCCGTTGCAATCAACAATCTACGAGCTATTAAAACAAAATGTGTATGTAAATTAGAGGATATTCCATTGTAAGCTGGAACGGTGGCAAGGTTGACTCGTTAATGTGGGAATTAAAATAATGGCCGCATTTCTGTGTTAACACGTTCCCTGCGTCACAGAATTATCTGTACTTTCCATTACTGCGTTACGAGGCGTTTTAAACCTTGTCTTAAACCAGACATTGTGGCGGCACGAGGCTTATTAAACCCCACCGCCCTTAGGAGACCAAAATCTTTTTTTGGCGCCAAATATGACAAATTGTACTGCTTTTATCGCGATTATTATATTACAATGAGTTCATTAACCTATATCTGCCGCCGCCCGTGGTTAGATTATTTAGTTTAGATTCTATAGGTTAAATAAAATGTGGGGTCTGATGTACCTCGTACCGCACTGAAAAATAGCAGATTTTCATATTATTTAGTGATGGGAAAATAAATATCGATTTTATTTAATAGTATTTATTTATTAAAGTTATGGATGTTTTTCATTAAAACACGTCAAGCAATAATATGTTTTGCAAGTAGTGCATTCTGTGAGAATTTTCTTCACTTTTTTGTCAGCCTCACGACTTGTCAAGAAGGCGCGGAATTTGTGCATTGTTTGCAGTAGGTTCTGAAAACAAAAAAATGTGTATTTTTGAAGCGGGTTAATTAGTTTAAAAGCGTAATAAGGGACTTAATTTGTGTAAATGCATGATAATACGTTACAAAAATTTAGATATAATAATCAGTTCCAACCCGACTATACTCTGCGCAACTTTCTTTTATTCCTTCTATTGACAATAGCAAACACATCAAAAAAAGAATTAGCGAAATTGGTCCACGACATAACGCGTGAACGGCTGAACAGATTTCGCTAATTATTTTTTTGTTATATTTACTATTGTCAAGAGTAGGTTCTTATAAAAGAAAACAATAAGAAAATTATGCAGTAGTGTCGAGCTGGGTAGATGTGGGTAAGAGTAAGGTAGATTCGGGTAGAGTCGGATAGAAGTTGGGTAGAGTTGCTTAGAGTAGAAAAGAGTTGGGTAGAATTGGGTAAAATAGTTAAATTTTGATGAACAAGACGGCTGCCGGGACCGCTAGTTAATAAGCAAACACATTAATAGTTATTATGATCATCAGCCTATTTGAAGAAAGTTACTCAACTTGTCACATTCACGTTTCCATTAACATATAACGAGTAGTTAGGATATTTGATAATTACCTGTATCCACGTCCAAGTCTTTTTTTGTAAAAGCTTCAATAACTTGTTCCACAAATAGTCTCTTTGACATTTTATTTCTATCATCATTAAATGAATTATACACAATCCAGGCGTTAATAAGGGCTGTACCAAATATGAGCTCCATTATTACTTTCCTCCACCATTTAATTCCTTTCTTTAATGTTGTGTAATACGAAGACATTTGATCACTGTAGTCAATTCCTTTTTTTGTTTCATTGTACATTAGAACACATCCGGGTTTTTTAATACTTTCGTTAGTGCCTCTCTTCTTTTTTCCAGTATCTATTAGTTTATCGTCATGATCTTTGCACGTAGTCAACATTAAAACTTTTCTTTTATCTACCCATTTCAATATTTTCACGCCCTTTTTGTTAATTTTTCCAATAATCTGGCCCTTTTTTATTTTCGCATCAATAACTTTCTTTGGCAAATATTTTCTTCTTATGTTTAAAGTTCCGCATAGAAAAGTTTTTTGTGATAGGAGTTTTTCTGCCAGACTCAACGAAGTATAGAAATTATCTACTATTACGATTCTTCCTTCTTCTGTTAAATTGTTCATCAATCGTAATACAACTTTCTGGCTGTGATCGACTTCTCGCTTCTGATCTTTTTTACCTGTATATATCTCTATTTGGTAAGTATAACCTTCGGGGGTGCAAAGTTTGTACAGCTTCACGCCATATCGGTGAGATTTGTTTTTTACGAGTATATACTGACGGAAACCTAATCGCCCTCTCCAGGGTATCATTGTCTCATCAATTACTACATATTTTCCGGGCTTTAATATATTCTGAAATTTGTCAGTGATCATCGAAAGCATATCTCTGATTTTATGTAGTTTGTCAGTTTTATCATCATTCGAGATATCACTGACATGCCAGCATTTTAATAGGAGTAAAAATCTGTCTCTTGTCATGGCTGAACGTATAAACTCGTTTGTGTGTAATTTGTTTTTGCTCCAATACAAATTTATATGAGGTACTTTACATAAACCCATTGCCATCACAACTGCCAGAAATGTTTTCATTTCCTGGAAACTAGTATTAGTCCACTGTTTCATACGTGATTTACGTTTCATATTTTGTTGGTTTGTTCGCATATAGTTTCGTGCATAACTGTTTGTCTCAAACGCCATTTTATTGATCATCTCATCTGTTACAAATAACTTATATATATCTTCAGGTGATTTTACAAACGGCGGTATATTGTAAGTATTTTCCCCAACAAATTCATCTTCATCCTCTTTAATTAATTTTCTTCGGCAACGTTTCGACATAATCGGCAGCAGTATTTCTTCGTTACTGTTAGCCCAAAGGCTTTTACAGCTTCGCCGGATTGAAAGGTGGCATAGCGCTGAGGGCGCTTAGCCGAAACCTTTATTTATGGATGACTGGCGCAAGGGCCCCCAAGAGGGGACCTCGGCTTGGACCGTCATCCTGTTCGCGTGAGTAACCGACTCGAGGGTGCCCAAGGGGGCCGGCCTCGGCTCGGTCAGTTACTGCAATCGGGAGGGCAATATTACTACTACTATTATTACTATTATCATGATTATTATTAGATAAGTTTACCACCAATTCGGAATGCGTTTCCGCTGGAGAAGAAATGGCGCAAGAAACTCCAGCGACGCTTCTGTTTATGATACTACTGGTAGGGGAGAACCGACCTGAGATGCGGCGGTATCGCGAATAACTTTGTCTGATACGCCCTCGCCGACGGCGGGGGCGGTATGATGGTGATGTTGTGTGTTTGCGTAGTGATGAGTAGAGCGCTTGGGCCCTAGTGGTCGCGTCGTCAGGGTCCTCGAGGACGTGCCTCGGTCTCCTTTTTCCGCGGGTCGAGTTTTGGTGTATCGCGAGGGGGTTGTATGTGGCGGCACTTACAACCAGTGGGTTGGGGTGCGTGGCAGCAGAGTCGAAGTATCGGCAAGAGGCCAACTTTAGATATTGGGCTATGGTAGGAAGCCCTAAATCGATATGAAGGTTACCATTACGCACGAACCACGGTGCTCCCGTGGCTTTACGCATGAATCGATTTTGTATTACCTGAAGTCGGTGAATTTGACGCGGGGAGGCATGCGCAAATACGGGGCATGCGTATGTCATAATTGGCCGAATACAGGCTTTGTAAAGTGTAATTTTATTACGTAGGGACATTTTGCTATTTTTATTTAGTAACGGATGTAATCGGCCAAGGACGAACGCCGCTCGGTTCCTTACTCGGTTAATATGTGGACCGAAGCTGAGTCTCGAGTCTAATAGGACGCCTAAGTATTTGACTGTCTTTTCCCAGGGGATTGGACGATCGAATAACTCTATGGTGGGGAGGCGCGGTGTTAAGCGCCGCGAGAAGTACATGGCTGCACTTTTGATGGGGTTGACCTCGATCCTCCATTTCCGAAACCAGTTCCCGAGGGTTCGGGCTGCGGATTGGAGGCGTTTAGAGATAGTGTCTGGATTACGCCCAGACACATAGAGGCAGGTATCGTCTGCGAAGAGGGCGAGTTCGACGCCGCTGGTGTGCGGTATGTCGTTCGTGAAAAGGGTGTAGAGCACGGGACCTAGGACTGAGCCTTGTGGTACGCCGGCTAGGATGGGATGTCGTTCGGATCGCACCCCCTCGACGCGGTAGCGGAAGGTTCGACTGCGTAAGAAATCTCGTATGATGAGTACGAGGCGATCTGGCACACCGAGTCCGTATAACTTGTATACGAGCCCGTTGTGCCAGACCTTGTCGAACGCTTTCGCCACGTCGAAGAAGAGCGCTCCAGTATGAAGCCCGCGTATGAAGCGGGACTGAATGTGCTCCGTTATGCGGTGCACCTGCTGGGTACATGAGTGTTTGGCTCGGAATCCAAACTGCTCGTGGATGGGGATCCCTCGAGACTGCATGAAGTCTCTTAAGCGGGCGAGTAGTAGGCGTTCGTATATCTTGCCTAGAGCCTTGAGGAGGCTTATAAGCCGATATGCGGTGGGATCGGACGGGGGCGTTGCACAACACTAACCGCGTGAAGCTAGCGTAGAGTGCGGTACGAGGTGCGCGGGGGTACGAGGTGTTCGAAACCTCGTTCCGCACTGTGTTAAAATTTTATTTGTTCAGTGCGGCACGAGGTCTAAAAAACCCGGTATTAAAATAGGTATACCATAGAACTAGAAATCAATAGCACATCTCAGATATATAGTTATCTCTTTCCTATACTGAACCAGATGGAAGTTATGCCTCCCGCACGACAGAGAAGTTTATGTTTTCCCTTACCGCTATAACGACGAGACACGTACAGGGCGTTTTAAGCCCTGTTTCGCGACAACGTGTTAAGAGAGGATAACGTTATCCACTGAAAATTATTTACATATAACTGACTTTATGTTAATGTTTACGGTATGTTGTTAGTAACGGCTCTTATTTGTGACGTATATGGACCTAACAGTAAGAATAGCACTAAGTTAGTTTAAGCGTTTTCTATCCGGGAATTTTGATCAAAGATGCACCTCGCTCTGGTCGCGATGATATTTCGTCCAAATCTTCGATTTCTTCGTACTTAACTTCGTTTCTCTCATTAGCTCGACAACAAAATGAAAAAGTGTAATTGACGCTGTATTTCAAAGATGTATTGATCAAATCCAAACAAAATCATTTATTTCATACCTTAGTTACCATAAGTGACTCGTGTCATTTGTTGAAATTAAAAACATGGAGTCTGCATAATATATAATGTAATATATGTACTCGTAGAATAAAATGTAAAATAATTTTTAAACTTGTTAACAATATCATAATCTTTAATCCTACAATTATTCTGTAGGATGTGTGTGCGTGGCCCAGTCATCAGAGTACCTGATTACTACGTCGCGCATTCTGAGTTCGAATCCCAGTCGGAACCAACATATGTGCAAAAAAAAACAAAAAATTGTGCAAAGTAGATTACTTACTATTTTTTGCATAAGCTTTACATCAGGCGCGGGTTGATAAAGACGACTGATACATTAATACATTCATTTATAAATTCGAGCCTTTTTCTCATATAAGGGGTAGGTAGAGGCCACTCACGTAGCCCACTATTTGCCTTTGCAAACGAGACGTGACGGGTAGCGAACCACGTCGCCGTCATTTTGGTACTAGTCAAGAAATTCTTCTTTAGTGGTTTCTTTAGTGGTCTTGGTCTTTACTGGTCCTAAAGTGTCTAAGCATTAAAACTAAAAAAAATTATGGAAATCTACCCATTAGTTTTTGCGTGATGCGCGCACAACGGTAGACCTATTTATATAATTAGATTTTAGTTTTATATCCGCCTTATAACCTTTAGTATCCCTATTAATGTTTTATCATCATTACCATTTCAGCCTATTTTAGTCCACTGTTGAACATAGGGCTCCCCCATACAACTATAATAAAGCTGGAGAGTTTGTATGTTTGGACGCGCTAATCGCAGGAAATAGAGGTCCGATTTGAAAACTAATTTCGCATTATATATCCCATTTATTAAGGAAAGGTGCGACGTTTTAAAAATTATCTTACGGCCTTTAGGCGCTACAGTAGAACCGAACATTACCGACAAGGGCTGAACTGTGAATGCTCAGCTTACCGAGGTACCATACGAAACGGCGCAAAAGTAATAGTAGGCCTAGTGTATATTTCATTTCGATATCTTTCAGCGTTCCGGAGATACATACATACATAAAGTCACGCCTTTTTTCTATGTAAAGGGACAGGCAGATGCCACACACGTAGCACCCCGTGATTATATCACTCATATTTATGAATATAAATATCTGTAATGTAATCACATGGTCGGCTTATTTTACGCGAGTGAAACCGCGTGGCATACCTAGTAGGTACTCTATAATAAAGATTGCAACACATGCCTAACGGCCCCCTTCAAGTCGCGAATATAATATGCGATATCAATTCGGTATTGATACATCCAAATCAGTCATATGCATTATTCATATAGAGTTCATTATATCTTAAACGCTCATTGTTTATAAAATTATGTACTTCATAAAGACATACATAGATTTAATGATTATTTTTTATTTGATTAAGTGAGGAGACGAGCAAAACGTTCACCTGGCGGTAATTGCAACGTCTGCCCATAACAGATGCTGTGTTACTCTGAATATTTCTACGTAGCACCACACTGCGCCTGTCACCCTGAGACATAAGTTCTTAAGCCACATATGCCCAGTGATTACACTAGCTCTCAATGCCCTTCAGACCGAAAATGATTGTATGTAGCTCATACCGATTATAATCAAAAGTTCAACCAGCAATGAACACTGGGATTCCCCCAGAGTTTCTTGTCGGTTCTCCTCTGAAGTTTTTTATTCAAACCGGTGTAGATTTTGATGTCTGTAACAGCTTTAACAAGTCTATATTGAATGAAGAAACATTGACTTTGACATTTAGTTTGCCAAACTATCTCTACAAAGATTTTTTTCACAAAACAACAAATCGTTCCTTTCGCTGTTTTGGTAATTTTTATAAACAACTCACGATTCATTAAAAAAGTTAACGTTGCCTAAACCGTTTTCTTTAAAAAGAATAAAGGCCAACAAAGTTTTATGTATGTATTTTGCTTTGACGCAGGGAATATCAGTTGTTCTTGAATGAAAGGTGAATAATCCTGAGTATCGAATGATTAATTGGAAAATCGTACGATATTTATACAAAAAATATGTAAAGGAATTATAAAATAACCAAAAAGAAATTACGAAACGGTTTTTGTCTGAGCTTTATCACGTTTTTTATAATATTAGATAATGACGAGACGAGTGAAACATTGACCTGATGGTAAGTGCAATGTCAGCCAATATTGCCATATCTGTCGTCCAGGTAGGTACCACTCCAGGGCCAGTTATTCTGCCGTGAAGCAGTAGTGTGCAAGCATACTGTGTTTCGGTTTGAAGGGCACTGTGAGCTAGCGTAATCACTGGGCATTTGAGACTTTAGAACTGATGTCTTAGGGTGACGGGCGCAGTGTGGTGTCACACAGAAATATTCTGGGTGACACAGCAGATTTGTTGCGCGCGGACGTTGCACTTACCAACAGGTGAACGTTTTGCTCGTTTTCTTCGTCACTTTATACAATAAAAAAAAATCACCACGCCACACTGCGCCCGTCATCAGTTATTAACTCTCATATGCCAAGTGATTACACTAGCTCTCACTACTATACTATACTATACGTTATTTATTTACACTATAAACATGGAGAACTTTATTTGTTACTCGAACTAATTCCATAACGAACTCTTCTTATCGCAAACTTGTAGGCCGAAGTTTAAGTAAACAGAACCGTAGGCAAATATATAATGGAACGTTCCAGAACCTTCTCGAGGAAAGAGAAACTTAATCTAATGAAACTAATTCTAAAACTATAAAAACGCTCGAGTGCACCTGTGTGCGCAGAACAGGATCCAACCGGTTTTAAATATCAATGAGCTCGTGACTTGGAACGGTGTCAAAAGCGAATAATATAAAAAGACATCGCCGGGATGCGTCCGCTTTGCGATTTCGGGACTTAAAATTTTGTTGCATTTCATTTTAACACGTTTTTATTAACTCACTTTCGTGTTTCTGTTCAAAAGTAATTGATTTTTAAACTAACTCCCAGAGGAGCTAGAGATCTGAAGCTTTTAACATAGCTTAGAACTGGATCATCACCATCATCATCATTTCAGCCTATCACTAGCCCACTGCTGAATATAGGCCTCTCCCATAGGTTAGGCAAAAGTTTGTAGCTCTCATTTTGGGAGGATTTTGCCATAGTTGCCACGCTTGGTAGGCGGGTTGGCAACCGCAGTTTATTTATTCAGATGATCCAAGAAGATTCTGCTGCTCATCTCCTAGTTTTTATTTTCCCTCTGTCGACTTTTAAGACATCCACAGGATGAGATGGGGTGGTAGATTCTCTTAAGCCGCCACCATAAGGCTTAAAATCGATATATCTGTTGTCTTCTTCGCCGCTTATGGAAGTATATAATTGCGTATCGACGTTACAAGCACCCACGTTGTTACCAATTTGGTGTGTTATATTATTCATCAGAACGTTTGAATACCTGTTTATCATTCTGTTTGTCACGCATTGTAACTGAAGTTACTTCGAACGGTGGCTACAAATGGATGTTGTTTGTATGCGGTGTCGCATGGGTCGACGTCTCTAATGAATCACATGTTCGATTTCCAGTCTTAGCAAATATTTATATAAAAATAGACCGCCACGTTACTCCAATGCGGGGTCTAGTCTCAAAAATATATCCCGGTCGCAGAACCGTTACATGTCATACACACTGCTATCGCCAATCCGCCTGCGAAGCGGCCTATGTCCAGCAGTGGACTTTTTATAGTTGAATGAAAAGTAAAATACTTATGAAAAACATTAAAAATAATGAGTTATTTAGATGCCGTGTGGTGACGGCGTCAGAGTATCTGCCGCCCCATTTCGTGTGGGCGGGTGTCGTAAAAGTCGACTAAGAGAAAAGCCATGGCCTCCGATTGATAGTGGAATAACCATTATACATACAGTCACGCCTTTTCCCCACACAAGGGTAGGCAGAGACCACACACGTAACCAACTTTTCGCTCCCTCGCGTTACGAGACATGACGGTTGGTAACTCTATTATGCCAGACTTAAATTATTCTTACCGGTCACGGGCAGCAGCAACCAAGGGGCGAGGCTGATAATGCTACCGTCAATCCAACTTAGGAGAGGCCCAGCGATGGAGGTTTTAAAGGCTGTTAAAAGGAAAGAAAATTTGGATGCCCAACCAAGCAAAGTAATGTTAGATAAATGTTTAACCGACTTTACAACAGCAGGAGTTCTCAATTATTTTAGATAATTTTAGTTTATTGAGAAAGGCTGAAGGAGCCATACCATGCCGAACATTACCATGAAGGGCCGAACTATGAATGCTTAGATCAGCATTTTACCAATTGGCGCACACAAAAATCACTTCACAACGCGTCCTCTATCAAAACTTAAAAATAAAGACAAGGATCACAAATTCAATCACAAACACAAATTAAATATTTCGCCCACGACAAAAAAGCTTTTTAAATCAACCGTCGTTCCACGACGTTTCTAAATTTGTTGTTGTTGACACGACTGACGTGATACTAATCGAAATGAGAGCATTGTGCACTCTTTTTTAGGAAATTTTTGAGTTGCTGACTCTATCTCTAGGGTTTTTTGTATTTCAATGTTTTCTACGTAGATGGAACATCGAGGCAAAGCCAATGATATTAAAATACGTACATACATAAGATCACGACTGTATCCCATAAGGGGTAGTCAGAGACTGGGCACTCACTGCAAAAACAGATGACTACCACAATCCACGTTTCACCAAAACAATATAATGCACTTGGTGTGATAAGTGGTGAGCCCATCGCCACCATGCGCTGTTGGGTGCACAGTGCAGTTTAATTCCATACTCGCCTTTTACGAGATCCATTGTATGAGATGGAGTGGTAGTATTTTTTTAACGTGCCGCCACCATCACGGCCCAATTAAAATACATAGATACGTTGTATTCCTGGAAGACAACTTTAACTATTTTATAACACCGTTGGCCACAGCTAGATGGATAAAAATTTGATGATGACCGTAGGACGCTATTCTTTCGTTTATTTAATAAATAATTTACGTAACGATAGTATAATAGGTCAAATCAAGTTATGCCGAAATGTGCTCAGTGTAATTGGTAATTTTTTTACGTATTCCATCTGCTGCATACTGCGACTTGATTATACCAATTTTGTGTATGATAAACACAATGTTAGATTGCGTAGAGATTATTACTCGTATAATACATTTATAATTTTACGTGTTCATTGTAATGTATTTATGTTTTTACAGTTGATGAATTTAGTTTATAGTTTCTTATGAGCAAATAATACCTACTAATGATCTGAAGAATAGAAATAGAATAGAAAAAAACATTTATTCGGCACAAGAACACAAGACAGTTGAATAGGAAAAAAAAAACAAAACAAAATAGTTCTGTGTCGAAAATGAGTTGGCTCTGATTGTACTGTGTAAGTATGGACATACACAGCGCTGATCTGCGTTAAAGGGAGGCGCTCGTTGTAAATTTCTATCTGGCCTAATTTCGAACCCCGGTCTTAATTGACATATTTTTCTTGTAGTGCTACTAGAAATGCCAGGCCACAGGGACAACCTCCGAATACTGTCGAGAGCTATCAACTGTGCAGGAGATATTGTAGTGCCACAAGTGTATGCGCAAATATAGAGGCACTCACTTGTATTTGTGTTTTAGCACAAATGTTGGCTCCGGCTGGGATTCGAACCCAAGACCCGCGGCGTAGAAGTCAGGTACTCTGACCACTAGGCCACGCTGGCAATCTATAGAGATGTCAATGATGATGATGATAAAATGTGACTGCTTTGCATATATGCTTCATACTTCAAAGAAAAAAAACATACAGTTTATTCAAACTTAATTTAAGCGTGCTATATCAGATACATAAACCTTTTTGGTTTTCGTATTCGGTGGTATTACCCTCAGTCGCTACCACCTTGCAGCGTATAAAAAGTGCAGCCTGCACGGTTCAGCAGTCAATCGTCCATGGATTGATGGAGGCAGGTTCTAGACGGCGTTTTGTGGCAATCCATGGGGAGGTCTATGCTCAGCAGTCTACTTGTGATGGGCTAAAATAAGGAGGATAGTAAGTCCACTGATAAACTTGAGTCTCTTAATAGGCTACCCATCTGGAATGATTGGAAACAATTGTGTGTTCAGGAGTATCCTTAGCTGCTTTTTCTCTGGTATACTCATCCTTTCTATCGTCTCTTACGACATTTCTGATGTAAGATGGATTGATACAGTCTTAAGCCACATATTCGATCTGTATGTGACGTTCATCATCATTATCATTTCAGCCCATCAACAGTCCACTGTTGAACGTAGCCCTACCCCATTAATCGCCATAAAAGTTTGTGGCTCTAATTTTTGGGGGAATTGGCCATAGTTGCCACGCTTGGCAAGCGGGTTGGCAACTGCAGTTTATTTATAGAGATGTTCCAGGACGATACTGCTGCCCATCTCCTGGTTTTCATTTTCCCTCTGTCGACTTTTACGACACTCACGGAATGAGACAGGGTGGTAGATTATCTTAAGCCGCCACCACACGGTAACGTGACCTGGGTTGTTTTACCTGGTATAATCTGCTTAAAGTTCTAGGAGACCGCTGTCGATAAATCTACTAAACCATTGTTTATTTTCAACAGGCAACATCGAAAACATATCGCACACCTCGAACGACTCCGCGCCAGGAACCAAGCGGTTGCCTCTTGTGAAGTCCGCTCCGCATCTGAACAACAATCATGTCAAAGCGTCTGCGAACGAAGTTTGCGTCAATTTTGAAGATCCAGAAAAATCCGAAAGTAATCTTCAGAAAAATGACAAAACGTGAGTAATGTGTCTGAATTTCAATACCATGAACAGACATGACTACGCCGTACGTAAGGCCCTTCTGGGTAAAGAACGGTTTTCAGCGTGCAGCTCATTGAGGATGCAGCGAGAAGTTTTGTAGCCTATAACTTTCCTCAACACGGGCTGTCTATCGCAAAAAAGTATTTTTCAAATCTGTTTATTATTACTCAGATTGCGCGTAAACTTACAAACTCTTCTTCTTTATTATAGTTCTAAGATAAAGAGGCGCTTACTTATCTGTAATGTAATGAAATTATTATCACCGTATTAATTTAATGAGTATTAATTACTTCCAGAGTTACTTTGCCTTATACAAATTTTCTGTAAAAACACAAAAATATGGGGTCGGGTTGGGTTGTGAGTCACCGTGTCTGGGAAATGACTAAGGCATACCCGCCATCGCGGGGACAAGGACGGGTTATATCGGACTCGCACCGACTAAAACTCCTGCAGTCCACCATCACCTGCATTGTCGATACGGCCCCGCCAACGTCGTGGAGGATAGGAAGAGAGGCAACGCTATACCTACACACTTGTTTTCCCCGCGACTCCACCTCAGCTGTGCAGCGCACTGCTCCCGTTGGGGAGATTGATAGGCTGCAATGCTGTAGCCTACCAAATCTACGAGTATAACAAAAACGTAACTCATAAAGTTGATTTTTCCATGATCGATGAAAAACTGGTCCGATTGAGAAAAAGTCTCTTGAACCTGTACGTTGCTTTAAATTTCTTGAAAACTGCTTTGATAACTGAGATGATTTTTTCATAGGAGAAAGTGAAGAGACTAGCAAAACGTTCACCTGATGGTAAGTGCAACGTTTACCCCTAACAAATGCTTCGTCACCAAGAATATTTGGCGCCACTGCGCTTGTCACCCTGATACATTAGTTAAGTCTGACATGTCCGGTATTTACACTAGCTCTCAGTGTCCTTCGAGCCGTAACATAGTAATGTTCGGACACTACTGCTTCACGGGAGAAGAACCGGCCCTGCGATGGTACCTACCTAGACGAATTCCTGCACAGGAATCCTACCACCAGTAATTTCGAATACTATTGGAAGCTGTCGCTATAAACCAAGATCATAATCATTGAAAAAATATTTTTTTTTAGACAAGAGCATGGATCTACTCATAAAAAGGAAACGAAGGTATGCGTGCATGATGTTTTTATTTATTCATACTTTCTAACTGCTGGACTCTCACATATCCTTGCATTTGCCCGAACGTTCATGCGATAAGATTGAAGATTGGATGCAGTGTCAGAAAAAACAATCACAACACAATCAGACGCGAAAACCGAAATTTCGTGTTTTTGCACAACTGTTAACTCTGACTGGGATTCGAACTAGGAGCCGTGGCGCAGACGTCAAATACTTTGACCACTAGGCGACGCGGTCAACATTACCCTACACTACGTCCTTCTCTACCCAGTAAATAGCTTCCTATAAATCTCTTCCTCCCTAAAGATGTCACTGGTATAAAGAATAATTGTTTAGAACAATATTTCAGTGTTCTGAATTAATTGTATATGCTTTAAATAAACTACAAATTATTACCCTAAAAAGAATTATTTACATTGGGGTTAAATAATATATAAGGTGACCTTAGGGAACGGTGACTTAATGACCGCTTCGCGTTACTAGTTTATCGAAATATTTCGAAAGTGTAAAGTCATAACAAAAATTATGTAAACAAAAATAGGCCATATTCCTTTTGTTCGACCACACTATTCTGTGTTGCCGAAATTCGCAAATAAACTTTATTTTTATTTTATTATTTAACTACCTTAATAGATGGAAGATAAACACGACGACTGGCATTATGGTAGCTTAGATCATAAATTAAAAATATGCTATAATAATTATTGATTAAAAACCGACTTCCAAGCAGTATCTCTAAAATGCGTAATACGAATTTAAGAGTTTAATGATTTTGTCATGGATCCCACACAAATTGTAATAGTTCGTACACATCAGAGCTTGGTCAAATTTATATTTTGTAATAAAAAAAGAATTATCGAAATCAGTCCACGTGGTAAAGAATTATCGCTGTGTGAACCTCCTCTATTTTTAAAATCGACCTTGCCAATTTCAAACGCGCAATCTGTTGATCGACAATCACATAATTATAAATATGCAAGATATATTTCAATGCCTTTAGTATTTTATCACAAACGATAATGCGATAAGACTGGATGAAGGACTTAGCGTCTGAGACTCGGATAAATTCCAACATTTCTAGACGCAAAAACGAATGATTACTATCATCATTATCTGTATCACCAGTAACCACTGCTGCCAAGAAGGTGGGATTTGTGTTTTTCGTCCCACCTTCTTTACCGTTCTTCTATGTTGGTTCTGATTGATAGTAGAATAACAGGCAGTGCGGCCTGTCCATCTACCTAGGTGGTTTCTAGCATAGGAATCTTACCAAAAGATTCTTCCGTCATATTTCTTAGTCGACTTTTACGACGTCCTCGGGATCTCTTTAAACGGGATGGGTGACAGATCTGCCAACGTTATACGGTAAAATGAAGGTACAATTTTTGGCATTTTTTTCAGATGACCAAAGCAAAGCACTATGTGAAAATGATGCTGCTGGTCACCTGCTGGATCTTCTTTACTGTAATTTTCATGCTGTTTAATGAGAAAGAAGAAATAAAAAGAAACACTTATATAGCTCCTGGAGAAACCAAAGGTGTAAATGATCTTTCCTAAGAAAATAAATCAATTCCTATTAAGCTTCAAAGCGTATGCTACAGGAGATGGTTCGCGACAATAGTCGAATTGCGGGCCCGATTGTGACGTCGTGTTTTGCAGTATCTTAAACATGTCCTCTGACAGTACACACTCTTACAGTGAAAGGCACTCCATATTCCATATTCTTCTTAAAACAATTCCTGGATAGAGATGCGTTGAGAGACAACCATAACATGAGTAGACGATTTGTCGAAGGATGTTGAAAGGTTTTAGGCTTTCCGCATATTCGCAAAAGATGGCGCGATGTCTCTTCTAAAAGAAACCTACACTCAGCATTGGCTGATAATGGGTTGAATTTATCATCAGGTGTGCGTGCCCGTTTATAAGCCGAACATTTTGAAGTCGACATTCTACAACATAGCATGAGACACATCATAACGTGAAAATGGCTGAAATGAACTGAATACTTAAGGATAGACTCAGCTAAATGACACTGTTAAGTTAATACCTGCGAAAGATTATAGCAGGCTTTAAGGGTTTTTTTTATTTACACTTGTCAAATAGTCAAATCCTTTATTTTCTTTTCTTCTTCATCTTTTTCTTATATCATCATCATCAATAATTAAAGCGTGTTCATCTGTTATTAAAATTACATGCAACTATATTTCTCATAGTTGTATTAACTATTATTACATTGTGATTTTGTTGATAAACCTGCCGGACTGCATCTCCCAGTCTTTCAGTTCCGTTTTTATTTAAGACTATTGATCCGCCCCGGCTTCGCACGGATAGATAGATATAAGAAAGGTTAGTACTTTATTTGGACAAATACACAACGACAATCCCTTCACTAACATTTTGAGTAGCGACTATTCTCATCGACGGCTCTGAAGCTGGTCAGGTAAGATTAAGTTACCAAAATAATGTTTTATTTTTGGGAACATAAGCTATGAAAGTTTATGGGCTCAGAGCTTACTTGTATGACAATATTCTATGTCGTGTTAGCAAAATAAAACGACCGCTCTCGACAAAGGGAGCCGCGCCGCCCACCCCGATGATGCCCAAGTCGCATTAGGCCGGGCAGCGGCGCGGCGTTCGAGAGACACCGCGGTCGCTGTATATTTTTAGAGCGTTTCATATTTTTAAATTAAATAAAATATGTAATTAAAATTACAAACCACTATTCAATTGTTTCTAGTTTACAAAAAATAAATTGATCAGTTAGGAAATTAATAGATCTTAGACTATTCGGGCGTAGCGCGGGCGAGCGTAGGGCTGTTCGCTCACACCGCGGCATTTTCTTACTTTTAGCATTTTTTATACCCGTCGTAACTTTTAAACGATAGGTCAGATTCGAATAATTTAAACAGGGATTTTCATGTACATAATCAACCTTCACTATGAAACTATTAAGTATGATAAGGATTAATATTATGATACGAATGTCATCATCGTTAGATTCTACCCGTGTTTTGATTGACTAATTTGAACAAAAATCGGTTATTATGACTTAACTATAATAGTTAGACATATAGCCTCGCGGATTTTTTTGTGGGTAATGATGAGTACTATGAAAATCAATAGTTTTTGCAGCGCACGCCAAATGATGACTATTTTTTTGAAAAAAAGAGATACCATGAGTTACATCATTGCAATTTCCGTAGGGATCTCAGTTTTTTTTTTTAAATTAAATATAACTCATGTTAATAGATGATAATGTAGCTGTATATAGGTGAAAGAAATTTTAAAATCGGTTCAGTAGTTTTTGAGTCTATTCATTACAACCAAACATACAAAAAATCAAATCTTTCCTCTTTATAATATTAGTTTAGATATGTATTTTTATGCAGCTTGTATTTAAAATCAGTTTTTATTCAAAAAATGAATTTCATATATTTTTTTATATCCTTTATTTCCTGCTAGGACCACTCAATTTCGTCTTGAGACTCATCTCAAATATATTTTAGATATTAAGTCTAAAATTAAGAATTCCGTTTCTTTCAGATTATTTCCTCAACGTATCAAGTGACAAAATGGTGGTGCTGGTTCAGTTATCAGGTCCTTTCCTACCGGAGAATATGAAGAAACATTTGAACTCGAGTGAGCAGATGTTGGCGGAGAAAATGACGGTATGGCTGGAACGGTGGATATTGAAGCCAGATTACGACGGGATTAACGTAAAAGAGTCTGTTGTAGAAAACAGAGAGGTAATTTTTATACCGTTCAAAATCAACAGTTATAATAATGAATTAGTATGTAGTCAGCTCCAGCGCGTGTTGCCAATGACGTTATAATGAATTAGCAATAAATTTGGATGTGTGCATCATTGTCATCATTTCAGCCTATCACTAGTCCACTGCTGAACATAGGCCTCCCCCATAAATAGCCACAAAAAATTTTAGCTCCCGTTTTGAGGGAATTTCGCAATAGTTGCCACGCTTGGCAGGCGGGTTGGCAACCGCAGTTTATTTGTTCAGATGTTCCAGGAAGACGCTGCTGCCCATCCTCTGGTTTTGGCAACCTTGTGCTAACAAACATTATGTATGTCGAACCCTCGCTAAAGGAAGCAACGACCTGATCGGCATTTCGATTGATATGTATGCAGGCGGCTCAAATGCGTGCAATTTTCTTACCACACAGCTAAAGTCAATGAATTTTTTATCTTTTGGTTTTCGCAGATTACTTTATTTATCGAACGAAAATATTGGAACGCTTTGTGAGATTAAATTCGTAAAATCTGTAAATCCAATGACTTGAAAAAAGTGCATTGCTGTGAGTCATCTGTTTCTAATTTGTAGTTTTGTCATTTTTTAATTAGAAAAAAAAGCTATGGCAGTCACAAAATCTGTTTTTAGATAATTAGTTTGATTTCTATGATCATTGAAACACATTCGAAGAAATAAAAACAAATATTGGGAACCAAGGTTTTACACCATTTGGTAGACTTTAGAAATGGTGTATACCGCTCGAGGGTGTTGACCTACTGTGGCTGGAATCAAACCAAAACAAATATAAGCAAAGCTCACCCACTTAGTCGATAGCGGCTGTATGTCAGAGCAAGGGCAGGCAGCTTCATCTGTCATATATTTATCAACAGCAATAATAACGGCACTGGAATCTAGGAACAACAATATATAAAGCACAATAATTACTTATTTGTAGTAATAATTAGTCAGTGGTAGGATTTCTATGCAGGAAGCCGTCTAGGTAGGTACCACCCCTGGGCAAGGTATCCTGCCGTGAAGCATTATTGTGCAAACATTACTGTGTTTCGGTTTGAAGGGCACTGTGTGCTAGTGTAATCACTGGGCATTTGAGACTTAAGAACTGATGACTAAGGGTGACGGACGCAGTTTGGTGCCACAAAGAAATGTTGTCGGTGACGCATCATTTGTTATGGGCAGACACTACACACTTACCATCAGGTGAATTTTGTTCGTTTCGTCACTTTCTACCATAAAAAAGAGTAAAACTAAATTATACGTTTGCCGACATTCTTTTCGTAAAGCGCGGACACTGCTAATACACAGACATTTTTGCCAGATTCGAGTTATAATTTGACTATAACAAAGACTTCATTTCGATCGACAGTAAAATGATAGTTGACTTTTACTGAAGATTTTCTTCTCATCATTCATTCTAATTTCTGGACTGATGAATGATTATGAGATGAAGATTTGCTGGACAACCAACAACGTACAATTTTGGTCTTGAATTAAATTTTCAAATCACTGTACACATTCGCGACACTGGTGGTAGGATTCCTATGCACGAGTCCGTCTAGGTAGGTACCACCCCAGGCCCAGTTATTCTGCCGTGAAGCAGTAGTGTGCAAACATTACTGTGTTTCGGTTTGAAGGGCACTGTGAGCTAGCGTAATGACTGGGCATATGAGACTTAAGAACCTATGTCTCAGGGTGATGGGCACAGTGTAGTGTCGCACAGAAATTTTCTGGGTGACACTGCATTTGTTTTGGGCAGACGTTGCACTTACCATCAGGTGAACGTTTTGCTCGTTTCATCACTTTATGCAATAAAAAAAACTCGCTGCATAATAAACTATCAATATTCAACATCAAAACATAAAATATACACAGAAATTACTAAATTCAATTAAAACACTAACGTCACTTTTCTAGTTGGCGCCAAAAGTCCAGTTCACTCTTATTCCCGCTAATGGCTGTTTTTAATTTCCTACATTATTTATTTATTAATTTTTTATTCATCAATTCAAAGCGGCCAATCTTATTACATTTCACGGCCCTTACTAATAGCATGAGTATATTGAATTATCTAGCAAAAGTTTTCAACTGGCTAAGACAGACTACGTTATACGAGTATTTTTAATGTTTGCATCTATATAAATGCCATTAAAACACCTGTAATTTAATTTGTCTCTTACTATTTACTTTTTGGTTACTATGCCAAGTGAATGTCAAAATAGTTCCAGTTCACTTTAGGTGTCATAAAAGTCGTTGAGGTAAATGCCAATAAAATCTCATAGCCTGCAATTGATAGCGGAATAACCATCTCGGTTATGCCAGATCTAAATCATCTAGACAGGTGAGCGGCAGCAGCGTGTAAGGTGCGAAGTGTCTGTTACTGCGATCGCCAATCCTGCAACATGGCGATTGCGATCTTTCGCACGTTGGAGGGGTCTGTGTCTTTTTACAGAAGAATACATAGTATACATAACTTTCTTTTCAGGCTTCAGGACCATGGGCCATATTACTTCAGGAGGAACAGTTTCTGGACTTCAGCCAAGGAGAGCCTCGAACCACCACACTCTCTTTATCACCGAACTCAACCAACTTAAATGCTTCAACTCTTTACGCAATTCGTATGAAGTCAACGTCAACCAGGGCCGTACCGCTGAGTATGACTTACACGGTAGACCCAATAGACATTACTAGTGGGGTGACGTACGCATGTTTTCTGCTTGTCGGTCTGTACTTCTTGATTATATTTGAGGTGAGTGAAAAAATAACGAGATTGCGTGACTTTTGAGATTAAGCAAATCTGTAATTATATTTCTTTTAACAAAAATATTCTAATTTTATCTCCGCAGCCTGATCATTCAGAGCAAAAATTCTAATGTTGGGCACAGACCTTTTCTCATTTATTAAAATGTAATAAAGCTCTGAAAAGTCTGTTACGTTATCAAGCAGGTTTTCCTTTGCCGCCATTAAAGGTAAATCAGCACTTTTATTGCAATTAACAGTTTAAATGGTGCCGGCATCAATATGTTTGAAATAGGATTTGTACCGTAGATGGCTGTAGACCGGGCAAATACCTTTGCAATGACATTGGGCAAACGAAATTTTATTTTCTTACATCAAATATATTTAATTTAATTTTCATGATCTCACAGAATACCAACAAAAAGAAGCAGCACAACACTAGTATGTTCCGTAAGCTGTGTTGAGGGAATCGGACACTCAATTACATTTCCTTAGTGCTAAGGTGTGATGGAGCCGTGGTAGCTCAGGGGCTAGGCGCTCGCTTTAAATTTCATAGTACGCGAGTGACCTGGGTTCGATTCCCGGTGCCGGCACCACTAAAATTGTTAATTGCAATTTTAAGTGCTGATTTACCACGTGCTCGGCGGTGAAGGAAAACATCGTGAGGAAACCTGCATGTCTGAGGAATAAAAAATATTTCGAAGACATGTGAAGTCCGCCAACCCGCATTGGAGCAGCGTGGCGGATTCTTCCTAGCTCCAAAACCCTCTCAGAAATGAGAGGAGGCCTGTGCTCAGTAGTGGGACATTTATAGGCTGAAACTTTACTTTACTTTACTAAGGTGTGATGAGACATCTTTTTCTGGATTCCTTATCGTGAATGAATTTAGGTGTACGCCACAGTAACTATATGCGATGTGGTGGACTATATGATCGTTTGTCAGCGTTACTAAAATAAAAACGCGATGCCACCGGATCAGATTAGATAGAGCCTTTGAATCTTCTTGCGAACTTAATGTCTAGTATTGAAGTGAAAGTGTGTTTTGTTTACGACCAGCTCCACTTTCAAATTCCGGTAAAACAATAAAATGGTAAAAAATGCGTATTCAGCAACTGAAACATTCAAAACTTTCTGTTTGCTAGATTATCAATCGTACCATGGCTGCGATCATTATGTCTTCAGTATCTTTGGCTGTTCTCGCAATGGTTGGTGAAAGGCCCTCGTTACCTGAATTAGTTTCCTGGCTGGATGTGGAAACGCTTCTATTGCTGTTCAGTATGATGCTGCTCGTGGCTATCACCGCCGAGACGGGAATTTTCGATTATCTAGCCGTGTTTACTTTTGAGGTAAGTTTTTATTTTTCAAAGCCAATTAATAGTTGAATTCAAAGGTTTGTTAATAACTGTTTAATTATTTGTCTACCGGTAACAGCAGTATTTGTTGTAGTATATATTTATAACATTTGTTATTTTCAGGTAACAAGAGGCAAACTGTGGCCACTGATATCATTGTTATGTGCAATCACATGTTTACTGTCAACCTTCCTTGATAATGTCACCACCGTACTATTAATGACTCCAGTCACCATCAGGTATTACTACCACATTAACATAGTGTAGTATTATGATAATGTTACATTTAAAACTGATTATAAAAATATGTTGTTTTTCTTTTAATACCCTAGTGTAATCATTGACGTAAATAATATCTTAACAATATATTCTCTATATTCCGAATTTTTCCTCACAGATCTAATTGGTACACATGATTAAAAAAAGATTCATGCTTAAAACAACAAAATAAAATAATTACAAAAAAAATATTAAAATTTATTAACTTCGAGAATTGTCTCTTGGGTCTAATAAATGCACTTTTCATTATCTTGGTAACATTTTAAATAGAGAAAATAATAGTAAAAACAACGACTGCTGACAGTCAGCTTTACAATAGTTTAAAAAAAAAGAAAGAATGAAAAGAAGATTGATAAGAATAAGGGATTTTTCTATTAACATAATCTAAATATTATAAGCTATAAAAATATTTTTCTGCATAAGGGTATCCATCGCCTCATCTCGTCTCGTGCGGGTTGCAAGTAAGAGTACTCAATGAGCTTACAGTCCACTCGATGATAGGTTGTCAGCATGGCGTTGATAGAAACCTATTAAAAAACCAAGACGTAGAAGGTCAACGTCAACGTTGAAACACAACAACGTTGGCATCTTCATCCTGACTCGTCACCGAAGGAGTGTAATTGGTGTGTAGCTAGAGACAACTCACTAACAGTTTTGACTGTGAGCTTGTTTCTGATCTTTACTTCATCATCATTGCAGCCCACAACTATTCCACAGCCCACATAGGCCTCCCCCATAGATTGCCCAAAAGTTGTTGACTCTCAATTTGGGGGGATTATGCCGTAGTTGCCACGCTTGGCAGGCGGGTTGGCAGCCGCAGTTTATTTATTCAGATGTTTCACGAAGATACTGCTGCCCATCTCCTGGGCATCACATTTTATTACCCTCTATCGACTTTTACGATATCCACGGGATGAGATGGTGATTATTGATTTTGTTTATTTATTAGATTATGCGAGGTGATGAACTTGGATCCAATTCCCATTCTGATGTCTATGTTGTTATTCTGCAACATCGCTGGGACTGCCACTGCCGTTGGAGACCCACCGAACGTCATCATTTCTTCAAATAAAGCTGTTATTCAATCAGTAAGTCAATCATTAGTTACAAATATTGATTAACTTGTCTGTGTTCTCAGAATTACGGGTACTTTTTACATGATTTAAAAGTAGATTAAAAGTGACTTTGATGATGTCCTCCTCGCCAATTTTCAACCACGGCGCCAACTTCCGAATACTATCAACTGTACTGAAGATATTATAGTGTTACAAGCGTGCGTGCACATGCACTCACTCGTCCTTACCTACTCGTGGCCGATGCATTTGGACGAAAGTATAGCGAGGACAAACATAACGCAATCAGTCCCGAGAACCAACATTAAGACACCTATATCCACTCCATCTCATCCAATGGATCTCGTAAAAGGCGAGTAAGGAATTAAACTGCACTGTGCACCCAACAGCGCATGGCGGCGATGGGCTCACCACCTATCACACCAAGTGCATTATATTGTTTTGGTGAAACGTGGATTGTGGCAGTCATCAGTTTTTGCAGTGAGTGCCCAGTCTCTGACTACCTCTTATGGGATACAGTCGTGATATTATGTTCTTTACTTTACTTACTTATTAAAAAACGAAGCCCCACACTAGGATTTTCTCCTGTATCGTGGGTGCGTTTTACAAACATACATTTCACATGCACAACACAACCAGACCCGAAAAGCAACAATTTGTGTTTTTCACAAATGTTACCTCCGGCTGGGAATCGCACCCAGGACCGGTGGCGCAGAAGTCAGGTACGCTAACCACTACGCCACGCGGTATATCCATTGTCCATGAATAATGGAATGAAAATGAAAGTGTATTATCACCCATGAGGACGATGGTGAAGTACCTTTTTGCCAGTAATTGACTTTTCGGTTATCTTCACTCATTATACGAAACATATGGCAGTGTTTTGCTGCTACTTAAAGCTAAGATTCCTATACAGGAATCCGTCTAGGTAGGTACCACCCCCGGGCCAATTATTCTGCCGTGAAGCAGTAGTGTGCAAACATTACTGTGTTTCGGTTTGAAGGGCACTGTGAGCTAGCGTAATCACTGGGCATATGAGACTTAAGAACTTATTTCTCAGGGTGATGGGCACAGTGTGATGTCACACAGAGGTTTTCAGGGTGACACAGCGTCTGTTATGGGCAGACGTTGCACTTACCATCAGGTGAACGTTTTGCTCGTTTCATCACTTTATACAATAAAAAAAATCTACGGAAGCGGGGTACATTCACGTTTGAACAGACCTGGACGTAGCCAGAGTGGGCAGGTCTACGTTAACGGTTTATATTTGTATGACAACAAAACTGTTCCGGCTATATATCCGGGAATATCTAAATAGACTTAAAACAGATGAATAATAAGTGAACCAGGCATTAATGATGTCCATGTACTGATACTAGTGATATGTTCTACAAATATTAAAATTTCATCGACAAGACCGAGTCAAACATCTCGGCTCACCGAGATAGCTCCCCGATGTCCCCGGCAACGTTATTGGTTTGCTGAAGCTCTTGGAGTAGCTCGGTTGGCTCGAATAGATGTTAGAGTTGCGGAGACCAGCCCATTGCAATCTATATTTTACAATTTTATAAAGCATTTTTAAATAAGTAGACATTTGAGTAAAACTAGATTTTACGTAGTTTATCACCTTTAATTTTACTGTTTATTACCAGTCGTTTCGAGCGCTTTACAGCACCCATCGTAACGGTAAGACTGCGGTGTCGGATGTCCTGATGGCGTAGTTATTCCGTGGTACCTTAAGCTTTTTAACGATTTTTTATTTTTTATTTTATTGTATAAGTGTCGAAACGTTCACCTGATGGTAAGTGCAACGTCCGCCCACAACAAATGCTGTGACTGCGCCCGTCACCCTGAGACATCAGTTCTTAAGTCTCAAATGCCCAGTGATTACGCTAGCTTACAGTGCCTTTCCAACCGAAACACAGTAATGCTTGGACACTACTTCTTCACGGCAGAATAACTGGCCCTGGGGTGGTACCTACCTAGACGGATTCCTGCATAGGAATCCTACCACCAGTGACTGATATACGCAAAGTGAGCTTAGTGTCTTGAAGTCTGGAAGTGGAATGCTTGGTTTTTGATTTAATTTTATTAATTATAGGATCCCAAGCCGGTAGTAGTACCCAACCATCTTTTTTATTGAAATGAGGATACTTTTTAATTCCAGTAGCCTCGCGAATCATCCTTGGTAAGAATCGGTGTTCTTTTGTGGTCTATCGAATCTGTTGTAATGCTTGGGATGATCCAGAACGTGGTCACAAACTGCAGACTTCCTAGAGCATCGATGCTGCACGTCAGTTTAATTTAAATGTGTAGTATTCGCATAAATATAAGGAATCATTGTAAGTGGACGTCTCAGTTAACTAACCTATTTAAGCTGCAGGATGTATAAAAGCAAAGTCACTCTTATTGTAAGTAAGAAACAAGAAAAGTCGTTCACTTAATTGAGGATTACTATGCAGGAATCCGTCTAGGTAGGTACCACCCCAGGGCCAGTTATTCTGCCGTGAATTAGTAGTATGCTAACATTACTGTGTTTCGAAGTTTTGAAGTGGTTTCTGCGGTTTGAAGGGCACTGTGAGCTAGCGTAATCATTTACGGTACGCTGAAATACTTATAATATATTACTATCTTGAAATTACAAATCTTCTTTTTTTTACAGGGCATCAACTTCGGCAACTTTACATTGCACATGACCCTTGGAATCCTGCTAGTGTGCGTGCAAACGTACTTCCAACTTCGCTACATATATAGAGATACAAGCAAGTTGAGGCTGAACGTACCTAAAGATATACAAGGTAAGTTTACACACGTATGATATTTGAAAGTTACAACATTTTCATTATCATTTACATGTAATGCTATCAAAGGTTTTATCTCGTGTAGATTATCTAATCTAACCTAAATAAAAACTGTATAGATAGTCGTGAATTTGCGAAAAGGGTTGAAAGTTGGTATTGGTTTAGTCTTAGAATTAATGTCCAACCGTGTATATTAGATGAAACAATCCGTACAGGAGGGCAAGACAAAACGCATTCAAAAATCGTTAGCAAAATAGAGAAAAGCACCTAATTCTTTAATAGGCGGGAATGATATTTATAATCGCCCAATAATAAATGTAATAAAAGGCCCTGTAGTAAAAGGTAACGACGACATGTGAATTAAAACAAAATTACTTTCATTTAGTAATGTATTATATGTATAATACAATATAACTACTAGAAGCATAACAAAAATAAAGATTACACTGTACTAAGAATCAAAAAGATCGGTTACTTTGAGGGTTCAACAGCAGTGTGCAGTATTTTATTTTTGAATATGTTTGCAAATTTATTATATAGATAGAACATTCGAGGTGGAGCCGTAAGCGACAAACGTTTTGGCTCGTAAAAATTACTAAAAAATGAAAAACATAGTCGATAGATATACATAGTTATTGTAAATATTTATTACAGATCTTCGTCAGCAGATCTCCATATGGCGCCGGGCGATAGAATCTCTTCCACAGTTGAGTAAAGACCAGCAGGTAGTGAGAGAGCGACTCGAGAGAAAAGTTGCGAAGTTAAACGTTAAGCTGGGGACCCTAGAGAAAGAGAGCACCAAGAGAGTGTTTCCCAAAGAGACCTTCCGCAGTACACTTATCGAGTTAAAGGCAAAGGTAATATGCATTCTTTTTTCTTTAAAAAATCCCTAAAAAGTGCACTCTCGACCCAAGTGCCATTAGATTAAGTAATGGTTTGAGGCGCGGACTGTGAAACATGTCGTCACAGGTTCGAGCCCGCAATTCGATTGTCGTGAAACATCACCTAGCACAAACTTTTAAGCTCAATAGGAATGGATTTCTTTTCTTAGGAAAGATCATTTGCTTTATAAGTATACAATTTTACGATTTAGTAAAGCTGTATAAGTGTTTTTCTTTTTAGAGAACGGGGCTATAAGTAATTTCACAACATTCTATTAACATTATTCTATTTTCAAAATAGTGCTATGGTTGCCAAGCTTAGTAGATGGATTGGCAATCACAGTGACAAACGCCTTGCACCTTCAGCCTGCTGTCCGTCATTGTTCTGGTTAATTGAATCACACGTTCTTTAGAAAATCTATGCCCTTATTTTTCAATGCTATTTTAACACTCGTTACTACACAAGACACCACAATTATAAAAAAAAAAACTCAGTTTAATTTTAAGACGTATTTCATTTGTTTGACCTGCATGTATCTAGTTTTTCTTATTTTGTATGTATGTATGAATGTAATGTAATTCCCTCAATTCAATTTTCTGCCACTTCAAAACGTCTGAATAATTTTAAATTTTGCACACGTGTTTTGGAGCGATGACTATACAATAATTTCATGACCTTGCATGCTCGCCAGAATCATCAGTTCATTGCAGTTCATGCGCATATTTTTTAGATGTTTAAACTTATTCAATACTAGGGTCATAATTCAAGTAAATAGCCAATACTGTTTGCTCTTAAATGATTTTGCTATGTTTGTTTCAGTACAAGATACGTGACAAGGCGCTCCTCATAAAATCTGCAATTTCTATCAGCTTCGTTGTTCTTATGTTCTTCCTGCACTCGATACCCGAGCTTAGTAAGTTTTATTTAATTAAAAATATATCTATAACAAACGATTAGACAACAAGCTTGCTATCATCACATTTCCTGAATAAAACTATTTTTACGGATTTTATCGCGTTTAATTTATAACTATTTTTAACCCGACGTTTCGGGCGCTTTACAGCACCCATGGTCACTGGGGGACTGTTATAAATTAAACGCGATAAAATCCGTAAAAATAGTTTTATTTAAATGTGTAATATTCGCGTACATAAAAGAAAACATTACAGTTCCTGAAGTTCATTTATGATACTATATGATATTTTTGTAACTAATTTGCTAACCGTACGCGCTGTCGTGCTCACGCACACATAAACACGTATACAGAGACGTCTTTTCTACAACTAATTGCAAGAATCGTGGATTTACTACACACGTGAAGAGAGAGTGAGAGCAAATTACATCATCGAAAACTTAGAAATTTCCATGTTACTTTTAGATCGTGTGTCACTGGGCTGGACTGCGCTTCTCGGTGCAATCTTGCTCCTGACGCTAGCGGACCGAGAAGATTTGGAACCGATCCTACACCGCGTTGAATGGTCAACTCTACTTTTCTTCGCTTCACTTTTTGTTTTGATGGAGGTGGGTGATTCTTTTTCATAAATGATTAAACGTCACAGCCTATAAAAAAAATTGAGGTGGCTTTGGAGCTAGGAAGAGTCCGCCACTCTGTTCCAATGCGGGTTGGCGGACTTCACATGTCCTCGACATGTTTTAATTCTTTAAACATGCTCTTCCTCACAATGATTTCCTTCGCAGCATTACACCGTCAATACGAAGGTCATCAAGCTATAGTGTGCAAGCAGATCTTAGTTCCTTAGCTTTATGTCTACTGCTACAAGATCTTCTAAAAAGGGAGACGTTGCCGTAATTGCTACCATCACCACCTTAAATCTCACCTTATCTTCGGTATCCGTGTTATTGGCGTGGCTGCTGGCAGTCTTGAGTTGCCAAGTCGACTCTTACAACCACGAGATGAGACAAGGTGGCAGATTTTCTAACGCCGCCACACGGCTGACAAGACTGTGATTTAAAATTGTCACCGGAGCAACGACTTGCTGGTCTTATCAATTACTATTATAATGAGAATTCTTTTCAAATATTGCCACAACAGTGGTGGGTATCGTATTCTAAATATTTACGGGATTCTAAGTGGTTGTGTTGTGTTTCTCTTACTCTTTCCAGGCCTTATCCAAGCTGGGTCTCATTCAATTTATCGGCGGTCTCACGGAGGGGCTTATTCTGGGGGTGAATGAAAACGCCAGGTTGGCGGTCGCCATTTTGCTGATGTTATGGGTAATCTTTTCGTTTATTAAAAATGGTGGTAGGATTCCTATGCGGGAATCCGTCTAGGTAGGCACCAACCCAGGCCAGTTATCCTGCCGTGATGCAATAGTGTGCAAACAGTACTGTTTCGGTCTATAGGGCACTGAGAGCTAGTGTAATTACTGTGCATATGAGACTAAAGAACCGATGTCTCAGGGTGACCGGTGCAGTGTGGTACCACACAGAAATGTTGTGCTACAGCATTTGCTATAGGCAGCACGTTGCACTTACCATCAGGTGAACGTTTTGCTATTTAGATACCACAAATGAGTGTGATTGCATCAATATAAAGCTCCTGCGATAAGATCGAAGATAGGCTAAGATGCAGTGTCAGTCACAATTTTACCAGTCCTGAAAATCATTGGCCGTGTTCCCGTTTTGAGGGCACTATGGCTAGTGAAATCACTGGTCTACAAATACTAAATAACCGACGCCTCAAGGTGACGAGCGCAGTATCTGATTTTACAATTTGTGTAAATAAATAAGGAAGTCATAAAATAAATGATTTATTTTCTCTCAAACAAATAGATAATAATATTAAAAAATGTTTCATCATCATCATAATTTCAGCCCACAACTAGTCCAACTGCTGAACATAGACCTCCCCAAAAGATTGCAACGAAAGTTTGTATATGAGATGGGATGGTAGATTCTCTCAAGCCACCAACTTACGGCTTAATGTTAAAAAAAAATTGAGACCTCACTTTTCTCAATGTCATGAGGGACAAAAATTGAGACCTCACTTTCCTCAATGTCATGAGGGACAAAAATTGAGACCTCACTTTCCTCAATGTCATGAGGGACAAAAATTGAGACCTCACTTTCCTCAATGTCATGAGGGACAAAAATTGAGACCTCACTTTCCTCAATGTCATGAGGGACAAAAATTGAGACCTCACTTTCCTCAATGTCATGAGGGACAAAAATTGAGACCTCACTTTCCTCAATGTCATGAGGGACAAAAATTGAGACCTCACTTTCCTCAATGTCATGAGGGACAAAAATTGAGACCTCACTTTCCTCAATGTCATGAGGGACAAAAATTGAGACCTCACTTTCCTCAATGTCATGAGGGACAAAAATTGAGACCTCACTTTCCTCAATGTCGTGAGGGACAAAAATTGAGACCTCACTTTCCTCAATGTCATGAGGGACAAAAATTGAGACCTCACTTTCCTCAATGTCATGAGGGACAAAAAACAAGTAGTTAAGACGAATGGCATCACAGATAAAAATAAAATGTTACACTAAACATCGTTGACTGCAAATTTTTGAACAAACCTCAGAAGATATAAATATATAAAATAACTGAAATACAATTTATTTTATTTCAGTTATTTTTTTTATCTAAAAAAACATTACATTAGAATTTATTTAATTAATGTCTACCTCACCCGCATATCCTGTCCCACCGCTAACGCTCAGGCATTTCAAGTACGACCTTGAATAGCCAATTACAGCGCTGCTGTACTTGAATAGACAATCACAGCGCTGCTGTTCTTGAATAGCCAATCACAGAGCTGCTGTACTTAAACAGCCAATCACAGCGCTGCTGTACTTGAATAGCCAACCACAGCGCTGCTTTAACGCTCCTCGCAACCATTGTTTTCTGCCAAATTTTGTGAGCTCCAGTCCATACAAAGTTCCAACATGCGGTATGTCGTCGTTTCAGCCCATCACTAGCCCACTACTTAACATAGGCCTCCCCCATAGATTGCCACAAATGTTAGCAGCTCTCGTTTTGGGGGAATTTTGCCATATTTGCCACGCTTGGCGGGCGAGTGGCAACCGCAGTTTATTTATTCAGATGTCCCAGGAAGATGCGGCTGCCCATCTCATTGTTTTCATTTTCCCTATGTCGACTTTTACGACACGGGATGAGATGGGGTGGTAGATTCTCTTAAGCCGCCACCACTCGGATATACGGCATCTATTAGGGGGTAATCTGTGGGACAGTCACAACGCTCCCGGTCCCGAAAAGGACCATTTTTTTACGATATAAGTGAGGCCCCGTCTGGCCAACTGGGTCTAAATTAATTTTCTTTAACATCCCAGGTGTCTGGATTGACATCGGCGGTCGTAGACAACATACCGTTGACGACAATGATGGTGCGAGTGGTGACCGCACTGGGCTCCAACCCCCAGCTGGGTCTTCCCATGGCGCCTTTGATTTGGGCACTATCGTTTGGAGCCTGCTTAGGGGGTAAGTTTAATTTATAAAAAATTAACTGACCCGCCCTAGCTTCCTACGAAAATCTGTTCTTGTAAATACATATGTATGCTAAATTTTAAGTTTTATATCGTGCTTATAGTCGAACACTGTAATATGTTACATTAATTCCATTAAATAGTATTTATGTCATTATTTCGTTTCGTATTACATTTCGTGTAAGGATAAGTTCTAAATTGGGCTTAATAAAGTCTACACTGGAAGACAACTTGCATAAGACCCGTAATGGACTATGCTTGCGTCGCTTTCGCTCACGCGACGGGCAATCAATTAAAGAAGTTACAGAGCGTTCAAAATCGATTCTTGCGAACTGCCACCGGAGCCGGTTGGTATCAACGCAATGTAGATCTTCACAGCGACTGTGAAATGCCTTTAATCTCTGAACACTTCAGAGAATTATCACGGCGGTTTTTCGGAAAAGCCGCGGTTCATTCAAACCCGCTGGTGGTTAAAGCAGCAAATTACCGACCAAACAGAAACGCGACCGAACGCAAACGTCGCCCGCGAAACGTGCTAGACGACACGGACGTCTCAGCTCTTCCTGACCACGATACTGTCAGTCACGATCCAGGCCACACTGTACACACAGTCAATAGCTTTAATATAACACGCACCACGACGCGCGACCGCCGTAGAGAGCGGCGCGCAATAGTCAATAATCACATCGCGTACACACGATTCAACCGTGTTCCAGGGCGGTTCTCACCGCCCAGAGTTACCGACACACAAGTCGACAGTCCGAATGGACGCGCGTAGCCTCCTTCGGACGGTCAGTAGACGACTTAAAATGTTTAAGATTTTCGAAATCGCGAAAGCACGCAGCGAACGCGACACAGTCCGAACTTCGAGGTTTTTGTAGGAGTTTTTATTTATTTATTTATGTTTGGGTGAAACCAAACCTGGCCCGCGAGCACAGTATCCGATGAAGCTGTAAAAGCCGAGAAGGCTAACAGCAATTACATCACCGAAAATATACTGGAAGACAAATCATGTTGATCGGCAAATAATATGAACTGTATTCGGATGACTTAAGGTCTGATATTGTATGGTATACACCTATGACTAGGTATATTTTATGTATTTTGCAAACAGCGTATACGTTGATCGCCATTTTGCACTGTATTCCGATAAATTGAATGTATTTTTTGATACACACATCATTATTGATTGATGATTAGGTTAATTAAATCTATTTTATAGTTAATGTCAAGACGCTTTCTAAATTTGAACTAAAGTCCGGCAAGTCCGTCTCGCGGAGCGACAGACGGAGGCGGGGACGAGGTACTCTACATGTAAGAGGGGGTGGGTAGTGTGGCGGGGGAGGGAGGGCGTGTAACTACGCATCACTATATATATATTTTCGGTGATGTAATTGCTGTTAGCCTTCTCGGCTTTTACAGCTTCATCGGATACTGTGCTCGCGTGCCAGGTTTGGTTTGACCCAAACATAAATAAATAAATAAAAACTCCTACAAAAACCTCGAAGTTCGGACTGTGTCGCGTTCGCTGCGTGCTTTCGCGATTTCGAAAATCTTAAACATTTTAAGTCGTCTACTGACCGTCCGAAGGAGGCTGCGCGCGTCCATTCGGACTGTGCAGCCGGTACACCAGTGTGACGTGTCACCTTGCCACCCCCAACAGACTACGATGATGAAGTCTTCCTGGCCGATTTCTACCACAGCGATAGCTACTTTCATCTGATAAACACAACAGTGAAGCTTTAATGACAAAACTGAATACTAAAATTTTCCATAAATATCCGTTTGTAAAACTTTACGCGACCCTCACTCAAAAAGTCGTTGCGCCGAACCATACTTATTCAAAATACGTTTTCTTCGCCATTTAATATATTTTACTTTACTACGGCGTCATGCTAACAGATTTACTTCGCAACAGATTTGCTTAAGCTTCATGTTATCCTAGCTACTTGCGAGTTCTTTCGATGGCAGCTCAATGGAAAAACGTCCAATTAAATTTATGAGTTCATTGCCTCGATCAGCTGTATAACAGGGTAGTCATAGTTTTAAGCAAATTCTTTAAGTCGACATATCTTCTACAGGTATCACGCTACGAGGCTCATTATATTTTTGGGGCATATATACATCGTCCATAAGCCCAGCCTGCCGGGATGTATAGGACATTACGAATGACTCTGTATATATATATATGCAGATCAAAAAATTACACCATAACTCATCCGTAAACAGTTGTATTCGGATAAGTGAAGGTCTAATTCGCTTCAACCTTGTGGTTAGATAAATAAAACGTACGCTTGCAGGCAACGGCACTCTGATCGGCGCGAGCGCGAACGTGGTGTGCGCGGGCGTGGCGGAGCAGCACGGCTACCGGCTCACCTTCATGCAGTTCCTCAAGGTCGGCTTCCCCGTCATGATCGGACACCTTGTCGTGGCCTCCTTCTATCTTATCATTTGCCACTGCGTCTTCACCTGGCACTGAGATGGGAACTGTACGTGAAACGATTTCCCCGAATCAAACGTGACGGTTTGTGGGTCTCATAAAATAACTAGGAGATATAAAAACATTTAACAGATAAAGAAAGTTTATAACTGTAACATCAAGCGTATAATAAGAAAGAAAAGGATAGTTATATCTTCATTAGAATCAATGTCTGTTTGAAATCTTATTTTCTCTTAAACGAAATCATCTCTGGTTCTTCAATATTTTTTCTAGCTTATTGTTTTAAACTACGACTATTTTGTATATTCTTAAAATAAAAATATGTTTTAAGTACCATTAACAGGAGACAGAGAGAACAGTATATTATTCTCTCTGTCTTCACTTCATTTATAGTCGTAGGTACTGCCAACAAAACAAAACAAAGTTACACCTTTGTTCATAATTTTTTTTAGTGTATATTTGTACCATCATCATAATTATATATCATATTGTAGATGTACAAATTAGAAGCAAGTTGATAACTGTGATAATTTCATGTGGCTGTACTTAACATATTATGAAACGGTAACTAATGAATTTGTATAATTGTATTGTATGTAGATTTTTACTGGTGGTAGGATTACTATGCAGGAATCCGTCTAGGTAGGTACCACCCCAGGGCCAGTTATTCTGCCGTGAAGCAGTAGTGTGCAAACATTACTGTGTTTCGGTTTGAAGGGCACTGTGAGCTAGCGTAATCACTGGGCATATGAGACTTAAGAACTTATGTCTCAGGGTGATGGGCACAGTGTGGTGTCACACAGAAATTTTGTAGGTGGACAGCACAGCATTTGTTATGGGCGGACGTTACACTTACCATCAGGTGAACGTTTTGTTCGTTTCATCATTTTATGCAATAAAAAAAAGGATTCCTATGCAGGAATCCGTCTCGGTAGGTATTCTCCCTTGAAGCAGTAGTGTGCAAACATTACTGTGTTTCGGTTTGAAGGGCACTGAGAGCTAATTTGTTTATGCGGACGTTGTTCTTGCCATCGGGTCGTTTTGCTCGTTTGGTCATTAATTCCAATAAAAAAGAATGCCCAGCGATTTCATAATATGGCTAGAATTAAATTATAGGACGTATTATAAAACCTCATTTGGTCCGTACGCAAGTTGTAAAACAAAAATTGTTAGTTAACTTCGATTTTTTTTATTTATTTTATTTATTTAAACTTTAATGCACTAGTGGTACATATTACTTAAGCCTATATGACTTAATGCCTAAACACATTCTCTCCCAGTCAAGCATGAGGCAAAGCAGAGAATAAACATTATTTGATTACAAATACATAAATAGTAAAAATATACATATATAACGTACATATACATAAACATACATATTTATATAAATATACATAAACACGAAACAGGAAAGAAAAACAAACCAGCTACGAATTTTTAATATATTATATTTTAGCATTCCCGGACTTTATTTTTGAAAGCAAACTGGTTAGGAGCTTTTTTTAATGTCAAGAGTTATATCGTTCCAGAGTCTTATAGCCGTTAAGGTGAATGAGTGAGATATGTAACAAGAACGGTGTAAGGTCGTGAGCAACATGAGATTATCCGAAGAATGGAGAAAACAGTCAGGAGAATCTCAATCATCAGGAGCAGGTGGATCGTTTAGTATTGTGAAAAGGGTGCAGAGTATTCTAACAGATCTGCGCTGACGAATCACAAACGGCCTCAGAAGACCAGCGCCGGTTGCTTACAGCCAGCATATGAGTTGGGATCGATTTGTGACGACATGCTTATTTTCTTTTTATTGTATAATGTGATGAAACGAGCAAAACGTTCACCTGATGGTAAGTGCAACGTCTGCCCATAACAAATGCTGTCACCCAGAACGAACCCGTGTGACACCACAATGCGCCCGTCAACCTGACACATCAGTTCTTTAGTCTCATATGCCCAGTGATTACACCAGCTCACAGTGCCCTTCAAACCGAAACACAGTAATGTTTGCACACTACTGCTTCACAGCAGAATAAATGGCACTGGGGTAGTACCTACCTAGACGGATTCCTGCATAGGAATCCTACCACTAGTAAAAAAAAATAAATTATTAAATTTTAATAACAGTAATAATTTTTTTTATTACCGTTTTATTGTTGTAGCTTGTAAATTTTAATGAGGTCGTCGTGGAACTAATTAAAAAAAATTAATTAAAAAAATAGTAACATAACATTAATTAGGAAAACATTGTTTTTCGATTTTGTTTATTTCTGATGTTGTTTTTTTTACTATTTAAGAAAGTTTAGTTTTTATATTTCTTTCCCCGTGTGGTGGCGGCTTAAGAGAATGTACCACCCATCTCATCCCGTAGGTATCGTAAAAGTCGATAGAGGGATACTAAAAATAAGGTGATGGGAGCAGAATCTTACTGCAACATCTGAATAAATAAACTGCGGTTTTCAACCCGCCTTCCAAGCGTGGCAACTATGGCATAATCCTCCCAAATTGAGAGCGACAAACTTTTGTGGCAATTTATGGGAGAGGCCTATGTTCAGCATTGGACTAGTTGTGGGCTGAAATGATGACGATGATATTTCTCTCTCTAGAAATTCGAATATGTGAAATTGTAAGTGCAATTATCACACACTTATCTTACATTTATCTTCGAATAGACTTCGATGGTTCATTGTTGATTGCGCTTCATCCCCACTTTTACCAAGCTGCATTGTAGCCGAACGTTTGATTATTTATAACTTAAAAAAACTGTTTATTTTTACTATTTTTAAGAATGTCTAAATATAACACGGAAAAAAACAGAATATATTTGCATGCCTTCACTTTCTCGACATATGTACGTTTAAATTAATAACAGGGAAAAAAATACCAATTATTATATTATCAATGGTAATATATTGTATAATATTCTCAATGTTTGTATTATATTGAATAGTATTTGTAACGAATACGTGAGTATATAAACTATGTTTGTAAATATTTATTAACCTAAAAATGCAACCGCTTTGAACTTGGTAATTGTAAGCTCATTGCGAACGTGCACTCTGGTTATTCGAAATGCATTGAGGATATGTCACTTATAAAGTTGAAAGCATCGAGAATTCGACCTGGAGTTCTATTCTGTAACTCTGGTCGTTTTCGTTATCGGTTTCATTTGATCCTCGTTAACCAATGAATGAGCTTCATACGCTACAAAAAACCGATCACGAAACCAACCAGAGCTGGACAGTAGACCCCCCTAGTTTGTAGAACAAGATTTTGATCTATGTTGCCAATAGTAGCGTATGTTTAAGCAGGTGTGAATTAAAATATCATCATCATCCCACTGCTTAACGCTGGCGTCGTATAAGATAATGCATAGTTTACATCAGCGATCGTCACACTTTTTTGTTCAAGGGCCACATAGGACAATGTGAGATTGTAGTAGTGAGGGCCGCAAGCTTGTGAATTGTATGTGTAAACTAGCGGGTTCAAGTGAATGTAAATAAAAATAGAAATGTTTATGTGAAATTTTTATTAGAAAGGAAATTATTCATTTTAAATTGCTTAATCAAACGATAAAATAAACTTCACGAATTATGATGTTGTATTTTTTTTATTATTTCTTCTATGTTAGCGACTTTGCGACTACATGCAATCCTCATGGTGTCTTCTCAGTGAGTGCCTTCGAAAATGAAGCCTCACAAAGGTATGTCGAAGGGAATATAGTCAGAATATATTGAGCGCAGTCTCGTAAACATTTATAGTTGCCAGGCACATTTCACCAAAATTCAATGTACTCCTGCTTCTCACGATGTTTGATCAAGAGAGCTTTAAGTTGTGTGTCGTTTTTCAGTTCGATAATTTCGTTCAACAATTGTGGTTTCGGAAATCTGAACTGGCTGAATAATTTCATGTCACCATTTTCAAAATGCCAAGGGGTTTCTACAAGTATGAAACAGTTCCTAATATTTCTCACGTCATTAAATCTTTTTTGAATTTCTCCCAAATATTCCTTCAAAAAGGAGACCATATCTTGATACGACACCTATCATCAATAGATAACAGCACCGCAACAGCAGGAAAATTAGAAAAGTCTCTAGCTTCAAGACTCACTTATGTATAATTGCAAAATTTGTATTGTATAATCGAAATATTACGTTGTTTATGTATGTGCCTATGTAAGTGTGTGGGTGTGCTTGTGTATGCATTCCAACGTATGTAACTACATATAATGGTGATTTAATCTCATCATATTTGTTTGGAAAGGCCACTCTATCAAAAAAAAATCAACTTATGCAAAAAAGTGATTTTTTTTATTAGATGTGCGCTTGTAAATGGGGCAGTTGATCCTCTATCTTTTTTGTAATAACTCTCGACGCGAAACTTCAATGGGCACCCCATGTATCTAAGCTAGCAAGTGATCTTAGCCCGGCAGCTTGTGCTGTAAAAAAATTTGTAACTTGACTAATGTTGAAAATTACTTTATTTTAGTTTGCTATGGGGAAATGCGACTGACGTAGAAGTGATATTTATTTTGCTAAAGAGGGCCGTAAGAACTATTTATAATTTTGACTCAGTGTATCATAGAGATAAATTAAAAGAAATTAACATATTAATTGGCCTCTCAATACATTTCTTTTTGTTTATTGGATAAATTGACAATACGTTCACCTGATGGAAAATGCAACGTTTGCCCATAGCAAATGCTGTACCAGAATATTTCTTTGTGACAACTACACTGCGCCCGTATCCCTGAGACATCAGTTCTTAAGCCTCATATGTCCAGCTCATATGTGAGCTAGTGTAGTCTGGCTCTCAGTGCTCTTCATGAAACAAAGTAATGTTTGCACACTACTGCTTCACGGCAGAATAACTGGCCCTGAGGTGGTACGTGCATAGAAATCCTACCACTAGAAGTCGCAGTAGTAGTAAGTAGCACTTTATAATAAGAGTAAAACATATCGACTTCGGCCATGAAAAATTACTCCGTGACAAACACAGTAGTTATAAAAGGAACAGATCATAAATAAAACGACAGTATTACACTTTAAAAATATTTATTTTATACATACATAGTAAAGTTATACCACATGAAGTACAGATACAAAATGACATTACATATTCAATATATTTTTTCTAAGTACATCCCTGTTCCATTGCCTAAGACTGTAATCAAATTTTTTGCTACCGTACATAATATTACTAATAATTATAATTGACACTAAAGCGGAATCGCAATTCGAAAAACAAATTCCCGGGCGCATTCATTTACTAATAAGTAATAATAAACTAAATAATAAACATTATTAAACAGGGACAAAATAAATACTGGCAAAGGTATCATTTATCACAATTTTTCTTAATTAATTTGTTTAAATTCTTGCAATCGGCATTTAACACCGTTAGGCAATAAGTAAGAGGTGTATATATATAATAACATAAATAAAAAGTATTAATAAGTCTTTTCATAAGTGATGGCTGTAAACAAGTAGATATATCCAATATACAGAGTGTTCTTAATTAAGTATAACTGACTACACTATTTCTCGTTTATGAGAAAATATAAAAAACGATGGTAAAGATTACATCGGTAATATACCTAATTCGGATATCGTTAGGTTTTTGAAAGAAAATAATTATTTCATCATAAAAATGCATTATTAATATTATTTTCTTCTGAATATTCATACAAATATTTTTGGTTAGGCAAGTTCGTGCGTGACCGTTCTGCGCGGCGATAGACGTCCGGGGAGGGAAGGATGACACGTGACACTAGTGCCCGACTGACACGTAGAGAAGCGTGCCCCAAGACATCTTGAGATAAGTAATAACTATTTGTGACGTATCAACCAGTACATAAATGAAGAGTAAATAAAGAGTTTACTCTTTAAAGCAGGTAATTCTGTTAAATTAGAGTTGTTATAATATGTGATAACAGTTGAGGGCAAATAGATAAACTTTTTTTTTATGTAAGTACAATATTTTAATTGAAATTAAAGAAAGCCTATACAGATGGGACAATGGTGGCTTTTTTCTTTTTTGGAAAATTTTTACCATCATTCAACTTTCTTGCGCATTCTGAATTAGTCTGTCGTCTAAAAGGCTCGTGAGTGATGCGTAGTTACTCGCGCGTCCCCTCCAGCTACAATGCCCACCCCCTCTTACATCAAGAGTACCTCGTCCCCGCCACCGTCCGTCCCCCGCAGAACGATCGCGCACTAACTTACCTTATAGGTAGGTCCTTGACAAACATGTTTCACAAAGTTTTATAGTATTGTTATTTAGCCTAGCAGACACTCGATTTGCGAATATTAACGTGAAAAGAATAGTTCCGATAATGTTGCTTCCTTTGAATATAAGTTGTTTCATCACTTTCATATGGTGTTAGGTAATTAAGTAACAATTAATAACAACATAGAATCTGTTCGGATATAATGTATCATTATAGAACAAATAACTTTTATATAACCGTAGTATATAATGAATGGATTCGAACAGCCACACAAACAAACATAAGTAGAAAGACATTAACTTTTATGCATGTATTTTTACACTTTGCAGATATTTAGTATAATAAAAATGTATGTTTAAGCATATAATGACAAGGCACCAATACATAAGTACATGCATTAAGTAATTTATATATAGGCAGTATCACACTAGCACCTCGTTTACAGATTTTTTTCTATCATCAGATATGAATAGCACCATATAAGTACGAATTGACAGCTTTCGATGATTGATGAATTGTTGATGGGTAGATTTTTACTGGTGGTAGGATTCCTATGCAGGAATCCGTCTAGATAGGTACCACCCCAGGGCCAGTTATTCTGCCGTGAAACAGTAGTGCGCCAACATTACTGTGTTTCGGTCTGAAGAGCACTGTGAGCGTGCGATTACACTAATGACTGGGCATATTAGACTTAAGAACATGATGTCTCAGGGTGACGAATGCACAGTGTGGCGTCACACATAAATGTTCTGAGTGACACAGCATCTGTTATGGACAGACATTGCACTTACCATAAGGTGTACGTTTTGTTCATTTCGTCACTTTATCAAAAAAAAAAAACACCACACGGCAATAGAAAAAATAAAAAGGCCTCCGACAGATGGCGGGATGAGACTGTCTAAAGTGCGAGGTGTCTGATACTCGAATCCGCCTGCCAAGCGCGGTACTCCCAACTATAGTCGGGCAAATTCTTGCGTGACCGTCCTGCGGCGACAGACGTTGGGGGAGGCAAAGAACACGTCACACTAGTGCCCGGCTACACGTGTAGTAAAGCGTAGTTAGACGCGCTACCCGTTCCCCGCTGCACTGCCCACCCCCTCTTACACGTAGAGTTCATCCCCGCCACTGTCGCCCCGCGGGACTGTCGCGTACGAACTTGCCCGACTATATGAAAAGGCTTTTTATCCACTGTTACGCTAGGGACTTATAATAAAGTAGAAATTGTAATGGCAACACATTTTCTCATGGTTAAGCTTTAAGCAAAAATCATACAATCTCCAATGCAATGTCTACTACAATTCTAAATCTTAATTCGAAAATAAAACATACATACATAGAGTCACGCCTCTTTCCCATCGGGGTGGGCAGAGACCACATCTTTCCACTTACTATGATCCTGACAGACCTCTTTCCTTTCTTACTACTTTCATTAGTATTTTGAACAAGTAATAAAAGTAGTATTTGTATGGCCTACTGAACAGTTGTTCCGGGTTCGGGTGTCAGTACATGATCCATTGTGAGTTATAATTTATATGTAAAACCCACCCACGATACAGGAGAAATCCTAGAGTGGGAATCATTTTAAATGGATAAAAGATACATAACTTTGCATCTGAGATAAGAAACATTCAGCCTAAAAATAAGTAACTCCTGCTTTAAAATCTTTTGTGTTTTATTACAACCCGGAGGCGATTTATAACAAGCGGATCGTTGTGAGGAATTAAAACCCGGAACTCGGAACTTACGATTACAGACAACACCATCGGATGCAGTTTTTAGTGAACGGTAAAACCATCATACAACCGAAATCGAAAGACAACAACTTTCGTTTTCCATAAATATTGACACCAGTATTCGAATCCAGGTTCCTCGACTCAGCACGCAAGAACGTTGACCGCACAGTACTTGCGTACTTGCCTCTTAAGGTTGTATCTTTTGCAAACTATATATTTTAGTGCCGATGTCTACACGAAGTGTCTCAAAGTAATTGCATTGCACACAGATTTAAAAATATTTATATGAATATATGAAAAATGTATAAATGTGTATATTTAAATGGAAATTTTGAGAGGATGTGTTGCTAACTCATATCAAATCTAACCCCATCTCATCCCGTGGGTGTCGTAAAAGTCGACAGAGGGAGAATGAAAACCAGGAGATGGGTAGCAGCATCTTCCTGGAACATCTGAATAAATAAACTGGGGTGCCAATCCGCCTGCCAAGCGTGGTAACTATGGCCAAATCTCCTGATTGATGATGATGATGATGATGATGATGATGAATTAAGCATGGAACTAATTATTTACTTTAACTCAAATGCCTCAATTCATAAAATGCGTAACATAATTATAACTTTATTACATACATTCATTATGTTCCGGCCAAATATTAACAAATAATAAAAAAATATTATTTTTGAAGTTAATATCATCCATATAAAATTTTCGTTACGAATATTCTGGAACGTTATATCTTCCTCTTAATGAATAGCGAAATTCCCAGTGTATTGTATGTTACCTTTAACTATCTTATATTAGATTAAACACGATAATTGCTTATCGCGATTTTTAGAATTTTCTCGGCGCTCTAGCAAGTGTTGCGTTGAATCTAAATAGTTGTTCCGCGACAAGTTACAAATATTGTAACAAAGTAAATACCAAGATTATATAGAATGTCGGGTCATAGCTAGGTGTTCCGCAAAAAATTCCGTGTTCGGGGACCCCTGATCTAGAATATTCGATGGCGTATATAAGCGCGTCCCTAGGGCAAGTTGGGATGAGTTCGGACTCATCCCAACTTGCTCTAGGGACGCTACGAGCTACAGGGCAAAACAAGAAATTGATAATTATATGAATCAGATATTGCATATTTGAGTGGAATATATCAGATGTATCTACTGAGTATTGTTTTATTTATTCAAATCAAAAAGAGCACGTAACAGTATTTAAATATTTGTAAAAATATATTTTGGTAGTATTCATTACATTATCAATTAGGATTAATAAACCCTAAAACCCATGATGTTTTAAAACAAATAATTCGTAATTACAATTGTAATATGTTCTAAATTAAAAAATTATAATATTATTTTACATTAGCTACTTAAGTCAACAAACCATAAAATATTTCCACAGAGCAAAACGTCGGTTCCTCTGGATTCGGATTTATCGAAATCCATAATAGTTAAAAACTTTTTGTAAATTTTAATACTAACTTCACTTGATTTCAAAAACCTCACCAGAAGTGATTATTGTTTCTAGATTGCGAAAAATGGATGGCAGTGTATTAGCACAAAAGGTAGTGCTTCCAGTATCCCCTAATTAAAGTGACTTCCATTATTTTCAGTGAAAAGAGAAAACAAGATAGTAAAATAACGATTCCAACTTAAATTGATTTAACGATTAAATTAAATGTAACATTAAGGTCCAGCCTTATAACACATACTTAGAAATTCCTACTACAAATAATGCACCCGGAGGAACTCGGTAGGTATGAGGCGCTAAGTACGTTACAGTTTTTGATTTCGAAATATATTTTTAATATGTAGCTGCTCAGGAGCTCTTCTTGTTCTCCCGCATGTTTTTGTAACTCTGTAAAAAAAAAATTGTCTATTTGAAATATATTTTAAAATGCGGTTTCATTTTAAGTTAAACTTTTATTGTAACACGTATGTGATATATAAAAAACTACTATTAACATTAAAGCCGAAAGATATAATTGAAAGAAAAAGTTGAGGTGGCTTTTTTTCTAACTGATGCTGTGACCGACTGTATTACACTGAAAATATATTTGAAAATAGAAATATGACAACGCTGTATCCGTTCAGCGAAGGACCAACAATTCGAAGTCAATTTTAACTGAAGTATACTGTATACATTCCTTCATTATTTTTACTAAATAAAACACAGTCGTGAAAGAAGGTTATAAAATAATTATAAAACAGAAGTTACCTCTTCTGCCATCCTATAAAGCAGCGCAGCCGTCTCTGGTCCAGTTTGTTCGACCAATGTCTTAAATATGCCTCCCTCGTGGTCGCTCATTTCAGACCTATAGAGGAAAAACACATAATAAACTGTTGTGTGTGTAAACATATATTCTACATTAACCTTACACAAGATAGAAACAATGTGCGAACTTATAGTGTCATACTGCATAAGACAATGATGTCCTCCTGGCCTCCAGGCCCGCGGCGACAACAGCCGAACACTGTCGCAAACTTTCAACTGCGCAGGAGATATTATAGTGTCACATGTGTATGCACAAACATAGAAGCACCCACTCGTCTTAAACTAAGCGCCCGAAATAACACCCATGGGATATGATCACAGGGTAGGCGAGATAAGAGACGAGATCCACAAATGTTAGTTCCGGCAGCAGGTCAAACCCAAGACCTGCGGTGTAGCCTTCTGATTCTCTGACTAATGGACTATGCGGTCGTCAGTGTAGGTAGGAAATATACATATATAAGTTACCTGTTAGAGTAAGTTCGTATCCTGTCTCGAGATAGTATGAAGGTTTCGTTGAGCTCCTCTTGCCTCTCTTTTGCTGCGTCGAATGGGAAGTTCTCGGGTATTGCTAGAGGCGCCTGCCGGAAACGGATTGATATATCTTACATTCTTTTATGAAACCATTATCATAAGTAAGCGGCTAAGTGAATTTAGCTGCGGGTGGGAGGAGTGACTTCACTCGAGAAAATCTAAGTCCCCACGGTATTTTAAAAAAAATTGGTTGTCTGTAAAGTACCCGTAGCAGAACTATTCTAACTTCTAGCTCTGACGTCACGCGAGAAGAGAGATATATGTGTCACAAGCCAAAGCTTGGGCCGATCGTGCCTCGCTTGCACGCGCAGGCTCAGGCGGAACGGGACACTTTTTCGTGCGCGCTTCCGGTGTTCATCAATTTACTAGGTGGATTGAAAAGTACTCGGCCTAACACAGATCCATTCAATTCTAAAAATCAAATCTACCCACATTATTTAGTTCAGTTCAGAATAGTTCATTGTGTGAAGTTCGAAACGTGTGCGATAATTAGTAGTGATTTTATAAATTTATTAACAAAGTAATCGGTCATAATTTCCGCGAATGGAGCAAATCGAGCAGTGTGCCGTCATTAAGTACCTCCATAAGAAGGGGCTATCATCAAAAGCCATCCATGATGACATGGTCAGTACATTAGGCGATTGTGCTCTGTCATATTCATCCGTCAAAAAATAGATAGCAGAATTTAAGCGTGGTAGAGAGAGTGTGAAAGATGAACCCTGCTCTGGAAGGCCTTCGACGTCAACTACTGACGAAAATATTAAAAAAGTACTTGATTTAATAATGGGAGACCGCAGATTAAAAATTAGAGAGATAGCCGAGATTATAGGCATCTCTTATGAACGAACTCAAAACATCATTGTCAACGAGTTGGGTTTCCACAAGGTGTCTGCGAGGTGGGTTCCGCGACTGCTTTCAGTTGAACAAAAAAGGACGCGATTGACTATTTCACGCGACTGTTTGGAGTTATTTGAAGCCGATGCAGATGATTTTTTGAATCGTTTTGTTACTATGGATGAAACATGGGTTCATTACTGTACACCGGAAACAAAACAACAATCAAAACAGTGGAGAAGACCTGGTTCACCACCCCCTAAAAAGGCTAAGTCGATTTTGTCGGCAAATAAGGTGATGGCTTCAGTATTCTTGGACTCGAAAGGTGTGATTATGATTGATTATCTTGAAAGGGGTCAGACTATAAACTCTGATTACTGCTGCACCTTACTACGTCGTTTACGAGAGGAAATAAAAGAAAAACGTCGAGGAATGCTCAGAAGAAAAGTCCTGTTTCATCAAGATAACGCCCGTGTTCACACGTCAGTACAGTCAATGGCTGGAATTCACAACTGTGGCTTTGAACTGTTACCGCATCCGCCGTATTCACCTGATCTGGCACCATCAGACTTCTTTCTGTTCCCTAACCTAAAAAAGCACTTGGGAGGTCAAAGATTTTCGACAAACGACGAGGTTGAACGGAGGTCAAAGCAGCTGTAGACGCATATTTTGACTCTAAGGAAGAATCATTTTTTTAACGGTCTAAATGCTTAGAAGGGGAGGTGGCAAAAGTGTATTGAACTTGATGGTGATTATGTAGAAAAATGAAAATATAACTGATTTAGTATGTGTTTATTTTCTTGGTTAGGCCGAGTACTTTTCAATCCACCCTCGTATAAGACGTATCATGTCAAAAAAACAACGCAGACGAATTCGCGGACTTCTGATAGTACCCCTATAATTTTGAACTTTCACTCTTTGGAACATGGTTCATATTCCTTTTTCTCATGAAACAATTGTTTGTGTACTCACTTGACTCTTAGATAGAAGCGATCTTCTTGGAGGGATCTCGACCTTCGCCTGAGCAGTTGTTTGTGTTAACAGCTCATAAGGATGACCTGACTCCACCACGTGACCTCTGCAACATTTAAATAAGCTTTAACCTATCGAAAAAGCATGCTGTTTTTTTCCGGCTTCTAGTTTTCCGTCGAACGTATTACTGTATTACTGGTTGTAGGATTCCTAGGCAGTAATCCGTCTAGGTAGATACCACCCCAGAGCCAGGTATTCTCCGTGAAGCAGTAGTGTGCAAACATTACTGTGTTTCGGTTTGAAGAGCACTGAGAGCTAGCGTAATCACTGGGCATATCAGACTTAAGAGCTGATGTCTCAGGGTGACGGGCGCATTGTGGTGTCACACAGAAATGTTCTGGATGACACAGCATTTGTTATGGGCAAACGTAGCACTTACTATCAGGCACTTACCATCAATTACTGCGCCGTTTAAAATAACAATAAAAATATCGTACGTCTTACAGGCACTTTCCCTGTTTGTAAAGTCGTGACCTTTTTATAGAGTAAAGTGATGAGACGAGCAAAATGTTCACCCGATGGTAAACTACGTCTGCCAATAAAAAAATTCTGTAGTCGCCAAGAACATTTCTGAGGCATCACAGTGCGGCCATCCCCTGAGACATCAGTTCTCAATTCTCATATGCCCAGTAATTACAGTAGCTCGTAGCCCCGTAGCAGACCGAAACACAGTAATGTTTGCACACTACTGCTTCAAGGTCTAATAAGCCATACGGTGGTACCTACCTAGATGTTCTGGATAGGAATCCTCCCACCAGTAAATTTACGACACATCCATTTAAATAAACATATGTGTGTGAATTGATATAATGTTCATAACATAAGCCTGTGTTTGGCCAAAATTATTTAACATTACATTATTATTATTAGAGCCGTGGCAGCTCAGGGGCTAGGCGCTCGCTTTTAATTTCACAATACGCGAGTGACCTGGGTTCGATTCCCGGTGCCGGCACCACTGAAATTGTTAATCGCAATTTTATGTGCCGATTTACCACGTGCTCGGCGGTGAAGGAAAATATCGCGAGGAAACCTGCATGTCTGAGAAATAAAAAATATTTCGAAGACATGTGCAGTCCGCAAACCCGCATTGGAGCAGCGTGGCGGATTCTTCCTAGCTCCAAAACCCTCTCAGAAACGAGAGGAGGCCTGTGCTCAGCAGTGGGACACTTATAGGCTTGAAACTTTTTTTTTTACATTATTGTGGAAAGCAACTGCTGCGGCTATTGGATGATTGCTTAAGTGAGACGGAAATAGCGTTTCTTAATTGCCGAATAAGATTGTGGGTATTTTCGGTGATGTAATTGCTGTTAGCCTTCTCGGCTTTTACAGCTGCATCGGATACTGTGCTCGCGGGCCAGAGACCCACGTGCCAGGTTTGGTTTGACCCAAACATAAATAAATATATAAACTCCTAATTAACTTCGAAATTCGGTCACTGTCGCGTTCGCTGTGTGCGGGGAGGCTGCGGGCCTCCATTCGGACTGTCGACTTGTGTGTCGGTAACTCTGGGCGGTGAGAATCGCCCTGGAACACGGGTGAATCCGCGAATAAGATAGAAGACTAAGTTCCCGACCGTACCGCGAACAGAGAGGGACAGAGCTATATAAAAAACAGACATCTGTCAGTGCGCTGTATTAATTTGTATTACTTTGTCTCTTTCTATTATGCGGAGGAGAGCGTACGTACTTTTAGGATACATTTCGCTGTAGAGCATCACATTAGTAAAATTTTATATCTAAGTTTTTCTGTCTGTGTGTAACACTTCTTACTTGTCCATGACGATAACGCGGTCATAATCCATGACGGTGTTGAGACGGTGAGCGATGGTGAGCACTGTGGAGTTGGCAAACTTGTTTCTGATCGTGATCTGGATATGTTTGTCCGTCCTATGAAAGTAAAAGGTAAGGTTTAAGGAATGGTATGGTTGCGGTATGGCCGTGTGGTGGCTTATGAGAACCTACCACCCCATCTTAACCCATAAGGTGTGGCGGAAGTCGACAGAGGGAAAATAAAAACATGGGCAGCAGCATGTTCCTGGAACATCTGAATAAATCAACTGCGGTTGCCAACCGGCCTGCCAAGCGTGGCAACTATGGCAAAATCTCCCCAAAATGAGCGCTACAAACTTTTGGGGACGACTTTAATTTTATAGAACGCGAATGACATAAGTACGATTCCCGGTGCGATTAACCAAAATTTCTTTTATTCCTAAACTCACAGCCAATCAAGGAGCCGTGACTGCTTAGGGGCTAGGTGCTCGCTTTGAATTTCATAGTACGCGAGTGACCTGAATTCGATTCCCGTAGCCGGCACCACTAAAATTGTTAATTGCAATTTTATGCTGATTTACCACGTGCTCTTTGGTGAAGGAAAACATCGCGTGGAAACCTGCTGAAGAAATTAAAAATATTTCTAAGGTAGTGAAGTCCGCCAACCCGCGTCGGCGAAGCGTGGCAGTTTCTTTTCGGCACCAAAACCCCCTCTGAAACGACAGGAGGCCGGTGCTCAGCAGTGGCACATTTATAGGCTGTAACTTTTTTTTACTGAACTCACTCGGTATCGACGTTGGCGGTTGCTTTCGTCCAGCACCAAAACTGTGCAGTTAGCGAGAGCAGCTCTCGCCAGGCACACCAGCTGCCGCTGACCTGACGACAAGTTGCCGCCTCCGTCACCGACCTTTGTCATCAAGCCTGCTGGGAAAGCCGAAACGGCCTCGCGAAGCTCCACCTAAAAATATACAAAAAAATGACCGGTGCTCGTGTCGTGGCAGATTTTCTCTTGTCATTTCACACTTTGGCGAATTATATTGCCAAGGAAAAGGGTAGCTACCCGCCAGATCGAATGGTCTGATCTGGGGAGGACGTCTCCTCCCAATAGTAATATTTAGATGTTGTATATATACTCGTAGTTCGCATCTCAGAAAACTTTCATAGCGCCATTATAGACGTATGCGAATATTCGCTACAACACTACCCGAGCGAAAATTTCTGTGATCAAGATCTGTAAGAAAAATCTGTCGGCTTCCGAAACGTGACAGAAAAATTCTCCCAATAATGCCCGACTGTTGATGGGCAGCGACTAGCAAAGGTCTATTAACAAGCTTATTGGGAAAAATAAGAAGAGTAATTTTTTTATAGTATAAAGCGACGAGACGAGCAAAACGTTCACCGGACGCTAAGTACAACGTCTGCCATCTACAAATGGTATGTCAGCCAGAACTGTGTAACTGGCTCTGACAGCCCAGGTAGGTATCACCGTCTCATTCTCGACTCGTATTATTAGGGCAAATCCTTATTTCTTCGGAGGTAGGATTCCTTTGCTGGAATCAGGCATTCATCTAGGTATGTAGCAGTTAATTTGCCGTGACGCAGAAGTTTGCAAACATTGCTGTTTCGGCCTAAAAGGGCACTCACAGTCAATGTAATCACTGGGCATATAACATTTTAGAACTGATGTTTCATATTAAGGAGTGCAGTGTGGCGCCATACAGATGTTCTAGATGACATCTGTTATGGGCAGATGTCGCACTTACCACCTTGTGAACGGTTTGCACGTCTCGTCACTCTACTCTATAAAAAAAAAACGTATGTCCAGCAATTGATCGAAGGAAAATAATTGGCCGCCTGCTCTGCGCTCACGTGTAAAGTGCGCACATGATCGAGCGCGGCGTATATCTGCGCGTCGCTGTAGCGGCCCTCGGGGTCCAGGTTGTCCCGCAGCGTGGCGGCGAACAGCGCGGGCCGCTGCGGCAGCGCGCACAGCCGCGAGCGCCACGCGCGGAGCCCCGCCTGCTCTGCGCTCACGTGTAAAGTGCGCACCTGATCGAGCGCGGCGTATATCTGCGCGTCGCTGTAGCGGCCCTCGGGGTCCAGGTTGTCCCGCAGCGTGGCGGCGAACAGCGCGGGCCGCTGCGGCAGCGCGCACAGCCGCGAGCGCCACGCGCGGAGCCCCGCCTGCTCTGCGCTCACGTGTAAAGTGCGCACCTGATCGAGCGCGGCGTATATCTGCGCGTCGCTGTAGCGGCCCTCGGGGTCCAGGTTGTCCCGCAGCGTGGCGGCGAACAGCGCGGGCCGCTGCGGCAGCGCGCACAGCCGCGAGCGCCACGCGCGGAGCCCCGCCTGCTCTGCGCTCACGTGTAAAGTGCGCACCTGATCGAGCGCGGCGTATATCTGCGCGTCGCTGTAGCGGCCCTCGGGGTCCAGGTTGTCCCGCAGCGTGGCGGCGAACAGCGCGGGCCGCTGCGGCAGCGCGCACAGCCGCGAGCGCCACGCGCGGAGCCCCGCCTGCTCTGCGCTCACGTGTAAAGTGCGCACCTGATCGAGCGCGGCGTATATCTGCGCGTCGCTGTAGCGGCCCTCGGGGTCCAGGTTGTCCCGCAGCGTGGCGGCGAACAGCGCGGGCCGCTGCGGCAGCGCGCACAGCCGCGAGCGCCACGCGCGGAGCCCCGCCTGCTCTGCGCTCACGTGTAAAGTGCGCACCTGATCGAGCGCGGCGTATATCTGCGCGTCGCTGTAGCGGCCCTCGGGGTCCAGGTTGTCCCGCAGCGTGGCGGCGAACAGCGCGGGCCGCTGCGGCAGCGCGCACAGCCGCGAGCGCCACGCGCGGAGCCCCGCCTGCTCTGCGCTCACGTGTAAAGTGCGCACCTGATCGAGCGCGGCGTATATCTGCGCGTCGCTGTAGCGGCCCTCGGGGTCCAGGTTGTCCCGCAGCGTGGCGGCGAACAGCGCGGGCCGCTGCGGCAGCGCGCACAGCCGCGAGCGCCACGCGCGGAGCCCCGCCTGCTCTGCGCTCACGTGTAAAGTGCGCACCTGATCGAGCGCGGCGTATATCTGCGCGTCGCTGTAGCGGCCCTCGGGGTCCAGGTTGTCCCGCAGCGTGGCGGCGAACAGCGCGGGCCGCTGCGGCAGCGCGCACAGCCGCGAGCGCCACGCGCGGAGCCCCGCCTGCTCTGCGCTCACGTGTAAAGTGCGCACCTGATCGAGCGCGGCGTATATCTGCGCGTCGCTGTAGCGGCCCTCGGGGTCCAGGTTGTCCCGCAGCGTGGCGGCGAACAGCGCGGGCCGCTGCGGCAGCGCGCACAGCCGCGAGCGCCACGCGCGGAGCCCCGCCTGCTCTGCGCTCACGCCGTCCACAGTGATGCGCCCCGAAACCTTGCTTAGTCTAAGGGAAAAATAAATAAAATTATAATATACTCGTAATATAAATAGTTTTCCCTATTCTTTTTTGTCCCTGTGTGGGCAACTGTTTTTTTTTTACTGAGACACCTAAACCCTGACTGCATTATCACTTCTTCGAAAATTGGGCTTTTTCTAATCTGGTTTTACAAACCTAACAATATTATCATAATTTATAACTCCTCCTCTTTATCTTACTTAGACCTCTCACAAATAGAAAGGATCAACATGGTGGATTAGTTACAGCATGAGACATGTCGCACTAAAGGTACTGCTCCCCGTCACCGGCGTATCTATTTTCGGTCTAGTAATTTATTATAAGTCTGTTAGAACGTTGACTGTCCCTGCTCTTCAGAGTACCACTCCTTGTTTTTTGATAAACTGTGCACTGAAAACTGTGCTCCTTGTTTTTTGTAAAACGCATGGTGACGATGGGCTCACCACCTATCACACCAAGTGCATTATATTGTTTTGGTGTAACGTGGATTGTGGCAGTCATCTGTTTTTGCAGTGAGTGCCCAGTCTCTGACTACCCTTTATGGGATACAGTCGTGATCTTATGTATGTATGTATGTATGTTTATATGTCCATATTTCCGTAGAATTTAAATTAATTGTTTATTATATGTCGAAGATTACAATATTACAACGGTGGTGGCCGAAAACCTGCCAGGATTACATCAGTTGCATTTATAAAGATAACGCTGTATATAGACTAAATAGATATATAACAGGCGGCTTAAGAGACCGGGATGGTCTCATCCCAAAGGTGTCGTAAAAGTCGACAGATAGAAAATGAAAACCAGGAGATGGGCAGCAGTATGTTTCTGGAACGTCGTAATAAATAAACAGCGGTTGCCAACCCGCCTGCCAAGCAACTATGGCAAAATCCCCCAAATTACAGCCATAAACTTTTGTGGCAATCTATGTTCAGCACTGGGACTAGCGATAGGCTGAAATGGTGGCGATAATGTGGTAGCGGCTTAAGAGAATCTACCACTCCACCTCATCCCGTGGGTGTCGTAAAAGCCGACAGAGGGAAAATGAAAACCAGTAGATGGGCAGCAGCATCTTTTTGGAACATCACAATAAATAAACTGCCGTTGCCAACCCGCCTGCCGAGCGTGGCTACTATGGCAAAATCCCTCCAAAACGAGAGCTACTAACTTTTGTGGCAATCTATGGGGGAGGTCTATGTTCAGCAAGTGGACTAGTGATAGGCTGAAATGATGATGATGATGATGATAAGATCTTAACTATATAAAAGTTTGTAAGTACTCCTTAAATTTTCAAGAGGCGTACTACGCGTGTTCAATATATCTTGGGCGACTATTCCTACATCGTCTTAATCCACCACAGGCAGCATCCACGTCTGTGCGTTGATCTGCAGCTTGCAAGATGCTGTGTGACAAATTCACAGCATGTTCACCCGATAGGGGAATCCGCTACAACACGGCACTTATATTGCAATACTCGTCGTTACAGTCGATTCTTGTCACGTTTATAAACCTTAAATGGCCTTAACTGGTGGTAGGATTCCTATGCAGGAATCCGTCGTAGGTAGGTACCACCCCAGGGCCAAATATTCTGCCGTGAAGCAGTAGTGTGCAAACATTAGGTACTGTTATTCGGTTTGAAGGGCACTGAGAGCTAGCGTAATCACTGGGCATGTGAAACTTAAGAACTAATGTCTCAAGGTGACGGGCGCAGTGTCGTGCTACACAGAAATATTCTGAGTAACACAGCATCTGTTATGGACAGATGTTGCACTTTCCATCAGGTGAATGTTTTGCTCGTCTCGTTACTTTATCAAATAAAATAAAAAAATAAAACATACAAACAGTCACGCATTTTTCCCATATAAGGGGTAGGCAGAGGCCATCCACGTAGCGCACTTTTCGCCCCCGCGGGAAACGAGACGGGTGGCGAACCACGTCGCCGCCATTTTGATACGAGTCAAGAAATTCTTACTCCCCACGCGTGCGTTCCCACGAGCAGTATAGTGACAGCGTTGCATATACATATTATGTTATTCTGCACGAATAAAGGGCTGTCCGTACAATACCTTCGTCGCCTCTTACGACACCTCGGTAGGAAAGAGGTAGATACTATTCTACTCTGCTGGACTCCAATCGACTGTTACCTGAATAACGCAGCAATAAGCGAGCTCTTGCCGGCACCGGTTCTGCCGACTACAGCCACCTTCTCCGCAGCTTTGACCTTGAAGTTCACGCCCCGTATGGCGTACGCCGGCTCCTCTATTTTTGGAGGAGAGTCCGCCTGAGTTTGGTCTCTCTTTGGAGGTTTCTCGTACTCTAGAGATACGTCTTCGAAGACTATTTCTCCTAGAAAAAAATATTAGTAATGTAACAGCCTATATATAATAATAAATGTCCCACAGCAGAGCGCTACCCACCTCTCACGTTTGAGAGAGTCACGCAGTGGGCCTTGCGACAAACATAAAAACCTTCCTCCTCCATAAGTCAGTGTGGTGGCGGCTTAAGAGAATCTACCACCGCCTCTCATCGCGTAGGTGTCGTAAAAAACGACAGAGGGAAAATGAAAACCAGGAGATGAGCACCTCACCTTCCTGGAACATCTGAATGAATAAACTGCAGTTGCCAACCCGCCTGCCAAGCGTGGCAACTAAGGCAAATTCCCCCTAAAATTAGAGTCACCAACGTTTTTGTGGGCAGGCCTATGTTTAGCAGTGGACTAGTGTTAGGCTGACATGATGATGATGACGATAAGTTGTATACGGAACAAAAAAACAAGTTTGAGATCCTATGGACCGGTGCAAAAAATTGACAACGCCATGTTTTGTAAGTGTCTCAGTTGTGTAATGCTCTCTTATGCCCTCACCGCACGACCATTATAAGAACTTAATTTTTTTCTTACCATTGTTTGGCCATTTATCAAAGTCAAGACTAGGATGTTCCGCTTTCAACGCCTTGTCGTCAACATCTACAGGTTTCTCCGGCGGCAAATTAGTATATTCTAATATTCTTTCAACCTAAAAACAAATGACAGGTCAGACTCTCACATCTTCAAATTTAAAATAGACTCCGCAAAAGGATCAATTAGCCTCTTTCCTACTTGATTTCGTACCAGGGGGCTTACTGTGTGACTATTTTGGCGTATAAAGCTTATTCATTAGTTAATGGGATCAAATGAAACCGATCACGAAACCAACCAAATCTCCCTCCCTCCCTCTCCCTGGTCATCTGTTCCAGTTATCACGAGGCAAGACGTTCACCTGATGGTACGTGCCGTTCCTGTCTATATCAGGTGTGGTGTCACCCAAAAACTGTGTAGCACCTCCCGCGTAACACCGCATTGCGCAATAATTAAGTGTAATTGACACTAACAAAGTGAGAGAAAGAGAGAGAGAGAGAGAGTAACAGAGAGACAATGGAGTTTGCACACCACTCTTTGGCGGGAGAATAACTGGTACTGTGGTGATAACTGCCTAAGTAGGTTCTTGCAAAGGAATGATACCGCGAATAACTTTCAAACAACTTACAGAGAAGCGAAGCGAACCTACATCTTAATTTTTATTATAAAATAAGAATTAAGATGTATGTAATTAAGATATAGGTGTTAATTTTAATAGTTCTTATTTTAAGTAATTATAACAAACGTATATTATGCCCAGTAATCGCTTGCGCCTGCGCTGTTTTGATAGTGTCTATTTTAACTAATTATATTTTTTCTTTTTATTAAAGCCGTGGTAGCTCAGGGGCCTTGTGCTCGCCTTTAATTTCATAATAAGCGAGTAACCTGGGTTCGATCCCCTGTGCCAGCACCTCTAAAATTGTTCTACAATTTTAAGTGCTGATTTACCACGTGCTTAGCGGTGAAGAATAACATCGTAAGGAAACCTGCATGTCCGAGGAATAGAAATATTTCGAAGACATGTGAAGTCCGCCAACCCGCATTGGAGCAGCGTGGCGGATTCTTCCTAGCTCCTAAACCCTCTCAGAAATGAGAAGAGGCTTGTGCTCAGCAGTGGGACATTTATAGGCTGAAACTTTCTTTTTATATTTTTTCTAGCTCCGACAGAATATCAGCGCTGCAGTAACATTGTAGCTGTAGCAATATGCTGAGTCGGTTGCTTTTTCGTTGCTGCATTCCAGTGGCCTTGTATACTTTGTGATACTTTTAGCTACATCTCATATATGTGCGTGTATGTATGCCTATATGCATCCACATGTATGTATATATTTCTATACTTTTTATTTTTTTTATTTTTTCGTCTTTTATTATCAATATTTTTAGGTTAAGATGCTAGTGTTTGTACTTTTAATTGTTAACAGTTTTTGCAGCTGCGAATAAAAAATGTTCCATTCTATTCAATTCTAATTCTTCTTCAGGGAATGCATGTAAGATTCAACGGACAACAGCGGATCACTTATCTTAGTGTGGATTAAATATCGGGTGTTAGTCTCCATTAGTTAGTTATCCATTGTAAGTGCCATAGTTTTCCATAACTATTACAGCGGTTAGCAACAACTTTGTAATGCAGTCACTTGCGTAACGTCGTCACGCCGGCGACCGCGTGGCCTGGTGATTAAACCTGACCACCACGCCGCGGGTCCTGGGCTCCAGTCCCAGCCGGAGTCGACATTTGTGCAAAAGCACAGATTGTTGGTTTTCGGGTCTGGTTGTGTTGTGATTGTCCTTGTGTCGCTGATACTGCATCCTAGGTTACCTACGATCTTATCGCATGTGCGAGCTTTGAGTGTTTACTTGTAGCAGTGTAATATCAACGTTGTCACTGAGATATCAGTTATTAAAACACGACCCCTGTTGTTTTTGTCGACTTTTTTGTTTTTGTAATAAATATTACGATTAAAAATACTGTATAGTTAGTCCGGATTTTGGCGCCACACCCTGTGTATAAATATCGTGTGATCACCAAACGGCCTCAGAAGACCAGCGCCGGTTGCTTACAGCCAGCATATGAGTTGGGATCGATTTGTGACGACATGCTTTTTTTTATTGTATATTATGATGCAACGAGCAAAACGTTCACCTGATGGTGAGTGCAACGTCTGCCCATAACAAATGCTGAGTCACACAGAACATTTCAGTGTGACACTTCACTGCGCACATCGCCCTGAGACATCAGTTCTTAAGTCTCATATGCCCTGAGTATTATGTAAATGGTGTGTGTTTTGTAATATCAAAGTTGTCGTAATGAATAAATGTATTTTCTTTCTTTCTTCTTCTTTCCTGCCTGCAAAATACTGCTTGGCGACCCAAAATTCGGTGGATTGTGGATAGCCCTACAGTGGTGGTGTCTACATTGGCGAACTCTTGCATAGGAGTCTTACCACCAGTGGTCAAAAATTAACCTAAAGTAGAATAGATTATCGCCGTGTGGTGGCGGCTTAAGAGAATCTACCACCCCATCTCATCCCGTGGGTGTCGTAAAAGTCGACAGAGGGAAAATTAAAACCAAAAGATGGGCAGCAGCATCATTCTGGAACATCTGAAAAAATAAACTGCGGTTGCCAACCCGCCTGCCAAGCGTGGCAACTATGGCAAATCCCCCCCAAAATGAGAGCTTGTAGTTCTAATTTTGGGGGCACTTTTGTGGCAATCTATGGGGGAGGCCTATGTTCAGCAGTGGACTAGTGATAGGCTGAAAAGAAGAGAAGAAGAAGAAGAAGAAGAATAGATTAAGACTTACCGACGTCATTTGATTCTCGACTTCTGCCGTTTGCCTCATTCCGTACTGACACATCCCCACCAGTCCGATTACTTGCGTTATCGCCAGACCGACGTTTCCGCCCATGGTGTCTAAAACACAAAACATTCATTTAACACACATGCTAGAAAACGATTTAACGGTTTCGATGAAATTTACAAGTTTTAAACAATAGAATAGAATAGCACCTACCTCTTCCCTGCCGAGTTGCAAAAAAAAAAAAACAACATATACATATATAGCGTATCAATACTCACCGTCACTAGCGAACAAGAAGAAACTGAACGTGACGAACGCGAGGTAGAGACAGCAGACCATGTCCATCCAGAAGCCGAAGGCCCTGTTGGTGTTGAGCACCAGCGTCCAGGCCGAGCTGTGCAGGTCCTGCAGCTTGTCGAACTCGCGGGCCAGGGTTCGTTGCCGCTCGCCGCACGAACGGATCGTCGTCAGTCCCGATACCGTCGCCGCCGCGTGGTTCAGGCTTTGACTGCGAGCTGGTGACAGAAGGAAAGTGAAATTAACTGAGTAGAGTAGAGACAACCAATGTGACATATGAGGTAAGCAGAGAACACTCACGTAGCCCACTTTATATATTTATTTATATACATATATATATATATATATATATATATATATATATATATATATATATATGTATATGTGTGTGTGTGTATAAAAAAATTTGGAAGTGTTTATAATTCATACTGCATTTATATTTTCTATGTTACTGCTACTGCTACTGTTTATACTTATTTTTTTTTAAGTAATAATCATGATTAAGTTCTGGGAACCTTTAAAAATTCATCAGCCCATTTCACTGCGTCCCCGGTTTATTTTGTACTCTAAAAAAGACATATAAAGTCTATTATTGAATCTTTGTTTTTATAAGAAGATTTCTTGGTGACTTAATATTAATCTGGTGGCATACAGAATTTTTTCTGGTACAACATTAGTTATGGGCAGACATTGCACTTAACATCAGGTGAATATTTTGCTCGTCTCGTCACTTCTATAGATAAATCACTGTGAGAGGGTGAAGAGGGGGCAGGTCGGTATTTGATAGATTCCAGCAGCCACCTAAAGGTATCGCTGTAAATCAAACCTGAACTTACCTATAGCTTCTATCCTTTTCAGTTCGCGACTGGTGTTGAGGAAGAGATTCCTCAGCAGATGCAGAAGGAATGCAACCACAGCAGTAGGCAGAAGCAGCCACCAATTCACCAAACATACAACAACCAGGATCGACACCACCTCTAGGAAGAACTGGAATACAAAAGTAATATATTTAATAAACATGAATAAATATGCGTTTAAGCCTGCAATCTTTACTTTAACCTTAACGTATTGCGCTACTGGCAAGCTAAAATATACGATATACTTTTATTTTAACTTACCCCAAGACAGTCCACCAACGCAACGGGTAACAAAGTGTCCACCTGTCCCATGTCTTTGGAGAAACGGTTCAGGATACGACCGGACGGGTTGTGGTGGAAGAACCACATCGGTGCGTTCGTGACTCCTCTACAAATATAGAAGACATGACTCATTAAACAAAGCATAAAATACCATCATCATCATCATTTCATCCTATCACTAGTCCGCTGCTGAACATAGGCCTCCCCATAGCCGTCTTCCAGTTAACAAAAAAAAATTGTAGCTCTCATTTTGGTGGGATTTTGCCATAGTTGCCACGTTTGGGTGGCTACCGCGGTTTAATAAGTCCCAGAATGACGCTGCTGGCCAATAGTCCCTCTGTACACTTTTACGATACCCACGGGATGAGTCGGGGTGGTAGATTTTTAAACCGAAAACTACCTGACCCCGGAGAATCAGGTATAGCCATAGAGCAAAGGCGAGCAGACCAAAGACCAAGGTAGGTAAACAAATGAGCGTACCACCTTTTTTTGTTTTGATTTACCCCCCCGCTCGTCGCCTCTGCCATCGCGCTCTCAGGCATTCGTAACAGTCCGTTCAATTATGGCGCTTGCTAGAAACCTACGGCTTCGACAAAACTTCGATCCCTTTTAGACCGAATCCGAAGGTTTGGCCGAAGGTTCAGACGGATACTTTGTATATAAATAAAATGATATGGGTTTGCCGTATTGCGCGCAGCACGCAAAAACTATTGCACAGATTTCGATAAAATTTTTTTTGTTTTACTTCTTAAACCTCGGTCCTTATCTATTTTCATCCATACTATAATAACTATACTAATATTAAAAATGCGAAAGTAACTCTCTCTGTCCCTCTCACTATTTGTTAATACTTCACGGCTCAGCCGAACCATCTTGACGAATTTTGGCACAGAGATAGCTTTGCATCCTTGAGACGGACATAGTAGACGGAGATACTATTGCTCCGGAAAATCAAAAAGTTCCCACGGGATATTTGAAAACCTATATCCAAGCGGACAAAGTCGCGGGCATCAGCTAGTTAACGATAAACAGATTTCTAGCAAAAATGTTTCACCTGAACATATTGTCGTGCAGCGTGATGGAAGCCTTGATGCAGGTGTTGTAGAAGACGACGAGCTTGTTCCACGTGAAGAAGATGCAGATGCCGATGAGACTCGCGTAGATGTACACGCACTGCTCCCGTGTCAAGTGGAAATAGTTCGTCGGGATGTCTTGGAAATCTGTGATTTTTATCATGAATCCTCGTGAGATTAACTAAAACGCCTGATTCTATTAACTATATTAAATTTGTTAGCACGGCCGAACAGGCAAGACTCTACATTAAACTGACAAAACTAAAATAGCAGCTCTTTCACCGGGCCGCTCACTCGCCGGTTTACTGTCGTAGAGTCAATATCACTTGATAATGCCTCGTTTTGAGGTGAAACACGTGTCGTGTTCTCGACTTCAGTGGTGTGTATTGCCTAGTGTTAGTGTTGGAGTGGTGGAGGGTATCCGGTGGCGGCTCCCGGTGGTGGTATTGGTTTTCTTGATCTCGCTGTTGAGGGAGGGCGGGCGATGCTCTTCAAAACTAGGCAATACACACCATTTTACATTTTGCATGCGAACTTTAGCAAATTAACTTTCTCTCCTTACTAAAACACTTTTTGCATTATTTCGCCTATCTCCAAAACCCATTAATTGATTTCGGTGAAGTTTTCACAGCTAAATAAAATAGATTAGCCAAGGTACAAGTAATGAAAGTCTTTTAACAGTAAGTCAATTTGAATTTTAGGAATTTATATATACATAAGTCACGTCTCTTTCTTATCTCACACCTTTCGCTTCTTCTCCTTTCATTAGTGTTTTCATACAAGCTCGTCGATCGCGGTTACTTTTGACGTGGCCTTTTCTTAAAACGACTTCGATCGGATCGTGATACGTTCGCCTACGTCGACCCTTACCGACTTGCCCATTAACACTCGTATCATAAATCTGTTTCGTCACGTCTTCTCTCACTTAACTGGTGGTAGTATTCCTATGCAGGAATCCGTATAGGTAGGTACCACACAAGGCCAGTTATTCTGTCGTGAAGCAGTAGTGTGTAATCATTACTGTGTTTCGGTCTGAAGGGCACTGAGAGCTAGCGGTATCACTGGACATATACTTAAGAACTGATGTCTCAGGATGACGGGAGCAGTGAGGTGCAGCATTTGTGTTAATTTGCCCATAAGGCAGACGTTGTACTTACTATCAAGTGAAAGTTTTCCTGGTATAGTCACTTTATCCAATAAAAAAATCATCGTCTCTATGTGTCCAAAATATCTAAGCATCCCTTTCTCTATCTTTGTCACTACATCTTCTACCGCACCGCAACGACCTCTTATCACGCTGTTCCTCACTCTGTTCGTTAAAGTCACTCCAGCTATATTTCTCAAACTCTTCATTACCACAACTTTAAACTAACTTTCATGCTTCTTCTGCCAGACCCAACATTCACTACCATACATAAGTGTGGGGACAGCCTTCTATGTCGCTAGTCGTGCCTTTTTAGATACGTTCTGGCTACACCTAAAGTTATGCAGAGCCTCATAGAGTCGATTTTCTGCCAACACACTTCGCTCAATATCACCGGCGCCTTCCGTTGCTCGTAAACGTTGAACACGTTGAACCTAAGAACAAAATCTTTCACTTGTTCTACGTGTCCTAACCATTCTTTTATCTATCTTTGTCACTACATCTTCTACCACAGCTAGCCCCAACCCTTCTTTGTATTATTTTAATATTATTTCTAAGCAAGCGATGCGTTGGGAAAAGCTAATTAGAAATGAAAGATGCTTATGATTAAGATGACCTTCTGGTAAACTTCGATTATCATCGTATACCGTTGGTCGAAAGTATTCGCACCCGTGACGTAATAAGAGCGCTAGATGACTATGGAAGGCGCGAATATTGTTGCGCAGATTGACCGTTAGCTCTCGTTGTACATGACGGGACGTGTAACACACTAATTTCCTTTTAAATATGAAAATTTACAACAAAAAGATCGATAAAAAGAATATCTAAATACCTGGTGGTGGAGCGACAGACGAGTCATTTGTTAGATTCATTCTAGCTAAATTGTAGGCGCTGTTTCTTTCTTCAATATTCACCCTGAGAAAGTCATTACACTTTAAAATGATCTTTTCTCATTGTCAACGACTATAATACAATAGATTTTTTATAAGTAATTAAAAGAGCCGTGGTAGCTCAGGGGCTAGGCGCTCGCTTTAAATTTCATAGTACGCGAGTGACCTGGTTACGATTCCCGGTGCCCGCACCACTAAAATTGTTAATTGCAATTTTTAGTGCTGACTTACCCCGTGCTCGGCGGTGAAGGAAAACATCGTGAGGTAACCTGCATGTCTGAGGAATAAAAAATATTCCGAAGACATGTGAAGTCCGCCAACCCGCATTGGAGCAGCGTGGCGAATTCTTCCTAGCTCCAAAAACCCTCTCAGAAATGAGAGGAGGCCTGTGCTCAGTAGTGGGGCATTTATTGGCTGAAACTTTACTTTTACTTTTAATGAAAATTTACACAAAAGCCGTGGTAGTCCAGGGTCTGGCTTAAATTTAAAAGTATGCGATTTAGATCCGCGGTACCTCAAAAATTGTTTCTGTAAGTGCCGATTTACCACGTGCTTAAAGCAAACCATAGTGATTCCGTAACGGCTTTAAACTGTCTCGTGGAAGAGAACGTAAGTATCAAATCTTCAAAGATCGTATGATAACGCCTCAATTCATTTTGTGCTGCAGACTGCACACTGCAGACGACCCGTTTAGTGCTGAAAGGGCGTGGCGCTACGACGTGGAAGCTTCGGAAAAACGTGCATGGTATTAGATCAGCAAGAGCACCGTCGTGTCTGTCAGTCGGTCGATATGATGAGACGAACAAAACGTTCACCTGATGGTAAGCAAATGTCACGCATAACTTTTAACTGGAAAGTTCCTGTATGGCCACACTGCACTTGTTGCATTAGATTCCGGCGTAGGACTCCTTCCAACAGTACATCATCATCATCATTTCAGCCTATCACCAGTCTGAACTGCTGTACCCTGCTGGTTAGGCCTAACCCATAGTTGGCACGTTTGGCAAGCGGGTTGACAACAGCATTTTATTCTTTCAGATGTTCCAGATGCTGCTGCCCATCTCTTGGTTTTTATCTTCCCTCTGTCGACTTTAACGACACCCACGGGATGAGATGGGGTGGTAGATTCTCTTAAGCCGCCACCACACGAACAGTACAACAGACAGGTAAAACTTGTGGCTGCTAGAAAAAAATTACGCCTATAAAAATTGTAAATGTAACATTTGTGATGTATGTTTTTCTCCCGCTGAAACTTAAGTCCTTATTTAATATTTTATACATACCACTCTTTAAGCCACACATCAGTAGAAGAGTAGAAGACTTGTGCCAGTATGAACAGCGTGAAAAGCAAGGTCATGGACCACACGCTGCCTCCGCTCTTGATATACGACAGGTAAACGCTATTGTCCACGGACCCCTTGTTTTGATTTTCACCTGGTAGGAAATGGAAGAAATTACTAAAATGAGTGGGTAATTTGTGGACGAATGAGATGTCACCAAAACCTAACTTGGAGAGTATTTACCGTGAACACACTTGACAGGATCGACGATCTCAGTAGATCGAAACTGATGATGATGATGATGTTTTTCCTTGCCGTTTTCGACAACGGCTGACAACTTGAAATTTTCTCGAGAGCTATCAACTGCGCAGGAGATATTATATAGTGCCACAGGTGTACGCGCAAACACAGAGACACACACTCATCTCAACCTACTCGCGCCCGATGTAACGCTGATGCTATAAGATCCGAGGTAGTCTAGGATGCAGTGTCAGAAACACGGGGACAATAACAACAGAACCAGACCTGGAAACCAACAATTTGTTTAAGGACACATTTTGGCTCCGGCTGGGATTCGAACCCAAGACCTGCCTGAAGTCTACTCCGTACACCAGGCCACGCGGTCGCACTAGATCGCACCTAAGACGCTGCACAATAACCTTATATGTATATAACATTATATGGGTATACTAACGGACCCGACATACGTTGTCCTGCCCGAACTTTGGCTTGTCTGCTGTAAACAGATTCAGCAAACGATTTTTCGATATTCGCACTTATCGATAAACTATATACTGAGTGACTTTTATCATTTTCCTAGAACTCTATCGCAGCGCCACCTAATCTGTTCCAATTCTGAGTCTAAACCATCCAGGGAACCACACAAACACACACAAAAACATTCATCAACAGTCGGTACCAGACGTTTAGGAGGAGTTCAGTGACATATACAGGCACAGAAGAATTATAGTATATATAAAGATAGGTACATATGGTATACCTTTTCTAGATTCCAACATCATCTAACCGCAGATGCGGCTATGGCGCGGCTAAGGTAGTTATTAAGAAGAATAATGCCCAGACCTTGATAATGAGATCTTGAATCTCAGTATCAAGGTATTGAAGAAGTCAAGGATCATCTTGACCATTATAGCAAATCCTTCCAACTTCGGAGAGGCGGCCAGAACTGTAAGTGCTAATGTTGTTGATTGGATGTAACAACAGACAATTTAAACTTAACAACTGATGACTCAGGATGACGAGCGCAGTGTGGTGCCACAGAGAAATGTTCTGGGTGACGTCTGCCCATAACAAACTGCACTTGCCATCAGGTGAACATTTTGCTCGTCTCGTCACCACCCGACAAAAAAAAAACATAAGTAAAAAGTAAAGTTTCAGCCTATAAATGTCCCACTACTGAGCACAGGCCTCCTCTCATTTCTGAGAGGGTTTTGGAGCTAGGAAGAATCCGCCACGCTGCTCCAATGCGGGTTGGCGGACTTCCCATGTCTTCGAAATATTTTTTATTCCTCAGACATGCAGGTTTCCTCACGATGTTTTCCTTCACCGCCGAGCACGTGGTAAATCAGCACTTAAAATTGCAATTAACAATTTTAGTGGTGCTGGCACCGGGAATCGAACCCAGGTCACTCGCGTACTATGAAATTTAAAGCGAGCGCCTAGCCCCTGAGCAAAACATAACTTACCTTCATACTTGGGATCCAAATTGTCCATATCCATATTAAAGGACAGCTGTGACGCCTCGGACATCGAACGCTGCGAGCGAAGTTTGTGGATGTGTTCCTGCGGGCAACGTAGTATTCAATTACAACATATATTTATGGTAACACCATATAGTGCATACGATTCATGTAGACTTAATCCGAGGTTGGGCCCTATGTCATTATTACAGTTATTTACTAACGACTAATTATAATTAAAAACTATTACGATGAATTATAATTAAAAAAAAAATATAGTTCCTCCAGCCTTCGCTCTACTACAATGTCTCAAATCCTAATATTTTTTTTTCTACTTTGTGTGGCTCTTTTGAGTAGTTACATGAATTCTTCCAAGCAAAGTCAGGGGCCCAGTTTGGTAATTTTAGCGCTAAAAACGAACAACTGATGAAATTCCTAATAATCATCATCATCATCATCATTCCAGCCTATCACTAGTCCACTGCTGAACATAGGCCTCCCTCATAGTTTGCCACAAAAGTTTGTAGTTCTCATTTTGGGTTCTCATTTGATTTTGCCACAGTTGCCACGCTTGGCCGGAGGCTTGCAACCGCAGTTTATTTATTCAGATGTTCCAGGAATATGCTGCTGCCCTTCGCTTGGTTTTTATTTTCGCTCTCTCGACTTTTACGACAACCACGGGATGAGAGATGGGGTGGTAGATTCTCTTAGGCCTCAACCACACGGCGAGAAATTCCGAATACGATACTGAAAATACAGGCTCTAGAACTTCCGTATTCTACACAAATTATAATTAGAAATTCTAGTTCATATCTTGTATTACAAAACGAATTTCTGGTTACATTCTAAATAGCCCTAATGAAAACCCGAAATCGAAAAACATTGAACTAACGCTTTTTTGAACGTCCGCTTGGTGTTCGGTTGCCATGGGCACGGAGTACACCTGGCGGAATAAACGAAACTAGACTATTTAAATGAAACTAAGTTTACGGATTTTATCGCGTTTAATTTTTACTTTTAAAAAAGTTTCATTTAAATGTGTAGTGTTCGCGTAAATATAAGAAATCATTATGAGACTAGACTATTCGAAATTCAATCCAATATACATACATACAGTCCCACCTTTACCTTTATCATACAGCCACTCAGTTCTTACTTCCCATTGCGTTCCCACGAGCAGTATAGTGATTTACGCACTAATAAAGGCTGTCCGTAAATTACCTTAGTCGACTCCTACGACACCTCGGTAGGAAAGAGGTAGGTGCTATTCTACTGTGCGGGACACCTATCAGCTTTACCAGCGGGGCTATTGCGTATCCAAAGTGAAGAACACTTATAAAAGTGTTGAACGTATATCTGTCAAATAACTGTCTGAATAATAGCTGTGATTAACATAAACGACGTCATATGAAAAATAATCGTCATTTTCGTTACAGTAATCCAGTATGAAAGCAATTATTTGAAGATATTCGTTCTTGTGGTAGGATTCCTATGCAGGAGTCCGTCTAGGTAGGTACCACCCCTAGGGCCAGTTATTCTACCGTGAAGCAGTAGTGTGCAAACATTACTGTGTTTCGGTTTGAAGGCTCTGCTCACAGTGCGAGCTAGCGTAATCACTGGGCATATGAGACTTAGAACCTATGTCTCAGGGTGATGGGCACAGTGTAGTGTCACACAGTAATTTTCTGGGTGGCATTTTATTTGTTATGGGCAGACGTTGCACTTACCATCAGGTGAACGTTTTGCTCGTTTCATCACTTTATGGAATAAAAAAAAGTCTTCTATAAATGATCACTCACTTTACTTTGGATACGTAATAGCCCCGCAGGTCATACTTATGAAATTACTACATTATCATAGATCCTTAAAACGTGTGCAAAGAATTTTGCCTTTTTTAAATGCACAGGGTCGCAAACGAACACTCAATCTTCGTGATGATAAGTGGTCATATTGGCCACTTACCATCACGAAATTTTTACATCCATTATTTGTGAAGAATAAAAAGAAAGGTATTATTACGCCAGGTGTGGAGGAGCAATACTACGGTGAAATGCCTCGTTGCTAATAGGTCGGAGAAAAAGTCTTTTCGAATATAGTATGTATAAACTTGTAATAAAATCTCTTTGCTGTACTGTTTGTATATGCGTTTTGATGATATTTAAAAGGTTATATTTCAAAAAAAGAAACAAATTAGTAAAATGTTGTTTCCAGCTGTTTTCATTTGTTGTTCTTTCTATCAAAATGAGTCAAAACCTGATAAAGAAATTCGACACATTTTAAAATTGTATTACAAAAAAGAAAGAAATGCAACGCAAGCCGAGAAAAATTTGGGACGTTTAGGGACCTAATGCAGTGTCAGTAAGAGTAGCACAAAGTAGGTAAAAGCGTTTTCAATCCGCTGAATTTTTATGTCAAAGATGCACGAGATGGTCGAGGTCAAAGGTCGGTCAGAGCTTCACAGACTTGTGCCAAAACCCGGGTTAACTCACAATAAGGTGATGCCGTTTGTATGGTGGGATTGGAAGAGGCGTTGTTCATTATGAGCTTTTACCGTCGGGTAGAGCCGTCGATTCGGATCTCTTCTGCCAACAACTGATGAGAATAAAGCAAGAAGTTGAGAGAGAGCGGCCGGAATTGATCAATAGAAAGGGTGTGGTCTTTCATCACGACAACGCTAGACTACACACATCTTTAGCCACTCAGCTTGGCTGGGAGGTGTTAATGCATCCGCCATATAGCCCTGACCTTGCACCTTCAAATTTCCACCTGTTTCGGTCTCTTCGGAATTCTTTACGTAGTGTCAAATTAACATCAAGAGAGGACTGCCGAAACTACTTGTGGCGTTTTTTTTGCTCAGAAGTCCCAAAATTTCTAGAGCAACGGGATCATGTCACTACCTTCAAGATGTAAAAAAATCATCGCACTTAAATAAAATGGCACTCATAGACTGTAGTTAAAGGTTAAAAAAAATGACTTCGAGTTTTCATAAAATTATGCGAAGAAACTTTTTGCCCAACCTAATAGAACAGTCTGCCGCAACATTGCTCTACCGTCTATCATGTAACAAAACCGTCAGCATAAAGATTTGCCTTTTAATCAATAAAAATTAAGTAAAATAACTTACAATACTTTCATGCTTCTCATAGGCGACTTTCTGTTTCTGCTTCTCTTCTTCCACGCGCTCACCCATTTCTATGAGTTTCTCGAATTCGGGAACTCCGTGCTGGAGCTCATGGTATGTTCCTTGCGCGATTATCTGTTTTAGAAAACGATATAATTCGTCAATACGAGTTACCAAAATTTATGTCTTTTCTCTTCTCTGACTATTCGGATATACATACGTACGCCACGCCTTTTTCCCCATAAGGGGTAGGCAGACACCACACCCGTAGCCCAGTTTCGCCCACGGGAAACGAGACATGACGGGTGGCGGTATAGTGACAGCATTGCATATTATGGCATTATTCTGCACGAATAAAGGCTGTCCGTACAATACCTTGGTCGCCTCTTACGTACACCTCGGTAGGAAAGAGGTAGGTGCAATTCTACTCTGCCGGACACCTATCGGCTACTTATTACAATCATTAACAATTCTTCCAATTTAAATAAAACTAATTTTTACGGATTTCATCGCGTTTAATTTTAAATATTTATAACCCGACGTTTCAAATGCTTTACAGCACACATGGTCATGGGAGGACTGAGGTGACAGATGTCCCGATGTCGTAGTTAATCCGGGGTACCTTCAGCTTTTAATTATTATTTTTAGTCCGATCTACGCAGAAAGAGCTTACTGTGTCTTGAAGCCTTGCAGTGGTATGCTTGGTTTTTGATTTAATTTTATTAATTATTGGATCCCAAGCCAGGTGGTAATACCCAACCATCTTCTCTATTGAAATTAGGATGTTTTTTTAATTTCCTCTAGCCTCGCGAATCTTCCTTTTCAAATTAAACGCGATAAAATCCGTAGAAATTAGTTTTATTTAAATGTGTAGTATTCGCGTAAATAGAAAACATAATTCTTACAATTGTTAATCAATACAAGTTGATACTGTGGTATGTATTACCTACACAACATAAGTTTAATCATAATTGATCTGGGAAATTTATGTCCATAGAACACAACCTACAATGGGAAATCCAAGTGAGGGAAATATTTTTTCACGGTATTTATTTACGAGTGTGTGTGTGACGAGACGAGCATAACGTTCGCCTAATGGTAAGTGCAACCTGCCCATAACAAAACACATTGCGCCTGACACCCAGAGACATCAATTATCAAGTGTCATATGTCCAGTGATTACGCTAGCTCTCAGTGCCCTTCAGACCGTAACACAGTAATGTTTGCACAGTACTGCTTCACCTACCTACACGGAATCCTACCATTAGTTTTTTTTTCATATTTTTTTAACTTTAACAATATACTCACACGACCAGCACGCACAACGCATACGTTGTCTGCGTGCCGTGCGTATTGCACGTGATGTGTTACAAGTACTGTCGCCTTGTCGCGTAGAAATCCACGGATACAATCCTCATATATCGCTTGTGCTACCTGAAATTAAAAAAATGGTATTTAAAATACTACAATACCTAATAACATAAACCAAATCAACATAAAACACTGTGACATACAGATATGAAAAAAAGGAATTATGACATTTACGTTGAAAATAATATTTATATATCATAAGCAATAGGTAACTTAGCAAGGTTTCTTGTGGTAACACAGGAAGTTTCCTTGTAAGTCACCAAATCTTAATTATTACAAACGAAATCAACGTAAAAAACTAAAACACACAGATATACATCATTTAAGGAATTGTGACATTAACGTTAAAAATCATATCAGTGTATCATAAATTAAAAGTTCCAACGCGGGTTCCAGATGTGGAGGATCATACATCTTCCCTGCTGGATCTTCTGCTGACCTCTAATCCGGACGGCTATGTGGTCTCCGTCGACGCCCCTCTGGAATCTTCGGACCACTGTCTGATCCGGAGTACAGTGCCTATCATGTGCCCAAGGCGATCGCGATCTGCAGGTTCGCGCCGTGTATGGCACTACAAGTCGGCGGATTGGGATGGGATGCGGTCTTTCTTTGCATCCTACCCATGGGGGCGGGTTTGCTTCTCGCTGGATGATGCCGACGTCGTCGCGGGGTCTGTCGCTGATGTGGTGATTCAGGGAATTGAACTCTTTGTTCCATCTTCTTTGGTGCCCATCGGTGGTAGATCCCAACCTTGGTTGGGTGGCACCTTCAGAATGGCATCTCGCCAAAAGCAGCAATGTTACCGGGCATGGGCTTATGCATCGGCGTCACGGGATTCAAAAACCAGCGACATTAAGAAGAAGTACAACTCTGCTTCCAGGTCCTTTAAAGGAGTAATTGCTACGGCAAAGTCGGAGCACATTGGCAGAATTGGCGACAAACTAGGTCGCCTTCCTTCGGGAACCCGTGCACAACATAAGTTCATTATGGTCTCTCGCCAAGGCTGTACAAGGGAATTTCTGACAGCCATCACTTCCATCTCTGCACAGGGAGGACGATTCGCTGACCCATGACGCAAAGGAGAAAGCCGATCTTCTGGGCTCTCTTTTTGCGTCCAACTCGACTCTTGACGACAGGGGGAGCTCACCGCCGACCATCCCGCGGTGTGAGTGCTCTATGCCAGACATCAGGTTTTGGCAAAGCTCAGTGCGCAAAGCACTACTCTCCTTAGATATCAACAAGTCGAGTGAGTCTGATGGCATCCCGCCTATTGTGCTGAGGATGTGTGCTCCAGAATTGGCACCAGTTTTAACGCGTCTTTTACTGTACTCCTATTCTCTAGGCGTCGTCCCGAAGTCATGGAAGACGGCTTTGGTGCACCTGATCCCTAAAAAAGGCAATCGCTCAGATCCGTCCAACTACAGGCCGATTGCCATCACCTGCTCTCCAAAATAATGGAGTCCATTATGAACTGCCAGCTCTTGAGGTACTTAGAGGAGCACCAGCTGATTAGCGACCGCCAGTACGGTTTCCGTCGGGATCGTCAGCTGGTGATCTTCTAGTGTACCTCACTCATCGATGGGCGGAGGCAGTCGAGAGCAAGGGGGAGGCCCTGGCAGTTATCTTGGACATAGCGAAGGCCTTTGATCGGGTCTGGCACAAAGCGCTTCTTTCGAAGCTGCCTTCTTACGGGCTTCCCGAGAAGTTTTGCAATTGGGTCACCAGTTTTCTCACAGACCGGAGCATAAAGATCGTAGTTGACGGTGCATGCTCGGACTCTAAGTCTGTGAATGCTGGTGTCCCACAAGGCTGTGTGCTATTACCAACCCTGTTTCTTCTGCATATCAATGATATGTTACAAATTAAAATGACAGCACTGGTGATGCCGTATACACCGGTCGTGCTCATATTTCTCGGGAACACGTGGACGAGTACCGGAACAAACTTGTGTCCGAAGTAGAGATTTTGTTAGACAAAATCTCGGATTGGGGCCGACTAAATTTAGTCCAGTTCAACCCTAAGAAGACACAGGTTTGCGCGTTTACCGCTAAAAAGAAACCCTTCGTCGTATCACCTCATTTTGAGAGCGCTACCCTAGTTGCCTCAGCCAGTATCAGTATTCTTGGCGTCGACATATCGAGTGACGTTCAGCTTCGCGGTCACCTGGAAGGGAAAGCCAAATTGGCTTCCAAAAAGCTTGGCATGCTCAGTAGAGCGCGACAGTACTTCATGCCGGCCCATCGCTTACAACTTTATAAGGCGCAGGTTCGGCCGCACATGGAGTACTGTTCTCATCTCTGGGCGGGGGCGCCCCAGTGTCAGCTACTTCCATTTGACCGCATTCGACGCGACGACCATGTTCTATCTGATCGGCTTGATCCCCTGGCTTTGCGAAGAGATGTTGCATCCCTTTGCATTTATTATAGGATCTACCATGGGGAGTGTTCCGAGGAGTTGTTCGGATTAATTCCAGCCGCTGATTTTCACCATCGCACATTGCGGCACAACGCAAAATTCCATCGTCACCACCTTGACGGTTGGCATTCCAGCACCATGCGTTTTTCGCGCAATTTTTTGCCACGCACAAGCACTTTATGGAATATGCTGCCGCCAGCGGTTTTTCCGGACCGATATGACTTAGGGACCGATATAACAAGAAAAGAGCCTATGCCTTTCTCAAAGGCCGGCAACGCATCTGCTATTCCTCTGGTATTGTAAATGTTCATGGGCGGCGGTGATCACTTACCATCAGGTGAGCCGCTTGCTCGTTTGCCCCCTATTCCATAAAAAAAAAGTAACTTAGGGAGGTTCCTTGTGGTACCTTTGGTTTCCTTGTGCGACACCAAAACTATTTATATTTATAATTTATATATATATAATTTTTTTAAACTATTCAATTCCGACCTTTTATTACACTTTACCTTTATTTAAATAGCGCTAGATTCAAAAAGGTTAACCGTTCAATCGGTGTTGACAGTATGCTTAAAAATTTAAATTAATTATTTAAATAAACAATACAAATATGGAAAAGAGATATAATTACTTAATTTTGTTTTCCCTTTGGAAAATTAAATTTATTTATCTGAGAGTCACGTGATTGAAATCGACAATCAGAAAAAGTGACGTCAATAAATATTTACCGTAATGACAACATAACCTCAAAGTACGTTGAGTTAAAATAGAGTTATTAACTAGAAATAAAGTCTTAGGTATAGCAATTGTTTGTTCCTTACATCGAAATGATTTTCACAAAAATAATGACTTTGCTAATACATATCTTACATTCAATCGAGCAAGTTTCACACTTATTTTGAACATCTGTTTAACCGGGACATGAATAAACAACTTTGTGGGAGTAATAGTAGTATTACCGCAGGAAGGCACAGCACAGCAATGATAGTAACACTCATAATTAAAATTCGAGCAAAATAAACTTTGTAAATAATAACCTTGGTTTTATTTCTGAAATTTATGATGTCACACACGGTCACGTGATCATAATGGCGCGTTTTCACGGCATTTTCTAAATTTAAATTAATTTTTTTATTGCATTTTTATTGCATTTTTTTTACTTTGGCCAGCGAATCAGCCTCGCGATACAGCGTGGCTACTCGGCAAGCTTGCTGGGACACGCTGCCCACAGACGGCAGGCGATTTGGCCAGCATTTTTTATCTAGTTTAGTTTTTAAATAAGTGCTTTCTTTTTTTTAGTAATGTTTTTGATAATTCTTGGAATGAAGTATATTAAAAAAATTCATGTAATAATAAAAAAATACTATTTCACGAGTATTATTTTAAATTTCTAAACTGCGTTATGGATTGTTTCAAAAGTTGTCTACTTCCGGATTAAACACCAATTATTCATTATTATATTTAAATAGTGTTCATGAATTTGTGAAAACAAGATTTGAATTTGGCCAAATAGAATTGCTATGACATTTCGTACTCCAAACCATATCATTATTTCTCATTATAATATTAGTCTTATGCAACGAATCAAAATGTACACAATTTACTTTGGCATCAACGGCAGCTAACGGATCGTCCAGCAGGTAAAGGTCGGCGATCTGATACACGCAACGCGCCAACGACACACGAGCGCGCTGACCTCCCGACAGCGACGCACCTGGAACAATCTATGTATCACACATCTATGTATTGCACAAGCCAATAGGTGTACGGCTGGGTACAATAGCACCTACCTACAGAGGTGTCGTAAGAGGCGACTAAGGTATTGCAAATAGTTGCTCCGGGTCTGGGTGTTTTTTGTGTAATTTATATATCGAAAACTCACCCATGGCAGAGGAAAAATATGGGTCATCTATTTTAAAAGTTTTTTTTTATTAATAATATTCATTTGTATGGCCAAATAATGTTAATTTTAGGAGGCTGACTAAAAAATAAGTCAAAAAAAATTGTCACCTCTCTCCCCAACAACGGTCTTGTCTCCATGCGGCAGAATGTCCAAGTCACTCTTCAGCTGGCAACACTTTATCACTTGCTTGTACCGACGTAAATCCAACTCCTGACCGAAGAGGATGTTCTGGCGAACCTGTATTAAATATCAGCAAAGAACTTGTAAATGTGTTGAGGTTTAACCATTATTATCCATTAATATCAAACTACCAATGGCAGACCCAAAAGACTGTTTTACCGGTGGAGTTCCAATGCAGGAATCCGCACAGGTGGGTGCCCCCGCAGTGCCAGTTATTCTGTCGTCAACCTCACCAATCTCTATGTTTCGGTTTAAAGGGTGCTGATAGCTGGTGTAATAAATGGGCATATGAGACTTAAGAACTGACTATGTATGACTTAAATCTTATGTTGACGAGCGCAGTGTGGTGCCACACAGATGTTTTGGGCGACACAGCATTTGTTATAGGGTTGACGTTGCTCTTACCATCAGGTAAACAATTTCATCGTCTCATCACTGTCTTCCAGAAAAAAATAATATTATTCAGTATATTGCCACATAGTATATACATTATTTACTGGTAGCTACTGGTGGTACTTCTATGCAGGAATCCGTCTTGGTAGGTACCACCACATCGTGAGTTGTTCGGCCGTGAAGCAGTAGTTGGCAAACATTACTGTGTTTCGGTATGAAGGGTATTGACAGTCAAGATCTGATGTCTCACGTCGACGAGCGCGGTGTCAAATTTCTTATGGGCAGACGTTGCACTTACCATCAGGTCAACGTTTTGCTCGTCTCGTCACTTTATCCTATAAAATCTATATAAATAAAATAAATTGCCGTATGTATGAAACATCTTCACTTGAAAACGGCTCGACCGGTGATTACGCTAGCTCACAGTGCCCTTCAAACCGAATCACAGTAATGTTTTCACACTACTGCTTCACGGCAGAATAACTGGCCCTGGGGTGGTACCTACCCAGACGGATTCCTGCATAGGAATCCTACCACCAGTAAACTTAGTTCTATCGCACAATATTCGACTTCTAGTGTAATTAAAGTCCAGAACATACCGAAGCTTCAAACAGCCACGGATCCTGTGCAGCGTAAGCTATCGTAGATTTGACTTCCAGCTGCCCGGAGCTGGATTCCAGCTCACGTAGCATGGCTTGCAGTAGCGTCGACTTCCCTGAGCCCACCACACCCAATATTGTTGTCAGAGTCCCGGGCTTTATCTGAAAGGAAAAAAAAATGGTGAGCAATATAAGCTCCAATAAGAAAGGGGGCTAATATTTTGAAACTTCCGTCGTGGTTTATTTTTGAAAATATTTTGTACGGTTGGAATAACATGAATTTATTTAACAAAAAAGTGACTGTATCCTGTAGAATGGGTCGAGGCGACACGCTAGAGGTACCTGTGTTTAGGTTGGCTAAAACTAGAAAGTCTTTTCATAGTAGATCTATATAACTTTTCTTCTCCATTTCATTTATGTTACCCTACTACGGCGTCATACTAACAGATTTACTTCGCAACAGATTTCCTTAAGCTTTATGTTATCCTAGTACTTGCGAGTTCTTTCGATGGCAGCTCAATGGAAAAACGCCCAATTAAATGTATGAGTTCATTGCCTTGATCAGCTGTATAACAGGGTAGTCACCTATGAGTTTTAAGCAAATTCTTTAAGTCGACATATCTCCTACAGGTATCACGCTACGAGGCTCATTATATTTTTTGAGGCATATACACATCGTCCCTAAGCCCAGCCTGCCGGGATGTATAGGACATGTAGAATGACCCTGTAGAGGACAAAGATGTGTGGAAATAACTCATACTCTGCACTCCCTAATCTACCGGCTGCTAAATTTATTTGATAATGTATTTTATTGTAATTTACAAATGACATTGTGTTATATGGCATTGAAAAAAGAAATGCACCAGATTTTCTTGCCGGTTCTTCTCTAAGAAAGTCATATTTTTTAAACCGATGTAGGATTTGACGTTCATAAGAACTTTAAACAAGTCCTAAATTGAATAAAAAAATACTTTGATAGCTTAATTTGTTAGGGTACGGACTCCGAAAAATAATGTCGCGGGATCGAGCCCGCCATTCGACTGTTATCGTGAACCATCTCCTAGCACAACCTTTTAAGCATAGTTGGAGTGGTTACCAGGAAAATTAGAAATGTTAATAGCAATTCACATTAAAAAAAAATATGTGCAAGCCCAGACCACATTTCGTGGCAGAATTTTAGATACCCTCTTAATTATTCCAGCGTCTAAAGCGTCTGACGTAGCTGCCAATATGGTGGTAGCATAGAAATATCTACCACCCCGTCAGTGCCGTCGGTGACGTATCAATTTAGAGAAATGTGTGGAAAATCTCGATGATCTGCTACAGGCGTAATAACAGACAAAATTCAGACCGATATCAGATAGGCCGGTGACGGGCAGCAGCATTTTACTGGTGGTAGGATTCCTCCTATACAGAATTCCGTCTAGGTGGACACCACCGCAGGGTCAGGTATTCAACCGTGAAGCAGTAGTGTGCAAACATTACTGTGTTTCGGTTTGAAGTTTATAGTGGTCAGAGTACCTGACTGCTACGCCGCGGATCCTGGGTTCGAAACCCAGCCGGAGCCAACATTTGTGCTAAAACACAGATTGTTGGTTTTCGGGTCTGGTTGTGTTGTGATTGTCCCCGTGTTTCTGACACTGCATCCTAGCCTACCTCCGCTCTTATCGCATCAGCGTTACATCGGGCCCGGGTAGGTTGGGACGAGTGAGTGCCTCTGAGTTTGCGCGTACACTATAATATCTCCTGCGAAGTTGATGGCTCGCGACAGTATTCGGAAGTTGTCACCGGGGTCGAAATCGGCTAGGAGAACATCATCATCTTCATGTCCTTCTGGCCGGTTTTTAAACACAGCGATAACTTCCGAATAGTGTCGGAAGTTATCGACTGCGCAGAAGATATTACAGTGCCACAAGTATACGCACTAACATACGGGCAAACGTCTCAACCTACCCGCGCCCGATGCTCATGCGATAAGATCGGTGGTAGGCTAGGATGCAGTGTCAGATAAATCGGGAAAACTCGGCGGCGTAGGAGTCAGGTGCTCTGACCACTAGTCAGGGACTCTGGCTCTCAAAGCGAGACAGTTTCCTTTATTTTCTTTTATTCTCACTTCCTCGTGATCAAAACGGTTCAGCAGAGCTAGAGAAAACAAACTTACTGTTAGATTGATTTCAGACAGCGCAGCCACTTTCCCATCAATTGACTCATCATCCACGTTCCTCCAGTGGGCCGTGTAGTCCTTAAAGCTGACGAGCACAGATGGCTTCAATCGCTCCAGATTCGTTTCCGACTTGATGTAAGCTTGTTGACTGTAAACATTAACAAGAAAGAAAACCTTGGTTAGTAGAGGCATTATCTTGAAAATATGTTGTAAACCGACATAACCTAATTTACTGTTGGTAGGAACCCTATGCAGAAATCCGTCTAGGTGGGCAAACATTACTGTGTGTCGGTTCGCAGAGAACTGAAAGCTAGAGTAATTACTGCGCATATGATTAGGGTGTTTTACCGTGTGGTAGCGGCTTAAGAGAATCTACCACCCCATCTCATCCCGTGGGTGTGGTAAAAGTCGACAGAGGAAAAATTAAAACCAGAAGAAGGGCAGTAGCACCTTCCTGGAACATCTGAATAAATAAACTGCGGTTGCCAACCCGCCCGCCAAGCGTGGCAACTATGGCAAAATCCCCCCAAAATGAGAGCTACAAACTTTTGTGGCAATCTATGGGGGAGGTCTATGTTCAGCAGTGGACTAGCAGTAGGCTGAAGTGATGATGACGATGATGATGATATGATTAAGAACTAATGTCGCAGGATAACGTGTGTGTGATGCCACGGCGTCTGTTATGGGTAGACGTTGCACTTACTAGGGAACGTTTTCGGCACATCTTTTTTTTTTCAAAAAAAAAACAGAGACTTGGTCCTACAGCCTACAGAGAATCCGTGATGTAAGACAGTCTCGCGCAGAAATCTACTTCCCGTACAGTTGCAGCCCACCATCAAGCAGATGGTCTTTCCAAACTACACTGCCGGTCCAAGGTTACCACTCATCATCATAATTTCAGCCTATCACTAGTCCACTACTGTACAGGCCTCTGTCTCTAGTAGTAGGCCTCTCCCATAGATTGCCACAAGTTTGTAGATCTCATTTTGGATTTGAGGAGATTTTGCCATAGTTTCCACGCACGGCAGGCGGGTTGGCAACCGCAGTTTATTTATTCAGACGTTCTGGGAAGTTTGCCGCTGCCCATCTCCTGGTTTTCATTTTCTCTCTGTCGACTTTTACGACACCCACGGGATGAAATACCCACCACACGGCGGGTTACCCCTCCGGCTTATAGACATTTTTCCTATTCTTTTAAAAATTGTTATATGGATGCAGGTAGCGACGAGCTAATTTATCGATTCCCAAAGTGGATTACATAGACCCATGGGTTAATTCCGACTTTCAGGCGGAAAAATTGGAAAATAACGAAAAGTAAATGGGTAAATTTAACCGCAAACTTATGTATATTTAAGAAATTAATACATACAATCTATGGCAGCATCTAGTCTAGTCTAGTTTCACTGGTGTTAGGATTCCTGTGCAGGAATCCGCCTAGGTAGATACCAACGCAGTGCCAGTTATTCTGCCGTGAAGTGTGCAAACATTACTATGTTTCGATTTAAGGGCACTGAGAGCTAGTGCAATTACTGGGCATATGAGATTAAAAGACTGACGTCTCGGGGGCAGGCGCAGTGTCGTGCCACACAGAAATGTTCTAGGTGACACAGCATGTGCTGGCAGCCGTTGCAATTACCATCAGATGATCGTTTTACGTGTAATTTCGGTCTGGCAATTTTCGAGATGGTTATTCCGCCATCATGAGATTTTAGACACCTTTCTTTCGACACCAGAGGGATGATATAGGGTGGTAAATGCCGATTGGTGTCGGGCAGAGTAGAATAGCACCTGCCTCTTTTCTACATAAGTGTCGTTAGAGGCGATTGGGTATTGTACGGACAACATTTATTCGTCCACAATAATACCATCATATGCAATGCTGCCACTATGCTGCCCGTGGGAACGCGATGGCAAGAAAGATTTTTTTGACTCGTACCAAAATGGCGGCGACGTGTTCGTCAACCGTCGCGTCTCCTTTCCCGCGGTGGCGAAATATGGGCCACGTGTGTGACCTCTGCCTACCTCTTATATGGGAAAAAAGCCTGACTGTATGAATGACTGTAAATTTTCTTACATCACGCCAAATTATAATTCAACTTACTCCTACATTACTTAGTTTAGAAATGGTACTCACCCATTACCAATCTTCTCGAACACTCCGTTCGTTTGTACACTCTTCTTCTCTTCTATTGTAATCAAATTCACGTTATCCTCATTATCCACCTCAGGTAGCAGAAGGAACTCCTGCATCCTCTTGACGCTGACATACGCTTCCAGAGTAAACGTTATGGCTAGAGGCAGGAAGTCTACCAGCGTGTACTTAAGGATATCGTAGTAGGAGAAGATGACGAAGACTTTGGAAGCCGTGAGGTCGTTTTGGAATGAGAGAAAGGAGATGATGCTGAGGAAGATGGCGACTTTTGTGTTGAGCTTCACGCAGGATATCATTACGGCACGCAACCACGACATTTTCTTGATGACGTTCATTTCCTTTCTGTAAACGAGTAGCGAATAAGATGTCATTTAGTAAAGCAAGTTAGCTAAAGAAATAGGAATTCCAAATTGTTAAAAAAAGCGAAAAATAAAGAGAAGAGAAACATCTAAAGAAGGCGAAATTATAATGCTTTCTTTAATTATTGGAGGAAGTGACTAGAGAAGAAAAACGTTTCGCTGATGGTAATTGCACTGCGCCCTGAGACATCAGTCATAAGTCTCATATGCCCTGTGATTACGCTTGCTCTCAGTGCCCTTCAGACCTAAACACGGTAATGTTTGCAACTACTGCTTCATGGCAGAATAATTGGCTCTGCGGTGATACCTGCTTGGACGGATTCCTGAATAGAAATCCTACCACCAGTAAAAATTTTCTTTGCACGTAAGATACATAAAGCGCCATAGCAACTATATTTACTGGGTAGGTTCTGCCGACAGCGTCGAATAACTCAGTTTGAAACACTATATTACTATTTACTGGTGGTCGGATTCCTCTAGTCTAGGTAGGTACCACCCCAGGGCCAGTTATTCTGCTGTGAAGCAATAGCGTGAAAACATTACTGCGTTTCGGTTTGGAAGTGTACTGAGAGCTAGCGTAATCAATGGGCATATGAGACTTAAGAACTCATGTCTCAGGGTCACACAGAAATGTTCGGGGTGACATATCGTTTGTTATGTATGGGCAGACGTTGCACTTACCAACAGGCTAACGTTTTGCTCGTGTCGTCACTTTATCCAATAAAATAAAAAAATAAAATAAATACTGTGAAACAATAAGCTGTCAAACTTGTTGTCAAACTTTAGTTAAGAAACACTACGTTACCTACCTACACTGCAGGTCGCATGAAGAACCTCAAAGTCGCTCAGCGAGCTATGGAAAGGGCTATGCTTGGAGATTGCGAGATGAAATCCGTAGCGATGATATCCGCATCAGAACTCGAGTAAACGACACAGCCTTAAGGATTAGCAAGCTGAAGTGGCAATGGGCCGGCTATATAGCTCACAGAACCGATAACCGTTTGGGGGTCACAGAACCCCAACGGTTATCGGTTATCGGTTATCGGTTAAAGGTGGCTTATGTTCAGCAGTGAATTTTTAATGGGCTAAAGTGATGATGATGATGGCGACCTAGCACTCCAAGACTCAAGAGTACCAAATATAAATAGAAGTACGCACTTCCTCGCCTGTCCGATGATTCTGACGAAAGCGTTCTCCCAGGCGTACATTTTGATAGCCTCTATGCTCTGTATCACTTCGTTCATAAGACGAATGCGGTTGTCTGTCCGTACAGCCGTCTGACGTCGGAGCTTGCTCGATATCTTCCCGAGGTATCCTAGACAAATGCGATATATGTTAATAATAAAATACAGTAAAATTGCAATCAATCAAAACTTTATAACTAGTATGCACTTTCACTTATTTCAATTGCCAATAGCCTAATGGTTAACGCGAAACATGATGGTTGCAGCTTCGAACCCACCACTCTATTATCGTCAACTACCCCTAAGTGCTTTTGTGGACGACCCGTGTCGTTGGCACTAAATCCGAACATACATACATAATATACACTACTTAAAAAGCAAGATTTCATCAAAATGGCCAGAGACGCTTCCGAGAATTCTATTACATGCAAAAGTTGCTAGTTTAATAATATTTTCTGTTTATTCCGTTCAGCCGATAGGTTTCCAGCAGAGTAGAAGAGCACCTACCTCTTTCTCTCTAAGCCTTAGAGTCTAAGACCCGATTTCACCGTTCACTTTGGAAACCAAGTTTAATAAAACTCGGTTTTCGTCTAACCGATTTCACCGGCTCCATTTTGATCGCGTACAGAAAAACGAAGTTTACGTGAAATATCGTCACAATCTAAAACAAACACTCGATGTATTTATTATTTTGCGACATCAAACAGCCTGTTTTTATGCACAAGACACATAGGTATGCAAACAATAAACAAAACGTATAAACAATATTTATTGTGTTTACATAGTTGTGCAATTGACAATGACAGCTCTCTGAACGCGTTTAAAGAGCTGAACGTCGAAAATTGGGCGTTCAGAGTTTGAACCGCGTTTAGCTTTAATCGCGTTCAGTTGATGTTGGTGAAATGCAAACAGTAGCATTGAACTCAGTTAAACGCTTAAACTTCGTTCAGCTTGAACTGATCGCGTTTAGTTTCAACGGTGAAATCCGCCCTAAGGCATTGCACGGACAGCCATTGTTCGTTCAGAATAACACCATAATATGCAATGCTGTTACTATATTGCGCGTGGGAACACAATAAGGAGTATACATTTTTTGACACGTACCAAAATGGCGACGACGGGCTCATTATAACACCTACCTCTTTCCTACCAAGGTGCCGTAAGAGGCTACTAAAGTATTGTACGAACAGCCTTATTCGTGCAGAATAACACCAATATCCTACCAAGGTGCCGTAAGAGGCTACTAAAGTATTGTACGAACAGCCTTATTCGTGCAGAATAACACCATAATATGCAATGCCGTCACTATACTACTCGTGGGAACGCAATAGGAGTAATTTTTGGACTTGTACCAAAATGGCGGCGACGTGGTTCGCCACCCGTCACTTCTCTTTCCATGCGGGGGCGAAAAGTGGGCTACGGGCGTGGTCTCTGCCTACCCCTTGTGATTTGTAAACACACTAATTCCGATATTTAAGATCATGCAGGCTTCCGCTATGGAACGAAGCTGAGTGTATAAGAACAAAGAGCGAAAAATTACCTTGCAGCGGTATAAACAGCAACAGGAACGAGACCCCTATGAGCGTCGCGACGCCAATCTGTCTGTACATGAGGTACACGATGAGCACGCTCTCGATGGGGGTCCTCACGAGGTCCACCATGAACAGGCTGGCCATGTCGAAGCGCTGAGCGTCCGTCGTCAGCAAATTGATTACATGGCCCGCCAGACCCTCAGAAGCCTTGCCTCCAGTGGTGAGGTCCAGACGGAGCAACTACGGAAAAGTTGTGTTCAAACGACGGCCCGATAGTCTAGTTGGTAGTGACCCTTAAAAGCAGGGCTTCAGTTTTGTTAGAGTAAATAAGGAGCCTCCAAGGGCCCAGTAACAAACTATTTATATATCTATTTAAACTTTATTAAACCTTACATAAAATAATGAAAGATAAGGCGGACTTAATCCTAAAAGTTTTTCTGCCTGTCAACCTTAGGACAGTGAGTAAACAACGAAGGCGATCACTATACAAATATATACAAACACATACATTCTTACAAATATCACATATTTAAATAACTAATATATAGGTATATAATAAAATACAAATATATATCAAATATAATAAATATTATTAGAAACTGATTGACTGTTGATGCTGATCATAATTTCTTTACGACTCAGCTGATATGTAAACATTTTAGGAAATGTCACGAATTTACTATTTGAAAGTAAACTTGCTTGAGGGTTGTCTTAAGTTTTTAGGCAGCGCATTCCATAATCATTTTATTAATATCAGTAGATACTGATTCTACGTCAGCCTGCCTGTAAATTTGTATCTCGTCAGCGTAGAAATGGTAAGAACAGACGAGCTGAGAAGAAAGAAAGTTAAAAATAATGGACATGTCAGCAGATAAAATTCCACCCTGCGGCATGCCAGAAAAGAGTTTACGCCAGTCAGATAAGTCACGACCTCAACGAACGGCCTGCTTACGGACACAAAGGTAAGAAGGAAACCAATCTTAAGCAGTACAAGAAAACTTCAAGTTCTCGAGCATGGTTAGGAGGACGTCGTGATCAACCATATTAAAAGCATTAGTAAAATTAAGTACAAGTACTGTGACCTTTTTATCCTATAAGTCCTCCCGAATATCTTTTGTGACTTTGGGAAGTGGTGTGTACAGTAAAATACAGTGGCATAGCTGTGTCCAGGGCGATCGCCTGATTGAAATTGAGACAGTAAATTATTATTATAAATAAAAGCCGACACTTTTTGGTGGACAACAGATTCAAGAAGTTTCAGAAATAGGTCTACAGTTGCTAAGTTAAGAGTAGTTTGAAGTTTTTGGAAGTGGAATAATATAAGCTTTACGCCACGATGATGGAACAGCCCCTGACAACAGAGAAGAATTGATTATGTCAGTTACAACGGGGAGAAAGTGTTCGGACACTGAAGAGATCATGACAAGACTCACATTATCACAGCCCACCGCTTTAGATTTAATAAAAACGAACATAGTCAATGGAGACGAGAGAGAATGAGAAGTGTTCATGTTGAGGTTTAGCCAAGGGCGGAATTTCTGAAATTGTTTGAGATTTAATCGCTGGGGAAATTAAAGAACTAGCTGAAAAATGAGAGTTAAGTTCATTCAGAGGGAACGAGATAACATTGTTTAAGGCAGAGTGCTTAACAATTCCTAAAGATTTTAGAAACTTCCAGATATCGGCCGAAGAAGAGTTGGAGATATTGTGAAAGTAGCAGCGTTTCGCTGTCCTTATCATTTGATTGCAGCGATTACGAGCAATTTTATACAAAGACCACTTATCGCTGCACCTGTTACGCTTGTATTTTTGGAATGAAATGACATGGTCCTTCGAGCCGAATGTCGCAATATAATTTTCGCTGCTGTCAGCCAATTGGTCATTGACCCCGTTCACCCACACCACGTTCTGTCCCCGCGAACGTCCTTGCAATGTATTACCAGTAAAATATCAAGTCTATATAGCCCAGCGGACGTCTGCTTAACAGGCCACTACTGGACAGAAGTCAGTCCCTGTATCCAGCAGATAGACTAATAACGTAATGAAAAAGACAAACAATTATCAAATCCCAAATCTTCATCGAATCTTTGACGATCGCGTGGCCTAGTGGTCAGAGAACGTGACTTCAACGCCGCGTGTTCTGGATTCGAATACAAGCCGGAGCCTACAATTGTGCAAAAAACAAATCGTTGATTTATGAAATTTATGTATGTGTGTGTGTAACCCACGACTTAGGAGAAATCCTAGCGTGGGGCATATTATATTAATAAAAAATGAGTTTCAAAACTAAAACCCTTACTTAAAAATCTTCGCTCTAAAAATTATGAAACAAGATAATAAAATATTCTTGTCGGACATTCTTATCTACGAACTACTAATACATAGACATAGTGATGTTCAGAAGATAGCCGTGGTCGTAAGTCACCTTATCCTAAGGGTTGTTTACACAACAATATATTGTTTACTATTACACTACATTATAACAGTAGTAAACCGTCTTCCATCGTCGTGTGGTGGCGGCTTAAGATCATCTACCACCCCACCTCATCCCGTGGGTGTCGTAAAAGTCGACAGAGGGAAGATGAAAACCAGGAGATGGACAGCAGCATCTTCCTCCTCGAACATCGGAATAAATAAACTGCGGCAACTATGGCTGAATCCCAGCAAAATGAGAGCTACAAACTTTTGTAACAAACTAGGTGGGCATGGCTATGTTCAGCAGTCGACTAGGGATAGGCTGAAATGAAAACAATATTGTCGAAGCCATCCTTATGGCAGTGGCATACGACCACGGTACTGGTCATAAGAACCAGAACGGAAGCCGTGGTAATTGTGATGTAAATCTTTAATACATACCTTTCTGTATACGAGAGAGCAACACGCGACCCTGATTTTCATACTCATGGTGAGCAGCCAGAGCAACATCGGGTGTATCAAGCTTGCGCTGATTGCCATGAATCTGGAAGGACAAAGTCAACGTTCAAAATGTCTCTTTTTAACACTGACGATTGTATTTATTGTCGGTTCTGATAACGCAGCAGCTAAGCAACAGGCTTTTGCGTTGTGGGTTTTTTAAGGCAGTTTTCGTTACCAAGCACCTCCACTGTGAAACACTTATATAAAATGCAACATTTATAACCCTAGTATAAAAAGGCCCTAGTGAATATTGGAGGACGTACAGTGAAAGTTTACTTATCTACGGACGGGACGAAATTATAGGGGTTTCGCTTTAATCGCGGAACCCTAACAACTATTATTCTAAAAGCGGAGAACGCTTGTGTAACGGTAACTTACATTCTTGAATTTTTATGTTTTTTCCTTTTTTTATACTAAAATCAATTTCAATATACAACAAAATATTTAATTATTTTATCCTAATATTTAATAATCTTTGTGAAATTGTATTTAAGTTTACTATATTAGTGACTTCTATTAGTAATGTACATTAATACTAGGTGATACTAGCGCGAGATTCCACTACACTTTAACGAAGCTAAGGTAGATTGCTATCCCTCAGGAACCATCCATTTTTCGGGATAAAAAGTATCCTATGTTGTTATCGGGTCTCTAAACTGTCTGCACTACCAAAAATCAGGTCGATCAGTAACTCCGTTGAAGCGTGAAAACGGACAAACATACCAATAAACCAACAAACACACTTTCGGATTTACAATACGTGTATGGATTTTGTCCGCGTGATCGAAATATTGCTTTCCTTCCTATTTCAGGTACGACAGATAACTAGCAAATGCTGAGATGTGTCCTTTTACTGCTGCGCACATTTTATTTTATTAAAAGTTTTATGGGGTAGGCAGAGGCCACTCACGTAGCCCTCTTTTCGCCGTCGCGAGAAACGAGAAGTGACGGATCGGCGATCTACGCTGGCAGCCATTTTGGTACGATTAAAAAAAACTCACTCCCCACTCCAGTGCGTTCCCACGAGCAGTCTAGGTGACAGTTGCATATTATAGTGTTATCCTGCACGACACCTCGGTAGGAAAGAGGTAGGTGGTATTCTACAGGACACCTAACGGCCTCGGTTTATAGTATGTTAACACTAGCTGATGTCCGCGACCCCGCCCGCGTGAATGTAGCTTTTTTTAAATAAATGTAGCTTTTTTTAAATAACCCGTGAAAACTCTAGCCTATGTCCGTCTCCAGGATGCGAGCTATCTCTGTGCCAAATTTTTTCAAGATCGGTTCAGCGGTTGAGCCGTGAAAAGGTAACAAACAGACAGAGGGACAGAGAGAGTTACTTTCGCAATTATAATATTAGAATGGATCATGTTGTTCTGCAAAAGTTAACAAACTTCTTACCGACTTTCTTTCTTACTATATAAGCACTTACCCGACCACCCCCAAAGCGTATAGATAAGCCTCAGTAGACGTGACTCCACCGTGCGATGGAGAGAAATAGTTGATGAGCCCTTCCAAGCACATTGGTATTGATAGCCTGGAAAACGTCAAAGATTTTACTTACCAGGTGTTAAAATATATGAATTAAAATAGTTCAGGGTCGTCTGAACAACTCTCACGTATCCTGTTTTAATATTTTACAAATTAAAACAAAACTTAATTCAAATATGCATTATCCGGTTTTAGTAAAGCCTGACGAGAGTGGCCCAGTGGTCATAGTACCCGAATCCCACGCCGCGGCTCCTGGATACGAATTCCCAGCCGGAGCAAACATTTGTGCAAAAACATAAATCGTTGGTTCTCGGGTCTGGTTGTGTTGTGCATGTAATATTTACTGGGGGTAGGATTCCTATCCAGGAATCCGTCTAGGTAGGTACCACCCCAGGGCCAGTTATTCTGCCGTGAAGTAGTAGTGTGCAAGCATTACTAGCGTAATCACTGGGCATTTGAGACTTAAGAACTGATGTATCAGGGTGACGGGCACAGTGTGGTGCCACACAGAAATTTTCTGGGTGACACAGCATTTGTTATGAGCAGACGTTGCACTTACCATCAGGTAAACGTTTGGCTCGTCTCGTCACTGTATCCAATAAAAAAAAATATATATGTGCACATTTTTATACATTCCTTCATCATCATCATTTCAACCTATCACTAGTCCACTGCTGAACATAGGCCTCCCCCATAAATTTCCACAAAATCTTGTAGTTCTCGTTTTGGGGGGACATTGCCATAGTTGCCACGCTTGGCAGGCGGATTGGCAACCGCAGTTCTTTTATTCAGATGTTCCTGGGAGATGCTGTTGCCCATCTGGTTTTAAACTATCTCTCTGCCGACTTTTACGACACCCACGGGATGAGATGGGATCTACATTCCTTGTTTACCGTCTTATGTAATGATTTATTTTTGGATGAGTTGTATAGTTTTGCTGTTAACGTATTAAAACTAAGGACTTGACAAACAAAATCATTCTAAAACATTCTTCTGAATAAATTGAAGTGGAACTAACACTAACTAATACTAATTGTATAAAACTAATAATCAAAAATATTTTACGATCAAAAAAGCGTTTTGTGATATACTTACCTAATACTGGCATCTACAAATGCGAATATGAGGTTAAATATGATAAATTTGACGCCGTATATTTTGATAATGGTCCTTAATAATGACGGATTTTTGGTTTTATCTGAAATGAAGAAGTAATTAAATCAGTTAAGTCATCATTACATTCTATAACAGGTCCACTGCTGAACATATCCTCCGTGTATTACCACAAAGAACGGTCCGTATCCATTAGAAGTAACAACGTCAAAATATCCCACTGTAGGGCAGGAACTTCCTTTCAATTTTTGAGAATGTTCCGGGTGACGGACGCAATGTAGTGTATGATCTGGGTGACACAGCATTTGTTATGGGCAGACGTCGCACTTACCATCAGGTGAACGTTTTGGTCATTAAAAAGACACATCACTGCAATGACGGGAATTGCAGATGTGGGGAATAGAGTTGCCAAACTAAAACGGTATTAGGAAAAAAACATGAGTCGGACGCGCCCAGAAAGAAGAACGAAGCCACCTTCTGCCAAAGGAAGAGAAAAGGCATTGATGCCGTCCTCGAGGATTACCTCGAGGATGACCTATGACCTAAGGCGAGGCAACTGTAGACGACACGCGCGTTCCTTTCATGCACATTTTTAGGTATGTTAAATGTCATATATATGTGTATACATTTTAACTTATTTGAACCTACAATTATTTTAAATTGTCAACTTTTATTATCTGTTTTATAAATCGCTTCAAATGTCTATGGAAAGGTATTATAAAACGATTTCCATGTTTTAAATTTATTAAAATACTTTCGGGTAGTTGGCTGGCGCTTCAGTCGGTCCAACCATTTCGATAGCACCAGAAGACGCGTTACTTTATTTGGTGGTTCCCTACAGTAACCTTTGTGCCTTCAATGAAGAAATACTTCAGCTAATACAGAAAAATATGGATAAATATATGTAAATAATTTAGTAGGTTTTTTATATGGAAGAAGGTGACAAGACGAGCACGTCGTTCACCTCATGGTAAGTGGAACGTCTGCTCGCCACAAATGCTCTGTCACCCAGAACATTTTCAATTTTGAAAGTTGTCGTACTGACTTTTATGAATGAATATGTAGGTAGCAGTGATGCAAGGCCGATTCAAAGGTTTCCAGGTTAATTTCGAAAACTGACCCGGTTCATTTTATTTTTTAACCATATATCTATGTGCGTATGCGTAACATGCATATGTTTAAATATTATTGACACATAAAAAATCTATGAGTACCTTGTTCTAGTTTGTCGCGTTTCCATTGCTCGCCCATTACGTCGCCACGCGGCGCCGCTCGGTGTCCCGATGTACATCTGTTAATTTTAATTCAATAAATTAGATTTGCTAGTTCATAAGTACTACATTATTTATATATTACAAAGCTTGAGACTTTTTTTCAATGATATTCACACTTTTTATCCAACACTGGAGGTCATAGTTCCCACGGGATATTGAAATTAAGTTGCGATATCAAATACCGGGGGCCAACGTAACTAAACTTCTCCCGTTGAACCCTGCTGGCGGAAAACGGTCACGAACGAATTTCTTTATCCACCAGTGGGGGATATCAAAACTACGTCCCCCACTATTTAATATAATATCATAATAATTACTGTTATAATTATGCATTATGTTACTGTAATATCATCATAATTATAATATCTGCTAATTATTAACATGAATTGTGTGCAAACTTTAACGGACATTTAAATACAAATATAAATAGTTGACGCCTTGTGGTAGCGGCTTAAGAGAACATACCACCCCATCGCATTTCACCCACGGGGGTGTCGTAAAAATTTAAAACTAGAAGATGGGCAGCAGCATCTTCCTGGAACATGTGAATAAATAAACTGCGGTTCCCAACCCGCCTGCCAAGCGTGGTAACGGTGGCAAAATCTCCCAAAAGTGAAAGCTACAAACTTGTGTGCCAATCTATGGAGGAGGCCTATGTTCAGCAGTGGAGTAGTGACAGGCCGAAATGATGAATGATGATAAATAGTTGTTGTAACTTATTTTACCCTCAATATTCATGTACAGATACTAAATATATACGTACAATATATACGTAAAATATAATATCTGTCAAATAGAACCAAATCGTTCTCTATTCAATAAAAAGGAACTAACATATCCGAGACCGGTGAGGACAAACAGTACCTTCCATAAAAAAAAACAGGCCTATGAACTATTTATTTATTCATGATTGGAAGTGACGAGACGAGCAGATCGTTCACCAAATGCTGTGTCATCCAGAACATTTCGGTGTGGGACCACACTGCGCCCGTCACCCTGAGACATCAGTTCTTAAGAATTATTTGCGCAGTAATCACCAAAAACACTAGCTCTCAGTGCCCTTCAGACCGAAAGAAAGTAATGTTTCACGGCAGAATTACTAGCCCTGCGGTAATACCTACCTAGACGGCTGCCTGCATCGGATTTCACCCACCAGTATAATTGTAAATGCAATTTATAAATGGCACAAAATTATTGAAAAAATTGGCAGCTCAGGGGCTAGGCGCTCGCTTTTAATTGCATAGCACGCGAGTGACCTGGGTTCCATTCCCGGTGCCGGCACCACTGAAATTGTTAATTGTAATTTTAAGTGCTGATTTACCACGTGCTCGGCGGTGAAGGAAAACATCTTAAGGAAACCTGCATGTCTGAGAAATAAAAAATATTTCGAAGACATGTGCAGTCCGCCAACCCGCATTGGAGCAGCGTCGCGGATTCTTCCCAGCTCCAAACCCCCCTCAGAAATGAGAGGAGGCCTGTGCTCGGCAGTGGGACATTTATAGGCTGAAACTTTACTTTACTTTTTTTACAAAATTATTTAACACACCTGTATAGATCTGATATGCTGAGTTGTCCTTTACGACCTTTCTCGAAAACGGGTCGAGTGTACCTGGAATGTCAATACATACATATAGTTGATGATAATGACTGATCCTGGCCAATTTGGAGCACATCTTGCAGTTAGCAACCCAAAGTTATCATCTGCTCATACATACATACATACATACATACATAAGATCACGACTGTATCTCATAAGGGGTAGTTAGAGACTGGGCACTCCCTGCTAAAACAAATGACTGCCACAATCCACGTTTCACCAAAACAATATAATGCACTTAGTGTGATAGGTGGTGAGCCCATCGCCACCATGCGCTGTTGGGTGCACAGTGCAGTTTAATTCCTTACTCGCCTTTTACGAGATCCATTGGATGTGATGGAGTGGTAGTATTCTTTTAACGAGCCGCCACCACACGGCCAATCGTCTGCTCATGTTGTGAATATACGAACAGATAAGTAATATCAATGCAAGGTTATTTATCTAATAAGACAAATTCAACAAGATATATTTATTGCACATTATTATTTACAAGGGTGGATTGAAAAGTACTCGGCCTAACCAAGAAAATAAACACATACTAAATCAGTTATATTTTCATTTTTCTACATAATCACCATCAAGTTCAATACACTTTTGCCACCTCCCCTTCCAAGCATTTAGACCGTTAAAAAAAAATGATTCTTCCTTAGAGTCAAAATATGCGTCTACAGCTGCTTTGACCTCGTCGTTTGTCGAAAATCTTTGACCTCCCAAGTGCTTTTTTAGGTTAGGGAACAGAAAGAAGTCTGATGGTGCCAGATCAGGTGAATACGGCGGATGCGGTAACAGTTCAAAGCCACAGTTGTGAATTCCAGCCATTGACTGTACTGACGTGTGAACACGGGCGTTATCTTGATTAAACAGGACTTTTCTTCTGAGCATTCCTCGACGTTTTTCTTTTATTTCCGCTCGTAAACGACGTAGTAAGGTGCAGTAGTAATCAGAGTTTATAGTCTGACCCTTTTCAAGACAATCAATCATAATCACACCTTTCGAGTCCCAGAATACTGAAGCCATCACCTTATTTGCCATCAAAATCGACTTAGCCTTTTTAGGGGGTGGTGAACCAGGTCTTCTCCACTGTTTTGATTGTTGTTTTGTTTCCGGTGTACAGTAATGAACCCATGTTTCGTCCATAGTAACAAAACGATTCAAAAAATCATCTGCATCGGCTTCAAATAATTCCAAACAGTCGCGTGAAATAGTCAATCGCGTCCTTTTTTGTTCAACTGAAAGCAGTCGCGGAACCCACCTCGCAGACACCTTTTGGAAACCCAACTCGTTGACAATGATGTTTTGAGTTCGTTCATAAGATATGCCTATAATCTCGGCTATCTCTCTAATTTTTAATCTGCGGTCTCCCATTATTAAATCAAGTACTTTTTTAATATTTTCGTCAGTAGTTGACGTCGAAGGCCTTCCAGAGCGGGGTTCATCTTTCACACTCTCTCTACCACGCTTAAATTCTGCTATCCATTTTTTGACGGATGAATATGACAGAGCACAATCATGGACCAATCTGACCATGTCATCATGGATGGCTTTTGATGATAGCCCCTTCTTATGGAGGTACTTAATGACGGCACGCTGCTCGATTTGCTCCATTCGCGGAAATTATGACCGATTACTTTGTTAATAAATTTATAAAATCACAACTAATTATCGCACACGTTTCGAACTTCACACAATGAACTAGTCTGAACTGAACTAAATAATGTGGGTAGATTTGATTTTTAGAATTGAATGGATCTGTGTTAGGCCGAGTACTTTTCAATCCACCCTCGTAACTAAGAAAACATAAACGTATAAATAACTTTGTACAAATGTCAGGAGGACATTTTGTTTGAAAACATAACGCAATTAAAGATTACAACAATTTCATGTAAAACAAAATAAATATATTGTTTGATCAAGACTTTCAAGAAAAGAGCCTATTCCTTTCTCAAAGGCCGGCAACGCATCTGCTATTCCTCGGGTATTGTAGATGTTCATGGGCGGCGGTGATCACTTACCATCACGTGAGCTGTTTGCCTCCTCTTCCATAAAAAAAGAAAAAAAAAAGAAAAAATATATTCGGGAACCATCACCAGACAACAAGACCCGAAAACGCAACTATTTGTGTTTTTGCACAAACGTTGACCTCGGCTGGGAGTCGAACCCAGGACGAGTTTGAGTCAGGTGCACTTAACACTGGGCCACGCGGTGGCCACGGTTATGACATACAAACATACAATCACACCTTTTACCCATATAAGTGGTAGGCAGAGACCACATACGTAGCTTACTTTTCGTCTCCGGCGGAAAACTAGACGCGAGAGCTCTTACTCCCCATTGCGTTCCCACGAGCAGTACAGTGACAGCATTGCATATTATGATATTATTCTGTATGAATAATTGGCTTTTGGCTTATGGCTGTCCGTACAATAACTCAGTCGCGTCTTACGACACCGCGGTAGGAAAGAGGTAGGTGCTATTCTACTCTGCCGGACACCTACCGGCTTCAGTTCGGGTCGGTTAAGACAGGCGGGCATCATCATCATCATCATCATTTCAGCCTATTATAGTCCACTGTGAACTTTTATTTTTTATTGGATAAAGTGATGAAACGAGCAAAACGTTCACTTGTTGGTAAGTGTAACGTGTGCCCATAACAAATACTGTGTCACCCAGAAAATTTCTGTGTGACACCACACTGTGTCCAATCACCCTGAGACAAAAGTTCTTAAGTCTCATATGCACAGTGATTACGCTAGCTCTCAGTGCCCTTGAAACCGAAACACAGTAATGTTCGCACACTTCTGCTTCACGGCAGAATAACTGGCCCTGGGGTGATACCTACCTAGATGCCTGTCTCCCACAGATAAAATAAAATATATGACTATATGATCAGTTCCTATTTATTAACGGCTCGTTTAGCGCAGTAACTGAGCGATTGGCTTCGGCGATAAAAGTCGCAGGTTCGATTCCCGCACTGAACAAATATCTACATGAATTATAATCACGAACGAGGAATTCACACGATACAAGAGAAGTCCTAATGTGAAACATTTAAAAAAAATTTTTTGAGTGTATTAATATATTATAGAAAGGTGTTTCTTACCAGTAACAAAACTTTGAGAACAAGTTGGCAGTCTCGCGCGGGTTCTGTTTCCTCTCTATATCAAAGTATCCAGGATCCATTCTGATAAAATATAACTTATAAATAAATCAGTAATTCTGATTGAACTTTCTTTGAACATATGTTTTATGCAGACGGGAGTGTTTTTCCGCGATCCTCAACTCGGTGTCATTTCGATCTGAAAATAAAAAAAAAATATATTATTTATGTAGCTCGAACCGCTTTGAATGTAGTACGCGAGTTACCCGGGTTCGATCCCCGGTTCCGTCATCTAAAAAAATGATTAACTGCAATTCTGAGTGCTGATTTACCACGCGCTCGGCGATGACAAATACTTATTAAATATTTCGATGACGTGTACTCCGCCTTTCCGGCACAGAAGAGAGGGTTCTCGAAAACGGAAGAGGCTTGGCCAGTCGTCGGGAATTATTTTACTTTCTCGGCGTTAATTTAGTAATAAAAACAGACTGCGACCTCGACTCTGAAGTGGAAATACTTTGGAGGTTTTCCGGTAAAAACAAATTAGTCTCAGGGCCGACATTTAAAATTCCATGCTTTTTTGTTATACATTTATAAGAGAACACAAGTTCACAAAAATAGGTAAATAAACATTGACAAAACTTAAATACAACCTAATAATAGTTTCCTGAAATAAATATTCGGACGAGTAAAAATTTTTTCTCAAAAACAAATGCTATCGGAACAATACTGAATGCCTGAACATACGAAAATCACAGAAAAAATTTTGTTTTATCCATACTAATACTATACAGGAATCCGTCTAGGTAGGTACCACCCTAGGGCCAGTTAGTCAGTCAGTTTGAAGGGCACTGTGAGCTAGCGTAATCACTGGGCATATGAGACTTAAGAACTGATGTCTCAGGGTGACGGGCGCAGTGTGGTGTCACACAGTAATTTTCTGGGTGACACAGCATTGGTTATGGGCAGACGTTGCACTTACCATCAGGTGAACGTTTTGCTCGTTCCGTCACTTCTATAAAATAAAAAAATAAAAAAGGATCGGAGGTAATCTAGAAAGCAGTGTCAGAGACACAGAGATAATCGTCAAACAACCTTAGTTGAAATAAACTAAAATTTGCCGATTTAACGCCACCAGAGATTATTAGGGTAGATGAAATGCGAAGAAATGGTCATACTATCTATTGCCTCCAGACTGCAGCAATCAATTTCAACGATTCATCACAGTATTCGACGGTACCGGTCGACTGATTCCCTTGTGAGGAGGAAGGGCCAAGGCAGAAAGAAATGCACTTCGAGGAGAGATGACCGTTTCCTACAACTTCCGAGATCGCGGGAACGCGCGGGTAACGGCTGAATTGAGCTTGAAGTCGTGCGAGGAGTGCGAGTGAGCGAGCGTTCAGCTCGCAGAAGATTTGAAGAAGTGGGCATAGGTTCGTAGGTACCGGCCGAAGCTCCAAAACTTGACTGACATCATCGTTTGCATCGGTCAAACTTTCGACGCGAACATCGTTTTTGGGACATCAACCAATGGGGGCGGATACTTTTCACTAATGAGTGTCGTCGTTTCAGCCTATCAATAGTCCACTGCTGAACATAGGCCTCCCCCATAGATTGCCACAAAAGTTAGTAGCCCTCTTTTTGGGGGGATTTTGCCATAGTTGCCACGCTTGGCAGACGGGTTGGCAACCGCAGTTTATTTATTTAGATGTTCGAGCAAGATGCTGCTGCCCATCTCCTGGTTTTCAGTTTAATAGTGAGTACTAATGAGTGTAGAGTGCTCTTAAACCAGATCGAGGGAAGGCAGACAATATGGAGACGCAAAGGAGAACGATACATTCAGACTAATTTTGAAAATACGGTGGCATATAGGGGCGGCTCAGTTATCCACACCATAGAGGATGGATAACTTTCGGAGCTCGTACGGAGTTAGTGATAGTCGATCGAGGGAATATAACTGCTGAAGTACCTATCAGGGATATTTTAGAAGAACACGTTGTGCCAATTGCTCCGTATAATGATGACGGCTTTATTCCGATGCAGGATAATGCTCGGGCTCACAGTGCTCGCTCAGTCCAAGCACATCTAAGCCATGTGGGTATAACAGTGATGCAGTGGCCAGCAAGATCCCCGGATTTGTATCCTATAGAGCATGTTTGGGACTTGTTAAAGAAAAGTGATTAATCCAGAATACCACTCGCCAACAACCTGAGAGAGCTGCAAAACGCATTACTTGAAGAGTGGCAGAGCTTGTACCAAGATACAATAGATAACATAATTCGCAGCATGCCCAGAATGATGGAAACGTTAGTTACAGCACGAGGGGGATACACACATTAATGTTAAAATCTTTAATTTACAACATTGTTGTTTTTTTATGTTGATTATTTTTAATAAAATTTCATAAAAAACTTCTTACGGTCGATGATAAAAGCTGTTTATCCGCTCCCTTTCCCCTCTCCCGTCTACCCCATTGCATCCCTGTGCCAAAACTTAATAGGGATCAACGACCGCAGGCAACGCAATAATTACGGTGTGTTCTCATAAAATGACCTGCTCATCAACTGATAAATCTCACGCAAATTAACAGCGGGTTCATTGACCCACATATGACCGTGCGGCCAGTTTAGCCCGATCTCTCGCGCAAAGATGCTATCTCCACCGAACGGGGTCGGTTCGACGGACATCAGTTTATAATCAGGCAATTAACTCGTGTCTGCTCGGGTAGATAACGTTTATAAGAGCTTAATCTAACTGAATTAGCAATCAGAATGCAAGGTAGTTTCGCTCAAGCGCCCAGCGACATAGGTCATAAATTAAATCAGTTATGAGAAGTGAGACAATTTTCTTTTACTGTATTAATGCTAGCTCGTGGGTCACTAAGTCAGTGGCTGTTCTGTCACATCACAACACGTCTGTATCCCATAAGGGGTAGTCAGAGACTGGGCACTCACTGCAAAAACAGATGACTGCCACAATCCACGTTTCACCAAAACAATATAATGCACTTGGTGTGATAGGTGGTGAACCCATCGCCACCATGCGCTGTTGGGTGCACAGAGCAGTTTAATTCCTTACTCGCCTTTTACGAGATCCATTGGATGAGAGGGAGTGGTAGAATTTTTTGACGAGCCGACACAATGAAACGATAATGAAAGAAGGAAATCCGCAATGATCCGCATGCACCATTTAAAATGGTGATTATTACCTAGTAGTACTAACACAACATTTATACATTTTAAATTTGCATGCCGAACTTAGCAAAGACTTTCTTTCCTTCATTATAATGGACTTGCTGTACCAAGCGGTTTCACCCGCTTAAACCCCGATCGATGATATACGTATATATTTGAATCGGAATTTGAGATTTAAATTTTTTTTCGCGGAACCCTAATTGTTTATCTGAAATAAAAGTAGCCTTACTTACCCGCTATAATATCAGCTATCTATCAGTAAAAGTCCTGTCAAAATCGTTCCAGCCGTTTCAGGAATTAGTCGGAACAAACAAACAGACAAACAGACAGACCGACAGACAAAAATTTTAAAAATTGTTTTTTTCTTATTAGTACCGTATATACTTTCATAAGCATTGATTAAAGAGCTGTTATTTTGTTATTACAAACAGACACTTTAATTAGATTACCGCTATGTATCGCCCGAAGCTATTAACTAAATCTAACGATAAACATACACACAAAACATAGCTACAACATCTTGGCATGTAAACTGGATCTAAAAGTATAGGTAAAACAACACTAAAGTCTCTCTTCGTCTTTCTGTCTTGTATTTTATTATTTTCTTTGTATAATCTTACCTAAATAAACAAAGCAATGAAAACAAGAAACTACACAAACGAAAGTATGAACAAAGGCTATATATATATATATTACATACGTAACAAAAATGCTAATTATTACACAGTTATTTTAAGTTATGTTATATAAATAAAAAAAACTAAAATTGCAGGAATTCTGTCAGAAAATATTATCAAGGTGTAAACTTCAAAAAATGAACCGGCCAAGTGCCTGTCGGACCAAGCACAGTGAAGGGGAAATCAGGAATCCGTCTAGTTACCACAGGGCCAGTAATTCGGCTGTGAAGCAGTAGTGTGCAAACATTACTGTGTTTCGATTTGAAGGGAACTTAGAGCTAGCGTAATCACTGAGCAAATGAAACTTAAGAACTGATGTGTCAGGGTGACGGGCGCGGTGTGGTGTCACACCGAAATGTTCTGGGTGACACAGCATTTGTTATGGACGGACGTTGCGCTTACCATCAGGTGAACGACTCGCTCGTTTCGTCACTTAATCAAATAAAAAAAACCCGCAGTAAGAAATAGCATATAGGCAAAATAAAATACAAGTTGTTACTGTGTAACTTCGTTATGATTTTTCAAGACTTTTTTTAGTTCATGGATGTGTGATACCAATACTTTATTTTCGCTTTACACACCATTGTATAGCGGTTAATAAAAACACTTTCATAGAAAATTTCCTCTGCAGTCTAAACTGTCGGTATATGTCTGTATATTTATTCCGTGTAGTCCGTGATTTTGACCTGAAATTTTTACCTAAGCCAATACTAGGTTGATTTTATAAATTAATGAAGTGGGGTCGTCTTCATGAAATAAAAAAAAACTTTTTTTCATTGGATAAAGTGACTAGACGAGCAGAACGTTCACCTGATGGTAAATGCATATGCCTATAACAAATGCTGTGTCACCCAGAACTGTGTTGCACTACACTGCACATGTCACCCAGAGACATCAGTTATTAAGTCTTACGAGTATATGCACTGTAATTACACTAGCTCTCAGAGCCCTTCAGACCGAAACAAAGTGATGTTCGCATACTACTGCTTCACAGCAGAATAACTGGCCTTGCGATCTTACCACCAGTAAAAAACAACTCATCAATTAAAGTGATAGTATTATGTTTGCTCGCTATGTATTTAAGGTCAGCGTGAGGGTTGCCACCCGTACTTTATAATAAAGTATTGTACATTATTTCGGGCAATTGTACTCTATACTTTATGTAAACAATAAAGTTACTACTAGGTAAGTACAATTAATTATTAAAGATTGCTAAAACCACTAAAAATATTTTTTTAAACAAAACAATTAACTAAAATTATAATAATTATACTAGGCTAGTGGACTACCCCACCCGAGGGCTGAGAGTAAGTGAAGTTGCAGTCTAATGGTAAAAGGCACTAGCTTAGTAAAATCCTAATCACTGTTGAAGATACCGACCTTATAAACAGACTGAAAGACTCAGGGCTGGCCCTATCATGCAGCGAACGGAGCGGCCGCTCCAGGCGCCAAGACCCGGGGGGCGCCAAAGTCGTAGAGAAAATCGCTGCGCTCTTTTGGCTATGCGAATGACTTCTTTATTAGATGTAAAGCTTTCGCAAAAGACACATAATTTATTTTAATACACCGAAATTTATTTAATTTTATGTAAGTCAGAAGTTTGAATCAGCCGACGTAGGCATTACAACAAAAATTATAGATGTTGTCGAGGTGTTCCAAGTTCCATGCTTGTACGCACGACTGGTTTCCTCACGATGTTTTCCTTCACCGCTAAGCACGTGGTAAATCAGCACTTAAAATTGTAGAACAATTTTAGAGGTGCTGGCACCGGGATCGAACCCTGGTTACTCGCGTACTATGAAATTAAAGGCGAGCACCAGGCACCTGAGCTACCACGGCTCATGCATGTCCGAGGAATAGAAATATTTCGGGGACATGTGAAGACCGCCAACCCGCATATCTTTCTAGAATTCTTCTAGATTCTTTCTAGCTCCTAAACCCTCTCAGAAATGAGAGGAGGCCTGTGCTCAGCAGTGGGACATTTATAGGCTGAAACTTTGTTTTACTTTTTTTACGCACGACTGTTATTTGGGGTAACCAAAGGAGCGCCGTAATCGGATCTCGCGTAAAAATTCCAAAAGTGGCCTTGGGCCGGCGATGGGAAGACTGATAGATGCAAGCAAATGATTAAAATCATTTGCTGTACGCTTTATGAATGGCAAAGCAGAAAGCTCGCATTTGCCAAATGCTAACCCGTCGTGCGTCTAGTTGTCCGATGACGGATAGAAGCTGAGGGAAATATTGTGTAATTGTTATTGAAACTACACACGCCTGCAAATGATAGAATGTATGTGCCATTGTGACTATTCTTTTCTCAAAGGCTGGCAACGCACCCGCAATTCCTCTGGTATTGCAGATATTCATGGGCATTCATCACGTGAGCCGCGTGTTCGTTTGCCCCGTCTTCTAAAAAAAAGTCGCGTATTGATGTAGTTATGTTATAGGAACATTACTTCGCCTGAATGTCACCTTTGAGTGGTTGCTTTTTATCGCCGCCAATTCAACGAAAGGCACGCAAAGGTCAGAGTTTGACCCCGTTTGTTTGGGCTAAGCTTATGGTGGCGCTTTACATCGCCTACATTTGCGGTACGTTACATATTCCCCAGATTTATGCCCATAATGTAGAGGATATGTATGTTATTACACTTCAGTTTTCATTTTGCATTCATTAACGTTCAAAAATAGCTATTGATTTTTAGTTTTTTAAACATGTAAGTAGCCAGCAGCCAACGTGGTGAACTTAACTGTAACGACTGTCACCAAACCGAGCAGTGTCCACTAAAGAAGTCCGATAATTCTATGAATACTGACGAATAATGAAACTGTTAGCTAGTTTCATTCGGTACGAATATTTCGCACGGTTTCGTGTTTATGAACAGATGACGCCATCTGCCTTCTTTAGAGAATGTAAACAACTACAACCGATAGTGCAGTGCATCCTAGTGCATGATAGTGTAGTGCATCATAGTTGGACAGATTTTCAACATATGGCGCTTTCTACACTTAAAATATATTTTTTTTATCGTAAATATTAATTTTAAAGCACTTATTTATTTTTCGTCATAGATATTTCATACGGACAAAAACTCCTTTGAGAAATAATATATAATATTGCAAGGATTGAAAAATAACGTAGAACAAATAGTTCGAATGACATTCGACAGTCTACTTGAAGACGAACATTCGGCAAAATTGCAACAAATACCGAACACGAAGTACCACTACACTTATGAGACTTCGCGCTTTATTGGGACACAACTACGATATCATGACATATATACATTTAAAAGCATAAAAGAACTATTTATTTTTACAAGCACACAGATTGATTTCTAGTATAAAAAAGGACCACCACGACCCCAGCCTATCACTAGTCCACTGCTGAACATAGGCCTCCCCCGTAGAGTGCTACAAGTTTGTAGCTCTCATTTTGGGGGGAATTTTGCCATAGTTGCCACGCTTGGCAGGCGGGTTGGCAACCGCAGTTTGTTTGATGTTCCAGGAAGACGCTGCTGCCCATCTCCTGGTTTTAAATTTCCCTCTGTCGACTTTTACGACACCCACGGGGCGAGATGGGGTGGTAGATTACCTTCTGCCGCTACGTCACAACACACAGAAATTCTTGCTTTTTTTATATATTTATCTTTTTTTTTATTTCATAAAAGTAACGGAACGAGCAAAACGTTCACCTGATGGTAAGTGCACCACAATGCGCCCACCTCTTAAGTCTCATATGCCCAGTGGCATAGCTGTCAGTGCCCTTCAAACCGAAACACAGTAATGCTTGCACACTACTGCTTCACGGCCCTGGTGTGGTACCTACCTAGACGGATTGCTGCAAAGAGGTGTTTTAATATCGTTTATATTTTATAATTATTTTCTTTGTGGCCCCGACAGAATATCAGCGCGGCAGTCACATTGTTGCTGTAGCAATATGTTGAGTCTGTGGCCTTTTCGTTGCTGCAATCCACTTTTAGCTTAGTTCTTCTTCTTCTTCTTCTTCTTTTCAGCCTATCACTAGTCCACTGCTGAACATAGGCCTCCCCCACAGATTGCCACAAAAGTTTGTAGCTCTCATTTTGGGGGGGATTTGCCATAGTTGCCACGCTTGGCAGGCGGGTTGGCAACCGCAGTTTATTTCTTCAGACGTTCCAGAATGATGCTGCTGCCCATCTTTTGGTAGCTTAGTTAGTACATATAAATTCGTATATATCAATATTATGATACATACATACATAGAGTCATGACTCTTTCCCATAGGGTAGATCATTCCACTTGCTGACACACATCTTTCGCTTTCTCTACTTTCATTAGTGTTTTCATACAAGCTCGTCGGTTGCGGGTACTTTTGACGTGGCCTTTTCTTAAAAGGAATTCGATCTGATCGTGATACGTTCGCCTACGTCGACCCTCACCGGCTTGCCCATTCACACTCGCCTCATAAATCTGTTTCGTCAATCTTCTTTGATCCATCCTCTCTACTTGTCCAAATCATCTAAGCATCCCATTCTCTATCTTTGTCACTACATTTTCTACCACACCGCAACGTTCCCTTATCACGTTGTTTTTCAGTTTGTCCATCAAAGTCATTCCAGCTATACTTCTCAAACTTTTCATTTCAACAACATTAATCTTATTTTCATGCTTCTTCTGCCAGACCCAACATTCACTACCGTACAAAAGTGTGGGGACCAGTATTCTTCTATGTACAGCCAATAGTATCCTCTTTTTGGATACTTATGATATATACGAATTTATGTTCTAGTTTAATATATTGTTTATATTGTTTTTTAAATTATTATTACTTTTTCTTTGCTTTGTTAACGATTATCATATACGATAAGATTTGAATGCTATTGTACTTAATAATGTAAATAGTTTTGTATTTTGCAGTATTGAATAAAGTGTTATTTTTTTCTTTTATTTTGTGAGCAGTATAAAATATATATATATATAAAATGTGAACTGCGTAATAGCACACTGCAAACGCGGTGATCGGAATTAATTACGAGTATGTCGGGGCGCTGAGCGCAGACTACATTTGATAGATAACAATATCAAATTTTAATCATGAACTTGTTATTTTGCTGTGCGGCATAAAATTTGGTTAATGCAAAACTCAGTAGTGTTTTTATTTCGTTCGGATCGAAACATTATATTTCAAGGCCATTTAATTTATAAGCGAACTTCATAAAAGGAGGTTCTTAACATAACTAATATTTACTGTACGTTATCTCAAATGACATCTGTAAGCCCATTTGGATTTTTGTTTTTTTTTTATTCGAAAGAATATACTTACGAACGTTTGTTTTTATATCAAATTTTGATGTATAATGACGATAGTGTATTTCCAATCCCTATCGACGGCCTTTTCCAATCATTGTACACTTTCACAAGTTTGAAGACGATCGTGAATTTCTGTCTCCATCAGTTACAACTGAATTATTTAAAAAAAGTAAAGTAAAGTTTCAGACTATAAATGTCCCACTGCTGAGCACAGGCCTCCTCTCATTTCTGAGAGGGTTTTGGAGCTGGGAAGAATCCGCCACGCTGCTCCAATGCGGGTGGGCGGACTGCACATGTCTTAATTATTTGATTACTAGTAATTCCGAAAATATAATGATGCTTTGGCAGAAAGCTCACGACTATTGCCGTAAATACAAAAAAAATCAGTGTGGTCCAAATTAAACTTGATAAAGACAAAGCAAAACGGTCACCAGCAGGTGACCGTTTTGCTCGTTCCGTTACTTTTATCAAATAAAAGAAAAAGGTTAATACATAAAAAAAATAAAGCAAGAATTTCTGTGTTGTGAGGTAGCGGTAGATAGACAAGAAAACGAAGTTGTATAAACCTTTATAAATATGACTAAAGCCTTACTGCGAATTGGTTTTCCTGTTAAAAGAAATATCAACAAGAACAAGGTTTTCCCTATCTTTCTGCATTAACGATTCGTTTTTACTCATTTTTCGTGTCATATCGGCACGGCTTTATATATTTATTTATATAAAGCCACCTGCAGCTTTTAATTATTAAGGTACTCCGGGTTAACTATGACATCAGGACATCTGTCACCTCAGTCCCCCCGTGACCATGGGTGCTGTAAAGCACTCGAAACGTCGGGTTATAAATAACAAAAATAAACGCGATAAAATCCGTAAAATTAGTTTCATTTAAAAGATATATTTACTTAAAATTTGGCATACATATTCCTTTCCCAACACACCTACTAACAACGGCTTTTACGAGCACTTACGCGTAAATGGTGTACGGGCTGGTGCTGTTTTGCTCTACACAGACTTTAACACAATAAATTCCGTGCGAAAGCGGGGCGGGCCAGCTGGTCAATCCAAATATATTTTCTTTTTATTGGATAAAGTGACGAAACGAGCAAAAAGTTCACCTGATGGCAAGTGCAACGTCTGCCCATAACAAATGCCAAGTCACCCAGAAAATTTCTGCGGGACACGGCACTTCGCCCGTCACCCAGGGACATCAGTCATCTAAAGAAATCAATTCATAATATCCTTCAATAATATTTTTTTATGAAAATGAGCCACGAGGCCAAAACGTCGTTCGCCTGATGCGCCCTGCGTTTGCCCATGACAGTTGTGACGTCACCCACAACGATGCACTGGAAAGTTATTTTTGCTAGGGTTGCCGGGCATAGTCTTTATGGATGCGTGTCCGACTTGATTAGACGGTGTCCGGACTGTGCGGCTTTTGTAAGGCTTTTCGCATTTTACCAGTCACGCGGTCGACGCAGTGTTTTAATTTTTATGTTCGAAAACAAATTGCGTAACAAATCCAGTGCCAATATAACGTAATATCCTATGAACGGGAGCCCGTGGCATTTTGCCCGTTCCGCCACCCTATTGTTACGCCACTAGAGCTGGCAACCCTATCTGTAGCAATGCACTGAGCTCGTCACCATGAACATCGGGTCTAAGTCTCTTGTGCTCTGTAATTACACTAACTTCAGCTACCTTCGAACTGAAACCAAGTTAATCCTCCCGCAAGCAAAGCATTATGTAAATATATATGTATATTTAAATATTATATATATGTATACTATGTTGTTTACTGCATACCAGTCTTTAAAAGCTAGCTTCTACCGCATACAAAATATTTACGTTTCGCAGACGCTTATAAATTCCAAATGTACGCGTCTAACTGGAAACGTACGCCAAAATAACTCCGTCGATGCCATTGACCCTGAATACGTCACGTGAACCAAACAAAAGACTTCGTTATAACGATAGTTTCTAGTGTTTAGTAAGAGTGCCCTGTTAATTGTTTATTGTTTAGTAAAACAATGTTTACCTTACCGCGTATCCCGCTTCCATACCTCTCTTGCAACTAAACCCGAATCGTCATTACTATTTTTGGTTATTTGAAAAAATCAAAGTAACATCCTATAAATGTCCCACTGCTGACCACAGGCCTCCGCACATTTCTGAGAAGTTTATGTAGCCGGGAAGAATCCGTCACGCTGCTCCAATTTGAGTTGGCGGACTTCACCATATATGCATACAGTCACGTCTTTTTCCCATTTAAAGGGTAGGCAGAGGTGACAGGAGAACCACGTCGCCGCCATTTTGGTACCAGACAAAAAATCTTACTCCCCATTGCGTTCCCGCGAGCAGTATAGTGACAGCATTGTCATGGTGTTATTCTACACGAATACAGGCTTACGAAACCTCGGTAGGAAAGAGGAAGGTGCTTTACTCTGCTGGACACCTATCGGCATGGCGGACTACACATGTCTTCGAATTTTTTTTTATCCTCTGACGTTTGTTTTGTTTTTGACATTTTGTTTTCCTTCACGTGGTAAATTAGCATTAGCATTTGTGGAACAATTTCAGGAATCCGTCTAGGTATGTTATTCTGCCTTGAAGCAGTAGTCTTCAAACATTACTGTGTTTCGGTTTGAAGGGCACTGTGAGCTAGCGTAATCACTGGGCATATGAGACTTAAGAACTGATGTCTCTGGGTGACGGGCGCAGTGTGGTGTCACACAGAAATATTCTGGGTGACAGAGCAGTTGTGGGCGGACGTTGCACTTATAATCAGGTGAACGTTTTGCTCGTTACGTCACTTTATACAATTTAAATATATATATATATATACCGGCGTCGAAGATCGCTCTCTCATACACTCACGGCTCTTTTTATCTGTATTAACCTAAGTGATTCATAGACAGGCAGTTATGTGTTTTATTTAATTGTAAATTAAACCCAAACATTTGTAGAACTATACGTCAAGTATTATTTAAATTTTGCTGGTAAAGCATTTTACAAATGTGTGACATATAAATTTTTTTGTTATTAATTACCACCGCCTAGACGCTTGCTCGTTTGCCCCTCTTCCGTTAATATTTTTTTTAACAATAAACTGCTAAATACCACCCCAGGGCCAGTTAGTCTGCCGTGAAGCAGTAGTGTGCAAACATTATTGTGTTTCGGTTTGAAGGGCACTGAGAGCTAGCGTATTCACTGGGCATATGAGACTTAAGAACTGATGTCTCAGGGTGACGGGCGCAGTGTAGTGTCACACAGAAATGTTCTGGGTTAAACATTACTGTGTTTCGGTTTGAAGGGCACTGGGCATATGAGACTTAAGAACCGATGTCTCAGGGTGACGGGCGCAGTGTAGTGTCACACAGAAATGTTCTGGGTGACATAGCATTTGTTATGGGTAGACGATGCACTTTACACTGCCGACTTCACTTCACGCTAAACGCTGTACTCAACACCCCGCACTAAACACTTTCGTTCAAGGTCCAGGAAAACACACGTTCTAGTTCTAAATCCTTACACTGAAACTAGGCTTGATGTATAAGATATGGAATGAACTATCCATCAACCACCAAACACCTACCGCCGTCGTTATGAACGCCTATGTCTTCGGAAGTTTTTAGTAATTAAAAGAAAAACTTGTTCGTGAGAATGAGACGTAGGATAATCGTAGGGTTTATTTATTAAAATATTGTTACCAAGTTTAAAAATTATTTCACATTTTATTCTACAAATATTACACTAGCTGATGCTTGCAACATCGACCGCGTGGATAGAGGTTTTTTTAAATATGCTTTGGAAACTATTTGATTTTCCGGGATAAAAAGTATCCTATCTTAGTCTTCTACAGTATGCAAGCTATTTCTAAAGTATCTATGTGTCAAATTTCGTCAAGATCGGGTCAGTGCTTGAACTGTGACAAGGTAACAAACAGACAGAGTGACAGAGAAAGTTACTTTCGCATTTATAATATTAGTATAGTATGTAAGTATGGATTACATACACAACTCCGTAGACAGACCATACAGTAGACTCGAAGTTTTCAATTTCAATAAATATCATGATGATGTTCTCCTAGCCGATTTCGACCACGGCGACAACTTCCAAAAACTGTCGAGAGCCATCAATTGCGCAGGAGATATTATAGTGCCACTAGCGTACGCGCAAACCCAGAGGCACCCACTTGTCCCAACCTACCCGCGCCCAATGTTACGCTGATGCGATAAGATCGGAGGTAGGCTAAGTAGGCAGTGTCAGAAACACGGGGACAATCACAACAAAACCAGACCCGAAAACCAACAATTTGTGTTTTAGCACAAATGTTGCACAAATGAAATATCATGATTGGCTTATGGTAACTAAAGTATGAATTAAATGCTGCGGGTTGGATTTTTCTTTGAAATACAGCGTCAATTACTATTTTTGATTTTGTAGTCGAACTAATGAGAGCGAAAACTATGTATACTTAGATGGAAGATTTGGCCGAATTCGAAAATATAAATAAAATATGAAACACTGTATACTGTATTCTGTCTCATTCTCGCGCAGGCTAAATCCTAGACGTGTATACGTTTGTCGCCTTTTAGTGTCGCTTTTTCATTTCATCGACTTTCTACGCGGTGATTTTTTTTTCTTGGATGTAGCGACGAAACGAGTAAAACGTTCTGATAGTAAGTGCAACATTTGCTTATACAAATGCTGTGTCACTCAGAACATTGATGTGACACTATACTGCGTCCGTCACCCAGAGACGTTAGTTCTCAAGTCTCATATGCCCAGTGACTACGATAGCTCTCAGTGCCCTTCAAACCGAAAATCTTATACATACATAAATAGTCAGTGTATATATAATGTGTTCATTTTGTGAATGGGCAATAGTTTTTTTATACCTTTATACGTTTTAAAAACGAGAATTTAAACTGCTACTTGGGAGAACGAACCAGCAAAACTTGTTTTGTTACAATCTCTAGATGGTTCTGTAACATCATATTATTGTGAGTTATCATTAAAATACGTGATTTTTTTCAAAGGCCATGTTTATTGCTATACCCGCAAGAAAAAAAAAACAAAAAGATAGTTCGATAGTTCAGTGACGCAATCATTTCAAATGAGTAGGATCTATTTATTACTTCTACTTATAATAACCTTTTCGTGTGAAATTTTGGTATTCTAAGTCAACGGCGTCAGTCATTTAATTACATGACTGCTATGCAATTAGAGTCAATTTTCGATTAACTTACATTACGTGTCGAATAGGCCGTGTGGTGGCGGCTCGATAAAAGAATACAACCACTCCATCTCATCCAATGGATCTCGTAAAAGGCGAGTAAGGAATTAAACTGCACTGTGCACCCAACAGCGCATGGTGGCGATGGGCTCACCACCTATCACACCAAGTGCATTATATTGTTTTGGTGAAACGTGAATGGTGGCAGTCATCTGTTTTTGCAGTGAGTGCCCAGTCTTTGACTACCCCTTATGGGATACAGTCGTGATCTTATGTATGTATGTACGTGTCGAAAGTTATTCCTAAGTCCTGGGATTGTTTTGTATTTCAATACATTTGAGACTATCTGTTTGTCCGAGTACTTGACTTCTACACCGCGGGTCCTGGGTTCGAATACCAGCTGGAGCCAACTTTTGTGCAAAACATAAATTGTTGGTTTTCGGGTCTAGTTGTGTTGTGCATGTGAAACATATGTCTGTTAAATGCACCACGACACAGGAGAAATACCACTGTGGGACATCGTTCAAAAATCTTTAGTTTCAGCAATACCTCCGTAATATCTCTAAATGCAAATGCAAAACCCTTAAAAATAATATCAAGTAATGGTAATAGAACGTAGAAATAAACATTTTATTTTTTATTATTTTTAAATGATTTACTAGTGGTAGGATTCTTATGAAAGAATTCTTCTCAGTCGGTACCACTCCAGGGCCAGTTATTCTGCCGTGAAGCAGTAGTGTGCAAACATTACTGTTTCGTCCTCAAAAGCACTGAGAACTAGTGTAATTACCGGGCATATGAGGCATAAAAGCGTATGTCTCAGGAGGACGGGCGCAGTGAGGCGTCACACAGAAATGTTCTGGAGAACACTGCTTTTGTTATTGGAGACGTTGCACTTACCATCAGGTGAACGTTTTGCTCGTCTCGACACTTTCTCCTATATAAAAAAAAACATAGAGGCACTCACTCGTTCTAACCTATCCTCGGATATAACGCTCATGTAGTAAATTGAACGTAGGCAGAATAGAAAACGTAGGAACGGTCACAAATCCCTACCCAAAGACTAAAGTTTTACCTAGCGCTCAAATATTTCTTTACACTGGTCCAACCAATCACTCCCAATCACAATCACCACCCAAACCTAGAACTCCCAATCTAAAAGACGTATGACCGCTGCGCCGTTAAATGTAGTTGAAATAATTCAATTTGTTTTTTTTTATATATTTATACTAACAATTTAAAATAGTTCTCGAATACGGCTACAATGAATTCAACGCTGTTTTCCGTAATTTATATTCTGGTTCTTAGATCTAATCTTTAATTTTCGAGAAAATTCGTGTTAACTTCCTTTAACATGATTTCGCATCTAATGTCAAATCCATATGCTTCTAATAGATGGCGCTGATAAAAGTCTGTTTTTATTTACCATCAATGTTTTACCATCCAAATAGATTCGTAAAACGCTTTCGCTCGTCATGCTACTTATATTTTTTTACATAGGAAAATAGCGTGCTGCTTTTAGGAAGATTAATGTCTTCATAAATCAAACGTTGACCCGCAGGTGCCCGTAATTTGTAATGACAAAAAACTAGGAACATTAGAATATTACTAATACTTAGGAGATATGTTTTTCATCCATAGATGTAAATAGAAAATGTATTATTATACGCAAGCTTTTTTAATCACTTAACTATCAACACTAACTGATTATAATGAAGGAAGGTAAGTTACTTTGCTAAGATCCGCATGCAAAATATAAAAATGGTGTATATATACCTAGTTTTTTGAAGAGCACCGCCCGCCCTCGCTCAGTAGCGTGCACAAGCAAACTAACACCGCCACCAGGTACCCTCCACCAACCACTACAATACTACCACTAGATAATATACACCACTGAAGTCGAGAACACGACACGTGTTTCGCCCCAAAACGAGGCATTATCAAGCGTCATAGACTCTACGACGGGCGGCCGTCTGTCGCCTATCGTCTATGACGCTTGATAATGCCTCGTTTTTTTATATTTTGCATGCGGATCTTAGCAAAGTAACTTACCTTCCTTCATTATAGTGGATTTCCGCAAAGTAACGCCTGATTCTATTAACTATACTAACTGATTACTAACTACTAACACACTAAACTGATTTCTGGCAATTATTTAATTATCATCGTAACTGCCCACTGAACACAAGTTTACTGTTGAACATAGGCATTTGCATCGACTTCTCGCGCACTTTGACAGCTCGTTACTCCATCTAGTGTGGGGTCGTCCTACATTAGTTTGCCGGTACGCCACTCGAGGACATTTCTTCCCTAACGGTTATAGTTTATACTATTGTTATACAAAAATCTAGATAGACAATCATCGACTAAAAAAAGTCCTCAACAAAGATCGCACAATGGCCGTGTGGAGGCGGCTCGTTAAAAGAATAATACCACTCCATCTCATCCAAAGGAACTCGTAAAAGGCGAGTAAGGAATTAAACTGCACTATGCACCCAACAGCGCATAGTGGCGATGGGCTCACCACCGATCACACCAAGTGCGTTATATTGTTTTGGAAAAACGTGGATTGTGGCAGTCATCAGTTTACGGTGAGTGCCCAGTCTCTGACTACCCCTTATGGGATACAGTCGTGATGTTACGTATGTATGTATGTACAATGTGTTAATTATTTAATTCAAATTTTATAGAGTCAAATTATCAAATTAGCAATCAAGAAATCTATTTACGAGTACCAATAGTTGATTTCATTTTAAAAAGCTACTTAATGTCGATTACGTTAAGATTAAATTTGTGTTTATTCAGTCGGAATTTGTGTATTTGTCTTTATTTTTGTTGTAAACGATCGAGGACGCTTTTTGCAGTAATTTTTGTATGAAACTGTGTGTCGTGGGTTTTTCATTTCAATGGTTTATTACAATGTGCCCGACTCATTGCCACTGCAGCTTTTTATGGAAGAAAATAAAAACGTTTAAATGGTTCACTTCATTGCAAGTCAAAATATGCTGTATCACCCAGAACATATCTGTGTAGCACCACACTTTACTCATCACCCTAACAGATCAGTTCTTAAGTCTCACCACCACCCCTGCAGGTTCGGTTGCTTGTGGTTATTTTCGCAGCGGATTACATTATTACGATATTTATTTGCAAAAGAGGGCCGTAAGAGCTATCTATAATCTTGGCTCTAAAGTGTCTCTTAGGGATAAATTTAAAGAAATTAATATCTTAACCTTGGGCCTCTCAATATATATTTGAAAACGTTTTGTATTCACTAAAAAAAGTGATGTTCATAATGTGAATACCAGGAACAAGCACAAATTAATTATGCCAGTTACCCGACTTCACAGAGTCAGTAACTCTTTTATGGGGCAATGTATACGTTTTTATAACAAAATCCCAGAAAGTGCTAAAAGTCTTTCAATCAAAAAGTTTAAATTTTATATTAAACAAAGACTTCATAAAAAGGGTTATTATAATATTAAAGAATACATAGATGATGATAACCCCTGGGAATGAGGTGATCGCCGCCAAGCCATTTCTACATCTTTATAATACTGCTGTTATTGTACATTATTTTAAAAATGACTAAAAAAAAAGCCCGCTGGGTTTCTTACCGGTTCTTCCCAGGACAGAGGCATTTTTGCGAACCAGTGTAGAATTAAGTAAATAATCTATATTGAATAAAATTTATTCTATTCTATCTCGCAAAGAATATCCTTTGCACAGCGATTCTCTCCATCTACCTGCCTCAAGCAGCTTGCTGGGAGTATTCACGTCTTGGTTCCGTCAGCGGTCAGACTTTGAAGTATACTGGAACATGTATTGCACGCCAATTATTGACATGCAAAAATGTAGTGTATTGAAAAATATTTACCCTAAAAATGGTCCAAAGCCGATAGGTGTCCAGCAGAGTAGAATAGCACCTAAATCTTTTCTACCGAGGTGTCGTAAGAGGCGACTAAGGTATTGTACGGACAGCATTTACTCGTTTTTTTTTAATTTGATAAAGTGACGAGACGAGCGAAACGTTCCCCTGATGGTAAGTGCAACGTCTGCCCATAACAGATGCTGTGATACTCAAAATATTTATGTGTAGCACCACACTGCGTCTGTCACCCTGAGACATAAGTTCTTAAGTCTCATAAGCCCAGTGATTACACTAGGTCTCAGTGCCCTTCAGACCCAAACATAGCAATGTTTGCACACTACTGCTTCACGGCAGAATAACTGACTCTGGGGTGGTACCTGCGTAGGAATCCTACCACCAGTATAGTTCAGATTAACACCATAATATGCAATACTGACACTATACTGCTCGTGGGAACGCGACGGAGTTAGAATCTTTTCTGTCTCGTTCCCAAAATGGCGGCGTCATGGTTCGCCACCGGTCACGTCACGTTTCCCGACCGGGGCACAAAGTGGGCTACATGTGTAGCCTCAGCCTACCCTTTATATGGGAAGAAGGACGTGACATATAGTCACATATGAAAAAAATGGTCTATTCTTTTCTACGGTTAACAAATCGATACGGGGGTTAACAAACAAACCTCGAACCGCACCCTGTCGGAGTGAAATGACACACATTCGTAGCTCAAACATTTGCGGGTACCGATCGCATAAAAAGCGCTCGTAACGTTGTGGTGCGTCGATAATACAAACGCTTTTTTATCGTGACCAGACTGTGGCCACGACCTTCATAATAACGTAAATATAGTGGTCTCGTCGTGGTCGCCATACAAATGTCAATACAGAAGTTTTTAAGACATATTTTTTTTTTATTAAAGTTAATATAAACAAATGTACAAATGTTTTTAACACAACATATTAAAATAAATACAAAATAAGTTTATGCACATTCAACACCTAGACGGATTCCTATGCAGCAATTCGTCTAGGTAGGTACCACCCCAGGGCCAGTTATTCTGCGGTGAAGCAGTAGTGTGCAAGCATTACTGTGTTTCGGTTTGAAGGGCACTGAGAGCTAGCGTAATCACTGGGCATATGAGACTTAAGAACTTATGTCTCAGGGTGATGGGCACAGTGTAGTGTCACACAGAAATTTTCTGGGTGGCACAGCATTTGTTATGGGTAGACGTTGCACTTACCATCAGATGAACGTTTTGCTCGATTCATCACTTCATGCAATAAAAAAAAATCAGCCAGTTTAATTACACTTAAGACTTTTTTCGTAGAATAATTACATTTTACGTTTTTATATTTTATTTTTTTAAACAATTTTTATCTCTTTTTTATAACAAAAGGTATTGGCAGCAGAAATATCTATATAAGTAAAATAGTCATTGTACGATTGCACCATGCGTCGCAACTGGGAGCGCAGTCCCGCATTAGTTCGACAATTTTTAGTATTATATAGAATTTCTCTTGTATTATGAGTTATAGAAATACATTTCACATGCCCTACCTACATCACCAGGAGGTCCATTTTGTTACTCTGGTAGGTTTCGTGATCGGTTTTATTTTGGCGTATGAAGCTGAAGATATCATTGGTTAATGCTATCAAATGAAACAGATCACGAAACCAACCAGAGTTACATAGTAGACCCCCTGGCCCGAAAACCAGCAATTTGTATTTTTGACTCTTGCCGGAATTCAAGCGGTCGTACCGTAACCCCTCTTAAGCGCTGATGAGAACCACCGTGGGGTTTTAGTCGGTAAGAGTCCGATACAACCGGGCTGTCCGCCCCCTGGCCGGTCGGGTATCCATGCAGGATTTCCCCAGGTACAAAAAAAGGTGTCTTACAATAAAGTAATAAGTAAATATATAAATTATGTTAATGGCTCTTAAAAAATTATTGCTGTTTTATTAAACATTACATACGAAATTTTAATAATAATTTGAGATGCGAGGTGAGGTGGTTTCATAAGTATTGAATGTAGTTTATTGAAACAGCTGCCTGTATTATAATTTCAGACGTGCATTTTCGGCCTCCTTTGTCCTCCGTCGCTTTCAACGATTATCATTAAAAAAAATTATGAAAGGAGAAGTAACGCCAACATCTCAGTTCCGCGTGTTATAAAAAGCAAGGTTATTTCCCCGCAGTGCACAATGCCGTCAATTCCATCAATCTTCCAAGTAGGTAAACTTAGCAACAAATAAGGAGACATTACCGGCAGTCAATGCTGCAAACATTACGTTTTTTATATATATAATGGTAATGGTATGGTATAAATGAAATGGTGGCATCGATATTACGTTTTCACCATGTACAAACAGCTGGAAGGTTTTTTTTTAAATATATATTTGAGTTTCATTATGTTTGCTTTGTGCATTTAAAATAGCCAATATGTGAAGATTTTTAATTGGCATATGTTAATATGAGCCGTGGTAGATCAAGGGCTAGGCGCTCGCTTTAAATTTCATAGTACGCGAGTGACCTGGGTTCGAGCCCCGGTGCCGGCACCACTAAATTTGTTAATTGCAATTTTATGTGCTGATTTACCAAGTGCTCGGCGGTGAAGGAAAACATCATGAGGAAACCTGCATGTCTGAGAAATAAAAAATATTTCTAAGACATGTGCAGTCCGCCAACCCGCATTGGAGCAGCGTGGCGGATTCTTCCCGGCTCCAAAACCCTCTCAGAAATGAGAGGATGCCTGTGCTCAGCAGTGGGACATTTACAGGCTGTTACTTTACTTTAATTTTATTTTATATGTTAATACATATCTGTAACTACATATTGTAAAACGCTGTAAATATTCTAAATAAATTAAAAAAAATAGCTTAAATAATATCTACATAAATGAAATGACAGAGGTGTGCTAGTTGTGCCCGCATCACGCAAAAACTACTGGATAGATTTCGATATAAATTTCTTCAGTTTTACTTCTTAGACACTTGTTCCTTATCTACAAAAAAAAAATATTTTTATCCATACTAATATTATAAATGCGAAAGTAACTCTCTCTGTCTTTCGGTCTGTTCGTTACCTTTGTACAGCTCAACCACGAACTAAACGAAATTCGGCACAGAGATAGAAACAGAACAATTTTAGACGTACCAGCACTACTGGCACTGCGATGGTACCAACCTACGCGGATTCCAGAGTACCGCAGGATCGTTATAAGAAATAGTTTTTGGCGTAATTGTTTTATTTTAATTTTTGATAAAGTGACAAAACGAGCAAAACGTTCACCTGATGATAAGTGCAACGTCTGCCCATAACAAATGCTGTGTCACCTAGAACGTTTCTGTGTGACACCACACTGCGCCCGTCACCCTGAGACATCAGTTCTTAAGTCTCATATGCCCAGTGATTACACTAGCTCCTCAGTGCCCTTGTTTATTAAACAAGTAATTAGCCTTCAACTATCTATACTTATAATTAAACTGTAAACTATAAATGATTGAGGGTGGCTATAAATATGTAAACTAAACACATTTCTTTCTTTTTTAGAAATGACTGTCTGTCCGTCGGTTTGTTTGTGAATGCATAACGTCTAAAGCCCTAAATTTATTCAAAAGACTCAGTAAGAAAATCATAAAGCGTATCTTCCAGTAACATTTTGTCTTGGTTTTGGAGTTCTTAAGTCTAATATGTCCAGTGATTACACTAGCTTTGAGTGCCCTACATACCGAAACGCAGTAATGCTTGTACACTACTGCTTCACGGCAGAATAACTGGTCCTGGGGTGGTACCTACCTAGACGGATTCCTGCATAGGAATCCTACCACCAGTAAAGCAAGGTACATGAAACTTAAAACAAAATTTAGAGACGTCAATTAATACCATTTAAATCTTTATTTTCTTGTTTCGATTCCACGTTATAAGCGTGCAACAGAAAGGCGTATATACAAACGAAATATGATTATGATGATGTTCTCCTAGCCGATTTCAACCACGGCGACAACTTCCGACTACTGTCGAGAGCCATCAAATGCGCAGGAGATATTATAGTGCCACAAGTGTACGCGCAAACACAGAGGCACTTACTCGTCCCAACCTACCCGCGCCCGATGTAACGCTGATGCGATAAGGATCGGAGGTAGGCTAGGATGCAGTGCCAGAAACATGGGGACAATCACAACAAAACCAGACCCGAAAACCGACAATTTGTTTTGTTTGTTTTAGCACAAATGTTGGCTTCGGCTGGGATTCGAACCCAGGACCCGCGGCTTAGAAGTCAGGTACTCTGACCACTGAGCCACGCGGTCGTCAAACGAAATATAACATGCTCACAAACATCATAGCAGTAATTATCTTAAATACTACGACCTATATTCAGATGCAGAGACCGAACAGTCACTACAAAAGATTATTGTCATCATAAAATGAACTGGTGCTTTGGTACACATAATGATTTCTTATATTTACGCGACAACTACTCGTCTGAATGAAACTAATTTTACGGATTTTATCGCGTTTAATTTTTTTTACTATTTATAACCCAACGTTTCGAGTGCTTTATAGCACCCATGGTCACGGGGGGACTGAGGTGACAGATGTCCTGATGTCATAGTTAACCCGGAGTATCTTCAGCTTTTAATTATTATTTTTGGTCCCATCTACGCAGAAAGAGCTAACTGTATCTTGAGACTTGCAGTGGTACGCTAAAAATTTAATTAATTATAGGATCCCAAGCCGGTGGTAGTACCCAACCATCTTTTCTATTGTTGGTGCTTTGGTATTTAAATGTATGTGCCTCGGGACTCTCTTCGACTTTTACGTCAACCACGGGATGAGATGGCGTGTTAGATTCTCTGAATCCGCCACCACACGACTCAATAACGAGCTACATGGCCGGCCAGTTGCCACTTCGACTTGCTAATCCTTAGGGCTATGTCGGTTACTCCAGTCCTGCTGCGGATATCATAGCCACCGAGCATAGCTCACAGCTTGCTGAGTGCCGGTACCACGTCTCAGTTTCGTATGTCAATACTGCCCACACACAGTTTGAAGACTTTTGTTTTTGGGACATTGAGATATACTCGACGAAATGTGACGATCGTTATTAATCAATTTAAAAACAAAACCATAAGCAATACTTACTTTTAATTTCATAAATATCGTCAACGCAAAACTTCGTGCATACAATTTTTAAATACTTATTGAAATGCGTACCTTATCAGTTAACCAGCTGTATGAAACTATGTTAAAATGTATGAAATAAAACTATAGTGGATCACGTAACAGGAAATGACGACCTTGTCTGTTAGTTTATCTTATAGAGACGAGTACATGTATATAGATTGCTGTTATCTTTCTACACATCTATTGATTTTAAGAAGCATCTCACAGAGTTTGTTTTTAGCCTTGTATTATTTGCAAGAAGCTTTGCCCGCGACCATTCTTGTAGTCTTAAGATTATATGTAATACCGGAACCTTTTGAAATGTTACATTGTAATAAAGACTTAATTAGTTTCAGCGTTACTGTCCCTGATCTGTGAAATTTCCATGACTGCGGCTTTAGTAGTTTTTGTATTATATCAATACGAACAGACAGAGAAGGCATATAAAGATACTTGCACCTGTGACGCGGGATGCCGTCACCGGCCTGAATTATGTCATGAAACTAAATGTAAGTACTCGTATATTATTGTTCAAACTAAATAACAATAAATAATCTTCTTATTCATGAAAGGCCGCAGCAACAAAAGGCACTAGACTCGGCATTATGCTACAGAAAATTGTTGATCGTTGCAAAAGTCAGCTTTATGGACACTCGTCGCGGCATCTTTACGCACATCCTAGACCAAAGGACAAAACGTTGTTAGCAGACTTCGGCCCGCCCTCCTGTGTTCTCTGTAACACAGAAGGCCACACGGCCAACTACCGCGGCTGCCCCAAGGCGCCGAAATCCAAAAAACCCGCGGTCAGACAAGCACCCGCCCCCAGAACTGTCTTCCAGACAAGAATGGAAAAAAACTACCGACCCCCGCGTCCAACTTACACACACGGCCTCGCCGAACATACGGACCACGTCGCGAGACGACCCGCCGAGGAGAGCGACTTAGGTCTAACCTGTCGCTTCGCCGCCGTGTTCAACGGCGGGGATACCGGGTACCCATTGTAAACGGGTTACCCATTATAAAGGTTTCGGCTAAGCGCCCTCAGCGCTCAGCCACCTTACAATCCGGCGAGGCTGCGAAAGCCTTCGGGATAACATTTTTTTTTAGGACTGATGCCTAAAAAAAATTATTGCAAAAACACAAGTTGTTGGTTTTACGCGTGTGGGTAAAGACGAGTTTATGTTTTTGCATTAATATTGGCTCCGTCTGGCATTCGATCCCAGGACCCGAGTCATAGAAGTCCGGCGTGAACATCGCGTGGACTCGGTTAGTATTATCGTCCTTCGTTACGTAAGATGATCGAGATAAAACAGATATACATCTGTTTTATCTCGAGAAGAGAATCTGAAAAATATTGCGGAAGTCGATAAAGCGTGATATCGATTGAGAAGAGTGTCAGTTTAGGGCAATGTCAATGCCAATATGGGAAAAAAGCGTAACTGTATGTATGTTAATGTAACACGTAGCCATATTAATCTAAATTTGAAATCAATTATCGATATTATGGCAGTTCCGAGATGTACACCGGGTGTAACACTTGATCGATACTGAAGACTAGTGTCTTAGCGTAATTTCGTATGGGTGTAAATGCACGTGTGCTGTGCGTCAGTATCTAACGCAGGGATTTTCAAACCATTTTGGGCAAGAGACCCGTTTTCCAAAATGGACTGATTCCTCAGACCCCCATAGCCAAATTGCTTTAAAAATCTCTAGTTTTCCCTGTCGATATATAATTTTTCTGCTGGTTTTTATATCTCTTTTAATATCTACGAGTATCTTTATATATATTTTTTGTATTTAATTTTTTTATTTTATTCACTTTATATGTGTTTTTTTTCTTCTATTTACTTATATCTTTTGAGCACACCTCCGTCCTTTTTCTGTTAATAAATCTCCTATATCGAAGGTTTGCCTAGGAAGAGATCGCTGTTTAGCGATAAGGCCACCGGTTGCACATATTTAGTTTCCACATTATTGTATTTATTTTCTTTAATGCGTGCAATAAAGAGTATAATAAATTAAAAAAAAAAACAATTTAACAGAGCAAGTCAAAACATGCCTGAAAGACTTGTACGCTCGAACACATCTTGCACGAACTTGTCGCACGCATATCGACTTGCCTGAGTTTTTCATTTTGTACGACCTTGTGAACGCTTATCGACTTCTTGAGTTTTTTTTAAAGTACAAGAATGTTACTTCCTTTATTAATATTAGTCATTCTTATAACAAGTTGGTACACGTAACACATCGTGTACAGTATCTTGAAAGTTTCAAATGAGAACTTGTGATAATTAATAGGGGTCCATTTTAGACCTCTTCGACCTCCAAAATCAGTTTTCGTTTGTGTCGAACCCTGGAAAACCGATTTCGACCCAAGGGGACTTTGGGAGTCCCTGATCTATAAATGTTTGGATCTCATCGTCACTCTCAATTTTTTTACCTCAAAGCTGTTTCCTTATTTTTGTAAATAAATAATAATCGCTAGAGGCTCAATCTGCGGCGGTGCGGTAGGTGTTTAAAAAAAACAAACAAGAGGACAACACAGGCCGTGTTTGGAGGTCTGACGTGAAGCAGTAGTGTGCAAACATTACTGTGATTTCGGTTTGAAGGGCACTGAGAGCTAGCGTAATCGTATAGGCATATGACACTTGACAACTGATGTCTCAGGGTGACGGGAGTAGCGTGGTGTAACACAGATATGATTTGGTCGACACAGCATCCTGTTACGGGCAAACGTTGCACTTACCATCGGGTGAACGATTTGCTCGTTTCATCAGTTTATCCAATAAAAAATATTATAATAACTTGTACTTCAATGTCACAACTATGTAAATACTACAGCGCAGTTTATCATGCAAGCGGTTTACTTTATCTACGAACCTTTGTCTTACACTCGTATGGTAGCATAGTTGCTTAATGTTAACAAATATTTGCGGTTGTCTACAAACAACACTGCAAATATAGTAACGTTGCTCTTTATCGTTTGTATATATACATGTATATAAAGTACGTACGCAACAGAATCTCGTAATTATGGCGCAAAACTGCTTTCGGTTACGCAATACCGTAAAGGGACGCGTGTCGGGGCTACGAAATCGCAGTTTCTGTTTTCCTCTTTGGCGGATGATATTGCCAAGGAAAAGGGTAGCTACCCGCCAGATCGGTTGGTCTGATCTCGGGAGGACGTCTCCTCCTGGTAATATTTAGATTGTATATATAGTTCGCATCACAGAAAACTTTCATAGCGCGATTATGGAATGTACGAAATATTTCTTTAGTTTCTCATGTGGCGACATAGATGTCGCTACAACTCAGTATACAATTTGGATAATTATTACATACGATTTTTTTCATTTGATAAAATGACGAGCCGAGCAAAACGCTCACCTAATGGTAAGTGCAACGTCTGCCCATAACACTGTAGTGTACCGCGAAAGTTCTTAAGTCTCATATGCCCGGTGATTACTACTGCTTCACGGCAGAATAAATGATCTGCGGTGGTATTTAACTGGACGGATTACCAAGACGGTAAGGAATCCTGCTTGATTGCTGTCTGGAAAATTTCATAGCTTCCGAAAGTAAACTCTTAGGAAAATAAATGGGTTTATATTGTTATATATTGCTGCAAAGATAGCTTTAGTAAAGTAAAAATAATGGCAATTAAATCAAATAAGATTGGAATGTTAATGGCATGTCCGTACAATACCTTAGTCTCTGAGGACACCTCGGTAGGAAAGAGGTAGGTGCTGTTCTACTCTGTCGGACACCTATCGTCACCTAAGTTACAATATATGTGTAATAAAAACGCTCTGCTACCGCTACATTGCTGTTTTCATGGCCTCACCAGTATCGAAGATAGAAACGAACATATAAACGTTCACATACTATCAATTCATGATTCATCTTCCATGTTTCGACACGATTCAACGCAGCTGACATTTAAAGACTTATATTGCTTTTGCAGCCCAGACACAACGATCACAACATAATCGGACCCGAAAACAAACAATTTCTGTTTTGCACAATGTTGGTTCCCGGCTGGGGTTCGAACACAGGACCCGTGGCGTAGAAGTCAGGTACTCAGACATACAGTCTCAAATGTATTGAAATGCAAAACAATCCCAGGTATAAGATTTAGGACTAACTTTCGACATTTTAAGATAAGTTAGTGGCGTGGCGTAGTGGTTAGCGTACCTGACTTCTGCGCCACCGGTCCTGGGTTCGATTCCCAGCCGGAGGTAACATTTGTGCAAAAACACAAATTGTTGCTTTTCGGGTCTGGTTGTGTTGTGCATGTGAAATGTATGTTTGTAAAACGCACCCACGATACAGGAGCTTCGTTTTTATAAAAAAAAAAGTCATGTAATTAAATGACTGACGCCGTTGACATAGAAACCACAAAATTTCACACAAAAAGATTCTTATAAGTAGAAATAATAAATAGATCCTACGTATTTGAAATGATTGCGTCACTGAACTACTATCTTCTTCGTTTTTTTTTCTTGCGGGCAGTTCATAATAGCAATGAACGTGGCCTTTAAAAAATATAATACAATATTAAAAATATAATACACATATTTTAATGCTGACTCACAACAATATGAAGGATACAGAACAATCTAGAAATTGTGACAAAACTAGTTCTGCTAGAACTATCAAGTACACTATCAAGTAGCAATTTAACGTGTCGGTTTTTAAACGTATAAAAGTATAAAATGTCTTATAGTGTAAAAGTATCCTATATAAAAATCCTATGCAGGAATCCGTCTAGGTAGGTACCACTCCAAGGCCAGTTATTTTGCCATGAAGCAGTAGTGTGCAAACATTACTGTGTTTAGGTTTGAAGGGCACTGTGAGCTAGCAGTAATCACTGTGCATATGAGACTAAAGAACTCATGTCTCAGGGTCACGGTCAAAGTGTGGAGTCGCACAGAAAAGTTCTGAGTGACACAGCATTTGTTATGGGCAGACGTTGCACTTACCATCAAGTGAACGTTTTGCTCGTTTTGTCACTTTATCAAATGAAAAAAAAAGGTAAAATAAAAGTCGCTCTCCCATGACAGCGTGTTAAGTACTTTCTCTAAGTTATGTAACCCTGGTAGTCGTCAGTACGCGGCATGCATATTGTAGCATGCACATGCTTACTACATTCAAAGATGAAGGAAGGTAAGTTACTTTGCTAAGATCCGCATGCAAAATATAAAAACGGTGTATATTACCTAGTTTTTTGAAGAGCACCGCCCGCCCTCCCTCAGTAGCGTGCACAAGCAAACTAACACCGCCACCAGGAACCGCCACCAGGTACCCTCCACCAACCACTACAATACCACCACTAGATAATATACACCACTGAAGTCGAGAACACGACACGTGTTTCGCCTCAAAACGAGGCATTATCAAGCGTCATAGACTATACGACAGACGGCCGCCGAGCCGTCGGCCGTCGCCGGTGACGGTCGATGGGGCGGTGCTCTTCAAAAAAACTAGGTAATATACACCATTTTTATATTTTGCATGCGGATCTTAGCAAAGTAACTTACCTTCTTGCATTATAATGGATTTCCGCAAAGTAACGCCTGATTCTATTAACGTTCAAAGAATTCTGTTTAAAAAAAAAATTCGTAGAAATTAGACGATTCAAGAACAAGGGAGTATGGTGTCGCAAAAACATCAACAATGAATGAATGATCTCATAATGCCGTGAACAGTGGAACACTCCTCAAAACAACCAATCCTTTGGGTATTGTACGTTTACAATAAAAATCTACATAAAAAAAATCAATAGTCGCATGTATAAATGATCATCACTCGAGAACGGCTCAAACGATTCGGCTGATTTTTTTTTGTTGCTGCTCGAAATTCTCAGGACAAGTTTTTATGAAATATTTTTTTTGGAAAATCCACTGTAAAAGTCGGAAATTGGGATAGTATTTGTGTAATAAAATCTCAAAAAAAGTAACGTACAGTTCGACAGTTCTGCTGTCAAAGTTTTCAGTATTTTTTGCTAAACGCACTTCTCGTTCTCTTCATTAGTAAATAGCACCCGTGCGAAGCCGGGGCGGGTCGCTAGTGCAATATAAACGCAATTACACGACAACCGTACAACTTGCACGCTTCGGGTCCTGGTTTCATGTCCCAGCCCAAACAACATTTATAGAAAAATACTTAGCTAGGTCGTTCATCATTATCAGCCTATCACTAGTCCACTACTGAACACTAGGCCTTCCCCCATAGATTACTACAAAAGTGTGTAGCTCTCATTTTGAGGGGAATTTTGCCATAGTTGCCACGCCTGGCAGGCGGGTTGGCAAACGCAGTTTATTTATTCAGATGTTCCAGGAAGATGCTGCTGCCCATCTTCTGGTTTTAATTTTCCCTCTGTCGACTTTTACGACACCCACGGGATAAGATGGAGTGGTAGAGTCTCTTAAGCCGCTAGTCGTTCATCTGACGACGTCTGCCTATAACAAATGCCGTGCCCACCACACAGTATTTTTACGGGCAGACGTTGCACTTACCATCAGGTGAACGTTTTGCTCGTCTCGTCCCTTTGTCCTTAATTTTTTTTATCCACAAATCTTTGAATCGATTGATAAAAAAGGTTTTTCTGATGGATATGATGATGTATTCCTAATCTATATTCGTGCACACAGCTGGCCATTGACGTAAGTGATACAAACACTCTTCTTTGCAATCAGTACTTGTACTACTCTAGTGGTTAGAGTACCTTACTTCTGCGCCGCGGGTTCTGTGTGTTCGAATCCCAGCCGAAGCCAACATTTGTGCAAAACACAAACTGTTGGTTTGCGCGTCTGGTTGTGTTGTGATTGTCCCCGTGTCTGTGACAATGCATCCAAACCTACCTCCGATCTTCTCGCGTGAGCGTTACGTCGGGCACGGGTAGGTTGCGCCGAGTGAGTGCCCCTGTGTTTGCGCTTACACTTGTGGCACTATAATATCTTATTCTCCTTGCTTGTATCTTTTCACTGTTTACGACCCTGACATACATATTTGGCTTCTTCTATTTATATTAGCGTTTCTTTAAAACGTTATCATATCTACGTTGCAATCAGATCAGACAGACCGTGTTTGAGACATGCTGTTCCCGCGACTTAGCTTGGATTATACAGGGTCATTCGTAATGTCTTATACATCCCAGTAGGCTGGGCTTAGGGACGATGTGTATATGCCCCTAAAAATATAATGAGCCTTGTAGCGATACCTGTAGGAGATATGTCGACTTAAAGAATTTGCTTAAAACTCATAGGTGACTACCCTGTTATACAGCTGATCGAGGCAATGAACTCATATATTTTTCCATTGAGCCATCGAAAGAACTCGCAAGTACTAGGATAACATGAAGCTTTAGAAAATCTATTGCGAAGTAAATCCGTGAGTATGACGCCGTAGTAGGGTAACATAAATTAAATGGAGAAGAAAACGTATTTTGAATTTGTCTGGCTCAGGGCAAGGACTTTCTGAGCTAGTGTCGTGTAAAGTTTTACATAATAAATAATTTTAAAATTTTGTATGGACATTTGTAGTATTCAATTTTGTCATTAAAGCTTCACCGTTGTGTTTATCAGATCAAAGTAGCATGGGTAGGTGCCGGGATGTTATACCATATATGAATAACGTTGTATAACTAATATAAATGGAGTAGTCTATTGAATAAATAATTTAATTTTGAAATATAATACTAGCCGAAGTACGCGGCTACGTTCGCGTGGATATTGTTTTTTTTTTTTAAATTCCGTGGGAATTATTTGATTTTCCGGAACAAATGCTATCCTATTTATAGACGCAAACGTTTAGCAAACAGTGATGTATAAACATCGATTCTTTGAATAACGATACATCGACGACGAAAGTGCCAAACATCGACACCGTTTATTCATTCCGTTCGTGCCCTGTGACCACACATTTTTATTTTTTTTTGGATAAAGTGACGAGACAAGCAAAACGTTCTGACCTGATGGTAAGTGCAACGTCTGCCCATAACAGACGCTGTGTTACTCCGAATATTTCTGCGTAGCAACCTCACTGCGCCCGTCACCTTGAGACTTTAATTCTGAAGTCTCATATGCCCAGCTAAAAAGAGCCGTGGTAGCTCAGGGGCTAGGCGCTCGCTTTAAATTTCATAGTACGCGAGTGACCTGGGTTCGATTCCCGGTGCCGGCACCACTAAAATTGTTAATTGCAATTTTAAGTGCTGATTTACCACGTGCTCGGCGGTGAAGGAAAACATCGTGAGGAAACCTGCATGTCTGAGGAATAAAAAATATTTCGAAGACATGTGAAGTCCGCCAACCCGCATTGGAGCAACGTGGCGGATTCTTCCTAGCTCCAAAACCCTCTCAGAAATGAGAGGAGGCCTGTGCTCAGTAGTGGAACATTTATAGGCTGAAACTTTACTTTTTTTTTAAATGCCCAGTGATTACGCTAGCTCTCAATGCCCTTCAAACCGAAAGACAGTAATGTTTGCACACTACTGTTTCACGGCAGAATAACTGGCCCTGGGGTGGTACCTACATAGTCGGATAGGAATCCAACCATCAGTAATCTTGTATGAAAACACTAATTAAAGTAGAAAAAGCGAAAGATGTGTGTCAGGATCGTAGCAAGTGGAAATATGTGGTCTCTGCCTACCCCAAGGGGAAAGAGGCGTGACTCTATGTAATTTTAGTAAAATAAACAAATCCTCTTCTTACTAACACAAAGGCAGTTTTGGCGGATGATATTGCCAATGAAAAGGGTAGCTACCCGCCAGATCGGATGGTCTGATCTGGGGAGGAAGTCTCCTCCAACTAGTAATATTTAGATGTTGTATATATAGTTCGCATCTCAGAAAACTTTCATAGCGCGATTATGGAATGTATGAAATATTTCTTGAGCTTATCATGTGACGACATAGATGTCGCTACAGCAGTCATCGTCGCGACTATTCGTCGCAAATTTGTATACAGTTGCAAGTTCAAATAAATTAAAGAAAATCCTAATTATATTTTCTTCTTCGCTAATTTTTTTAGAACTAGGCTGGTGACGATGATGCCGCTAAGGGAAGCAAGAGATGCCAAAATTAATAACAATGGGCTATTACCAAGCGGCCTTGTCGAAGTAAACTTGTGGCGCAACTATGCGACGACGTCATACAATATTGACAATGACGTCACGGAAAAAATAGAAAACCAAGGCGGGTCGGGGAAACCTGCGTGCGTTTGACTCGAACGCAAGTACATATAAACATCTATACAAATAAATAAAATCGAAGTGTCTGTTTGTTATAACCGCTTTTTACTCAATGCTTATGAAAGTAAGAAGTACTAGTAGATAAAAAACAATATTTTTAAAAAAATCTGTCAGTCTGTCTGTCTGTTTGTTCTGGCTAATCTCCGAAACGGCTGGACCGATTTTGACGGGACTTTCACTGACAGAAACTGATATTATAGCGGGTAACTTAGGCTACTTTAATTTTAGAAAAATAATTAGTTGTCCCCAAAATCCGATTCAAATAGGGAAGTATATGTATATTATCAAGCGGCTTTTTTAAGCGAGTGAAATCGCGGGGCACAGCCAGTTTCAGTTTAAATTAAAATAAACACTGCTCGCCCTGTAGCTTCGCTGCTAGAATATCAATCTCTTTCAAGTAAGTAATTAATATATTCACAATTAAAAACATGCGGCACAATTAGGGTTACCAGATAATCGTGATTTGTCTGGATCCAACCGACGTTTCGCACAATGTCCAGACTCCCGACAATCACAAAATATCCCGGCGAACAGCTTTTCGTAAAGTACGAGTAGAAATTATAAATTCAAATACAATACGCTCAAACTTAAGAAACCTTTGAAAGATTCCATTAAACAAAATAATATACTTGAGTTAGTATTTCTATCTATTATTGCACATTTAAATGCAAAAAAACGTAATTTTTTAATTTAAATAATGCCACAAAAACGCGCCATTATGTTCACGTGACCGCGGGTTACGTCATTGTTCAAATAATAAAACTAAGGTAATTATTTTCAAAGTTGATTTAACTCGAATTTTAATTATGAGTGTGAAAAATGAACTGTGCCTTCTTGCACTAAGTTGCACCAACGCATAAAGCACAAAAAAACTGTTTATTCATGTCTCGGTTAAAAGAGATATTCGAAATAAGTGGTTGAAACTTGCTCTATTGAAAAATCTGTATCCAAGCGGACGAAGTCTCAGGCAACAACAACATAAAATAACTAAAAAAAATAAAAAACTTAATAAAAGAACTGAATATAAATAGAAACAAAAAAAACGGTTAATCTGTGCTGAAGCATAGAACGGCGAAATGTACACGACTCAGTGGAAACAGTTTTTTTTATTTGTATAAAGTGACGAGTCGAAGAAAACGTTCACCTGATGGTAAGTGCAACGTCACCCCGAGATAATCAGTTCTTAAATCTTGTATGCCCAGTGATCTAGCTCACACTGCCCTTCAGACCGAAACAGTAATGTTTGCACACTACTGCTTCACGGCAGAATAACTGGCCCTGCGGTGGTACTTACTTAGTCGGATTCCTGCATAGGAATCCTACCACTCGTAAATGCTTACTAGTAATGGATATATCACCCGGATTTTTATTCGGATAGTGTCCATAATGTGCGTTTAGCCGGGAGGATTTTACAACTACGTCGGAAGAGACTCGCGAGCAGAAGGAACAAGTAAGGAGCCAACACCTGGAGGCACTCGGAGAAATGTGCGCATCACAAAAATGAATTGCGAAACATTGGCAGCAATCACGAAAACAAACGACAGACTATTTTGTGATTGACATTGTCAGTATGAACGTCAATAATTAATGTTTTATTTCATTCAATGTAAATGTAGTTTGTAACAGATGCATACATATAGTCCCGCCTTTCAAATATAAGGGGTAGGCAAAGGCTTTTCGACCTCGCGGGAAACGAGACGTGACGGGTGGTGAACCACGCCGTCGCCACGTTGCGACCACCTATTATGGTGTTATTTTGCACGAATAAATGCTGTGCGTACAATACTCCAATACGCCTCTTACCACACCTCCCTTACTTTGACAAATCTCACAGATTTGGCATAGTTAAAATCACACCTGCCCCATATATTATTTATTTATTTTTTATTATATTACAATTATTCTTCGAGCACTTTGAAACATTGACGAAGGCCTTATATTTAAACGGCAGCATGAGAGCAAGGTGAGTTTTAATTAATTATTAATAGAAAAATTGTAATAAGGCGACTATGGTACTTCCTAATCTTACTTAAAGAAAGCTGGAGAGTTTGTATGTTTGTTGGAGCTAATCTCAGGAAATAATTATCCAATGTAAATGTGTCTTTTGCCTTAAGTAGCCCGTTTTTTGAGAAAGGTTATAAGATATAAAGTTCATGGAACTGCCTTAAGGGGCCGCACGAGCCTTGAGCGCTAAGGTCAGCGAGGTACCAAGCAGACCTTGACGGCCGCATGACCTAGTGGTTAGAGTACCTGACTTCTACACCGAAGGTTCTGGGTTCGAATCCCAGCCGAAGCAAACCGAAAAACTACAAACTACCTTAGATCTCATCGCATGAGCCGTTACATCGGGCGCGGGTTGATTGGGTCGAGTGAGTGCCTCTGTGTTTGCGGGTACTTGTCGCACTATAACATCTCCTGCGCGGTTGATAGCCACCGACAGTATTCGGAAGTAGTCGCAGTGGTCGAAAATCGACCAGGAGGATCAAGGTCGGCTCATTTTACGTGTGTGAAATATCGAAGCACAGTTGGTAATCTCATATTTATAACTGAAACTTGGGTAGGTTACTTGTGCGGCATTTTAATTGTAACTATGTTAATAAAATAAAACAATTACACAAAATTACAGTGCCGTTAAAACCAAACAAGAATTTTTGCACACTGCTGTTTCACGGCAAAATTACTGGCCTCTGCGGTGGCACCTACCTAGACGGATTCCTACAAGAGTTCTGGCGCCTGAAAAAGTGTTACAGTTAAATACTGGTGGTAGGATTCCTATGCAGGAATCCGTCTCGGTAGGTGCCACCCCAGGGCCAGTTATTCTGCCGTGAAGCAGTAGTGTGCAAACATTACTGTGTTTCGGTTCGAAGGGCACTGTGAGCTAGCGTAATCACTGGGCATATGAGACTTTGAGACTTAAGAACCTATGTCTCATATGCCCAATTACACTAGCTGTCAGTGCCCTTCAAACCGAAACACAGTAATGTTTGCGCAATACTGCTTCACGGCGGAATAACTGGCTGTGGTGTGGTACCTGCCCAGACGAATTCCTGCATAGGAATCCAACAACCAGTGTATTTAATCGGAATTTGTGATCTTTGTCTTTATTTTAATGTTTCGATCGATCGAGGAAGTGATTTTTTTATAGAACTGTCTATCGTATGATTTTTTGTATGTGGCCTGCTCTGCTTTATTTATTTGTTTAAGAATATCCAAAAGTTATTACAGTAGTACATTGAACTATTACGTCCATTAACAAAAATTTGAAAGTAAAACCTTGGCCACTTTAGCCTTTGGTAAGCCACAAAATGCTTGTATAAAAAAGTAAAATTATAATAACTGGCCCTAGGGGTGGTACCTACCTACCAGCAGTAAAATTCACAGACCATTCAGCAGAGTTATTTACCTGTTATTTTCCATTATTTAAATAAAAATCGGTAAGAAATAATTTAAACAGACGACGACATCGCAACAAACTGTAACCTCCAGTCCACCACGACAAAAACGATTACAGTTCAACAATTGAACAACAATTAGCCGCGACAAGAACAATTACTCATTCTCCTTGCAATGGGCCATCCATTTACGACGCGACGAACAATCGAAATGCCGGTATGAAGTCATACTCAAATAATAATTGAATACTTTTTTTAATGTTTTATTTTTACTGATGGTTCCTACCATTCCTATGCAGGAATCCGCCTAGGTACCGCCGCAATGCCAGTTATGCCCGTTATCACCAATGTTTCCTAAATTTTGGGGACTACCTTAGCTGAGTTAGTTAGTTTTACTGGTGGTAGGATTCCTATGCAGGAATCCGTCTAGGTAGGTACCAGTCCAGGGCCAGTAATTCTGCCGTAAAACAGCGGTGTGCAAACATTACTGTGTTTCGGTTTAAAGGGTACTTGCTAATGTAATCACTGGGCATATGAGACTTAAGAAATAATGTCTCATGGTGACGGGCGCAGTGTGGTATCACGCAGAAATGTTCTGGGTGACACAGTATTTGTTATGGGCAGACGTTGCACTTACCATCAGGTGAACGATTTGCTAATTTCGTCACTTTATGCAAAAAAAAAAAACCCTAACGCCAAATTCTATTTCACGAAGTTTTAGGGGACACCTGTATATCTAAACGCTATGCGTCTCTCTACGTTTATGGGCCCGAATGTTCATTCCCTACCTGGACCCTAACAAAAGTAACCGAATGTGACGAACATATCGTTTAAATTTCTAAAATGAAAGAAAGAAACTTGTTTATTCGCAGGCAGTTTAACTACAGCACGATAATTACGGTATACAAAAGGTATATAAGAAAATAAAATAAAGAAAAGAAACTATTACTAACCTTAAATAAAATAATTACAACTAATGTGACCAAATGGTAAAATCTGTGCTGCAGCATTAGCCCACGAAATGGATCGAACCCAGCTATGGTCGAGATAACCCGACACTGGTTTTCAGTCCGACCCACAACTTATGGGAATTAGTTAATCCACCGTCAAACAGCGAGGTTTCAGTTCTACATACATACATACATAAGATCACGACTGTATCCCATAAGGGGTAGTCAGACACTGCAAAAACAGATGACTGCCACAATCCACGTTTCACCAAAACAATATAATGCACTTGGTGTGATAGGTGGTGAGCCCATCGCCACCATGCGCTGTTGGGTGCACAGTGCAGTTTAATTCCTTACTCGCCTTTTACGAGATCCATTGGATGAGATGGAGTGGTAGTATTCTTTTAACGAGCCGCCACCACACGGCAATTCAGTCAGTCAGTTCAAGTTCAGTTCTAAGGTCACTAAAACTACAGTCCCCGTCACAAGAAGCTATAAATTATGTCAACAAACCTCCAGGGGTTCGCAACATTTCAATGAAAGGAACAAAATATTACTGTGGTAATTTTAATTTTTGTGTAGGGCTATAACAAAGTTTATTGATTTATGAATCGAAAACAACAAGCGTGTCGGACCAATTGTTACATTCAAGGAGTCGAACGCGTTCCTGTACAACACATTCAGCGACAGCGCTTTGTCGCCAACATTTTTGAAATTGCTTGTTAGTTTCGTATTGCCCGTAAATAAACATGGTATGCATAGATAACTACTACTGCTAGTCACTGGTGGTAGGATTCCTATGCAGGAGTCCGTCTAGGTAGGTACCACCCCAGGGCCAGTTATTCTACCGTGAAGCGGTAGTGTGCAAGCATTACTGTTTCGGTTTGAAAGGGCACTGTGAGCTAGCGTAATCACTGGGCATTTGAGACTTAAGAACTTAAGGGCACAGTGTGGTGTCACACACAAATGTTCTGGGTGACACAGCATTTTTTATGAGCACACGTTGCACTTACCATATCAAAAGTGTTCGCGAAATTAATTATATTTACAAACGAAATCAATTCGACCTCAAAAAAGATAGACATACCGAAAAAAGCACTCAAAATAGTTGTATTAACTTTGGCTTTACTAAATTTTTTATCACTAGTCCACTGCTGAACATAGGCCTCCACCATAGATTGCCAAAAAATTTATAGCTCTCATTTGGGGGTGATTTTGTCACAGTTGCCACGCTTGGGGGGCGGGTTGGCAACCGCAGTTTATCTATTCAGATGTTCCAGGAAGATGCCGCTGCCCATATTCTGGTTTTAATTTTCCCTCTGTCGACTTTTACGACACCCGCGTGATGAATTGGGATGGTAGATTCTCTTCAACCGCTACCACACGGCAAGACCCTTTGAGAGACCCTTAGAGAAAAAGAATCTTTAATAATTCAATCACAAATTGGAACAAAACTCTGGTGCATTTACTGTATAATTTATACAGCGATAAGTGCACGCAATGTCAATGTTATATTCGTGAAAGGTGAATTATCTTTTTTGTTTTCGTGACGCAGACAAAACCTGTTTCAGTTAGTGGGCCATCGCTTGCGAACCGACCCGATGTGAGTAGCGATTCTGCGAATATTTACATAATTTCGAGATGAACACTGAATGTTTAGAAGTAAAAATCTCCTAAAATTAATATAGTATATAGTATGGGACGTGTTGTGGCGGCTTAAGAGAATATAGTGCCCTATCGCATCCCGTGGGTGTCGTAAAAGTCGACAGGGGGAAAATGAAAACCAAAACATCAAAAAGCAATTTTAAAAATTTTGTCTATCTGTCTGTTTGTTCCGGCTAATCTCCGTAACGGCAGATAGCTGACGTTATAGAGGGTAAATTAGGCTTTAATTTTAGAAAAATAATTAGAGTTCCGCGCAAGAAAATAAAACCCCAAAGTCCGATTCAAATAGAGAAGTACATGATCGGGGTCGGCTTTTTCACCGAGACCGCGGGGCATAGCTAGTAATAAAATAAGAATCATAAAAATCGGAGCCGTGTGGTGGCGGCTCGTTAAACGAATACTACCACTCCATCTCATCCAATGGATCTCGTAAAAGGCGAGTAAGGAATTAAACTGCACTGTGCACCCAGCAGCGCATGGTGGCGATGGGCTCACCACCTATCACACCAAGTGCATTATATTGTTTTGGTGAAACGTGGATTGTGGCTGTCATCTCTTTTTGCAGTGAGTGCCCAGTCTCTGACTACCCTTTACGGGATACAGTCGTGATCTTATGTATGTAAAAATCGGTTCACAAACAAACAAGTTATGCCTGAAGTACAACATACAGTACGTAACGTAAAACCGGTGCAATGAGAGAAGATGGCCAGTTGCCATATAGGTGGCTTAAGAATTCGAATTCGTTGTTTTCATGACAATGGTAAGACAGATAGATAGAACGCACACAGTCCAGGTCTATTTTGTGACTCTGGTGGGTTTCACCGATCCCGAAATCAACTAGAGTACACAGTACCCCCCCCCCCCCCCCTCACAGAAGTGATCACAGTAGCTCAAACACATCCAACTTTGATTTTAAAATGAAAACACCAATAGTCCCAAATTTAGAAAATGGACTGCGAAACGAAAGTAAGTAAGAACACGCTTCGACTATTGTAGTAGATTATCTGCTTCCACCAGCTAAAGCTTAGTAGTTAGCTAGTTAGTTAGTTAGGTAGTTAGTTAGTTGAATAAAACTAAGTTTACGGATTTTGTCGCGTTTAATTTTGACTATTTATAACACTACGTTTCGTGCGCTTTACAGTACCCACGGTCACGGGAGGTCGTGTAAATCCGTAAATTTAGTTTTATTAAATGTGTAATATTCGTGTCAATATAAGAAATCATTGGTAGGAGTTGTTCATTGGACTACTGGTAATGTTAAATTAAAAAAATTGATGTGTTTTAGCGCCTTTAGATTTTGAATGCCTCATTATCGGTGACTGAGGATGGATTTTTGAATGATTTTCGTTGAAACTAAACGCGATCAGTTCAAGAAAAACGAAGTTTAAGTGAAAATTAACTGAGTTCAATGATACAGTTTGCATTTCACCAACATCAAATGAACGCAGTCAATGCTAAACGCGGTTCAAATTCTGAACGCCCAATTTTCGACGTTCAGCTCTTTAAACGCGTTTAGAGAGCTGTCATTGTCAATTGCACAGCTATGGAAAAACAAAAATTCTTTTTAATTCCTATTATTTATTGTTTGCATACCTATGTAACCTATGCATAAAAACAGACTGTTTGATGTCGCAAAATACGAAGTCAATCGTCTTTTTGTTTTAGACTGTGACGATATTTCATGTAAACTTCGTTTTTCTAAACGCGATCAAAATAGAGTCGGTGAAATCGATTAGTCCGTAGGGAAAACCGAGATCAAATGATACATATGAACTCAGTTAAGAAAAACGTGGTTTTATTAAAATTGGTTTCCAAAGCAATTGGTAAAATCGGGTCTGAGACTGTGGTTTCCGTCGCTCAGCGAACGTAACACAATTATGCTATGTGTTTACACTGGTATCCTCTAAGATTCGGTATTTCGCCTGTTGGCCGGTACCCAAGTGAAAAAGCTCTTCAGACAGTGTGCACTAGCTGTTTCTAAGTTCGTATTCAAATCGATATGTAGTCTGAATTCTCTAGTCTGGTGGTACGATTACTATGTAGGAATCCGTCTAGGTAGGTACCACCCCAGGGCCAGTTATTCTGCCGTGAAGCAGTAGTGTGCAAACATTACTGTGTTTCGGTGTGAAGGGCACTGAGAGCTTGCGTAATCACTGGGCATATGAGACTTAAGAACTTATGTCTCAGGGTGACGGGCGCAGTGTGGTGCTACACAGAAATATTCTGAGTAACACAGCATCTGTTATGGGCAAACGATGCACTTACCATCAGGTGAACGTTTTGCTCGTTTCATCACGTTATGACATTTAAAAAAAAAACTGGTTGTTTTCGTGATCGGTTTCATTTGATCCCATTAACCAATGAATAAGCTTTATTTTGGCGTATGAAGCTCATTCGTTGGTTAATGGGATCAAATGATTTCATACGCCAAAATAAAGCTCATTCACTGACACTCACAACCTGATTTACACAGTAGCCCCACGATTATAGCAACAGGAAAGTACGAGTATTAATAGTAATTATAGATCAATAACAAATTATTCAAGAACAAAGATCGTAGGGAGACTGTAAAATGCTGTCATCAAAATTTTCATAATTTCAGCTGATCACTAGTTAGTAGTTCGGCCGCGGCGAACATAGGCCTCCCCATAGATTGATACAAAAGTTTGTCGCTACCATTTTGGAAGGATTTTGCCGTAGTTGCCACGCATAGTTTGGCAACCGCAGTTCATTTATTCAGATGTTCCAGGAAGATGCTGCTGCCCATCTCCTGGTTTTCATTTTCCCTCTGTCGACTTTTACGACACCCACGGGATGAGATGGGGTGGTAGATTCTCTTAAGCCGCTACCACCTTATTTAAACCTTATTATCAGCTACGCTTATAACGGTAAGCTATTAATAAAAGAAAGGATGCCATAAAATATACAGCGCTGCCATAGCTTTTAGCCTTACGATTAGGTTTATTTTATTTACTAGTAGCAGATTCTCTAAATGGAATGAATTTGTGAACTGAAAAAATTCGGAGCCTTCATTTGCGCTTAAACAGTAAATACAACGCTCCGAAAATATTCAAATACAAAGTTGAACTTACCGACAAAAAGATTCCGATGACTGACCAAACAGCTGATCAGAAAAATCACAAAATTGTCACAACACAGAACTTCATGCGATTGGAAATGGTTATTTATTTTAAAGTAAACTATAATACCGCAATATTTGTATCAGAAAAAAGATTATATTCACCCGCAAAATGGACCAATTCAAATAAATGACAATTTATTTGACACTATTTACACATGTCACCGAAGCATGAACGGAGAATGAAATGGTATGTCAAGAACATGAGACGAAAGATTACGTTAGAATGTCAAATGAGTTACCAGTGAAATAAAATATTACCTAACTAGTACGATGTAAAATAATTGATTGCTACTTTTTGGTAAAATGTAAGCAACATCCTTTATCACTAGATCATAAAGTGAAATTTCTGATTATTTTATACAATAGAATAGTATAAAAGTATTCAAACTGAATCACTAGGTATTTTAAATTGATATCCGTAAAGATATACACATACACAAAGTCTTTAAATAAATTTGGGATGAAACGAATATCCAGTATCGGGCCTAAATTTACTATCCGGCCGGATACAACAAACTGGTTTCACGTGTCTTCTAAACTAATATATTATAATTTTATAATATTATAAAGAGAAAAATTTTTAAATTTTGTATGTTTGTTTGGTTGTAATTAATAAACTAAAAACGACTGAACCGATTTTAAAAATTCTTTGACCTATATATGGCTACATTATCAGGGACTAACATGAATTGTATTTAATTTAAATGAAAATGAGATCCCTACGAAAATTGTTATGATGTAACTCAAGGTATCAAAAATGTTCATTTTCATAATACTCATTACTCACAAAAAGGTTCTCAAGTTTATATGTCTAACTATTTATTTAAGTCACAATAACCGCTTTTTGTTCAAATTATTTTATCAAAACACGGGAACAGTAGAAAGATGATGACATTCGTATCATGATAATATCCTATCCTTTCCTACAAAATAGTTTGATAGTCAAGGTTGATTAAGTACATGTAAATTCCTCTTAAAATTATTCCAATCGAACCCATCATTTAAAAGTTACGACGTTATAAAAACGGAAAAAGTAAGGAAGATGCCGCGACGAGAGCGATTTGAGAGAGTTAAGTAACTAGAAACAATTCAATAGTAATTTGTAATTTTAATTATATATATATTTATTAAGATTAAAACTTTGAAACGCTCTATAAAAAAACAGCTGCCGCAGTGTCACTCGAACGCCGCGCCGCCGCCCGGCTTCATGCGACTTCATGCCACTAAAACTTTATGGGTTATGTTTCCATAAATAAAACATTATTTTGGTAAAATAACGTAATCTTATCTGACCAGCTGCAGAGACGCTGATGAGAATAGTATCTACAACAAATGTTAGTATAAGGAATTGTTGTTGTTGTATTTGCCAAATAAAGTACTAATTTATCTTTCTAATGCCCATCTGCCCATGCGCAGCCGGGGCGGATCGCTAGTCATAGACAAGACTCTGGATCGTCAGGGTAGGGTATATAACGTCCCGGTGTATACGCTACTGCAGGGTGCTGAAAGATCAATATCCCAGCCATTCGCGAGTGTTAAGCTCCCTTGCTATATTTTCTCCATTATGAGAAACTGAAAAAGGCTTTATTGCAAGAACTCCGTGTTCTAGTATGAATTAATACTACTAACTACCAGAAACTATACACGCCCTTATAATATGGTTTCTGGTCGATACTAAGACGTCATTGGAACAAATTACTTACTAGTTACGATGTCATGGGTTCGCATTTAACAAATTAAATAGGTGCAAAAAGACTGATGAGGTGCAGAATTTTACCACTCAGTATGGCTCCTCTATGGACTATATGTTCAATGTTCGTGCCTCACCTTGGTAGTGGTTAAACTTTTAAACATTAAATTGCAGTTTATAGTAATTATATCGAAGTTTGGTGACGATGGTTTTGATGCCAACTTCGTAACGTTCGTAATAAACGAGTAATCGCAGGTGTATTGCTGCCCTTTCCAGAAAACAATTAGTCTCTTTTATTGGTCTTTTAAGAATTTAAATTTTCCCAACGAGCCTGTGATAACTACTGTAATCGGATCTTATAAAATGAAATAAAATATGCTGCACAATCACATAATGTTTATTATTGTAACAAAACGAACATTAAAGAATTCTCATTATACAGAATAATTGTTATAACAACTTAGGCTAACAAATTCATTAAAACTTCGAAACACTAAAAGCATTCGATGTGTGACATATTACGACCAAAATATGGTTATTGTTATAAATAGTAGCAAAGCTGTAAGTGTTATGGCAACATTTTCAGACGCGCGAATTTTTTCAAGTTTTGAAAATGTCAAACATAAAAGAGGTTTAGCTCGCTCTATGCTAAAAATATTTACACTAAACCATTATCTTTCATTAAGATCTTTCCTGAAGAAAAGAAATGAACTTATGACAATTTTATAATATTGGATATCAAACAAACAGGCAGCCATACACATTTTTTTAAAGCTTTTATCAATAATCTACTAAAAAGATTCACTATGGTAAACAATATATTTAAAAACCTGATCTTTTTTTTATTTAAAAGTAATAAAAATGTGCTAGTTTTAAAAATATACTGAAATACAATGGTGTAGAAAAAAAGTGTTGCATTTGTTCAAACAGTACCGATAAGTACACCTCTAACGTCTTAAAGATATTAAGAATTTGGTCATTTAGAAAATATTTCGCAAATTCATTACACATTTGTTATTATGATATAGTGAAAAACTAAATTAATTTAAAACGACTTTTGTCTTCGTAAACATTCCCTACTACTACTCGGAAACATACGCCTTGTGTTAAAATAAAGCAGAAAATACAATCTATTTACAAAATAATAAACCAATAAGTCGCATCTAGCGAAGTTTGTCAAGAACTTATTATTTATAACACAGTAAAATAAACAATTTACATATTTTTATTCTGTGTAAATACAAATCGTCTCTGATGGACACTTAAAACAACACATAATACATAAGAAGTGAAGCTCAGCACACAAAGTACAAACTTAAATTAAAATACTATAAATATGTGAAAATACAACAGAAGAAAATAATCTGAAAAAGTAACATTTAGAAGTGATAAGTTTTATTGAGAATTATTAAAAAATAAATGGAGTAATAAATATTTTTGAAAAGTTAAAGAAAGTAAGTTTATATTACCAATTAATATTTTTGTCTATGCATTAAAAATGTATCAGCTTGCTTCATAGTGTTTTGTCCTAAATAATTATGGATAAGACAGTGACAAGGAACAAAATTACAGCCTCCATTTTGTAGACCGTTTTTCATCTCCTCCCACACTTGTTCAGTGACTAAGGTGATCCGAAGAGCTGGTCATTGGGTACAAAGACAACTGGATGGCCTAGACTCGTGGCCTGGCTTACAGATGTGCAGAGTTGCAACGGGGTTCGTTTAGCGCTCCCGTGCACACTCAGTCTGCCACTACGCCGTACTGGAGTAACTGTGTACTTTGGAGGCTCATATTGATTTGATTGACGCCTGAAAATTAATATAATAATCATAATATAATGTATAATACTCATCTATGCCAATAATACATTTTTGTGTCTGCCTGTCTGAATGTTTGTCTCGAATAGGCGGCGAATTCCGTTGAGGCCGGACAACGGAATTCAATACAAAATTTAGAGATAAAACAGATATTTTAACTTATATTTTCGTGTATGTTTGATGTCTTGCAGGGTTCAGAAGATCTGAATTTAAATATTTGTAATGTGCCTATGTTTGACATGTGTATAATTACAGAAAACAGTGTTACCTTGCTTCTTCCCCCCTTTATCCCTCTTCCTATAGACTTTAATTCCCTTTTAGCCTTTACAAATTCATCTTTTGTTTATACCTTATGTGATTTTATTAACTCTAATAACATTAAGCTGTAAGGGTGTTTTTCCTCTTTAATAAATTCATTACTTGTTAACAACTGTGTTTGTCTTTTGTTTTAGGTAATTCAACATAATAAAGTATTACCAGAAAATTAAAAAAAAACTGGTATTATCACAATCTCTAAAATTAAATTGCTTTGCAAATCTCTTATTTTTCCAGCCGAGCTCCTAAACTGGCAGTAAAATTATACATGTCATTGGCGACTACATCAATACCGCCATAAAGAAAGAAGAAGAAGAAGTGTTACCTTGTAGTATTACAGCCCATAAGAAACAATTCTTTGTTAAATATCGAACAAAAGTAATGAAAAGAAAAAGTTACTCGAATCAGGTGTTACTTTGTGGAATTCTATTTTAATGAAGGAAAGAAATTGAAAAAAATGAATTAGCTTACTTCATGAAAAGAAAAACGAATTAATAGTGGGTTAGGGATGAAATGTATCTGTGATCTATAAATAGGAATAATATTTAAGGTATTAGGCAGCCCAGAGAAGCGCTATTTGTCTAAGCTAACTCCAAATCATAATGGATATGTGCTATAACTGAACAATAGCTAGATAAAAGAATACTACCACTGCATCTCATCCATTGGATCCCGTAAAAGGCGAGTAAGAAATTAAACTGCACTGTGCACCCAACAGCGCATGGTGGCGACGGGCTCACCACCTATCACACCAAGTGCATTATATTGTTTTGGTGAAACGTGGATTGTGGCGGTCATCTGTTTTTGCAGTGAGTGCCCAGTCTCTAACAACCCCTTATGGGATACAGTCGTGATCTTATGTATTTATGTATGTAATTGCCATTATTTTTATTTTACTAAAGGTATTTTTGCAGCAATAGATAACAGTATAAACCATACATTTATTTTGCTTGGAGTTTTGTTTATATTCCAAAAAATTATATATGCATTTTACTAGCCGATAGGTGTCCGGCAGAATAGAATAGCACCTACCTCTTCCCTACCGACCGTATTATACAGACAGCCTATTTTCGTGCATAATAAGACCTTATTACTCAATGCTGAAAAATCTTTCTCCCCATTGCGCTTCCACAAGCCACTATACTGCTCATGTAAGATTTTTTTAACTCGTACCAAAATGGTGGAGTCGTGGTTCGCCACACGTCACGTCTCGTTTCCTGCGGGGGCGAAAAGTGGGCTACGGGTGTGGTCTCTGCCTACCCCTTACATGGGAAAAAGGCGTGATTTTATGTATGTATTTTACTTACAACTTAGCCTGCTGCACAGCGAAGCGAATTATGGTGCTTTTGAAGACATTCTTAACGTCCACCATCTTCGGATCCACCTGCTTCCTACGGCCGCTGTTCGGGCTGATCTTTAACTGCATAAACTTATCCAGGAGTTGATCCAAATTTGCTTCTACTACGGAGCGCTAAAGAAAACAAATTATATTGCAAGCTGTGTTTGATGCCTTGCTGTATGGTTTTTGGACTTAATGATGATATACAAGAACAATTTGAGGTATAATAAAATCAATATTTAGCAAGTTCAGTAGTGAGCGTGCAAAAATAAAAGTCTATAAGCGCCCTACTGCCGCGCTGTTCATAGGTTAGAATTTAAAGTATCTCGAATGCTTGACTCCTACAGTGAGGCTCTAATGTTGTTCATTTGCTTTTAGGAAAAAATAGTTAAAAACAGAACTTAAAGTTTTAGGGTATTTTTTTGGGTATATTTTTATATATCATCAGCATCATCATCATATCAGCCCATTTTAGTCCACTATTGAACATAGGCCTCCCCCATAGTGTCACAAAACACGGTCCTTTGGATTACTTGTAAGTGGTGGGGCAATGGTGAGTCTCGGCGACTACTAACATAGCAAAGAACCAACAAAAAATAAATTAAAATACATTTAAAAAGTTTTCGTCAAAATCCATCAAATGGATTTTAAGTCAAATTTGTTCAAACATACGAGTACAAAGAATTGTAAAGATTAGTATAGATATAGGTATATACCTCAGTGCCCATTGCGATGGCCTCTCCCCAGCACTGCATGGATGCAGGCAGATCACCTCGACGCTCCTCCAACGCAGCACGGCATTCCCAGTACGCGGCACTTTCTGGCGCTGATGGAAAGCGGTCGCGAATAGCACGCAGCCATCGGGCACATTGCTCCCAGTCAAAACCCTGAAACATTTTTTTTATAATCTAGAAGTGAAACAATTTATAATTTGACATATGTAGTTTTGCGTGTGGGCAATTTGGGTTATTCAAGCTAAACAAGCTCCTGGAACCCCAGGACTTAGATGCCGTTGCCGGTGAACTTGTGTCATTTGTAAGACTGCACAAAATTACGTTATTTGCATATTTGTGCGGTACCAAAATTTAAAATCCGACAGCACAGAATAACTGACACTGCGGTGGCATCTCGTCGTCGTCGTTTCAGCATGTCATTAGTCAACTGCTGAACACATGCCTCCCCCATAGATAGCCACAAAAGTTTGTAGCTCTCATATTGGAGGGATTTTTGCCATAGCTGCCACGCTAGGCAGGCGGGTTGGCAACCGCAGTTTATTTATTCACATGTTCCAGGAAGATGCTGCTGCCCATTTCCCGGTTTTAATTTCCCTCTGTCGACTTTTACGACACCCACGGGATGGAGTGGTAGATTCTCTTAAGACGCTACCACGCAGCAGCGGTGGCACCTACCTAGACAGATTCCATCATAGCAATCCTACCACCAGTAATAACGATATAACAGTTGTTGATAATGATATTGACACAAATCATTAATTATCTGGACTGACATACTGAGGACTGTGAAAAATTAATATTCGATGTTCTCCACAGCTGGTCAAAGAACTATCGTTTTTTTAGAGGGTTTTGTAGATGGAATAGTCCGCCACATAATTTCAGACTTCACATGTTCTCGAAATATTTTTATTTCTCAGACATATAGGGTTCTCATGATATTTTCTTTTATCACTAAGCTAGTGGTAACTTGAGGATTGCAGTGTCTTTGGATACAGGATGCTGATGTAGGTGCACATATACTTATAAGCTTATACAGGGTTTTCGTTCACTCCTTCTCAGAAAAAGTAGGGTGTGATAGGTAGGTGAAACAGAAGCCCATGGCATGTTCATTTTACTTATTTTTAAGTTTTATTTATTGCCGCGGCAGGGTAATATGTCTTAGGTTTATGTAGTTTGTTGGATGTACGGGACTCTAGTTAAGCCAAAGATAGTCAATTAAAAAGATTTTGGTTTCAACAGATATTATAGCGCATGACACTGGCTAAATGATACTAAATATTTAGTCCCAAAATATAAAAGATCAAATTTCAAAGAAAAAAATTACCTCTCGCAACAGCTCTGTCAAATCATTCAATGCTCCCAGCAGCAGCTCATCAACATGATGCAAATCTTCGGCTGACGTCAACGTCGTATTTTTACTTTCATTACAACTGACACTATCACTAACGTAACTGGCCCTCCGCCATTTATCATTTCCAATTTCAACCTCATTGTCAATGACAAAGTCATCTTTTCTGTCATTTAAATTGTCGGTGTATGACTGATTATCGCTATCAGACTCCAATGCAATATTCTCTTTATTTTCCTCATCATATAATTCAAATTTAGGTGCTTCCAGTTGTTTGATATCTCTGGACAAATGATAAATACCAAAGCATTGCAAATGCTGATAGGAATCCAAAGCCTTCCCGTGTTTCTGTAGCCAATTCTGTAGTCTTGCCTGCAACTCCTCAGGTCTGGGAGTGTTAAAATTCATTGAGATTGGTGTTTGGAACTTTACCTTCTTCCTCTCACTTTTAACGGCTGATACGACTTTCTCGCATTGGACGCAGGCATCTTCGTCAACTTCCTTAATATTTACTTTGTCCAGCTTCTCGCCAATGGATGCCCATTTATGAATGCAATTATTTAGTTCACTTTTACTAACTCTTTTGAAGTGCACCGCCGAAATCGATCTCCTTACAGGTAGCGCTCCAGAAGTTTTGGCATGTGGGACGGACTGTCTTTTTTTCATAATCAGACGAGAATCTTCTATAACTTTTTTTAGATAGCTAGGATCTGTTTGCAGTTTATGCGCATCGTCCGTCGTGATTTTTGGAACTATTTTGGGTTTGTACAACCTTTCGAATACCGAAACCCGTTTAGGATTCACCTTTGAAGCGCTTTGTACTAGTTTAGGGGGTTGAATACTTTTTCTATTTTCAGTTGGTTTAGTGAGAGTTGTAAATGATTTAAAAGTTAAACCGGGCTTAGAAGAATTCGGAGCCAGGCTTTTGCGATTTGCTTTAGCCACTTGATCATTGTTTGTTTGTTTGTTTGTACCAATTTTTGGATTTGTAATAACATGTTGTTCCATATTACTGCTCTTTTGCAACAGATTTCTGTTAAGATTCGGAGCAGTTTTTTCAAATTTGAGGTGTTGTTTTCTTTCAACAAGATTTCTGTTGCTTACATTGCTCTTTGACTCAAATTTATTATTATTGTTTGGCTTTAAATTAGATGTTCCGGTAGGTTTACTGAAACCATTGATATCTTTGCTGGTTGTAGGTTTCTTTAAAGGTGCAGGAGCAGAAACAGGTCTTTTTGTTGTACCATTAACATGAAAATTGTTTTTAACAGTATTTGAAGCATTGTTGTTTTTTGTGGTATTAATGGGATTTGAACTTATGGACTTATTAGCTACAGGAAAGTTATTTCCGGCTACACTACGATTTGAAGAATGTGCCTCATTCTTGTTGTACTTCTTTAAATTTAACTCTCGTAACTGAAAATAACAGTTTAAATTATTAAGTTGATGGAGAAGTCTCTCTGAAAGTACCATGTACAGGGAATGTGATTAAGGAATGTCTTTTTTTGCATGTGTTGTATGCTGTTAGCCAGGAGGCTTTGACAACTTCATCTGAAACGACTCCCAAGCTGGTGGTCCTGCGAGTGAGAAGAGACCTTTATCCTTGACAAAGAAGCAAGATGTAGGTACTATTGCCTCTGTGGACTAAGATACAATGCCTTATTGCTAAAGCTGCATATCTGATTGTCATCTCTTAAAATGCATTCATTATGTAATAAATATTTTTCAAAAAATATTTTTGATAATTCTGCATATAACTTTAAATTGTTATAAATATTGAATGTTACAATGGAACCAAAATTATTTTAATTCAGCATAGAATATTTAGCACTTATTGAACATCCTTTTTAAAATTACTCTGGCTGGAAAGATGATGCATACATCCTAAGAAGAATTAGTGAAAAACCATGCAAGCATTTTTTTAATTGTTATACATTTTAATAAAATATAATGTACTAGTGTGTGCCCATGCAAATAATTGCATGGAGATTTTTTTTTATTATAATAAAAATGTTATTATGTGCCATGAAAAAGTTATAGATTGTCATATATTTTTATTATGTTATTTATGTGGTACAAAGAGGTACTGGTAGATAGTAGAATTAAATAATTTTGAGTAATAAAATTGAATAAAAAAGAAATCAATTATGAACTATTTAAGTTGATAAATAAATGATTTATACTAAATTCATATTGATTAACTGCATACTTTGAAGAGAGCATTCTCAAAAGATATCTTTTTTATGATGATGATGATTATATGTTTTTACCTTTTCAATTCTGGCTTTTTCTCTAGCAATTCGCTCTTCCCTTAATTTGGTAAGTTTTTCTTCAACTGAAGCCATGGCCTTTATTATTTCTTGTCTGTAAAATGGTATGTCTGTATTAACTAAATAAATAGTAATGACACTAGCCTGGTGCTCGCCTTTAATTTCATAGTAAGTGAGTAACATGGGTTCGATCCCCAGTGCCAGCACCTCTGATATTGTTCTACAATTTTAAGTGCTGATTTACCATGTGCTTAGCGGTGAAGGAAAACATCGTGAGGAAACATGAATGTTAGAGGAATAGAAATATTTCGAGGACATGTGAAGTCCGCCAACCCCCATTTGAGCAGTGGCGGATTCTTCCTAGCTCCAAAACCCTCTCAGAAATGAGAGGAGGCCTGTGCTCAGCAGTGGGACATTGATAGGCTGAAATTTTACTTTTTTATTACACTAGCAAGCTTTGCTATTATGCTTTTAGCAAAGTTGAAATATAAAAGTTAGGTAAAATATTGAATACCTTTTTTTATTGGAAAAAGAGATGAGACATGCAAAACATTTACCTGATAGTAAGTGTAATGTCCAACCATAAAAAATGCTGTGTCCCCCTAAATTTTTTTGTGCGGCACCACACTGTGCCCATTCTCTTGAGACACTGTTCTTAAGTCTCATATGCCAAGTGATTACAATAGCTCTCAGTGCAGTTCACTTTCACATCAGGTAAACATTTTGCTTGTTTTGTCACTTTATTCTATAAAAAGATAAAAATATTCTTTTTCTATAGAAACCATAAAACAGTCCAGGTACTTTGAACCTTGCAAATGATTTAACATAAAAATAAATGATTATTCATATAAAGATTTCTTTTAAATCATTATTATATAAAAGATTATTTATATAATAATGATTTTAATTTAAAAATAAACGATTAACATGCTTGTAATAGTTACATAAAAAGAAATAACTTCAGTCACTTCATTATGGGGAAGCCAAAAATGGATGAATGGATTTTTTTGCTTGTGCCCAGCTAGCAGAAAAGTACCAAAGTACATTGACAGACATTCGTCGTCGTCGTCGTCGTCGTTTCAGCCTATCAATAGTCCACTGCTGAACATAGGCCTCCCCCATAGATTGCCACAAAAGTTTGTAGCTCTCGTTTTGGGGGGATTTTGCCATAGTTGCCACGCTTGGCAGATGGGTTGGCAACCGCAGTTTATTTATTCAGATGTTCCAGCAAGATGCTGCTGCCCATCTCCTGGTTTTCATTTTCCCTCTGTCGACTTTTACGACACCCACGAGATGAGATGGGGTGGTAGATTCTCTTAGACTTATGACAGACATTGGACTTTCCAAATCTGTAAGAATTTGTTGTTATTGTATTTTTTGTTATTTGTTGTTATTGTACAATTGGCACATTCTTTAGTTGCCAGTCCCACTGCCAGTCAGCAGTGGTAAGGATTTAATTCTGAAATAATTGTGTGGTTATTCCACCATTACTCATCTTTTGCAATGTTAAATTTTTAAATTAAATTACATTTGGGATGAGTGAGTGCCCCTGTGTTTGAGCATACACTTGTGGCACTATAATATCTACTGCGCAGTTGATAACTTGCTACAGTAATTGGTAGTTGTTGCCATGGTCGAAAATCAGCTAGGAGAATGTCACTTTGCTACTTTCAGTTCCCTACACAATCCAATTAGAGGTACACTCTAATCATAAACAAAATCTTTTATGTTATGTTGAACTCCATAGGCTGATTAATTTTGATCATAAATTGTTGCCTTCATTACAACTCCTTCCTACAACTGATTAACTTTAAGAGTGACAAAAATACTAATAGGCAGACTCGTACAGAAACTCATAGCAGCTTCATATTACGTAAGAACCTGGGCAACTTTAACCAGTGCTCAAAAGAACATAACATAGACCTAATCTTAACTGAAATGTGGGCAGTAAAATGTAAGGATATGGGTTCTGGTTTTATTTCAGGTAAACCTTGCATCATAAATTATATCATAGTGTCTTGCAAATGTCTATCAGTCATAAGACAAGAAAAAATACATAACAATAAAATTATTTTCTTCCATATTATATAAAACAACAAAATCTAAGTTGTTGTTTTATGTAAGAAAGACATTATAAATACGTTGCATAGTAAAACGACTAGTCAACCAATAAAATCATTGCAATCAAATAGTAAATTCCTTTCCTAATATCGTTTTATAAAGATCTACTATAAAAGACCTAATCACTTTTGTAATAATAAATAAGATATTGAAAACATAAAGAATACATCTCTCTTGATTCTTAATTTCAATATTTGAAGTTGACGACAAGACTTTGGTGTGCATTCATTGCAATTTTTTTAAGTTAGCGATGGTAATGCTGCAGAAAACATCATAAACTTAATTTATATAATAAACATTTGTTATAATGAATAATAATATATAATATATGAAATTATTAACGCAAAATTTACACTAGGTTAAATTTTATGAAAACTTTGATTTTCAAAAACTAACTAACGAACATAATTTTAGTTTACTTACGTTAAAATTAATGATATGTAATTTACGCAAGACCTTAACACTACGATTTACCGAACTACAAATAGAGATTTAAATAAGTATTAACAATTTATAAGCGAATATAGACGTTGATAAAGACAATTTTAACTTCAAATGATGGGTGACGGTTAAATGAAAACTATAAACCGCCACAATTTCAAAACAAAACAAATATTATGAGTTGCCAGTTTTTAATTTTAAAATAGTGCCAAAGTGTAGTAAAAAAGAGCAGATGATTTCCTATTTACGAAGAAAAGTTAATAAATAATTGATAATGTTTCAAAATACAAAAATTAAATAAACCGTAGTTAACCGGTGCGTTAACCGCTGTGAATCCTAAAATTTAATACCAAATATGATAATTATAAAAGGTAAAGAAGGTAAGTAAATAAGCCAGCATAGAACAAACATTTATGTACCTTTGGGTGCGTGATCCATTTAAGCCGTCTTCATTGAATATTCTGTGTCGTTCACGATAGCTGATAAATTAAAGTCAGGAGATTGTTACTCACTGTATAATATGAGTCTGGTTCGTGGTAGTATATACATAACAAGACACAGTTTCTAAGGAAAACATCCAAATCGCTAAAATGAATACATGTTATCAAAGCCAGAGCAGAATCGATTCTGTCGGTAAATTTGAATGGAAAGAATACAATACAATTTCGTAAAACAAAATTGAAGTAAAATGGTGTCAGTATCAAACGATTCGCTTCATCTCTGACAGATTGTTGTTCCGGGTAAAATTCCCGTAAATTGTATGGTTGTTTAAGTCTCTGTAATACGCTCATGATACAAAAGAAATGTTTGTGTGAGTCTTCTTTGATAAAACTTGTTTAGTGATCAAAATAATAGGCCTTATTGTATTTTTGGCTGCTTCATTTTTTACTCAGCACTGGCTTTTTTACGTAACAACTGCCGTTTAAATTTTTTTTTGAAATACATTAAAAATATATATAAAAAAAAATTTTAGAGCTCATTTCTCGACTTGGAATTTTAAGTCAAATAAAATCAATCATTAAATTCAATAAACAATTTTGAAAAGATCATAGTTCTGTTATGGTTTCAAAACGTATAGTACGTATTGTATTTTTTCTGAAAGCAACATTATGTACTTTAGTTACCAACATTTTAATGTAACTTTTATAACCGGCATTAGTACATTGGCTACACTGCTAGTGCTAATGCCCGCTAGGTCACGAGTCCGCTATCAAATCGTATTTCAAACTACAGTGAGTTAAGTTACAGATTTGTAAATTTGTGTCACTGAATAGCATACAGGTGAGTGTCGCTTGAAATTATGTACTTTAAATATTATTTCTTATACTTGAAGATATTTACTAGTGTTGTTTTTAGTGTTCAGTGAAGATTAAAAAAAAACTGGCTTTGCCGGCCGCGCGAAATCGTGAGATTTTTGCAAACTGGTTTGCTTTGGTGCCTTTTTTACTTTTTGATTTTAGTGCATCAGTGTGTGCGTAGCTGATTTTGAATGCACCTTGCGTATTCTGTCTGAAGTAAACTAGAAAAGAGTATTTTTAATTTTCATATCGCAATTCTTATTAGGTTCTTTTAAGATAAATAGTATACAATGAAATAAAGTAATAATTCAGTATATTAGTGTTTTCGTAAGTTTTTATTAATCATATTCAATGACATATAAAAATATTTCCTACTTGATAAAAAGTGAACAATAAAAAGCAGGTAGTTTTCAAAAAGGAAAGGAAATTATAAAACTCAAATGCGATAATGAGTTCTTCAAGGTTCTTACAAGTAATTTGTATTATCCAGCAACCTCTGAATTAATGTCTAATTGATACATAATTACAGTCAAACAGGTTTGTTTTCACTTACCACAAATTAGTTTTTATTAATTTACAATGTACTATTATAATTGGTAAATAGTACTGCATGGTATATATGCAACAACTTTTTGTTGACCGATTATTTGTACAAATATTTTCTGCATAATATAATTTATAGATACTGTGTCTGCAAATAGTGCTGCAAAATGTAGTAATTTACAATGTTCTCATGCTTCTGAAGAATTGCGATAAAAATACACAGTTTAGTAATTGCAAAAAATAATTATGTTTACCATAGACCCATTTGTTATGTAAATAATAATAAAAATACTAATCTCACTGTTCTAAATTGAAATTTGGCGCGGGATTTAGCAAAGCTATATCCCAAGAAAGAAATAAAATGAGGTAGAGCCTTAGCCCGGATTAACATTGAAACGTATTTTTTAAAATTTTGTTAATCGATACGTCAGCATCGATAAAAAAAAATCATAGCAACTCATAAGCGTTTTTCAATGTAAGTACTCTTTTATTATTTTAAACAGTTGTCAACTATGAAGCCCTGATGAAACTTGTTCGGTTTCTTGATTAGGGTTGACATCTTTACTTAATAATATACTTTGTTTATAAAACGTTTACTTTTAAAATATGTATTTAATAAAGTACTTTTTCGTACTTCAAAATACAAATACTTATACTTTATTTTTCCAAAAAAGCTGCCGGAACCCTCATCTTGACTGTCATTCTCGATATACATGTAGTTAAACCGCTATTTTATCGAAATTTAAAACTGCACAAAAAGGAAAGTTGTTTTTGGTATTTCAAAGAATGCCGGATTGTATAATTTATAAAGGAGTTAGCTCCTTTTGTATTTCTAAACTTTTTCTCAATTAAGCTATCGTTAAAAAGTAATTTAGGTCTTCAAAGCTTTGATAACATGAAGTTTTTAACTGCAACTTGGTAAAGTTCATACATACAAGCAATGCCAACAAAGCCTCTTTCCCATAGGGGTAGGCAGAGACCCCATCTTACCACTTGCCACGATCCTGATACACATCTTTAGGTTCATCTACTTTCATTAGTGTTTTCATACGAGCTCGTCGGTTGCGGGTACTTTTGACGTGGCCTTTCCTTAAAACGATTTCGATCTGATCGTAATACGTTCGCCTACGTCTTCCATTACCGGCTTGCTCATACAATCTTCTTTCATCCATCATCTCTACGTGTACAAACCATCTAAGCCCCTCTATATCCCTTTCTCTATCTTTGTCACTACATCTTCTACCACACCGCAACGTTCTCTTATCACGTTGTTTTTCAGTTTGTCCATCAAAGTCACTCCAGCTATACTTCTCAAACGTTTCATTTCCACAGCATTAATCTTATTTTCATGCTTCTTCTGCCAGACCCAACATTCACTACCGTACATAAGTGTGGGGACCAGTATTCCTCTATGTACAGCCAGTCGTGCCTTTTTAGATACGTTCTGGCTACACATAAAGTTATACAGGGCCCTATATAATTCAATATCACAGTCGTACTTTACGTCTCTCGAAAATTTTGAACCCAAATATACAAACTCTTTCACTTGTTCCACTCTTTCTCTTTCAATCAGAACTCTGCAATCCGACATACTTTCTTCTCTTTCAAAAACCATTACTTTCGTCTTATCTACATTAATTTTCATTCCTTTCCTTTGTAGATCATTATTCATAATATTAACCATCGCCTGCAACTCCTCCTCCGATGATGCTAATATAACATGATAATCGGCGTATAGGAGGCATTTGACGATCAGATCATTCATTCTTAATCCAAACGCACTCTCTTTAAGATCTTTCAAGCAATTGTCTATAAATAGGTTAAACAGCCACGTTGAAGCCACACAACCCTGTCTAACACCTTTTTCGATGTTAAACCAGTCTGTATAAGCCCCGTTTACCCTGACACAAGCACTGGAATCCCTTTAGAGTCATTTCAGTGCTTGTATCAAGCTGCCGTTCACCCATATATAAAAATTGTCGACCACAGTTCATTTCTCACCACTCTGTCATAAGCCTTTTCCAAGTCTACAAATGCGTAATAGACCTTTTGACTTTGAGCCAAGAATTTTTAGGCTATGCTTCTCAAGGAAAAGACCTGAAGACATCCCATTCCTTTCCTGAACCCCGCTTGTACATCCCATATCTTCTCTTCAGTATCATTCATCACTCTCTTAATCAACACCTTTGCATACAGTCTGCCGACACTGCTGAGTAAAGTAAATAAAGCAACAGCCTATAAATGTTCCACTACTGAACACGGTCCTCTTATTTCGGAGAGGGCGTTGGGAGCCGAGAAAAGTCAGCTACGCTGATCCAATGCGTATTGGCGGACTTCACAAGTCGTCAACTTGTGACGACATATCTGTATTTCTTAGACATGCAGTGAAACTCCCGTACTATGATATTTCAATTTAATATTTGTGAACACGAGGTTTTTTTTACATAAAACGACAATAAAAGACTTAATATATACAGACGCATCTGGATAAACGAGAGTTCAAGGGACCACAATCTCATTTTCGCTTATGGAAGTTTTTCACTAAACCAAGTCTTTCGCTTATACGGATAAAGGAGTGCTTTTCTCACGTTTGAGGTTTAATAAATACGACAAATATGTAGCGATGAATGTGCCGCCGTGTGGTAGCGGCTTAAGGTAATCTATCACCACAAATTAAAACCAGGAGATTGGCACCAGCATCTTCCTGGAACATCAGAATAATTGATAGTTTTGTGCTATTTATACCCAGTTCTGAGCTGTTTTAAGTTTCAGGTGTCTACTTCATATTCGTCGTTTCAGCCTATCACAAGTCCACTGCTGAACATAGGCCTCTCCCATAATGGCCATAAAAGTTTTAGGAGGGATTTTATCATAGTTGCCACGCTTGACAAGCGGTTTGACAACCGCAGTTTATTTATTCAGATGTTTCTGGAAGATGCTGCTGCCCATCTTCTGGTTTTAATTTTCCCTATGTCGACTTTTACCACACCGACGGGATGTAATGGGGTGGTAGATAACTCGTAGTGAAGTTTAGTTTATTTCCTTCACCGCTGAGCATGTGGTAAATCAACACTTAAAATTGCAGAACAATTTTAGAGTTGCCGACACCGTTGATATATGACAAATAGTGATTTGGCCGAATACCGAATATTCGGCAACGCTCTAGGCCGAAACGTCGAATATTCGGCAAAAGATCACGCAATATTTACTAATATACTTTTGTGTTTCATTTGCGAGAAGATCTTGTCGCGACACGAACTATTTGTCTAAAAAAAATTCATTCATCACAACTTACCACTGATAGATTTTCTTTATTCGTTATTGGGTTCCCTATTGGCAGTACTTCCTTTAGTCGACTTAAACGATTCGAAATGACGGGCGGTCGGATTTTTTAAGTCACCACCACACGGCAATATGATAAACCTATCTATTCTAATATTATAAAGCTAAAGAGTTTGTTTGGTTAAACGCGCTTATCTCAGGAACTACTGTTTCGAATTGAAACATTCTTTTAGTATTAGATATTTCATTAACCGAGGAAGGCTCTCTAACATTACGCTACGACTCTTAGAGCGATTTCTTTTAAATTAAACGGCAGGTGAAACCGCGGGGCACGGCTAGTGTAAGATAAACATTCGAACTAAGAGCGATTTTTTTTTATATGACAAAAGTGACGGAACGAGTAAAACGTTCACCTGATGGTAAGTGCAACGTCTGCCCATAACAAATGCTGTGTCACCCAGAACAGTGACACCACAATGCGCCCGTCACCCTGAGACATTAGTTCTTAAGTCTCATATACCCAGTGATTACGTTAACTTACAGTGTCCTTCAAACCGAAACACAGTCATGTTTGCACACTACTGTTTCACGACGTTGTTTGAGACGGATTCCTGCATAGGAATCCTACCTCCAGTAAAATTAACTATGTATAATTTTTTGTCGCCTCGGTTGGCGCAGTGGTTAAGCGCTTGACTTCTGCGCCGCGGGTCGCGGGTTCGATTCCCGCACGGGACAAATATCTGTATGACCTACAGATAGTTGTTCCGGGTCTGGGTGTTTGCGCATGGAAATTTACATAGCTTTTAAGAAGGTTGGCGAATTTCATATTGTTATCTTTCATTGTAATCTTACGAAGCTGGAGTGTTCGTATGTTTGAGCGCGGTGATCTCAGGAAATACTCATCCGATTTGAAAAAAATATTTTTTCATTCAATGTCCAGTTTATCGAAGTTGGTTCTACGGCGTAATCTTGTGGTTGACTTATAAAAACCGCGCGCCATAGTTAGTGAAACCATATGTTGAATTACTTACACTTAGAATTGCAAATAATAAAAACAAATTGTAACTAAGACATAAATTACTTATCTCCGAGCAAAGATACACCATTTGCAAATAAAGATGGCAAGGAAAAGGGGAGCTATCCGCGTGATGGCGGGGAAGGATTTTTCTTTACGACTGACGACGACTTGCTTGTATGACAGAATAACTGGCCTAGGGTGGTACCGCCCTAGACGGATAACTTCATAGGAATCCTACCAACAATAAAACCCAATGCCAACTATTCGATCTAAAAAGTTCTGGTAGGAGAGCTAGTGTAATCCCTGGGCATACTTATGTCTTAGGGCCCAGTGTGGTGTCCTACAGAAATGTTCTGGGTGACATTACATTCATTATGCGCAGACATTGCACTTACCATCAGGTGAACGTTGCGCGCGTGTCGTCACTTTCTCCTATAAAAACAAATGGTATTCACTTAACTCTGCGGTGAAGTTGCGATGTGTCATATTACCAAAAATATATTGAAGCACAATATGCCCGGTGCACTGGTATCTTATCGTGATAGTTCATTTGACGCAAGTAAAAGACAAGATCAACAAAATTATTATCTTAGAAATTTTTACTTGACTACTGAGTACGTGTGAAATCGGCACTTAAGATGCTGAATTGTTTTAGAGGTGCGATAGGGGTTCGAACTCGGGTCACTCGCGTACTGGTAAAGTGTAACTGCAGATTTAAGAACTGATGTCTCAAGATGACGGTCGCGATGTGGAGCAACACTGAAATGTTCTGAGTGAAACAGCACTTGTTATGGGCAGACGTTGCACTTACCATCAGGTGAACGTTCTTCTCGTCTTGTCACTTTATACAATAAAAAAAAACTAGTTACTATCTAACACCCGATACTCCGTCACGTCACTACATAGTTATCGAGCAAAATTATCTATTCACAAAAACATAAATTTTCCTTCGAACCGAAAATATATTCGAAAATAAAAAAAACTTCTATAGCGCTCTACATATCCTTAAATTCAAATAATAGTAGAACATCCGCCGTGTGAAAATGACCTTAACAATTTGGTTGTAAACATTTTGTACCTCTCCATAATTTCCTCTATGATATTTTATTTATTTATTTAAACTTTCATTCACTCGTGGTAAATATGGCGGACTTAATTAACCTAAAGGCATTCTCTCCCATTCAACCATAAGGCAAAGCAGAGATAAACATAATATGATGATAGGAGGTGCAGCGAAATATAAGAAGAGAATAAAAAAAATACATGCATACATACAGTCACGCCTTTTTCCCATAGGGGTAGGGGGAGATAACATCTTTCCACTTGCTACGATCCTGACACACATCTTTAGTTTCTTCTATTTTCATTAGCGTTTTCATACACGCTCGTCGGTTGCGATACGTTTCTGATCCCCGATCTGATTGTGATATGTACGCCTAGGTCGACCCTTACCGGCTTTCCCATTCACACTTGCCTCATAAATCTGTTTCGTCAATCTCCTTACATTCATCCTCTCTACGTATCCAATCCATCTAAGCATCCCTTTCTCTTGTCTTTTTCACTACATCTTTAAAAAAAATATGATTATAAATACAGTAAATATATATATATATATATATATATATAACACTACGCATACATATATATATATATATATATACACACAGATACACACACGTTTATATATACATATACCTGCATATACACAAAGATACATATTTACATAAATATAAATACACACGACACAGGAAAGAAAAAGAAAAATCAAACTGGCAACGAATTTTTTTAGTAGTTATTGTTTTTTGTAATAGCCTATAAATGTCCCACTGCTGAGCATAGGCCTGCTCACTTTTTCTGTTTGCTTCGGAGCTCGTAAGAGACCGCCACACTTCCCCAGTTGGCGAATTCCATACGTTGACTTTTTTTCTCCTACATGCTGGTTTCCAAGCGATGTTCTCCTTCACCGTCGAGCATGTGGTGAATCAGTAATTACCATCATAGTGCTGGCTCTGCATGACGCACAATCCATCACGCTCAGTGTTATTTTTCTAACATTAACATACGATTTTGCTAGTTGTTTTGAAAGTCTAAATCAACCATATTAAAATTTGAGTAACCTGGCGTGTGAGTGACATTTCCCAAGTCTTCGTTTAGTAAAGGACATACGTAGCTTACTTCGTTGCCTTTGTTGGAATCTTGCAAGTCAATTTTAACCTGTTTTTGTAATCCAAACTGGCTGATATTTTGCACGTTTCGAATTCCAGTCACAATACATTTTTTCGTTAAGAGTATCCTAGTCGTATCCTTATTGTTCTGGCCATACATAAATGGATTATAGTACATAACGAGATCTTAGGAAGAAGCTGCTATTTTTGATTGATTGAGATGAATGAGGATTTTAAGATTATTTAGCAGCTTTCTACAGCGTACAGCGCTTTTAAAATACAGTGAAACATCATATATTTTTTCCATGCCGTCCGTTAAAAGTAGCTGAAGTCATATAATTTTAATCTTATTTGTGGATCCCGTCCCGCAATCACTTTCAATGGCGAGAGTACTAAATGTATCGACGTGTTTGTTTGTTTATTTAAATCATTAAATACAGTTGTTGTACTAGGAATGCTGCTGTGGCGATTTGAGTGAATGACTTTCGATCTTGTTGCGTAATTCGGTAAAAACATTACGTACATTTACGGACAAGATAACATTTAAAGTTACCCCTTATTTTTTCGTATAGCCGTGGTAGCCGTGGAAGAGCAGAGGCTAGGCGCTCGCCTTGAATTTCATAGTACGCGACTGACCCGAGATCGATCCCTGTGCTACACTTAAAATTATTCTGCCAATTTAAATCGTGCTCAGTGCTGAAGGAAAACATCGTGAGGAAACCTGCATGTTAGAGGGATAAACAGACATGTACATGCATTTCGCCAAGCCTCATTGGAGCAACGTGGCGGTCACTTCCCTGCTAAACCCTCTCAGAAATAAGAGGAGGCCTGTGCTCAGCAGTGACACATTTATAGGCTGTTAGTTTAATACTTAGTTTTACTTTTATACTTTACAAGATACCTATGGCCTACAACGCACTCTGAAGAGGATGATGGTCGCATGACTTATGGGAGTCAGTCTAGCCCGTAAAGAATGTAAATACGTGAAGATGTGTCGCATTACATGTATATAGTATGGAATTGGCCGTGTGGTAGCGGCTTAAGAGAATCTACCAACCCATCTCATCCCGTGGGAGTCGTAAAAGTCCACAGAGGGAAAATGAAAACCTGGAGATGGGCAGCAGCAGCATCTTGCTAGAACATCTGAATAAATGAGCTGCGGTTGCCAACCCGTCTGCCAAGCGTGGCAACTATGGCAAAATCCCTTCAAAACGAGAGCTGCAAACTTTTGTGGCAATCTGTGGGGGAGGCGTATGTTCAGCAGTGGACTATTGATAGGCTGAAACGACGAGTATGGAACAATAGAATATGTTACACACTATTGTTTTCCCACAGCATTGAGCTGACGTCACGCTGGTGATAAATCGCCGACAAAAATGGCGCACGGCAACTGCATAGCGCACGCGATTCCTTCACCAAACAATACCTTATCTCAAGGTCTACTTCTTTTTATACTAATGAATTTACTTTCGTATGATTTCGTGCCGTTTTGCGTCGCCTCAATTTATACAATATAAAAAAATACTACTGTTCGGCAGAATGACTGGCACTGCGGACCTAGACGGAGTCCTGCATAGGGACTACCACAATAACTTTGCTATCGAAGGAAACGTGTGCGTCTGTATAGTCTGGCTGGTATCATCCAGCCAGATACACTTAACTGCTTGCAGGTCGAGAACAACGTTCAGCCCCCCTACCAACCACGAATCATTCTGAAACTGCAAGTCATTTTTTCGTTACGGCGTCGCCTAACGCATGTCAAATCAATTAAGATAAGCAATCGTGTGCTAAGTCTTTGTAAATAGAAAACGTTTCCAATAAATAATGTAAATGTGCGTTGAATTTAAACGAAGTCAACAACCATTCGATTGGTCACCAAAATGTCAGTCTTACTTCCATCCAAAAAAATATATAGAACATTATCTTTGTAATTTTCATATGTATATGTTTAAATTACCATGCTCGTACAATAATTGCTAATTAAATCAACTGTGGCGTTAAAAAATATTTATCGGTCTGTTTATCCGAAGTTTGGCCTAGCTTTATACATTCATACTCGTACATACATACAGTCACGCTTTTTTCCCATATAAGGGTCTCGTCCTCGCTGGAAACGAGACGTGACGGTTGGCGAACCACGTCGCCGCCATTTTGGTACAAGTCCAAAAATGCTCAGTCCCCATTAAGTTCCCACGAGCAGTAAAATGCCAGCATTGCATATTATGGTGTCTTTCTGCACGAATGAAATCTATCCGTACAATACCTTAGTAGCCTCTTACGACACCTCGCTAGGAAAGAAGTAGGTACTCCGCCGGGCACACACCGGCTAGCACCTAGCTTTCTCCGTAGTATAAAAAGGTTTTTATTATAAAACTGGCGGTAGGATACCTGTGCAGGAATCCGTCTAGGTAGGTACCACTCGAGGGCCAGTTATTCTACCGTGAAGCAGTAGTGTGCAAACATTACTGTGTTTCGGTCTGAAGGGCACTGAGAGCTAGTGTAATCACAGGGCATATGATATTGTAGTGCGCAGTGTAGTGTCACACAGAAATGTTCTGGGTGACACAGCATTTGCTATGCGCAGACGTTGCACGTGACGTTGATGGTAACATCAGGTGAACGTATTAATTTTACTAAATAAAAAAAAATATATAAAAAAATAGAGTTACTTTTGTAACTAGAAATATTTATTTGATACTCTATGACTTAGAAGCTAGTAAATTAGTTAAAGTAGCCAACTTGGCTTACGTATAAATTTTACGATTCAAACCGCTTATTACACACTTAGTATGTGAGAATGTTCATGCGTTTCAAAAGCGAAAGTATAATCGGCCCACGTCTAATGACACACAAGTCTCCATGATGCGATGCGATCTCGGAGCGAATATATTAAGTAACTATCTCTTCGCATTCTTACATTTCCAGCTGTTCATAACGTTTACTTTGCTCGTAAGTGTACAAGGTCAGTGAGGTACATAACCTACGTAAGTATTGTGATGAACAATAGATTGAACGTCACAGTTGTTACTGGTCGGACTGGTTTGATGGCCTCAAAACGTCGCCTCCGTTTCTTCCTTCCTTCTAACATCTCAAGGTCGGCTTGGAAATTGTGGTGATGGGATACCTCCCGGTCGTTATCGTCAAAAACTCAAGTCAGAAAAAAAAGTAAAGTCAGTGACAGCCTATAAATGTCCCACTGCTGAGGCCTCCTCAAATTTTTTTTGGAAGGTCTTCGGAGCTGGGAAGAGTCCGCCACGCTGCTCCAGTGCGGGTTGGCGGACTTCACATGTTTTTTTTATTGCATAAAGTGATGAAACGAGCAAAACGTTCACCTGATGGTAAGTGCAACGTCTGCCCGTAACAAATGCTGTGTCGCCCAGAAAATTTCTGTGTGACACTACACTGTGCCCATCACCCTGAGGCATAGGTTCTTGAGTCTCATATGCCCAGTGATTACGCTAGCTCGCAGTGCCCTTCAAACCGAAAAACAGTAATGTTTGCACACTACTACTTCACGGTAGAGTAACTGGCCCTGGGGTGGTTCCTACCTAGACGGACTCCTGCATTAGAATCCTACCACCAGTAAGATCTTTGAAATATTTCTTTTCCTCAGACATGCAGGTTTCCTCACGATGTTTTCCTTCACCGTTGAGCACTTGGTAATTCAGGCGTCACGACTCCTTCATCCTTTTAGAAAGACAGGAAGCCTTTGCCTGTACCGTAGTATCTGTGGTAGCCCAATGGCATGACGCTCGCCTAAAATGTCATAGTACGCGAGTGACCTGAGTTCGAACCCCGGTGCCGGCACCTCTAACAACGTTCTACCTCTAAAATTGTTCTGCAACTTTAAGTACTGATGTACCACGTGCTCAGCGGTGAAAGAAAACATCGTGACGAAACCTGCATGTCTGAGGAAGAAAAATGTTTCGAAGATATGTGGAGTCCGCCAACCCGCATTAGAGCAGTGTGGCGGACTCTTCCCGAGTCTATAGCCCCCTCAAAAATGAGAAGCCTGTGCTCAGCAGTTCGTCATTTATAGGCTGTTTCCTTTCTTCGTCTGAGCAGCAGACAACTGTTAATAGTCCGTTACTTAAGAAGTGTATCTTATCGAACGACATTTAAAATGACACTTGTTTTAAGATTTCTTTGGGAGTGTATATTTCTTTTCCAAAAAAAAAAACGTTGCCTTATACAAGTCCTGTAACGTAAGTTCGTTTTACAGACATACATTTCACGTTCTCAACAGACATATACTCGAAAAGCATGGTATTTGCACAAATGCCCCAGCTTGGATTCGAACGCAGGTCTCGCCGTAGAATTCAGGTACTATGACCACGCGATCCCCAAACCTTACTATATGAAAGCGTTTGTTTATCAATGCGAATTAAGTTGTGTATTTATGAAAACGTTTAGTGTTCATTAGGTCTACTTTGTTAATAAAACTATAAATATCATTAGTGTTACCAGGACTAGTATGTCAAATTTCGGGACGGAAGGTATAAATCGGAATTTTTTTTTGAAATCGGGACGACCACAATGGCTACAAAAAAATAAAGGTTCGCAAAAGTGAATCATATATTATTTTTATTCGATGGTTTTTTTTAAAGGTGTGTTACCATTGGTTAATATACGATACAAAACAAATAAAACCTAAACAAACTTAATAAATTTAGATGTTAGTGAAATGAAGGGTTAATCGGGACGTGTCACCAGACCCCTGAAAATGGGGACGTCCCGCACAAATCGGGACACCTGGCAACACTACATAACATATCATACAAGCATAAACACACGTAAGCTAGAGCTTAAAAGGATTACCTTTCATGTTGCGAGGTTATTACTAATATTATAATGTGTTGTGTGATGACCTCTTTATTTTCGTTCACGGCGACTTCTTCCAGTTTTGTAAGGATATAAGTGTCAGCTAAAATATGGAGACATTCGTAATAGCCTTTTCATATCCGATTGAAAGTCGAAGCGGAGATGCTTTCGGATGGATTCTTTAAAAAAATATTGTATTGACGAAACCGGCAAAACGTTCACCTGATGGTATATGCAACGTCTGCCTATAACAAATGCTGTGACACCTAGAACATTTCTCTGTGGCACTCTGCGACCGTCACCCTAAGACATCAGTTCTTAAGTCTCATGTGCCCAGTGATTACACTAGCTCTTAGTGCCCTTCAACACGTAACAATGATAGCACACTACTGCTTCACGGCAAAATACCTACCTAGTTCCAGCATAGGAATCCTACCACCAGTCTTTCAATTATAAATAGCATGGCATTCTACAACCGATCGTTCGTTACAACGGGTCGTTCTACAACCGATGCAGGTGTTGAACTTATTAAGAATATATTCGAAGCCTGGGAGAGTTCACGGGATGCCTTGGGTGTTTTCTGTGATCTTTCTAAGGCCTTCGATTGCGTTGATCATGAAACACTTATCAGGAAACTACATCACTACGGTGTAAGAAATTCTGCACTTCAACTTCTAATTTCATATTTGAGTAATAGAACGCAGACAGTAGTTATCAATAGCAGGAGTTCTTCCGGATCAGCAGTATCTATGGGTGTCCCGCAGGGTTCGATTCTCGGCCCATTTCTATTTCTTATTTACATTAATGACTTACCTTACCTAGTAGGGGACAACCATGATATAGTGTTATTTGCTGATGATACATCTTTGATTTTTAAGATAAAACGTCAACTTTTATTATATGACGAGGTGAATAATGCTATTTCAAAATTAGTACATTGGTTTAATGTTAATAATTTGCTTTTAAACGGCAATAAAACAAAATGTATTAAATTCACAACACCAAATGTTAAACAATTAGATGTAAATGTGCTTGTGAGTGGGGAAGAGTTGAGCCTTGTGGATACTGCTGTCTTTCTTGGAATAACTCTTGACGCAAAACTTCAATGGAGCCCCCATATATCTAAACTAGCAAGTAGACTTAGCTCTGCAGCTTATGCTGTAAAAAAAATTAGGAATTTGACTAACGTTGAAACTGCTAGATTGGTTTATTTTAGTTATTTTCATAGCATAATGTCTTATGGTATTTTGCTATGGGGAAATGCAACTGATGTTGAAGTGATTTTTGTTTTGCAAAAGAGGCCGTAAGAGCTATTTATAATCTTGGCTCTAAAGTGTCTCTTAGGGATAAATTTAAAGAAATTAATATCTTAACCTTGGCCTCTCAATATATATTTGAAAACGTTTTGTATGTACACAAGAACATAAACCAGTTCACTAAAAAAAGTGATGTTCATAATGTGAATACCAGGAACAAGCACAAATTAATTATGCCAGTTACCCGACTTCACAGAGTCAGTAACTCTTTTATGGGGCAATGTATACGTTTTTTACAACAAAATCCCAGAAAGTGCTAAAAGTCTTTCAATCAAAAAGTTTAAATTTTATATTAAACAAAGACTTCATAAAAAGGGTTATTATAATATTAAAGAATACATAGATGATGATAACCCCTGGGAATGAGGTGATCGCCGCCAAGCCATTTCTACATCTTTATAATACAGCTATTGTAATACAGTTATTGTACATTATTTTAAAAATGACTAAAAAAAAAAAGCCCGCTGGGTTTCTTACTGGTTCTTCCCAGGACAGAGGCATTTTTGCGAACCAGTGTAGCTTAAAAAAAAATGACTTTCAATAAGTACTATGTAAATAGTCTATATTGAATAAAAATTTATTCTATTCTATTCTTATTCTATTGACTCGACTGACAAATCGGCTTGCGCACAACCGTCGCGGGTTCAAACCCTGCATTGAACATGTGTTTGTGTGGCATGCAGTTGTTCGGGGTCTAGACGGTTATAAATATGTAATTTATGTGTGACAGTATTATAATGTTTTAGAAATACATTTTAACAACTTTTCATTTAATTTGCGGTAGATGGCGCTGATGCGATAAATCGGCTAAGTGCGTGTCGTACTACGCGCAGTGAAGGGTTCTGTAGAGAGAGAAATTCCAAAAAATGTACGATATATCTTATTGAAACTAATTTTTGCTGAAAATGTTTTCTTGGTCATTTAATTTTTTTTTCAGAATTTTTCCGACCTTTGAAGCGCCTATCTCACCACACATTAGCTTAAATAAATAGTAATTATTTTCAAACTTCTTTATCTTTTTTCAAAAGTTAGGATTCCTATGCAGCAATCTGTCTAGGTAGGACCACCCCAGTGCCAGTTATTCTGCCGTGAAGCAAACATTACTGTGTTTCGGTTTGAAGGGTGAGCTAGCGTAATCACTGGGCATATGAGACTTAAGAACTGATGTCTCAAGGTGACGGACGCATTGTGGTGTCACACTGTTCTGGGTGACATAGCATTTGTAATGGGCAGACGTTGCACTTACCATACGTTTATGTGCACATTTTTTTTTATCTCCCCTCGGTTATGTTAAGGATGCAAAGCAACCTTAATTTTTTTTACAGTTTCACTACATTGTATAGCGGTGCATAAAAAAACACCGTCATTCAAAATTTCGTCTATAATAGTGCGAATAATCTCCAAGTAAAATGATTGTGACATACGGACATTTGACTTCAAGCTTTCCGTTTTTATGTAAGCTTAAAAAAAAGTACGGTACCATCTGCGCGAGACGAATTCGCAATTGGCCGGATTTTATACGAAATTTATATTAAGTGTAGGAATTCGGAAAATGCGGATAACTTTTATTCGATTTAAGCTTTCAAATCGAAGTATTGAATTTCATTATAGGGCACTTGTCGACTTTTACGGATTTAAACGAATTAAAGAAAATTTATTTGGACCCAGTTGGCCAGACGAGGCCACCCTTGTATCGTAAAAAAATGGTCTTTTTCGGGCCCGGGAGCGTTGTGATTGTCCGTGTAGATTGTTGTGCGTTGTAGATTACCCCTAATAGATAGCGTATATTCGTGTTGTGGCGGCTTAAGAGAATCTACTACCCAATCTCATCCCGTGCTCGGCGGTGAAAGAAAAAATCGTGAGGAAACCTGCATGTCTGAGAAATAATCCTGTGTCAGGCCAGCTGGAAGAAATTACTAAATGAAATAAGCTGTGCCTTTGTACTTAATTTATTCATACTTTTTCTTTGTAATCATTGTTTGTGTGTACATAAATTATTAAATAAACTAAAAATAAATAAAAAAAATAAAATCGAAGACGCGCCAACCCGCATCGGAGCAGCATGGCGGATTCTTCCTAGCTCCAAAACCCTCTCAGAAATGAGAGGAGGAGGCCTGTGCTCAGCAGTGGGACATTTATAGGCTGACACTTTATAGTCTGTGCCGGATTTTTTCTCATCGCATATATATAGTTTGAAATTGCAGAAAGTCCGGCAGATATTTCCTACGAAACATGCATTAAATTAAACCATACAAGTATATTACTTTGGCTAACACTTTTCTTTCACGCTACGTGCAGTACATCGTGTGCACATAGCCTTATTGCCGTTTCATGCCTTTTTGCTCTAACATGCGGTCAGACCGTGCGCGTGTATTTATAAATATCACGTTGAAATTAAAAAAAAAAACAAGCGGGAATGTTATTGATACAGTTTAAAAATGCCTGAGGAGTGACAGTTTTTCACATAACAGCATTATATGTATATATGGTGGCTTAAGTTAATGTACCACCCCATCTCATCCCGTGGGTGTCGTATAAAAATAATTAAAACCAGGAGGTAGACAGCAGCATCTTCCTGGAACGTCCGAATAAATAAACCGCGGCTGCAAACCCGCTTGCCAATCGTGGCAACTATGGCAAAATCAAGTAAGGGCTTGAATTTTTTGTGGAAATTCGTGGGGGAAGCCTATGTTCAGCAGTGGACTAGTGATAGGCTGAAATGATGATGATATTAAACATTATAGCGGTAAAACCAGAAATCTGAACAGACCATCCAGTTAAGTCGGACTTTTGCGTAAAATTGGGTAATAAGGCACCTCAACTTATTAATGATTTTGTGTCTTAGTTTTAAAATGATAAACATTATTGTGTATATACATCCAGACTTTTTTGATCCTTCATCATCAAACCGTCTAAACACCTAGTGAAATAACAACAAAGTATAATGAATCAGTCTTCTTTATTTTGTAACAAAATTAAACACTGCGCCGTCCGCGTGACTGGTAAAATGAAAAAAAAAGTCGTACAGGCCGGAATCCGTCTAGGTAGGTATCACCGCAAGACCAGTTATTCTGCCGTGAAGCAGTAGTGTGCGAACATTACTGTTTTGTTGTGAAGGGCACCGTGAGCTAGTGTAATCACTAGTCATACTAGACTTATGAACTGATGTCTCAGGGTGACAGGCGTAGTGTGGTGTCACACTAATAGTTAAATAAAATAATAATTTTTGTTGAAATAAAATCCTTTTCACTTCCGTGGATTTGCTCTCTGAACTTATTCTAAAAATAAAAAATACACTTGAATAAAAATTTCGAGGACATATGAAGTTCGCCAACACCCGTTGGAGCAGCTTGGTGGATTCTTCGCGGCTCCAAAGCCCACTCAGAAATGAGAGAAGGCCTGTGTATCTATACAAATAAATAAAAGTTTAAGTGTCTGTTTGTAATAACAAAATAACAGTTTTTTACTAAATGCTTATGAAAACACTTATAAGATGTTTTTTTTTGTCTAATCTCCGAAACGGCTGTACCGATTTTGACGGGACTTTTACTGACAAATAGCTGATATTATAGCGCGTAACTAAGGCTACACTAATTTAAATAAATGAATTAGGGTTACGCGCAATAAAATTAAAACCACAAAATCCGAGTCAAATAGCGAAGTATATATGTATATTGGGTCAGCTTTTTTACGCGGGTGAAACCGCGGCGCACAGCTAGTTAATAATAAAAGGCAAATTATAAGATACACGCGGATTCTTGTGTCTATGTCTATACCGGTCCGAGAAAAACATGCACAAAAAATGTACTGAAAGACTAAAATGAAAAACGCTTATAAATGGCTAATGGGCAACAACCGGCTTTTTACCATTTTTTCAGAGTCAGCCACGCTGCTTCATCGATGTTAGTGAACTTGTAATATTTTTGTTTCTCGTACATGCTTGCGTCGTCATAACGTTGTCCTTCACTGAGGAACATGTTGTAAATCGCCACTTAAAAATGCAATTTACAATTTTAATAATGTCTGCACCGGGGATCGAACCGTGATCATTCGTATACTATCAGATTCAAGGCGTTCGAATCGTTTTAATTTACGTCAAAGACTACAGAAACATCATTTAATTACTCAAGTAGTTACATAAAAAGTTACGTCACGCGGTTGTTCACCGGCAAACTACTATAAAATGTCTTTATTTGCTAATGACTTAATTTCTATGAGACACACTTCTGTTGTTAACAAGTTAGGCAAAATTAAATATAACATTCGTCATCGTTCGTTCATTCATCATCATCATCATCATTTCAGCCTATCACTAGTCCACTGCTGAACATAGGCCTCCGTCATAAATTGCTACAAAAAGTTTTAGCTCTCACTTTAGAGGATTTTGCTGTAGTTGCCGCGCTTGGCAGGCGGATAGGCAACCGCAGTTTATTGAGATTTTCCAGGAAGATGCTGCTCTGCCCATCTCCTGGTTTTCATTTTCCCTTACGACACCTACTGGATAAGATGGGGTGGGAGATTCTCTTAAGCCGCCACCACACATTCAGTTTTTGGCGGATGATATTGTCAAGGAAAAGGGTAGCTACCCGCCATATCGGGTGGTCTGATCTGGCGAGGACGTCTCCAACTAGTAATATTTAGATGTTGTATATATAGTTCGCATCTCAGAAAACTTTCATAGCGCGATTATGGACGTATGCGAATATTTCTTGAGCTTCTCATGTGGCGACATAGATGTCGCTACAATTTCATTCGTTTTTTTTTATTTGATAAAGTGACGAAACGAGCAAAACGTTCTCCCGATGGTAAGTGCAACGTTTGCCCATAACAAATGCTGTGTCACCCAGAACATTCTGTGTGACACCACACTGCGCCCGTCACCCTGAGACATGGGTTCTTAAGTCTTATATGCCCAGTGATTACACTAGCTCTCAGTGCCCTTCAAACCGAAACACAGTAATTATTGCACACTACTGCTTCACGGCCGAATAACTGACCTTACGGTCCTCTTCTTACTTTCCTAACTAAAGTAATATGTATTTCAAATCGCTAATCTAATACTTTTAACTTAAACAAGTAAACTTTTAACTAGTATTTATATATACATAAAAGTGAATTAATTTGTCTTTCCTGTTACTCTTTACCTTATTGTTGTAATTTATTTATAACCTGATTAATCTTCCCGTTTGCAAATGTTTCCTTTATATATTACTAGCTGATGCCTGCGACTTCGTCCGCGTGGATATAGGTTTTTCAAATATCCCGCAGGAATCATTTGATTTTCCGGGATTAAAATTATTCTACGTTCGTCTCAAGTGTACAAGCTACCTCTGTGCTGAATTTCGTCCAGATCGTTTCGACAGTTGAACCTTGAAAAGGTAACAAACAGACAGAGGGACAAGGAGGGTTACTTTTGCATTTATAATATTCCTAGCTCCTGGATCCTGGGTTCGAATCATAGCCGGAGCCAACATTTGTGTCGTCGTCGTCGTCGTTTCAGCTTATCAATAGTCCACTGCTGAACATAGGCCTCGCCCATAGATTGCCACAAAAGTTTTTAGCTCTCGTTTTGGGGGGATTTTGCCATAGTTTCCACGCTTGGCAGACGAGTTGGCAACCGCAGTTTATTTATTCAGATGTTCCAGCATGATGCTGCTGCCCCTCTCCTGGTTTTCATTTTCCCTCTGTCGACATTTACGTCACCCAGATGAGATGGGGTGGTAGATTCTCTTAAGCTGCTACCACACGGCCTAACATTTGTGTAGAATCACAAATTATTGGTTTTCGGATCTGATCGTGTTGTCCACGTGGAATATATGTCCGTAAAACGGATCCACGATACAGGAGAAAAAAAAAACTGATGGTATGTGCCATGCTCGCCCATAACCCTTGCGCTTGAAAGTTCTGTGTAGCACACTGCAATCGTTCACCACGAGACATCGGTTCTTAAGTCTCGTATGCCCTGAACTTATTTCTTGAATGCACTTATTTCAGTGCCCTTCAAACCGAAACACCGGAACTTCTGATTTATAATACACTTAACTATTCGACACTTAAATACCTTAGTAACTAGGTTCTACTGGTGCTAGGACATGCAGCGTTGCTAGATTTCGGGCGAAGCGCATTTTGAAAACTTTGAAGTAAAAAAGCGGGATTTTTAAGTCCCTTTCGACGAAATAAATATTTTATTTATTTCGTCGAAAGTAAATAATCAATAATTTTTACCTTTCGAACAACTAACAAACTAACTAACTAATAAACAAACTGTAGCGACATCTATGTCCCCACACGAACTAATGATTGACAAACGAACGAATAATTGATTTATAGCGAAAGAGTGAGAGACAAAAGAATACGTACACTTTCGCGCGCTTCTCTACAACGCTTTCTTTTTTCTTTTAGGATTTCCGATCTTTGATAAAAAGATCGATCTCATAAATCGATTCCGAATCGTGTGGTCTAAGATAGATACAAACAAAAATCCTACCATCAAAGAAATTACCATCAGGTGAACGTTTTGCTCGTCTCGTCACTTTATCCAATAAAAAAAAAACATACCCATGCAGAGTAACTGGCGCTGCGATGTTACCCACCTAGAAGAATTCCTGCATCACTTTCACACAATTACCGGCAACGGTCCTTACATGACATTGTGTCTTAGCCTTCAGAAGATTCCTTCCACTAGTAGGACCTCGTTCCTTGGGTGTCAAAGTGTCGACAGTAGAAATGCCATATAAACCAAATGGCATCTGACGTTGCGGGAATACCATCGTAAATATTTACGGATCTATAGTGAGATTTTTTTTATTGGAGAAAGCGATGAAACGAGCAATACGTTCACCTGATGGAAAGTTCAACGTACGCCTATAACTAATGCTGTGTTTAGAAATAATTCTAGTGTCATAAACAGAAGCGTCGCTGGAGTTTCTTGCGCCATTTCTTCTCCAGCGGAAACGCATTCCGAATTGGTGGTAAACTTATCTAATAATAATCATGGTATTAATAATTATAGTAGTGGTAATATTGCCCTCCCGATTGCAGTAACTGACCGAGCCGAGACCGGCCCCCTTGGGCACCCTCGAGTCTGTCACTCTCGCGAACAGGATGACGGTCCAAGCCGAGGTCCCCTCTCGGGGGCCCTTGCGCCAGTCATCCATAAATAAAGGTTTCGGCTAAGCGCCCTCAGCGCTATGCCACCTTTCAATCCGGCGAAGCTGTAAAAGCCTTCGGGCTAACAGTGACCATCAGTCCTACAAAAAAAAAAAAAAAAAAGAAAAAAGAAATAATTAGAAATAATTAACTAATTTTACGTCTAAAAAAGTGCTTATACGGACGACATTCGTTGTGACACCATGTAATTCTTATAATGGAGTTAAGTGAAGGACACCGTAATAGGAACTTAGTGTAAATTGGTTTTCATAACTATAGCTGTAATTATAAAGTTGAGATAAGCCGTGCGCTCGCTCTAAAATTCCATAGTACGTGTACGGGCACTTCTAAAATTGTACTGCAATGTTTAGTGCCGATTTACCGCGTGCTCAGCTGTGAAAACGTGACGAAACCTACATATCTGGGGAATAAAAATATGACGAGGCAATGTGAAGTCCGCCAGCCCGCATAGGAGCAGCGTGACGGACTTTTCCCAGTAGCAAAACCCTCTAATAAATAAGGGGAGGCATGAGCTCCGCAGTGGGATATTTATAGTCTAGTTCTTCTTTACTGGTGGTAGGATTCCTATGCAGGAATCCGTCTAGGTTGGTACCACCCCAGGGCCAGTTATTCTGCCGTGAAGCGGTAGTGTGCAGGCATTACTGTGTTTCGGTTTGAAGGACACTGTGAGCTAGCGTAATCACTGGGCATTTGAGACTTAAACTGATGTCTAAGGGGGGACGGGCGCAGTGTGGTGTCACACAGAAATATTCTGGGTGACACAGCATTTGTTGTGGGCGGACGTTGCACTTACCGTCAGGTGAACGTTTTGCTCGTTTCGTCACTTTATACAATACAAAAAAAAACTTTCATTAAGTGGAGTCCGCTTAAAATTGCAGTCTGCCTTAGAGGTACGGGGGATCGAATCAAGATCACTCTTGTGTTAAGAAAGGCTAGCGTCAGGCTCTGAGCTATTATGGCAGATTTTTTACGCAGTCACGTAAAAAATTCTAAGATAGGAATGATCTTGTGTTCTACTTGCGTCAATTGAACTATCACGATAAGATACCAGTGGAACTGGCATATTGTAAAAAAAAAAAGTAAAGTTTCAGCCTATAAATGTCCCACTGCTGAGCACAGGCCTCCTCTCATTTCTGAGAGGGTTTAGGAGCTAGGAAGAATCCGCCACACTGCTCCAATGCGGGTTGGCGGACTTCACATGTCTTCGAAATATTTCTATTCCTCGGACATGCAGGTCCTCACGATGTTTTCCTTCACCGCTAAGCACGTGGTAAATCAGCACTTTAACTTGTAGAACAATTTTAGAGGTGCTGGCACCGGGGATCGAACCCAGGTTACTCGCTTACTATGAAATTAAAGGCGAGCACCAGGCCCCTGAGCTACCACGGCTTCAAGGCATATGGCATATTGTGCTTTAATATTTTTTTGTAATATGACAAATCGCCACTTTACCGAAGAATTAAGTGAATGCCATTTGTTTTTATAGGAGAAAGTGACGAGACGAGCACATCGTTAACCTGATGGTAAGTGCAATGTCTGCGCATAAAAAATGCAGTGTCATCCAGAACATTTCTGTGTGTGGCACCACACTGCACCGTGAGACATCAGTATGTCCAGTAATTATACTAGCTTACAGTGTCAGGCCGACACAGTAATGTTTCCACATTACTGTTTAACGGCAGAATAACTGGCCCTGAGAAGAATAACTACTTAGACGGATTCCTGCATTTAATTTTATCGAGCGTTTTACAGCACTCTTTGTCACGAGAGGACTGAGGTGTTTCACGCCCAGTTGTCATAGTTAACCCAGCTGAAGGTACCCACTTTCAGCTGTTAATTATTATTATTGGTATTAGAGATCGGGCTCATACATACATACATAAGATCACGACTTTATCACATGAGGGTTAGTCAGAGACTGAGCACTCACTGCAAAGACAGATGATTGCCACAATCCACGTTTCACCAAAACATTATAATGCACTCGGTGTGATAGGTGGTGAGCCCATCGCCACCATGCGCTGTTGGGTGCACAGTGCAGTTTAATTCCCTTACTTGCCTTTTACGAGATCCATTGGATGTGATGGAGTGGAAGTATTATTTTAACGAGCCGCCACCACACGGCTCATACATAGTAAAAGAACGCGATGAGATCCGTAAATCAAGTTTTATTACACGGATAACTTTTATCTCATTAAAAGTGGACAGTAAAACTGCAGTTTATCGATTATTTAAACGTCACTAGCTCTGCACTTCGTGAAGGGGAAGCCGCACCGCGCGCCCTCAACCTTGTTTCCTTAAAGGACGCATCATAATCGTACCTTGGCCGCATCTTTAACTCATCGTGACTCAGGTGTGAGTAACCGGCGCTAGTAAATTCAATGTAACGTAAAACACATGTGAGTCATCAATTTTTTTATCGATACTCCACTGCCTGACGCGCCCATCCTTGGATTTATGCCATTTGAATTTGTAAGTAACTTGAAAATTTATACGAAAATGAATTTGTGAAACAATGATTTATCGAAGCCAGCCTCAGGGGCCGGGCGGTCGTTTTAAATTTCATAGTAAGCGAGTGACGTGAGTAAGATCCCCGGTGCCGGCACCTTTATAATAGTTCTGCGATTTTAAGTGCAGATTTACTTGCTCAGCGGTGAACAAACATCGTGAGGAAACTTGCATGCCCGAGGAATAAAAATATTTCGAGGACGTGAAGTCGGTTAACCCGCACTGAAGCAGCGTTGCGGACTATTCTCGAACTCAACACCCTATCAGAAAGAAGAGGACGCCTCTTCTCAGCAGTGGGACATTACCCAGAGCAGGGAGTCTGCTGTGTAATTCTGGTTGGTTTCGTGATCGGTTTCATTTGATTCCAATAACAGATGAATGAGCTTCATACGCCAAAATAAAACCGATCACCAAACCTACCAGTGTTACAAAATAGACCTCCAGGAACCCAGCCGGAACCAAAATTTGTGCAAAAACACAAATTGTGATTGTAATTTAGGGTGATGTGTTGTGAAATTTATGTCAGGGAAATCCCAGAGCATCGTCTCTTAAACTATAAAATAAATAAATAAAAATTTAGCTTAATGCGTCAGACCAACAAACTAAATGCATATAATGTCATATAATGATTTAGTATGACACTTATTGTCTATTAAATTCGTGTCCTATCACATTTTGCGTGTTTGCATGTTTAGTTTTTTAATTCTGTACGATAAGAATAAATTAAGTTAATTTTTAATCCATTTCATTGCTATACATGTAGGTTAGTCATAATTTAATATGTACATATATATTTTATTGTCACGTGACTTTGTGTAAAGATGACAAAGAATTACACAATCCTAATGGTAAAATGCTGTGGCAAAGTATCAAAAAGGCGTCGATTAAATTCACTTGTTGTCTTTTGTCTTATAATAGTGTAAATTAAATGGCAAATTATCCCTGGATGGCACTGATATAATTTTCTTTTATTATATTACTGAGAAACAAAATAATTAGTAGAAAAGAGATGATAAATTGGAAACAAATAATTCTGTGGTTCGTAAAACAAGATATTAAAAATAAATCTAAAAAATTAACACATTTTTACTCAATGCTTATGAAAATATAAACGACACTTATAAGAAAAAAATATTTTTAAAATTATTGTCTGTCTGTCTGTTCCGGCTAATCTCCGAAACGGCTGTACCGATTTTGACGAGACTCACTGACACATAGCAGATATTAAAGCGCGTAACTTAGGCTACTATAATTTTAGAAAAATAATTAGGTCGTGCAATAAAATTAAAACCCCAAAATCCGATTCAAATAGGGAAGTATATATGTATATCATCGATCGGGGTCGGCTTTTTTACGCGGGTGATACCGCGGGGCTCGGCTAGTTATACCTATAACCGGCGTAAACTGATCTGCTTTAGTTAAAAAGCTTGAATATTTCAAAAGCCCTTAGGTAATTAAAACATTTGTAATTAATATTAATGTCAAGTCAACCTATAATTAGTTCTGTGTGAAAGGGCACAGGCGGACCACAGCGTGATCGTGTAGGCCTTATTTGTTTTGCCCAAAAACCGGTAACAGGAAGAGCTCATGTTTAGAAAAGGAGGAACGTGCTCAGCAGTGGGACACTTGTTGGTTGTTACGTGCTTTTTAGGAACATCTGCTGCTCTAGCAGTTAGGTAGGTGGTGGTAGAATTCCTGGGCAGGAATCCCTCTGCGTTGGTACCGCAGTGACAGTTATTCTGCCGTGTAGCAGTAGTGTGCAAACATTACTGTTTCGGCCTTCAGAGTCAGAGAGCTAGTATAATTACTGGGCTTATGAGATTTAAGAACTAATAGGCTCAGTGTCGGGCGCAGTGCACACCCACACAGAAACATTTCCGGTGACACATTTGTTTTGGGCAGACGTTGCCATCATGTGAACGATTTGTTCGTCTCGTCACTTCAATAATGAATAATGGAATGCATTGACATGTTCTTATTGAATAAGACTGTTAAATTAAATAGCAATCATAAGTCATGTTTGAAGATTTAAACACAGTCCCGCGTCACGAACTGAATGACAATGGCACCACGCCGCCTTATTTAAAACAATCGAAGGAAGGTGTTATTTGGTGTGCGAGTTATTCAAGCTAAGTTATTGTGTAGTTATATTTAACATAGTTTGGTCTGTTATTTATTTATCTGTATATATTATTTCTCAGAGGTGTTTTTTTGTCGGTATGTAATATCTCCCTTAATACCGTATTAAAATTAATATTAGATACGAAAAATATATAAGTCTTAAAAAAATGATTTTATTGAATTATGATTTAGTTTTAATTTACGCACTCTCTTAAATTCTCAACGAGTTATTTACATTAAATTTAACATATATATTTTTCCCATTTAAGCCGTAGGCAGAGAACTGTAGCCCCCTATTCGCAGCCGCAGTAAACGAGACGTGACGGGTGGCGAACTAAGTCGCCGACATTTTTTCTTATTGGATATAGTGACGAAACGAGCAAAACGTCCACCCGATGGTAAGTGTAACGTCTGCACATAACAAATGCCGTGTCACCTCACAGTCAGAACAATTCTGTGTGATACCACACCGCGCCCGTCACCCTGAGACATCAGTTGTTAAGTCTCATATGCCCAGTGATTGTTAGTACTACCATGAGTACCTTACTCGTACATTATAAACATTTACATAATATAGGATTGCAGCGAAAAAAGGCATCCGACTCAGCATAATTCTGCACTGGTCCAACTGCAGCAATATTTTATGAGCAGTATAGTTTATAAATATTAATACTGTGGTTGAATTTTTACTACCCAAGTAAATTAATTTCATTTAAGAAATATGGTCGTTTATGAACCTTGCCAATGATAAAATGTGACCTGTTATCTCGGTCGTATTTTACAGACGTCTGCATTGAGTGTAATGGGCGAAATTGCAGACAGACAGTTTACGGGTCGATAGGTTGTTGGCTAGCTAAGACGTCTACACTACAATATCGTTTCGAGTTTTTGAGTACAGTACGTTCATACTGTTGAATTGTCCTTGCCTATTGAAGACCACAGGGAAAAAAGGAAGGGGGGTTTTTGTAAAAATTTAATTAATAAATCCATTTAAAAGTTCATTACAAGTGCAATCGGGTTTGGTAGGATTCCTATCCAGGAATCCGTCTAGGTACTCGTAGGTACCACGCCAGGGCCAGTTATTCTGCCGTGAAGCAGTAGTGTGCAAGCATTACTGTGTTTCGGTTTGAAGGGCACTGTGAGCTAGCGTAATCATAGGGCATTTGAGACTTAAGAACTGATGTCTCAAGGTGACGAGCGCAGTGTAGTGTCACACAGAAGTATTCTGGGTGACAGAGCATTTGTTGTGGGGGGACGTTGCACTTACCATCAGGTGAATGTTTTGCTCGTTTCGTCACTTACTACAATAAAAAAAAATCTCCGAAGTACATAATCAGATCTAATGTCTAACTTGCAAAGTGATTTTTTCCAACACAAAAGGCCATAAATTTTACGAATTTAGGTCAGACTGTTCGGAGAGTATCTATAAATCTACTTCCGGTCGTATGCTCTTGGCACTGCGCCTGTTATTACAAATGTTCCTGTATCCTGTCTGATAATTTCCGCTACTTTTCATTTAATAATTTAACGCTTTTCTTAAAGTTTTCACGAAATCTAAAGATATCGGTACAATCGATCAATACAAATAATCTATCTAGGCAGGTACCACCTCATGGTCGGTTATTCTGTCTAGTTAATAGAATCAAGCGTTACTTTGCGGAAATCCAAGCCAAAATCAGCATGTAAAATATAAAATGGTGTATATTACCTAGTTTTTTAAGAGCACCGCCCGGCCTCCCTTAGTAGCGTGCACAAGCAAACTAACGCCTCCACCAGATACCCTCCACCACTACAATACTACCACTATGTAATTAATATACACCACTGAAGGCGAGACCACGAGTGCCGCTGAGTCGGCCGCTGTCTCTCGTAGAGTCTATAACACTTGATAATGCCTCGTTTTGGGGTTAAACGTGTCGTGCATGCGGGCGGATCTTTCCAAATTAACTTCCTATCCTTCAGTTATTCTGTCGTGAAGTAGTTATGTGTAAACATTACTGTTTCGAAATGAAGGGCACTGAGAGCTAGTGTAATCACTGGGCATATGAGACTTAGAACTGATGTCTCAGGGTGTCGGGCGCAGTGTGGTGTCACACAGAAATGATCTGGGTGACACAGCATTTGTTACGAGCGGACATTGCACTTACCTTCAGGTGAACGTTTTGCCAGTTTCTTCACTTTATCCAATAAAAAAAATCTGTAGCGTAAATGCCCTTCATAAAATGACTACTTAACAATTTTTTTTAATTTTCTATCAGACGTTAATTAATATTTAATATTTTCAAGAAAGATTAAGGGAAAATGGTCCCGCTTCCATCCAAATCCATCCAAAAGTTGCCAGGAAAAATCGCTTATCGACCATGATATTGGGCCTAGTGCCCAAAATAATGGTCGATAAGACTACTAGTAATATATTACAAAAAACTACACGCAAGGAAAACCGAAAACTTATAAAACTGCGGAATTATGACGTCAGAAAAATTAGACAGACTTGAATGTCATCTCATTCCCAGATTTGCAATTGTTATTAAGAAATAATATAATTAAACCACATCACTCGCAGATAAAGCGTAACCACTTTCTCGTGAACAATAAAATTAATGTTCCCAGGACGTATAAAAGTCAATTGTCATAAATTATCATTAACATTGAAAACAGTGAAAGTGAGTTATATTGCGCGTTTAATTGTGCTGGTCGTTCTGCTCGGTTTCTTTCAGGAATCAATTAAAAATTTACTAACTTTGCCTTAAAGTAAAAAAAAAATTAATTAAAGTATAACACCGATGTGTGTTTATATGTGTGTATGTAACGGATGTTTATCTGCGAGATAGATTCCGTAACGATCTTATCCGCAGCAGAACTAGATTAACTGTCACAGTTCTAAGAATTGGTCAGCTGAAGTGGCAATGGGACGGCCATATCGCTCGTAGAATCCATAACTGTACTGGGCAACCTCGTACCGGCAAGCGCAGTATAGGGCGACCCCATTGGATGGAGTGATAAACCTACATGGTTTTGCTATAGTTCGATGGATGCAGGTGGTTCAGGAACTTGCTTTATGGCGATCTATGGGGGATGCCTATGTTCAGCAATGGACTTGCGACGGACTAAAATGATGATGATGATAAAGATTATGAAATGATGATATAATTATATATGTTTATGATTAATTATCTATTCAGTTCTGGTTGTTTATGTACATTGATTTTTACTAGTCGTCGATAAGAGAATACGGTGTGGTAGAAGTTGTAGTGACAAATATAGAGAAAGGGATGCTTGGATGGTATGGACACGTAGAGAGAACTCGTTTTATGGCAATCTATGGGGGAAGCCTACGTTCAGCAGTGGACTTGCGACGGGCTAAATTGATGATGATGATGACCTATAAAAGCCCATTGTTGAGGTCCAGAACCCTCTAAAAATGGGGACCTTTATCAGGTTTTGTAGACGGAAAGTATTATACTTCGGATTTGAACTCAGGACTCATGTCTCAGTCAGCATGTAAGTCGATCACCGAACCACACATTCAAAGGAAATATATTCCATATAACAATACGGGGGTCATTGTTTTATTTGCGCATTTCACTTGTAATGGCGGATGTGTCTACCGTCCATTGTTAATAGCATAATGCTGTCTACTCGCTACATTTGTTTTATAAATATAGCGAAGATAATTGTAGCGATTAGAATACATATTTTCCATTTTAATTATATATATTTATGATTAATTATCTATTCAGGTCTGGTTGTTTATGTACATTGATATTTACTAGTAGTCGATAAGGGAAAACGGTGTGGTAGAAGTTGTATTGACAAATATAGAGAAAGGGATGCTTAGATGGTATGGACACGTAGAGAAGATTGACGAAACAGATTTATGAGGCGAGTGTGAGTGAGCAAGCCGGTAAATGCCCACGTCAAAAGTACCCGCAACCGACGAGCTTGTATGAAAACGAATGAAAGTAGAAGAATCGAAAGATGTGTGTCAGGATCGTGGCTAGTGGAAAAATATGGTCTCTGCCTACCCCAATGGGATAGAGGCGTGACATTATTTATTATCGAGGCAACCAATACTGTTACAAATCATTAACAAATGGTAACATCCTGGCATTTGCGATTAACATAACGTGTTTTTGTAAAAACTTTAAAATTGGTCTTTATTTCTTAAGCTTGAAAAAATTTATTTCAATTTGTTACTTGCAAATTTTTATAAAGCGGATGATTCGTAAAGGATTTCGCCAGTGCTTCGTTCTTCGTAACCAGTCCTCCATGCCGATTTTCTACCACGGCGACAACTTCTGAGTACTTCGCAGGAGAATTATAGTATTATAGTGCCACAAAGGCATTGAATCGCTCTTACCTACCTTACCCGCAGCGGACATTACGCTCATACCATAATATCAGATGCAGGCTTAATGTGTTTCTTTTTTTGGATTTTTTTGTGTGTGACGATGAAAGTGACGAGACCGCAGTGCAAAGTCTGCCTATTACAAATATTATGTCACCCAGAACATATCTGTGTGACACTGCACTGAGCCTGTCACCCCTACACATCAGTTCTTGGCTCTCATATGCCCAGTATTTGGATCTGGGTCCAACTCGCGGCACAGTAACGCCTGATTCTTTTAAGAAATATATTTCTCTTGAGCCGTGGTAGCTCAAGAGCTAGGCGCTCGCTTTAAATTTCATAGAACGCGAGTGTCCTGAGTTCGATTCCCGGTACCGGCACCACTAATATTGTTAATTGCGGCCACAACGACAGACTATAAAATCGTAGTTTCTTAAAACTTTGATAACTTTATATTTTATTTATATAGATAACTTTAAATGATCTCGCTTAACGTAAAACGTTTAACTGTAAAAGTATCTTATTGACATGTAACCGTAATAAGGATTAGGAACTTGATAAAGATAGCGTGAGGCGCAGAAGCCTGTCAACGGCAGAGGGATGAACTACCCTTTTGAGTATGCCTCAAATGAGCCCTCAAAGGTATATATGACTTACGATCTTAAGTTAAATATAAACTTACATTCACACCCGTAATTGGAAGGAAACCGTCTAGGTAGGTGCCGTCTTCACGGCAGAATAAATGGCTTTATGGTGGACAAAACCAGGTATTCTGCCGTGAAGCAGTAGTGTGTAAACATCTCTGTATTTCGATTTGAAGGGCACTGATATCTAGCGTAAACACTGGGCATATGAGACTTAAGAACTGATGTCTCCGGGTGACGGGCGCGGTGTGGTGTCGCACAGAAATGTTCTGGGTGACAGCATTTGTTATGAGTAGACGTTGCACTTATCATCAGGTAAACGATATGCTCCTCTCGTCACTTTTTCCAATAAAAAAGGCGTTGATTTGCGTAAATCCATTATAATGAAGGGAATAAAGTTAATTTGCTAAGATCCGCATGCAAAATATAAAATTGTTTATATTACCTAGTTTTTGAAGAGCACCGCCGGCCCTCCCACTATAGTCCACAAGAAAACTAACATCGCCACCGGGAACCGCCACCAGACCCTCCATCACTACAACACTACAACTAGGCAATACACACCACTGATGTCGAGACGACGACACCTTCGATATTCGACGATATTGACTCCTTCAACAGACAGCCGCTGGGTGTCTGTCTCTCTCGGCTTACTGTCGTAGAGTTAACTTGCTTTACTTCATTAGATGTAAAGCAAGTTGTTTGAGTCTTTTAATAACGTATTTTTCCAAATTAAATACAAATAATATATTTTCCACATGTGAATTTGAACACTCGTATCGAAAACGGGCTCGCAAATTGGTAATGAGTCAGACAAACAGTTACACGAGCATATCATTGTGGTGCGTAATACTTTTTCTGGTAGTCAGTTACTTAACGTGACCATAACTGCCGCTTTGAGCGCGACTGTCCCGCTCTTGAGCCATTTTTTTTTATTGGATAAAGTAATGAAACGAGCAAAACGTTCACCTGATGGTAAATGCAACGTCTGCCCATAACAACTGCTGTGTCGCCCAGAAAATTTCTGTGTGGCACCACACTGTGTCCATCACCCGGAGACATAAGTTCCCAAGTCTCATATGCCCAGTGATTACGCTAGCTCACAGTGCCCTTCAAACCGAAACACAGTAATGTTTGCACACTACTGCTTCACGGCAGAATAACTGGCCCTGGGGTGGTACCTACCTAGACGGATTCCTGCATAGGAATTCTACCACCAGTTGTCATGTGTCCTGCTGTTCTTGAAATACGTGAAGATGTCCCGCTTTTACAAAACAAAAGCGTGACTTTAACAAGTAATGCCAACAGTTCCAGAATATAAATATTCAAAACTAAAAATGATATATTGGAACACTACTCATCCGAGTGGTGGCGGCCTAAGAGAATGGGGTGGTACCCCATCTCATCCCGTGGGTGTCGTAAAAGTCGACAGAGGGAAAATTAAAACCAGTAGACGGGCAGCAACGTCTTCCTGGAATATCTGAATAAATAAACAGAGGTTGCCAACCCGCCTGCCAAGCGTGGCAACCAAGGCAAAATCCCCCCAAAAAGAGAGCTACAAACTTTTGTGGCCATCTATGGGGGAGGCTAATTTCATCTATGTTCAGCAGTGGACTTGTGATAGGCTGAAACGACGACGTCTCATTCGAAAAATATAAAAAGTTACGAGAAGATGATTAGTTCTTATTTTCATTTTTGATCATTAAACATTTCGTGACTACGTTAGAATTTTATGGCGTCCGGCTTTGGGGGGAAAATAAATGGTCACGTTATTTATACCGTAAGAAATATTCGCAGAGCGGCGTGCAGTTTACGCGATGAAGCAATAATGAAAACTCTTGATTAGAAATCTAATGCATTCTCCTAGCTTATTGACAAGCGTCGACAACATGCTCATTAATACGTCGTTTTCTGTTATCATATATCCATTCATTCGCATACCAAATGAGTGTCTGAAGTTTTATCTTTTCTCTTTAACCGCGTCAACGAATTCATTTTTGAAAGTATTGTAGGCGAAACTTTTCGTAGCACTATTTCGCTCCTGCATCATCAGCACAATCATTTATTATTAACTGGTTAATGCCCGCGGGAAGTATTTAATTTTCAAGGATCAAAAATATCGTATGCTATCTCCAAATTACATCAGGATCGGTACCGCGGTTAAACCTTCGCATTTATAATATTAGTATGGATGAGGGTGCGGTGTGAGAGAATCTGCCACCCCATCTCGTCCCGTGGGTGTCGTAGAAGTCGACAGAGGGAAATTAAAACCAGGAGATGGGGAGCAGCGTCTTCCTAGAACATTAAAATAAACAAACTGAGGTTGTCAACCTGCCTGCCACGCGTGGCAACTACGAAATCTTTGTACCCTTTTTTCAGCTAAAATTTATATACAATGTGATATTAAATTAAATAAAAAAAACATTAATTATTTACGTTAATATTGACAATGTCAATCACGTAATGGGCCATCGATGTTTACTGTTTTTTTACTGATGGTAGGAATCCGTCTAGGCCAGATATTCTGCCATGAAGCAGTAGTGTGCAAACATTAATGTGTTTCGGCTTGAAAGGCACTGTGAGCTAGTGTAATCACCGGGCATATGATACTTAAGAACTGATTTCATAGTGTGACGAGCGCAGAAGGTGCCACTCCGTAATGTTCTGGGCGGCGCAGCATTGTTATGGGCAGACGTTGCACTTACCATCAGTTGAACGTTTTGCTCGTTTTGTCGCGGTAGAGATTGTCGCCCTAGAATTTTAAAATGTTGCCAACAAACAATTGCTGAAACCTAAATAACGTTCATACTGAACATTTCATGTTATAGATAAGGAATGAAAAAAAACATGATTTTTTAAACCACTTCTTGAGATTATAAAAGAAATATTGAAACTGTCCTCAACTTTTAAGAAGAAAAAAAATGATTACAGACGGACACAAAAATTTAAAAACGCGTGCTTGAGTTTTCGAAGCCTGCAAATTAAATTAAAAAAAAAAATTATTGCGACATTTTACACATTTTACAATTTTATTTATTTGTGTAGATAATATGTTTTTGATTATTTACACGCAATTAAATTTTCTGTGCGTGCAGTAAATATAACTAAAACATTATAATATCATTGAATATTTTATGTAATGAATATTTCAAAACAGACTTGTAAAATAATGATTAACATTTTCTTCAAATAAATTTAATCTAAAATAATGTAACATATTTCTGGATAAATTGGAAATTAACAGGAAAAAAAAAATATATTTCATTAACTTTCGCATGATGGAAATACATGCTTAACACCTGTTCATGTTTATCCATGCCTCCCATTCCCATAATATAGTCAGTAACACATTCAGGCTTCACAACATTTTCTACGACACCGTTCTTATATCTTTTTTCCTCGCGTTTGCCATATTAACATTAAAATGCTTCGTTTTGAGCATATAACCCGCTGATAAATACGGTGAATTTTTCTTTATACTAGCAACTGTAGCCGTGGTAGCTCAGGCGCTAGGCGCCCGCTTGAAATTTCATAGTACTATTCTCGGTGCCGGCACCACTAAAATTGTTAATTGCAATTTTAAGTGCTGACTTACCACGTGCTTGGCGGTGAAGGAAAACATCGTGAGGAAACCTGCATGTGTGAGAAATAAAAAATATTTCGAAGATATGTAAAGTCCGCCAACCCGCATTGGAGCAGCGTGGCGGATTCTTCCTAGCTCCAAAAACCCTCAGATATGAGAGGAGGCCTGTGCTCAGTAGTGGGACATTTGTAGGCTGAAACTTTACTTTACTTTTTTTTACTAGCAACTGCTGATGCTACATCCATCTGAAGTAATACGTTTTATCTGATTAGTTGAGATAATCAGTGTTAAATTTGAACAGGTTGGAACTGGTCTGTCGGCTTCCAGAGCAGGGAATAGTGGGACCGTGTTTACTGCATCTGTCGCACATCATGAATTTTGAGCAACGCGAACATAAAATTTTGTTTTAAGTTGCAATAAAGTGCAAAAGAAGCTCGTCGTCGTCGTTTCAGCCTATCACAAGTCCACTGCTGAACATATGCCTCCCCCATAGATTGCCGCAAAAATTAAATATAGATATTATTATTTATGGTAGAATAGCACCTATCCCTTTCCTACCGAGGTGTCGTAAGAGGCGACCAAGGTATTTATACGGACAGTATTATTCGTACAGAATATCTAACGTTTTATTAATATGTAATGCTGCCACAATACTGCTCGAAGGAACGCAATGTGGAGTAAGAATTTTTTGACTCTTACCGAAATGGCGTCGATGTGATTCGCCACCCGCCACATCTCGTTTGCCGCGGGGGCGAAAAGTGGGACAAAGGCGTGACTGTATGTATGTAGACATTTTTATGGCGCTATCTAAAACACTATAGAACTTAAAATGACAGAAAAGAAGTACGTACGATGTACTCGTTAAATTCTAAACTATCAGAATAATTGAATAAGAAAAAATTACAACAATTGTTTTCATTCACAAAACGCCTAGCACCGTGTCTAAGTAGTAATAAGAAATTAATAATCTTTAGAATAATTTAAATATCCGGCAAGCGAACACAATTGCCGTGTGGTAGCGGCTTGAGAGAATCTACCACCCCATCTCATCCCGTGGGTGTCGTAAAAGTCGTCAGAGGGAAAATGAAAACCAGGAGATGGTCAGCAGCATTTTCCTGAAACATCTGAATAAATAAACCGCGGTTACCAACCCGCCTGCCAAGCGTGGCAACTATGGAAAAATCCCCTCAATATGAGAGCTACAAACTTTTGTGGCGATCTATGGGGGAGGACTATGTTCAGCAGTGGACTTGTGATAGGCTGAAACGACGACGACGAACACAGTTCAACTTAAGGGGTTAAATAGCCAAGCCCCATTAGCAAAAGTATTTGTCACTGAGTCCTGCGAAAGGATAACTGGAACATCTTTTTTAACTATCATTTGAGAATCGTTAAAAAAATCGATTATTGTCAGAACCTGCGGCAAGCAGTCGCAGGATATCAACAGAGCGAAAAGCGTTTAGTTACACTGTTTCGACGGATTGCGACTATACTTTTAAAAATCAATAGCATTTTAAGCTTTCAAAAGTCACAAATCAAGAATACCGTCCCGTTAATGTAAGCAGTGAAAGTATAGCACTGTTATGGAGATATTTTTCATAACTCAATGACGGTGAATGGATATTTTTAATGAAAGTAAGCTCGCGTTTAAACGCTGCCGTCTGATGCGGCGGTAGTTCAGTAGCGGTTCCGTCTTTACGCCAAGGGCACGTGGGTCGCGAGCCCAGGGCCCCCAATTGACGAAACAATGTTCATATATATTTTTCTTAGTTCAACGCATAATTAACAGCGCATAAGAAGTCCCTAAACAAAAGTACATTCTGAAGTTTTCTTTGACGGTTTTTTTGGGTTTTCAAAAGGGCCTCAAACTCTGTGTGCCCAAGGGCCTAAGACCGGCCCTGTTCAGTGGCGTCCTGGGGGTCTACTGTGTAACTCTGGTTGGTTTCGTGATCGGTTTCATTTGATCCCATTGACCAATTAATAAGCTCCATACGTCAAAATAAAACCGAACACGAAAGCAACCAGATTTACAACATAAACCTCCTGCTTTAAATGTCATCGTATGACTGCTTATCATTCGCCGCCGCCGACAACGCCCTTTCCTCTGGTTTTGTAGAAGAACCTAAATTTCTGAGACGTAAGGAATATTTTGAGGAATTGTGAAAAGATAATTTGCACTACAACTACGTGGCACGTTCTGTTCAAATATTTCGGGAAAATTGATCAATCTATAACTTACAAAAAAATATCTCAGTACCATAATTCCAAGAACTAAATACTGTGTCCATTTTTTTATTTATATCACTCACACATGTCATGGAATGTGCAAGTACACAATTCAATGTGCATGAGTGGATAAACAATTTCATAAGTTGTAATGAAAGTTACAAAAAATACTGACGTTGAGAGATTTATTAAGGGAGATATGTGGTAATAGCCGAGATAAGCAAGGAGGGTTTTGCAAACTGGCAGTCTGCCATTACTTGAACACATACGTAATTGCTACAATTCCCTGAAGAATTTAATGTCTAATATAGACGCATTGCGCACGCCATATTGAATCTACTCTACTGCATTCTTACTTACGAAAATATAAAGCTGTCACGGCAAACGTTAACTTGACTCTTAATTTACTTTCTCAATAAACCTGATTTTGTTTCTCTGTTTGTTTGGGTCGGAACTAACATTTGCGTATTAAATTATTGCTTTTTTATACAACTATATTGTAACATTGCTGTTATTAGATTGTAGGTGGTAGGATTCCTATGTAGGAATCCGTCTAGGTAGGTACCACCCCAGGGCCAGTTATTCTGCCATGAAGCAGTAGTGTGCAAACGTTACTGTGTTTCGGTTTGAAGGGCACTTGAGCTAGCATAATCACTGGGCATATGAGACTTAAGAACTGATGTCTCAGGGTGAAGGGCGCAGTGTGGTGTCACACAGAAATATTCTGGTAGACACAGCATTTGTTGTGGGCGGACGTTGCACTTACCATCAGGTGAACGTTTTGCTCGTTTCGTCACTTTATACAATTAAAAAAAAAATGTAATAACTGACGTTTCACTTACCATCAGGTGAACGTTTTGGTCGTTTAGTCACTTAAAAAAATTAGGTGTGGGCTAGGGAGTGCCCGAGTACTTACTTGACAACCTCTGGCAGTAACAGGAGAATGTTAACATAATTCTGTATTGTAGAAGTTCACATCTTGTGATTATAATGCTTTTTCCATCATCCAATCAAAACGTAGTCAAATTTTCGGCAGACTACTTGTGTCCGCAGGATTAATCGAGAAACTTCTTAGGGCGGATTTCACCGTTGAAACTAAACGCGATCAGTTCAAGCTGAACGAAGTTTAAGCGTTTAACTGAGCTCAATGCTACTGTTTGCATTTCACCAAAATCAACTGAACGCGATTAAAGCTAAACGCGGTTCAAATTCTGAACGCCCAATTTTCGACGTTCAGCTCTTTAAACGCGTTCAGAGAGCTGTCGTTGTCAATTGCAAAACTATGTAAACACAATAAATCTTTTTAATACGTTTTGTTTATTGTTTGCATACCTATGTGTCTTGTGCATAAAACAGGCTGTTTGATGTCGCAAAATAATAAATACATCGAGTTTTTGTTTTAGATTGTGACGATATTTCACGTAAACTTCGTTTTTCTGAACGCGATCAAAATGGAGCCGGTGAAATCGGTTAGACGTAAACCGAGTTCAAATGATACATTTGAAATAAGTTCAGTAAAACGTGGTTTTATTAAACTTGGTTTCCAAAGCGATCGGTGAAATCGCGTCTTAGTGTTCCTCGATCTTTAACATTCTCGGTGTTGAGTCAATTAATAAACCTTTTGAGCCTAACGTCCGGTCATACCCGTTTCGTGCTATCTGGAGTTTACCCGCCACGTCACGTACCCGCGGATCTCCCCGCTAAGTATGACGTTTTAACTTTCTAGGCCGTATCTGATCGAAGTCTACTACTCTATGTGGGTTGTGAAGCGGGGAGAAAATAATCATATATCCACACGCTTACGTCATACAAGACAAAATTTCGAGCGCGTGATGTCACTGAAAATAGCAATCCCACAATGATAATGACAGACAAACATACGGATAGTGCGGAGTGACGTTGTTGATAGTCCGATAAGGCGGTAACTATCACAATAATATAAGTTATTTAATGAGTGCATTTGAATCAGTAACACCTTTTCTGCGAAGATCTTTTAAAATAAGATACATAAAAAAAAAATCACGTTACTTTAGTAGCCCATAGATGTCCGGTATGGTAGAACCTACCTCTTTTGTGATGTAAGAGGCGACTAAGGTATTGTATCATCATCATCATCATCATTTCAGCCTATCACTAGTCCACTGCTGAACATATACACACAGAATTGCCACAAAAATTTGTGGCTATCATTTTGGAGGGATTTTGCCATAGTTGGCAAAGGCGGGTTGGCAACCGCAGTTTATTTATTCAGATGTACCAGGTAGATGCTGCTGCCCATCTCCTGGTTTTCATTTTCCCTCTGTCGACTTTTACTACACACCCACGGGATGAGATGGAGTGGTAGATTCTCTTTAACCGCTACCACACGGCAAGGTATGGTATGGACAGCCTTTATACGTGCAAATTAACACCATAATGCTGTCACTATACTGTTCGTGGGAACGCAATGGGTAGTAAGAATTTTTTGACTCGTACTAAAACGGGGCCAAAATTTCCCGCGGGAGCCACATGTGGGCTATGGGTGTAGTCTCTACTTACTCCTTATATGTGAAAAAGGCGTGACTGTATGTATTTTTTTTCTCCTTATCTTTGTCGTCTGAGTTGTATTGAGAATTGATGTATCTAGTGTAGGTGTAGGTTTCGAATACAAGAGCCCTGAGAGCTAATGTTACTGGGCAATTGAGGTCTTAACCTTAATCAAACCGAAAGCTGTAAGGCACATTTTAAAAACTTAAATTTCCTCACTTTACCGTGCATGTACATACACGAAATATGTAAGTTTGTTAGACGATACCCAAATTTTTATTCTTCTGTGAAAGATTCGCGCCGAAAACATGACTTAGTCCAGTCATCGTCTAAATTAAAATTGCATAGTTCTGGCCCTTATTCCATGTCTATAAAAATATATAATAAATTACCGATTAACATAAAAAACGAAAAAAAACTACAAAACATTTCAGAAAAAATTAAGAGCGTACTTAATAGGAAAAAATTATTATAATATTGAAGAATATTTTGAAAAATGACTCAGATAGATGTCTGCCACTCACATACATTCATTGCAACGCCCGACAGGGTACATGAATTTTATAATTTTATAATTTAATTTCATGTAAAGCAATCTAAATAAATAAATAAATAAATAACAACTGATGTCTCAGAGCATTTGTTACGGGCAGACGTTGAACGATCAGTTAAACGGTCAGTTGAACGATTTGCTCGTCTCAACACTTTGTACAAAAAAAACCTTCAATTAGTATTTTGTTAACATTTAAATCATTAAGTATCATTCCCCTATTAACTTCTCACATCTGAACCCTGTGCTGTCCTAAGAAAGTTGTTGAGTCGGCGTGAGCGTCCACTCCCTATCTCTTTTCAATCTTAAAGTGGTTTAATAACTTCCGATTCGTAATATTTTAATGTAATATCTAAATACGTTATTGCTCCGATAGGTGAAATGCATACAGTCTTGTTTGCATAAACTTTGCCTTATTTAGTTATCTCTATTGACTCTGGTATGAAAAGGAATTTAATTTAAATAATTAATTAAACGATATCAGCTAACCGGTCCGCCGCCGAAAAGGCGTCGACGGGGACCAGTCGGTGTTTGTCTCGCTGCGAGTGAAAGTGTATTCAAGTGCCAAGGCAAGTGGTACCGTCCGTACTTGTGAAACAGGACTTTGCATTTTGTTTATGTCTCGAAATGCATGTGCATGTTCTTTTAACTTGTCTCTGATTTTGATTGATATCATAATTTAAAATTCTGACGCAGTCAAAGTACGTTTTTGGTATAATGAAAAAAATCCCGCGGCTCGGCAGGCAGTTATGCTTAAGACTTAAGGCGCGCGGTCTTCAATAGTTCCGCTTCGAGACAGTATACACTAGTGAGTGCCTCTGATCGCACTAATACTTACGGCACGCACTTTTTCTTAAATGCCCCAAACTGGGCTTTCCCTTCTAACAGATCCCCAAAAGCGACAATTTGTTTTTGCACAAATATTGCCTCCGGTCAGGATTCGAACCCGGAATCTGCGACCTAGATTTCAGGTACTCTGTACACTTCGGCGAGAGTTAGTAAGAGCCAATAGCTATCCCACTGCTCAGCTGACCTCTTATTCTGTAAAAAGGGAACCCAGGGAGAATACGTAGCGCAGCTTCAGTGCGGGTTGACGGACTGCAAGAGTAATGTAACAGCATAATCATTTGAGCCGTGGTAGCTCAGGGGCTAGGCGCTCGCTTTAAATTTCATAGTACGCGAGTGACCTGGGTTCGATCCCCGGTGCCGGCACCACTAAAATTGTTAATTGCAATTTTAAGTGCTGATTTACCACGTGCTCGGCGGTGAAGGAAAACATCGTGAGGAAACCTGCATGTCTGAGGAATAAAAAATATTTCGAAGACATGTGAAGTCCGCCAACCCGCATTGGAGCAGCGTGGCGGATTCTTCCTAGCTCCAAAACCCTCTCAGAAATGAGAGGAGGCCTGTGCTCAGTAGTAGGACATTTATAGGCTGAAACTTTACTTTTTTTTTACTATAATCATTTCTGAAAGGGTTTTTGGAGCGGGAAGAGTCCGTCACGCTGTTCCAATGCGGTTGGTTTGGCCGACTTCGCATGTCGTCGAAATATTTTTATTCCTCAGACATGAACGTTTCGTCCATTTTCCTTCACCGCTGCGCATATGGCTAATCAGCACTTACAATTGCAATTTTAAAGGCACCGGGGATCGAACCAAGTTACTCGCGTACTATGAAATTAAAGGCGAGCGGCTGGGCACTGAGTTATCACATCTCAAAAAGTAGCTAAAGCAAACAAAATTTATACTTTTTAACTTTTTTTAAAGTTATTAGTGAGGAAATCTACCGGAAGCACCGAAAAAAATATTTTATTCTGTACAATGTTGTCGGTTGTCAGGTGCTACTCGTTAATTTTGTATATAGCATTGGCACAATATAAAAGTAGACTGGGATCAGAATCTAAGTTTATTTAACATCTAATCTGATCACAAAAAAGTCTCACGTTACTTCAAAACATAATAGGTACGTTTGATATTATCGTCGGCGAGTAAAAAGTGGGTTTTGGAAAACGTTCAAAGTCCACATTCACAGTTCAATTGTATTTCGTATTGTTATATGTACCACCTTTTACCGTAGTTAAGGTGGTGAAAGCGCAGTGGTAAAGGCGTTAAATTTTTTCTAGAACATTTCAAATGGATCAACTTATTTGTGCTACACAAATTTCTAAAATGAGCGTACAAAATTTCTGTTCCGATTTACCATAACTAACCAGCGAAGTAGAAAAACATCGTGAGGAAATCTGAACGACAAAAAAAATATTGTTTCATAAAGACATGCAAAGAAGAATAAAAAAAAGATGTCCCGCTCCCATTGATATACACGAAACTCTAAATACATGTCAGACTCAAAAACGTCCTCAAAAAAAGAGCGCACAATGCGCTCATTTCGTTGGCATCGTCAGCCGTGTCAACGCAAGGACTGTCAAAACGTCGTGGAAGGTCCACAGAGATCTTATGTCTGAAAACGATACTTGATTTCATTTAAAAAGTTGCTTTATGTTTTATCAGATAAGTGACGAAACGAGCAAAACGTTCACCTGATTGTAAGTGCAACGTCTGCCCAAAACAAATGCTGTGTCACCTAGAATATTTCTCTGTAAAACAACACTGCGCCCGTCAGCCTGTGACATCAGCTCTTAAGTCTCATATACCCATTGATTACACTAACTCTCAGTGCCCTTCAATCCGAAACAGCAATGTTTGCACACTACTGCATCACGGCGGAATAACTGGCTATGGTGTGGTACCTACCCAGACGGATTCCTATATAGGAATCCAACCACCAGTGTATTTAATCGGAATTTGTGATCTTTGTCTTTATTTTAATGTTTCGATCGATCGAGGAAGTGATTTTTTTGTAGAACTGTCTATCTTATGTTTTTTGTATGTGGCCTGCTCTGCTTTTATTTAAGAATATCCAGAAGTTTTTACAATAGTACATTGAACAATTACGTCCATTAACAAAATTTTGAAAGTAAAACCTATTTAACGAAGCCACAAAATGCTTGTATAAAATGGTAAAATCACTAAATTGACTCAAATTTTTGCCTAAATTGATATATAAATTAAAAACAAAATAAAAACAGTGGTACACACAAAATAGTAATAGTTATATATATAGTCTAAAGCAGGGGATTCCCAAGTTTTCCAGAACTCGAATTAAACGAAAACTGGTTTCGGGTGTCACCGAGGTCTAAAAGTCGACCCCTGTTAATTAACACAAATTCTTATTTGAAACTTTCAAGATACTGTATAAGTTGTGTTATGTGTATCAAGTTTTTGTAAGAATGATTAATATTTTAGTAGAAAGTAACATTGTTGTACTTTGAAAAAACTCAACAAGTATATCATCTTTCTTTTAAATAGATAGCACCTGCCATTTTTTTCTTTTTTTCACCATCAACCAGGGTTGACTGGTAGAGAATGCCACAAGGCATTAAGTCCGCCCATTATAGCCTTTAGCTTAAGGTGTAAACAATGAAGAATAAATAAAAAAAAATAAAAAAAAACAAGTCTATATTCGATAAGCTTGCACAAGTTCGTACAAGATGACAAACTCGGCAAGTCAATCAGCGTGGACAAGTAGATTTTTTTTTTATTGAAATAATTACCTACTTAGTAAGTATTTTTGCGTAATTTGTATTAATAATTATTAATTACAATTGATATTTACTGAATTTTATTTTTATTATCTGGGGATCTGAGGTATCAGTTTATTTTGGAAAAGGGGTCTCTTGTCCAAAATAGTTTGGAAATCCCTGATCTAAAGGAACAATAAAAACTTACTAAAAAAATGGATTTTAACTTTAGGGTTATGAACGTCTGACATTTAGCATTGGTTTTGACTATGTACGAGTATTAATAACAATTCATTCTAGCCTACCTCGAATCTTATTACATCGTTGTTACATCAGATACCTATAGGTTACAACCTGTGAACGCCTCACTGTTTGTGGGTACATTTTTTATTTTTAGTAACAATAGCAATTTAGTTTAAAGTTAATGATTTCTTATATTTAAGGGAACACTACACATTTTTTGTGGCCCGATCTACGCAGAAAGAGCTCTTTCTGCGTAGATCGGACCACAAAAAATAATTAAAAGCTGAAGGTACTCCGGGCTAACTATGACATCAGGACATCTGTCACCTCAGTCCCCCGTGACCATGGGTGCTGTAAAGCACTCGAAACGTCGGGTTATAAATAGTATAAAATTAAACGCGATAAAATCCGTAAAATTAGTTTCATTTAAATAGTTTAAAGTTACTCTCAAACATAACAAAAAATATACTCGTATATAAATAAGTCCGATGATTAGAATATGACACATTTATAAACAAAACAACATTCCATAAATATATTTTTTTAGAAATACTGATTCATCTATTTATGACAACAATATACCGCGTGGCTAGTAGTTAGTACCTGAATTCTGCATGGCTCCTGGGTTCGCATTCCAGCCGAAGCCAACATTTGTGCAAAAACACAAGTTATTGGGTTTTGGATCTGGTTGTGTTGTGATTGTCCCCGTGTCCGCATCCTAGCCTGCCTCTGATCTGATCGCGTCAGCGTTACATCGGGCACGGGTAGGTACCTCTGTGGCACTATAATATATTCTACGCAGTTGACCACTTCGTGTTGTCACCGTGGTCGGAAATCGGCCAGGAGGACATCAAGGTCGCCGTTTCAGCCTAACACCAGTCCACTGCTGAACATAGGCTTCCCCCATAGATTGCCACAAAAGTTTGTAGCTCTCGTTTTGGGGGGAATTTGCCATAGTTGCCACACATGGCAAGCGGGTTGGCAAGCGCAGTTTATTTATTCGGAAGTTCCAGGAAGATGCTGCTGCCCATTTCCTGGTTTTCATTTTCCCCCTGTCGACCTTTACGACACCCACGCGATGAGATGGGGTGGTGGTCTACATCAAGGTATTATATTATAATGTAGGAAAAATGGGATTAGTTATTATTTTGTAGACTTGCACAGACTTGTAGCAATTGACTATTACATACTGTTGGTAGCTTCCGACAGTATCCGGAAGTAGTCGCCGTGTTGGAATCGGCTAGGAGGACATTAAATCAATAGGCGTGTCTGGGCTAAAGATATTCTGAGTTGCAAAGTTAGACAATAGAATAATTTTTTTCAACATACATTACTCACATAATACTTATTGAAAGTCATTTTTTTAACTACATTGTTTGCAAAGAATGCCTCTGTCCTGGGAAGAACCAGCAAGAAATCCAGAGGGCATTTTTTTTATTTTCTTAAAAAAATTAAGGTCCTAGTAACTTATTTCTTAACCAAAACAGGCTTTCAGACTAAGTAGCCATATTTGTTTATTTTTATGTCAGTAAGTTGAAAGATTTGAAAGATTTACGATAAGGAGATCTAATATTGATAAAAAAATTTATTGTTATATTGGTCCCCCATAGACGATACATTTTTATGTAACGAATTAGAAAATAATTTTTATGTTAGATAGTTGTCATTGGTCATCACGAATAATAAGCAAAATGGCGCCGCAATCTAAGTTGATAGATGTCACAGACGAAAACTAACTTAGGTATTCTGACTTAGCATACTCAGAATTATGTTCGTCCAGACACGCCACATATACAACTTACATACGTATCGGTAACTTTGGTAGGATTCCTATGCAGGAATTCGTCTAGGTAGGTACCACCCCAGGGCCAGTTATTCTGCCGTGATGCAGTAGTGTGAAAACATTACTGTGTTTCGGTTTGAAGGGCACTGTGGGCTAGCGCAATCACTGGGCATATAAGACTTAAGAACTTTTGTCTCAAGGTGATGGGCACAGTGTGGTGTCTCACAGAAATTTTCTGGGTGACACAGCATTTGTTATGGGTAGACGTTGCACTTACCATCAGGTGAACGTTTTGCTCGTTTCATCACCTTATCTAATAAAAAAAATGAACTATATTGTCACTTAAGTAAGAAGGTTAAGTTGTATTACTGGACATGTATGCTTTACTTTATATGTTTGTTTGTTTGTCATTACAGTATAAGCACGGCGAAATGATAGCGGCGGTGAATGACTTGTTAGACGACTTGCGGTGAGTCAGTGTGGCGACAACCCGCTTACAGATAACCAGCACTTACCGCGCTTGTCACTAATAATCAATCGCTTTTACTAACCTAACAAATATACTAACTGTTTTAAACCAGAATTGACTTATAAAGTTATAACGCATATTGAATCTTAATGCAATAAAAGGATGGTCCTAAATTATACGGAGCATCAAATTATTGTTTTTTTACAATTCATTATTATATAATCAGTGAAACCGATTTCAACACAGCAACTTCAAACAGAAATTAATGATTTTTTTCATGGTTCATCAGAACTTAACCAACCAATTACACGGGACCACCCATGCGATGGGTATGCCATGGTAGCTAAAGAGCTAAGCGCTCGCGTTAAATTTCACAGTATTAATTGCAAATTTTAAGTGCTGATTTACCACGTGCTCGGCGGTGAAGGAAAACATCGTGAGGAATCCTGCATGTGTGAGAAATAAAAAATATTTCGAAGACATGTGAAGTCCGCCAACCCGCATTGAAGCAGCGTGGCGGATTCTTCCTAGCTCCAAAAACCCTCTCAGAAATGAGAGGAGGCCTGTGCTCAGCAGTGGGACATTTATAGGCTGAAACTTTACTTTACTTCACCTTTTTTGACATACTGTACAATTATTATCATCACTTCAGCCTATCACTAGTCCAGTGCTGAAAATAGGCCTCCGCCATAGATGGCCACAAAAGATGGTGATCCATCTTCTGGTTTTACTTTTCCCTCTTTCGACTTTTACGACAGCCGCAGGTTGAAATGGGGCGATAGATTCTCTTAAGCCGCCACACGGCACTTAAACCTCCAGCACACGGCAACAGTAGTGTTTGTTTTAGAGTCTGGTTGTGTTAGGATTGTCCTCGCCTTGTCCACAGCAACATTTAGCTACCTCGGACGTTATCGCATTTTCGTTATCTTGGGGTGAAAACTAGTAAGTGCCTCTGTGTTGTCGCGTATATTCGTAGCACTGTAGGAACTCTTGCTCATTTCATAGCTTCCGAAACTATTCAGCCGTTTTCATGCCGAAAATCGGCTAGAAGTATACAAAATTATATGAAGTCCTAGGTCCTATATATAGGTCCTAGACAAGAGGGAATTCAATAGGGAACATATGATAAATATCAGTCCAATAATAAGCTTCTATTTCTTCGACATCCTACAAGAATATACCTTATCAGTCTCCTTTAAACCTATGGCATCCTATTATTTGCAATGGCGCCTGTAATAGGACAAGCAGTTAATTATTCAACGATCTATTGTAAATGTAATTCGCGCCATTAGTAACCCTAACGGCGTTAAACATCTGCCAAATATGGACATCATCATCATCATCATCATCATCATCATTTAAGCCTATCACTAGTCCACTGCTGAACATAGGCCTCCCCCATAGATAGCCACAAAAGTTTGTAGCTCTCATTTTGGGGGGAATAATGCCATAGTTGCCACGCTTGGCAGGCGGGTTGGCAACCGCAGTTTATGGCAACCGCAGTTTATATATGTTATAATGTGGACATCGTGATTACTATATACGCGTACAGTTCAAACCTTCAAGGCTTGACAAACTACGTAAATTTGCCAAACATTAATTTAAAGAATCTTAATCCAAAACTTGATATTAATCCTAAAAGCAGTTTAAATTAATTATTTAATTAACATTCTTAAAAAACCGACATCCATGCCGCAGTTCCAAACTTGCTCATGCTAATTTAAGATTATTAACAGATAACTGGTGGTAGGATTCCTATGCAGGAATCCGTCTAGGTAGGTACGGGTGGTAGGTCAGTTTTCTTTTTTTTTTATTGGATAAAGTGATGAAACGAGCAAAACGTTCACCTGATGGTAAGTGCAACGTCTGCCCATAACAAATGCTGTGTCAACCAGAAAATTTATGTGTGACGCCTCACTGTGCCCATCACTCTGAGACATAACTTTTTAAATCTCGTATGCCCAGTGATTACACTAGCTCCCAGTGCCCTCCAAACCGAAACAAAGTAATGTTTGCAAACTACTGCTTCACGACAGAATATGCAGGAATCCGTCTAGGTAGGTACCACCCCAGTGCCAGTTATTCTGCCGTGAAGCAGTAGTGTGAAGATTTAAGAACTGATTTCTCAGGGTGACGGGCGCAGTGTGGTGTCACAGAGAAATTTTCTGGATGACACAGCATTTGTTATGGGCAGACGTTGCACTTTTTGCTCGTTTCGTCACTTTATCAAATAAAATAAAAGCACTGTGTAATCATTACCCTGTAAATACTAGAGGGTAAGGATTACAGGTTACGTGTTACATCCAGTACTCTACCTTCCGTGTGGTTTAACCACGTTGAAAAACATTAACGTAGGTCATTCGTCTTAGCAGAGGATAGCGAGTTATTAAGGACTATATTCACCGTTACAAATTCCTATAGAACATTTTCTCAGATCAAGGAAATGGATTAAGAAACAATCTTATTAACTGGCTAATTTTTAGACAGAACAGTGTGACACCACAAGGCGGCCGTCGCTCTGAGACATCAGTTCATAAGTCTCATATGCCCAGTGATTACGCTAGCTCACAGTGCCCTTCAAACCGAAACACAGTAATGCTTGCACACTACTGCTTCACGGCAGAATAACTGGCCGTTGGGTGGTACCTACCTAGACGGATTCCTGCATTTACACAACTCATCATGTCACGATTCAAAACAATGATAATTGATCATGCATGCTACATGCTTGCGTAGAACGTAATTAGTTCCTGTAGTAAACTCACGGAGGATACCACAGTATTCGTTGATACTGTTTAAATGAAGAATTTCAAAATTAGTTAGTTCTTTGTGCCAGTGTTGTGACATGCAAATATTGCTAACAATTAGTAGTTTTTGTGATTGAGTGTTATATGGCCAGATGTTTAGAAGAATTGATTATTTTGAAGAGAACTGCATTAAGATACCTTCTTGTGAGGGAATCTCGTCTTTTGGCTTTAGGAAAAAAGCCTGTTAATAGAAAAATAGCAAATTTTGTTAAAACACATGAGGAAAGCAATGTGTGGACAGACATTTTGGATACTTTCAACGAAGACTTGACGAAAAATTTGAATATTTACCGATTAAGGTTCAAAGACAACAACAATCGACTAATTCCAGACAGAAATGTTACTTTGCATGTCACCTCTGGAGATATTTTGATGTCTTACAAAATTCGCTCTTGGTAAGAATATTTCGTATTTTTTTGTTAAAAATACTAAAGAAACATGAAGCAAATTATTACTAATGCTACGTATAGTTTCATGGTAAATAGACTATTTTTTCGCATCAATTCTTCCCTGGTATGCGTGGTTTATCCGTTCATCATGTTTCAGCGCAAAATTTTGGAAGCGACCAAAATTTTAGAAGCGACTGAAATTCAGAAGTTATCTAAGATTCGTCATATAGAATATGACGACTAATTTCATTCCTTCCCCTGTCATTGTTACCATCCATAGATTTAAATTTTTCAACACTATAACTACTGTTCAAGTATTACACGTACATACATACATACATACATAAGATCACGACTGTATCCCATAAGGGGTAGTCAGAGACTAGGCACTCACTGCAAAAACAGATGACTGCCACAATCCACGTTTCACCAAAACAATATAATGCACTTGGTGTGATAGGTGGTGAGCCCATCGCCACCATGCGCTGTTGGGTGAACAGTGCAGTTTAATTCTTTACTCACTTTTTACAAGATCCATTGGATGTGATGGAGTGGTAGTATTCTTTTGACGAGCCGCCACCACACGTACACTTCAATTATACAAGTTAGTTAATAAACTGTTACGATGATAACTACATAGTTTCGCTTTATTTTATTAATATGTTTATGCTTTTTTATTAATATTTTATAAGTCCGTTTTCGCACTAATATGCGGTCAGACCGAATGTGAATATTTATAAATATATCGTTGAATTAAAAACAAAAACAAGCAGGAAAGTTATTAATACAGTTAGAAATTTCTGTAGTGCCAGTTATTCACCTGTCTTCTACGTAAAAACAGTAGAGTCACAGACTATCAAGGTCTCCCTGCTGAGCACAGGTGTCAACTTATTTCCGCGAGGGCTTACGAGCTGGGGAGAATCCACGCTGACCCAATGCGGGTTGGCAGACTTCACATGTCAACGAAATATTTTTGTTCCTCAGACATGCCGGTTTCCTCACGATGTTTTTTAATGAAAATTTAATGGTACCGGCAAATGAAATTAAGGTTTGGATATTAAAAAAAGTCCATCTACTGCCCACCTTTCTTCAGTTGTAGCCCGCCGAATTTTATGGAATAATACAACGAGGCGAGCGGATCGTTCACCCACTATGAGTCCACGCCTGCCCCTGACAGTCGTAGTTTTACCGAGAGTTTTGAATTGTAAGGTCTTGTGTGGCACTCCGCTGCGGTCGTCACTTTGAGAATTAAGGTCTTCAGTCTCGTATGCCATGTTATTTTTTTTTTTATTGTACAAAGTGACGAAACGAGCAAAACGTTCACCTGATGGTAAGCGCAGCATCCGCCCAAAACAAATGCACACCCAGACTATTTCTGTGTGACACCGCACTGCGCCCGTCACCCTGAGACATCAGTTCTTAAGTCTCAAATGCCCAGTGAGACCCACGCTAGTTCACAGTGCCCTTCAAACCGAAACACAGTAATGTTTGCACACTACTGCTTCACGGCAGAATAACTGGCCCTGGGGTGGTACCTACCTAGACGGATTCCTGCATACGAATCCTACCACCAGTAAATTACTAAGACTATTAGTATTTATTTTATTAGTATTAGTATTTCACTAAGACCCGATTTCACCGATCGCTTTGGAAACCAAGTTTAATAAAACCACGTTTTACTTAACTGAGTTCAAGTGTATCATTCGATCTCGGTTTTCGTCTAACCGATTTCACCATTTTGATCGCGTTCAGAAAAACGAAGTTTACATGAAATATCGTCACAATCTAAAACAAAAACTCGGATGTCTTTCGTATTTTGCGACATCAAACAGCCTGTTTTTATGCATAGGTTACATAGGTATGCAAAAAATAAACAATACGAATTAAAAATAATTTTTGCGTTTACATAGTTGTGCAATTGACAATGCCAGCTCCCTAAACGCGTTTAAAGAGTTGAACGTCGAAAATTGGGCGTTCAGAATTTGAACCGTGTTTAGCTTTAATCTCGTTCAGTTGATTTTGGTGAAATGCAAACAGTAGCATTGAACTCAGTTAAACCCTTAAACTTCGTTCAGCTTGAACTGATCGTGTTTATTTTCAACGGTGAAATCCGCCCTTAGTAAGTGCAGAAGTGAGCAAGAATTGAAAAGAAGTGTGCAACATAAAAAAAAATAACATACAAAAACATAAGCGTCTGTTTTTTTTAAGTCGGCTAAAAAACTTACCTCGAGGTATTTAAATGAAACTAATTTTACGGATTTTATCGCGTTTAATTTTATTATTTATAACCCGACGTTTCGAGTGCTTTACAGCATCCATGGTCACGGGGGGACTGAGGTGACAGATGTCCCGATGTCATAGTTAACCTGGAGTACCTTCAGCTTTTAATTATTATTCTTAGTCCGATCTACGCAGAAAGAGCTCACTGTGTCTTGAAGTATTGCAGTGGTATGCTTGGTTTTTGATTTAATTTTATTAATTATAGGATCCCAAGCTGGTGGTAATACCCAACCATCTTCTCTATTAAAATTAGGATGTTTTTTAATTTCAATAGCCTCGCGAATCATCCTTGGTAGGAATCGGTGTTTTAGTAGTAGTGTTCGCGTAACTATAAGAAATCATTATCTTACCTCGAGGTAAACAAATTTTTATAAAGATTGTTTTTATTTATATAATACTATCTCGATTGAGACATTTATTATTATAAAACCATTACACGAAATTAAAATACTTTAATTCAAATATTTCACTTAAAAACGAGAGCACACACTTATAATTAGTCTGCTATAAATTATTCGCTATCGTATCTGCTTAATATATTCATTGTAACGTCGTTATCACAATTAGTACCAGTTTCTTATTTTTATTAAAACGAGGAAGTATGTAGTTGTTTATGCTAAAAACGTGAGCAATTCGTTTTGAATTTTTGTTGGGATGTAAAACTTTTTATAATGTAAAAAATAGTGAGACATGTAAAACTTTCCATGCTTCGAATTTTCATTGCTTATTCAGATTTATGCACATATAAATTTTTACAGATTAGAGTGAATGTACATCCGACCGCGTGGCCCAGTGGTTAGAGTACGCGACTTCTACGCCGCGTGTCCTGGGTTCGAATTCGAGCCGGAGCCAAATTGTTGGTTTTCGGGTCTGGTTGTGTCGTGCGTGTGCAATTTATGCCTGTTAAACGCACCCACGATACAGGAGAAATCCACTTGTGTGGCTTTATTTTTTAAATAATAAGTAATCCACTATTCAGATATAACGACACGATATAAGGCACCGCATCTGCTATTCCTCTGGTATTGTAGATGTTCATGGGCGGTGGTGATTACCACGTCCACGTCATCACGTGAGCCACTTGCTCTCGTTTGCACCCTCTTCCATAAAAATACACTTTTTAATGGGTGTAAGTGACGGGACGGGAGCGCACTGCGCTCGTCACTATGAGACATCTGTTCTTAAGTCTCATACACCCACCTGTTATTGCATTAAATTCAGTGTCCTTCAATCAGTAAAACATTGTTTGTAGACCACTGTTTGATAGCAGAATAACTGGCACTGTGGTGGTATCTACCAAGGCGAATGAATTGGAATCCTACCACCAGTAGAAAAGAAACGCGCATATTGTGTGTTTGTCGCGTCATTGGTCTCAGAGTTACTATTTGTACCAAAAATCTTCAACGCAGCAGCCTAACAGTTTCATGATTTTACATAGATCCTGTCATCAGAACTTGACTAAATTTGTATGGGCCCTAACTCGAGTATAACCAATTCAACAAACAACGATTAAAATTGGTTTACAGTTGGCGATGATCTCGCGTAACATACACAAATTTACTGGTGGTAGGATTCCTATGCAGGAGTCCGTCTAGGTAGGTACCACCCCAGGGCCAGTTATTCTACCGTGAAGCAGTACTGTGCAAACATTACTGTGTTTCGGTTTGAAGGGAACTGTGAGCTAGCGTAATCACTGGGCATATGAGACTCAAGAACCTATGTCTCAGGGTGATGGGCACAGTGTAGTTTCACACAGAAATTTTCTGGTTGGCACAGCATTAGTTATGGGCAGACGTTGCACTTACCATCAGGTGAACGTTTTGCTCGTTTCATCACTTTATGCAATAAAAAAAATATATATATTCAGTCGAATTGAAAACCACTTTTTTTTTGAAGTCGGGTATCTCATTTCGGACACACTGTAGGTTAAAACTATTACATTTATTTGAATCGGTATGAAGATTATATCCCTGCAACACATACAGTGCAGTGCTGATTTACTGCAGTTTTAACTTTAACTTAAACCGCAGTAAGTTACATTTGGCTTAAGCAGCTCATTTGGTATGCTGCTCAGTAGCAAACCATTCCGAGCTTACAAACTATTCTATTTACCTCGAAAACGTGTGCCAACAGACGCAATCAATAACTGCATGCGACACTCGTAAATTTTAACACTTACATCACATCTATGGGAAAGTAGTCGTATGTTTTCATTTATTTTGAGTTAAATTGTAACTGGTATATATTGCTAAAATGCGCAGTAATATCCTGATCGTACCTAAAAATTACTGATACCGAGACAACTTCATAGCCCTCCACAATGCACTAATGGCGTGATTTTCATCGACAATGTGTGTTGGTGTGACGCAGTAACCAGATATTCACCATCAGGTGGGCCGTCACCTTTATTTATATATTAATACATACATACATTCATAAAATCACGACTGTATCCCATAAGGGGTAGTCAGAGATTGGGCACTCACTGCAAAAACAGATGACTGCCTCAATCCACGTTTCACCAAAACAATATAATGCACTTGGTGTGATAGGTGGTGCGCCCATCGTCACCATGCGCTGTTGGGTGCACAGTGCAGTTTAACTCCTTACTCGCCTTTTACGAGATCCATTGGATGAGATGGAGTGGTAGTATTCTTTTAACGAGCCGCCACCACACGGCTATATTAATACGTGAAGAAAAAACTTTGTATCCCTTTTTGAGCATAGCTATTGCGTGCATGAGGGAGTGAAATTTGGCATAAAGTTTGTATGGAGAAGAAGCGAGAAAACTAAAATGTATTTATGATTTGTGCTACAAATACATTAAATTGTATAAAATAAAACATTAATATTATACAATATTTACATTCATACTGACAAAGTCAAACACACAATAGTCTGTAGTGTGTGTAGAGATAAGTAGCGAAGACTCGTGCAACGATTCACGAAAATGTGTCCGACAAAAATGAGGGTTCCAAAAATAAACGAAATTGCGCTAATGTAGCAAAAAGATGAAGTGAAGTATGCTAAAGAAAATTACTAAAGTTGAAAAGGTCAATTGATAACGTAGTGCAGTGAAAGTTAACTATGGATAACGTAAAAACATGAGACAACAAATATTAAATAAATATAATATATATTTGGTCGGGGAAAAAGTCTTTTCACATTTGGTATACTCGTATATAAACTTGTAATAAAATCTCTTTGGCTGTACTATTTGCATCTGGCTGGTTTTGATGACATTAAAAAGATTACATTTGAATATGAGTGAATCTAATGAAGAAATTCGTTACATTTACATGGTAAAGGCGTCTTCGATCCGGGATTTTTTATGTAAACGATGCACCTCGATGACCAGAGGTCGCCCTGTTACGGATAAAAAGGACGCCATTTTTGGAAAAAGTGGAGCAAGATCTGCATATCAGTAGTTACAACAGAGCTGAAGAACTCGGAATTGACCACAAAACAATTTTGACCTATTTGAAAAAAGCTGGCTACACAAAAATCTCGATATTTGGGTGCCGCACGAGCTCACTGAAAGAAACCTAATGAACCGTGTACTCGTTTCCGATTCTTTATTGAGAATTAATGAAACGCAACCGTTTTTGAAGAGATTGATAACTGGTGATGAAAAGTGTATCACGTACGACAAGAACGTGCGAAAAAAGTTGTGGTCAAAGGTCTGTGTGGCTTTGCAGGCTGTGTCAAAACCCGGGTTAACTCGCACTGTGGTGATGCACTGTGTATGCTGGGGTTGGAAGGGCGTTGTTCATTATGAGCTTTTACCGCCGGGCAGTACCATCGATTCGGATCTCTACTGCCAACGACTGATGAGAATAAAGCAAGAAGTTGAGAGAAATCGGCCGGAATTGATGAATAGAAAGGGTGTGGTCTTTCATCACGACAACGCTAGATCACACACATCTTTAGCCACTCAGTAAAAATTAAGACTTTGGCTGGGTGTTGTTAATCCATACGCCATATAGCCCAGACCTTGCACTTTCAGATTTTCACCTGTTTCGGTTCTTCAGAATTCTTTAGGTAGTGTCAGGTTAACATCAAGAGCCAAAATAACTCACACATAAGATTCAAACTCTGAAGTTCCAAAATTTCTACATCCCTGTTGATGTAGAAATTTTGGAACTTCTGAGTCTCACTTCATGTCACTTCCTTTAAGATGGCAAAACGTCGTCTAAACAAATTCATCCGTACCCCATCACCCCATCTCAAGTCGTAAAAGTCGACAGAGGGAAAATAAAAACCAGGTGATGGGCAGCAGCATCTTCCTGGATTATCAGAATAAATAAACTTCGGTTGCCAACTCGCCCGCCAAGCGTGACAACTATGGCAAAATTCCCCCCAAAAGGAGAACTACAAACTTTCGTAGCAATCTATGGGGGAGGCCTATGTTCAGCAGTGGACTAGTGATAGGCTGAAATGATGATGATGATTATAAATACATATTCCATTTTGCCCTGAAGATTATGATCGATTACTACTGTTAGGGCTATCGATCGCTTACTATTGTTTTGTCAGGGTACGTGGCATACGACCACGTCTATCCTATGAATATGTATTATATACCTTAAAATATATTACGTGTAAGTTGTTTATGTAATAGACGATAAATATTGAAAAGTTGGTACATAACAATTTCAGATGAGAATATTCTCTTCTTTCATACTTTTGGGATTTTTCAGTAGTCGGGTTTTAGGTTATGAACTTACTATTTTTAATATCAATCAATTTTATATTATCAAGTTATAAGGGTAAATAGCGATGTATCACGATCACGGACTGTCCGAGGCTCACAGATAAACGCAAAACATAAACACTCGTCTCGTGGATTATTGTAGAGGCGTGCGACTATGTGGGTGCGTCCGTTTGGAACTTTTGTACGTAATTTCCTACTGTTTAATATGTCTACTCTCTACAGACTGGTCAAACCGTCGCACACAGTAGAGATGGTCGCTATAGAATTTTAAAACGTTTCCAACACATAATTATTAAACCTCAATAACGTTCCGATTTAATTTTTTTATGAATTACGGTCGAATTTCTACCACAGCGCGACCACTATTTTGCATAAAAAACCAAAACATATAGTGTAGCCAATCCATTTCGTCCTAATGTAAAGAACATCAACGTAATCACCTACCATCAGGTGAGCCGCTTGCTCGTTTGCCCCCTCTCCTATAAAAAAAACGTCCACAGGTCACCTCTTAATCTAAAAGGGACTTTGGCGGAAAATATTCAGTAGTATGGTGCTGTGGCTGCGATGGCTGCCGAAGACGTTGTTGCTGTAGTTCGGAAGCTGGTCGCGATGATCACGTCGGGGGTCACCATTTTTGGCGGAAGATATTGCCAAGGAAAATTGTAGCTACCCGCCAGATCGAATTGTTTGATCTGGGAAGGATGTCTCCTCCTACTAGTCATATTTAGATGTATATACAACGTTATTCATGTAAAACTTTACGCGACCCTTACTCAGAAAGTCGTTGCCCCGAACCGGACAAATACAAAATACGTTTTGTTCTCCATTTAATTTATGTTACCCTACTACGGTGTTATACTAACAGATTCACTTCGTTATTTTATTTCCTGAAGCTTCATGTTATCCTAGTACTTGCGAGTTCTTTCGATGACAGCTCAATGAAAAAAAACGCCCAATTAAATTTATGACTTCATTGCCTCGATCAGCTGTATAACCACCAGGGTTAGTCATCAGGGTAGTCCACCTATGAGTTTTAAGCAAATTCTTAAAATCGACATATCTTCTACAGGTATCACGTTACGAGGCTCATTATATTTTTGGGGCATATACACATCGTCCCTAAGCCCAGCCTGCCGGGATGTATAGGACATAACGAATGACCGTGTATATTTCGCATCTCAGAAACTTTCATAGATCGATTATGGACGTTTGGGCATCCCATCCCATCCAAAGCTACGTACTTTAAATAAAGAAAGAGCGCGTGCAATTCAGGTGAAACTTATATAGATATTAGTAATTTGATTGAAAAAAAAAATTATCATGAATTAACAAAACTATTGCTTACTGCTAATTAGCTCATTATATAAACAATTATTTATTAATCGAGAAATTAATTCGACCTAGAAATTCTCTCTAATCGCGCTCTTATGCAAGAAGTTTCACTGAATTCAAAAATTTCCCCCTTCTATAATTTTTCTTATCTCACCATGCTATCACTTTTCATCGTGCGTGAAAAGATATACTTGAGAGTCGGACTGTAAAAATATTTTAACAGATAAGTAGGCCGCACGACCCATATCTCTGTGAGCAAGTGATATAATACTACGAAATCTGCCATTGTATCTCTCTTTAGATATGTTTGAATAAAAATGTGAATGGGACGGATATTATAAACATTTTTTTAATAGTAATCCTAGGACTAATTTACGGGAGGTAGGAAATGCGGCGATCAAAGGAGAAAACAGTTTAGCAGAAATAAAGGTTACAAACAAATATAAAGTGTTCAGTTTCTAACCTAGTCTTATGTAGCTGCATAAGAATTTATTGGGCCTCGTATGAAACCATAAAACGGATGTGATAAATGGCGGTGGTCGGAGTGTCTGACAATTAACTGATTTTCACGCCGAGATAAAACGGCTCTATCTCGATCTTGTCACTGCTTTCGATACTTCTTCCAATGTAATGACTTTTTTTATGGAAGAAAGTGACGAGACGAGCAAATCGTTCTTAAGTCTCACATGCCCAGGACTAGCTATCAGTGACCTTCAGACCGAAAAACAGTAATGTTTGCGTACTTCTACTTCACGGCAAAATAACTGACACTGCGGTGGTACTTACCTAGACGGGCTCCTGCATAGGAATCCTACCAGTAAATATTTACGGCACTATAATAGATCCTGCCATATCAGCGAATATACCAAACTTTCTCATCCCGTGAGTGTACGAGTAGACTTAGCGAATTTTGTAATTTCTGTATAAATATTGAGTTTTGATGTTTAATGTTAATAGTTTATTATGCAGGAAGTGCTCGTGAAAGTGTACAGTGATTGGAAACTTCAATTCATGATCAAAATTGTACTTTACGTTTTGTCTCCATCAGTCCAGCGGATCTTCAAGTAAAAGTCAATTATCATTTTACTGTCGATAGAAAATTTAGAAGTTTCGCAGCTGAAGAGTGTTTACTTGAAAAATATGTTACTTGACACTGGATAAATAGCTTAAGTCTGTTTCCATAAATGAATAAATTATAATAATAATAATTTCAAACAGATTTAATCATACATATACAAGTGCATTGAAAACTCAAGCAGACCAGCCTTCGCAAATTATCTTAATTATAATCTATCATATCTAAAATATCTAAACACAAAACGCAATGTTACTCGACTGAGTCAATAAACTTGTTAAAGCAATCAGTTGTACCGAACAGACTTTTCTAAGAACACTAGAATAAATCAATTAAATCAAATGACATCGTTCAACCATTATAAAATGGTAATCAGATGGTTCGTCTGTGCATTGAATGGCATGCTAATGTCTATCAATATCTATACGAAAAAATTAAATAGCGTCTTCGTCCGCGATAATATAGGTTTTTTTAAATGTCCAGTGGGAATATGATTTGATTTCCGGGATAAAAAGTATCCTATGTCCGTCAACAGGGTGCAAGCTATATCTGTGCGAAATTTCGTAAAGATCGGCTTAGCGGTTGAGTCGTGAAAAGGTAACAAACAGACAGAGTGACAGAGAGAGTTACTTTCGCATTTATTTGTTGTGTAAGTTCTTTTCTTTTCGACTCTTAATCCGAACGCCGTTAATTCGAAAACTATTGACGCTACCGTCATTAAGTTTTTTTGATATTTGTTTCCAAAATGATTTAATTTATTAAGATATTTTTATAGATGTTTTATTTTATTACGAGCGGAACCTGCGTGAACTCCAGACTTAATGTAACTCCAGAAGTAATTGAAAATAAAAAAGTAAACAGTTAAGGGCTTCAGTACAAGCGGTCAGGTTTATGACTATGAAAAATTTATAAAGAACAAATAATTTACTTTGGAAATACTGTGCGGAAGTCGTTGTTTTACCAAATTGTTATATGTATTTGCTTAAATCGAGCCAATCAAAATGGCGTAAAGTACTAAGATTCACGTTTCATGGATTCTAGGAATTCTATTTCAGAGATATTATGTTATAAAGCATCAAGGTTTACAGAGATAACAGAGTTACATCAGGTATCACGGAGTTTATAAGAATGTAATTTCATCAAAACTAAAGAAATACATAACCTATAATTGTTTCGTTCGGAAATTCCACTTCCATTTATAGATTCGAATATTAAATATATATTTTTTTTAATTTTTTTAAAAGATAAATTAAAAATATTAAGAGAACACGAATACTCGAGTGTTGTTGCGAAAGATCAATTTATTATATCAAATGCTAATCTTATCGAAACGGTATCGTATGCGTGTCAATTCGTAGCTTTAGTTTGGGTTGTAGTGTGACGGATCTTGCTCGTTTGGATTTGTGACAAAGTAGACTTGAGCTGCAGTGTCGGTGAGTCAATAAACGAGATTTTATTTTGATTTCTCTCTTAAATCATCCATTGTTTTTACAAAACGGCATTTGTTAAGACGCCTTCTAGTCCTCTACATTTTCATATTGCTCTTGCACTTAGTGCGTTAATATGTAAGATCTTTTTATTTTTTTATAAAGAATACTAGTTGCTATAATTATAAAAAACTATTATCATTACTAATACTCTCGGTAATAGTAATATTAATAGTATTGTTATTGTTATTTTATTAACCACTCAAAATATGCTTTAAAGCTTGTAATAGGAAATGTTTCGCCGCCACATTATGATATTTCCGCTTATTTCTATGTTAAGCTTAAAATGTAGCAACTGTTACATAAAACTCTCTTCATGTGGTGGCGGCTTACGAGAATCTACCACCCCATCTCATCCCGTGGGTGTCGTAAAAGTCGACAGAGGGAAAATAAAAACCAGGAGATGGGCAGCAGCATCTTCCTGGAACATCTGAATAAATAAACTGCGGTTGCCAACCTGCCTGCCTAGCTTGGCAACTATTGCAAAATCCCCCCAAAATGAGAGCAACAAACTTTTCTGGCAATCTATGGGGAAGGCATATGTTCCGCAGTGGACTAGTGATAGGCTGAAATGACGAAACTATCCGGTGAAGATCTATCTTAACGTATTACGTACATAATGTCATATACCATAAAGTATATTTAACTTGACTTAATAAGTCTGTATGCGCATTTCCTTACCATCTATCTACAATATATAAAGGAGAGGAAAGAAATACATAATAGGGGTAAAATATTAAAGAAAGAAAATTCACTGAACATGACTCAAAAATATCAGTGGGTTATATAACTACTTGGCACGAGTTTTGAATTAAATTACCTTGATACGTGGACGTACTGTGTTTCCAGGGAGCGAAAACAAGTATAATATTTTAAGAAATTACTCTAGTAATTAATATTTAAAGACAATGTTATTTTGCATAATATAAACTTTTAAAGTTTTAGCCTATTAATGTCCCACTGTTGTGCACAGGCCTCCTCTCATTTTTGAGAGGGTTTTGGAGCTAGGAAGAGTCCGTCACGCTCCACGTCATGCTCCAATGCGGGTTGGCGGACTGCACATGTCTTCGAAATATTGTTTATTTCACAGACACGCAGGTTTCCTCACGATGTTTTCCTTCACCGCCGAGCACGTGGTAAATCAGCACGTAAAATTGCAATTAACAATTTTAGTGGTGCCGGCACCGGGAATCGAACCCAGGTCACTCCCGTACTATAAGATTTAAAGCGAGCGCCTAGCCCCGGAGCTACCACGGCTTTATTTTGCATAATATGCCTATCAGAGAATTCATGTGATTGTTTGTGGTAAGGCGATCGCCAATCTGCAAGCGTGTATTACGTGTAGTGATTACGATAAATCGTTTTATTGGGAGAGGATATGTCCAGCAGTGGACACTGAACAGGGTAAACTGGTGGTTGAATTCCTTTGCAAGAATCCGTCTACGTAAAAACCACTGCAGTGCCAGTTATTCTGTGAAGCATTGGTGTGCAAACATTACTGTTTTAAGGGCACTGATAGTTACATGGGACTTATGAACTGGCGTCCCAGTGCGTGACATAGCATTTGTTACGGTCAGACGTTGCACTTACCATCAGGTGAACTGATTCGCTAGTCTCGTAACACTCTTCCATAAAAAAAGGGTGACCATAACTTACCTACCCCGATGGACTCGATCAGGTTTATTTCCAACTACAAAAACGAAACTGCCTCATCAGTTGTAAATATAATTAAAACCAAGCTTATATTTACTTATATTTTGATAAACCGCAGACATTTGACACGATTACACATAAAATACACTTCTAGTACCTATTAGTCTTCATTGATTCTTACGTGACTCAGTTTCAACACTGCTAAGATAACAAACAACAATAAATTCCACCTTATCTCAAAAATTTCTTGGTTACTACGAGTATAAGTAATTCTAAATTTAAAGAGAAACGTTGCTCTACTTTGGCATCTCTCCTGTGTCATGGGCACTTTTACAGACAAATGGTGGACAACTTCGTGTCAGCCATACATCATCATCATCAATTCAGCCTGTCAAAAGTCAAATGCTGGACATAGGTCTCCCCCATAGATTGCCACAAAAGTTTGTAGCTCTCATTCTGGGGGGATTTTGCCCTAGTTGCCACGCTGGGCAAGCGGGTTGGCAACCGCAGTTTGTTTATTCAGATGTTCCAGGAAGGTGTCCCAACTCCTGGTGTTATTTTTCCCTCTGTCGACTTTTACAACACCCACGGTATGCGATGGGGTGGTAGATTCTCTTAAGCCGCTTCCACACGGTAAGCCATACAATATATAAATATTTTTTTCGTATGGCAATTGAGCCTGCAACCTGTAGCCAATCGCTCAGCCACTGCGCCGACAGTGAAGTATCCGAGCTGATGTGATGATCGTAGACCCATTGTCACAATGAGTCTATTCAACGATTTTTAAACGAAACTAATAAAAAAAGGACAGGGTGAGCAGTGCCGACTCACTCCTCCCCCCAGCAGTCCACCATCACCGCATCGACGGTACGGCCCCGCCAGAGTTGCAGAGGATAGGGAGAGAGGCAACGATACACGGAACGAAACAGAGGAGTGTAGCCTCTTCCTCCGCGACTCCACCTCGGCTGCGGAGGGCAGCGTACTGCTCGCCCCAGCAGTCCACCTATTCGCATCCAGAGTGGGCTACCACACTCAGAGCGACCTACTCGGGCCGGCCTGACGCCACAGGCCAACCATGTGGGCTCCTCTTAGCTTCACCGTGGGTGACCAAGCCACGGTTACTAAGCCTCCCCGCATCGACAAGGCGAGAACCCATTGAGGGGGAGAGGCTCTCACTTGACCCAACCTGCCCGCGCCCGATGTAACGCTGATGCGATAAGATCGGAGGTAGGCTAGGATGCATCGTCAGAAACACGGGGACAATTACCAACCAACCAGACCTGAAAACCAACAATATTTGTTTTAACACAAATGTTGTCTATGACTGGGATTCGAACCCAGGTCCCGCGGCGTTGAAGTCAGGTACTGTGACACAAAGCCACGCGCCGAAGTAATAATATTTAATAACATTATCTGAAATATTTCATGATATGAAATTTAGATATTTTTTTTGTAATTTTATCGAAAAGTATAATTGTAACAACGCAGATTGCGGATTAATGATGCTTATTTATTGATAAACCTGGCGCGAAAATAATGCGATAAGCGTGTTGGTTGAGAAATTGCGTAATGGAACTGGCGTGTCGCGTATCGATTTAAGTAACTAATGTTGCAATCTGAGGTACTACGAATATACAATAGTTACATTTTTTTTTATTTGATAAAGTGACAAAACGAGCAAAACGTTCACCTGATGGTAAGTGTAACGACTGCCCATAAAAAAATTGCGTCAAACTGAAACACAGTAATGTCACCTTGAGACACACATAGCTCTCAGTGCCCATCAAACCGAAACACAGCAATGTTTCCACAGTACAGCTTCCCGGCAGAATAACTGGCCCTGGGGTAATACCTTTCCAGACGGATTCTTGCATATAAATCCTACCAAAAGATATCAGATATCAGTTCTTAAGTCGCATAAGCCAAATGATTACACTAGCTCTCAGTGCCCTTCAAACTGAAACACAGTCAGGTATCAGTTTTTAAGTCGCATATGCCCAATGATTACACTAGCTCTCAGTGCCCTTCAAACCGAAACACAGTAATGCTGCACACTACTTACTTCTTCCTACGGAATCTACGGAATCTTACCACTAGTGAAAATAATCAATGAGTGGTGGTGGTAGGATTTCTATGCCCAATTCCGTCTAGGTAGGTACCACTCCAGCTCAGTTACTTTGCCGTGAAGCAGTATTGTGCAAACATTACGGTTTCGATTAGAAGAACATATGAGATTCAAGAACTAATGTCTCGGGGGACTAGCCCTTGAATTCCTTTAGACGATTCTTTAATAATATCGTATATTATATGTATGTTTTTTTTTAATTTCCAGTGGCGGCAGAATGACAGAGTCACCTATTGTGAGTGTGGAGCAGGGCGCCCTGCAGGGCCGCCTTGTCAGCAGTCCCTCGGGAAAGGCTTTCTACAGCTTCCAGGGTATTCCCTACGCCAAACCACCGCTGGGTTCGCTCCGGTTTAAAGTACGTGTAACATCAACATCAATATCTTTTTAAGTCCAATAGTGTAGTCATGACGACCGCGTGGCCTAGTGGTAAAAATACCCGACTGCTACGCCATGGGTCCGGGAAATAAAATTATTTTTTTCTAACTTTTACTTACCTTACCTGTTAATTTTTGTTTAATAAATTAAAATTAAAATTGTCCAACTACTGACCACAGGCCTGCTCTGAGTTTTTGAAAAGGTTTTGGAGCCAAAAAAAGATCGCCTCGCCGCTACTATTTTCAATGAACATTCAACATTTCAGTTCCATTGACGTTGTTCGACACTAGTGTTTTTAAAATATGACAATTTTTTTTATTGCATTACATAAAATGACCATTTACGGCCATCAGTATACCATTATATATTCCATTTATGTTGGATTGATCTTAACTCTATTATAATAGTGAAAGTTTAAATAAAAAGCACGATTTCATAATGTTTACATTAACTTATTAATGGACTTCCCATTGGCCACAGGCTGACTGAGTTAAATGAATTTGAAAAAATGAATGATTGCAACGCAGTCAGACCCGAAAATCAACAATGCGTTTTCTGCACAAATTTTGGCGTCGCAACGTAGACCGGTCACGCGGTCGTCAGTCAGTAAAATAGTAACTTTTAGACAAAATCATATATTTTTTTATTGGTTAAAGTGATGAAACGAGCAGAACGTTCAACTGATGGTAAGTGCAACGTCTGTCCCTAACAAATGATGTGTCACTCAGAAAATTTCTGTGTGACTCCACACTGTGCTCATCACCCTGAGACATGGGTTCTTAAGTCTCATATGCCCAGTGATTACGCTAGTTCACAATGCTCTTCAAATCGAAACACAGTAATGTTTGCACACTACTGCTTCACGGCAGAATAACTGGCCTTGGGGTATTATTTGTATTATTTACTAAAGTCTTAATGACGTATTACGTAATGTGAAAACCGAGTGGTGGCATGAGATGTGTTGGTAACGCTCAGCGCTCTTGATCGTTTATCATATTTGCAGCGCGTTATCGAGATGTTTGTGGAGATTATTCACTATCTTCGTTTGTACGGACGTCGTATGAAGTTGTTTTTTTAACGTTAGTATTTGTCGGCACTTGTAAAAATTTATAAAAACTAGCTGACACGCCCAGGCTTCGCACGGAAGTAAAGTATAGAGAGAAACAGCGCCAGTCCGTTTACCCACCCACTTAGGAGTAAATGCTTATAAAATCCGTTCTAAGTGGGTGTCTGGAAAGGAACATGTATCCCTAGTTTCGGAGATATCGTGATGAGTCAACGTTTAATCGCTTATATGAAATGAAATAAATGAAACTATAACGAAGTAATTTATAATAAGTATAAGTAAGTTTACTGGTGGCAGGTTTCCTATGCAGGAATCCGTCTGGGTAGGTCGTGAAGCAGTAGTGTGCAAACATTACTGTATCGGTCTAAACTAGTGTAACGGCACTGTGAGCTAGTGCAATCACTGGGCATATGAGACTTAAGAACTGATGTCTCGGGTGACGGGCGCAGTGTGTCAAACAGAAATGTTCTAAGTGACTCAGCGTATGTTATGGGCAGACCTTACACTTACCATCAGGTAAATATTTTGCTCGTTTTGTCTCTTAAATAATCATTAGTATTTCATAATAAATTATTTCAGATATTTCACAGACGGAATGAAGTGGACAGTGTACCAATTTTATAAATTGTAAAATTAATGTCAGTGAGACTGGGGCAATTACAACTGAACTAGACCCCCAAAAAAAGTAATTCTGCATGTATGCATGTTGACCCACAGTGATAGTTAATCCTCATTATTTCAGCCCGTTACAAGATAATGAAATCACACGTGGGTGGGTTGGGTCGAACAAGTGCCTCTGTTTGAGCCTACACTTTCGGCACTATAATATCTCCTGCGCAGTTGATAGCTTCCGACAGTTGACGCCGTGGTCGATAATTGACCAAGAGGACATTATCATCAGTAATTAATTGATTCTCTGGTATTGAGAATTACAATAACACTGGTATTCATTAACAATGTTGCATTACAAGTAGTATTAAAATAAATAATTATATTTTCATTACAGGCTCCACAACCTCCTGAACCCTGGGAGGGTGTCCGTGATGCCACATCAGAAGGAAACATTAGCGCTCAGATAGAGCCGTTTGTTCACAAACAATTTGTAGGAGACGAGAACTGTCTATTTCTGAACATTTACACAAGAAGCCTCGATAGTCAATTCCTACCAGTAATGGTGTTCATACACGGAGGAGGATTCCAGTTCGGTTCCGGCAATTCTTCTATGTATGGTTGTGATTATTTGGTCGAAAAGGACGTGGTAGTGGTGACGTTTAACTACAGATTAGGGCCCCTAGGATTCCTGAGCTTAAACACCCCTGAAGTGCCAGGAAACGCTGGTCTTAAAGACATGGTGCAAGCTTTACGCTGGATCAAACAGAACATCCAGAATTTTGGTGGAAACCCTGGAAACTTGACGATTTTCGGCGAAAGCTGTGGCGGAGTAGCCACGTCTTTGCTCACGGCAAGCCCCTTGACCAAGAACTTGATCAGCAAAGCGATCATTCAATCGGGTACTGCTTTGAATAGCTGGGCGTTCCAGAAACATCCATTAGATAACGCGAAAGCTCTAGCAAATATTCTCGGTTGTGAATCTAACGATGTGGACGAGATCCTCGAGTTCCTCTCCACAACACCCATCAAAGACATAGTGGAAGCGACACTAAAGATGAACTCCGTAGATAACTTTATCGAAAAAGGAACAAATCTGTTTGCAGCAGTCATAGAAAAAGAGTTTCCAGGAGTAGAAGCAGCATTAACCGAATCATTCATTGATGTTCTCACATCAGGTCGTGTAGCCGAAATACCGGTTATGATCGGCTCAACAACCTTCGAATTCATATTCGGAAGGACAGCCGACGACTTACAATCGTTCATACCGTCCGATTTGAACTTGGAGAAGAACAGCAGCGAATCATTGGCTGTCGTTGAGAAAATTAAGAAAATGTATTTCAAAGGCAACCACACAGGCGATGAGAGCCTCGTGGAGAGGTACCAGCTGTTATCAGATGTGTTGATGAATATAGACACGCACAGATACGTTCAGTATTTAGTCAAAGCGACCAACAAACCGATATATTACTACAAGTTTGATTATGTGGGGGAGTTAAACTTGTCCAAAAAAATTGGCGAAAGCCTTGACTTGCAACGCGCGGGTCATATGGATGAACTTGGTTATCTCTTTAAGAACGATTTCCAGACGGACGTAGAGCCGACTGCACAGGACACGAAGACGATGGAGAGGATGCTGAGGCTCTGGACTAACTTTGCTAAAGTTGGGTAAGTTTGTATACATGTTTATCTTTTTTTAAACTGGCTATAGCCCCACACTAAGATTTCCTCCTGTATCGTGAGTTTACAGCCTGATCAGAAAACCAACAATTTGTTTTTTAGGAAATTGTGTACTATTCAGGAATCCGTCTGGGGTTACCTAATCCCAGGGCCAGTTATTCTGCCGTGAAGCAGTAGTGTGCAGCTTTATTGTGTTTCGGTTTGAAGGGCACCGAGAGCTAGTGTAAGAACTGATATCTCAGGAGGACTAGCGCAGTGTGGTGCCACACAGAAATGTTCTGGGTGACACAGCATTTGTTAGTGGCAGACGTTGCACTTACCATCAGCTGAACGTTTTGCTCGTCTCGTCACTTTATCCAATAAAAAAAACTCTGCCTGGGGATCTAAGTGTGTGTGAAGTGATTTCGCCTCACATTCCGCCATGAAACTTTTCTTTTCTCACTCGCACAGTTGCTCTCTTTCATTCCATTTCCACCCTAAATACATAGACCTCCTAAATACAAGATCCTCCTTGATCGTTACATGTCTTCTTCCGCCTTACATATCCTTATTTACCCTCCGCCTACCTTAAGATGGTGAGAAAATGAGATTCGATAAGGTTAGAGAATAGAGGTTGAATGGAAAATTGTCGATATTCATTATTATAGCTGCTACTGCTATTTTTTTTTATTTACAGTGTCATCTATTAACACAATGATGTGTAATACATACTAATGCAATAACTAGCTACAAAGTCATAAAAGCAGTTAAATATTGGCGATTCCCGTAAACAAAAGCTTGGCCAATTATTACCACATAATATATTTTTTATAAAACTATTTCAAATTATCTACACAGATTTTGGTATAAATCATAGTTAACAAAGATTAAAATTTCATTAACTGAAATAATAAATTTTACAGAAATCCAACGCCCGACGAGAACCATTACTTGCCGGTGACATGGCTGCCTGTAACAAAGGACAACCTCTATTACCTGAAACTGGGTAACGAACTGTCCCTCGAAACTAACCCAGATAAGGAGAAGATGGAATTCTGGGACGAACTCTACAGCAAGTACTTCAAAATCTGGGAGCAACCGCAGGTCAACACCGTGGAAGTCTCCACAAAAGTTGAAGTCGTCGATTACGTTAAACACGAGACCTCAGCACCGGTCGTTATAGAAGAAACCACCGTGGAAACCTTAGTCCAAATCATTGAACAACCTAAAGAAGAAGTCCAAACTGTTTCTGCACCAGAACCAACACCTCAGGCTGCATCAGAACCTGAACCACAGCCGGTTCCAGAACCACAGCCTGTACCAGAACCACAAGCAGTCCCAGAACCGGTACCGAAATCTCCAGTGGTGCAGCAAGCTTCCCAAAATGGTGTGAAAGAGTCCGAAGTCAACGGCAACTCGGATTTAAAGAAACCCAGAACATCTAATGAAATAAAAATGGTTCAACAAAGCAATGGTTTTCCCAAAGATGTCATCAGAGCCAATGACCCGCCCGAAGATGATCTACCCAAAAACATAGGCGTCAATAAATTTGTCAACTTCTTCGAATCGCTCGGCGCCAAGAAGTGATTATAATTAATCTGTGCTGGTCATAGACAACGCATATTTTTGTTTAGTTTTACAGTATTTAAAAACATTCCTTTATTGGTTAAGCTATGTTGTAAATTTCAGTAAAATCTTTTCACCGTTGTAAATGATTGTCGTACAAATGTTGCTTCATTTAATTTCATCACAAGGCCATAATATATGTAAAGACAAAGTAAAAAATTAAAAAATATATATAAGATATTGAAAATGTTAATCAGATCATATGACAAAATTATTTATTTCGTTACTGGTAAAAAATTAAAAAAAAATCTAGTGATGCCTAGTGCCTTATTATTTTATTGCAGTCATAAATATTGTAAGCTTTTTATGAAAAAAAAATATTTTATTTTACTTTTAAATGCAGTTTTGCCTTTTTCTATAACAAAAACAATAGTACCTCTTTAAAATTATTTTATTTTACTTTGTGCTCAGTTCTTAAACAACGAAACTGCCAGTCATTTTTATTTGGTTTAAATACCGCGACGTATTTGCTAATATCTTTTTTATTCTAGTTGTCATATAACATTGGTATGTTATTTGTAAGTGTAGATACCCTGTGCCAATAATGAACCTAGTTGTAATTAATAATTTCATTCTAATTACTGCGTAGTGAATAATGAGAATGTGTATTTTTATATAATTATAATGATTCGAAATAAATCATGTAAAGTACTGCACAGCTTGTATTTTATTTTATTGCCTTTAAACTTAGTTTTAAAATTTTAACTCATTAATGTAAAAGCTGTGAATGGTCACGATCCGCGACTGTTTTTGCTTTCCGCCAAAATAGACTACAGAATTGTATGGAATAACGAAAAAGTAAATCAAAATGTCCGTCAGACTTTTGTTATTCCATATCGCTGTCGATTTTCTTGAACAATATTTCTTCCTCATAAGCCGCCACCATACAAAGAAATTTAGATTAAAATAAAAATAAATAAACATGAATTAACAATAATATTACTCACAGTAAAATAACTGCTGAGTATATAAACAATTAATTATTAATAGATAAATATTACTTAAGAATAGCCGAAACGTTGCACCCTTATTGAGACATGAGATTGAGGAGACAACATGATTATGTGTGCTTCCGACTCTTTTACTTATGTTTACAAATAAAATACATTACATACAATAAAAATTCTATGTATAATAATTAATTGTAGCTGTCAAAATACCCCCTAAAATACTGATCTAGTAAATAACTTATTTATATGTCATTATGTATAAAAAAAATCAAACGTGCCCATTAAAGTAGCTGCATTGCCATGTTGTATGGCCAGTGACAAGTGTTAAACCAAAAAAGATGCAGAGCGGGCGTCATAATCTGTCTTAAGCGCCTACCAAGCTTCCCGACAAAACTTAAAGCCTTTACTCCTCAAACGCCCGCCTCCTTTTGCTTTTCTACTGCAAAAAGCAGGAAGTGATACGTTGACGATAAATTAGCATGATCAACATGCTTTGCTCTTGCGGCTGTTTCGGCAGCAGCTCCACCAACGCGAATTGTGTCTTTGAGACACTGTATTAAACATTGTCCCCTTTCGAAAGACTATAAGGGCGCTTTCCGTCAATACGACCTAGGCCCGGAGGCTCCAAGATACTATGAATATTAGCCGATACAAGAGGCAACGCATCTGCTATTCCTCTGGTATTGTAGATGTTCATGGGCGGCGGTGATCACTTACCATCAGGTAAGCCGCTTGCTCGTTTGCCTCCTCTAACATAAAAAAAAAAACGATGAATTACGTCATTCAGTGCACTATGGCGAGACAATCTCCCTGCACATCTTATACAGCTGAGAGCATGATTCCCGTTTGCTTCTATTGAAATGATTGAATAAGGGAGTCTGATTACCTATTATTATAATATTTGAAAATATGATTTTGCATGCGTTCATTTGATTGCAGCGGTAAATTTTCACTTGGTAGAATGGATTAGATTAAAATAGCAATTTTTTGAATGATAATCTGAGATAAAATTTTCACAAAATTAATATTCATCTGTCTGGCACATGATACCCGACGCTTTTTTTTTAACTTTAACAAATAACTACACTTTATATAACTCGCACAACTTTTATATAATATAAATTAATTGACGACCGCGTGGCCTCGTGGTCAGAGTACCTGACTTCTAAGCCGCGGGTCCTGAGTTCGAATCCCAGCCGGAGCCAAAATTTGTGGTAAAACATAAATTGTTGGTTTTCGGGTCTGGTTGTGTTGTGTTTATGACACTGCATCCTAGCCTACCTCCGATCTTATCGCATCAGCGTTACATCGGGCGCGTGTAGGTTGGGACGAGTGAGTGCATCTGTGTTTGCGCGTACACTTGTGGCACTATAATATCTCCTGCGCAGTTGATGGCTCTCAACAGTAGTCGGAAGTTGTCGCCGTGGTCGAAATCGGCTAGAAGAACATCATTAATTGGGATCCTTGAACAGCCATCCCACTCAGAACTGAATGGACATCCTCTTCAGGCAGAGTATATATCATTATTAAATTGCTGAGTATACTAGAGGAGTGGTAGGGTGACCATATTAGGTCAGCCTTATCCCTTACATAGTCGGGACATAACCAGGGACTATTTTGGTTACCCGTTGAAAGGTTTTTTGATATGGTTTTTCTAGTGTTTCTGAAAAACCTACTGCATATTGGTTACACTTTATTACGATAAGCAGCTACAATAGGTAACCTATTCAAAACCCTTTCATTTTGGTTACTTGTTTATAGAGTTTTCGATAGAATTTGCTTAATATTATGAAACAGTAACCGGGTCCGAATAGGTAACCTCTTCAACTATTGTAACAGGGTATCCTTTTCCGATACCAAGCACTGTAATTTGATTTCTCGCAGCTTTGCATTTGGTACAAAACTGAATGCGTTTGGTAGCACGTGTCGAGTCACCACAACGTCAACTAGACCCTAGTTGCTCTATAAACACGCGACTATAGTAGTCCCCACCCCACCGGTGTAAGTTTGACTAACGTTGAAACTGCGAGATTGGTTTATTTTAGTTATTTTCATAGCATCATGTCTTATGGTATTTTGCTATGGGGAAATGCAACTGATCTAGAAGTGATTTTTGTTTTGCAAAAGAGGGCCGTAAGAGCTATTTATAATTGGCTCTAAAGTCTCTTAGAGAAAAAATTTAAAAAATTAATATCTTAACCTTGGCCTCTCAATATATATTTCAAAACGTTTTGTATGCACACAAGAACATAAACCAGTTCACTAAAAAAAGTGATGTTCATAATGTGAATACCAGGAACAAGCACAAATTAATTATTCCAGTTACCCGACTTCACAGAGTCAGTAACTCTTTTATGGGGCAATGTATACGTTTTTACAACAAAATCCCAGAAAGTGCTAAAAGTCTTTCAATCAAAAAGTTAAAATTTTATATTAAACAAAGACTTCATAAAAAGGGTTATTATAATATTAAAGAATACATAGATGATGATAACCCTGGGAATGAGGTGATCGCCACCAAGACATTTCTACATCTTTATAATACTTCTGTTATTGTACATTATTTAAAAAATGACAAAAAAATCCCGCTGGGTTTCTTACTGGTTCTTCCCAGGACAGTGGCATTTTTTGCGAACTGCATGTGTAGTTTAAAAAAAGGAAAAAAAAGGACTTTCAATAAGTATTATGTAAATAATCTGTATTGAATAAAAATTTATTCTATTCTATTCTAAAATCGGTATCGGTATAGGTAACCGGAAGGTTACCCTGAAAAACCCTATCCAGAGAGAAACCTCGTCAACTGGTTACCTCAATGAAAGGGTTACCCTTTCCATTGGGCAACTTATTGAAAGGGTTACGCTTTCACTAGTGTTATGTAGAGGTTATACGAACAAAAGGTAACACTATCCTTTGGGTAACTAAAACAATGAGTAACACTTTCGAAAGAATTCACTCATAATCAGTCCCTGGACATAACATGTCCCCCCATATGATAAACTTCGGGCAATATTGTACCGAAGTTTATAAGTAAAACTTTAGTGTACTTTTTAATTTTACAATTTAATTTACAAATTTTTCCATATCCAAAACATTTTTCTATTGTGTTTGTCTATTATTATATCATACTAATATCTAGCATCTAGCTAATTTTTTAAAATCATCTTTTTACGTTGATATCAAAGTCGCTATCAGCGGTCATTCTGTAATATTTATGTATATTTGAGTGTATATATATATGTATGTATATATTTATATGTATGTATACATGTAAGTGTAATATGATTTTAAATATAATTATTATTGATAAGTTATATTTTAGTCCCATTAGTGTAATGTTTTTATTAGTAAGTATTTAAAATTATGAACTTGCATATTGTGAAGCACCTATAACAATTTCTCAATATGCCTTGGGTTGAGTGGGAGAGAATGCCAAAAGGCACAAGTCCGCCCTTTGTAGTCCTTTTTTTAAATAAGGTGAATAAAATGGAGAATAAATAAATTAGACAAATGTCTGAAGTTATCAATAAGCTCTAAGTAAAGTTCATTGGGTGTCATTATTGCTGGATGTAATTTGTCCTGACTGACTGACTGACTGAAGCACAAGTTCCTCATAAAGTCTAAACCCAATAGTGAATGGTTCGGTTGCGATAAGAAGGACAAAAATTAGTTCGGAATTCAGATACTACGTAAAATAACTTCAGCACGTGGGTAATGTTAAACGTACGAAACCTAACGGAACGTATTTTTAAAACCTCTCTAAGGCTTAATGGTTTTTTGACTAAAAAGGTGCAATGCGTACGAAGAAAATGTTTCAATGTAGACACGGCTTTAAACGGCCATTTTTGAAGGTGTGTCTTAATTTCACAGGTTTGTAAGTAAGATTATTTTCATTGGTTGATTAAGTTTTTAGCGCGAAAGCGGTTCACCTATCGCATAAAAATAAAGGCTCTCCTAGTACTACGTTAGTAGGAGGTTATATTTAAAGTGCCTTTTTTCCATTGCCCAGCACAGCACGATGACGGCATGGAGCGATGCATTTTTTCTACTAGGCCGGATACGGTGCCGAAGCAGTAGTGTGCAAACATTACTGTGTTTCAATTTGAAGGGCACTGTGAGCTAGCGTAATCAATGGGCATATGAGACTTAAGAACTGATGTCTCAGGGTGATGGGCACAGTGAGGTGTCACACAGAAATGTTCTGGGCGACACTGCATTTGTTATAGGCAGACGTTGCACTTACCAAATACCAATATAATATAATAACCATTAAAAAAAGGCAAACGTATTTTTTTTACAATGTACCACCGTTTCGTAATGGGGTTCCTCTGAGTTACTTTAGTCTCCTTGTCAGCTATTAACAGTAAGAAAATTGTATATACTTCAGCTAGTTCTGAAATAACCCTATGACTCTAAAATTAATAATAAAAGAAGATGGTATAGTTGATAAATGCTCAGTAAAATCCAAATTTGCGTAACATTTTCACTGGTGGTAGGATTCCTATGCAGGAATCCGTCTAGGTAGGTACCACCCCAGGGCCAGTTATTCTGCCGTGAAGCAGTAGTGTGCAAACATTACTGTGTTTCGGTTTGAAGGGCACTGAGAGCTAGCGTAATCACTGGGCATATGAGGCTGAAGAACTGATGTCTCAGAGCGACGGGCGCAGTGTGGTGTCACACAGTAATTTTCTGGGTGACACAGCATTTGTTATGGGCAGACGTTACACTTACCATCAGGTGAACGTTTTGTTCGTTCCGTCGCTTTGATGAAATAAAAAAAAAACATCATTTTAGCAGACAATCAGTTCATATATATAATATTGATGAATCACTTCACATTTATCCACAAAAATATTATCAATGTAAAATCTTAATGACCGAATGGCTGATAAAACTAAGGTATTATGACGTGGAGAGTCTGATTAAATTTTTAATCGAGTTGACTTTCTATGGTTTTGGCTTAGATTTTGAAATGCACACACTATATAGCACATTAAATGTCCTTGCGCAAACACACACACACACACACACACACACGCATACACAAAGAAACACACACACGCACTCACTTTTACAGATTTTTGTGTAGTAGTTAGAGCAAAATGTTTTTTTTTTTAATTCTGTCATCTTAATACGTATGTTATGGAAGAGCGGGGCCGCCTGGCACAAGTGGCTTTACCACTTAAAAGGATCTTATCAAATTGTAATTATGTAAAAATGGATTCAGAAAAAATAATTGTTTTTAAAGTTTATTTTCTTACGAGCGGAACCTGCGACTTCGTATGTGTGAACACCAGGATTTATGTAACTCCAGACGTAATTGAAAATAAGAAAGTAAAGAGTTAGAGGCTTCAGTTATTTTTGTTTAAGCGGTCAGGTTTTTTACAAAATTTTTCAATTTTTTGTAATATTTTGCTAAGTTAGCAAATACAAAACTTTCTAACTTCATTAATGTGTATGAAAAATAACGATACGCCTATGACTATGAAAAATTTATAGAGCTGACTTTGAAAATACTGCCCTGAAGTAGTTTTTATGAAAAAATTAAATTGTAATAATGTATTTGCTTGAATCGAGCCTATCAAATTATATCAAATACTAATCTTATCGAAACGGTATCGTGTGCGTGTGAATTCGTGACTTTAGTTTGGGTTGTAGTGTGACGGATCTTGCTCATTTGGATTTGTGAGAAAGTAGAGTTGAGCTGCAGTGTCGGTGAGTCAATAAACGAGACTTTGTTTTGACTTTACTTCAAACATCCTGTTATATAAAACTCTCTAAGCTATCCGGTGAAGATCTATCTCTACGTATTTATTACATACAGAATGTCAAATACCATAAAGCATATTTTACTTGACTTACTAAGTATTTATGCGCATTTCTTTACCATGTATCATATATAAAGGAGAGGAAAGAAATACGAACGAAAGGAGGGTTGAAATATTAAAGAATGAAAATTCACTGAACATGACTCAAAAAAAGCAGTGAGCTATGTAACCGCTTGGCATAAGTTTTGAATTTAATTAACTTGATATTTGGACGTACTGTATTTCCAGGGACGGAAAACAAGTATTATATTTTAAGAAAGTACTCTTATAATTAATATTTAAAAACAATGTTATTTTGCATAATATGCATATCAGAAAAATCATACGATTGTTTGTGGTCAGGCTATCGTTAATCTGCAAGCGCGTATATATTACGAGTCGTGTTACGATAAATCGTTTTGTGATAAAAGTAAAAGGATATGTCCATCAATGGACAATGAACAGGGTGAACTGGTGGTAGGATTCCTATGCTAGAATCCGTCTACGTAGATACCACCGCAGTGTCAGTTATTCTGTGAAGCAGTGGTGTGCAAACATTACTGTTTCGGTCTAAGGGAACATAGTTACTGGGGATATGGGACTTATGAACTGGCGTCTCAGTATCACACAGAAATGTTCTGGGTGAAACAGCGTTTGTTATGGTCAGACGTTGCACTTACCATCAGGTGAACCGATCCGCTAGTCTCGTCACTTTCTTCCATACAAAAGGGTGATCATAACTTACCTGCCTTGATAGACTCAATCAGGTTTATTTCCAACTGCTACAAAAACGGAACTGAGTCCTCAGTTGTAAATATAATTTAAACAAAGCTTATATTTACTTATATTTTGATAAACCACAGACATTTTGATACGATTACAAATAAAATATATTTCTAGTACAGTGTAATAGTTCGTCTTCATTGGTTCTTACGTGACTCAGTTTAAGCACTGCTAAGATAACAAACAACTTTACAATAAATTCCACCTTCTCTTTGAAATAAAAAAAAAGTTGCCCAACCCTCGCATCTCTCCTGTGTCATGGGACTTTACAGACAAATTACATTCGCAAACACCTACATCTGGAATAACTTCCTGTAAGCCATAAAACATACAAATATTTGTTTCGTATGGGAATTGAGCCCGCAACCCGTAGCGCATAAGCCAGTCGCTCAGCCACTGCGCTGACAATGACGAATCCGTGCTGTTGTAAGTGATGGTCGTATAACCATTGTCACATACAATGAGTCTCTGACTATTCAAGAGTCCAGAGAGACGTGATTTTTAACGAAACGAATTCGAAACCTTTGAGGGGCATTATGTCATCAACAGGTACCATTTTGGAGAGTAAGCACAGAAAGTTCTTTAACTGTTCCATTCCCATTTTTTCGAGCCACTAGATGCCACCGGTAGACTAGGTAGGTACCACCGCAGTGCCAGTTTTACTATGTTTGTGTTTCAGTCTGAAGCGACTGTTAGCTAGTGTAATTTTTTGGGCTTTTTTTTTAGTACTGATGGTCACTGTTAGCCCGAAGGCTTTCATTTATAGATGACTGGCGCAAGAGGCCCCGAGAGGGGACCTCGGCTTGGACTCTCATCCTGTTCGCGAGAGTAACTGACCCGAGGGTGCCCAAGGGAGCCGGCCTCGGCTCGGTCAATTACTTCAGTGGGGAGGGCAATATTACTACTACCATCAATATTATCAGGATTATTATTAACTAAGTATACCACCATATTGGAATGCGTTTCCGCTGGAGAAGAAATGGCGCTACAAACTCAAGCACTATTGCTAGGGGAGAACCGGCCTGAGATGCGGCGGTATCGCGAATAACTTTGTCTGATACGCCCTTGCCGACGGCGGGGACGGTAATTATGGTTATTGTGTTGTGTGTGTGTGTCCTGCTGAGTGGAGCGCTTGGACCCTAGTGGTCGCGTCGTCAGGGTTTTCGAGGACGTGTCTCGGTCTCCTCTTTCCGCGAGTCGAGTTTTTGTGTAACCGTCGGGGGTTGTATGTGGCGGCACTTACAACCAGTGGTTTGGGGTGCGGGGCGGCAGAGTCCAACTTTAGATATTGGGCTATGGTAGGAAGCCCTAAATCGACGTGAAGATTAGTATTACGCATGAACCAGAGCGCTCCCGTGGCTTAGCGCATGAATCGATTTTGTAGTACCTTAAGTTGGTGAATTTGACGCGGGGGGCATGCGCAAATACGGGGCTTGCGTATGTCATAATTGGCCGAATACAGGCTTTGTATAATATAATTTTATTACGTAGGGACATTTTACTATTTTTATTTAATATTAGGTGTAGTCGGCCGAGGACGAACGCCGCTCGGTTCCTTACTCGGTTAATATGTGGACTGAAGCAGAGTCTTGAGTCTAATAGAACGCCTAAGTATTTAACTGTCTTTTCCCAGGGAATTGGACGATCAAATAACACTTTAACACGCCGCGAGAAGTACATGGCCGCACTTTTGGTGGGATTGACCACGATCCTCCATTTCCGAAACCACTTCCCGAGGGTTCTGGTTGCGGATTGGAGGCGTTTAGAGATAGTGTCTGGATTACGTCACTCGACGCGGTAGCGTAAGGTTCGACTGCGTAAGAAATCTGGTATAATGAGAACGAGGCGATCTGGCACACCGAGGCGATCTGGCACACCGAGTCCATATAACATGTATATGAGCCCATTGTACCAGACCTTGCCGAACGCTTTCGCTACTCCGAAGAAGTGTGCTCCGGTATGAAGCCCGCGTATGAAGCGGGATTGAATTTTCTCCGGTATTCGGTGCACCTGCTCGGTGCATGAGTGTTTGGCTCGAAATCTAAACTGCTCGTGGATGGGGATCCGTCGAGACTGCATGAAGTCTCTGAAGCGAGCGAGAACTAGGCGTTCGTATATCTTGCCTAGAACCTTGAGGAGGCTGATAGGTCGATATGCGGTGGGATCGAACGGGTGTTTAGAGGATATTAGTATCCCTATGTCCTCTGCTTCTTTCCAGGTGTTCGGAAAGATGGCGTTGGCCAGAGCTGAGTTGTAAATTAGCACTAATAGGTGAATGATGGTAGTAGGCAGGAGCTTAACTACTTTATTAGTGATACCCTCGCGACCAGGACTTTTTCTCGGACGGAGGTTTTTAATTATTGACTCTACTTCGCTGCTGTTAACCGGTGATGCGGAATCGCGAAGCGGTTGAGAAACCCTCCGATCGACCTCGCTGTCGACTCTCGCGACGTAGGCGGTGTCGACCGGTATGGAGCTTGCGAAGCATTGAGTTTCAAGACTGACAGCTAAACATTCTTTCTTTTCTTCGTCTAGGAAGGCAGGCGGTTTGTTGGGACGTAATAAAGGAGGCATTGAACGGGAGGTGACTCCTTTGAGTGATTTTGGAAGTCGCCAGAAGGCGAGGTGAGACGGTTCGATGTTGTGAGACTGTTATCCCACCGACCGTTCCTGAGCACCTGTATGCGTGTTCGAACCTCACGCTGCAGGGTGCGTAAAGTTGTTCTATTATTGACGGTAGGATATAAATCGAGAGAGCGAGTGGCTGCGTTCTTGCGCCTCATTAGGTCTCTCATGTCGTTAGGCAGGACCTGGAAGAACCTGTCTTGAGGAGTCCTCGGCGATAGTTTGGATGTGCCTACTGAGAGCATGAACGGCAAGGTTAGTGTCACAGACTGAAATGATAGTGGATGGAATCGCATCAAGGGGCGGAGAAGTGGTCTGCTTTAGGTTTTCGGCTAGCTTTTGCCAGTCGACTACTGTTTTTGTGGGAGGTGAGACTTGGAAGGAAGGTCCTAGCCGAAGTAGTACGGGGCGGTGGTCAGATGCTAGTTCGTGGATCACCTGTGTATCGCTGATGGCGAGATTAATGTTTATAAGTATGGCAATTTTTGGACATTTAAATTATTGGGCATATGAAACTCAACTGATGTATCTGGGTGATGATCGTGGTGTGGCGCCAAATAGAAGCGATATACAGGTGACACAGCATTTGTTATGACCAAACGTTGCACTTATGATCGGGTGAACGTTTAGTTCATTTAATCTTTTCTTTTATATAAAATAAGTAAAAAATGATGCACGGATAAATCTCACCCGTATGTATATGACCACCTGATTCGTACAAATAAATGATGATGATGATGTTCTCCTAGCCGATTTAGACCACAGCGACAACTGCCAACTACTGTCGCCAGCCATCAACTGCGCAGGAGATATTATAGTGCCACAAGTGTACGCGCAAACACAGAGGCACTCACTCGTCCCAACCTACCCGCGTCCGATGTAACGCTGATGCGATAAGATCGGAGGTATGCAGTGTCAGAAACACGGGGACAATCACAACCCAACCAGACCCGAAAACCAACAATTTGTGTTTAGCACAAATGTTGGCTCCGGCAGGGATTCGAACCCATGACCCGCGGCTTAGAAGTCAGGTGTGTCATCTGTGGCACAAAGCCACGCGATCGTCAAGCCGCCACCACACTTAAAGGGTATATAAATGATAGCACCGAGTTGATAATACTTAACAACATTATCTGAAATATTTCATGGTATGAAATTTGATATATTTTTTTTTCGATTTTTATCTAAAAGTGTAATTGTAAGTCCTTATATAGATTACAACGCAGATTGCGGAGTAATGATAATTCTTTTTTAATAAACCTGGCGCAAAATTATTGCGATAAGCGTGTTGGTTGGGAAGTTGCGTAATGGAACTGGCGTGTCGCGTATTGATTTAAGTAATGGTGCAATTTTTTTAATTTGATAAAGTGCTGAAACGCGCAAAACGTTCACCTAAAAGGTAAGTTCCACGTCTGCCCATAGCAAATTCTGTGTCACCCAGAACATTTCTGAGTGACACCACACTGCGCCCATCACCCTGAGACGTCGGTTCTTAAGTCTCATATGCCCAGTGATTACACTACCTCACAGTGCCCTTCATACCGAAACACAGTAATGTTTGCACAGTACTGCTACACGGCAGAATAACAGATCCTGGGGTGGTGCCTACATAGACAGATTCCTGCACAGAAATCCTACTACTACCAGTAGTCATTTGTTATGGACACTGCATTTGTTTTAGACGTAGTAAGAGACGATTGGGGGTATCAATGAGCTAGCATATACCAGGAGTGAGTTCCAGGGATACTTGAAGACACCCCCCCGCTACTGCTTTCTCCTTCTGCTCATTACGAGATCGTTGTATCTTGCACCTTATATTTCCTTTCCCAACTCCTCTTTTTTTTTATTTCATCTGAGTGACGGAACGAGCAAAACGATCACCTGATGGTAAGTGTAACTTTCACCCATAACAAATGGTGTGTCACCCAATAAATTACTGTGTGACACCACACTGCGCCCGTCACCCTGAGACATCAGTTATTAAGTCTCATATGCCCAGTGATTACGCTAGCTCACAGTGCCCTTCAGACCGAAACACAGTAATGTTTGCACACTACTGCTTCACGGCAGAATAACTGGCCCTGGGGTGGTACCTACCTAGACAGATCCCTGCACAGGAATCCTACCCCAAGTCCATTTCCTATCTAATACTTTTCCGTTCCCCTCCGCCAAGCCATCGATTCCCCTGCCGATGGCTAGCCACTCGAGGAAACGCAATGGGGAGCAAGAATTTCAACTCTTACCAAAATAAGAGACAAGACGAGGTGGCCTCGCGGGAATTAAGAAAGGTCTAGGCGAAGACCCTTATATGGGAAAAAGGCAACATTTTATGTATGTTTTTTTTATTTTGAGATAGCTTGCTATATAAGCAGACTAATCTTGAACAAACCACTAATGTTTGAATTTTATTAATAGTCTTTTATTAAGGCTTACAGCTTACCCTTGAATTCCTTTAAACGATTCTTTAATATCGTAAGTTATATGTATGTTTTTTTTTAAATTTCCAGTGGCGGCAGAATGAAAGAGGCACCTATTGTGAGCGTGGAGCAGGGCGCCCTGCAGGGCCGCCTTGTCAGCAGTCCCACCGGGAAGGCTTTCTACAGCTTCCAGGGTATACCCTACGCCAAACCACCGCTTGGTTCGCTCCGGTTTAAAGTACGTGTAACATTAATAAATATCTTTTTAAGTCCAATAGTGTAGTCATGGCGACTGCGTGGCCTAGTGGTCAAAATACCCGCCATGCGTCCGGGGGTCGAGTCACAGCTTGAACCAACAGTTGTGCAAAAACACAAATTGTTGGTTTTCGAATCAGGTTGCGATTGTCCCCGTGTCTGCGATTCTGCATCCAAGTATCTCTAATCTTATCGCACGCCTGCATTTTTTCTTTGTTAGAATTTCTAAATCCCATTCCTTAAGTAGTAGCTTTTGAATAGACAGATGAATCTGTTGCAAAACATCATTCATAATTTTTTTTAACTTTCAGACAACGTCATATTAGATGCTTAAATTTGCGTTTGTTAGATTTATTACGTTTGTATTATATAAAAAAGTATTACGTAGCGCTCAGTGCGCTTGATCGTTTATTATAGCACAGCAACAGCCTAGAAATGTCACAATGTCATGGTATCGAGATGTTTGTGGAGATTATTCGCTATCTTCGTTTGTACGAACGTCCGATGAAGTTATTTTTTTAACGTTAGTATTTGTCGGCACTTGTAAAAATTTATAAAAACTAGCTGACACGCCCAGGCTTCGCACCGAAGTAAAGTATAGAGAAAAACAGCGCCAGTCCGTTTACCCACTCACTTAAGTAAAAGCTTATGAAATCCTATCTAAGTGGGTGTCTGGAAAGGAACATGTATGCCAAATTTCAAGTCAATAGGTCTTGTAGTTTTAGATATATCGTGATGACTCAGTGGTAAATCGCTTATATGAAATGAAATAAATGAAACTGTAACGAAGTAATTTATGCTAAGCATGTATGCATGTCACCCACGGTGTGGGAGTCAGGGCTTACCACTTAGCCATGATGATACTTCATCATCATTATTTCAGCCCGTTACAAAATAATCGTGGGTGGGTTGGGACAAACAAGTGCCTCAGTTGGCGCCTACACTTTCGGCACTATAATATCTCCTGCGCAGTTGATAGCTTCCGACAGTTGACGCCGTGGTCGATAATTGATCAAGAGGACATTATCATCAGTAATTAATTGATTCTCTGGTATTGAGAATTACACAAAACTGTAGCGTTTTGGTGCTACTTTGCGTTCTGCTATTCATAAACAATGTTGGATTACAAGTAGTATTAAAATAAATAACTATATTTTCATTACAGGCTCCACAGCCTCCTGAGCTCTAGCAAATGCTCTCGGTTGTTTAACTAACGATGTGGACGAGATCCTTGAGTTCCTCTCCACAGCACCCATCAAAGACATAGTGGAAACGACACTAAAGATGAACTCCATAGAAAACTTTATCCAAAAAGGAACAAATCTGTTTTCAGCAGTCATAGAAAAAGAGTTTCCAGGAGTAGAAGCAGCATTAACCGAATCATTCATAGATGTTCTCACATCAGGTCGTGTAGCCGAAGTACCAGTTATGATCGGCTCAACAACTCTGGAATTCGTATACGGAAGGGCAACTGACGACTTACAATCGTTCATACCGTCCGTTTTGAACTTGGAAAAGAACAGCAGCGAATCATTGGCTGTCGTTGAGAAAATTAAGAAATTGTATTTCAAAGGCAACCACACAGGCGATGAGAGCCTCGTGGAAAGATACCAGCTGTTATCAGATCTGCTGATGAATATAGACACACACAGATACGTTCAGTATTTAGTCAAAGCGACCAATCAACCGATATATTACTTCAAGTTTGATTATGTGGGGGAGCTAAACTTGTCCAAGAGAATTGGCGGAAGGCCTGACTTGAAACGCGCGGGTCACAATGATGAACTTGGTTATCTCTTCAAGAACGATTTCCTGACGGACGTAGAGCCGACTGCACAGGACTCGAAGACGATGGAGAGGATGCTGAGGCTCTGGACTAACTTTGCTAAAGTTGGGTAAGTTTGTATACATGTTATCTTTTTTTAAACTGGCCATAGCCCCACACTAGGATTTCCTCCAGTATCGTGAGTTTACAGCCTGAGCAGAAAACAAACAATTTGTTTTCTGAGAAAATTTCCTATTCAGGAATCCGTCTAGGGATACCTAATCCCAGGGCCAGTTATTCTACCGGGAAGCAATCGTGTGCAAACATTGCTGTGTTTCGGTTTGAAGGGCACTGCGAGCTAGTGTAATCACTGGGCATATAAGACTTAAAAACTTATGTCTCAGGGTGACAGGCGCAGTGCGGTGCTACACAGAAGTATTCTGAGTAACACGCATCCGTTATGGGCAGACGTTGCATTTACCATCAGCTGAACGTTTTGCTCGTCTCGTCACTTTATCCAATAAAAGAAACCCTGCCTGGGGATCTAAGCCAATTTTTTTGGAAGGTCTTTGGAGCTGGGAAGATTCCGCCGCGCTGCTCCAATGCGGGTTGGCGGACTCACATGTCCTCGAAATATTTCTATTCCTCGGATATGCAGGTTACTCGCGCATTATGACATTAAACGCGAGCCCGGCCCCAACAACTACTTAAGTCAACTATTTACACAATGGTGTGTATTTCAAACAAATACAATAACTAGCTACAAATTCATAAAAGCAGTTAAATATTGGCGAATCGCGTGAACTGAAGCTTGGCGAATTGTCGCCACGTAAAATATTTTTTATAAAACTATTTCAAAATATCTACACAGATTTTTGAGGAAATTATAGTTAACAAAGTTTAAAATTTCATTAACTGAAATAATAAATTTTACAGAAATCCAACGCCCGACGAGGACCATTACTTGCCGGTGACATGGCTGCCTGTAACAAAGGACAACCTCTATTACATGAAACTGGGTAACGAACTGTCCCTCGAAACTAACCCAGATAAGGAGAAGATGGAATTCTGGGACGAACTCTACAGCAAGTACTTCAAAATCTGGGAGCAACCGCAGGTCAACACCGTGGAAGTCTCCACAAAGGTTTAAGTTGTCGATTACGTTAAACACGAGACCACCGTGGAAACCTTAGTCCAAATCATTGAACAACCTAAAGAAGAAGTCCAAACTGTTTCTGCACCAGAACCAACACCTCAGGCTGCATCAGAACCTGAACCACAGCCGGTTCCAGAACCACAGCCTGTACCAGAACCACAAACAGTCCCAGAACCGGTACCGAAATCTCCAGTGGTGCAGCAAGCTTCCCAAAATGGTGTGAAAGAGTCCGAAGTCAACGGCAACTCGGATTTAAAGAAACCCAGAACATCTAATGAAATAAAAATGGTTCAACAAAGCAATGGTTTTCCCAAAGATGTCATCAGAGCCAATGACCCGCCCGAAGATGATCTACCCAAAAACATAGGCGTCAATAAATTTGTCAACTTCTTCGAATCGCTCGGCGCCAAGAAGTGATTATAATTAATCTGTGCTGGTCATAGACAACGCATATTTTTGTTTAGTTTTACAGTATTTAAAAACATTCCTTTATTGGTTAAGCTATGTTGTAAATTTCAGTAAAATCTTTTCACCGTTGTAAATGATTGTCGTACAAATGTTGCTTCATTTAATTTCATCACAAGGCCATAATATATGTAAAGACAAAGTAAAAAATTAAAAAATATATATAAGATATTGAAAATGTTAATCAGATCATATGACAAAATTATTTATTTCGTTACTGGTAAAAAATTAAAAAAAAATCTAGTGATGCCTAGTGCCTTATTATTTTATTGCAGTCATAAATATTGTAAGCTTTTTATGAAAAAAAAATATTTTATTTTACTTTTAAATGCAGTTTTGCCTTTTTCTATAACAAAAACAATAGTACCTCTTTAAAATTATTTTATTTTACTTTGTGCTCAGTTCTTAAACAACGAAACTGCCAGTCATTTTTATTTGGTTTAAATACCGCGACGTATTTGCTAATATCTTTTTTATTCTAGTTGTCATATAACATTGGTATGTTATTTGTAAGTGTAGATACCCTGTGCCAATAATGAACCTAGTTGTAATTAATAATTTCATTCTAATTACTGCGTAGTGAATAATGAGAATGTGTATTTTTATATAATTATAATGATTCGAAATAAATCATGTAAAGTACTGCACAGCTTGTATTTTATTTTATTGCCTTTAAACTTAGTTTTAAAATTTTAACTCATTAATGTAAAAGCTGTGAATGGTCACGATCCGCGACTGTTTTTGCTTTCCGCCAAAATAGACTACAGAATTGTATGGAATAACGAAAAAGTAAATCAAAATGTCCGTCAGACTTCTGTTATTCCATATCGCTGTCGATTTTCTTGAACAATATTTCTTCCTCATAAGCCGCCACCATACAAAGAAATTTAGATTAAAATAAAAATAAATAAACATGAATTAACAATAATATTACTCACAGTAAAATAACTGCTGAGTATATAAACAATTAATTATTAATAGATAAATATTACTTAAGAATAGCCGAAACGTTGCACCCTTATTGAGACATGAGATTGAGGAGACAACATGATTATGTGTGCTTCCGACTCTTTTACTTATGTTTACAAATAAAATACATTACATACAATAAAAATTCTATGTATAATAATTAATTGTAGCTGTCAAAATACCCCCTAAAATACTGATCTAGTAAATAACTTATTTATATGTCATTATGTATAAAAAAAATCAAACGTGCCCATTAAAGTAGCTGCATTGCCATGTTGTATGGCCAGTGACAAGTGTTAAACCAAAAAAGATGCAGAGCGGGCGTCATAATCTGTCTTAAGCGCCTACCAAGCTTCCCGACAAAACTTAAAGCCTTTACTCCTCAAACGCCCGCCTCCTTTTGCTTTTCTACTGCAAAAAGCAGGAAGTGATACGTTGACGATAAATTAGCATGATCAACATGCTTTGCTCTTGCGGCTGTTTCGGCAGCAGCTCCACCAACGCGAATTGTGTCTTTGAGACACTGTATTAAACATTGTCCCCTTTCGAAAGACTATAAGGGCGCTTTCCGTCAATACGACCTAGGCCCGGAGGCTCCAAGATACTATGAATATTAGCCGATACAAGAGGCAACGCATCTGCTATTCCTCTGGTATTGTAGATGTTCATGGGCGGCGGTGATCACTTACCATCAGGTAAGCCGCTTGCTCGTTTGCCTCCTCTAACATAAAAAAAACGATGAATTACGTCATTCAGTGCACTATGGCGAGACAATCTCCCTGCACATCTTATACAGCTGAGAGCATGATTCCCGTTTGCTTCTATTGAAATGATTGAATAAGGGAGTCTGATTACCTATTATTATAATATTTGAAAATATGATTTTGCATGCGTTCATTTGATTGCAGCGGTAAATTTTCACTTGGTAGAATGGATTAGATTAAAATAGCAATTTTTTGAATGATAATCTGAGATAAAATTTTCACAAAATTAATATTCATCTGTCTGGCACATGATACCCGACGCTTTTTTTTTAACTTTAACAAATAACTACACTTTGTATAACTCGCACAACTTTTATATAATATAAATTAATTGACGACCGCGTGGCCTCGTGGTCAGAGTACCTGACTTCTAAGCCGCGGGTCCTGGGTTCGGTTCCCAGCCGGAGCCAAAATTTGTGCTAAAACATAAATTGTTGGTTTTCGGGTCTGGTTGTGTTGTGTTTATGACACTGCATCCTAGCCTACCTCCGATCTCATCGCATCAGCGTTACATCGGGCGCGTGTAGGTTGGGACGAGTGAGTGCATCTGTGTTTGCGCGTACACTTGTGGCACTATAATATCTCCTGCGGAGTTGATGGCTCTCAACAGTAGTCGGAAGTTGTCGCCGTGGTCGAAATCGGCTAGAAGAACATCACTAATTGGGATCCTTGAACTGCCATCCGACTCAGAACTTAATGGGCATCCTCTTCAGGCAGAGTATATATCATTATTAAATTGCTGAGTATACTAGAGGAGTGGTAGGGTGACCATATTAGGACAGCCTTATCCCTTACATAGTCGGGACATAACCAGGGACTATTTTGGTTACCCGTTGAAAGGTTTTTTGATATGGTTTTTTTTAGAGTTTCTGAAAAACCTACTGCGTATTGGATACACTTAATTACGGTAAGCAGCTACAATAGATAACCTATTCAAAACCCTTTCATTTTGGTTACCTGTTTATACGAGTAGAGTTTTCGATAGAATTTGCTTAATAGTATGAAACGGTAACCGGGTCCGAATAGGTAACCTCTTCAACTATTGTAACAGGGTAACCTTTTCCGATACCAAGCACTGTAATTTGATTTCTCGCAGCATTGCATTTGGTGCAAAACTGAATGCGTTTGGTAGCACGTGTCGAGTCACCATAGCGTCAACTAGACCCTAGTTGCTCTATAACCACGCGACTATAGTAGTCCCCCACCCCAACGGTGTAAGTTTGACTAACGTTGAAACTGCTAGATTGGTTTATTTTAGTTATTTTCATAGCATATAATCTTATGGTATTTTGCTATGGGGAAATGCAACTGATCTAGAAGTGATTTTTGTTTTGCAAAAGAGGGCTTTTAAAGCTATTTATAATCTTGGCTCTAAAGTGTCTCTTAGAGATAAATTTAAGAAAGTATGTCGGATTGCAAAGTTCTGATTGAAGGAAAAAGAGTGGAACAAGTGAAAGAGTTTGTGTACCTGGGTTCTAAATTTACGAGAGACGGAAAGTATGACTGTGATATTGAGAGAAGAGTATTGGCAGGAAATCAAGTGAATGGGGCTCTGCATAACTTTATGTGTAGCCAGAACGTATCTAAAAAGGCACGTCTGGCTGTACATAGGGGAGTTCTGGTCCCCACACTTATGTACGGTAGTGATAGCTGGGACTGGCATAAGAAGCACGAAAGTAAGATTAACGCTGTGGAAATGAGAAGTTTGAGAAGTATAGCTGGAGTAACTCTGATTGACAAAGTGAGAAACAGCGTGATAAGGGAACGTTGCGGTGTGGTTGAAGATGTAGTGAAAAAGATAGAGAAAGGCATGCTTAGATGGTTTGGACACGTAGAGAGGATGAATAAAAGGAGATCGACGAAACAGATTTATGCGGCAAGTGTGAATGGAAAAGCCGGTAAGGGTCGACCTAGGCGTACGTATCACAATCAGATCGGTGAATTTTTGAGGAAAGGTCACGTTAAAAGTAGGTACCCGCAACCGACGAGCTTGTGTGAAAACACTAATGAAAGTAGAAGAAGCTAAGGATGTGTGTCAGGATCGTAGCAAATGGAAAGATGTGGTCTCTGCCTACCCCCATGGGAAAGAGGCGTGACTGTATGTATGTAATATCTTAACCTTGGCCTCTCAATATATTTGAAAACGTTTTGTATGTACACAAGAACATAAACTATTTCACTAAAAAAAGTGATGTTCATAATGTGAATACCAGGAACAAGCACAAATTAATTATTCCAGTTACCCGACTTTACAGAGACAGTAACTCTTTTATGGGGCAATGTATACGTTTTTACAACAAAATCCCAGAAAGTGCTAAGTCTTTCAATCAAAAAGTTAAAATTTTATTAAAATGGACGCGCACTACTACGCCCCTATAGAATATGTCGCGGCTTTACGACACGACGCCTGACCTAATAATTCCCTCAGTCGGGATCTTACTCTACGCACGGACTGAATTCTTACGGAAAGGTACGACGTTCTGTTACCAACCCAATGACATTCACCGTGCGCAGATAACCTTCACTATCGGCGTCGCGACGCTAATAAGCCCGTCAACAAGCGGGACGGACGGTGGACGTATCACAGTCGATACGCGGTGCACCTAACGCACACCACGTATGACTCTAACGTCCGTCCTCCTGGGAATGTGGAAGGTGCCCTATATACGTTCTGTTTGTAAGACAGAAGTAAGACGCTGTTATTATTAGGAACACCACATTCCCTTCAAATAATTGTACGAGTACCCATAGGACGCTGGCGGGAATTATAAGGCCGATACCGCGTTCCAAAGACGTTTATTCTGATCAATGATCGACGTTTCACAATGCTAGTATTCACTAAACAATACTATTCACTATACAATACTATTCACTTTTTTCTTGCTGTTGTTGCTTCTTGTAGACTGATGAACCGCCGATGGTTTGGCTTTTTTTTTTTTTTTTTGTATGTGTTAACGTTGTCAGCCCGGCGGCTTTTACAACTTCGTCGGAAGAGACTCGCGAGCAGAAGGCCCGCAAGTATGGGTACAACGTCGCTGCTGGCGTTGACTCGGCGCTCTGCGTCTCGACGTCGCTCTGCTGCTCCGCTGTACTCCGACCCCTGTAGACGAATGGAATCCGACTAACATGGGGGGGGGGGCTCGATGCAATCCAAGGGCCCCTCTGAAGGAGGTCGATGCCTCGGCTTGGACTGCTATCGAAAGAGAAAAATTTTTTATAATGATACATTACGTACTCGCTAAGTATTATAAAACAATAAGTATTATTTTACAACACCGCGACCTGGCAATATAAAATTATAAAAATGTGTGTCGATATTAAAATCGACCTTGCACAGGGATGAACCTTGTGTAGGCCGTGTACCTATGTGAACGCGCCCGCCGGCGAGCGCGCTGTGTCCGCTGAGTTAGCGGGTGTGGGTCGGTGCGAGTGTACGCAATAGGCGGGGGCGTGTCCTGAGGGGACGGCGCGCCCACGTCGTAAAGTTTATTAGTTGTTGTGATTTCATCACAATCGTCAATTAGTATATTTTTGGACGTCTTTGTCTAAAAGAGGCATCCCTCGCGGGGATGTAATTATCTATTGCTGCCACTAACGGGTTAGGGTGATCTTTTATTCGGTCGAAATGTCTTATCGACATTTCTTTGAAGTAAGCTGCTATGGTAGGGAGCTCAAGATCGCGGTGTAAATCTACATTCCGCATATAGTAAGGTGCGTCTGTGATACGACGCAGGAAGCGATTCTGAATCACTTGAAGTTTATTTATATGACTTTTGCGAGTGTGCGCAAAGGTGACTCCTGCGTAAGTCATTATGGGACGTATGCAGGATTTATATAGAAGCAGCTTATGTCTGAGGGACATTTTACCCCCGCTTTATCTCTTTATCTCTTACAGCTTTGATGTGTTTGGCGAAAGACAATCTATTGTCTAAAATTACACCTAAGTATTTGACATGAGACACCCAAGGGACGGGAGTATCGAATAATTTAATTTGTCTGCGATTAAGTCGCATAAGATTTTTTTGGTAGAGTAGTCTACTAAAAAGTACGGCTTGGCTTTTGTCGGGATTGACTTCGATTCTCCATTTCCGGAACCAATCACCTAGCGTGTTGGCTGCAGTTTGGAGTCGAATGCATATTCTCGATATATTGACATCGGATGCAAAAAGCGTGGTGTCGTCGGCGAATAGTGCCAGTTCGACTTTTTGATGTTTTGGTATATCGCTGGTGTACAGCGAGTATAGGATTGGAGAGAGAACGGATCCTTGAGGGACTCCGGCTCTCAGGGGTCTGCTGCTCGAGAGCGCCCCCTCGACTCTGTAGCGGAAGGAGCGATTCGACAAGTAGGCCTGTATGATGTGCACAAGCCTATCTGGCACCCCTAGGGAATACAGCTTATATAATAAGCCGGTGTGCCAGACTTTGTCAAAGGCCTTCGCCACGTCGAAGAAGAGGGCTCCCACGCAGTTTTTTAGGACCTGCGGCGAGGCGCTCGAGTATGTGCTCCGTGAGGCGGTGCACTTGGAGGATGCACGAGTGTTTAGCTCGAAAGCCAAACTGCTCGTTCGGAATGAGATTAAGGGATTGAACGCTGTCCTTTAGCCTACTTTGGATCAGTCGTTCATAGATTTTCCCCAGACTGCTGAGGAGACTTATGGGCCTGTAGCTCGAGGCCTGGTTGCGCGGTTTATTTAGTTTCGGAATACCGATAACTATTGCCTCTTTCCAGGCATCCGGGAAGGTGCAGCTGGCAAGTAGGGCATTGAAATAGCCACTAACAATTGAATTAGTGGCAAGGGGAGGGACTTGATCACCCTAATAGAGACTCCGTCGGCGCCGGGCGCCTTACGAGTTTTGAGGTTTTTGACTATCGTCCTTAACCTCATCAACTGTGGCGGGTGGCAGCGGGTCACCCGCTGGTGGCAGTGGCAATTTACGGGCCACTTCCTCTTCCACCTTCTGAAGGTGGAGGGGGGTCGGTTGGCTGGGAGCTGAGAGAGCATTGAAGCTCTAGGCTGTCTGCCAAGCAATCTGCCTTTTCGGTATCCTCAAAGGCTAGGCTGCCATCGGAGCGTATCAGAGGAGGCATCGTTGCGACCGTTTCTGACTTCATACGTCTCGCCAGAGCCCAGAATGCGGTGTGGGTGATGGTTTGGCCGCCAGAGCGCCGACTTTTATAGCCGGCGGCGACCGTTGTCCTGCTCCCACATCTCGCTGTCCCTCTCCTTCGCTAACATTTATATTAAACAAAGACTTCATAAAAAGGGTTAGTATAATATTAAAGAATACATAGATGATGATAACCCTGGGAATGAGGTGATCGCCACCAAGACATTTCTACATCTTTATAATACTGCCGTTATTGTACATTATTTTTAAAAATGACTAAAAAAAATAGCCCGCTGGGTTTCTTACTGGTTCTTCCAAGGACAGAGGCATTTTTTTGCGAACCAGTGTAGTTTAAAAAAAGGAAAAAAAAAAAGGACTTTTCAATAAGTATTACGTAAATAATCTGTATTGAATAAAAATTTATTCTATTCTATTCTAAAATCGGTATCGGTAAAGGTAACCGGAAGGTTACCCTGAAAAACCCTATCCAGAGAGAAACCTCTTCAACTGGTTACCTCAATGAAAGGGTTACCCTTTCCATTGGGCAACTTATTGAAAGGGTTACGCTTTCACTAGTGTTATGTAGAGGTTATACGAACAAAAGGTAACACTATCCTTTGGGTAACTAAAACAATGAGTAACACTTTCGAAAGAATTCACTCATAATCAGTCCCTGGACATAACATGTCCCCCCATATGAATAAACTTCGGGCAATATTGTACCGAAGTTTATAAGTAAAACTTTAGTGTACTTTTAATTTTACAATTTAATTTACAAATTTTTCCATATCCAAAACATTTTTCTATTGTGTTTGTCTATTATTATATCATACTAATATCTAGTATCTAGCTAATTTTTAAAATCATCTTTTTAAATTGATATTAAAGTCGCTATCAGCGGTCATTCTGTAATATTTATGTATATTTGAGTGTATATATCTATGTATTGTATACATGTAAGTGTAATATGATTTTAAATATAATTATTATTGATAAGTTATATTTTAGTCCCATTAGTGTAATGTTTTTTATTAGTAAGTATTTAAAATTATGAACTTGCATATTGTGAAGCACCTATAACAATTTCTCAATATGCCTTGGGTTGAGTGGGAGAGAATGCCAAAAGGCACAAGTCCGCCCTTTGTAGTCCTTTTTTTAAAATAAGGTGAATAAAATGGAGAATAAATAAATTAGACAAATGTCTGAAGTTATCAATAAGCTCTAAGTAAAGTTCATTGGGTGTCATTATTGCTGGATGTAATTTGTCCTGACTGACTGACTGACTGAAGCACAAGTTCCTCATAAAGTCTAAAACCCAATAGTGAATGGTTCGGTTGCGATAAGAAGGACAAAAATTAGTTCGGAATTCAGATACTACGTAAAATAACTTCAGCACGGTGGGTAATGTTAAACGTACGAAACCTAACGGAACGTATTTTTAAAACCTCTCTAAGGCTTAATGGTTTTTTGACTAAAAAGGTGCAATGCGTACGAAGAAAATGTTTCAATGTAGACACGGCTTTAAACGGCCATTTTTGAAGGTGTGTCTTAATTTCACAGGTTTGTAAGTAAGATTATTTTCATTGGTTGATTAAGTTTTTAGCGCGAAAGCGGTTCACCTATCGCATAAAAATAAAGGCTCTCCTAGTACTACGTAGTAGGAGGTGTATATTTAAAGTGCCTTTTTTCCATTGCCCAGCACAGCACGATGACGGCATGGAGCGATGCATTTTCTACTAGGCCGGATACGGTGCCGAAGCAGTAGTGTGCAAACATTACTGTGTTTCAATTTGAAGGGCACTGTGAGCTAGCGTAATCAATGGGCATATGAGACTTAAGAACTGATGTCTCAGGGTGATGGGCACAGTGAGGTGTCACACAGAAATGATCTGGGCGACACTGCATTTGTTATAGGCAGACGTTGCACTTACCAAATACCAATATAATATAATAACCATCAAAAAAAGGCAAACGTATTTTTTTTACAATCTACCACCGTTTCGTAATGAGGTTCCTCTGAGTTACTTTAGTCTCCTTGTCAGCTATTAACAGTACGAAAATTGTATATATTTCAGCTAGTTCTGAAATAACCCTATGACTCTAAAATTAATAATAAAAGAAGAGGTATAGTTGATAAATGCTCAGTAAAATCCAAATTTGCGTAACATTTTCACTGGTGGTAGGATTCCTATGCAGGAATCCGTCTAGGTAGGTACCACCCCAGGGCCAGTTATTCTGCCGTGAAGCAGTAGTGTGCAAACATTACTGTGTTTCGGTTTGAAGGGCACTGAGAGCTAGCGTAATCACTGGGCATATGAGGCTGAAGAACTGATGTCTCAGAGCGACGGGCGCAGTGTGGTGTCACACAGTAATTTTCTGGGTGACACAGCATTTGTTATGGGCAGACGTTACACTTACCATCAGGTGAACGTTTTGTTCGTTCCGTCGCTTTGATGAAATAAAAAAAAAAACATCATTTTAGCAGACAATCAGTTTATATATATAATATTGATGAATCACTTCACATTTATCCACAAAAATATTATCAATGTAAAATCTTAATGACCGAATGGCTGATAAAACTAAGGTATTATGACGTGGAGAGTCTGATTAAATTTTTAATCGAGTTGACTTTCTATGGTTTTGGCTTAGATTTTGAAATGCACACACTATATAGCACATTAAATGTCCTTGCGCAAACAAACACACACACACACACACACGCATACACAAAGAAACACACACACGCACTCACTTTTACAGATTTTTGTGTAGTAGTTAGAGCAAAATGTTTTTTTTTTTTCTGTCATCTTAATACGTATGTTATGGAAGAGCGGGGCCGCCTGGCACAAGTGGCTTTACCACTTAAAAGGACTTATCAAATTGTAATTATGTAAAAATGGATTCAGAAAAAATAATTGTTTTTAAAGTTTATTTTCTTACGAGCGGAACCTGCGACTTCGTATGTGTGAACACCAGGATTTATGTAACTCCAGAAGTAATTGAAAATAAGAAAGTAAAGAGTTAGAGGCTTCAGTTATTTTTGTTTAAGCGGTCAGGTTTTTTACAAAATTTTTCAATTTTTTGTAATATTTTGCTAAGTTAGCAAATACAAAACTTTCTAACTTCATTAATGTGTATGAAAAATAACGATACGCCTATACTATGAAAAATTTATAGAGCTGACTTTGAAAATACTGCCCTGAAGTAGTTTTTATGAAAAAATTAAATTGTAATAATGTATTTGCTTGAATCGAGCCTATCAAATTATAAAAATACTAATCTTATCGAAACGGTATCGTGTGCGTGTGAATTCGTGACTTTAGTTTGGGTTGTAGTGTGACGGATCTTGCTCATTTGGATTTGTGAGAAAGTAGAGTTGAGCTGCAGTGTCGGTGAGTCAATAAACGAGACTTTGTTTTGACTTTACTTCAAACATCCTGTTATAAAAACTCTCTAAGCTATCCGGTGAAGATCTATCTCTACGTATTTATTACATACAGAATGTCAAATACCATAAAGCATATTTTACTTGACTTACTAAGTATTTATGCGCATTTCTTTACCATGTATCATATATAAAGGAGAGGAAAGAAATACGAACGAAAGGAGGGTTGAAATATTAAAGAATGAAAATTCACTGAACATGACTCAAAAAAAGCAGTGAGCTATGTAACCGCTTGGCATAAGTTTTGAATTTAATTAACTTGATATTTGGACGTACTGTATTTCCAGGGACGGAAAACAAGTATTATATTTTAAGAAAGTACTCTTATAATTAATATTTAAAAACAATGTTATTTTGCATAATATGCATATCAGAAAAATCATACGATTGTTTGTGGTCAGGCTATCGTTAATCTGCAAGCGCGTATATATTACGAGTCGTGTTACGATAAATCGTTTTGTGATAAAAGTAAAAGGATATGTCCATCAATGGACAATGAACAGGGTGAACTGGTGGTAGGATTCCTATGCTAGAATCCGTCTACGTAGATACCACCGCAGTGTCAGTTATTCTGTGAAGCAGTGGTGTGCAAACATTACTGTTTCGGTCTAAGGGAACATAGTTACTGGGGATATGGACTTATGAACTGGCGTCTCAGTATCACACAGAAATGTTCTGGGTGAAACAGCGTTTGTTATGGTCAGACGTTGCACTTACCATCAGGTGAACCGATCCGCTAGTCTCGTCACTTTCTTCCATAAAAAAGGGTGATCATAACTTACCTGCCTTGATAGACTCAATCAGGTTTTTTCCAACTGCTACAAAAACGGAACTGAGTCCTCAGTTGTAAATATAATTTAAACAAAGCTTATATTTACTTATATTTTGATAAACCACAGACATTTTGATACGATTACAAATAAAATATATTTCTAGTACAGTGTAATAGTTCGTCTTCATTGATTCTTACGTGACTCAGTTTAAGCACTGCTAAGATAACAAACAACTTTACAATAAATTCCACCTTCTCTTTGAAATAAAAAAAAAGTTGCCCAACCCTCGCATCTCTCCCTGTGTCATGGGACTTTACAGACAAATTACATTCGCAAACACCTAACATCTGGAATAACTTCCTGTAAGCCATAAAACATACAAATATTTGTTTCGTATGGGAATTGAGCCCGCAACCCGTAGCGCATAAGCCAGTCGCTCAGCCACTGGCGCTGACAATGACGAATCCGTGCTGTTGTAAGTGATGGTCGTATAACCATTGTCACATACAATGAGTCTCTGACTATTCAAGAGTCCAGAGAGACGTGATTTTTAACGAAACGAATTCGAAACCTTTGAGGGGCATTATGTCATCAACAGGTACCATTTTGGAGAGTAAGCACAGAAAGTTCTTTAACTGTTCCATTCCCATTTTTTTCGAGCCACTAGATGCCACCGGTAGACTAGGTAGGTACCCACCGCAGTGCCAGTTTTACTATGTTTGTGTTTCAGTCTGAAGCGACTGTTAGCTAGTGTAATTTTTTGGGCTTTTTTTTAGTACTGATGGTCACTGTTAGCCCGAAGGCTTTCATTTATAGATGACTGGCGCAAGAGGCCCCGAGAGGGGACCTCGGCTTGGACTCTCATCCTGTTCGCGAGAGTAACTGACCCGAGGGTGCCCAAGGGAGCCGGCCTCGGCTCGGTCAATTACTTCAGTGGGGAGGGCAATATTACTACTACCATCAATATTATCAGGATTATTATTAACTAAGTATACCACCATATTGGAATGCGTTTCCGCTGGAGAAGAAATGGCGCTACAAACTCAAGCACTATTGCTAGGGGAGAACCGGCCTGAGATGCGGCGGTATCGCGAATAACTTTGTCTGATACGCCCTTGCCGACGGCGGGGACGGTAATTATGGTTATTGTGTTGTGTGTGTGTGTCCTGCTGAGTGGAGCGCTTGGACCCTAGTGGTCGCGTCGTCAGGGTTTTCGAGGACGTGTCTCGGTCTCCTCTTTCCGCGAGTCGAGTTTTTGTGTAACCGTCGGGGGTTGTATTGTGGCGGCACTTACAACCGTGGTTTGGGGTGCGGGGCGGCAGAGTCCAACTTTAGATATTGGGCTATGGTAGGAAGCCCTAAAATCGACGTGAAGATTAGTATTACGCATGAACCAGAGCGCTCCCGTGGCTTAGCGCATGAATCGATTTTGTAGTACCTTAAGTTGGTGAATTTGACGCGGGGGGGCATGCGCAAATACGGGGCTTGCGTATGTCCATAATTGGCCGAATACAGGCTTTGTATAATATAATTTTATTACGTAGGGACATTTTACTATTTTTATTTAATATTAGGTGTAGTCGGCCGAGGACGAACGCCGCTCGGTTCCTTACTCGGTTAATATGTGGACTGAAGCAGAGTCTTGAGTCTAATAGAACGCCTAAGTATTTAACTGTCTTTTCCCAGGGAATTGGACGATCAAATAACACTTTAACACGCCGCGAAGAAGTACATGGCCGCACTTTTGGTGGGATGTTGACCACGATCTCCATTTCCGAAACCACTTCCCGAGGGTTCTGGTTGCGGATTGGAGGCGTTTTAGAGATAGTGTCTGGATTACGTCACTCGACGCGGTAGCGTAAGGTTCGACTGCGTAAGAAATCTGGTATAATGAGAACGAGGGCGATCTGGCACACCGAGGCGATCTGGCAACACCGAGTCCATATAACATGTATATGAGCCCATTGTACCAGACCTTGCCGAACGCTTTCGCTACTCCGAAGAAGTGTGCTCCGGTATGAAGCCCGCGTATGAAGCGGGATGAATTTTCTCCGGTATTCGGTGCCCTGCTCGGTGCATGAGTGTTTGGCTCGAAATCTAAACTGCTCGTGGATGGGGATCCGTCGAGACTGCATGAAGTCTCTGAAGCGAGCGAGAACTAGGCGTTCGTATATCTTGCCTAGAACCTTGAGGAGGCTGATAGGTCGATATGCGGTGGGATCGAACGGGTGTTTAGAGGATATTAGTATCCCTATGTCCTCTGCTTCTTTCCAGGTGTTCGGAAAGATGGCGTTGGCCAGAGCTGAGTTGTAAATTAGCACTAATAGGTGAATGATGGTAGTAGGCAGGAGCTTAACTACTTTATTAGTGATACCCTCGCGACCAGGACTTTTTCTCGGACGGAGGTTTTTAATTATTGACTCTACTTCGCTGCTGTTAACCGGTGATGCGGAATCGCGAAGCGGTTGAGAAACCCTCCGATCGACCTCGCTGTCGACTCTCGCGACGTAGGCGGTGTCGACCGGTATGGAGCTTGCGAAGCATTGAGTTTCAAGACTGACAGCTAAACATTCTTTCTTTTCTTCGTCTAGGAAGGCAGGCGGTTTGTTGGGACGTAATAAAGGAGGCATTGAACGGGAGGTGACTCCTTTGAGTGATTTTGGAAGTCGCCAGAAGGCGAGGTGAGACGGTTCGATGTTGTGAGACTGTTATCCCACCGACCGTTCCTGAGCACCTGTATGCGTGTTCGAACCTCACGCTGCAGGGTGCGTAAAGTTGTTCTATTATTGACGGTAGGATATAAATCGAGAGAGCGAGTGGCTGCGTTCTTGCGCCTCATTAGGTCTCTCATGTCGTTAGGCAGGACCTGGAAGAACCTGTCTTGAGGAGTCCTCGGCGATAGTTTGGATGTGCCTACTGAGAGCATGAACGGCAAGGTTAGTGTCACAGACTGAAATGATAGTGGATGGAATCGCATCAAGGGGCGGAGAAGTGGTCTGCTTTAGGTTTTCGGCTAGCTTTTGCCAGTCGACTACTGTTTTTGTGGGAGGTGAGACTTGGAAGGAAGGTCCTAGCCGAAGTAGTACGGGGCGGTGGTCAGATGCTAGTTCGTGGATCACCTGTGTATCGCTGATGGCGAGATTAATGTTTATAAGTATGGCAATTTTTGGACATTTAAATTATTGGGCATATGAAACTCAACTGATGTATCTGGGTGATGATCGTGGTGTGGCGCCAAATAGAAGCGATATACAGGTGACACAGCATTTGTTATGACCAAACGTTGCACTTATGATCGGGTGAACGTTTAGTTCATTTAATCTTTTCTTTTATATAAAATAAGTAAAAAATGATGCACGGATAAATCTCACCCGTATGTATATGACCACCTGATTCGTACAAATAAATGATGATGATGATGTTCTCCTAGCCGATTTAGACCACAGCGACAACTGCCAACTACTGTCGCCAGCCATCAACTGCGCAGGAGATATTATAGTGCCACAAGTGTACGCGCAAACACAGAGGCACTCACTCGTCCCAACCTACCCGCGTCCGATGTAACGCTGATGCGATAAGATCGGAGGTATGCAGTGTCAGAAACACGGGGACAATCACAACCCAACCAGACCCGAAAACCAACAATTTGTGTTTAGCACAAATGTTGGCTCCGGCAGGGATTCGAACCCATGACCCGCGGCTTAGAAGTCAGGTGTGTCATCTGTGGCACAAAGCCACGCGATCGTCAAGCCGCCACCACACTTAAAGGGTATATAAATGATAGCACCGAGTTGATAATACTTAACAACATTATCTGAAATATTTCATGGTATGAAATTTGATATATTTTTTTTTTCGATTTTTATCTAAAAGTGTAATTGTAAGTCCTTATATAGATTACAACGCAGATTGCGGAGTAATGATAATTCTTTTTTAATAAACCTGGCGCAAAATTATTGCGATAAGCGTGTTGGTTGGGAAGTTGCGTAATGGAACTGGCGTGTCGCGTATTGATTTAAGTAATGGTGCAATTTTTTTAATTTGATAAAGTGCTGAAACGCGCAAAACGTTCACCTAAAAGGTAAGTTCCACGTCTGCCCATAGCAAATTCTGTGTCACCCAGAACATTTCTGAGTGACACCACACTGCGCCCATCACCCTGAGACGTCGGTTCTTAAGTCTCATATGCCCAGTGATTACACTACCTCACAGTGCCCTTCATACCGAAACACAGTAATGTTTGCACAGTACTGCTACACGGCAGAATAACAGATCCTGGGGTGGTGCCTACATAGACAGATTCCTGCACAGAAATCCTACTACTACCAGTAGTCATTTGTTATGGACACTGCATTTGTTTTAGACGTAGTAAGAGACGATTGGGGGTATCAATGAGCTAGCATATACCAGGAGTGAGTTCCAGGGATACTTGAAGACACCCCCCCGCTACTGCTTTCTCCTTCTGCTCATTACGAGATCGTTGTATCTTGCACCTTATATTTCCTTTCCCAACTCCTCTTTTTTTTTATTTCATCTGAGTGACGGAACGAGCAAAACGATCACCTGATGGTAAGTGTAACTTTCACCCATAACAAATGGTGTGTCACCCAATAAATTACTGTGTGACACCACACTGCGCCCGTCACCCTGAGACATCAGTTATTAAGTCTCATATGCCCAGTGATTACGCTAGCTCACAGTGCCCTTCAGACCGAAACACAGTAATGTTTGCACACTACTGCTTCACGGCAGAATAACTGGCCCTGGGGTGGTACCTACCTAGACAGATCCCTGCACAGGAATCCTACCCCAAGTCCATTTCCTATCTAATACTTTTCCGTTCCCCTCCGCCAAGCCATCGATTCCCCTGCCGATGGCTAGCCACTCGAGGAAACGCAATGGGGAGCAAGAATTTCAACTCTTACCAAAATAAGAGACAAGACGAGGTGGCCTCGCGGGAATTAAGAAAGGTCTAGGCGAAGACCCTTATATGGGAAAAAGGCAACATTTTATGTATGTTTTTTTTATTTTGAGATAGCTTGCTATATAAGCAGACTAATCTTGAACAAACCACTAATGTTTGAATTTTATTAATAGTCTTTTATTAAGGCTTACAGCTTACCCTTGAATTCCTTTAAACGATTCTTTAATATCGTAAGTTATATGTATGTTTTTTTTTAAATTTCCAGTGGCGGCAGAATGAAAGAGGCACCTATTGTGAGCGTGGAGCAGGGCGCCCTGCAGGGCCGCCTTGTCAGCAGTCCCACCGGGAAGGCTTTCTACAGCTTCCAGGGTATACCCTACGCCAAACCACCGCTTGGTTCGCTCCGGTTTAAAGTACGTGTAACATTAATAAATATCTTTTTAAGTCCAATAGTGTAGTCATGGCGACTGCGTGGCCTAGTGGTCAAAATACCCGCCATGCGTCCGGGGGTCGAGTCACAGCTTGAACCAACAGTTGTGCAAAAACACAAATTGTTGGTTTTCGAATCAGGTTGCGATTGTCCCCGTGTCTGCGATTCTGCATCCAAGTATCTCTAATCTTATCGCACGCCTGCATTTTTTCTTTGTTAGAATTTCTAAATCCCATTCCTTAAGTAGTAGCTTTTGAATAGACAGATGAATCTGTTGCAAAACATCATTCATAATTTTTTTTAACTTTCAGACAACGTCATATTAGATGCTTAAATTTGCGTTTGTTAGATTTATTACGTTTGTATTATATAAAAAGTATTACGTAGCGCTCAGTGCGCTTGATCGTTTATTATAGCACAGCAACAGCCTAGAAATGTCACAATGTCATGGTATCGAGATGTTTGTGGAGATTATTCGCTATCTTCGTTTGTACGAACGTCCGATGAAGTTATTTTTTTAACGTTAGTATTTGTCGGCACTTGTAAAAATTTATAAAAACTAGCTGACACGCCCAGGCTTCGCACCGAAGTAAAGTATAGAGAAAAACAGCGCCAGTCCGTTTACCCACTCACTTAAGTAAAAGCTTATGAAATCCTATCTAAGTGGGTGTCTGGAAAGGAACATGTATGCCAAATTTCAAGTCAATAGGTCTTGTAGTTTTAGATATATCGTGATGACTCAGTGGTAAATCGCTTATATGAAATGAAATAAATGAAACTGTAACGAAGTAATTTATGCTAAGCATGTATGCATGTCACCCACGGTGTGGGAGTCAGGGCTTACCACTTAGCCATGATGATACTTCATCATCATTATTTCAGCCCGTTACAAAATAATCGTGGGTGGGTTGGGACAAACAAGTGCCTCAGTTGGCGCCTACACTTTCGGCACTATAATATCTCCTGCGCAGTTGATAGCTTCCGACAGTTGACGCCGTGGTCGATAATTGATCAAGAGGACATTATCATCAGTAATTAATTGATTCTCTGGTATTGAGAATTACACAAAACTGTAGCGTTTTGGTGCTACTTTGCGTTCTGCTATTCATAAACAATGTTGGATTACAAGTAGTATTAAAATAAATAACTATATTTTCATTACAGGCTCCACAGCCTCCTGAGCTCTAGCAAATGCTCTCGGTTGTTTAACTAACGATGTGGACGAGATCCTTGAGTTCCTCTCCACAGCACCCATCAAAGACATAGTGGAAACGACACTAAAGATGAACTCCATAGAAAACTTTATCCAAAAAGGAACAAATCTGTTTTCAGCAGTCATAGAAAAAGAGTTTCCAGGAGTAGAAGCAGCATTAACCGAATCATTCATAGATGTTCTCACATCAGGTCGTGTAGCCGAAGTACCAGTTATGATCGGCTCAACAACTCTGGAATTCGTATACGGAAGGGCAACTGACGACTTACAATCGTTCATACCGTCCGTTTTGAACTTGGAAAAGAACAGCAGCGAATCATTGGCTGTCGTTGAGAAAATTAAGAAATTGTATTTCAAAGGCAACCACACAGGCGATGAGAGCCTCGTGGAAAGATACCAGCTGTTATCAGATCTGCTGATGAATATAGACACACACAGATACGTTCAGTATTTAGTCAAAGCGACCAATCAACCGATATATTACTTCAAGTTTGATTATGTGGGGGAGCTAAACTTGTCCAAGAGAATTGGCGGAAGGCCTGACTTGAAACGCGCGGGTCACAATGATGAACTTGGTTATCTCTTCAAGAACGATTTCCTGACGGACGTAGAGCCGACTGCACAGGACTCGAAGACGATGGAGAGGATGCTGAGGCTCTGGACTAACTTTGCTAAAGTTGGGTAAGTTTGTATACATGTTATCTTTTTTTAAACTGGCCATAGCCCCACACTAGGATTTCCTCCAGTATCGTGAGTTTACAGCCTGAGCAGAAAACAAACAATTTGTTTTCTGAGAAAATTTCCTATTCAGGAATCCGTCTAGGGATACCTAATCCCAGGGCCAGTTATTCTACCGGGAAGCAATCGTGTGCAAACATTGCTGTGTTTCGGTTTGAAGGGCACTGCGAGCTAGTGTAATCACTGGGCATATAAGACTTAAAAACTTATGTCTCAGGGTGACAGGCGCAGTGCGGTGCTACACAGAAGTATTCTGAGTAACACGCATCCGTTATGGGCAGACGTTGCATTTACCATCAGCTGAACGTTTTGCTCGTCTCGTCACTTTATCCAATAAAAGAAACCCTGCCTGGGGATCTAAGCCAATTTTTTGGAAGGTCTTTGGAGCTGGGAAGATTCCGCCGCGCTGCTCCAATGCGGGTTGGCGGACTCACATGTCCTCGAAATATTTCTAGTCCTCGGATATGCAGGTTACTCGCGCATTATGACATTAAACGCGAGCCCGGCCCCAACAACTACTTAAGTCAACTATTTACACAATGGTGTGTATTTCAAACAAATACAATAACTAGCTACAAATTCATAAAAGCAGTTAAATATTGGCGAATCGCGTGAACTGAAGCTTGGCGAATTGTCGCCACGTAAAATATTTTTTATAAAACTATTTCAAAATATCTACACAGATTTTTGAGGAAATTATAGTTAACAAAGTTTAAAATTTCATTAACTGAAATAATAAATTTTACAGAAATCCAACGCCCGACGAGGACCATTACTTGCCGGTGACATGGCTGCCTGTAACAAAGGACAACCTCTATTACATGAAACTGGGTAACGAACTGTCCCTCGAAACTAACCCAGATAAGGAGAAGATGGAATTCTGGGACGAACTCTACAGCAAGTACTTCAAAATCTGGGAGCAACCGCAGGTCAACACCGTGGAAGTCTCCACAAAGGTTTAAGTTGTCGATTACGTTAAACACGAGACCACCGTGGAAACCTTAGTCCAAATCATTGAACAACCTAAAGAAGAAGTCCAAACTGTTTCTGCACCAGAACCAACACCTCAGGCTGCATCAGAACCTGAACCACAGCCGGTTCCAGAACCACAGCCTGTACCAGAACCACAAACAGTCCCAGAACCGGTACCGAAATCTCCAGTGGTGCAGCAAGCTTCCCAAAATGGTGTGAAAGAGTCCGAAGTCAACGGCAACTCGGATTTAAAGAAACCCAGAACATCTAATGAAATAAAAATGGTTCAACAAAGCAATGGTTTTCCCAAAGATGTCATCAGAGCCAATGACCCGCCCGAAGATGATCTACCCAAAAACATAGGCGTCAATAAATTTGTCAACTTCTTCGAATCGCTCGGCGCCAAGAAGTGATTATAATTAATCTGTGCTGGTCATAGACAACGCATATTTTTGTTTAGTTTAACAGTATTTATAAAAACATTCCTTTATTGGTTAAGCTATGTTGTAAATTTCAGTAAAATCTTTTCACCGTTGTAAATGATTGTCGTACAAATGTTGCTTCATTTAATTTCATCACAAGGCCATAATGTATGTAAAGACAAAGTAAAAAATTAAAAAATATATATAAGATATTGAAAATGTTAATCAGATCATATGACAAAATTATTTATTTCGTAACTGGTAAAAAATTAAAAAAAAATCTAGTGATGCCTAGTGCCTTATTATTTTATTGCAGTCATAAATATTGTAAGCTTTTTATGAAAAAAAAAATATGTTATTTTACTTTTTAATGCAGTTTTGCCTTTTTCTAAAACAAAAACAATAGTACCTCTTTAAAATTATTATATTTTACTTTGTGCTCAGTTCTTAAACAACGAAACTGCCAGTCATTTTTATTTGGTTTAAATACCGCGACGTATTTGCTAATATCTTTTTTATTCTTGTTGTCATATAACATTGGTATGTTATTTGTAAGTGTAGATACCCTGTGCCAATAATGAACCTAGTTGTAATTAATAATTTCATTCTAATTACTGCGTAGTGAATAATGAGAATGTGTATTTTTATATAATTATAATGATTCGAAATAAATCATGTAAAGTACTGCACAGCTTGTATTTTATTTTATTGCCTTTAAACTTAGTTTTAAAATTTTAACTCATTAATGTAAAAGCTGTGAATGGTCACGATCCGCGACTGTTTTTGCTTTCCGCCAAAATAGACTACAGAATTGTATGGAATAACGAAAAAGTAAATCAAAATGTCCGTCAGACTTCTGTTATTCCATATCGCTGTCGATTTTCTTGAACAATATTTCTTCCTCATAAGCCGCCACCATACAAAGAAATTTAGATTAAAATAAAAATAAATAAACATGAATTAACAATAATATTACTCACAGTAAAATAACTGCTGAGTATATAAACAATTAATTATTAATAGATAAATATTACTTAAGAATAGCCGAAACGTTGCACCCTTATTGAGACATGAGATTGAGGAGACAACATGATTATGTGTGCTTCCGACTCTTTTACTTATGTTTACAAATAAAATACATTACATACAATAAAAATTCTATGTATAATAATTAATTGTAGCTGTCAAAATACCCCCTAAAATACTGATCTAGTAAATAACTTATTTATATGTCATTATGTATAAAAAAAATCAAACGTGCCCATTAAAGTAGCTGCATTGCCATGTTGTATGGCCAGTGACAAGTGTTAAACCAAAAAAGATGCAGAGCGGGCGTCATAATCTGTCTTAAGCGCCTACCAAGCTTCCCGACAAAACTTAAAGCCTTTACTCCTCAAACGCCCGCCTCCTTTTGCTTTTCTACTGCAAAAAGCAGGAAGTGATACGTTGACGATAAATTAGCATGATCAACATGCTTTGCTCTTGCGGCTGTTTCGGCAGCAGCTCCACCAACGCGAATTGTGTCTTTGAGACACTGTATTAAACATTGTCCCCTTTCGAAAGACTATAAGGGCGCTTTCCGTCAATACGACCTAGGCCCGGAGGCTCCAAGATACTATGAATATTAGCCGATACAAGAGGCAACGCATCTGCTATTCCTCTGGTATTGTAGATGTTCATGGGCGGCGGTGATCACTTACCATCAGGTAAGCCGCTTGCTCGTTTGCCTCCTCTAACATAAAAAAAACGATGAATTACGTCATTCAGTGCACTATGGCGAGACAATCTCCCTGCACATCTTATACAGCTGAGAGCATGATTCCCGTTTGCTTCTATTGAAATGATTGAATAAGGGAGTCTGATTACCTATTATTATAATATTTGAAAATATGATTTTGCATGCGTTCATTTGATTGCAGCGGTAAATTTTCACTTGGTAGAATGGATTAGATTAAAATAGCAATTTTTTGAATGATAATCTGAGATAAAATTTTCACAAAATTAATATTCATCTGTCTGGCACATGATACCCGACGCTTTTTTTTTAACTTTAACAAATAACTACACTTTGTATAACTCGCACAACTTTTATATAATATAAATTAATTGACGACCGCGTGGCCTCGTGGTCAGAGTACCTGACTTCTAAGCCGCGGGTCCTGGGTTCGGTTCCCAGCCGGAGCCAAAATTTGTGCTAAAACATAAATTGTTGGTTTTCGGGTCTGGTTGTGTTGTGTTTATGACACTGCATCCTAGCCTACCTCCGATCTCATCGCATCAGCGTTACATCGGGCGCGTGTAGGTTGGGACGAGTGAGTGCATCTGTGTTTGCGCGTACACTTGTGGCACTATAATATCTCCTGCGGAGTTGATGGCTCTCAACAGTAGTCGGAAGTTGTCGCCGTGGTCGAAATCGGCTAGAAGAACATCACTAATTGGGATCCTTGAACTGCCATCCGACTCAGAACTTAATGGGCATCCTCTTCAGGCAGAGTATATATCATTATTAAATTGCTGAGTATACTAGAGGAGTGGTAGGGTGACCATATTAGGACAGCCTTATCCCTTACATAGTCGGGACATAACCAGGGACTATTTTGGTTACCCGTTGAAAGGTTTTTTGATATGGTTTTTTTTAGAGTTTCTGAAAAACCTACTGCGTATTGGATACACTTAATTACGGTAAGCAGCTACAATAGATAACCTATTCAAAACCCTTTCATTTTGGTTACCTGTTTATACGAGTAGAGTTTTCGATAGAATTTGCTTAATAGTATGAAACGGTAACCGGGTCCGAATAGGTAACCTCTTCAACTATTGTAACAGGGTAACCTTTTCCGATACCAAGCACTGTAATTTGATTTCTCGCAGCATTGCATTTGGTGCAAAACTGAATGCGTTTGGTAGCACGTGTCGAGTCACCATAGCGTCAACTAGACCCTAGTTGCTCTATAACCACGCGACTATAGTAGTCCCCCACCCCAACGGTGTAAGTTTGACTAACGTTGAAACTGCTAGATTGGTTTATTTTAGTTATTTTCATAGCATATAATCTTATGGTATTTTGCTATGGGGAAATGCAACTGATCTAGAAGTGATTTTTGTTTTGCAAAAGAGGGCTTTTAAAGCTATTTATAATCTTGGCTCTAAAGTGTCTCTTAGAGATAAATTTAAGAAAGTATGTCGGATTGCAAAGTTCTGATTGAAGGAAAAAGAGTGGAACAAGTGAAAGAGTTTGTGTACCTGGGTTCTAAATTTACGAGAGACGGAAAGTATGACTGTGATATTGAGAGAAGAGTATTGGCAGGAAATCAAGTGAATGGGGCTCTGCATAACTTTATGTGTAGCCAGAACGTATCTAAAAAGGCACGTCTGGCTGTACATAGGGGAGTTCTGGTCCCCACACTTATGTACGGTAGTGATAGCTGGGACTGGCATAAGAAGCACGAAAGTAAGATTAACGCTGTGGAAATGAGAAGTTTGAGAAGTATAGCTGGAGTAACTCTGATTGACAAAGTGAGAAACAGCGTGATAAGGGAACGTTGCGGTGTGGTTGAAGATTGTTAGTGAAAAAGATAGAGAAAGGCATGCTTAGATGGTTTGGACACGTAGAGAGGATGAATAAAAGGAGATCGACGAAACAGATTTATGCGGCAAGTGTGAATGGAAAAGCCGGTAAGGGTCGACCTAGGCGTACGTATCACAATCAGATCGGTGAATTTTTGAGGAAAGGTCACGTTAAAAGTAGGTACCCGCACCGACGAGCTTGTGTGAAAACACTAATGAAAGTAGAAGAAGCTAAGGATGTGTGTCAGGATCGTAGCAAATGGAAAGATGTGGTCTCTGCCTACCCCCATGGGAAAGAGGCGTGACTGTATGTATGTAATATCTTAACCTTGGCCTCTCAATATATTTGAAAACGTTTTGTATGTACACAAGAACATAAACTATTTCACTAAAAAAAGTGATGTTCATAATGTGAATACCAGGAACAAGCACAAATTAATTATTCCAGTTACCCGACTTTACAGAGACAGTAACTCTTTTATGGGGCAATGTATACGTTTTTACAACAAAATCCCAGAAAGTGCTAAGTCTTTCAATCAAAAAGTTAAAATTTTATTAAAATGGACGCGCACTACTACGCCCCTATAGAATATGTCGCGGCTTTACGACACGACGCCTGACCTAATAATTCCCTCAGTCGGGATCTTACTCTACGCACGGACTGAATTCTTACGGAAAGGTACGACGTTCTGTTACCAACCCAATGACATTCACCGTGCGCAGATAACCTTCACTATCGGCGTCGCGACGCTAATAAGCCCGTCAACAAGCGGGACGGACGGTGGACGTATCACAGTCGATACGCGGTGCACCTAACGCACACCACGTATGACTCTAACGTCCGTCCTCCTGGGAATGTGGAAGGTGCCCTATATACGTTCTGTTTGTAAGACAGAAGTAAGACGCTGTTATTATTAGGAACACCACATTCCCTTCAAATAATTGTACGAGTACCCATAGGACGCTGGCGGGAATTATAAGGCCGATACCGCGTTCCAAAGACGTTTATTCTGATCAATGATCGACGTTTCACAATGCTAGTATTCACTAAACAATACTATTCACTATACAATACTATTCACTTTTTTCTTGCTGTTGTTGCTTCTTGTAGACTGATGAACCGCCGATGGTTTGGCTTTTTTTTTTTTTTTTTTGTATGTGTTAACGTTGTCAGCCCGGCGGCTTTTACAACTTCGTCGGAAGAGACTCGCGAGCAGAAGGCCCGCAAGTATGGGTACAACGTCGCTGCTGGCGTTGACTCGGCGCTCTGCGTCTCGACGTCGCTCTGCTGCTCCGCTGTACTCCGACCCCTGTAGACGAATGGAATCCGACTAACATGGGGGGGGGGGCTCGATGCAATCCAAGGGCCCCTCTGAAGGAGGTCGATGCCTCGGCTTGGACTGCTATCGAAAGAGAAAAATTTTTTATAATGATACATTACGTACTCGCTAAGTATTATAAAACAATAAGTATTATTTTACAACACCGCGACCTGGCAATATAAAATTATAAAAATGTGTGTCGATATTAAAATCGACCTTGCACAGGGATGAACCTTGTGTAGGCCGTGTACCTATGTGAACGCGCCCGCCGGCGAGCGCGCTGTGTCCGCTGAGTTAGCGGGTGTGGGTCGGTGCGAGTGTACGCAATAGGCGGGGGCGTGTCCTGAGGGGACGGCGCGCCCACGTCGTAAAGTTTATTAGTTGTTGTGATTTCATCACAATCGTCAATTAGTATATTTTTTGGACGTCTTTGTCTAAAAGAGGCATCCCTCGCGGGGATGTAATTATCTATTGCTGCCACTAACGGGTTAGGGTGATCTTTTATTCGGTCGAAATGTCTTATCGACATTTCTTTGAAGTAAGCTGCTATGGTAGGGAGCTCAAGATCGCGGTGTAAATCTACATTCCGCATATAGTAAGGTGCGTCTGTGATACGACGCAGGAAGCGATTCTGAATCACTTGAAGTTTATTTATATGACTTTTGCGAGTGTGCGCAAAGGTGACTCCTGCGTAAGTCATTATGGGACGTATGCAGGATTTATATAGAAGCAGCTTATGTCTGAGGGACATTTTACCCCGCTTTATCTCTTTATCTCTTACAGCTTTGATGTGTTTGGCGAAAGACAATCTATTGTCTAAAATTACACCTAAGTATTTGACATGAGACACCCAAGGGACGGGAGTATCGAATAATTTAATTTGTCTGCGATTAAGTCGCATAAGATTTTTTTGGTAGAGTAGTCTACTAAAAAGTACGGCTTGGCTTTTGTCGGGATTGACTTCGATTCTCCATTTCCGGAACCAATCACCTAGCGTGTTGGCTGCAGTTTGGAGTCGAATGCATATTCTCGATATATTGACATCGGATGCAAAAAGCGTGGTGTCGTCGGCGAATAGTGCCAGTTCGACTTTTTGATGTTTTGGTATATCGCTGGTGTACAGCGAGTATAGGATTGGAGAGAGAACGGATCCTTGAGGGACTCCGGCTCTCAGGGGTCTGCTGCTCGAGAGCGCCCCCTCGACTCTGTAGCGGAAGGAGCGATTCGACAAGTAGGCCTGTATGATGTGCACAAGCCTATCTGGCACCCCTAGGGAATACAGCTTATATAATAAGCCGGTGTGCCAGACTTTGTCAAAGGCCTTCGCCACGTCGAAGAAGAGGGCTCCCACGCAGTTTTTAGGACCTGCGGCGAGGCGCTCGAGTATGTGCTCCGTGAGGCGGTGCACTTGGAGGATGCACGAGTGTTTAGCTCGAAAGCCAAACTGCTCGTTCGGAATGAGATTAAGGGATTGAACGCTGTCCTTTAGCCTACTTTGGATCAGTCGTTCATAGATTTTCCCCAGACTGCTGAGGAGACTTATGGGCCTGTAGCTCGAGGCCTGGTTGCGCGGTTTATTTAGTTTCGGAATACCGATAAACTATTGCCTCTTTCCAGGCATCCGGGAAGGTGCAGCTGGCAAGTAGGGCATTGAAAATAGCCACTAACAATTGAATTAGTGGCAAGGGGAGGGACTTGATCACCCTAATAGAGACTCCGTCGGCGCCGGGCGCCTTACGAGTTTTGAGGTTTTTGACTATCGTCTTAACCTCATCAACTGTGGCGGGTGGCAGCGGGTCACCCGCTGGTGGCAGTGGCAATTTACGGGCCACTTCCTCTTCCACCTTCTGAAGGTGGAGGGGGTCGGTTGGCTGGGAGCTGAGAGAGCATTGAAGCTCTAGGCTGTCTGCCAAGCAATCTGCCTTTTCGGTATCCTCAAAGGCTAGGCTGCCATCGGAGCGTATCAGAGGAGGCATCGTTGCGACCGTTTCTGACTTCATACGTCTCGCCAGAGCCCAGAATGCGGTGTGGGTGATGGTTTGGCCGCCAGAGCGCCGACTTTTATAGCCGCGGCGACCGTTGTCCTGCTCCCACATCTCGCTGTCCCTCTCCTTCGCTAACATTTATATTAAACAAAGACTTCATAAAAAGGGTTAGTATAATATTAAAGAATACATAGATGATGATAACCCTGGGAATGAGGTGATCGCCACCAAGACATTTCTACATCTTTATAATACTGCCGTTATTGTACATTATTTTAAAAATGACTAAAAAAAATAGCCCGCTGGGTTTCTTACTGGTTCTTCCAAGGACAGAGGCATTTTTTGCGAACCAGTGTAGTTTAAAAAAAGGAAAAAAAAAGGACTTTTCAATAAGTATTACGTAAATAATCTGTATTGAATAAAAATTTATTCTATTCTATTCTAAAATCGGTATCGGTAAAGGTAACCGGAAGGTTACCCTGAAAAACCCTATCCAGAGAGAAACCTCTTCAACTGGTTACCTCAATGAAAGGGTTACCCTTTCCATTGGGCAACTTATTGAAAGGGTTACGCTTTCACTAGTGTTATGTAGAGGTTATACGAACAAAAGGTAACACTATCCTTTGGGTAACTAAAACAATGAGTAACACTTTCGAAAGAATTCACTCATAATCAGTCCCTGGACATAACATGTCCCCCCATATGATAAACTTCGGGCAATATTGTACCGAAGTTTATAAGTAAAACTTTAGTGTACTTTTTAATTTTACAATTTAATTTACAAATTTTTCCATATCCAAAACATTTTTCTATTGTGTTTGTCTATTATTATATCATACTAATATCTAGTATCTAGCTAATTTTTTAAAATCATCTTTTTAAATTGATATTAAAGTCGCTATCAGCGGTCATTCTGTAATATTTATGTATATTTGAGTGTATATATCTATGTATGTATACATGTAAGTGTAATATGATTTTAAATATAATTATTATTGATAAGTTATATTTTAGTCCCATTAGTGTAATGTTTTTATTAGTAAGTATTTAAAATTATGAACTTGCATATTGTGAAGCACCTATAACAATTTCTCAATATGCCTTGGGTTGAGTGGGAGAGAATGCCAAAAGGCACAAGTCCGCCCTTTGTAGTCCTTTTTTTAAATAAGGTGAATAAAATGGAGAATAAATAAATTAGACAAATGTCTGAAGTTATCAATAAGCTCTAAGTAAAGTTCATTGGGTGTCATTATTGCTGGATGTAATTTGTCCTGACTGACTGACTGACTGAAGCACAAGTTCCTCATAAAGTCTAAACCCAATAGTGAATGGTTCGGTTGCGATAAGAAGGACAAAAATTAGTTCGGAATTCAGATACTACGTAAAATAACTTCAGCACGTGGGTAATGTTAAACGTACGAAACCTAACGGAACGTATTTTTAAAACCTCTCTAAGGCTTAATGGTTTTTTGACTAAAAAGGTGCAATGCGTACGAAGAAAATGTTTCAATGTAGACACGGCTTTAAACGGCCATTTTTGAAGGTGTGTCTTAATTTCACAGGTTTGTAAGTAAGATTATTTTCATTGGTTGATTAAGTTTTTAGCGCGAAAGCGGTTCACCTATCGCATAAAAATAAAGGCTCTCCTAGTACTACGTTAGTAGGAGGTTATATTTAAAGTGCCTTTTTTCCATTGCCCAGCACAGCACGATGACGGCATGGAGCGATGCATTTTTCTACTAGGCCGGATACGGTGCCGAAGCAGTAGTGTGCAAACATTACTGTGTTTCAATTTGAAGGGCACTGTGAGCTAGCGTAATCAATGGGCATATGAGACTTAAGAACTGATGTCTCAGGGTGATGGGCACAGTGAGGTGTCACACAGAAATGATCTGGGCGACACTGCATTTGTTATAGGCAGACGTTGCACTTACCAAATACCAATATAATATAATAACCATCAAAAAAAGGCAAACGTATTTTTTTTACAATCTACCACCGTTTCGTAATGAGGTTCCTCTGAGTTACTTTAGTCTCCTTGTCAGCTATTAACAGTACGAAAATTGTATATATTTCAGCTAGTTCTGAAATAACCCTATGACTCTAAAATTAATAATAAAAGAAGATGGTATAGTTGATAAATGTTCAGTAAAATCCAAATTTGCGTAACATTTTCACTGGTGGTAGGATTCCTATGCAGGAATCCGTCTAGGTAGGTACCACCCCAGGGCCAGTTATTCTGCCGTGAAGCAGTAGTGTGCAAACATTACTGTGTTTCGGTTTGAAGGGCACTGAGAGCTAGCGTAATCACTGGGCATATGAGGCTGAAGAACTGATGTCTCAGAGCGACGGGCGCAGTGTGGTGTCACACAGTAATTTTCTGGGTGACACAGCATTTGTTATGGGCAGACGTTACACTTACCATCAGGTGAACGTTTTGTTCGTTCCGTCGCTTTGATGAAATAAAAAAAAAACATCATTTTAGCAGACAATCAGTTCATATATATAATATTGATGAATCACTTCACATTTATCCACAAAAATATTATCAATGTAAAATCTTAATGACCGAATGGCTGATAAAACTAAGGTATTATGACGTGGAGAGTCTGATTAAATTTTTAATCGAGTTGACTTTCTATGGTTTTGGCTTAGATTTTGAAATGCACACACTATATAGCACATTAAATGTCCTTGCGCAAACACACACACACACACACACACACACGCATACACAAAGAAACACACACACGCACTCACTTTTACAGATTTTTGTGTAGTAGTTAGAGCAAAATGTTTTTTTTTAATTCTGTCATCTTAATACGAATGTTATGGAAGAGCGGGGCCGCCTGGCACAAGTGGCTTTACCACTTAAAAGGACCTTATCAAATTGTAATTATGTAAAAATGGATTCAGAAAAAATAATTGTTTTTAAAGTTTATTTTCTTACGAGCGGAACCTGCGACTTCGTATGTGTGAACACCAGGATTTATGTAACTCCAGAAGTAATTGAAAATAAGAAAGTAAAGAGTTAGAGGCTTCAGTTATTTTTGTTTAAGCGGTCAGGTTTTTTACAAAATTTTTCAATTTTTTGTAATATTTTGCTAAGTTAGCAAATACAAAACTTTCTAACTTCATTAATGTGTATGAAAAATAACGATACGCCTATGACTATGAAAAATTTATAGAGCTGACTTTGAAAATACTGCCCTGAAGTAGTTTTTATGAAAAAATTAAATTGTAATAATGTATTTGCTTGAATCGAGCCTATCAAATTATATCAAATACTAATCTTATCGAAACGGTATCGTGTGCGTGTGAATTCGTGACTTTAGTTTGGGTTGTAGTGTGACGGATCTTGCTCATTTGGATTTGTGAGAAAGTAGAGTTGAGCTGCAGTGTCGGTGAGTCAATAAACGAGACTTTGTTTTGACTTTACTTCAAACATCCTGTTATATAAAACTCTCTAAGCTATCCGGTGAAGATCTATCTCTACGTATTTATTACATACAGAATGTCAAATACCATAAAGCATATTTTACTTGACTTACTAAGTATTTATGCGCATTTCTTTACCATGTATCATATATAAAGGAGAGGAAAGAAATACGAACGAAAGGAGGGTTGAAATATTAAAGAATGAAAATTCACTGAACATGACTCAAAAAAAGCAGTGAGCTATGTAACCGCTTGGCATAAGTTTTGAATTTAATTAACTTGATATTTGGACGTACTGTATTTCCAGGGACGGAAAACAAGTATTATATTTTAAGAAAGTACTCTTATAATTAATATTTAAAAACAATGTTATTTTGCATAATATGCATATCAGAAAAATCATACGATTGTTTGTGGTCAGGCTATCGTTAATCTGCAAGCGCGTATATATTACGAGTCGTGTTACGATAAATCGTTTTGTGATAAAAGTAAAAGGATATGTCCATCAATGGACAATGAACAGGGTGAACTGGTGGTAGGATTCCTATGCTAGAATCCGTCTACGTAGATACCACCGCAGTGTCAGTTATTCTGTGAAGCAGTGGTGTGCAAACATTACTGTTTCGGTCTAAGGGAACATAGTTACTGGGGATATGGGACTTATGAACTGGCGTCTCAGTATCACACAGAAATGTTCTGGGTGAAACAGCGTTTGTTATGGTCAGACGTTGCACTTACCATCAGGTGAACCGATCCGCTAGTCTCGTCACTTTCTTCCATACAAAAGGGTGATCATAACTTACCTGCCTTGATAGACTCAATCAGGTTTATTTCCAACTGCTACAAAAACGGAACTGAGTCCTCAGTTGTAAATATAATTTAAACAAAGCTTATATTTACTTATATTTTGATAAACCACAGACATTTTGATACGATTACAAATAAAATATATTTCTAGTACAGTGTAATAGTTCGTCTTCATTGATTCTTACGTGACTCAGTTTAAGCACTGCTAAGATAACAAACAACTTTACAATAAATTCCACCTTCTCTTTGAAATAAAAAAAAAGTTGCCCAACCCTCGCATCTCTCCTGTGTCATGGGACTTTACAGACAAATTACATTCGCAAACACCTACATCTGGAATAACTTCCTGTAAGCCATAAAACATACAAATATTTGTTTCGTATGGGAATTGAGCCCGCAACCCGTAGCGCATAAGCCAGTCGCTCAGCCACTGCGCTGACAATGACGAATCCGTGCTGATCCGGGGCATTATGTCATCAACAGGTACCATTTTGGAGAGTAAGCACAGAAAGTTCTTTAACTGTTCCATTCCCATTTTTTCGAGCCACTAGATGCCACCGGTAGACTACGTAGGTACCACCGCAGTGCCAGTTTTTCTATGTTTGTGTTTCAGTCTGAAGCGACTGTTAGCTAGTGTAATTTTTTGGCCTTTTTTTTAGTACTGATGGTCACTGTAAGCCCGAAAGCTTTCATTTATAGATGACTGGCGCAAGAGGCCCCGAGAGGGGACCTCGGCTTGAACCCTCATCCTGTTCGCGAGAGTAACTGACCCGAGGGTGCCCAAGGGAGCCGGCCTCGGCTCGGTCAAAAATCAGGATTATTATTAACTAAGTATACTGGAGAAGACATGGCGCTACAAACTCAAGCACTATTGCTAGGGGAGAACCGGCCTGAGATGCGGCGGTATCGCGAATAACTTTGTCTGATACGCCCTTGCCGACGGCGGGGACGGTATTATGGTTATTGTGTTGTGTGTGTGTGTCGTGCTGAGTGGAGCGCTTGGGCCCTAGTGGTCGCGTCGTCAGGGTTTTCGAGGACGTGCCTCGGTCTCCTCTTTCCGCGAGTCGAGTTTTTGTGTAACCGTCGGGGGTTGTATGTGGCGGCACTTACAACCAGTGGTTTGGGGTGCGGGGCGGAGTCCAACTTTAGATATTGGGCTATGGTAGGAAGCCCTAAATCGACGTGAAGATTAGTATTACGCATGAACCACAGAGCTCCCGTGGCTTAGCGCATGAATCGATTTTGTAGTACCTTAAGTCGGTGAATTTGACGCGGGGGGGGGGAGGGGCATGCGCGAATACGGGGCTTGCGTATGTCATAATTGGCCGAATACAGGCTTTGTATAATATAATTTTATTACGTAGGGACATTTTACTATTTTTATTTAATATTAGGTGTAGTCGGCCGAGGACGAACGCCGCTCGGTTCCTTACTCGGTTAATATGTGGACTGAAGCAGAGTCTTGAGTCTAATAGAACGCCTAAGTATTTAACTGTCTTTTCCCAGGGAATTGGACGATCAAATAACCCTTTGGTAGGGAGATGTCGCGTTATACGCCGCGAGAAGTACATGGCCGCACTTTTGGTGGGGTTGACCACGATCCTCCATTTCCGAAACCAGTTCCCGAGAGTTCTGGCTGCGGATTGGAGGCGTTTAGAGATAGTGTCTGGATTACGTCGAGACACATAGAGGAAGGTATCTTCTGCGAAGAGGGCAAGTTCGACACCGCTGGTGTGCGGTATGACGTTCGTAAAAAGGGTGTAAAGCACGGGACCTAGGACTGAGCCTTGAGGTACGCCGGCGTGGATGGGATGTGATACGGATCGCCCACTCGACGCGGTGGCGGAAGGTTCGACTGCGTAAATAATCTGGTATAATGAGTACGAGGCGATCTGGCACACCGAGTCCATATAACATGTATATGAGCCCATTGTACCAGACCTTGCCGAACGCTTTCGCTACTCCGAAGAAGAGTGCTCCGGTATGAAGCCCGCGTATGAAGCGGGATTGAACGTTCTCCGGTATGCGGTGCTCGGTGCATGAGTGTTTGGCTCGAAATCTAAACTGCTCGTGGATGGGGATCCGTCGAGACTGCATGAAGTCTCTGAAGCGGGCGAGAACTAGGCGTTCGTATATCTTGCCTAGAACCTTGAGGAGGCTGATAGGTCGATATGCGGTGGGATCGGACGGGTGTTCGGAAAGATGACCAGGACTTTTTCTCGGACGGAGGTTTTTAATTATTGACTCTACTTCGCTGCTGTTAACCGGTGATGCGGAATCGCGAAGCGGTTGAGAAACCCTCCGATCGACCTCGCTGTCGACTCTCGCGACGTGGGCGGTGTCGACCGGTATGGAGCTTGCGAAGCATTGAGTTTCAAGACTGACAGCTAAACATTCTTCCTTTTCTTCAGGCAGGCGGTTTGTTGGGACGTACTAAAGGAGGCATTGAACGGGAGGTGACTCCTTTGAGTGATTTTGGAAGTCGCCAGAAGGCGAGGTGAGACGGTTCGATGTTGTGAGACTGTTATCCCACCGACCGTTCCTGAGCACCTGTATGCGTGTTCGAACCTCACGCTGCAGGGTGCGTAAAGTTGTTCTATTATTGACTGTAGGATATAAATCGTGAGAGCGAGTGGCTGCGTTCTTGCGCCTCATTAGGTCTCTCATGTCGTTAGGCAGGACTCAGCGGTGGTCGTCCGCCGCTGGAACCTGTCTTGAGGAGTCCTCGGCGATAGTTTGGATGTGCCTACTGAAAGCATGAACCGCAAGGTTAGTGTCACGGACTGAAATGATAGTGGATGGAATCGCATCAAGGGGCGGAGAAGTGGTCTGCTTTAGGTTTTCGGCTAGCTTTTGCCAGTCGACTACTGTTTTTGTGGGAGGTGAGACTTGGAAGGAAGGTCCTAGCCGAAGTAGTACGGGGCGGTGGTCAGATGCTAGTTCGTGGATCACCTGTGTATCGCTGATGGCGAGATTAATGTTTTTAAGTATGGCAATTTTTGGACATTAAAATTATTGGGCATATGAAACTCAACTGATGTATCTGGGTGATGATCGTGGTGTGGCGCCAAATAGAAGCGATATACAGGTGACACAGCATTTGTTATGACTAAACGTTGCACTTATGATCGGGTGAACGTTTCGTTCATTTAATCTTTTCTTTTGTATAAAATAAGTAAAAAAATGATGCACGGATAAATCTCACCCGTATGTATATGACCACCTGATGCGTACAAATAAATGATGATGATGATGTTCTCCTAGCCGATTTAGACCACGGCGACAACTGCCAACTACTGTCGCCAGCCATCAACTGCGCAGGAGATATTATAGTGCCACAAGTGTACGCGCAAACACAGAGGCACTCACTCGTCCCAACCTACCCGCGTCCGATGTAACGCTGATGCGATAAGATCGGAGGTATGCAGTGTCAGAAACACGGGGACAATCACAACCCAACCAGACCCGAAAACCAACAATTTGTGTTTAGCACAAATGTTGGCTCCGGCAGGGATTCGAACCCATGACCCGCGGCTTAGAAGTCAGGTGTGTCATCTGTGGCACAAAGCCACGCGATCGTCAAGCCGCCACCACACTTAAAGGGTATATAAATGATAGCACCGAGTTGATAATACTTAACAACATTATCTGAAATATTTCATGGTATGAAATTTGATATTTTTTTTTTTTCGATTTTTATCTAAAAGTGTAATTGTAAGTCCTTATATAGATTACAACGCAGATTGCGGAGTAATGATAATTCTTTTTTAATAAACCTGGCGCAAAATTATTGCGATAAGCGTGTTGGTTGGGAAGTTGCGTAATGGAACTGGCGTGTCGCGTATTGATTTAAGTAATGGTGCAATTTTTTTAATTTGATAAAGTGCTGAAACGCGCAAAACGTTCACCTAAAAGGTAAGTTCCACGTCTGCCCATAGCAAATTCTGTGTCACCCAGAACATTTCTGAGTGACACCACACTGCGCCCATCACCCTGAGACGTCGGTTCTTAAGTCTCATATGCCCAGTGATTACACTACCTCACAGTGCCCTTCATACCGAAACACAGTAATGTTTGCACAGTACTGCTACACGGCAGAATAACAGACCCTGGGGTGGTGCCTACATAGACGGATTCCTGCACAGAAATCCTACTACTACCAGTAGTCATTTGTTATGGACACTGCATTTGTTTTAGACGTAGTAAGAGACGATTGGGGGTATCAATGAGCTAGCATATACCAGGAGTGAGTTCCAGGGATACTTGAAGACACCCCCCCGCTACTGCTTTCTCTTTCTGCTCATTACGAGATCGTTGTATCTTGCACCTTATATTTCCTTTCCCAACTCCTCTTTTTTTTTATTTCATCTGAGTGACGGAACGAGCAAAACGATCACCTGATGGTAAGTGTAACTTTCACCCATAACAAATGGTGTGTCACCCAATAAATTACTGTGTGACACCACACTGCGCCCGTCACCCTGAGACATCAGTTATTAAGTCTCATATGCCCAGTGATTACGCTAGCTGGCAGTGCCGTTCAGACCGAAACACAGTAATGTTTGCACACTACTGCTTCACGGCAGAATAACTGGCCCTGGGGTGGTACCTACCTAGACAGATCCCTGCACAGGAATCCTACCCCAAGTCCATTTCCTATCTAATCCTTTTCCGTTCCCCTCCGCCAAGCCATCGATTCCCCTGCCGATGGCTAGCCACTCGAGGAAACGCAATGGGGAGCAAGAATTTCAACTCTTACCAAAATAAGAGACGAGACGAGGTGGCCTCGCGGGAATTAAGAAAGGTCTAGGCGAAGACCCTTATATGGGAAAAAGGCAACATTTTATGTATGTTTTTTTTTATTTTGAGATAGCTTGCTACATAAGCAGACTAATCTTGAACAAACCACTAATGTTTGAATTTTATTAACAGTCTTTTATTAAGGCTTACAGCCCTTGAATTCCTTTAAACGATTCTTTAATATCGTAAGTTATATGTATGTTTTTTTTAAATTTCCAGTGGCGGCAGAATGAAAGAGGCACCTATTGTGAGCGTGGAGCAGGGCGCCCTGCAGGGCCGCCTTGTCAGCAGTCCCACCGGGAAGGCTTTCTACAGCTTCCAGGGTATTCCCTACGCCAAACCACCGCTTGGTTCGCTCCGGTTTAAAGTACGTGTAACATTAATAAATATATTTTTAAGTCCAATAGTGTAGTCATGGCGACCGCGTGGCCTAGTGGTCAAAATACCCGACTGCTACGCCATGCGTCCGGGGGTCGAGTCACAGCTTGAACCAACAGTTGTGCAAAAACACAAATTGTTGGTTTTCGAATCAGGTTGCGATTGTCCCCGTGTCTGCGATTCTGCCTCCAAGTATCTCTAATCTTATCGCACGCCTGCATTTTTTCTTTGTTAGAATTTCTAAATCCCATTCCTTAAGTAGTAGCTTTTGAATAGACAGATGAATCTGTTGCAAAACATCATTCATAATTTTTTTTAACTTTCAGACAACGTCATATTAGATGCTTAAATTTGCGTTTGTTACATTTATTACGTTTGTATTATATAAAAAAGTATTACGTAATGTGAAAACCAAGTGGTAGCTTTAGATGTGTTGGTAGCGCTCAGTGCGCTTGATCGTTTATTACAGCACAGCAACAGCCTAGAAATGTCACAATGTCATGGTATCGAGATGTTTGTGGAGATTATTCGCTATCTTCGTTTGTACGAACGTCCGATGAAGTTATTTTTTTAACGTTAGTATTTGTCGGCACTTGTAAAAATTTATAAAAACTAGCTGACACGCCCAGGCTTCGCACCGAAGTAAAGTATAGAGAAAAACAGCGCCAGTCCGTTTACCCACTCACTTAAGTAAAAGCTTATGAAATCCTATCTAAGTGGGTGTCTGGAAAGGAACATGTATGCCAAATTTCAAGTCAATAGGTCTTGTAGTTTTAGATATATCGTGATGACTCAGTGGTAAATCGCTTATATGAAATGAAATAAATGAAACTGTAACGAAGTAATTTATGCTAAGCATGTATGCACGTCACCCACGGTGTGGGAGTCAGGGCTTACAACTTAGCCATGATGATACTTCATCATCATTATTTCAGCCCGTTACAAGATAATCGTGAGTGGGTTGGGACAAACAAGTGCCTCAGTTGGCGCCTACACTTTCGGCACTATAATATCTCCTGCGCAGTTGATAGCTTCCGACAGTTGACGCCGTGGTCGATAATTGATCAAGAGGACATTATCATCAGTAATTAATTGATTCTCTGGTATTGAGAATTACAATAACGCTGGTATTCATTAACAATGTTGCATTACAAGTAGTATTAAAATAAATAATTATATTTTCATTACAGGCTCCACAGCCTCCTGAACCCTGGGAGGGTGTCCGTGATGCCACATCAGAAGGAAACATTAGCGCTCAGATAGAGCCGTTTGTTCACAAACAATTTGTAGGAGACGAGAACTGTCTATTTCTGAACATTTACACAAGAAGCCTCGATAATCAATTGCTACCAGTTATGGTGTTCATACACGGAGGAGGATTCCAGTTCGGTTCCGGCAGTTCTTTTATGTATGGTTGTGATTATTTGGTCGAAAAGGACGTGGTAGTGGTGACGTTTAACTACAGATTAGGGGCCCTAGGATTCCTGAGCTTAAACACCCCTGAAGTGCCAGGAAACGCTGGTCTTAAAGACATGGTGCAAGCTATACGCTGGATCAAACAGAACATCCAGAATTTTGGTGGCGACCCTGAAAACTTGACGATTTTCGGCAAAAGCTGTGGCGGAGTATCCGTATCTTTGCTCACGGCAAGCCTCTTGACCAAGAACTTGATCAGCAAAGCGATCATTCAATCGGGTACTGCTTTGAATAGCTGGGCGTTTCAGAACAATCCATTGGATAACGCGAAAGCTCTAGCAAATGCTCTCGGTTGTTTAACTAACGATGTGGACGAGATCCTTGAGTTCCTCTCTACAGCACCCATCAAAGACATAGTGGAAACGACACTAAAGATGAACTCCATAGAAAACTTTATCCAAAAAGGAACAAATCTGTTTTCAGCAGTCATAGAAAAAGAGTTTCCAGGAGTAGAAGCAGCATTAACCGAATCATTCATAGATGTTCTCACATCAGGTCGTGTAGCCGAAGTACCAGTTATGATCGGCTCAACAACTCTGGAATTCGTATACGGAAGGGCAACCGACGACTTACAATCGTTCATACCGTCCGTTTTGAACTTGGAAAAGAACAGCAGCGAATCATTGGCTGTCGTTGAGAAAATTAAGAAATTGTATTTCAAAGGCAATCACACAGGCGATGAGAGCCTCGTGGAAAGATACCAGCTGTTATCAGATCTGCTGATGAATATAGACACACACAGATACGTTCAGTATTTAGTCAAAGCGACCAATCAACCGATATATTACTTCAAGTTTGATTATGTGGGGGAGTTAAACTTGTCCAAGAGAATTGGCGGAAGGCCTGACTTGAAACGCGCGGGTCACAATGATGAACTTGGTTATCTCTTCAAGAACGATTTCCTGACGGACGCAGAGCCGACTGCACAGGACTCGAAGACGATGGAGAGGATGCTGAGGCTCTGGACTAACTTTGCTAAAGTTGGGTAAGTTTGTATACATGTTATCTTTTTTTAAACTGGCCATAGCCCCACACTAGGATTTCCTCCAGTATCGTGAGTTTACAGCCTGAGCAGAAAACAAACAATTTGTTTTCTGAGAAAATTTCCTATTCAGGAATCCGTCTAGGGATACCTAATCCCAGGGCCAGTTATTCTACCGGGAAGCAATCGTGTGCAAACATTGCTGTGTTTCGGTTTGAAGGGCACTGCGAGCTAGTGTAATCACTGGGCCTATAAGACTTAAAAACTTATGTCTCAGGGTGACAGGCGCAGTGCGGTGCTACACAGAAGTATTCTGAGTAACACGCATCCGTTATGGGCAGACGTTGCATTTACCATCAGCTGAACGTTTTGCTCGTCTCGTCACTTTATCCAATAAAAGAAACCCTGCCTGGGGATCTAAGCCAATTTTTTTGGAAGGTTTTTGGAGCTGGGAAGAGTCCGCCGCGCTGCTCCAATGCGGGTTGGCGGACTCACATGTCCTCGAAATATTTCTATTCCTCGGATATGCAGGTTTCCTGACCGCTGGGCACGTGATAAATCAGCACTTAAAATTTTAGAACAATTTTAGTGGTGCTGGCACCGGGGATCGAACCCAGGTTACTCGCGCATTATGACATTAAACGCGAGCCCGGCCCCAACAACTACTTAAGTCAACTATTTACACAATGGTGTGTATTTCAAACAAATACAATAACTAGCTACAAATTCATAAAAGCAGTTAAATATTGGCGAATCGCGTAAACTGAAGCTTGGCGAATTGTCGCCACGTAAAATATTTTTTATAAAACTATTTCAAAATATCTACACAGATTTTTGAGGAAATTATAGTTAACAAAGTTTAAAATTTCATTAACTGAAATAATAAATTTTACAGAAATCCAACGCCCGACGAGGACCATTACTTGCCGGTGACATGGCTGCCTGTAACAAAGGACTACCTCTATTACATGAAACTGGGTAACGAACTGTCCCTCGAAACTAACCCAGATAAGGAGAAGATGGAATTCTGGGACGAACTCTACAGCAAGTACTTCAAAATCTGGGAGCAACCGCAGGTCAACACCGTGGAAGTCTCCACAAAGGTTTAAGTTGTCGATTACGTTAAACACGAGACCACCGTGGAAACCTTAGTCCAAATCATGAACAACCTAATGAAGAATTCCAAACTGTTTCTGTACCACAACCAACACCTTACGCTGCATCAGAACATGAACCACAGCTTATGCCAGAACCACAGCCTGTACCAGAACCGGAACTGAAATCCCCAGTGGAGCAGCAAGCTTCCTAAAATGGTGTGAAAGAGTCTGAGGTCGAATCGAATAAAAAAAAATCTAATGAAATAAATATGATTCAACAAAGCAATTATTTTACCAAAGACGTCATCAGAGCCAATGACCCTCCCCAAGATGATCTATCCAAAAACATAGGCGTCAATAAATTTGTCAACTTCTTCAAATGGCTCGGCGCCAAGAAGTGATTATAATTATTCTGTGCTGGTCACAGACAACGCATATTTTTGTTTAGTTTAACAGTATTTATAAAACATTCCTTTATTGGTTAAGCTATGTTGTAAATTTCAGTAAAATCTTTTCACTGTTGTAAATGATTGTCGTACAAATGTTGCTTCATTTCATTTCGTCATAATGCAAAAAAAAGTAAAAAAATTATAAGATATTAAAAATGTTAATCAGATCATATGCTATCTTTTTTATTCTAGTTGTCATATAATATTGGTATGTTATTTGTAAGTGTAGATACCCTGTGCCAATAATGAACCTAGTTGTAATTAATAATTTCATTTTAATTACTGCGTAGTGAATAATGAGGGAATGTGTATTTTTATATAATTGTAATGATTCGAAATAAATCATGTAAAGTACTGCAAGGCTTGTATTTTATTTTATTGCTTTAAAACTAAGTTTTAAATTTTTTTTTAATTTCCGCCAAAATAGACTAAAGAATTGTATGGAATAACGAAAAAGTAAATCAAAATGTCCGTCAGACTTTTGTTATTCCATATCGCTGCCGATTTTCGTGAACAATATTTCGTCCTCTTAAACCGCCACCACACGGAGACTTACATATTAGAAATTTTGATTAAAAAAAATTAGATAAACATGAATGAATAATAATATTGCTTATTGTAAAATAACTGATAAGTACATAAAAAAATTATTAAAAATCCATAAATATCAATTAAGAATAGCAGAAACGTTGCACTCTAATTCGATGAACTTTACTTTAAAAAACCAATACAAAACAAAACCAATACAAAACAAAACCAATACAAAACAAAACCAATACAAAACAAAACCAATACAAAACAAAACCAATACAAAACAAAACCAATACAAAACAAAACCAATACAAAACAAAACCAATACAAAACAAAACCAATACAAAACAAAATCAATTTATACCAAGGAATATAAATTATACATACATAAGATCACGACTGTATTCCATTATGGTTGTCAGAGACTGGTAACATGCACTTGGTGTGATAGGTGGTGAGCCCATCGCCACCATGCGCTGTTGGGTGCACAGTGCAGCTTAATTCCTTACTCGCCTTGTACGAGATCCATTGGATGAGATGGAGTGGTAGTATTCTTTTAACGAGCCGCCACTACACGGCTTATATAAATTATATAAAAAAGAAAATCAACTGCCAGTAAATAGTTCCGAGTCGTATGTGTGATAGTCACCATGTCCAAGAGAGCAACTACAGCAAACGAGCTTATTTTATACCCTGATTGATCTCTGTCTTGGCTCACTTGTACTCGTATGCTGTGACGTGGGTCAGTGAGGAGTTGGAATCCAAGTAGCAGCGAATATTTGTACAACACTAATTATAGGTTTTCGCGCTTGGTTTTATTGTGATTGTGTTTGTCTGACAGCGTTACATTGGAAATAGGAAGATGAAGTCATGAAAAGCGGTCAAGCACAGCGGTATATAACACATAATATATTCGGCACAGATGACTTCTACTGATTGTTAATTGGAAGGTGTCGTCGCGGCCAATCACTGTACGGCCAGATCCGAAAATCAATCTATGTGGTAAGTTCGGGTGGTTCTAATTTTTTTTTTTTTAAAAAAACGATGCCCTACAGTAGGATTTCTTCTGTGTCGTGGGTGAGTTTTACATACATAAATTCCACATGCACAAACACCCAGACCGGAACATCTATCTGTAGGTCATACAAATATTTGTCCCGTGCGGGAATCGAACCCGCGACCCGCGCCGCAGAAGTCAAGCGCTTAACCGCTGCGCCAACCGAGCCGACTTAAAAGACGGTTCCTCCCTAACGAGGTCAAAGCTGACCTGCTCAAAAGACCTGCGGTCAGCAGGTATCTGCAACCAGAACCGTCTTGCAGACCAATCCTCCACACTACGTATGGAGGAAACTCCGATCTCCGGGTCCATTACAAACTCGGCTTCACCGAACACACCCGTCGCATGTCGTTCTGTCGACGAAAGCGACTCCGCCGCGTCGCCGCAGTCTTCAACAGCGCCGATGTTTCAGCCGTTACACAGGCACTCAAAGCCATCAACGGAAAACTCGAAAATAGGATCCTCGCAGTTTTATGGAAACTGGTGGACTATTTTGTCTTTTATCTTCTTACTTTGATGATGTACTCCTAGCCGATTTCGACCACGGCGACTACTGTCGAGAGCCATCAACTGCGCAGGGGATATTATAGTGCCACAAGTGTACGCGCAAACACAGAGGCACTTACACCTCCCAACCTACCCGCGCCCAATGTAACGCTGATGCGATAAGATCGGAGGTAGGCTAGGATGCAGTGTCAGAAACATGGGGACAATCACAACACAACCAGACCTGAAAACCAACAATTTTTGTTTTAGCACAAATGTTGGCTCCGGCTGGGATTCGAACCCAGGACCCGCGCCTTAGAAGTCAGGTACTCTGACCACTAGGCCACGCGGTCGTTCTTACTTTATGCTGCAATTTAATCAAGCGAATATATTAGGTCAGTCCATAAGTTCGTGCGTATTTTGTACATATGAAAAACAAAAACTAAAATATATTTATAATCACTGCAATGTGGTGCCAAAGCATTTGTTATAGACAGACGTTGCACTTGCCATCAGGTGAACGTTTTGCTCGTCTCATCACTTTATCCACAAAAAAAAATACTTTATCAATTATGGATTTGCCATTATTGTATTTAACTAACAGCCATTTTGTTTGGTGACACGTATATGGGTTTAGAATTATTTTTTTATGTAATAAAGTTCTGCAGACATCGAAACAAGTGTCAAGTAGTCAGTTGGTGCTATATCCGAGGAATATGGTGAATGATGCATTATTTCCCAATGAAATAACTTAATTTTAATGTTATCTATGATTGATTCCAAGAGACACGAAAAAGAGAAAAGGGAGACCTAGAAAAAGATGGAGAGACAGTTTCAGTGACAGATGTGGATCTCATTGGATGCGAAAGGCACGGGAAAGAGATGTATGGAAAGGTTTAGGAGGGGCCTTCGCCGTAGAGGCGACTACTACTAGCATGCACTATAATATATAATTTTTATATTTTACTATTTATATTTTACTACTTAATAAACATGCATTTTTATAGTTGTTATTTACATAAATTGATTATACGTAATATAACTTTCACATAGGTTTAAGTTTTCATACAAAGTTTCATTGTAGTAGTAGTAGTAGTAGTAGCAAATAAAGGCTATTTTAAATTTTTTTTTATTTTTATTTTATTCATGATTGATTCATCCGTATGCGGTTTGTCGTTATCGCGAAGTATCATAACTTGTTTCCAATTCACTGAAGCTGGCCGTTTTTTAACCAGTTCTGAGTTTAGCCCGACAAGTTGTTTAGTATAACGTTCAGAGTTGCTTGGCTTCTAAATAACTTGTTTTTGGTAGCGGCTTAAGAGTATCTACCACCCCATCTCACCCGTAGGTGTCGTAAAAGTCAAAAGAGGGAAATTGAAAACCAAGAGATGGGCAGCAGCATCTTCTTAGAACATCTGAATGAATAAACTGCGGTTGCCAAGCGTGGCAACTATGGCAAAATCCCCCTAAAATGATATCTACAAACTATTGTGGCAATCTATGGAGGATGCCTATGTTCAGCAGTGGACTTGTGATAGGCTGAAATGATGATGATGATGATGATGAAGTGATGTCGGCTTTGTCCCACCAAACACACAACATGACTTCCCCCACCTACACCTTTCTTTGGTGTAGGTTCTGTCAGTTTACCTGTGTCAACCCACTGCCTTTTCCTTTCACCGTTATGGTAAAATACCCATTTTTCATCCCCTGTTCCACTACGATCGAGAAATGAATATTTGAAAATAGTTAGGTGCAGACATTAACTCTTTGTTGTAGATTTTCTTCAGATAAATCATAAGGGAAGATGATAGCTACAAACTTTTGTAGCAGTCTATGTGGAGGCCTGTTCAGCAGTGGACTAGTGATAGGCTGAAATTATGACGATGATGGTGATCTGTACTTTTATTGAATCTGTAAAACCATATGTGTGCTGTTCTTACACCAATAAAGTTTTCACCATGCACAGTATTCAATTTTTCGACCGAGAATTTTCCGACGAGTACTAAACTCGTTAGTGTTTTCCATATCTTTAAATATTATAAATCGTCTACTCTCCGCCAAAGTGGCTTACAAATTGACAAACGTTACGGATTATTATGCAATATTTGATAATATAGTTGTGCTTGAAGAACACGCACGAACTTACGGACTGCCCCGATAGATCTCAAAAATTCGATCATAGACTGACATTTCTATTTTATTTTTACCTATGATTTTGAGACCTACATAAAACCATAGTATATCTAATCAACAACCAGTAGTCTATTGCTGGACATACGCCGCAGCTATGAAGGCAGGATTTGCCGTTATCATCACGCTTGGCAGGCGGATTGGCAATAGCAGTACCCCTGACGCTTCGCACTTTATGTTGTCTTCCTGGCCGATTTTCAACCACGGCGACAACATCCGAATACTGGTGGACGCTATCAAGTGCGCAGTAGATATTATAGTGCAATAAGTGTACGAGCAAACACAGAGGCACTCATCTATCCGCGCCCGATGTAACTTTCATGCGATAAGATCGAAGGTAGGATAGGATGCAGTGTCAAAAACACGGTGACAATTACAATAAAATCAGACCCGAAAACCAACAATTTTTTTGGACAAATGTTAGCTACGGCTGGGATTTTAACTCCGGACCTGCGGCGTAAGTCAGGTACACAACACACGCGGTCGCACTTTATCCGATGACGCCCGTCACGGGTCTGTGTATTTTCGCTTTGGTATTTGTCGAGGTTGTTATCCCCCCACCTGTCGCCATGACACCGTGTGTGTACCCTGAGTCGACTTTTACACCTACGGGATGGGACTAATTCTTGTATGTATGTAATGGAATCTTCCAAATCAATTTTCACCTACTTCCAGACGTCTCGATAATTGTTTATTAAACTGATGACAATAAAATAACTTTTTGCTGTGTCACCCAGAAAATTTCTGTATGACACCACACTGTGCCCATCACCCTGAGACATAAGTTTTTAAATCTCATATGCCCAGTGATTACGCTAGCTCACAGTGCCCTTCAAACCGAAACACAGTAATATTTGCACACTACTGCTTCACGGCAGAATAACTGGCCCTGGGGTGGTACCTACCTAGACGGATTCCTGCATTGGAATCCTACCACCAGTAAAAACTAAGTACTACCTAGTATTCTCGCGTCATGCCTTTACCTCATTTATAGTGGGTAGAGACCAAACTCGTAGCTCACTTTTCTACCCGGGAAACAGGACGTGACGATGGGCGAACCACGTAGCCGCCATTTTGGTAAGAGTCAAAAAAATTGTCACTTCCCATTGTATTCCATAAGCAGTATAGTGACAGCATTGCTTATTATGGTGTTATTCTCCAACGAATAAAGGTTGTCCGTACAATACCTTAGTCGCCTCTTACGACACCTCGGTAGGAAAGAGGTAGATGATATTCTACTGTGCCGGACACCTATCAGTTTTTTAACCATCATTTTATTATTAATCGTATGCATACTCTAGTTGTGAACTTCATGACACATTTTCTCTAAAGCCTGGCTATCGACTACATCAACACAAAGAGTAGAGTGAGGTGAACATCCTCAGCAATCTATTTTCGTGTTTTAGCTATTCCTCAAACAAGGAAACCTCTTCCCTTCACATTTTTCTAACATCATTAACATATAGTTAATAGAATTAGGCGTTACTTTGCGGAAATCCATTATGATAAAGGAAAGAAAGTTAATTTGCTAAGATCCGCATGCAAAATGTAAAATGGTGTGTTACCTAGTTTTTGAAGAGCGGTTTTCACTCGGCGGCTGACTGTCGTAGAGTCAATATCACTTGATAATGCCTCGTTTTGAGGTGAAGCACGTGTCGTTTTCTCGACTTCAGTGGTGTGTATTGCCTAGTGGTAGTGTTGTAGTGGTGGAGGGTATCTGGTGGCTGCTCCCGGTGGCGGTATTGATTTGCATGTGCATTTGCTAATATGCAAAATATAAAGTAGTGTACATATCTTCATTTTGTAGAGAATCCGCCCGCCCTCCTACAGTACGACAGACAGCCCCTGAGATGTCACTCGTACCGTACAGTCCAATAATCACTTGATAATGCCTCGTTTTGAGGTGAAACACGTGTCGTGTTCTCGACTTCAGTGGTGTGTATTGCCTAGTGGCTAGTGTTGTAGTGGAGGGTATCTGGTGGCGGTGTTAGTTTGGTTGCTTGTGTACTCTACAAAAACTAGGTAATATACACACACCACTTTTATTTTTTATGCGGATCTTAGGAAATTAACTTCCTTTCCTTTATCATGAAAATGTTACCTTAATCCATTTCCATTTACCGTCCTGAAATACTTGAACCATAGATGTTTTTTACAAAAACTATCTGTTTTTACCTGTTTCGTATAAGATTCCTCCATTGTGCAGTAATCTTCAGAGCTGAAAGAAAAACTGCGGCCGAGGCCGTTCATTGACGTTCGTTCTAAGAAACTCTGAAACCTTTTTTTATTTTGGCGGTTGCAATCTTTTTTTTAACAGCTTTTTTTTTACAAAAACAAACTCAAATCACAAGTCACTTTTTTCTTGTGTTACAATTATTGTTTCTTTCGTAAAACCAAGCAACCGCCATTAAAAATATGCACTGACTTTTTCAAAAATATTTTTTGCCGCCGCTTAGGTTATTTTCAATTTTTTTTCTGGCGGCCGTTTTTTTTCCACAATCTTTTTACCAGATTTACAATTAAGTCAGTAACACATCAAGCTAATTATAACTAATTACAATGTACAAACGCCTTAACTATATGAAAACTCAAGCAATGCGATTTATATACATAAGGGGTCGATTAACTGCATCAAATATTTTTTTTAAACGCGACCAATTGTATATGAACAGGAAACTTCTTGAATTTCCAGTTCCATCCAGTTTATGAGCGAGAAAATCGTTTCTAATGCAGCTAACGAAAAGCTTGACCCATCTTAAATCATTATCTAATTTACAAAAAATTAACGGTAAATAAATTAAAACTAGTCATACATATTCTCTTTAACATATCACGCGACAAAATAACGTACAATATTAAATCGAGTGTACAGCAGATTTCGAAACCCAGTTCACACGAGCGTTACCGTAGATGCGTATTGTATGTAAACCGTTTAGAACCTTTCACACGTGCTATACTGAGGCAACTGCCATAGCACTAATGTGAACCGGCCTTCAACGTAATATTAAATAAAGCTTTAGCTTGTGTGAGATGCCTCTTAGGTGAACTTAACAACATTTTCCCGGTTATTACTAAAAAAAAAAAAATTGTAAGTACAGGCATAGACAATTTCAAGCAAAATATAGATAGATACGTCATTTTGTAAACATCAACTTTACCAGAAACAGCTTTTAGTTACATAAGATTCATTCACATAAAGACAAGCGTTTAAATATTCATAAAGCGTCTGTATAATTATGACATATCCATATATTTCTCAACATACGTAGTCCTCGACATTACTCACGTGACATGAGTTTAACGCATTTACGTCACACTCAAAACAATAAAGTTTTTGTGGCCATAACAACGATATCGGATGACGAAAAGACTTTCAGTCAAAACAAGAACTTATTATATTCTAAATTCGTTTCCCTTCATCACTTTGGACTTGAGAATGTCAAAGGCATGACGTTAACAATTGACTTCAACAATCGATGTGGTGGTAGCTTTATAAGCTTTATAAGCACGCACAGTGCGTGTTGTTGAAACCTTCTAAGGACAGATCTCGTGGCCTCAGATCGGTGCCAAAATAATCGTCTCAAATATAGAACCGGTGACCGGCGACTGTGCGATATGCGAGACGTCTGCGATCGCCAATCCGTCTGCCATGGTTGGCGATTACAACAAATCCTTCAAACTTGACAGTTTCCTATGTTGAGCGATGGACTGTAGACAGCCTGTGGATTGTTCCAAGTTATGTCAAACATCAAATTCAACTGTTTTTCCGTCATCGATGTAAAATGGCCGCTGGAAACGTTTATCATTTTGTTCACAAACGCGCGTCAAGCTGTGATTGTATAAATAATATATATCGTAAATTATCTTAAAAGTATTCAACAAATCATTAAACACTAAAAAAAAGCAAACAAAATCTAAATGCTTCCTACAGTGCATTGTAAACAAACTTCGGGTTAACAATATTATTTATTGTGAAGTAAAAAGACCTTCCGATTTAGTAAGTGTTTTATGAGATAGCTATACATATATTTCCTTCTATGTATAGTAGTGACTTTTGAACTTCTATAGTTGTTACGATGTCACTTTTTCAGACCTTTGCAATATATTACTGATCTCCGAGATTCGACAGTCTGAGTGAGAAATTAACTTTAACGATACCAAAGCCCAAGAAAAGTGTGAAATATTTGCTAACAGCTTTAGTTTCAGCTTCATCATTTCATTGTATTTTCAATTAAGTTCGATCATTACAGTACTTTATTTGATAATAAGGTACTGGGTAGGCTACATTTTTATTCAATATAAGCTTGCGACTGTTCTCACGAAGTGACACATTTTGATTATTATCTTTCATAAATACAGTCTGATAAAATCGACCAGTTTCACCTTACGGCATTAAAAAAGTTTAAGAAATTATGTAATTCTTTATCTTTTAATATAATCGGAACCGGTCGGTTTAATAAATACATAACTTGAGAAACGAGAACAAAAAAAGAGTAATCCTTTAAATAAACTTTTGTTAAAAAATTTAATTCAACCGACACCGTAACTGTTAATGCGACGGTATTTTATCAACGAAAGTTAGTTTCATATGCGACGTCAGAATGTCTCACTTTTGTCTAGTCGTGTCTATTCATTATATCGCGAAATTATATGATATACGTCAAATTCAATATGTAGTTTTACTTACGTAATTACAAAAAAAAATATACAAAAGCTTTGGTATATTGAAGAAATACCTTAGCCATTTTTGCCATAATGTAAGATGCTTTACCGCTTTGTAAATTCTCAGAAGACCCTACAAGACTTTTCGATAGATTTTTGTACCTTTAAATTCTCGAATCGAGACCTTCAAAAGCAAAGTCTCTCACTACATTACGTGTTAGTATGAAACTACCTAAGCTAATTTTGTATGTACGTACAAGCTCTAAATGACATGGTAATTTTAGAAATATGTTCAACTTTACAATTTCGCTTTCGTATAGCCCTTTTTATAATAACCTTTTTATATGCTAGTGTGGCAATCTATGGGGGAGGCCTATGTTCAACAGTGGACTATGGTAGGCTGAAATGATGATGATGATGATGATGATGATGATGATGATGCTAGTGTAAGTAATGTGCGTTAATACGGGTATTTGTTAGGTTACCGTGGCTTCCGTTTTGTTATTCATTGTTTGTGTGTTCGTTTTTACAAGGCAATATTGTATAGGCAGGTCGATTATAATAACACGTAATAAGAAAAAATATTGTTAAAAGACATACTGAAATATTTAATGTGATATTTATAGTATTATTTTTAGAAATTTGATAAGTCTTCAAAAAAATTGCTATGAAATTGGTATCGCGATATAGAAGCTTTCAATTCAAAGTTAAAAGCAACAGGATGAGCAGGACACGAATTGTGCCTCACATAAATTATACAATTTACACTATCCATAGTTGAGGTAGCGCTGAGACAAAATAAGAGATGGACGGCTGATACACAATTCGCATTTTGTGTTTTTGGCAACACTGTCAGATTGTACAATTGAATGCAAAATCTGTACAATTGTGACGTCATCTGTATAGCTATCAGCCTGCCTTGTATGGTTGGAATAAAAAAAACATATAATAGGGAACTTCACTTTCTCCGCTACCTCAGACCAGTAAAATCATTGTATAGCCTACAATGGCAACTGTTGAACACTGAAGTGGTATCGTAAACACATACATGAGTCAACGACAGGATTTTCACATGTGCTGTTGATATCCTGCGTCAATATTCGTAAGCTGTTGTCGAAAATCGGTCAGGATTTTCGACAACATTATTAATAAATTTTCAAGTTTTCTTTCAAATTTATAATGTTTCGCAAAAGGGCACGCCTTTACGCCTACTGACCTTGAATGCTGCTTTGTCTGTCCTATTCTTTTGTATGACATTGTATGACAGAGAAAGCGCTTTGCTACTACGATCTTATGGATAGAGTACAGAAGTACCTAGCAAATAATTTGTCACATAGATGTTTATCTTTAATAACACATTAGAATCCCTTGAAGATTTTTTAAAGCCATTATAATTCAGATGATTTCTAGTAACTAATATTTGTCGGTTAATAATCTCTTCCCTAATGATGAAAAGGCTAAGGCACTGGTTTAAAAAACGCAACTGCTATCGGACCTTAGCAATTCACGACAACCGGCTCTATGTCGGCGACCAAATCAATTGATAGCTGAAACTGATCAAAACATTCCAGTCTGTAATTTTTGAATGTAAACATTATGGACCTTTCAGAATTGGGACAAATTATATGGGGCTGGTTCATGGTAATATATATTTTTTTATTTTTAAAAAAACGTAGCCCCACAGTAGGATTTTCTCCTGTATCGTGGGTGCGTTTTACAAACATACATTTCACATGCACAATACAACCAGACCCGAAAAGCAACAATTTGTGTTTTTGCACAAATGTTGCCTCCGGCTGGGAATCGAACCCAGGACCGGTGGCGCAGAAGTCAGGTACGCTAACCACTACTAGGTAGTTTTTAAAATCCACATAGTCGGGAACTACTGGTATTGTGATTATTTCGCATTATTGTTGCAATACACTAACCGCAGGTTATTCTAACAGCGTGGATTTTGTAGATTTAGTTTTGAATAGATTATAAAATGGCCATCGCTCCATCCAGTGGGGGGTCGTCCTACGCTGCGTTTGCCGGTACGAGGTTGCCACTCGAGAAGCTTTCTTCCCCAGCGGTTGTCGGTTCTACGAGCTGGATGGAGCGATGATCTGCACGGTTTTGCGGGAAGTCGATGGATGCAGGTGGCTCAGGACCGTGATTTGTGGCAATCTATGAGGGAGGCCTATGTTCAACAGTGGACTGTAATAGGCTGAAATGATGATGATGATGAGATTATAAAATTTCATATTTTTCAACAGACAAATAGAATTGCGGAAACCAGCGCGAAGCAATCCACACTCTATCCAGAGAGACTCATTGCATAAAAGACAAAAGCAACAGTGGACGACACTACAAACGCACCTGATAAGATGGCGTTACCATTTTTTTAATAGAAAGGAGCGTTCACTTATATCTAAAGCAATCAAATGAGAGAAACAATTTCTCAGTACTACCTCGTTTCTATGGATAGAGTTATTTCAAATACGTTCCCTGACCGATGAAAAACGGAATCATCAAGGTGATAGACTAGTACCGCGATCACTAATTAGCCTGCCAAGAGTAGAAACCTGGCAACTGGGGAGACGTCAAAGTCCAAGTTGCTTCTTACAGACTTTCGATGTAAGCCATGGAACAGTTATTAAAGGGAGCTGGGGGTCTACTGTTTGACTCTGGTTGGTTTAGTGATCGGTCTCATTTGATCCCATTAACCAATGAATGAGCTTTATTTTGACGTATGAAGCTCATTCATTAGTTAATGGGATCAAACGAAACCGATCACGAAACCAACCAGAGTTACACAGTAGCCCCCTGGTTAGAATTCATCAACGAGTCATTACTCTGAATATATGAAAAGCGTGAAGTTGAACCAATCGCAGTTACGCCTACAGTATAAAAGAGCGTTCGCTGATATACACAAACATTGCGGCCATCGGCTTAAGTTACGTTCCGTGTATTTAGACATTAAAGGTGTCTAAATACACGGAACGTAACTTAAGCCGATCTTGTGTCATTAAAACTTACTATAAAACATTGTAAGGCGCAATGGTCACTGCATTAATTACACTTAGTACATTCCGACGCACCTAAAACCTATTATTGCTTTAAATGAGGTAATGGAAATTTGCAAAATCGCGATATGAAGCTTTACTTAGCGTTATTTGATAAAAATTTCGATTTTATCAATGCTATATACCGCTGTCAGTATTGAATCAATAGAGAATATGAATCGTTTTTTGTTATAAAAGTAACAGCCTATGCCTCAACTGCATACAGGTTTCTCAATTTTGAGGGGTACTGGAGCCTGAAAGCATCCGCCATTTTTTTTATTTCTCAGACAGCTTTCCCGCGATATTTTGATTTACCGTCGCCAACGTGGTAAATCAGCATTAATAATTACAATTAACAATTTTTATACACCGACCCCAAAACAATCGCGCATTTATTCTGTCGTGACTAATGAATCGTTAGAATACTAATGACATTACTAGAATTCTTTACCCTTCTCAAACCTGAAATGATAGTACTAGGAAAGAGTTTGTTCAACACAATAGTCCACAGTGCCTGACCATTCGATAACTTTGGCAGACTACGTTTTAAGACGTTAGATAATAGCGGTATGCTTCCATTTTATCTTTAATTTCTGTTACTACTACCACTAGCCGCCGTAGCCGTGCTAGCTCAGGCGCTAGGCGCTCGCTTTAAATTTCATAGTACGCGAGTGACCTGGGTTCGATTCACGGTGCCGGCACCACTAAAATTGTTTATTGCAATTTTAAGTGCTGATTTACCACGTGCTCGGTGGTGAAGGAAAACATCGTGACGAAACCTGCATGTCTGAGGAATAATAAATATTTCGAAGACATGTGAAGTCCGCCAACCCGCATTGGAGCAGCGTGGCGGATTCTTCCTAGCTCCAAAAGTGGCCTGTGCTCAGTAGTGGGACATTTATGGGCTTAAACCTTACTTTACTACTACTAGAAACTATTTAATTGTTACATCCACTGATTCACATTTGTTATTTTTTAATTATATGACGATGTTATAATAAATATGTGTACCACATACAACATATAGCAGCTTAACATTACTGCATAAAATTCATTATAGATTACTATATAAGACTATGGACGCATTGCCGGACCTGGCATAGTAAAATTACGTCAAAATTATTAAGAACTAACGTTTGATAAGGTTTTAAATAGTATTTTAGTAGCATAATTCCCAGAATACCTAAATTGCAACATATTTATAAAACCATAGTCGAAAAATGTTTATTTTTAAGATCTCAATATTCTCTATTGATTCAAAATACACTAGATACCTTCACAGAGGTGAGGAACAACCCTACTCGTTAATTACGTTGAGTCTAAAATTGTAAGAAAATAACACAATTCAAAAGATAACTTTAGAAAAAATTACGTCTTTGTAAATATAGTCTAAGGTTCAAATGTTAATTCAACCAAATATTATAATGCGTATCTACTACGTTTCTTTACAATGTATAAAAGGTAACTTGATAGGAAAACCAAAAAAAACATCTAAAAACCGGTACATTTTTGAATATTTATCGAAATGAAAAGTCGAACTAATTTTATTATTTTGCATATTTTTTTGTATTTCTATTGTTTTGAAGCTAATTATAATTAATAATAATATTTATAATCTGTTGTTATATCTACTGTAATGAATATGACCTTACATAAGTGTTTTAGTTTTTTGATACGTCGTTCATTAAAATTTGTTGAACGAGTAGAAATTTGAAGATGATGCCAAAACGACATTTCGAAAAAATTCAAATGTCAAAGTATGTAAAAATCCATAACGACCTAAATCGATAAACCGCATTGAAAATAGCTTTCACGAACAAATACAGGCTATACTCCGTTGTATATTGGCGTCAATAAATTACAATTATATAACCCTAGTACGTAGCACGCAGCACGCAGTTCACAGTGGAAGCGCATAAAGCTAGTATGTACAAGTGACGCGGCGCGCCCGCAGCGGTTGCGCAGCGTACCCGCAGCGGCTCCGCAGCGTATCCGCAGCGTTTCCAAAGCGTGTCGCAGCGCTCCCGCGGCGTGTCGCAGCGGTTCCGCAGCGCGCCGTAGCCGCTAGCGGCCGGCGCAGCGTCAACGCCTCCACGAGCGGTCCTCCTCCGCGTCCTCCTCCTCCTCCTCGTCGAAGCGGAGCAACGCGTCCTCCGACAGCTCCTGATGCTTCTGTAATTAATGTTCAAGATTCGATTCGAGACGACCTTCTGGCATATTTTCGACCACGTGACAACCTCGAAATACTGTGGGAAGCTACCAACTGCGCAAGAGATATTACATACATACAGTCACTCCTTTTTCCATAAAGGGGTAGGAAGTGATCACGTCCGTAGTCCACTTCGAGAAGTGACGGGTGGCGAGGCACATCGCTGGCATTTTGGAACGAGTTAAGAAAATCCGGAGACGAATATCTCGCGCTCTATCGCTATATTAATAAAAAGCGCGTACATTTATGGCTATATAATTAGTGTATGTGCAATGCACGACATTCGATATAAACGGAAGTTGATTAGGTTCACGGGATCAGAGACACGGACAATCAACAACACAACCAGACTCTAAAACCAACAATTTGTGTTTGTGCATAAATGTTAGTTCCGATATTTAAACCCAGGACTCGCGGCGTTAGTTAGCAACTCTAACCACTGGGCGACTCTGGGGGTACGCGGGGTCCCATTGGGGGTACGCGAAAATTATATTGGTACTGAGAAGTTACAACAGTTAAGTTATATAAACATTATTATAATTATTACTAATTATTACGTCTACAATATGTAGTTTAAAATGAACCCTATAACTAATAACTTACTAACTTGATAGACAAGTTCATAGTCGAACATGTCTAGCCTTACTTCAAGGTTAAGATTGACAATAGATAGACCTTATGAAAAACAAGACACATTTTTAGGAGTAGGTATGGAGTTGTCTGGAGAAACGTAAAAAGGTTGGGAAGCACTGCTCTAGATAATGTTTTTTCCCTCTTTTCCTTTGTTGTGGTCACTTTGCAATTGCGTCATCATGTTTATGTTCGACCGCAGCGACATGTGACTTATCACAATATGTTTTATATAAAAGTGAAATTGAAAGTTGAGTAATTTTATGAAAAAAAAAACTGTACTTACCTCATTGTCCTTTGGTTCGTCCTGAACAGTGTCGCCATTCTGTACTTGTGCCGGTGGTGGTACGCCTATCGGCTTGTTGTTCGTGACCCATGTTATCTGCAGAGAAACAAACTCATTTCTTAACGAGGATTTGCATAAACCAGACCGTTTTTATCATTACTCCAATCAATACTAATCAATAATACGTCAGCTCAGTTGGCGATGAAGCGATTCGCTTCCAAGTTATGGCTCGCCGGTTTAATTCGGTTTACTGTTCCCGGTCTGGGAGTATTTCTGTATGCAATTTATGTTAAAACACATTTATGGTACAGGTGAAATTCAACTTTATTTAAAAAAATTACTGGTGGTAGGATTCCTATGCAGGAGTCCGTCTAGGTGGGTACCACCCCAGGGCCAGTTATTCTGCCGTGAAGCAGTAGTGTGCAAACATTACTGTGTTTCGGTTTGAAGGGCACTGTGAGCTAGCGGTAAAAGGTGTGGGCATACGAGACTTAAGAACCTATGTCTCAGGGTGATGGGCACAGTGTAGTGTCACACAGAAATTTTCTGGGTGGCACAGTATTTGTTATGGGCAGACGTTGCACTTACCATCAGGTGAACGTTTTGCTCGTTTCATCACTTTGTGCAATAAAATAAAAAAAAAACCCTCTGTTCGAACAGATATTACATAAAAACTACTAAACAGAATATAGATTAGAAACAGTACTCTGGTGATCATTATTCATAGTAACCTAAATTCTTATGTCCATGTCAACAAAATAGTCCGCACTGTGTGTAGTGAGTAATTGCAAATAGTATCTCTGTGGTGCAGTGGATTCTCCCCAGCTCCAAAACCTTCTCAACAATGAGGAGACCGGTGACCTGCAGTGGGGCTTTTATAGGAATCCTACCACCAGTAAAATTCATTCATGTGATGTAGGGCGTATTAACAAGTTCCTAAGTATATAAGTAAGTTTATAAGTAATCAAGAGGTGACACAGATATCGCTACAGACAAATTTCACAAACACAAACACCCAGACCCGAAACAACTATCTGAGTCATAGGTCATACAAATCTCTGTCCCGTGTGGGAATCAAATCCGCGACCCATAGCACAGAAGTCAATCGCTTAGCGACTGCGCCAAGAGAGCCGACCCGTGCAATCGCGCATTAGATGCTGCTTCAGTCTTATGCTTATGCAGTCAAATTGGTCGTCATTGCGATCTTAATCAAATTCTTCACACGTAACAATACTCACGGAGAGGGTCCGGTCGTTATAGTGCCGTGCCCGCTGCAGCGCCAGCTCAGCTTGTGCACGGGCACGGTACTGCAGCACCAACTCCGGTACAGCCAGGTTCACCTCCTTGCCGGTCACCTCGCCAAATTGCTGCGCAAGGAACAAAAATTACTGATTTAGATTTAGAATGATAGTTCTCAATGCTATTCAATTATATATCGTTCAGGGTTGTGTCGTGGCGGCTTAAGAAAATCTACCACCTAATCTCATCCCATCGTCGTCGTCGTCGTCGTTTCAGCCTATCAATAGTCCACTGCTGAACATAGGCCTCCCTCATAGATTGCCACAAAAGTTTGTAGCTCTCGTTTTGGGGGGATTTTGCCATAGTTGCCACGCTTGGCAGACGGGTTGGCAACCGCAGTTTATTTATTCAGATGTTCCAGCAAGATGCTGCTGCCCATCTCCTGGTTTTCATTTTCCCTCTGTCGACTTTTACGACACCCACGGGATGAGATAGGGTGGTAGATTCTCTTAGGCCGTTATTCGGTAGATCCCATAGATGTTGTAAAAGTCGACAGAGGGAAAACGAAAACCACGAGATGGGCAGCAGCGTCTTCCTGGAACATCTGAATAAATAAACTGCGGTTGCCAACACGCCTGCCGAGCGTGGCAACTATGGCAAAATCCCACCAAAATGAAAGTTTCAAACTTTTGTGGCAATCTATGGAGAGGTCCTATGTTCAGCAGTGGACTAGTGATAGGCTGATATGGTCACATCGACAAATCATTAAATAGAGGACAAAGATGTGTGGAAATAACTCTTATTCTGCACTTCCAAACATCCCCCTGGCTACCAAATATGTGGTATTGTACTTTAATAATTTATTTTATACATGACAATATGTAAAATGACATTGAAAAAAATCAATGACTCTTAGTTTCTTGCTGGTTCTTCTCTGAGGTCTTATTTTTGGAACCGTTGTAGATTTTAACATTCATAAGAACAAGTACAAGTCTAAACCGAATAAAAATATTTTTGTCTTTAAATGATTTTCTAAATAATGTATGATGAGATTACTTACTAAAAAAATGACTTGATTTAAGTGTGAACGCGTGTTTATGTGGTTGGAAATGTATGAGTGTGCGTACGTGTACCAGACCACAACGTGGCCTAGTGGTTAGAGTACCAGACTTCTACGCCGTAGGTCCCGGGTTCGAATTCCAGGCCTAGCAAACATTTGTGAAAAAACACAAATTGTTTGTTTCTGGGTGTGGTTGTGTTGTTATTGTCCTCGTGTTTCTGACAATACATCCCATCATAACTTCGGTTTTATCGCATGAGCGTTACATCGGGCGCGGGTAGGTTGGGACGACAACCTGTGTTTTCACTAAAACTTGTGGCACTATAATATCTCCTGCGCAGTTGATAGCTTCCGCCAGTATTCGGAGGTTGTCGCCGCGGTCGAAAATCGGCGAGGAGAACATCAACGTGTGCTGGTGGATTTAAAGTTGCGTGCGTTATAGTTCGCATATGTGTGCGTGTGTGTGTGTTGGTATACGAATGTGCACGTGTGTGCGTATGTGTGCGTGTGCGTACGTACAGTGAAGTGCGCGAGCAGCGCGTCCAGCTCCTCGGGCTCGAAGCCGGAGACGAGCAGCGCGCGGGGGCGGTGGTCGACGCTCTGGTTGCCGACGAAGCCCTTGGCGCCGGGCGCCGCGCCGCCGCGCAGGAACCGTGAGCTCGAGAACCGCCCGCCCCTGCACAAATTACTCCATCAATATACACAAAACAAGTATCTATTGCATCTAGTTGTTATTTAGATGAACACAGCTAGTGCCTAACAAGACTAGCATCTATGTAATATATAATTTCTCAAAGGTGTTTTTGACGGTATGAAATATCTCCCTTAATACTACTGTATCAGAATTAATGTTTGATATGCCATTTTAAAAGATTATTATTTTCTTATAATGACGAAAAATAAGTAAATTAATGTTGACGTCAAAAAAAACGATTAAAAAAGGTTCAATTAGTTAATTGAATAATAGACAGCGCCATCTGTTGATAATCTGTTCAACTAACATGAACTACAGCTGTCGGTTGGAGTTGTTACATTCTTTAATATTGTTACATTATTTAGTATCCGATGAAGCTGTAAAAGCCAAAAAGGCTAACAGCAATTACACATCACCGAAATTATATACATTCTTTAAAGAAGGTAGTTGGCGCCATCTTTTCACTATCACGATACCGTGCGAAATATTCGCAGGGGCAAACTAATAACTTTCTAGCAGTGAGAGTTTTCAGAATAGATCTAGTAGTTTACGACATTACTATCCATACATAAACGAATTTACACTCTTAGTAAAATTTGTGGATGGAGGAGATGCAGTCGAAATCATTATTAACCGTACTATCATTGTCCATTTTTTTTCATCATGATATATAATATATGTATTCAGGGTCATTCGTAATGACCTATACATCCCCGCAAGCTGGGCTTAGGGACGATGTGTATATGCCCCAAAAAATATAATGAGCCTCGTAGAGTGATACCTGTAGGAGATATGTCGACTTAAACAATTTGCTTAAAAGTCATAGGTTACCCTGTTATACAGCTGATCGAGGCAATGAACTCATAAATTTAATTGGACGATTTTCCATTGAGCTGCCATCGAAAGAACTCACAAGTACTAGGATAACATGAGGCTTAAGGAAATCCTGTTGCGAAGTAAATCTGTTAGTATGACGCCGTAGTAGGGTAACATAACTTAAATGACGAAGAAAACGTATTTTGAATTTAGTCTGGTTCGGGGTAACGAATTTCTGAGTTAAGGGTCGCGTAAAGTTTTACATAATAAATAATTTTAAAGTTTTGTATGGACATTTTTCAGTATTCAATTTTGTCATTAAAGCTTCACTGTTGTGTTTATCAGATCAAAGTAGCATGGGTAGGTGCCGGGATGTTATACCAATTATGTATAACGTTATGTATAACACAATAAACTATATTTTTAAACACACATTTAACATCAAATATATTTTCTTACCTAATTTTTCTTTTGACGATACGATAGCTTGAAAAAGAAGAATGTATGTAAACTATTGCAAATAGTATAAGCCGCATTTTTGTATGTAGAAATAATTATAATCACAATTTGGCAATCGACATGTTTATGTATGTATACTATATGTAACAACTACTTACTTATTTATAAATAAATGACACAAGGACAAATGTCCCAACTGAAATGAGAATCTTTTTAAATCTGTTGAACAATAAGTTTAATATTTTCAGCCCAGAATCAATGAATACAGTTAAATAACTATCCTCAGGTTGATATTAAAATGATAACATTATTCTGTACATAAACAAACGAAAAAAAGTGTCCCCCTCATGGAACGCCCGGCAGATGTAAAACACGGAAATTGACGGTTATTGAAAGAATTTTTAATTAAAGGAATTTTTAACTAATCGTGTTGCAAAAATTAACACAAAACCATTATTTTCTCTAATATGAAAAACGACACTGTTTTTTTGGTCTTCGGTAATTGATGAATTGAAAACAGTGACATCTATTGATCTCGTAATGAAATAAGACACTTCACTAATCATGTAAAATGCTCGGTTTTCAACTGGATACTTTTTTATTGCTGAAATGTAATTTTAAAATCTGCGCAGCGGGTCGCGGGTTCGATTCCCGCACGGGACAAATATTTGTATGACCTACAGATAGTTGTTCCGGGTCTGGGTGGTTTGTGCATGTGGAATTTATGTCTGTAAAACGTACCCACGACACAGGAGAAATCCTACTGTCGGGCATCGTTTTTTTTAAAAAAAAAAAAAAATTTGAGCTGTTCATTTCCGTCACAAGGCAAACGAGTCGGTTTTACACCCAGGCCGTGCCAATAGATGTTTCACATCAAAACTGAATGAATAAAATATAGTTCATTGTAAACCAATAAACAAAAATAGAAACAAGGCATAGAGTATACTAAGTACAATTGGCGGCCTCATCGCTAAGAAGCGATCTCTACCAGGCAACGTGGCTGCTGAGTATATTATGACCAGTGAGAAAGGGTTCAAACATGACAAAAGAGAAAATAGCAGATACTTCATTATGTACCTGTATACGAGTATAAACTCATATTATCTTTGTAGGAAAGTTAGCAGGAAAATTTAGTTGAATTGATACTGGATGAAAAAAGGATTTAATTGATTTTACTTAGTTTGTTGCGACATCTAAGTCACAACAACATGAGAAGCTCAAAAAATTACTAATACTTCTTACATTATATATACATGATAGGCAATCCTTGGCAAGACATCTGTTAAAAGTTAATCCTGACTGCCTTCATTACGACATTAAACACCTCCCCGCCAGTCAGGTCCGTCTAGATTGGTACCACCCCAGGGCCAGTTATTCTGCCGTGAAGCAGTAGTGTGCAAACATTCACGTGTTTCGGCTTGAAGGGCGCTGTGAGCTAGCGTAATCACTGGGCATATGAGACTTAAGAACTGATGTCTCAGGGTGATGGGCACAGTGTGGTGTTACAGAGAAATTTTCTAGGTGACACAGCATTCGTTATGGGCGGACGTTACACTTACCATCAGGTTAACGTTTTGTTCGTTTCAACACTTTATGCAAAAGGTGCTGCAAAGCGCTCGAAACGTCGGAAAAATAAATATCAAACGCCTAAAAATTCATAAAAACTTCATATACACTTTGTTTCATACAATGTGTGGCATTCGCGTAAATATAAGTAATAATTAAATTGTGATAAATAACATACCTGGAGTGTATCCTCCTCATGCCTGGGTGCGTGGGGAACTGTATCGTCATCTGCCTTCTCAGGTCAGCGATCTTTTTCATCAGCTCGGTCACGTCCTGACCCTCCTAAATAACAACAAAATAATCATTGTGTACTCTACAAGGAAAGTAATAAGAAATTAGCTGCCATTTTAAAATTTTAATGTTGCTTACAGTAATATTTTTTGTAATTTGGGTGTACAGAATAAATTAATTTTATATTAGTCATCAATTCGTTCATACTTTTAGCATTTTAATAAAAGCGCAAGCTACCAGTTTTCATTTTAATAACAGAAAGCACAATATCAATAAGATAACACCTCGACACGACTCGACGACTATTATGGATTTACAAACATATTAATAAATTTGAAATAATAATATATCTAACGATAGATAACAATCGCTATTGTTAAAACTGTATTTATTGTGTATATTACCATATCCAATGTGCAAAAGTAAAACCGACAAATATTTTTATTTACATTAGCGGATGCCCGCGAGTTCTTCCGCGTGGATTTTTTTTTTATTGCATAAAGTGATGATACGTGCAAAACGTTCACCTGATGGTAAGTGCAACGTCTGCCCATAACAAATGCTGTGCCACCCAGAAAATTTCTGTGTGACACCACACTGTGCCCATCACCCTGAGACATAGGTTCATAAGTCTCATATGCCCAGTGATTACGCTAGCTCACAGTTCCGTTCAAACCGAAACACAGTAATGTATTTTTGTTTTCAAATCCCAATAAAAAAGTGACAGTTGAACATTGACGTTGACAGTTCTGCTGTCACAGGTTTTCTCGATTTAATATTTTTTTGCTAAGTCCACTTGTCATTTCCTTCTTTAGTTAATTGCACCCATGCGAAGCCGGGGCGGGTAGCTAATATTTTATAAATAAAAAAAATTACTTATGGTAGCTGAAATGGCGTTTGCGATAGTGGAGATATAGGGACAAGAAGAACTGAAAATAAGAATGTGATAAAAGTGAGAAGTGATGAAGTCGAATATTTTAAGAGCTCTGAACTAACCTGCTGCTTCGTGAACATATCCAGCTCGGCATCTAGGATCTCCTTCTGCGCCTCCTCGCGTGTCTTCGGTTTCTTAACCTGGCAACAAATATATCATCTTCTATGAGCTATGTACAAAGCTTTAATAAAGTATTTAGTAGGTAGCTGCACAATTATATTAGTCAGTATTTTGATATTTAAGGTTGTTAAAATTAAAAAGAAAAGGCATCAGCTTGTTTTCTTTACTTTCATATAACAGCAATTTCTGTCTCTACTTTTTAAAAAGAGATTGGACATTTAATTTTTACATAGTAATAAGTAAATAACAAAAGGAGCTTTTCTATCATTTTGTACCAAATTTCATGTGTATTAGGGGCGTGGCCTAGTGGTCAGAGTACCTGACTTCTACGCCGCGGGTCCTGGGTTCGAAGCCCAGCCGGAGCCCACATTTGTGCTAAAACACAAATTGTTGGTTTTCGGGTCTGGTTGTGTTGTGATTGTCCCCGTGTTTCTGACACTGCATCCTAGCCTACCTCCGATCTCATCGCTTCAGCGTTACATCGGGCGCGGGTAGGTTGGGACGAGTGAGTGCCTCTGTGTTTGCGCGTACACTTGTGACACTATAATATCTCCTGCGCATTTGATGGCACTCGACAGTATTCAGAACATCAAAATCATCATGTACCAGTTAATTGTTATTGTGTTAATAAAAATATGTATTATTAGTGTTTGTAAATGTAGACAATACAATACTTTTAATTATACACATAATTAAAGTTTCACAGTCACCAGAGCGTATGATTATGATATTGGTTAAGATATGCCTTAATGCTCAATTTGAGGATATACAGGATTTTAAGAAAAAATTGTTTGCACTTGTTTGTTTGGTCAAAATTATTATAAGTAAAATTAACTAATTGTTTCAAAAAAAGAAATTTATTACGGCTCTAAATTTTTATTACTCTACCACACTGCGTTTCATTAATTTAGTGAGAACGGAACTGGAACGTAGTGCGCGTTTGACAACGGTTTCTTTCACAGAGTAAAAAGTCTTTAGTTTTAAGTACATTAATTTAAATTTATGAAGTATTTTGAACAAACTCTATTCAAGGTTCGGGTTTTGCCCTAGTTGCCCACGCATGGCAGGCGTATTGACTACCGAAGTTTATTTATTACCGATGTACCAGGAAGATGCTGCAAATTGTTTAATGCTCAATTCTTATTCTTCATAATTAATGCCAATCAATCGGCCTTTAACTTCAACTTCATCATCATCATCATCATCATTTCAGCCTATCTTACCGTTGAACATAGGCCTCCCCCATAGATTGCCACAAAGCACGGTCCTGAGCCCTGCATCCAACTTCATCTTAAGGCGGGTAAATTCTGTTGGTGTGTTACTTGAATATTTGATGATGTTCTCCTAGCCGATTTCGACCACGGCGACAACTTCCGACTACTGTCGAGAGCCATCAACTGCGCAGGAGATATTATAGTGACACAAGTGTAAGCGCAAACACAGAGGCACTCACTCGTCCCAACCTACCCGCGCCCGATGTAACGCTGATGCGATAAGATCGGAGGTACGCTAGGAAGCAGTGTCAGAAACACGACAATCACAACACAACCAGACCCGAAAACCAACAACTTATGTTTTAGCACAAATGTTGGATCCGGCTGGGATTCGAACCCAGGAACCGCGGCTTAGAAGTCAGGTACTCTGACCACTAGGCCACGCGGTCGTCAAACTATTGAATATTTAATATCCAAGTTAATATATCAGATCATAAATGAAGATAATATAATTATTTCATTGATAACTATATACTAACTAACAGTACATATGCATTCTACTGTTTCTACCAATACATTTAATTTGAATATAATAGGAGCTAATTCTTTCTACACGTTAAATAGAACACGATTCGTAAGTTACAACTAATACTTAACTAAAACAGCTTTTACATAAAAGCAAAACCAATTCGACAGGCTACGGATGGTATGGATACTTCGAATATTGTGTGGTGGCAGCCATAGAGAATCTCATCCCGTACGTTTAGTAAGAGTCGATTAAGGAAATGCCGGGAAAACCTTATGGCTTTCGGAGGACGGCGGAATAACCATTTCGAAATATGCTAGACCGAAAATACACAGACTGCTGACGGGCTGCGGTGCCAATGTTGCAAGGTGTCTGGTGCCGCGACCGCCAATTCGCCCGCCAAGCGTGGCGATTACCACAAATATTCCAACATGGGAGAGGCCTATAGCAGTGGACCTTTCACAGGCTAATAAAGAAAAAAAGGCTAATAATTAAGTCGTGTGGTGGCGGCTCGTTAAAAGAATACTACCACTCCATCTCATCCAATGGATCTCGTAAAAGGCGCGTAAGGAATTAAACTGCACTGTGCACCCAACAGCGCATGGTGGCGATTGGCTCACCACCTATCACACCAAGTGCATTATATTGTTTTGGTGAAACGTGGATTGTGGCAGTCATCTGTTTTGTCAGTGAGTGCCCAGTCTCTGACTACCCCTTATAGGATACAGTCGTGATCTTATGTATGTATGTAATAAAGAAAACCAAAGAATCTTTCAATTAGCATCATGTAGCATTCTTTGACGAGCAAATAATTCACCCGATAGTAATGATAATGTTGAAATGTCTGCCAATATTAGTTACAGTGTCACTCAAAACATTTCTCTCGCCATGTGATCAGTTCTTAAGTCTATTCTACTGCATATATCTTCATTTTAAAATAAATACAACATATTTACATACTGATTATTTACACTTCTATTCAACTTATGAATGATATGATTATAGTTACATTTATGACTATGTTTATCAGGATGTGCCTCTCAATGCGCATGCGATGTGTATCATTGAGTGGAAATGAAATATTTTCTTTGAGACACCAGTTCAATACATACAAAACTATTTTTAATAAGTTTAATTTATGTGTAATTGTATTTCATATCACATAATTACTATATGTGATATGAAATATATTAGATTATTTTATAAATTATTTTGAGCATCCTGTCTCTGGCATACGATGATTCAGACTTTAGATGAAGGAAATAAAGTACATTTCCAATGTTGTTTAATTGTACATTCTTTCAGATATAACAATACCACCACATATCCAAAATAGTTGCAGTGTCACCCTGAACTTTGTAAATTCTTATGGCACTGACAGCGCTCCTCTCGATTTAGTCTCATACTATCACATCACTACCAAGTACAGTGCCCATATAACTTTGTAAAATATAGCAATGCTTGCACACTTCTGCTTGACAGCAGAAAAATTGTGGTGGTACCTACCTACCTAGACGAACTCCTGCATAGAAGTCCTTGTAAAGTGAGTAAAGGCGACATGTATTATAATGAGAAATACCACAACAAAAACTGGCATACACAACAAAGAAATACAAAAGGAAAACAAAGAGACATGAAAGAAGTTAAAAACTAAGCAATGAAAAAAAAACTGCTGGCGATAGTAGCAAACGGAAAGAGTATATGAAGCAAAGCGAACAAAGAAAACGGGAGATTATAGTTTCAGAAAACGGAAAAGACAAAACTTTTGATTTAATGTACATTTTTTAAATAAATATGTGAAAATTTCGTGATATTTCATACATTTTTAAACAATTGTAATAGAAACTATGATGTTGAATATACTAATAAAAGCTCTGTGTGCATGTTTCTTTCTGGTTACATTTGGAATTTAAATTTATTGAAATATCCTGTTGAATGTAAGCAGTTGTTTTTTTAGAAACACTGCCCGTTTTTTAGTTAGACTATTTGAACATGGTAGATATATTTAGCATAAAATTATCTAATAGTCTCAGACAGCACAATAAAACTGAACAGAACTACAGTGTAAACTCCTTATAACGAAAAACTCTACAGAATAGATATTGCCCGAGAGTAGTTGGTTTCCATTATTACCTATATAATACAATATTAAAGCCGATAGGCGTCCGGCAGAGTATATATAGCGCCTTCTTCTTTCCTACCAGTAGAGTACCAGTATCAGAGTAACACCTACAATATCCAATGCTGTCACTATACTTCTGCTCGTCGGAACGCAATGGGGAGTAAGAATTTTTTGATTGAACTGAATGGCTTTTTTTATTAATGTGTTAAAGTGTGTTATTGTTCTGTTTTCAATTTCGTGCTGGGATAGAATATCAGCAGTGGACATCATGTGTGACCAAGCTGAATCCTAGACCCTTTTGTCTAAAACGAGATTTATATTCAATATTATTATAATTTAACTTTTTTGTAAACCTGATTTTAGACAAATAAACTTCTATTATTATTAATATTATTATATTTTTTTTTAGGTATGAGCTCTGATGTCTGAAATACAGATAGTTTGTATCTAGTTCCGACCCAGATATGTTGATAATGTAACTAATTTCTTAAATGAACGTAATTACTATTATAAACTGATGTCTCGTGAACCAAACCATGTATTAAAAATTATGCACACAAAACGCGCCCCAACGCGTAGGTCACAAGATGCACAATCGCATGCGCACGCGTGCGGTACCTGCGTCACTTGCAGCCGCGACATCGACCGCGCCACGCTCTCATCCTGCCGTTCATAATATTAAGTTATTTTGTATTACTCAACAAATTCAGTGCCCTCAAGGGTTCTTGGTTCAAATATCGGATTCAGAAACAAGTTAATGTACTCTATATAGGCACTCTTCATAAATCAGGAACACATTACATCGCCAAAATAGTTAATAGAGTGCTTCTGTGAAAGCACAGACATTCGAATATTTTTTTAAGAGAAAAAATATACCTTAATTGTTTTTTACAAGATCCAGTATACACAATTTGTTTTCAAAAATATCAAAGTGGAATAATTTTCTTCATATTTGGGTTATGTTTTAAATTTGTTTTAACAGGCACTGTCCTGTCTAATCTAATCTATCAATTTTTTCTTTTTTTTTAATTTGTGTCTTTAGTCAACAATATGACAAATTATATCACTTCTATACTAATAAGGTAGTGCACATACATACAAACATACAGTCACGCCTCTTTCCCATTGGGGTAGGCAGAGACCACATCTTTCCACTTGCTACGATCCTGACACACATCTTTAGCTTCTTCTACTTTCATTGGCGTTTTCACACACGCTCGTCGGTTGCGGGTACTTTTACGGTGACCTTCAAGGTGCATATAAATGCCTTACTCGTGATCTTAAGGTGGAATATATCTCAAACATGTAAAAGATATGCCTACACACCTGCAGTTGTTTCATGGTGCAGTTAAGTTCCTTCCGCAGCTTCTCAATAGCTTCTTGCGCAGAGTTGATCGCTTCAAGCAAGGCTGTCTTTTGCGCTCCGGTCACGTTACCTGCACACGATAAATTTAAAACAGCTGTTATATATTGACGACCGCGTTTCCTAGTGGTTAGAGTACCTGACTTCTACGCCGCGGATTCTGGGTTCGAATACCAGCTGGAGCCAACATTTGGGCAAAACCATAAATAGTTGATTTCTGGATCTGGTTGTGTGTGAAATTCATGTCTGTAAAAGCACCCACGTGGGGCTTTAAAAAATATGAAAAATAATACATACACAATTTAAGAACATATCTCCCCTTTTGTTTTAGAAAAATTTATCTTGTCAATACATTTTTTTTGGATGTAAGTGAGACCACCGAGTCCGCCGCATATTCGTTGGACACACCTGCCCATCACATTTGCTGTTTTACCTAGAAGCACCTTCTCTATAATCATGGTAGCTCAGGAGCCAGGCGCTCGTTTTAAATTTCATAGTACGCGAGTGACCTGAGTTCGATTCCCGGTGCCGGCACCACTAAAATTGTTGATTGCAATTTTAAGTGCTGATTTACTACGTGCTCGGCGGTGAAGAAAACATCGTGAGGAAACCTGCATGTCTGAGAAATATAAAATATTTCGAAGACATCAGAAGTCCACCAACCCGCATTGGAGCAGCGTGGCGGATTCTTCCTAGCTCCAAAACCCTATCGGAAATGAGAGGAAGCTTGTGTGCTCAGTAGTGGGACATTAATAGGCCGTAACTTTTTACCTTCTCTATAACACCGGACTGCGCTCGTGACTATGAGACATTGGTTCTTGTCTCATATGCCCCAAAATTACTCTAGCTTCAGTGCCCTTCAAACAGAAACAGTGGTTTTTGCACACTACAGCCTGACGGCAGCATAATTGGCACTTCGGTGGTACCTAACTAAGCGGATTCCATTCTCCGAATCCAACCCACCATTACTACTACTGTCTGGTCTGGGTCTACCGTCATCTGTTTAAAGACCAAGGTAATTTACGTACTCGATGTTTCCCACACTTAAACGACAAACTGAGGTGATGACGTCACCAAACCTCGGCAAAAGGTCAACAATGAACTATTGTAAAAGAGTATAATATCAAAGGAAACTCACCAGATTCTAGTCGCTGAATCAGCAATCTCTGCTGCTGGAGCTGTGTCTGAAGCAGCGCTTGACATCTCTTCTGCACATCTAGGATCTGCTTATTCTTTTCCAGTGGTTTCATCGCCTCTTTCTTTGGCTCTTGACCATTTGTCACTTCTTTGGCCTGAAGTTCATAAACAAATAATACTTATTTTAAAGAAACTACAACGAATTGAAAAATTATTATAGTGTTGGATAGCCCATTTATCAAGGAAGGCTATTGGCTATATAACATCACGCTACGACCCTTAAGAGCGTAAAACCGCGGCCAAATCCAGTCAGATATAAATTAGGTAATAAATAAGCGTAGTGTATACCTTTTCAGCTTGTTGTTGTTGTTGTTTGTTGTCCGCTGTCGCTTTAATGTTGTCTCTATTGATCAGTACTTTGTTGTGTGACATCGGATGCTGAGAGTTTTGTCTATCAGTCTGTTTGTTTGTCTGTTGACCGCCAGGCGCCATGTTCTCCTGCTTGTTCTGGAAGGTAAGGTAGTTGTATTATAAGAAAATAGCTGTGTAATTAATTTAGTTCTAGAGAATGTTTATCAAATCAATCACAGACATTATTAATTGAAAATATTAGACTTTAATAAAAAAAATATTGTTACAATTTCTTCATAGAGCTGATTACAATCCCTTACTGTCAAACATTCAATTCTTGGTTGAAATTTTAATATGCTTGTGACGACCGCGTTGCCTAGTGATTAGAAAACCTGACTACTGCGCAACAAGTCCTGGGTTCGTATCCTAGACGAAGCCAACATTTGTGCAAAACCACAAATTATTGGTTTTCGGGTCTAGTTGTGTTGTATATGTCCTCGTTCCTCTGACACTGCATCGTACCTGCCTACCTGATCTGAGGTAGGGCACGGGTAGGTTGGGACGAGTGAGTGCTCCTCTGTTTGCGCGTACACTTGTGGCACTATAATACCTCCTGCGCTGTTGATAACTTTCGACAGTATTTGGCAGTTGTTGCCGTGTTCGAAAATCGACCAAGAGGACATACATATGCTTTTAGTTTATATTCGAAAAAGACGCTGGTTACGTAGGAATCCTAGAGACAGTAAATAAGCTCCATCTATTAGCGATTATTAGCATTTCACATTTAACGACTATATTGCCGAAAACTCTTGGCCAGTCCAAAGTTCGTGCAATGGCTGCTCAGTAAACATTTTTTAAGAACCAAATGGCGGTATGAAGCAGCGTGCGGGGACCGGTGCTCTAGATTAGAGATGCACCCAACGTAAACAAAAGCATTCCTTCATATTGTACACATGTCGTAATCGATTAGTTTCATTTAGATAAATATGAATTCATTGAAGTGCTCTGCTTGTTTGGACTCTGCCTACCCCTTATATGGGGTAAAAGGTGACTGTATGTAATATGTATGTATGTAAAAAAAATTGTACGGACTACAAATTATTACTTCGCCACTGGGTGTTTGACGCACCCACAATGCAGGATAAATCATAGTATCGAACATTGATTAAAAATATTACTGGAATTACTTACCTCAGGATTATGCCAGAAGACCTTAATAAATCTATTGTTGAGTACAGCTTCTGTGCTCTTGTATGCTACGTTGGCCTCCGTCGGGTTTGAGAACGTGATCAGTGCAGCTTCGGGATCACCTTCGAAACTGACCTGAAAAATTTAATTAAAATATTAATAGCAATGATCATCATTTCCAGCCGATCACTAGTCCACTGCTGAACAAAGGTCTCTCCCATAGATTGCCACAAGTTTGCAGCTCTCATTTAGGGGAGGATTTTGCCATAGTTGCCACGCTTGGTTGGCGGCTTCGCAGCCGCAGTTTATTTATAACGAAGATGCTGCTGCTGCTCACCTTCTGGTTTTTTTCTTCGGACGGTCATAAGACCACTTAAAAACCTTTTAGAGATATTCTAAATCGCGCAAAGCACACAGAGAACGCGACAGTCCGAATTTCGAGGTTATTGTAGGAGTTTATTTATGTTTGAGTCAAACCAAACCTGGCACGCGTTCCCCTGGCCCGTGAGCACAGTATCCGATGAAGCTGTAAAAGCCAAAAAAGGCTAACAGCAATTACATCACCGAAATTATATCTGGTTTTAATTTTCCCTATGTCGACTTTAACGACAACCATGGGATGAGATGGGGTGGTAGATTCTCTTAAGCCGCCACCACACAATTCAGATTGCATAATAATAATAATTGGAGGTAAGGTTCTGTTTTTTATAATTTAAGCGGTTTTATTTTAAAGACCACATCAATCCAGACCATTGATCAGACTTAGTAAAATCGTGGGGCGTAGCGTAACCTGAGAAAATATGTACATGACCGTTCTCTGATGTCGCACGATGACAGTGACAGATTTACTTTTACACACATTCTGAATAAGTTAATAATTGAGAATATACGTAGAATATATTTATTTTATTTTATTTTAAAACTATATTGCACAGTAAATGTACAATTGACGGACTTAATGTCATTGGGCATTCTCTACCAGTCAACCACGAGTTAAGCAGAGAATTTAAGGGGGTGCTTTCAAGTAAACAATAAATTTTTTAATAAAATGAATATAGATGTATATAAAAACATAAATACATACATAATATACATAATTGAGAAGATACATCCAAAGTGTAACGATAACGATATGAGCAGTTGACTGGAAAAGATAGAAATTAGACACGCCCCACGATTTTATTTTAGTTTGTTCAATGCTCTATATTGAATAAACAATTTTTTTTTGTCATCAGTACTAAAGGTGTGTACCAAATTTCAGATCAATCTGTCAACAGGAAGGGGGTAAAATTTCAATTACTAGATTTGACCCACACAAGACAAACAAGGCAAGCTAAATAAAACTGTTTAATAAAAGGGTTGTGGGTTGGTTTTGGTTTGCATAGCAACATACAATCTAAGCGAATGTCTTTGCTTTAGTAGAAGAAATTACATGAATGTGACAAAACTTACGTTATTCTGGATGTGTAAGAAAAAATTCTAATATATATTCTATGTAAAATGACAAAAATCAGCTATCTATTCTCGATTATAAATTTATATAATTTTGTGGACTACTTTGGCGAATGTTAGGTGCTGCCTACAAAACAGTTTCAACTGAAGAGATTACACATATCAGATTCATTGACAGGCCAATGGAAACAAAACTCAAAACTCACTTGTATGTTAACAATCTTGCCGAATTTGCTGAAATGATTGTTGAGGTGCGTAATATCGTTTAATCCACGAGGCACTTTCTTTACTTCCAGCGAGCAATTTGCCGCATTTGCCGGGAGAGGGGGTCGGGCGCCTGTTCAAAACCGTAATAGTTAATTATTTGACTTACTGTAAAAGTAAACACATAGTGAAAATATTTGAAATTACTACTGATATAGTAGCCGCGTTAACATATTCGGCTAAGCATAAACAAACATTTCGACCTGTGTTAACAAATATCAGGAAAAGTACACTATTTTAGGTAATTTTGCAACATTATCGCAGCATTTAGGTATATCACAAACTTCGTTAGTTTTAGAAAAATAAGTAATATATTTCATACCATTTTGAATCTTGCAAGCGGATTTTAGGAAAGTCACTTTGTTTTTTTATTTTTATAGTAGAGGGTTATTAGGGGTAAGGGATTCTTTCCTTTATTATAATTGATTTTCGCAAAGTAACGCCTGATTCTTTTAAGGAATAAATTTCTCTTGACCCGTGGTGGCCTCAGGGGCTAGGCGCTCGTTTTAAATTTCATAGTACGCGAGTGTCCTGGGTTCGATTCACGGTGCCGGCAACACTTAAATTGTTAATTGCAAATTTAAGTGCTGATTTACCACGTGCTCGGCGATGAAGGAAAACATCGTGAGGAAACCGGCATGTCTGAGAAATAAAAATAATTTCGATGACGTGTGAAGTCCGCCAACCCGCATTGGAGCAGCGTGTCGGATTCTTCCCAGCTCCAAAACCCTCTCGGAAATAAAGACGAGGCCTGTGCTCAGCAGTGGGACATTTATAGGCTGTAACTTTACTTTTTAACTTTTTTTCTCTTTAAATTAGTTTTCTACGTAAGGGAACTATGAAATGAAGGAAAATAGCATTTATGTGAAAGAAAATATGTACATGTTAATTCCGCCAAACCGGATTGGAGCAGCAGCCTTCAAGTCCGAAACCTCTCAAAAATGAGAGGAGGCCTGTGCTCGGAGTAATGGATATTTATAGGCTGTTACTTTACATTTTACTCGTAATGAATAATTTTATACACTTTATAGAAATAGAATGCCGCAGAATATGAATATAAAAATACTGTGTCAGTAAATACCTAGTTTACCTAGGCGATGGTAGTCGAAATTCTTCTTGGCGGGAGGGGCATGGCGCGGCGCGGGAACTGTTTCCGAGCGCGGCTCTGTCCGAGCTTCGTGGCGCACTCTGTGGAATTGTTACCGAAATTAAATTTTCTACCTATAAAATCACTATTATCATAAATTAAACTATGTAAATATACTATGTATAATAAGTTTCAGGTTGTCGTTGACTAAGACAACAAATGTTTACTATAACTTATTCTAAACACATTCCTTAATGCGCATTAACGGTCATCAATATATATTGTAGGTGAAATTTTTAATAAAAAATCCTTAAATTTAATAAAATAAAATATTCATTATGTACTTTCCAACCACCATGTCAAATACATAATCGTCTGTCGAAAAAGTCAAACTGCAGTACAGAGTAGAAATTGTCGGCACAGAATTTTTAAATGTTGCCAATTACTTAGATATCTATAACATTCGAACTTAAAAAAAATTATGAATTACGGTCGAATTTCGACCACAGTATTTTGATTGATTGAAGAATTTTATATTTTGATGAAATGGAGAAAGGGTCAATGTTAGTGAACGTATCACAATCAAATCAAAGACTTTTTAAGGGAAGGTCTCGTCAAAAGTACCCGCCACCGACCAACTTGTATGAAATCGCTAATAAGAGTAGAAAAAGCGAAATAAGTGTATCAGGGTCGTAGCATGTGGAAAGATGTGGGTCTCTGTCTACTTCATTTTTTTATTGGATAAATTCTAACCACATCACACCATCACCTGATGCTAAGTGCAACGTCTGCTCAGACGTCCTGACCTGCATAGGAATACTACTCGTACCACCAGTAAATGGGAAAGAGGCGTGCGTGTGTATGTACCTGGGTATGGGCACGAGCTCCCTGGCGGGATGCGGCGCGTGCGTGCGTGTGTATGTACCTGGGTATGGGCACGAGCTCCCTGGCGGGATGCGGCGCGTGCGTGCGTGTGTATGTATGTACCTGGGTATGGGCACGAGCTCCCTGGCGGGATGCGGCGCGTGCGTGCGTGTGTATGTACCTGGGTATGGGCACGAGCTCCCTGGCGGGATGCGGCGCGTGCTTGCGTGTGTATGTACCTGGGTATGGGCACGAGCTCCCTGGCGGGATGCGGCGCGTGCGTGCGTGTGTATGTACCTGGGTATGGGCACGAGCTCCCTGGCGGGATGCGGCGCGTGCGTGCGTGTGTATGTACCTGGGTATGGGCACGAGCTCCCTGGCGGGATGCGGCGCGTGCGTGCGTGTGTATGTACCTGGGTATGGGCACGAGCTCCCTGGCGGGGTGCGGCGCGTGCGCGGCGTGCGGCGCGTGTCCGTGCGCGTGGTGCGGCGGCTGCGCGTGCCCGGCGTGTGGTGCGAAGGGCGGGAACCCCGCAGACCCGCACCAGATGTCCGGTGTCAGCGGGTTGTACTCTGCGACAGCCATTCATATAAGGTTTAGTAATATTAGCTGTTTTTTTATGTTGTATTGGAAACAGTTGGAAACTTTCTGCCCGTGTCATAGTCACACAAGTAAATTAAGGGGATTATGTGGTACGATAAAATCTATGAAATTAGGTTTATTAAATAAAATAAATTATCAAAAATAACCACAAAACTGACCAGGCACTGGGGGTTGCATGGGCAGCACTCTAGACAGCGTGGCGTCCTCCAGCACCAGCGGGTCGGTGCCGTGGTCCCACTCGCAGAAGTCGCCGCGCATGCAGTAACCTTTCTCTGTTTAAACATGACAATACTATTAAGCAATAATACACTACGGCAATCAAACTGGCAACATTTTCGTAGTAACTATTCGATTCTGTAATTATTCGGGTTTGTCTATGGCAGATAGCATAAAAATGTTTTTTTTTTTTTTTTTAATAAAGAATGGATATTTCAGCTACTTTTTATTTTATAATTCTCCCAATAGTGATACTAAAATTAGTTGCACTAGTTACACAGATAACACAGCATTAAAAATTTTATGATTTTTTTTATACTTCTAATATCGTATACACTACACTGGCTTGGCCTAGTTTATATACTACTCGTGTTTAATAAATATTTTGTTATAGAAAATGTACTCGGTTATAAATGGTGATGCTATTATCAAATTACAATTGATTTATCATGTGAAGTTGGCGCGGATGACAAACGCTGTAACAAAAATTAGGTGTGCAAAGGGGTTTGGACTGAAAGAAGTGGGAGCGATAATTGAATGAACTTACTACGCATTCTCGAATGAGCCCGCAGCTTAATTCACTCGCTAACTTATAACATTTGTATACTAATAGTTCGTTACAAATATATTTCCTGTATAGGTTAAAATTAAGATAAGATTTTTTTATACCAAATCACTCACCATCATAGTCCCTACAGCGTCGTTTATACGCGTCGGGTACTTCGAGACGAGGCGACGTGGAACCTCGAGAGCGGTCACGTGATCTGTCACGCGATCTGTTGAGAAAACAGACCGTATTGTACATGCACTATTCAGATAAAGAAGATTTTTATATAAATAAATCGTTATTGCATAATTATATATTGTCACAATTAGTATGTAATCATTATGTTACAGTGAAAGCATTTTAATGTTATCTCATTCACTAGCTCTAATTTCTTGTTTTCATTTCCTGTATGCTGAAACTACTTTTAAGTGAAATTTGTACTAGGTCATAAACATTATTCTTATTATTAATAGACTATATACGCATTGCGGTTTCACCCGGGCATGATAAGTCGGCAATGTTCGGTGCTCAGAGTGCGGCTTCTTAAGACTAGTTAGTTAAGTTAACAGGATATTTAATGAAAAAAATATTTTTCATATTGAATTAGTATTTACAGATTTGCGCGTTCAAACTTACAAGCTGTCCAACTTTATTATAGTAGAAAGATAAAACATATTTATTGTGCCGATTAAGAACATATAAGACATTTAAGGACTTAGGAGATGCTTTGTGCTCTAAACCGTTAACCAAACTATATCTATACAAAGAAATAAAAAGTGTTTGTTTGTAATAACCAACAAAGTAACAGCTTTTTACTCAATGCTTATAAAAGTATATACGGTACTTATAAGAAAATAACAATTCTTAAAATTTTTATCTGTGTTTCGTCCAGCTAATCTCCGAAACGGCTGGTCCCACTTTCACTGACATATAACTGATATTATAGCAGGTATATTAGGCTACTTTAATTTTAGAAAAATAATTAGGTATCCGCGCAAAAAACTTAGAACCCTAAACTCCGATTCAAATAGGGAAGGATACATGTATATCATCCATCGGAGTCGGTTTATCTACGCGGGTGAAACCGCGGGGCACAGTTACTGTAAAATAAAATACTCACCGGTCCCTATCCCTAGAACGGGATACTCTGTCTCTGTGCTCCCTGTCCCTCGACATTCTATCTCTCTCAATCTCGCGGGGCGCGCGCAGTCTTTCTCTTTCACGATCGTGCTCCCTGTCGCGCACTGGTATCGGTGATCTTGATCTGTATACAAATAAAATCAATATTGTTTTTTAATATTAAAGGGAGCTTTCGCTTAACATATTGATAACAGTTTGTTGGACAGTATAAAACTTTTAGAGGAAAGCATTCAGAGTTTATAAAAGAAAATAAACCATTGTAATAGTTTGTCTGAAATGGAACGACACTATACATATTGAAAAAATTCTTTGACACACAACAAGTATAAAAGAAAAGGTAAAAAGAACTACAAATATAACTAGTCAGAAGGCGAAAACATTTTTAAAAGTGCTTCAATGTTCTCACTGCTCAAACCCTGACTACTTGTCTTTTAATGTTTTCTTTTATTTAATAATATTTAAAGAGCTTACTGTGTCACACAACACACAGTAAACTCTTTCTGCGTAGATCGGACTAAAAATAATAATTAAAAGTTGAAGGTACTCCGGGTTAACTATGACATCGGGACAACTGTCACCTCAGGCCCCCCGTGACCATGGGTGCTGTAAAGCGCCCGAAACGTCGGGTTAAGAATAGTTATAAATTAAACGCGATAAAATCCATAAAAAGTAGTTTTATTTAAATACTTGTCTTTTGTCTAACCATTCAGAGGTGCTCAGTATTACCTCGTTTCTGTAGATACGGTCATAATAGTAATTAACAAGAACAGTTAGTGTTTTAGTACATGCATACATACATACAGTGACCTCCTTCCCATTGGGGTAGGCAGAGACCACATATTTCCAGTTGCTACGATATTTCGGCTCTTCTACTTTCATTAACGTTTTCATACACGCTCGTCGGTTGTGGGTACTTTTAACGTGACCTCTCCTAGTGTTAGTTCATGTTTTTTTTTTTTGCAGACTATATCATTCGATCATAAACCTATCTAAGGTATGAAATGCTGTGATCAAGAATGACAAGTATCAATCCAAAACAATCCTATTACATTGGCCAAGGATCAGGCCGGTGTTAATGCTTCGAAGTTTGATTTGAATGAAGAATCACAAGACTAAATCATATTGATAAAACGATGCAAACGTGGTGGATGTTTTTGAGTGACTGACCTAGACCTGCTAGATTGCCTCTCCAGCACGGCTGGCGGTGGGCTCCTGTTTCTGTAGCGGCCGCGCGGCGATGGCGATCGGGACAAAGGCCGCCTTTAACAATATTTTATTTAAAAAAAAAACTTTTCTTTCACGTAGCATTTACAATTTATGTAACTTCATAAACTGAGACATTAAGGTGATACAAAACTTTTACGTTTACTGCGTGCTTGGTGATTAAGTCAAATATCGTATGGACCTGCATGTCTGAATAATAAAAATATATCGAGGAACTATGAAGTTCGCCATGCCGGTTGGCGCCAATCCAAAACCCTCTCGATATTGGGAGGCGGCCTGTGCTGACCCAGTGGGAGATTTATAGGTTTCAACCGAAACTTAAAAAGACAACCGGACCGAAAATTAAAAATCAACAGTACAAATAAGAGATATGTAATAGAATGAGGCGTTACTTTGTTTCTCTCCATTAGAGTAGAGATGCCTACCTTTAGTCTCGTATTCAAGTTTTTAAAATAGAATTCAGTCTTATTTTTTTTTTATTCGATAAAGCGACGAAACGAGCAAAACGTTCACCTGATGGTAAGTGCAACGTCTGACCAAAACAAATGCAGTGTCACCCAGAACATTTCTGTGTGACACCACACTGCGCCCGTCACCCTGAGACATGTGTTCTTTAGTCTCATATGCCCTGTGATTACCACCAGTAAAATTAACTTAAACAACTACTTAACTACATACACACTGACACTGGCCAAATATTTTCTTATTTATGTAACACAAATTTCGACCTTTACCAGTCATAAATAATAACCAATATTCTATGAAATATATTCGAAACTGAACCGTATTATTGCATCAGTCTTGGTATATTAGTACTAGGTCGGACGAATTAACTGGCATTTCCTTTCTTTTTTTTTACAACACACGGGATGAGATGAGATATATGGCGCCTTTTGTTGGACGGTTTACAAAATAATATTAAAGTTAGTGGTTAGTTAGATTAAACAAGTAACATAAGCATATCCATAAGCTTTTTTTGAGAAATATTAATATAGTTCATATTTAAAAAAAAATACAAACTATGAAATTTCAGATAATAAGCCGAGATGGCTCAGGGGCCTGGTGCTCGCCTTTGATTTCATAGTAAGCGAGTAACCTGGGTTCGATCCCCGGTGCCAGCACCTCTAATATTGTTCTATAATTTTAAGTGCTGATTTACCACGTGCTTAGCGGTGAAGGAAAACATCGTGAGGAAACCTGCATGTCCGAGGAATAGAAATATTTCGATGACATGAGAAGTCTGCCAACCCGCATTGGAGCAGCGTGGCGGATTCGTCCTAGCTCCAAAAACCCTCTCAGAAATGAGAGAGAGGCCTGTGCTCAGCAGTGGGACATTTATAGGCTGAAACTTTACTTATATATGAGACCAAATATTATTTAATACTTTGAAAAAACGTTTAATAATAATTTTTGAACCATCTATCAATGTTAGCATTTCTTTTCAGGTATTAGATTAGGTCGACAAGAAAATGTATACATTTCAAAATGAATATTAGAGTGTTAGTAGGGGTTAGTGATGTTACCTCTTGTCGTACCTCCGTGCGTCATTGGGGTGTGGTGCGTGTGGCGCGTGTGCGGCGTGCGCAACGTGTGCGGCGTGCGCAGCGTGCGCGGCGTGCTCGGGCTCGCGTGCGTGGCGGCGCGGCCGGGCGCGTCTCTCCCACGACCTCGAACGTCGACGCCGTCGATCATCTTTGTCTCGGAGCTGCAAAATTATAAATAATTAAGTTTGTTTACGATTTCAAAATATTTTAATATTGTGTAATTGACCAGGGGTTCCTAAATTACGCTCCGCGAAACACAAGTGTTCCGTTGAGTCTGAATAGGTGTTCAGCGACAATTCGGAAAGTGTAGTTAGGTACACATTTAAGGAAAAAATAAAAAAAAACCGTGTTCGCCAAGTATTTAATTAAAGAAAAAGTTTGGGAACCGCTGTACTAGATGAAATATGAATGAATAAAAGTAAGTTACTTTGCTAAGATCCGCATGCAAAATATAAAAATGGTGTATATTACCTAGTTTTTTGAAGTGCACCACCCGCCCTCCCTCAGTAGCGTGCACAAGCAAACTAACACCGCCACCAGGAACCGCCACCAGGTACCCTCCACCAACCACTACAATACCACCACTAGATAATATACACCACTGAAGTCGAGAACACGACACGTGTTTCGCCCCAAAACGAGGCATTATCAAGCGTAATAGACTCTACGACAGACGGCCGCCGAGTGAGCGGCGCGGTCAAAGAGCTGCCTATTTATACTACAGGTGACGCAAACGGCCCCCACCTACGACATTGCGATTACAATATCGTGATAGCGACCGCTTGCTCACACAATCCACCACCCGAATTACATAAGCAGCCGTTTGCGACCGAATTGATAGCAAACGACTACTTAGAGTATATTTAAACTTTAAGTACTGGATTTAAAGATATTTAAAAGTGGTGAATTCGAGACGTTTGTTTGTTCATTCAGCAGTGCAATGTTATTATTTTTATTTTTAATTATTTCTAATTGTTCCAGCACACACAGCCGAAGCCCCTTGTCGCAAATATGTAGGACTTTAAATGTGTGGTCGCTAGTCAGGTTATGCCCAGTTTCCAAAAGATGTTTTGCGAAGTGTGATCTGTCGGGATTGCAATTTCTGTACGCGGCCAAATGCTCCTTGTATCGGGTATCGAAATTGCGACCAGTCTGACCCACGTAAACGGCGCTGCATTCACTGCAAACAAGTCTATAAACGCCGGATTTTTGGCGTTCATCAATTTTGTCTTTGACGTTACAAGCCCCACTCAGCGAATTGCTTGTCCTGAACGCAACGTAAATATCGTTACGCCTAAGAGTCCTTGCTATTCTCTCAGATACAGGACCCAAGTAGGTCAAACTGCTCACATATCGTCGAACACTTCGGGATGTAGCCGCGTACAGATCTTTGCGAACTATATGAATTTGTTTCTTTTTTATAATGGTGTTAATAATATTTTTTGAATAACCGTTAGAGACCGCAATCTGATAGATGATTTGGAGCTCCTTGGCATAATTATCCTTATTCAGAGGTACGGCCAATAGACGATTAACGTAACTATGGAAAGCGGCCAATTTATGTTGCCAAGGGTGACACGATGACGCGGGGATGACAGAATCTGTGTGGGTCGGTTTGCGGTAAATTTGAAAATCATGGGTGCCGTTTTTATGGGATATTGAAATATCTAGAAAGTTAAGAGTACAGTCTTGTTCCAATTCCATCTTAAATTTTATTTTGGGGTGAATTTTGTTTAATTTATTAAACAAAATTCACCCCAAAATAAAATTAATTTATTAAACAAAATTCACCCCAAAATAAAATTAATTTATTAAACAAAATTCACCCCAAAATAAAATTTAAGATGGAATTGGAACAAGACTGTACTCTTAACTTTCTAGATATTTCAATATCCCATAAAAACGGCACCCATGATTTTCAAATTTACCGCAAACCGACCCACACAGATTCTGTCATCCCCGCGTCATCGTGTCACCCTTGGCAACATAAATTGGCCGCTTTCCATAGTTACGTTAATCGTCTATTGGCCGTACCTCTGAATAAGGATAATTATGCCAAGGAGCTCCAAATCATCTATCAGATTGCGGTCTCTAACGGTTATTCAAAAAATATTATTAACACCATTATAAAAAAGAAACAAATTCATATAGTTCGCAAAGATCTGTACGCGGCTACATCCCGAAGTGTTCGACGATATGTGAGCAGTTTGACCTACTTGGGTCCTGTATCTGAGAGAATAGCAAGGACTCTTAGGCGTAACGATATTTACGTTGCGTTCAGGACAAGCAATTCGCTGAGTGGGGCTTGTAACGTCAAAGACAAAATTGATGAACGCCAAAAATCCGGCGTTTATAGACTTGTTTGCAGTGAATGCAGCGCCGTTTACGTGGGTCAGACTGGTCGCAATTTCGATACCCGATACAAGGAGCATTTGGCCGCGTACAGAAATTGCAATCCCGACAGATCACACTTCGCAAAACATCTTTTGGAAACTGGGCATAACCTGACTAGCGACCACACATTTAAAGTCCTACATATTTGCGACAAGGGGCTTCGGCTGTGTGTGCTGGAACAATTAGAAATAATTAAAAATAAAAATAATAACATTGCACTGCTGAATGAACAAACAAACGTCTCGAATTCACCACTTTTAAATATCTTTAAATCCAGTACTTAAAGTTTAAATATACTCTAAGTAGTCGTTTGCTATCAATTCGGTCGCAAACGGCTGCTTATGTAATTCGGGTGGTGGATTGTGTGAGCAAGCGGTCGCTATCACGATATTGTAATCGCAATGTCGTAGGTGGGGGCCGTTTGCGTCACCTGTAGTATAAATAGGCAGCTCTTTGACCGCGCCGCTCACTCGGCGGCCGTCTGTCGTAGAGTCTATTACGCTTGATAATGCCTCGTTTTGGGGCGAAACACGTGTCGTGTTCTCGACTTCAGTGGTGTATATTATCTAGTGGTGGTATTGTAGTGGTTGGTGGAGGGTACCTGGTGGCGGTTCCTGGTGGCGGTGTTAGTTTGCTTGTGCACGCTACTGAGGGAGGGCGGGTGGTGCACTTCAAAAAACTAGGTAATATACACCATTTTTATATTTTGCATGCGGATCTTAGCAAAGTAACTTACTTTTATTCATTATAATGGATTTCCGCAAAGTAACGCCTGATTCTATTAACTATATCAAATTGGCTAGCACGGCCGCGCAGGCAAGACTCTACATTAAACTGACAAAATTACATCGTTTTGCTGCTCAGAATGTTTGGTTCAATCAGCAGTGTAAGCAACAGCATGTTATACCTAATTATATTAACATACGTTCTGGCACACACAGTCGGGCAGCTGACGTTGCTATATCGAGGGCTCAAAAAATTTGGCTTAGTGAGGAGTGTCGTCATTGGTTTTCCATCAGAGATAACTTGAAACTTCATCTTAAATTATTATATTCCGAACTGTCCTATAAATTACATAATATTGAATTCGATATTTTGGATCGGAAGGCCAGAGATCTCGCTTCGATGGCTGTCCATCTAAAGTATCAGATTCAGTCCCGTAAATTACAACGTTTAGTATCCACTTCTTCCCGTAAACAAAATTGCGATACACAGACATCCTCACATAAATTTTATCCCCGTGTAGAAAATCTTTCTAATGTCCGGTTTCCAAATGATGAAATGTCCCTTTTGCATAAGGGTCTCAAATACAACTTAACACCATCCATATCACAAAAATCGTTAGAGACCGTGGCCGTTGACGCGGAGATGGCAGTAGTTATCGGGAAGAAGGATAACATCGTTAAGAGTTTGGTGGCTCAGGAAATTAAGGCTGTATCCGTGAGATCTAATAGTAGCTCGGAGATCCCTGTCCTTAAATCAATAAAACAAAGACTGACTGATAACAACTTAGTCATTTCGAAAGCCGACAAAGGTAACACTGTTGTTATCATGGATCGTAGCGAATACAGTCAGAAAGTTAACGATGTTATCCAACGGGATGATTTTGTGAGATTGGATTCCGATCCAACGAAAAAGTTTACAATTAACATTAAAGAATCCATACAGAATGCTTCCTACGTTTTTCCCAGTCCCAATATTTCCCGGGATGGTCTTGTTCCAATGAATCCCAGAGCACCTATTTTATACGGTCTACCAAAAATTCATAAGGAAAACGTACCTATGCGTCCAGTTGTCTCATACATCGGTGCCCCAGCCTATTCCCTAGCTAAGAAATTAAATTTCCTCCTTCGGGAGAAATCTGGTTTCAGTCCAAATTATAGTCTTAAAAACAGTTTAGATCTCATTTCTAAAATTAAAGATATTCATTTACCCCCCAAATCCATTCTATTATCTTTAGACGTTGAGAGTCTTTTTACAAATGTCCCCCCACAAGACTGTTTGCGTATACTCGCAGATCATTTTAATAAACGTCGTCTACATCCCGGGGAAACAAAAGATCTTCTAAATTTGACTTCTCTTTGTATGAAACAGAACTATTTTCGGTTTGACAACCAATTCTATTTACAAAGAGAAGGTCTAGCAATGGGGTCCCCATTAAGTCCTCTTATGGCGGATGTATTTATGGATAACTATGAAAAACTAAACATAGTTGTCAATAAAAATATCCTTTACTACTACAGATATGTAGACGACATTATCATTTGCTGGACAGGTACCCGAAGGCAACTGGACGTTTTCTTTAATAAATTAAACAAAATTCACCCCAAAATAAAATTTAAGATGGAATTGGAACAAGACTGTACTCTTAACTTTCTAGATATTTCAATATCCCATAAAAACGGCACCCATGATTTTCAAATTTACCGCAAACCGACCCACACAGATTCTGTCATCCCCGCGTCATCGTGTCACCCTTGGCAACATAAATTGGCCGCTTTCCATAGTTACGTTAATCGTCTATTGGCCGTACCTCTGAATAAGGATAATTATGCCAAGGAGCTCCAAATCATCTATCAGATTGCGGTCTCTAACGGTTATTCAAAAAATATTATTAACACCATTATAAAAAAGAAACAAATTCATATAGTTCGCAAAGATCTGTACGCGGCTACATCCCGAAGTGTTCGACGATATGTGAGCAGTTTGACCTACTTGGGTCCTGTATCTGAGAGAATAGCAAGGACTCTTAGGCGTAACGATATTTACGTTGCGTTCAGGACAAGCAATTCGCTGAGTGGGGCTTGTAACGTCAAAGACAAAATTGATGAACGCCAAAAATCCGGCGTTTATAGACTTGTTTGCAGTGAATGCAGCGCCGTTTACGTGGGTCAGACTGGTCGCAATTTCGATACCCGATACAAGGAGCATTTGGCCGCGTACAGAAATTGCAATCCCGACAGATCACACTTCGCAAAACATCTTTTGGAAACTGGGCATAACCTGACTAGCGACCACACATTTAAAGTCCTACATATTTGCGACAAGGGGCTTCGGCTGTGTGTGCTGGAACAATTAGAAATAATTAAAAATAAAAATAATAACATTGCACTGCTGAATGAACAAACAAACGTCTCGAATTCACCACTTTTAAATATCTTTAAATCCAGTACTTAAAGTTTAAATATACTCTAAGTAGTCGTTTGCTATCAATTCGGTCGCAAACGGCTGCTTATGTAATTCGGGTGGTGGATTGTGTGAGCAAGCGGTCGCTATCACGATATTGTAATCGCAATGTCGTAGGTGGGGGCCGTTTGCGTCACCTGTAGTATAAATAGGCAGCTCTTTGACCGCGCCGCTCACTCGGCGGCCGTCTGTCGTAGAGTCTATTACGCTTGATAATGCCTCGTTTTGGGGCGAAACACGTGTCGTGTTCTCGACTTCAGTGGTGTATATTATCTAGTGGTGGTATTGTAGTGGTTGGTGGAGGGTACCTGGTGGCGGTTCCTGGTGGCGGTGTTAGTTTGCTTGTGCACGCTACTGAGGGAGGGCGGGTGGTGCACTTCAAAAAACTAGGTAATATACACCATTTTTATATTTTGCATGCGGATCTTAGCAAAGTAACTTACTTTTATTCATTATAATGGATTTCCGCAAAGTAACGCCTGATTCTATTAACTATATCAAATTGGCTAGCACGGCCGCGCAGGCAAGACTCTACATTAAACTGACAAAATTACATCGTTTTGCTGCTCAGAATGTTTGGTTCAATCAGCAGTGTAAGCAACAGCATGTTATACCTAATTATATTAACATACGTTCTGGCACACACAGTCGGGCAGCTGACGTTGCTATATCGAGGGCTCAAAAAATTTGGCTTAGTGAGGAGTGTCGTCATTGGTTTTCCATCAGAGATAACTTGAAACTTCACCTTAAATTATTATATTCCGAACTGTCCTATAAATTACATAATATTGAATTCGATATTTTGGATCGGAAGGCCAGAGATCTCGCTTCGATGGCTGTCCATCTAAAGTATCAGATTCAGTCCCGTAAATTACAACGTTTAGTATCCACTTCTTCCCGTAAACAAAATTGCGATACACAGACATCCTCACATAAATTTTATCCCCGTGTAGAAAATCTTTCTAATGTCCGGTTTCCAAATGATGAAATGTCCCTTTTGCATAAGGGTCTCAAATACAACTTAACACCATCCATATCACAAAAATCGTTAGAGACCGTGGCCGTTGACGCGGAGATGGCAGTAGTTATCGGGAAGAAGGATAACATCGTTAAGAGTTTGGTGGCTCAGGAAATTAAGGCTGTATCCGTGAGATCTAATAGTAGCTCGGAGATCCCTGTCCTTAAATCAATAAAACAAAGACTGACTGATAACAACTTAGTCATTTCGAAAGCCGACAAAGGTAACACTGTTGTTATCATGGATCGTAGCGAATACAGTCAGAAAGTTAACGATGTTATCCAACGGGATGATTTTGTGAGATTGGATTCCGATCCAACGAAAAAGTTTACAATTAACATTAAAGAATCCATACAGAATGCTTCCTACGTTTTTCCCAGTCCCAATATTTCCCGGGATGGTCTTGTTCCAATGAATCCCAGAGCACCTATTTTATACGGTCTACCAAAAATTCATAAGGAAAACGTACCTATGCGTCCAGTTGTCTCATACATCGGTGCCCCAGCCTATTCCCTAGCTAAGAAATTAAATTTCCTCCTTCGGGAGAAATCTGGTTTCAGTCCAAATTATAGTCTTAAAAACAGTTTAGATCTCATTTCTAAAATTAAAGATATTCATTTACCCCCCAAATCCATTCTATTATCTTTAGACGTTGAGAGTCTTTTTACAAATGTCCCCCCACAAGACTGTTTGCGTATACTCGCAGATCATTTTAATAAACGTCGTCTACATCCCGGGGAAACAAAAGATCTTCTAAATTTGACTTCTCTTTGTATGAAACAGAACTATTTTCGGTTTGACAACCAATTCTATTTACAAAGAGAAGGTCTAGCAATGGGGTCCCCATTAAGTCCTCTTATGGCGGATGTATTTATGGATAACTATGAAAAACTAAACATAGTTGTCAATAAAAATATCCTTTACTACTACAGATATGTAGACGACATTATCATTTGCTGGACAGGTACCCGAAGGCAACTGGACGTTTTCTTTAATAAATTAAACAAAATTCACCCCAAAATAAAATTTAAGATGGAATTGGAACAAGACTGTACTCTTAACTTTCTAGATATTTCAATATCCCATAAAAACGGCACCCATGATTTTCAAATTTACCGCAAACCGACCCACACAGATTCTGTCATCCCCGCGTCATCGTGTCACCCTTGGCAACATAAATTGGCCGCTTTCCATAGTTACGTTAATCGTCTATTGGCCGTACCTCTGAATAAGGATAATTATGCCAAGGAGCTCCAAATCATCTATCAGATTGCGGTCTCTAACGGTTATTCAAAAAATATTATTAACACCATTATAAAAAAGAAACAAATTCATATAGTTCGCAAAGATCTGTACGCGGCTACATCCCGAAGTGTTCGACGATATGTGAGCAGTTTGACCTACTTGGGTCCTGTATCTGAGAGAATAGCAAGGACTCTTAGGCGTAACGATATTTACGTTGCGTTCAGGACAAGCAATTCGCTGAGTGGGGCTTGTAACGTCAAAGACAAAATTGATGAACGCCAAAAATCCGGCGTTTATAGACTTGTTTGCAGTGAATGCAGCGCCGTTTACGTGGGTCAGACTGGTCGCAATTTCGATACCCGATACAAGGAGCATTTGGCCGCGTACAGAAATTGCAATCCCGACAGATCACACTTCGCAAAACATCTTTTGGAAACTGGGCATAACCTGACTAGCGACCACACATTTAAAGTCCTACATATTTGCGACAAGGGGCTTCGGCTGTGTGTGCTGGAACAATTAGAAATAATTAAAAATAAAAATAATAACATTGCACTGCTGAATGAACAAACAAACGTCTCGAATTCACCACTTTTAAATATCTTTAAATCCAGTACTTAAAGTTTAAATATACTCTAAGTAGTCGTTTGCTATCAATTCGGTCGCAAACGGCTGCTTATGTAATTCGGGTGGTGGATTGTGTGAGCAAGCGGTCGCTATCACGATATTGTAATCGCAATGTCGTAGGTGGGGGCCGTTTGCGTCACCTGTAGTATAAATAGGCAGCTCTTTGACCGCGCCGCTCACTCGGCGGCCGTCTGTCGTAGAGTCTATTACGCTTGATAATGCCTCGTTTTGGGGCGAAACACGTGTCGTGTTCTCGACTTCAGTGGTGTATATTATCTAGTGGTGGTATTGTAGTGGTTGGTGGAGGGTACCTGGTGGCGGTTCCTGGTGGCGGTGTTAGTTTGCTTGTGCACGCTACTGAGGGAGGGCGGGTGGTGCACTTCAAAAAACTAGGTAATATACACCATTTTTATATTTTGCATGCGGATCTTAGCAAAGTAACTTACTTTTATTCATTATAATGGATTTCCGCAAAGTAACGCCTGATTCTATTAACTATATGAAATATGAATGATCAAAAATCGCATCACTCTGCTGATGTCCTACTGGCCGATAATCGATCACGGCGACAACACGAATAGTCGGAAGCCATCAACTGCGCAGGAGATGTTACAGTGCCACAGCTCAAGTGAACGCGAAAACGCAGAGGCGCTGATTCGTCTGAACCTACTCGAACCCGATGTAATGTAACTATCGCTCATGCGATAAGATCGGAGGTAGCCTAGAATGCAGTGTCAGAAACATAAGGACAATCATAATCGTGTTATGATTGTCCTTATGTTTCTGACGTGATCGACGATCATTTATGATGTGTTTTTAAAGTTTTTAAGATTTGGCATAGTTAGTTTGTATGGAGAAGCGATAAAGCGAAAAAAATAGGTAATAAGTTTTAAAAATATATATAATTGAATAAAATAAAACATTAATTATTTCATTCACATAATAGTCTGTCGCTGGATTACGTGCATACTGCCAATGCCAAACACAAAATAATATGTGGTCAAACAGTCGCAGTAACAGAGCAGAGTAGTCGCCATAGAATTTTAAAATGTGCCAACAAATTACTAAAGCCTCAATAAAGTTCTCGTAAATTTTTTATGAATTACAATCGAATTTCGACCTCAGGTAGTCCACTAGTAATAAATAAGTATCAAAAGTTTATATAAAGTAAAGTAAAGTAAAGTTTCAGCCTATAAATGTCCCACTACTGAGCACAGGCCTCCTCTCATTTCTGAGAGGGTTTTGGAGCTAGGAAGAATCCGCCACGCTGCTCCAATGCGGGTTGGCGGACTTCACATGTCTTCGAAATATTTTTTATTCCTCAGACATGCAGGTTTCCTCACGATGTTTTCCTTCACCGCCGAGCACGTGGTAAATCGGCACTTAAAATTGCAATTAACAATTTTAGTGGTGCCGGCACCGGGAATCGAACCCAGGTCACTCGGGTACTATGAAATTTAAAGCGAGCGCCTAGCCCCTGAGCTACCACGGCTTATATATAAAGTTTATATGCTAAATATCAATATTCCCCAATTCAATCCTATTTGAAATAAGGATCGTATTTTTTTTTTTATAAAAGCTTCGTGTTTACGGGGTTTCGTAGAACATAATTGATAGAAGGTGTTTCTTGAACAAAAACATTTATTTTTAAATGAATTTATAGATAAATCGAAATCGATAACATAGTGATATGGTCAAAATTAAAGTTTAATAAATTATCTACATGATGTTATATGATTCATCTTATTTATGTGTAATGAAATTTAAATTGAATAGGAGAAAAAATCTGAAGCGATAACAGAGCGCATTCGCGTCATGAGGCGTAATAGCCTACGAGAACTCAACAGATTGCAGCACTAAATAATATTTTAGTCATCATCATCATTTCAGCATATCACTAGTCCACTGCTGAACATTGGCCTCCCTTATAGATTGCCACAAAAGTTTTTTAACACACATTTGATTTTACCACAGTTGGCGGGTTGGCAACCGCAGTTTTTTTATTCAGATGTCCCAGAAAGATGCTGCTGCCCATCCCCTGGTTTCCATTTTCGCTCTGTCGACTTTTACGATACGATACGATACCCACGGATTCCTCTAGGTGTCCGCCTAGGTAGGTACCAACCCAGGTGAAGCAGTAGTGTGCGAACATTACTGTGTTTCGGCCTGAAGGGCACTGAGAGCTAGCGTAATTACTGGGCATATGAGAAATAAGAGAATGTCGGGCGCAGTGTGGTGCTACAAAGAAATATTCTGAGTAACACAGCAACTGTTATGGGCAGACGTTGCACTTACCATCAGGTGAACGTTTTGCTCGTCTCGTCACTTTATCAAATAAAAAAAAATTAGATGTGGTGGTAGATTCTCTTAAGCCGCCACCACACGACAGTAAGTAAATAACAAAATCAAACTTACAGAATCACCCCTGCGATCTCTTCTCCGCGGTGGTTGATCCACTGGTTCTTCAAGGAGCTCAGTCAATGGCATTACCTAAAAAAAAATCCATTAGAAAAATAAATTACGACACTTCAAAATGTGGTTTGTTGTCATACGTTTTTATTGGATAACGTGACGAAATGCGCAAAACGTTCACCTGATGGTAAGTGCAACGTCTGCCCATAACAAATGCTGTGTCACCCACAAAATTTCTGTGTGGCATGGTGGTATCACAATGCGCCCGTCCCCCTGTGAAATCAGTTCTTAAGTCTCATATGCCCAGTGATTACGCCAGCTCACAGTGCCCTTCAAACCGAAACACAGTAATGTTTGCACACTACTGCTTCACGGCAGAATAACTGGCCCTGGGGTGGTACCTACTAGGAATCCTACCACCAGATAGACTCTTTAAGTTATACTCGAAATAGATGGAAAAAAGTAAAAGAAAATAAAACATTGACAAAAATCAATCATCATCACCACAACCACTGTTAATAGACTACTGCTGGACATAGGTCTCGCATCACGTCTTGTTTTCTGTGAGGGGCGAAAAGTGGACTACCAATGTGATATCTGCCTTCCCCAATGGGAAAGAAGCGTGGCTATATCACGGTGTCAGCCCGTCACCAGTTTTACGAGATGGTTGTTCCACCTCCGGTTATTCAGACATGTGGTGGCGTAAGAAAACCTGCCCATTCCATCCCGTGTCTGTGGTAAGAGTCGACTAGGGGAATTGACATGATAGTTTGACAGTTTTACAGTACTGTTCGATATACATACACTGAAAAAAATATAGAAACCTGAAGCGAACATAATTCCCAGCATAGGGACGTTTTAGATGCTGATAAAAGCGGCTTACCTTCACGAGGGTGTGCTCATGGTGCGGCGGCTGGCGGGCGCGGGGCAGCACGAGGCGGTGGCGCGGCGCCTCGGCCGCCACAGCAGGAGTCGCCGCCACCGGCGCGCTCGCCCCCGACGGGGACTTCGCCTCGGGCGCAGATACCGCAGTCGCTGCCGCCGCTGTCCACACCAAAGTTATATTTAAAATGTCTTAATACGAGCAGTTGTTCAGCTGGCAGCGTGCTGAGAGGTGATGATGATGTCCTGCTGGCCGATTATCGTCAACTTCCGAATACCGTCGGAAGCTATGAATTGCGCAGGAGATATTATAGTGCAAACAAAGAGGCACCCACTCATCCTAACCCACCCACGTATTGGAGGTAGGCTAGGACACAGTGTAAGAACCACGAGGACATCTTCATTTTTTAATTTAAATTTCATCTTTAAGTAATATAAAACGATGCCCCACAGTATGATTTCTCATGTATCGTGGGTGCGTTTAACAGACATAAATTTGACATCCACAACACAACCAGACCCGAAAACCGACAATTTGTGTTTTGACAGAAATGTTGGCTCCGGCTGGGATTCGAACCCAGGACCCGCGACGTAGAATTTGGGTACTCCGACCACTAGGCAACGCAGTCGTCTACACATCCACACCCGATTTGGCATTTTTTTTACAAATATAGACACCGAACTACGCGTAATGGAAGCACGAGTCCTTAATCATGGTAGCCCGTCACTGGTTTATTTTAGGGCATTAGATTATTTCCGACATTTCCCTTAATTCAATGACACCCACGGGACAAGAAGCAATTGGATTACCTGACATTGTCACTAATCGGCATAATATATTCAGGCCGTATTAAACACAGTAACACACGATTACTAAATACTATTCATGTAGTCTTTCAAGTAAATACTTTGAAGATGTATGACTACGTAGAAGGCAATGAAACTAACTCTGAGTCAGGTTGAGACCGTGTCAAAATTAACGTCTAAAGTAGAATATAGGTATATTTTCGGATTTACGCGGGAGATTTCGCATGGCGGGAGAGCGACAGCCATTCGAAATTAAAATACACAAATCTCCCGTAGATCATGTAATGAACTACGCAAAACGATATGGGGGCCACGACGTTTTTTGACAGTAAAAACTATTTTTATTTATTACACCAAATAAAAGTAAAAAGTAAAGCAAAGTTTCAGCCTATAAATGTCCCACTGCTGAGCACACAGGCCTCCCTCTCATTTCTGAGAGGGTTTTGGAGCTAGGAAGAATCCGCCACGCTGCTCCAATGCGGGTTGGTGGACTTCACATGTCCTCGAAATATTTCTATTCCTCGGGCACGCAGGTTTCCTCACGATGCTTTCCTTCACCGCTAAGCACGTGGTAAATCAGCACTTAAAATTGTAGAACAATATTAGAGGTGCTGGCACCGGGGATCGAACCCAGGTTACTCTATTACTATGAAATAAAAGGCGAGCACCAGGTCCCTGAGCTACCACGGCTCCACCTCTTACATCAAATAATTTGTATTTGCTGGAAATGCCGTGAGTTTGCTAGCTAACCCCCTCAACACTGTATGCACTCTAGGAGCTTATTATTGTACGTCTCATGGCGCGAAGCGGCGATCGATTGACGTATCGAGACCTGGTTTTTTTTATCGTGTTCAGAATTTAATCTAATGGTTTCCTATTTCAAATAGTAAATATGATATTTAAAATAATCATCTTAGTCCACTTGTAGTTATTAAGAAAAATATTTTTTTCTTATTATTTTCACCTGAAATGGAAATTACTCGAAATATTTGAACCTCAATACGATTATTTTTTCTTAAGAGTTAAATGAGCGCCATGAAACGTGCTACTTTTGGATTTTCCAAACTTTTTATTTATGCTGCTGGAAATGCCGTGAGTTTGCTAGCTACACCCCACAACACCGTGTGCACTCCAGGAGCTTATTATTTTGATTTTTGCTCGGGGATCTGCTCTCAGCAGACTTGTTGCCCTTATGAGCTTATGTTGACTATTGATTACTATAGGGTTGTATGCGCGTGATTCCGTAAATTCTTAATGGAATTAAGGCAAGAAAACATCGCGGGGCAGGGCAAAACCCGTCAATATTGGAATCCCACTACAACCAGAAGTGGTATTAAGACTAAACTAAAACCCACAATTTGTCAAAAGATGACATTGGGTCTGATACCACGCTCGACATAACTGGCAGCGGTTACGGTACCCTCATCCACATTTGCCAGCTCTGTTCAAGGAAGCTTATTGTACCCCACACCATCACAGTCTACTTTTTTTTTCTTTTTTTTATTGTATAAAGTGATGAAACGAGCAAAACGTTCACCGGATGGTAAGTGCAACGTCTGCCCATAACAAATGCAGTGTCACCCAGAACATTTCTGTGTGACACCTCACTATGCCCATCACCCTGAGACATCAGTTCTTAAGTCTCACATGCCCAGTGATTACGCTAGCTCACAGTGCCCTTCAAACCGAAACACAGTAATGTTTGCACACTACTGCTTCACGGCAGAATAACTGGCCCTGGGGTGGTATATACCTAGGCGGATTCCTGCATAGGAATTCTACCACCAGTAAATTATAATAACACTAGCCAAAGTCTGCGTGGATTTAGGTTTTTTAAAAACAACGCGAGAATTCTTTGAATTTCCGAAATAAAAAGTATCATATATCCGTCTGCAGGATGCAGCTCATCTCTGTGCCGAACCTGTGTATTCGTCAAGTACGGTTGTGCCGTGAAATGCTAACAGACAGAAGGACAGAAAGAGTATAATATTAGTATGGATGTTTTTTTGAATTTGTTCAGCGGCGATAATGTTAAGTTGCTATCGCGTCTTACTAGTGCACATTAATACTTAATTAGATATGTACAACGCAAATACATTTAAATTTTAGCACAAAGATTATACGCTGAACCCCCCCCCCCCCCCCCCCCAGAGACTTGAATTGTTTACCTAATGGCAAGCCAACTTACAACCGTATTCGGTAATTGTAAACCGCCTGCCAAGCGTGACAACTGTGGCAAAATCCCCTTAACGTGTGAGATTCAAACTTGTGGCAATCTATGGTGGAGGACTGTTCTCAGAGGTGGACTAGTGATAGGCTGAAATGATGACTGACGTTTTATGACTAAGATTCTTTCCTTCGCCTGTTTCTTCTCCGTCAGAGGAACCTTCTTACGTTGCGGCGGTGGTAGATTAAAAAAAAATAGAAAACTACAATTCATTTCTTACTTTGAAAAATAAAGAATTTTCATTTCATCTCATGGCTTCCGACAGGGGACGGAAAAACCATTTCGAATAATGCCCAGGGCTAGGTACTATCTAGACGGATTCGGACATAAGAATCTGTATAAGCATATAATAACTGACATTGCGGTGGTACGCAATGTCAGTTATTCTGCCGTAAAGCATTAGTGTGCAAACATTACTGTGTTTTGATGTGAAGGGCACTGAGTGCTAGTGTAATTACTGGGAATATGGGACTTAAGAACTGATGTGTCAGGATCACACAGACATGTTCTATGTGACACAGTATTTGTTATGGGCAGACGTTGCATTTACCCTCGGCTGAACGATTCGTACAGACCAAAGGCTGGCAACAAAGTCAACGTGTTTCCCTCCTGTTGGCCCAGCTATTCTGCCGTGAAGCAGTAGTGTGCAAACATTACTGTGTTTCGGTTTGAAGGGCACTGAGAGTTACCGTAATCACTGGGCATATGAGACTTGAGAAGTGATCTCTCAGTGTGACGGGAGCAGTGTAGTGTCACACGGAAATGTTCTGGGTGGCATAGCATTTGTTATGGGCAGACGTCGCATTTTACATCAGGTGAACGGTTTGCTCGTTTCGTCGCTCCATCCAATAAAAAAAAAGATATCCTCGCGAAGTATGATCGGATGATAAAATTAACAATTAGTGTCACTTACGCTGCTCTTCGCTGTCCAGCTGTTTATCATTCTCGATTGGTTGAGGCGCTGGACTGGGTGGCTTCTCGTAATGAACTTTCAAGTGCTCTTGATTCTCCAGCGATTTGAACAGCATGTCGACGAACGGTTTCGTCTCTGTTGATAATTAACTATAGTTAATAGAATCAGGCGTTACTTTGCTGAAATCCATTATTAAAAAGGAAAGAAAGTTAATTTGCTAAGATCCGCATGCAAAATGTAAAATGGCGTGTATTACGTAGTTTGTGTAGAGCACCGCCCGCCATCCCTCAGCAGCGTGCACAAGCAAACCAATACCGCCACCGGGAGCCGCCACTAGATACCCTCCACCACTACTACACTACCACTAGGCAATACGCACCACTGAAGTTGAGAAAACGACACGTGTTTCACCTAAAACGACGCACTATCAAGTGATATTGACTACGACAGTCAGGCGCCTTATATTACGGTTCTTTTAACGAGCGGTGTGGTGGCGGCTCGTTAAAAGAATACTATCACTCCATCTCATCCAATGGATCTCGTAAAAGGCGAGTAAGGAGTTAAACTGCACTGTTCACCCAACAGCGCATGGTGGCGATGGGCTCACCAACTATCACACCAAGTGCATTATATTGTTTTGGTGAAACATGGATTGTGGCAGTCATCTGTTTTTGCAGTGAATGCCCAGTCTCTGACTACACCTTATGGGATACAGACGTGATCTTATGTATGTATGTATATATATAATGTAAATATTATATTTATTTTTGTTTGTTATTATTATTGCATATTACAGAATAATTTAATTCTTTATGTATTAGTATTTTTTTTATAGATTACTGTGGTTATTTCCCGACTTGTTCAATTTCCCGAATGAAGCGAGATCTTACCCTGCTGTAAAAAGACGTCAAGTTGGTCCAGCATGCCTTCCCGTAACTCCTCCAGGGGCTTGTCCTTCTTCACCAGCGCGTACACGTATTTTGCCAGTGCTGCCGGATCCGCATCGCATCTATGAAAAAAAAACACAAGACTAGTTAATTATTAAGGTTTTGTATGTACATTAGAACATATCAGGATCAGATTTAAGTAGTTTTAACGAAAACCCATGTCAAATACCCGTAACCGACAAGCTTGTATGAAAACGCTAATGAAATGTAGAAGATTGCAAAGATGTGACAGCATTGCAAGGGGAAAGATGTGCTCTTTGTCTACCCCAATGGGGAATAAGGCAAGACAAAATCCCGGAAAGCGCACGGTCTTTCAATAAGAAAACTCAAATATTGTTCTATGTAGAATAAAGACTAATCCGAAAAATTAATAACTCCGTTGGTGACAGTCAAATAACTTCTTATTCAACCGTCACCAATGGAACAAGCAATTCTGCTATCCAGTTCGGATGGCAGAATGACCATTTCAAATATGCACTGAAAGGAGCCAGTTTTCTGCCATTTCAGCAAAAGTTTAGGAGGCCTATGCCCAACAGTGGGCAGTTTGGGGACTGACGTTGATACATAGCAAATAGTCGCATTGTTTAGGCTATTGTCTGCAAAAACAGTAAAAGGTACGGCGATCACCATTACCGTTTATTACAAGTGCAGAGCTGAACATAGGCCTATTTCCCATTGCAACAAAGCATGGTCCTGAGCCACTGGCATCGGCTGACTTCCCGCAAAGTTGGATAGGAAACAATGCTAGAATATCTATTACGAAACATTAGAAATTGGGTGTGGTTAAAATCCATGTAATACAAATCAATTTAATTTTATTTAATGCCTGTGAAAAGCCACAAGAATGGAACATGAAACTCTTAAAGATATTTTTCATATTAATCTTGTTCTTTAGAACTCCTCTAATTTCTCCTCTAATTCTAATTTCATTCATACATACATAAGATCACAACTGTATCCCATAAGGGGTAGTCAGAGACTGGGCACTCACTGCAAAAACAGATTACTGCCACAATCCACGTTTCACCAAAACAATATAATGCACTTGGTGTGATAGGTGGTGAGCCCATCACCACCATGGGCTGTTGGGTGCACAGTGCAGTTTAATTCCTTACTCGTCTTTTACGAGATCCATTGGATGAGATGGAGTGGTAGTATTCTTTTAAAGAGCCGCCACCAAATGGAGTAAGTTTCGAGACACGTAAATCAAATGGTAAGCGCAACAGCTGTCCTTAACAAATGTTGTGTCACTCAGAAGATTTATGTTTGTGTGTTTTTATGTTACCAAACTGTGCACATCACCCTGAGACATCAGTTCTTATGTCCCATATGCCATAAAGACCGAAACACAGTAATGCATGCACACTACAGCTTCACGGCGGAATAACTGACCCTGCTGTGGTACCTAGACGGATTCCTGCAAAGGAATCCCTACAACCAGTAATATCATCCTGACATATGACAAATTGTAACTCATAAATGAGAACTGTAATAATAAATGTTGAAACTGTAGTGTAATCAGCAAAGTACGTAAAGTACATTATCATGTTAAGTTCAGTTATGTAACACATTAAATCTAATCAGTATTGCGGTCGTTTCTTAAGATTGACTACTGACCAATAATGTAATGCTTTTATCTTCATTCATGCCAATAAAGTATTTCAATATTAATTGAAAACGATTTTATTGTAAAATTGGTTTATAAACCACATTTTTATGATATGCTTGTTTTTATTCATTACTGTGTTGCTACTCTATTCATTTTGATTTAGACAGGATTACTGGTGGTAGGATTCATATGCAGGAATATGTCCAGGTAGGTACCACCTCAGGCCAGTTATTCTGCTGTGAAATGGTAGTGTGCAAACATTACTGTTTTGGTCTGAAGGGCACTGAGAGCTAGTGTAATCACTGGGCATATGAGACTTAAGAACTGACGTCTCAGAGGGAAGGGTGCAGTGTTGTGCACAGAAATATTCTGGGTGACAAAGCATTTGTTTTAGGCAGATATTGCACTTACCATCAGGTGAATGTTTTGCTCGTCTCATCACTTTATTCAATAACAAAAATAAGAAAAGGTTATTTAAAACAATGGTGGTGGATTATTTTAGAAAAAACATCATCACTTCGGAACTGGTGAAACAAACAAGTAGTCTAAGTTGGTTCCAGATTTATTTTCTATAAATTGTGTAAAATTAATGTCAATATCTTTAGTAGTTTTCAAGTCACTGGTAACAAATCATCTAGGTAGGTAGGTACCACCCCAGGGCCAATTAATCTGCCATGGGGAAGCAGTGTACAAACATTACTGTGCTAGTATAATCACTGGGCATATGGGACTCAAGAACTGATGTGTCAGGGTGATGGGTGCAGTGTGGTGTCATATAGAAATGTTCTGGGTGAAACATCATTTGGTATGGGCAGATAGTGCATTTACAATCAGGTCAACATTTTGCAAGTTTAATCACTTTAAAATTACATTTCAATAAAAAACGTTAAATCCATTAGTATAGACAGTTTAGGTAGGTACCACCCCAGGGCCTGTTATTCTGCCGTGAAGCAGTAGTGTGCAAACACTACTGTGTTTCGGTTTGAAGGGCACTGTGAGCTAGCAAAATCACTGGGCATTTGAGATTTAAGAACTGATGTCTCAGGGTGACGGGCGCAGTGCGGTGTCACACAGAAATATTCTGGGAGACACAGCATTTGTTGTGGGCGGACGTTGCACTTACCATCAGGTGAACGTTTTGCTCGTTTCATCACTATGTACAATAAAAAAAAAAGACAGACGGACAAAAATAGTACTTCTGTTTTATATATACGTATGATAGGAACTGATAGAAGTGAATAGGTAGGTAACATAATAAATTCATCCTTTCCAAACATGTTGACATGTGTGTGGTATTAATGATAGGAATAGATTCACTGTGTAGGTTCAACTGTTAAAAATAGATGTTTAGAAGCTATGCTGCAATATTCTACCTGTGAGTCAGTTCACTATTTTTAGATTTACAAGCTCAATGATATAAAATTTGACAATGTGTTCAATGGCAATTTAATTATCAACTGGTCTCTTTATTTTTTATTTTAGCATTTGGGTCCGATGAAAAAAAAAGCTGCCTCCCAATCTCATCCGATGGGCGTTGCTAGTCTACTGAAGGAAATGCGTACAACTCATGGCTAGTGAAAAATGTCAGGGCGAAAATACACAGACTGGTGACAGGGAGCAGCCTCTGAGGTGTGAGGTGTCTGGTACTACAATTACCAAATACAATATATAAATAAAAGTGATGTACAGTGATATGTATAAAAACATCTTTCAGAACTGACATCAATTGAAATATAAAATGAAGAATGTTTTATATGCAATTTATTAGATTATTTTCAGACAGCTCACATTAGCCTTTCCATAGAGATTAATGAAATGGGCGGCCATTTGGAATGCCCTATGGTCGAGAAATACTGGTTGATATACCAAAACTCATAATTTTTTTTATTTAATATTTGTCTGTCTGTCTTTTTATGTGTAGAGGCTAATCTCCTTAAATGGCTGAATTGATTTTGACAGGACTTTCATCGGCAGGTTGAGGACTGTTCAGAAATTATTTAAGATACAGAATTTAGAGAAATTAGAGTTTGTGTACATAAATGGGCTTATCTTAGAAAATACTAATCCAATTTTAAAGAAATATTTTTGCATTAGATAGGCTGTTTATTGAGGAGGGTTCTAAATAGAACTACATGCAATGGCTTTAAGGTCTTGCATGCTCATAACAGAATATTACTGAGTTGGGTTGAACTGTGAATGAACAATTACACCATGCCAGTCATGTGTACATGGGAAACCACAGGGGTACAGTTATTAATAAATAAATAAGGCTATTAAAAACCCTTATGATAAAGCATAAATATCTATGTAACTTATGAATAAGGTGGCATTGATTATATTTGTTTACATTAAAAGAGCTTGTTAAAAGAATACTACCACTCCATCTCATCCAACGGATCTCATAAGGCGAGTAAGGAATTAAACTGCACTGTGCACCTAACAGCGCATGGTGGCGATGGGCTATCACACCATGTGCATTATATTGTTTTGGTGAAACATGGATTGTGGCAGTCATCTGTTTTTGCAGTGAGTGCCCAGTCTCTGACTACCCCTTATGGGATACAGTCGTGATATGATATATATATATATATATATATATATTTATATATATAGATATATATATATTTATATATATATATATATATATACACCACATATTCATGTTGTAATTTCTGTGTGGCTTGAATGAGAATCTACCACCCTAAAACATCCCATGGATGTCGAAGTTGACAGGGGGAAAATAAAAACCAGAAGATGGGCAGCAGCATCTTCCTGGTAGATCTGAATAAATAAACTGCAGTTTCCAAACTGCTTTCCAAGATTGGCAACTATAGCAAAATCTCCAAAATAAGAGCTACTAACTTTTGTGACAATCTAAGGGAGAGGCCTATGTTTAGCTGTAGACCAGTAAAAAGCTGAAATAATTAATGATGATGATTCATGTTTTACACTGTAATCGGCTAAGTGAATTTAGTGTTGCAATTAAGTATTTGTTTGTTTAAGTTATTAAAACTGTTTTATTTGTCACAACAAAATCACAAATTGACTAATTGATTGCAATGACATTGAGTTTTTATGTATTTTAGGTAAATACTATAATAAAACATTATCAAAATAAAATTTTGAATAGCTATAGCTTAGCTATTAGCTTGGATAGATAATTAGTTACAAATGATCTATAAAATACAATATTTTAATAATGTTTACCTAGTAATTGTAGTACCTAGTAGTTTACCTAGGTGTTCTTTTTACCGTTGATTTTTTAATGTTGACTTTAAAAGTTGGTAAGCAATTGTAACCTTAAAAAAACTTTTGCAAAAATTTTACTCTAGCTTCTTTTTATTCTTATTAAAAATGGAGTTTATATATGAAATAAAAAATATTGTGTTCATTAAACATGCACAACACCAGAGTATTACTCGCAATAAAAAAAAAACTAAAAGTTATTACGAAACTGTAACTTGACACCTAATCATTTCTAATTTTAAAAGATTTATTTTACGTTGACAGTAATTTAGGTATAGGGATGTCCATCAAACTTCAGATGATTAAATATGAGTTTACCTACAAATAGTTATGAGAATATTGGTAAAGATGGCTACAAAAGTACTTACAGGGGTTCCAATATGGACGTCAACCATGATTTGAAAGCGTCAGGGTTTTCAATAATCATTTCGCACACAATATTAATGCGTTATACACGATAATTCATTAAAAACACACTTCTTACAACACGTTTAATTAAATTATTCTTGCAATAAGACAACTGACTGGTAAGGAAAATTGTTTTAAGTCTCGTAAGATTTCACTTTAGGTTTTTTCTAGACTTTTGCTACGTGAATTCTCAATTGTCAAGAATCTAATCTAGACATTTTTTTATGTTGTCTCTGGCCTTGACAATGTTGCCCAACTTCTAGAAAAATTAGATGATTATTTTCTGTTTATTTACGTTAAATCCATTCTAATTTTGTACAATTTTAATGTTAATAATATGTAATATTTTATTATTTACAAACCAAAGATAAATAAAATGTGAAACCTTTTAGTCCTTCGACAGCGTTTTTTAAACGCTCATTGTCACTAAGGATTTTTAACATGTTTTATTTTCTTTTCTTGTTTTATTCTTTAATCACCAAGAAGTTAATCCATGCGATATACTTTATTATTCATAATAATATTATAAATGCGAAAGCATCTCTCTTTGTCCTTCTGTCTGTTTATTAACTTTTCACGGCTCAATCTTGAAGAAATTCGGCACACAGATAGCTTGCTAGAGACGGATATAAGCTACTTTTAATTCCGGAAAATCTTAAAGTTCCCACGGTATTTTTCATAAAACGGGCCACTCCACCTTGTATCTTAAAGACTTACATCCAGAATTTTTCTGTGTGACCCATAGACATCAGTTCTTAAGTCTCATATGCCCAGTGATTACGCTAGCTCTTAGTGCCCTTCAGACCGTAACACAATAATGTTTGCACACTACTGCTTCACGACAGAATAACAGGCCTGGGAAGGAACCTACCTAGACGGATACCTGCATAGGAGTCCTACCACCAGTGCCGTAACGTAACCCAAAGTGTCCGAAAATATATTTAATACAGAATTTTAATAATAACATTTAAATTGTTCATATCACAATGTTCATGGCATATCACAAATGTTCGAATTAAAAATAATTCAATAACAATTAGGTCTGTTAATTAATAAGCAGAAAAGCTAAGACTGTGAAGAAAGGGGTTGAGGAGGAACACTATTTTTTAGAGTCAAGGATGATGATTAAGAGCTAAATTAAGCTCTAAAAAGCTGATTTGGCAACACTGCCTAAATGTACCTCTGAATTTCGTTTATACGATTGTGCGGAACATAAATTTCAGAGTAAAACGTGTTTAGATGCTCTTTGAGTAAAACTAAGGATCACGGGAAAGGTATCGGCGTTCGCGCTTCTACATTCCCCCTTCGTCACTTTGAGTCTCTCTTCTGCTACACGTGTCTCTAGGGTTGTTATACAGCCAAGTAAATAAGTTTTCAATTCTTACTGTTAATTTTGAAAATAAAGTAAGTTGGTTTTATTGTGATTTGAGTAAAATTAAGACTGTTAAACGTGTTTATAGTCTAAAATGGCAGGTCTCAATCAAGTTGTGGGTATTTAATTAACTTGTTCGTGTATAAAACCTAATCTTCTTGTGCATTGTCTGAAGTATTTTTATATGTGGAATACCTTTCCAATGTTTCGAATGATAACTAATAGAATGAGTATAAATCACTGCAATTCATCCCTTAATAAATAAAGTATTAAGTGATGTAGTATTCGATTGTACATCCGAAGGTGAAGTCTTCACTTGACACGCATATAAGTTAGACGCTAACTATACATACTTGCCTTCTGCATTTTTCACGAATTACTTTTAACTATTTATAACACGACGTTTCGAGTGCTTTACAGCACCCATGGTCACGGGGATCATACACAAACCAAATGCCGGATCGATTCACCAACCTACAGATTGTCTCAACATGTAGTTCAATTGAGATACAGTCTTGACAACTGTTGAAGACTCAGATCTCAATTGTGACTAGGAAGCTAGCAGAAAACAACATGACAGTAGATTAAGCATAATTTCTTAGACATTACCTAACATCTGGCTATATATTGCGGAAGGAACAATACTACAAGCAAGTAGATGACGTGGTGATGGGCTCTGCAGTATCTCCCATTGTCGTTGACTTTTTCATGGAAGACTGAGGAGAAAGCCCTTCGTACTTCTACTGTATATCCAAGATTCTACAAGCAGTACGTGGATGATACTTTCACAATTTTAGGATCAGACTCCATAAACTCTAAAATTTAATTCACTTTGGAGTTAGAGGCAAATAACTCTCTAGCTTTTCTAGATGTTTCACTGTTGGGAAAATATTTGTTTCAGAGAGGACGAGGAATCTGTGACAGTAAACACCTGGCCGGTGGCCAGGTGTTTACTGTCACAGCTTCAGCATGTCAAGCAAGTTTTGTACGACAACAAGCTTCGGGTACCGCGTCTACGTCACAGCAGTGGAACTGGCCACTTTCGAGCGTGTACTTGCTGTTCTACCATATGTTAGAGAAGTCATTTTGATTGGCTATATGGAAGCGGGCTTCAATAGGAACATTTTTCTAGCCGCCGAAGAAGATTAGTCAGCTTTTACAAGATCCCTCCGTTATCCCTATTCCTATATACTTTAATTTCCTTTTCTGCCTTTACAAATTCTTCTTTTGTTTACACCTTGTGTGAATTTATTAACTCTAATAACATTAAGCTGTAAGTGTTGGTCCTCTTTAATAAATTTATTACATGTTAACAACTGTTTGTCTAGGTAATTCAACATATTATAGTATTACCAGAATCTAAAATAAAAACCTGTATTATCTCTAAAATTAAATTGTTTTTGCAAATCTTTTATTTTGACAGCTGAGCTCTTAAACTGGCAGTGCAAGCTACATATGCCATTGACGACTAAAACAATATCGCCATAATGAAAAAAGAAGAAGAAGATGCAGGAGTATACAAGCTAGATTGTGAATGTGGTCTCTCTTATATAGGGCAACACAAAACACATGCTCGTAGTTGAAGTTAAGCATCAATGCTCTAAGAAGTCTGCAGTCTATGATATGTTCTGGATCATCCAAACCATTATATCAGATTTGATAAATCGTAAAAACTATGACATCAGGAAGTCTGACACCTCAGCCCCCACGTGTCAATGGGTTCTTTAAAGTTCTTGAAACGTCGGGTTAGAAATAGTTAACAATTAAACGCGATAAAATCCGTAAAATTAGTTTTATTAAATTGTCGTGAAACTGTATCGAACAGTTTCACGACAAGTGCATCGCTCAAATATCTAAAAAAATATTTTCATTTCTAATACTTATTGCGAAGCTTGTATATCGATATCTAGACACACGTGTCGAAAAATAAATGATATCTGCACGGCACATGTCACCCACGTCGCTGCACTACAAACTAAGTACAATTGCCGTACTGACACGATGCAGTATTTGACTGTTGCTCCGCTGGTCCTGGGTTCGGCCCAATATTTGGGCAAATACACAAATTGTTACATCGGGCGCGAGTAGGTAAGGTTGGGTGAATGCCTATGAGTTTGCGTATACACTTGTGGCACTATAATATCTCCTGCGCAGATGCTTTCGATAATATTCGGAAATTGCTGCCTTGGTCCAAAATCGGCAGCCTGTCACCAGTCCAGGGCTGAACATCAGCCTTCCCCATGGATTGTAACAAAAGTTTGTAGATCTTATTTTATGGGGATTTTGCCATATTTGTTTATTCAGATGTTTCAGGAAGATGCTGCTGCCCATCTTCTGGTTTTAATTTTCCATTTGTCGACTTTTACGACACAGATGAGGTGGTAGATTCTCTTCAGCCGCTACCACACAGTAACCTCCTGTCTCACATGTATCAATTCATTGTGTGAGCACATCGAAATTCCTAACATGTACTGACACAAATGTGCTACCCCTAATCGTAGTGCAAATTAAGGTTCTGTCGAAGATACCTTGACAGTCACATAACATTCTGAATCAAAAACTTGAAACATTTGTATATTGCACAGATATTGGCTATTGGCTTTGACTAGGATTCACGTCTATATCAACTTTTTTTACATTAATTAAAAAGTTTTCGTTATTGGCATGAACGATAACAAGAGGTCGTAACAAATGGAATAAAAAACATTACAAAAAATATGACGACAACTAAGCTTTTAGTAATGCAATTTATGTAATTGTGCAATGTTGCTATCAACGACAAATTTTTAAATGGCGTCTATTATTATTTACAAATGTATTTTCGTAATTAATTAGCAATTTTATTAACATTAAAGATTGCATACATTTATTTTTTATTTATTTATTTAATCCTTATTGAATCACCTTAATAGATAATTATTATATAATAATATAAATAACCAATACATATGTACACAAAATTAACATAGATAAATACATACATACAAATAATAAATATGATACACAAATAATACATATATAAACAATATAAGAAGTGAAATTAAAACATCAGTGTGCCTTCAAATAATACTCTCTAAGAATAGAATAGAATAAATTTTTATTCAATATACATTATTTACATAATACTTATTGAAAGTCATTTTTTTTTAAACTACACTGGTTCGCAAAAATGCCTCTGTCCTGGGAAGAACCAGTAAGAAACCCAGCTGGCTTTTTTTTTAGTCATTTTTAAAATAATGTACAATAACAGCAATATTATAAAGATGTAGAAATGGCTTGGCGGCGATCACCTCATTCCCAGGGGTTATCATCATTTATGTATTCTTTAATATTATAATAACCCTTTTTATGAAGTCTTTGTTTAATATAAAATTTAAACTTTTTGATTGAAAGACTTTTAGCACTTTCTGGGATTTTGTTATAAAAACGTATACATTGCCCCATTAAAGAGTTACTGAGTCTGTGAAGTCGGGTAACTGGCATAATTAATTTGTGCTTGTTCCTGGTATTCACATTATGAACATCACTTTTTTTAGTGAACTGGTTTATGTTCTTGTGTACATACAAAACGTTTTCAAATATATATTGAGAGGCCAAGGTTAAGATATTAATTTCTTTAAATTTATCCCTAAGAGACACTTTAGAGCCAAGATTATAAATACTCGTAGCTATTACGGCCCTCTTTTGCAAAACAAAAATCACTTCTACATCAGTTGCATTTCCCCATAGCAAAATACCATAAGACATTATGCTATGAAAATAACTAAAAAACCAATCTAGCAGTTTCAACGTTAGTCAAATTCCTAATTTTTTTTACAGCATCAGCTGCAGAGCAAAGTCTACTTGCTAGTTTAGATATATGGGGGCTCCATTGAAGTTTTGCGTCAAGAGTTATTCCAAGAAAGACAGCAGTATCCACAAGGCTCAACTCTTCCCCATTCACAAGCACATTTTATAAGACGCCTTTTGTAGGTGTTTTTGTGGGTGCATTCCTGATAGCTTATGGGATGGGGCATTCCAGAGGAGAGTAGCCTGAACTGTGAAAGAAGAGTTGAAAATCCAGTATGATGCTGTGGAATACTAACTTAAGACTAATTGAAGAGCGAGGAATTCGATCATGAGTCGAATAAAGAAATAGGAAGTTATCTTTAAGATAAGACGGAGAATTAGGATCGTGTAAAAGTGAGTAAAAAACTAATAAAATTCTGGAGCTACGCCTTTGACGAATGGAGAGCCATTTAAGTACTCACGTAGTCCGTAAATAAATCTTATAGAATTATTAAGAAGGCGCTCCAATTTTGTGAGAAGATTTTGTGATGGATCTGGATAACACACTTCTGCATAGTCGATAATGGGTAGAATAAGCGAGTGAACCAGCATAAGCTTGGTTTTGAAAGGTAAAAAGTTTTTCAGACGATAAAGAGAACGCAGGGTGGCAACGACTGCGCGGCTGATTTCAGCAACCTGTACTTCCCAGGTCATACTTTGGTCCATACGCAAGCCAAGGTTTTTCACGGAGCGGCAGAATGGGATCAAGGTCCCATTATAAACAATAGGAGAGAGGCTTTCGCGATCAATCTTAGCCAGCATTCTTGGACTTTCGACAACCATCGCTTTACATTTAGATGGGTTATTATTAAACATTTACTATTAGAGATTGATAATAAAAAAAACAGCAATATCTAAAAAATTGTGTTCGATTTTCGGGGTCTAGTGTCACGTCCCGATTCACCCTTGATTGGGACGCCAAATGTACCAATTATTCATTATCCTCTAATTTTACTTAGGTTACTTTAATTTTTATTTCTTGTACTAACCAATGGCTTGCACTTATCCATTAAAAAACTGACCGTCCGACCGGCCGGTAGAAATAAATGATTCACAAAAAGTGTTTATTTGTAGTAATTGTAGCTATCCTGATTTGAAAACCAAATCCTTGATTAATTTTACCTTCCGTCCCGAAATTTGACACACCGTACCTGGCAGCACTTCATGCTATTGTCCACAACGGAACTTCACTGTGTGTGGTCCGTCACACATTTTTTTTTATTTGATAAAGTGACGAAACGTGCAAGACGTTCATCTGATGGTAAGTGCAACGTCGGCCTATAACAAATGCTGTGTCACCCAGAACATTTCTGTGTGACACCACACTGCGCCCGTCACCCTGAGACACGAGTTCTTAAGTCTCATATGCCCAGTGATTGCGGTACAGTTATGTTTCACAGTACTGCTTCACAGCAGAATAACTGCAGAATAACTTTTAAGCACGCACAAAAATAAAGACTGACTGGTTTCGGTTGTTGTTATATTTAAAATGCGTTTTAATTTTAAGAGTAGAATTATTTTGTTAGTATTGTTAAGTATTCAATCACTAAAATAATCATTCAATAAAAGAACCTTCTTCAACTCAATAGTTGCAAACACGCTTAAGCGAATTCAAGAGTTTCGTGATTTTCTCATTGATCGATGGAGGACGTGATGGGTGAATGTTTTCAAACAAAAAAGGTTTTTCAAAATTGCTCCAAAACTCACGAAAACGTCAGTGAAAATACGTATAAAATTACACTCGAACACAGAACAGCCACCTTTTTTGAAGTCAGTTAAAAACTAAAAGAATATTGATAATACTATTGATAATATTACGATGGAAAGAAAGTTAATTTGCTAAGATCCGCATGCAAAACAAAAATGGTGTATATTAGCTACTTTTAAAGAGCACCGTCCGCCCTCCTACAATAGCGTGCACAAGCAAACACCGCCACCGAGAACCGCAACCAGATACTCTCCGCCACTACAACACCACTAGGCAATATACACAACTGAAGTCGAGACCACGACACGTGTTTCACTTAAAACGAGGCATTATCAAGTGATATTGACTCTACGACAGTCCGTCGCCGAGTTCTAAGATAGTTCTTTCCTTCATTATAATGGATTTCGGCAAAGTAACCCCTGATTCTATTAACAATAAAAAAAAATTGTCTTGTTTGCCGTGTGATGGCGGCTAAACCGAATCTACCACCCCATCTCATCCCGTGGGTGTCGTAAAAGTCGACAGAAGGAAAATAAAAACCAGGAGGCGGGTTCTTCCTGGAACATCTGAATAAAGAAACTGCGGTTGCCAACCCGCCTGCCAAGCATGGCATATCAAAATCCCCCCAAAAAAAGAGAGCTACAAATTGTTGTGGCAATCTGAGGGGGAGGCCTATGTTCAGTAGTGGACTAGTGATAGACTGAAATGATGATGATGATGATGACGATAAGCACGTTATGGTATCAGCACTAAAAATCGCGAAACAATTTTGTGAAGCTGTTAATATCTTAGCTTCGAGACTTTCGACGGTAGAATAGTAGGGAGTAACACGGGTCTTATGTTAAGTTGCTTGCATACGAGTCAATTGAAAAAGCCGGACACGTACACGGGATGTTCACTTGACGTTCCAATTTCAATTTGGACTGTAACTGAAATGAATTATAGGACCGATTTATAATTGGTCAACATTGGGATATCTCGTTAGAGCCATGAACTCGGGACCTCGTTTATGCAGGCGAACGCGGTGTGATCATGTTTATTATATCATTGCATGAAATCGCGGTCACATAGGACATTCGATCGGTCGGTCGAGTGTAATTTTATCGTTAGTGGTACGCGTGCATAATCTATGTATTAGAAATTATTTGTCGTACTGTCTAAAGTGAATAATAGAGAGTTACCACAGTAATCTTTAAATGTCTCTGAGCACTAATGGAGATGGATTGAAATTGCGATTCCGTTTTTTTAAGGATACTGACAACGTCCGATCCTGGGGCGTCATGCTTCGCAGTTCGTGCCCTAAACCTAATTGGCGCTTGTCTGGAAACAGTATTCGTCGGGCAAATCTTGCTTAAAATTATTTTCAACAGTATTTATTAATATTTGCAATTAATATTGACTTCCGAGTCTTACCTTTTTTTGCCCGCGTTTCTCTATTACGGAGCTACGGCATTTTAACGCGATACTTCGAATTATAGAAGATAGGAAGCGTTGGATGGAGGTGATTTGAACAAATTTCTTTAAACGTATGGTGGAGGCTAGAGCAAGTCGCAGCCATTCCGCAGGTGTCGTAAATGTCCGCCAATGGCAATTAAAAAAAAATCTTATCCACCACCAAATGCTCAACACCACTGCCACTAGGCAGTACGCGCCATAAAATTCTAGAAGACGATGTGTTTCACCTAACAACGAGGCATATTCAAGAAATACCAATAACAGTTTTACTCGATTTCTTTTCTTCCACCACCACCACAGAACAGATTTTATATTCTGTGTTTGTTACATTCCTTTTGTGTGATGGGTATCCGCAAACCGACGTCTGATTCTGTTAACCTACTATATTTATAATTAAGTTAGCATTGATTAGAATTGACAACACTTATTTTAAAATATTGTTGATACACGTTGCTAAAACAGTAAAGCCTCTTAACAATTCTTAACAAAAAAAAAATCGGTTATATTCGAAAAACTCTGTTTTATAATTTATTTAATCACCAAAGGCATTCCATCATTATTATGTTAATATTTCTCAGCTAGGATTAGGCCTCACCCAAGAAGGAAGGATTTTACCTAATCATTTGTTTCTTCTTCTTCTTTGTTTAATGGCTGCACTTAAAAGAGTTCCCCAATATCAAGTCAGTCACGGGAGTGACAACCAATGACAACAGCGAACCACCACGTTTGTCAGGCGGCCTGGCCAAACGCAGATGGATGACGTCTGTCACCGGTAATATTCAACAAAAAAAAATAATGAGGAAACATGTGTGACACGGCACGGCTGCCCTGACCAGTTTAATAAATAATCTTTTTTAGATATGCAAATTATGTAGTTAAGTTGTTTCTTAATAGATGTACTTCGCTAAATATCAAATTGGTAAAATTTATACGTGTATATGATACACGGTACGACATTGAAATTTTTAGGTTTAGTGCAGCCTATGCATATTTATACTTTCTAATTTTTTATTTTAAATATAGTTTACATTTCCCTCTTTAATGTGAAATTTAATGTATCAATAAGATATCATTTTCATTCGCAATGAAACATTCTACAATTTTTTAGCAAAAAATCTGTTAATTTCTTATTGTACTGTGAATATTATTAATTTGTTGGTTTTACTGTTATAGGTAACTATAATCGTGAGCGATCATATCAATAGGAGTTCATTGGGATCATACGATAATTTTTCGTACAATCGCAGCGCCAAAGCGCTCTACATTTCAGTACGTTTGCTATAGGACTAGACGTCTAATTATATGGCAAGGACAGGTTTGCTTGACGCTAGTGGCGTGATACGAAACATAGTCGCGTGAATGAAGCATGTCGTTCCTCGTGTTGGCGTTCGCTTTTATAATCGCATTAAATAAAACGGATGCTCCATCAGTTCTGTACATACCTTATAACTAACCTGTTGAGTTTAGCGTATTACACGATGTGATTTTAGCGCTGTTACGAATTGATTGCGATTTTATATTGGATAGCTTTTAAGTGCGACGTTCTGTGGGCAGTCGTTGACATTACATTGGCGGGAAGACGTTCCATTTTAGGTTGTTTTTGTTTCAGGCTGTGAATAGTGTTGTGATGTGTATCGATTTATTTTTTTGATGATAATTATTGCCTTTTTTGTGGGAATAGTTCTTACATATTTTATTAGGTCTTTAATTCTAAAGCAGTCCCGAGAAGTCTTTACCCAGGGTAAGTATATTTATATAAGTATTTTATTTTTTAATAAAATATTCAAAGTTTATACACACTACAATAATAGTAAAAGCAATAAAAATCCAGGCATTGCATGTGTTTAAACAATTCTTACTAGGTGTTACCTCGTTTAAGGTGGTAAATAATAAAGTACAAGTAAAAAAATATTAATTTATATACACATGTTATTTGGTTAATAGATTATTTCATAAAATTATGTCGCTACCTAAAAAAGAATGTTTTTGCGCAAAGCCCTATCTGGTAAATTAACTGTAAATATACAAACTAGTGTTTCACAATTAATTTTTCAGTTAGTTATTTAATTTTAAACTGTAATAATGAAAAAAATATAGTAATGTGTGACATAGCAGAAGTTTTTGATGGCTACGTTATTTACATTGAATCGTACATAAATTAAAACTAACGTACCAGTAGCATTATTTTGCATATTTAATCAGATTTGTGTGCTTTGTCGTTAATTTCAGGGAGACGTGACTAAATAATAAAACTGAAAATAATGTGATCGTAAAGTTTTATAACTTTTTTGACATTCTAACATTTTTCACATTGTGAAAACCTTCATTACATAGCGGGTATACATACATAGCAGGTACATAGCAGGCACACACTGGACTAGGGTTCTCGGGGTAGTTATTTATTATTATGTTTCTTTTGCGGCAGATATGATTTTTCGTGGTGGCGATGGGCTCACCACCTATCACACCAAGTGCATTATATTGTTTTGGTGAAACGTGGATTGTGGCAGTCATCTGTTTTTAAAGTGAGTGCCCAGTCTCTGACTACCCCTTATGGGATACAGTCGTGATCTTGTGTATGTATATATGTATGATTTTACCGAACGCATAAAAATAATAAAATTGTACCTTGTCTAGTAAAGAACGTAAATCTTCAAAGTAAAAAATTAAGTCAACAATTTTATTTTCACTTCTTTTTCATCTCATCTCGTGAAAGGTTGTTTCGATTTTGACGCATGTCCGTGGTCTCACTGGCCTAATTACAGAAACATCCCAAAACATGAATTAGACAAAGGGTGATTTAATTGCTGTTAGCCTTTTTTGGCTTTTACAGCTTCATCGGATACTGTGCTCACGGGCCAGGGGAACGCGTGCCAGGTTTGGTTTGACCCAAACATAAATACATAAATAAACTCCTACAATAACCTCGAAATTCGGACGGTCACGTTCGCTGCGTGCTTGCTTGATTTAGAATATCTCAATATGATTTTAAGTCGTCTAATGGCAGTCCGAGGGAGGCTGCGGGCCTTCATTCGGTCTAGCTAAACTCGTGTATAGTTCTCGCCTGAGAGTGGAAACAGATAATAAAATGGGGTGATATCCACAGACAACAAAAAATTAGACAACTCAAATAAAGCTGAAAAGGATCCACCAAACGCACGTTCATAGCGGCCTGATGGGCGTCCGACATTTAATTCTTTTCTTTCAGGAAGTTATCGAGATGGAAAGAAATTCATTAGCTTCCAGAGACAAACTCAGAGTGATATCCATCTCAGACGAGCGATGTCGGCTAGACGTTTCCTATCTGATAAAACCAGATTCTTTGTAAGATTTCAGGGTATCATACCAGTATATAGCAGATAAGCCAACTAATGGTTAAATATGGTTAGACTGATCAACAAATATCTTTCGCACTTGTAAATAAACTATTGTACTGTAACGATTCTATATTTTACAGTACAAGTCGTCAAATTTTGAGAATAAAAGTAGCTTTTAAAATTTGCAGGTTTGTTTCCGATATTTTTACGAAAACTACGTTCACATGATTTTTACTGAAACTGTCCCCATGGTTCTGCGGAAAGCAACCCACATTATTTTGCGCAGAACCAGAATCTCGACATCTTGAATGCTGATCTTATTCTAGACGAACATACCAAGGCTACTAGTTTTTTTTTGGACTACGCACGAAACATTTTGACATTTACTTCTTGCAGAAAATTGACTACTTCCAAAGTTACTGGTGGTTTTACTGGTGGTAGGATTCTTATGCAGGAATCCGTCTAGCTAGGTTCATCCCCAGGGCCAGTTATTCTGCCGTGAAGCAGTAGTGTGCAAGCATTACCATGTTTCGGTTTGAAGGGCACTGAGAGCTAGCGTAATCACTGGGCATTTGAGACTAAAGAACTGATGTCTCAGGGTCACGGGCGCAGTGTGGTGTCACACAGAAATATTCTGGGTGACACAGCATTTGTTGTGGGCAGACGTTGCACTTACCATCGGTGAACGTTTAGCCCGTTCCGTCACTTAAAACAATAAAAATAAAAAAAGTCACATTTGAAAACTCGTCGTCGTTTCGGCTTTACTTTGCGGACTAGTCTCATTTGCTGCTTGTAAATACAATTACAGGACACGCATTGGGAGGGTGTCATGGTTTCAGTCTTCAGACAAAGACGATACAATAAGTGACATAGGAGTACACAAATGTTTAAGGACTTTTACTCTTTAATGTTTTAATGCTTTTCTCATATTCAGACAATAAATATATAATTATATTGATGTGACCGATCTGTCAGTTGGTGCATTGGTTATTAAACATTTAACAGCAAACAATCACGGGAAAAACTCTTATGTCTTTTTCTTACCTTAGCCGTGTGGTGGCGGCTCGTTAAAAGAATACTACCACTCCATCTCATCCAATGGATCTCGTAAAAGGCGAGTAACGAATTAAACTGCACTGTGCACCCAACAGCGCATGGTGGCGATGGGCTCATCACCTATCACACCAAGTCCATTATAATGTTTTGTTGAAATGTGGATTGTGGCAGTCATCTGTTTTTGCAGCGAGTGCCCAGTCTCTGACTACCCCTTATGGGATACAGTCTTGCTCTTGTGTATGTAAAAACTCTTATGAAACGTTAGACGATAATGTTGGTGTTTCGAAATAATCAAAACACCTGCATCACATTTTTTTTCGTTTTGATGTATCTATTGTGCTCATTTTTTTTTGATTAAAGTGACGGAACGAGCAAAACGTTCACCTGATGGCAAGTGCAACGTCTGCCCATAAAAAATGCTGTGTCACCCAGAATAGTGTGACACCACAATGCGCCCGTCACTCCGAGACATCAGTTCTTAAGTCTCATATGCCCAGTGATTACGCTAGCTCTCAGTGCCCTTCATACCGAAACACAGTAATGTTTGCACATTACTGCTTCACGGCAGAATAACTGGCCCTGGGGTGGTACCTACCTAGACGGATTCCTGCATAGGAATCCTACCACCAGTAAATCATCTCATGCTCATGCTGGAATCTGACAAATAATAAATAGTTAATAAAACTAATTTTACGGATTTTGTCGCCCATGGTCACGGAGGACTGAGGTGATACATGTCCCGATGTCACAGTTGATCTACTCTGTACTGGTCCGATCTACGTAAAATGAGCACACCGTGTCTTGAAGCCTTGCAGTGGTATGCTTGGTTTTCGATTTAGTTTTATTAATTATAGGATCCCAAGCCGGTGTAGTACCCAACCATCTTCTCTATTGAAATTAGGATGTTTTTTAATTTCAATAGCCTCGCGAATCGTCCTTGGCAGGAGTCGGTGTTCTTTTGCAAGGATTTGTGGTCTTGATATACCTGATGTAATATAATGGTTGGGATGATCCAGAACATGGTCACATACTGCAGACTTCCTACAGCTTCGATGCTTCACGTCGGCTAAAAGGGTAAAAGAGCACAAGAATACAGAAAATTAAACGCGATAAAATCTGTAAAGATAAAATTAGTTTTATTTAATGTGTAACATTCGCGTAAATATAAGAAAACGTTAAATAAGAAACAGACTTAAATGGATAAAAAACCGCATGACCTTGATCTCTTTTGTGATAACTGATAAGATTATTCCAGCAAATTATTCGAGCCCCACTGCTCCATTACGATTATGGTTATCATATACGTCGATAACTCATCTTTTTATTAACGAGGAATTCATATTAATTCTGCCTATTAGAGTTGAGCCCATTCGATACATTCATGTATGTGCCTTCATATATTAATTAATTTCGACGATCTTTATCACAGTCATATAAGTATATCTTTTTATTATTAAAAGTCACCGATAGGACCGGCAGAGTAGAATAACACCTACCTCCTTCGTACCGAGGAGTCGTAAGAGGCCACTAGGGTAATTTACGCACTGACTTTATTCGAACGGAACAACACTATATTATATGCGATGCTTTCACTATACTGCTCGTGGGAACGCAATTGGGAGGAAGTTTTTCTGAATCGTACTAAAACGGCGGTGACGTGGTTCTCCACTCGGCACGTCTTGTTTCCCGCGGGATCTACTCGTACAAGCGGGCTGCGTTTGTGGCCTCTGTCTAACGTTTATATGGTAAAAAGGCATGACTGTATCATCCGCGCAGCAAATAGTATCTATAAGTGTTTGTGCATAAAGCATATTCACATTTTGAAGCCACTGGTTTATCATCGTCATTTAAGATTGTTATTCCGCATTGGTGGTTCAAGTTAGAGACTAACACTTAGAATTTTAGGAATCGCTAAGGGACAAAGTGAAGTAATGAATAGAACCAGGAACGAAAATTTTAACTAAGGCTTACTTATTCTTATGTAAATTTTTAATAAAGACTATATATTTGGAAAATTCAGAAAAAGACATTTAGTAACCGTAAAAGTGAAGAATTGTTATGAACACAAATTTTAAGAAATATATGAAGTTGACAAATTCTTTTTATTCTTTGAATCTGGCAAACTTCATAGCAGTAACTAGTATTCTAGTTAGTTTGTCGAAGTAAACTTTCAAATAAAAATAATTCATATTTTTTTTTGTTTCGTAGAGCACCCTTACGGCTAACATGCTCTTCTTTGGCTGGCTTACTATAACAGCTCAAGATTTTTAACATTTTAGTTGTCTTTTTATCGATAGTATTGTTTATAAATTTTTGTAAACCGTTTAATTATTAACATACATGTATTTCTATAAATAATTTCGGACTTTTTCATTTGAAATAATGCCAACAAAGACAATTCTCTTCTGTTGCGTCATGTATTTCTTTAACTTGTATAAATAGATTTTTTTTAAGATTAGAAAGGCCAAGACTTAGTTTTTGATGCCCCACATGACGGAGTGTTTATGAGGTTGAAATTCAAATGTAATGGGAAAAGTCCAGACTCACTGTACACATTACACATTTGTTTTTAATTCACAACCGAAATCAAACTTTTTCGTATTGTTTCCATCGGTCCAACGAATTTTCAGTTAATGGACTAGTATATTACTCGCCTGCCGAGCGTGGCAACCGCTAAAAAATCACCGCCACTTTTCGAGTTTGCGCCAAAAGTCTATATTATATGTTTTAAACTTAAATATCTTACATGGTCTCTGTAGGGGTGAGACCATAAATGTACAGATATAAATCTGAAACGTCAATTAAATGGCGGGACCGGGTATTTAAGATGTTTACTTGATGCCACGATGTATTTATTCTGTACACAGTCATGACCTTACGACTGAACAAGTACTTTATTTTTAAAATTCATTCTTTAACCATTTTGTTATGCAGAGTTAAATATATTTACAAATGAGAAATAATGTTCTAAATAAAAGAAGACTCGAGCCTTGCTAAAAGTTATTGTCATTCTAATATGTTCGTGAATAATATATACTTATAAATTATTGAAATGCGATACAGTAGTAGATTACGTGAGTGAATGTGAGTGGGTTTGGTATTTTTCAGCAACAACTAAATGGAAAGTTTCTTGGGTTGAAGATATTGTTGGAAAATTAAGTAAAATGACGGAGGTGAAATATTAAGTCTATTTTGTCTCATTGTATAGTTTATTTCCGTGCAATTTTTTTTACTGCCTCGATGTTTTTATTCTTTACAGAAGTCGCAGGTCAATCACTGTTCATATTTCAAGGAAGTTGGAGGATATTTAACGAATGCAGAGTATCAAGAGTAGGAGGATTGTAGGGTTTATTTATTATAATATTGTTACCAAGCTTTAAAATTATTTTATATTTTATTCTACCTCTTACATTACATATTATACAGACTCCAAGTTTTCAATTTCAACAAATGACACGAGTGGCTAATGGCAACTCAAGTATCAAATTTGGTTTGGTTTTGACCATATCTTCGAAATATAGCTTCAAAAACTGCTTTTGATCTTGTTGTCGTGCTAATGAGAGCAAAATCTACGAAGAAATAGAAGATTTGGACGAATCCGAAAATATAATTTGGGGAACACTGTATACTGTATTCTACCTCATTCTATATATCTATAGATTTATATGTTTGTCTCTTTTTAGTGTCGCTTTTTAATTTTATCTAGTTTCAAATCACAATGGTTGTAAAGAAGTTTTCAGTTCAAAAATATTTAATATCCTTTTTATAAAAAAAAAATACGTTTGCACGAAAATGTTCACGTTCGAAATCCATTCTTGTTACGCAACTTCTTGTGATGGGCGTGATGACTCCGGACAGATATTTCAACGAACCTGTTTCCGCCTCGCCACTGATGAATGTATGAGAACTCCGACTTATATACGAACATGTATCCTTTGGCCCATCTGTACCGGCAGAGTGAAATGTAACTCGTGAGTGGGCGAATGGAAACATTGACCGGACTACTATTTACATATGTGGGATGATAATTAACGTATCTTTAGCAGTGGACTTGTGATGGGCTAAAATGATGACGATGATTATTATTCAACTTATTTTGTTTCAAAGTAATAATCAGCTCAGTTATTACATTGACTGGACGCAGTATACTTCCCCTAAGCTAAATTGCACCCTATATAATACCCATAATTTGGAGACATACCCTTTGTCCGTCTGGCTAGAGACACATATAGTCCTGCGGACATTAAAAGCCTTTCACTAATCCACTACTGAACATAGGCCTCCCCCATAGAATGCTACAAGTTTGTAGCCACGCTTGGCAAGCGGGTTGGCAACCGCAGTTTATTTATTCAGATGTTCCAGGAAGATGCTGCTGCCCATCTCCATATACTTCCCTAGAGACCAATTATGGACCATTTCTAGCAGTTTAAAATGCTTATAACGTTTTTAATATTTTCGATATAACTTATAACTAAATGGCATCCTAAATTTTTAACTACTGTTTTAAAAACACAAATCGGAATACACAGCTAGTGTTCCTGCTTAGGTGTAACCTAACCTTAGTCTCACGATTTACAGCTTAGTCTATAATTGTCCATAGAGTAAAGTAATACACTGGAAATTATTGTCACAAATGTCCTCTATTTCACTTCTTAAGTCGTATCGCGTCCTTTTTCACCTTCAAGCGCACACACGCGACTCTTGGGTGCTTCTGTAATATGACAAAGAGTATCTAAGTAATATGAGCTTTGACTCTAGATAGCCACAGATAACCTGTAATTAATTATAAACTATGGAAACTTCACTCGTTCCATTTATCGGTTAAAACGGTTATTTAAAAAAATTATTAAAACAATTCCCAAAAAGATTACATGTTTAGAAATTCATGCTTATACATATGATTTACGGAGTTTAATGGTTTAATTTTGAAACATTTTTTAAATTTGTCAATTAAGAAAACAAAAGAATTGGCGCCAAATCGAAAAGTGGCGACTGTGTTTTTGCTGAATTTTGTCATTTCTTATTCTTTAGACTAGCGAGTGTGGTACTGTGACCGTCAATCTACCTTACAAGTGTGGCATTTATAGCAAATTTTTCCAATCTATGAAATTGACATTTCGGAACAATAACCAACGAATCCTCGCTGAAAGTCGAAAGTGTCTTTTATTGTATTTTATAGGAGCGATTGCAGATTAGCGTGTTCGGTTGCTTCTGCTTTTTGTTTTATTTTTAAGATTTTAATACATTGCTCTTCAAATTTTTGTTCTCGGAATTAGTTTTAATCGTTCTAACTAACGTTTAGTATTTTCTACTGGTTTCAGCGGCATTTCTAAAACGAGCTTACGAATATAGTAAAAAATCAAATTCATTGCAACCATTATCAACCTTTCTCAGGCCACTGCTGATATCTATTACGTTAATATCATAGCCCATTTTCTTAGAATGCGCAAGCAAAGCTTGCATGTATTCCGAGCAAAATTTGCCCACACTGTACTGGACATGCAGGTTTGTTGGTTCGGTTCGTTGTGCAGTGCCGCCACACGCGCACCTGCTACCTACACGATGCTTCCCTATCGCCAGAGCTTCGTGCAGGGGAGGTTGGCATTTAGAGTAAAAGTTGAAAAAGGAGAAATCCCTCACAAACAACCTCGCCACTATCTCCCAAAACCTTATTAAATATCAAAGTAACTAAAATTAATAAAGCGGATTCTCGTTTGAGCAGGAAGCCATATCCATTTTGGTCACTGATTTTCCTTGAAGTGATAAAAAGCGGAGTTTCTCAGTGGAATTTATTTGTAAATATTTTAAAAATAAATGTAAATACGTACTACATGTGTGGCAGTACGAATTAAGTTTAACATCTGTTAACGTTAAGCAGAAAAATTAAAATATACTAACTTCCTCAACATACAACGGGCCAAACTATTTTTTTATACATATTTTTTATTTTTATTTAAGTACAGTCGATTGTAAATATTTTATGATATATTCTTTAATAAAAAAAATATTAACCTACCAAATTAAAAGCAATTTGTCCCTTAAAACTCTTTTTATGTGAGAATAGAACAAAATATAATTATATTTATTCAATAGACATTATTAACATAATACTTATGCAATGTTTTTTTTCTGCCGGTTCTGGTTAACTGGTTCGCAAAAAACACCTCAGTCATAATGAAACTTAGCGGGATTTTTTTCTTGTTAATAATTTTAAATAAATATAAAGATGTAGAAATAGCCCATTTATACCCAAGAGTTATTATCATCTACGTAGTATACGTAAACATTTTTTTTTGTAAAGTCATTGTTGAATAATGAAATTGAGTATTTTGTTCGAAAGACTCATTACACTTTTTGAGATTTTGTTTTAAAAACATAGATATTGCCCCTCTAATGAGATTTAGAGTATAACGTCTAGTAAATGATATTACAAAATATTGTTTGTTGCTGATATTTATACTAAGAACATCAGTTTTTAATTTGATTTATGACTCTGGGCGATCTCTAGTGGTCAGAGTACCTGAGTTCAATGATGAGTCCTGGGTTCGAATCCTTCCCGGAGTCAACGTAGCAGAAACATAACAGTGATTGTCCCTGTGTCTCTGGCACTACACCACTGCCTACCACCAATCTTATCGTCACATGGGCAGCGGGTAGTTAAGGACGAGTGAGTGCCTCTGTGTTTGCACGTACACTTGTGGCACTAAATTCTGGTCAAAAATCGGCAACTCCAAAAAAAACATATTATACTGATTTCTTATATTTACGCGATATATACGAGTGTGCACTCGAAACGTCGGGTTAAAAAATAGTAAAAATTAAACGCGATAAAATCCGTAAAATTAGTTTCATTTCAATGAGCAATGTTCGCGTAAATATAAGAAATCATTATAATATATTTTTTTGTTGCTATGCTATATTAACATTACTAATATTCCTGCTAACCACACCAACTAAGAGTAAAAGCTTGTGCTAGGAGATGGTTCACGACAATAGTCGAATGGCGGGCTCGATCCTGCGAAATCATGTTTCGCAGTCCGTACCCTAAACCATTAGGCTATTGCCGCTTATTTTAGTGGTATGATAAAAGTTACATTCATAATGTCACGCCTCTTTCCCATAGGGGTAGGCAGAGACCACATCTTTCCACTTGCTACGGAGATGAATTAAAACAAGGCAATCTATAAAGTAGCCACTTAGCGTTAGTGTCCAAGTATTTCATTATATTTCCCTTAGGAAGTCATGAGATACTAATCGTCACTGAAGCGTACGTAAAGAGGAAAAATTGCTTATCCTTAATCGTTTCAGTATCACCTAGAATTAAGTCAGTGAAAAAAGGGCATAGTCATTTCCCGTATCACTGTTTGATCGCCGCGTTCTATTATTGTCTGCTTAAAAGGTAAATTAAATTAAATTAAACTGCACTGTGCACCCAACAGCGCATGGTGGCGATGGGCTCACCACCTATCACACCAAGTGCATTATATTGTTTTGGTGAAACGTGGATTGTGGCAGTCATCTGTTTTTGCAGTGAGTGCCCGGTCTGTGACTACCTCTTATGGGATACAGTCGTGATCTTATGTATGTATGTATGTATGTATTAGAAGGTAAAAGTGCGTGTCGAACATTTTTTAATTTTTTTTATTGAATTTTTTTTTTGAAAAAGGTGAAGAAACGAGCAAAACGTTCACCTGATGTAAAGTCCAACGTCTGCCCATAACAAACCACCTACCAGAAAATTTTGGTGTGACACCACAATGCGCCGATCACCCTGAGAAATCAGTTCTTAAGTCTCATATGCCCAGTGATTACGCTAGCTCACAGTGCCCTTCTAACCGAAACAGCAATGTTTGCAGACTACCGCTTCACGGCAGAATAACTGGCCCTGGGGTGGTACCTACCTAGACGGATCCCTGCATAGGAAAACAAAAAAATATTATATTGACTACGGTAACATTCAAACCCGAAAAATAATTTGTGTGTCATCAATTTAAGTCTTTTCAGTACATCCTCGTATATACATACAATTATCTCGCCTTTCTCAAAGCGACGGGCAGATGTTGCACTTATTCATTTTTCAGCCTATCAGTAGTCCACTGCTGAACATAGGCCTCCCCATTAATTGCCACAACAGTTAGTAGCTCTCATTTTGATGGGATTTTGCCATAGTTGCCACGCTTGGCAGGCGGGTTGGCAACCGCAGTTTTTTTTATTGTATTAAGTGACGAAACGAGCAAAAACGTTCACCAGGTGGTAAGTGCAACGTCCGCCCACAACAAATGCCGTGTCACCCATAATATTTCTGCGTGGTGTCACGCCTGTCACCCTGAGACATCAGTTCTTAAGTCTCATATGCCCAGTGATTACGCTAGCTCACAGTGCCCTTCAAACCGAAACACAGTAATGCTTGCACACTACTGCTTCACGGCAGAATAACTGGCCCTGGGGTGGTACCTACTTAGACGGATTCCTGCATAGGAATCCTACCACCAGAAGAAATTTTTTCAGTTTATTTATTCAGGTGTTCCAGGATGATGCTGCTGCCCATCTACTGGTTTTAATTTTCCCTCCGTCGACTTTCGCGACACCCACGGGAGATGGGGTGGTAGGTTCCTAATTAAAACTGTCGTGTGGTAGCGACACGTCCGTTTTAATTATTTTATTAAAAATGAAAAATTAATTGAAAACGTGATTGTAGGCTTTTGAAATATTACTGAGAGCGTTTAATTATTGTTAACTTCAAGTATATTACTATATTTCGTAACATAATGGATAGTATTAAGATATTCAATAGCAATTTTTTTCTGCTCTGTAGATTAGTGTTTTTTATATTTTGTCAAATAACATTTTGACAAGTTTATCTTTTTCGCCGTCAGAAAATATTGTCACCATTATTTATCTTGTCCAGTTATCTGTTATACAACAAACGTATGTCGAAATGAAACTTCGATTATGCCAAGTTTATAATCGTAATTCAAAAATATTGATATACAAAAAACTAAATTAAACCAGATACAATCAGAAACGTCCTCAAGAAAAGAGCGCACAGTGCGCTCATTTCGATAGCATTACGTCAGCCGTGTAAACGCAAGGACTGTCACTTAAAACGTAGCGATAGTTGATTTCATTTAAAATGCTACCTCCTTAATGTGTTGGACTAATATTAAATTTGTGTTTGTTCAGTCGGAAGTTGTGATCTTTGTCTTTATTTTTGTTTTGATCTATCAGGGACGCTTTTTCTAGTGATTTTTGTGTGGAACTGTGTATCTTGGGTTATATGAACGAGTATATCAATGGTTAAAAAGTAAATATCAATAACTTGAAATGACAACAGTGGGCGGTGTCTGTAGGAGTTTTGGTTTTTAAATAACGAACTATGGCAAAGGAATCCAACATACAGCGAAGTTTTTATTATTTTTAAGTTATTTTTGAAACCATTTCAATTTTAAAGTATTATTTATTTGTAATATCAAGGCGTAGTGCGTAAGAAAATCTGCAATCATATCTCATCCCGTAAGTATTGTAAGATTAGAGTAAAGGACAGATAGCGGAATAACCATCTAGAAAAAAAGTAGACCGAAAAAATAGAGACCAGTGACGTGCAGCGGTGTCTAAGGTGCGCAGTGTCTGTTACTGCAATCGCCAATGCTCCTGCCTATGACCAGCATACATACATACATACATAAGATCACGACTGTATCCCATAAGGGTTAGTCAGAGACTGGGCACTCACTGCAAAAACAGATGACTGCCACTATCCACGTTTCACCAAAACAATATAATGCACTTGGTGTGATAGGTGGTGAGCCCATCGCCACCATGCGCTGTTGGGTGCACAGTGCGGTTTAATTCCTTACTCGCCTTTTACGAGATCCATTGGATGAGATGGAGTGGTAGTATTCTTTTAACGAGCCGCCACCACAAGGCTATGACCAGCAATGGATTGTTAATAGGCTGATGTATTTAGAAGGCCGAGATAAAAATTACAAAAATACAGTAGTTTCGGAGAAATGGGGGGGGTGTTAATTTACATCTATTTTTTTTAAATAACTATTTAACTATTATTAAAATATTTTAAATTAATTTATTGACCTTATACGTCCGTATTTAGGTCACAGACATAGGTTCATATGTGGACCATACTTCAACTTAGTCGAGTAGATTTAGAGCAAAGTGGCTGTCACAGACGGACAGACAGACAGACATACGAGTGATACGGGGTACGGAAGCCTAAAAACTGTATGGTTTTCAATTTTTAAAATCACGCTTTATACAAAATTGCTAACTCACTCTTATGCCTCAAGGGCCGGGCGCTCGCCTTCAGTTTCAAAGTAAGCGAGTGATCTGGTTTCGTTCCCAATTCCTGTCACCACTAGAACAGTTAGTTCCAATTTAAGTGATCATTTATCCCGTACTTCTGTAACGGAGCAAAACATTGTGAGGAAACCAAAATGTTGGAGAAATATATATAATTGGCTTATATACCATTTTTGTAAAATATGATGTTAGAATGAAACCACGCAATACCAGACTAATAATATTTTTAAAGTAGGTAGATATGACAGCTGCCGTTCGAGTGTCCTCACGCAACTATTATGCAATATATTTAATACATATGACTATATTTACGAAATATTAAACCGATTGCTAAATCCAATATTAACGATTTAATAAAACAGCCAGCTAGCAGATAGAATTCCTATACCCATATCCCATATCGGGAATTGTTTATAGGACAGGTTTTTTATTAATTGTTTATAACTTTTACTGGAGGTAGGATTCTTATGCAAGAATTTGTCTAGGTAGGTAACACCCCAGAGCCAGATAATCTGCCGTGAAGAAATAGTGTGGAAATTCACTGTGTTTCGGTTTGAAAGGGGACTGCGGGCTAGTGTAATCACTGGGCATATGCGATTTAAGAACTGGTGTCTCAAGGTGACGGGCGCAGAGTGGTGTCACACTAGAAATGTTCGGGGTGATACAGCATTCGTTAAGGGCAGACGTTGCACTTACCATTTTGCTTACGTTTTGCTTGTTTCGTCACATTATCCAATATTTAGGAAATTAACTTTGTTTATTCAGCAGGCAAGTACGCTGAAACATGCGATCGTCATAAATCGTGTTATAAAAAGTAATTGCGTGACGTACGATCACGTTTTTTTAATAAACATTCTTTAATTATCATATTAGGTAATCATTTGTTTCCTTGTTTAATATAATTAACACAAAGTCTGTCAATGCCAATTTAAGTCTTCATTCGATGCCATTGCAGAGTAAACTGTTTCAGACTGAACAATAGGTAGTACATATTAAATCTATGGCGAAGTGGAATACCGAAACGCGAGTATTCTTCGACGCCCAGTTGATTTTTGTATTAACATTTATTTATAACTAGCTGATGCCCGCGACTTTCCGGAACAAAACGGTATCCTATGTCCGTCTCCAGGATGCAAGCTATCTCTGTGGCAAATTTTGTAAAGATCGGTTCAGCGGTTGAACCGGGAACAGGTAACAAGCAGAGAGAGGGACAGAGAGAGTTAATTTCATATTTATATGGTACGGTAACGTTACTACGTACGTACGCAATTTCCCTTTGCACACCGAGGGTCGCCAAGGGGGAGCAGGGAGGCGCGGCTTAATATCCCCCCCCACCCCTATAGGCTCGATTTACCCGACCAGCTCGTGGTTTCACCCGCGTAAGAAAGACCACATGACCACTTGCGCCGTAAAATCATACGCAGTTGATAACTAACAACAGTATTCGGTAATAGTTGCCGTTGTTGGAAATCGCCCTCCCCCCAGCCAATTGGCTGGCGACGCTCTTGATGTACACCAGGAGATTCAGACAAATGCTATCTAAAATCGTTAACGACTTATCTTCTAAGAGCTTATGCCGATAAAACAGATTGTAGATTGCATGTTGTTCAGCCCTCAGGTAGCTCAGGGAGAACGTGATATGCTTGGCACGCATTAGACTGATGAATTACGTAAGGAACACTTTAAACATATCTCTTAACTATGGGGCTTGTCAGCATAGGAGCCGTTAAGGTCTTAGGTGAAAACGGACATTAAAATTTTTGTTCTCGTTTGGGTAGTTTGATTATCAGTGGTCGGTATTATAAGTTTTGAAAAAACATGTTAAATGTGATAAATATTTACTGTAAATATACTGAAACTGTGTTGGTGCTGCAACCGACAAAATTGTTATTAAATTTGAAAAAAAGAGCATGAAATCGATTTTAGAATATTACCATCTTATTAACACCGTGTGGTGAAGGCTTAAGAGAATCTGCCACCCCATCACATCTCGTGGGTGTCGTAAAAGTCGACAGAGGGAAAAGAAAAACCAGTAGATGGGCAGCAGCATCTCCCTGGATAATCTGAATAAATAAACTGCGGTTGCCAACCCCGCTGCCAAGCGTGACAACTATGCCAAAAGCCCTCTAAAACGAGAGCTACAAACTTTTGTGGCAATCTATGGCGGAGGCCTATGTTCAGCAGTGGATTAGTTATATACATAGGATAGGCTGAAATGATAATGATGATGACGATGATTTATTAATGTTATTTTCTTACAAAAGTGTTGTGCTACTCAGAACATTTCTGTGTTTGATAAAAGTGTAGTGTGTAAGGTGGGGATTCCCAAAGTGGTCGAAATCGGTTTCCCAGGGGTCGACATAAACGTTAACTGATTTTGGGGTCAACGAGGTCTCTAAATTGACACCTATTATTTTTTTTTGTTTTATTTTTTTTTTTCAAATTTCCTACTTAAGTATTTTACGTAATTTGTATAAATAATTATTAATTACACTTTAAATGGCTTTTATGTCTTTTAAGTTTTTATATTTACTGAATTTTTAGTCTATTTATTTTGTTAAATTTAGATGAGAAAATGATGTCAAGTTTTTTCACTTTACTAACTGCAAAGTTTTTAAAATTGGTAAGTGTTTTGTATCAATAGGAAAAAACGAGTGGTTTTTAAAGTAATTTCGCTAGGGGGTTCATTTTGTCTCTTGCCCAAAATAGTTGTGTAAGGCGCCATCAATTTATATCAAAATTCCAAATAACATTAAACAATTGAATGCCGACCTATTTAAAAAAAAACTGTTTACTTATATAAGCTTTTACGATGTTAATGATTTCCTGAATGACAAAACGATGAGTGTAACTTTATTTCTTTTTAAATTGCAAGTAAGTACTTTGTTGCAGGAAATTAATTGATTTCTTTTTTTTTTAAGTTATGAAATGTTATTGTCATATTGTATTGCAAAATAATTCGTTTTTTTTTCACAAATGATTGTTTTACACCATTGATACACAAAAAACCTGTCGTCAAAAAAAGAGCGCACAATGCGCTCACTTCGATTAGCATCACGTCAGCCGTATCAAATGTCAACAACAATAAAATTTAAAAACGTGGAACGATAGTTGATTCAATTAAAAACTACTTTATGATGTGGTCATAAAAGTTTATGTTTACTTATCCGGAATTTGTGATCTTGGTCTTTATTTTTATGTTTTGATGGATCGAGGACGCTTTTCGAAGTGATTTTTGTATGGAAATGTGTATCTTGGTTTATATGTACAATGTTTAACACCTATAATATGCATCATCATCATCATTTCAGCCTATCTAGTCCACTGCTGAACATAGGCCTCCCACATGGATTGCCACTGTTTATTGTCAGTGCAATATCTGTTACAAATGAAAATGCATTTTTTTTTAATGAAGTAATGTAATACTATTAAAATTTATATCTACATATTTTTTAGTCTCAGCAAAAAATTAAAAAAATATTCTATTCGAAATGGCCACCTTTGGCTTTTATACAGGCCTATATGTTTGGCCACGACTCTAAGGATTTACGCACTGTTTCCAAGGGAAATTTCGCCACTGCTTGCTCCAAAGATTTTTTAAGAGACTCAATGTCGCCGTGTCGTTTAGAGCAGGCCATGTCCTCTAAAACTGACCATAATTTGAAGTCTAAAGGGTTGAGGTCTGGGCTAGATGAGGGCCAGTCTTCAGCTCTTATAAAGTCCGGAACGTTGGTTTCAAGCCAGGCTTGGGTAGTTCGTGCCTTGTGACCAGGTGCAGAGTCCTGCTGGAAAGTCCACAATATATTTTTAAAAAGTGTATTACTGAGAGGTTTCACAACATGATCCAAGACTGTATCTTGATGCACTTTGGCTGATTTTCACTCCTTTTTCACAAACATGTAGTTTTGTGGCTCCTTGATAAGACACGCCGCACCAAACCATTACTGACGAAGGATGATGACCACGTTGTACCTTTTCGACCACTTGAGCAGCTTCTTTAGAACTGTGAGCGTACACTTTATCACTTTGCTTATTGTAGTGTTCTTCAGTCGTGAAATTTTTTTCATCGGTAAAGAGGATATAAGGTAAGGAGGAATTAGATTCGACAGAAGGCGTTTTGATCGATCGATATACGTGTTCTAAATTCAAATAATTAAAAAGTAGAAAAAAAGAAAAGTTTTTATGTAACAGAATTTATGGCCTGACTACATAGTTATATATAACAAAATCTTGTAGGCTACAACTTTAATAAGTCAAGAATGGTTGAACTGATTTTCTGATGTTGGATTTTTTTGGATTTGTCTCCGCCCCGAACAGCAGAATAACTATCAACATATCGAAAAAAATAATAATGAAGAAAAGTTTTTTTTTTCAATTTTCACATTTTCCGTATACAACGCCATCTGTGAGACATGACAGAAACAAAACTAATATTATTTCGTATGCATGATAGTTCCGTGATAATAAATACTGCTTCTTTCTTTCGGTCTTCTTTCATTATCCTCTGACAGCTGATTCGACTGCGCCGGTCTTTCATTGCATACCATTATATAATTTCGGTGATGTAATTGCTGTTAGCCTTTTTTGGCTTTTACAGCTTCATCCGATACTGTGCTCACGGGCCAGGGGCCCGCGTGCCAGGTTTGGTTTGACCCAAACATAAATAAATAAATAAACTCCTACAAAAACCTCGAAATTCGGACTGTATCGCGTTCGCTGCGTGCTTGCGCGATTTAGAATATCTCAATACGATTTTAAGTCGTCTAATGACCGTCCGAGGGAGGCTGCGGGCCTCCATTCGGACTGTCGACTTGTGTGTCGGTAACTCTGGGCGGTGAGAACCGCCCTGGAACACGGGTGTATCGTGTGTACGCGGTGTGATTGTCGACTGCTGCGCGCCGCTCTCTACGGCGGTCGCGCGTCGTGGTGCGTGTTATATTAAAGCTATTAACTGTGTGTACAGTGTAGCCTGGATCGTGACTGACCGTATCGTGGTTAGGGAGTGCTGAGACATCCGTGTCGTCTAGCACGTTTCGCGGGCGACGTTTGCGTTCGGTCGCGTTTCTATCTGGTCGGTAATTTGCTGCTTTAACCACCAGTGGGTTTGGATGAACCGCGGCTTTTTCGAAAAACCGCCGTGATAATGCTCTGAAGTGTTCAGAGATTAAGGGCATTTCACAGTCGCTGTGAAGATCTACGTTGCGTTGGTACCAACCGGCTCCGGTGGCAGTTCGCAAGAATCGATTTTGAACGCTCTGTAACTTCTTTAATTGATTGCCCGTCGCGTGAGCGAAAGCGACGCAAGCATAGTCCATTACGGGTCTTATGCAAGTCTTATAGAGGCGAAGTTTGTGTCTTAAGCACATTTTGCTTGAAGAGCAAGTTAGTGGATATAGTCGACTTGAGATAAAAGCCGCTCTATTTCGAACGTTTTTTATGTGTGCAGCGAACGACATCGCTGCGTCTAACGCGACCCCGAGGTCCCTGGGAATAGAGCGTCCGAACAGGGTGATCGTGCCTAGTTGATTGTTGCCGATTGTGTGAATTCGTCTAGTGGGTTTTGGCGTGCCCCTCGAGAAGTATATCGCTACACTTTTCTCGGGGTTTACCTCTATTCTCCATTTCCGGAACCATTCGCCTAGGCGATCGGCTGCGGCTTGGAGATGAATCGTTATGCGGCCCTTGTGCTTGTCGGAATAGTACAGGGCCGTGTCATCTACGAAAAGCGCAAGATTGACTTTCTGGTCTCTAGGAATATCGCTAGTATATAGCGAGAAAAGGAGTGGGGAGAGGCAGGAGCCCTGTGGGACACCTGCTCGGAGAGGGCGGCTTGAGGAGCGCGTTCCCTCTACCCGGAATCGAAATAGGCGGTTGGACAAGAAGGCTCGTATGATGTTCACGAGTCTATCCGGCACTTTAGTGTGATACAACTTGTAATACAAGCCGTCGTGCCAGACTTTGTCAAATGCCTTTGCGACATCGAAAAATAAGGCCCCTGTGCCTACAGGCTTAGGGCGGTCGTTTAAATTCTCTAAAATGTGCTCCGTTAAGCGGTGCACTTGATGAGTACACGAGTGTTCGGGGCGAAAGCCGAACTGCTCGTTTGGAAGAATATTATTAGTAAGGACATAGTCTTTTAATCGACTGAGTATAATTCGCTCATAAATCTTAGCCATCGAGTTGAGGAGACTTATTGGGCGATTATTGGACGGAATGTTCCTAGGCTTGTTAGGCTTCGGAATGCCTATAACGTCGGCTTCCTTCCAGTCGTCCGGGAAGGAGCAGCTGGAGAGGAGCGCGTTAAAAATAGTAACTAACAGACACAATAGCGGCGTAGTTAGAGCTTTCATCACCCTGTTGTTTATGCCATCGAGGCCAGGCGCGGATCGGTTTTTAAGCTTTTTGATTATCTTAGTGACTTCTTCGAGAGTCACTGGAGGCAGTGGTTCGCCCACTGGTGGTATGGCAGCCCTGCGTTCGATTTCCGCGGCCACCTGCTGCAGATGGTCGGGATCTGTCGTCGAAGGCGAGCGAATTGTCGAGTGATCTAATGAGCAGAGGCATGGGTGAGACCGGCTCTGCTTTGAGAGATCGTGCCAACTGCCAGTAGGCAGTGTGCGACGGCTCGATTTCTCCGAGCATTGTGTCCCAGCTGTCTTGATTATACTCAGATAAGCGCTCTTTAACATCCCTTTGTAGGAGGCGCAGTCTGAGTCTATTTGTGTCGGTTCTATATCTATCGTGCGCTTTAGCTGCGCGATTCTTTTCTCTAATCAGGCGACGGAGGTCCGCCGGCAGGTTACAGCGTCGATCGCTCGACACCGTAACCGTTCGGGAGGATTCTCCGACGGCTGTTTTGAGATGAGTCGAAAAAGATTTTATCGCTCGGCAGGCTACCTCTGGCGAGTCGATAGTATCCGGAATTTCGTCTAAGTGCAGAGAGGTCGTAGCCTTGAGTTTGACTCCGAGGGTACGCCAGTCCACAATGGTTTTGGTCTGAGTGACCTCACCATTTGGCTGGCCCAGCTTAAAAATGACCGGACGGTGGTCCGACTCCAGTTCGTGAAGCGTAACTATAGAGTCTATTGCTAAGTTCACGTCCTTAATAATAGCTACGTCTAGAATATCCGGCTGCTGATGTAATTGCGTCGGTACTCTGGTTGGGGTTTCGGGAGCTATAACGTTTACGTTAAGTCTCTCCGCTATGTCGTACAGTTTATTACCGTTCGTGTTATTAACGTTGGAATTCCAACTGCCGTGCTTGCTGTTCAAGTCTCCGGCAAGTATAACAGAACGACCTAGATCTAATAGAGTTTTTAAATCTGACTCTAATATTTGTCTGGATGGCGAGAGGTATACTGATGCTAGTACAAGCGGCCTGTGGCCGCTCATTGCTAACCTACACGCGGAAGCTTCTATGTTGATTAAGTCGGGTGTATCGAGCGCGATACAGTGCAAGGACTTTTTATAGTAAATCAGAGTGCCGCCTTTCGCGGTCGCTCTGTCATTACGGATGCTTTTGTAATTGGCTATCTTAGGATCGCGCATACTAGGTTTTAAGAAAGTCTCTTGCACTAGCATAACGTCGATGTCATGATCACGAAGGAAGTTCGCGACTTCAACTAACTGCGTCTTAAGACCGTTTGCGTTAAAATACGAGACAGTCAGAGAGCGAGGTTTAATACTACCCATATGGGACGCCATTGGTAACAATTAAAAGTTTGTTTATGATCGACGCGGCGCTTGATGTTTTAGGCGCATTGAAACGTCCAAATCGCGTCTATTACGCTCATGTGCTCCACGGTCGCCATGAGTCGGTCCTGAGGGGACTTTGCTTCGCGGATTTTACGCGCTAAGCTGGATAGTTCGGCAACATTGATGCTGCGCATGAAGCAGCATGCATGCGCAAATTAATGAAAAATCTGCGGCGAAGTTTGACGAGCCCTGAATTTTGGGCTCTGCGTTTCGAGGCGCGGGCGGTGAAGCGGCTGCGCTCTTTTGCGTCATGGGCAACGGTTTTGTCCATGCGTTCGGCGCCGGCGCGGCGCTCTGGCTTTTGCTCAGCCCGGTAGTCCCGTCAGCGGGACCGGGTTTCGCTGCGGCCGGAGCGGGCGCGGGCGTTGTTTTAGGCGCGGCTTTAGTCGCGGGCTTTGTTGCCGGTTTAGGAGCGGGTGTTTGAGGCTGCGGGGCCCCGGGGCCCTTCCTACGGCCGTTCTTTTTGCCTCCCCTGCGCTTCTTACTTTTCGGCGCTCTGTTACACCCGCGGTAGTTCGCAGGGTGTCCCAGCTCGCCGCAGAGTATGCAGCTTGGGGGTTCTTGCGCTTCTGGCGTGCGAGCGCATTCTTGGGTGCCGTGATCCCCGAGGCATTTTACGCAACGAGGGCGGGCGAAGCAATTACGGGCAGAGTGTCCGTACAGTTGGCATCGGTGGCACTGGCCAATGATGCCCCTGTTGCGGGGTGCCTCTATAGAAAGGCCTGAGAGGCCGCAAATTGTTTTAATATTGAAGGCCTGTTTGCCTTCTGGAGTTAAATCCAGTATGGCTAAGATCAGGTCGTATGACTTTTTGTTGTGTGGGTGATGCATACGATGCACCTCCGACACAGGTATATCCTGTGACTTAAGGTCACTGAGGATGTGGCTTGTCTCCAATTCTTTGGGCAGGCCCCTAATGACTACGCGGAGTCTATGTTCTTCCGCGAGCGAGTATGCGTGGAAGCTGATGTTCCTTCCACGCAAATGGCTAGTGACGGCCCTGAAGTCGCTGACTGTGCTTAGGTATACGCGGATACCTTGCACTGCGTCTGCGCCTTCGGGCACACAATTTTTTTATTTGTCATCCATAGTGACAAATCGTTCCACTGCGCCTTATCTTGTAGAATTATTGGCGGAGGAGCTTTGTTAGTTTGCGCCGCGGGATGCGCGGGCAGTGACTTTTCAATGGTATTTCGTGTGTTGGACACGCCCTTTTTGGCCGGGTTCCGTGAGGCGGACGGCGATGCGGTATCCGAGTTAGGCTCGGAATCCCCTTTCGCGGCGCGTTTCTTCGCTTTGCGCACGACGACGGTGAAGCCGTCGTCGTGAGCACTCCTGGATTCTTCACAATCCATTTCGGATCCCTCGTCCGAAAGGGCCGCGGGCCCAACAATGGATTGCGATTGCGATTCCCGGAAGAGAAGCGCAGGTGCGTTCGCTGTTTTATTGCACCCATTGGCGGCGGGTTTATTGCCCGCAGGTGCATTTTTGGCAGACAATGCCGACTCGGTCGGCACGGTCTTTTTATTGCCGGTAATTTCGCCACTCATTGTCTCGCACACAGGTGCGGATGCGTCACTGTGCGCAGGTGCAGGTGAGGCGGACTCTAAAGCCGGCGATGACAAGCCATCGGAGTCGAATGTGGCCATGTGGCTCCTTGGCTGTATAATGCTTCCCGGACGAATTCCAGGAATGTCGTCGGACGTGAGGCAGTAAGATTGGCACTGAACCCAGATGTCAGGGTATGCGAGACGCAAAACTCCCCTAATTTTGTTAACTCCGTCGCTGGAGCACTGGTTGACGCCATTTCGAACGGTCGATTTGGCGGTGTGTGAAACAAAAATATAAAATTCTCCCTACCTAAGCAGGGAGGTGTGTACTAAAATAACTCACCTACAGCCTTACGCTTTAGGTGCGAGAGGGTGTGTACCTAGCTGTTGCCTAGCGCAACAAGCTTACACAAAAAAAAAATTACAGCCTCTGAGGCGAGAATGTGTGTGTAGTAACTACTCACGGTTTTACCCAGCAAGGCGTCACAACACAACACAGCACTGTCGACACTGTCACGTGCGCACACCACGAAACACAACACTTCCACTTCGAGGGAGACGGTCGGTGAAGGCACGAACAAAGATAAACCAAACACACCGCTACGGGAGCGGGTGTTGGCAACTATCAATAGCAATGACAACTTGATACTACACACTGCTACAGACTGCGGTCCATAACATATGCGGGCTGTCAATTAGGTTGCGCATAGAGCGCGGTCGGTAGAGGTCCGTTCTGCGCCAGAGCGCAGGAGCGAATGCATACCATTAAGCAAGCTGTGCAGACTGCCGCCGCGATTTTTATCAGCAATTTTTTCAAGTATTCACCAATTTTCATTCAGTTTTTGACCGTTATTGCATTTGTAAGCCAAATGGTAAGTTGTTCACTTCGAACATGTTCACTTTGTGATATTATCAAATTTGTGATTGATAATCGCTTCATTATGTAATTTTGTGTGACCAAATTTCCAGTGTTATTTACAACACCGCGGGCCTAATCTTTTACATCGAAATGAATCTTTCAATTCGCAATATTGAGAATCAATCCACTGAAATGAAAATTACAATACACGCCTTGAATATTTTGGAAATAAGAGGCGAATACGGAACCATCCAAGTGTTGTCGATCACAAATTCGTTTCCTTTCACTTTCGTTGTCATAATTCTACTGTTATCACCGTGCATGGTCGACGGCAAGTGTTTCAAGCGTTATCCACGAAATTGAATAGAATAGAATAGATTTTTTTTATTCAATGTAGATAAACGTCATTCTTTAAGCTACACTGGTTCGCAAAGAAATGCCTCTTTCCTGGGAAGAACCAGTAAGAAACCCAGCGGGATTCTTTTTTCAGTCATTTTAAAAATAATATACAATTACAGCAGTGTTATAAAGAAGTAGAAATAGCTTGGCAGCGATCAACTTATTCCTAGGGGTTATCATCATCCATGAATTCTTTAATATTATCATAACCCTTCTTAAAAAGTCTTTGTTTAAAAAATAGTGAACTTTTTGATTGAAAGACTTTGCGCACTTTCTGGGATTTTGTTTTAAAAACGTATAAATTGCCCCATGAAAGAGTTACTGACTCTGTGAAGTCGAGTTACTGGCATTATTAATTTGTGTTTGTTCCTGGTATTTACATTATGAACATCACTTTTTTATTAAAGTGATTAATATTCATAAGTACATAACGTTTTCATATACATATTGATAGGCCAAGGTTAGATATTAATTTCTTTAAATTTATCTCTAAGAGACACTCTAGAGCCAAGATTATAAATAGATCTTATGGCCTTCTTTTGCAAAACAAAAAACAGCTCTATGTCGGTCGCATTTCTCCATAGCACATTAACATAAGACATTATGCTGTGAAAATAACTAAAATAAACTAATCTAGCAGTTTCAACATTAGTCAAGTTTCTAATTCTTTTTACAGCATTAGCATCAGAGCTAAGTCTACTTGCTAGTTTAGATATATGGGGATATACTAGACGCGAAACTTCAATGAGAGCCCCCATTGAACTTTCGCGTCTAGAGTTATTCCAAGAAATACAGTGGTAACCATTAGGCTCAACTCCTCCCCATTTACGAGTACATTTACATCCAATCGTTTAACATTTTGAATGGCTGAGACCTTTTTTTTTATTGAATAAAGTGACGAAACGAGCAACACGTTCACCTGATGGTAAGTGCAACGTCCGCCCACAACAAATGCTGTGTCACCGAGAATATTTCTGTGTGACACCACACTGCGCCCGTCAACTAGAGACATCAGTTCTTAAGTCAAATGCCCAGTGATTACGCTAACTCTCAGTGCCCTTCGAACCGAAACACAGTAATGTTTGCACACTACTGCTTCACGGCAGAATAACTGGCCCTGGGGTGGTACCTACCTGGACGGATTCCTGCATAGGAATCCTACCACCAGTTTATCACTGCAACGATGGTTATCCAATGTTTCGTCGTCGATATAACTGTAGAGAATCGTTAACCTGAAATTTTGTTACCTGTTAACCTGTCAATTCTGAAATTTAAATGGGAAACCAAAAAAGAAAATTATTGGTTCGATATATTCTATTTTACTAGTTAAGCCCGTTCATTTGATACCCATATTGAGGAGATATAATTATAAAAATGTAATCCGCCATTATGTGGTGGCAGCCATCTTGAATTTACAATGATACTAAAAATATGTAATTGCCTCAGACCTGATTGTCATCAGATTCATCAGATTGTCATCAGACCAAATTTCAAAAATGATACCAAATTTCAGATCAATCGGTCAACAGGAACGGTGTAAAATGTTCAATTACTAAGATTTGACCCACACAAGATAAACAATGCATGCTAAAAACTGTTTCTAAATAGATATATACTATGTTGTGTTGCGATCAATCCATAATATTTTATCATCTATCTTCTTTATCTATACTTTATATCAGCAGAGATTTTTGAAGTGTAACTAGGAGACTGCCTGCTTGTTGCTTCTAAGTCTTTTGTGTGTATGGTGCTATATATTTGTGGTACGCCGAAGGCGTCGATCACCAAATTTTAGCAACGTAGAGAGGCCAACATTATTTTAAAACGTTGCCCTACACTAGAATTTCTCCTGCATCCTTTGTACGTTTTTCAGGTACACATTTCACATGCACAATCGCCAGGCTTGGAAAAAAGATCAGTAGGCCATACAAATATTTGTCCCGTGCGGGAATCGAACCCGTGGCCTGTAGCGCAGAAATCGATCGCTTAGCCACTGCGCCAAACGAGCCGAAACAACAATTGAATGGTATCAAATAGCAACGTTTATACCGAGACTTTCGTGTTTCGAAGGGTTCGTTAAATCATCGATCGCAGTTGCTTTAAACCTTAAGATAGAATGGCAAAATATTAATGACAGTGAAAGGTTTAAAAAAAATCAATTAGAAGCTTTTTACGTGTGTGTAACGAATGTAAATTTTTAAGTATTCGTGTAGTAGAATGCGGTTGCGAATATGTGACATAGATATTCGCGAATACATTCACACATATTCGAAAATACATTTTTAGATCTGGCCTGAAGTTCTAAGGATAAAAGTTGATCACATTAACGCCGTTTAGATCTTTTCTAAATTTCGTAATACGCGAGTAACTTTGGCTTGGTCCCCGCAACTGGGACTTATATTGTTGGCAATGTAATAGATATAACAGGTCGGCCGTGAAGGAAAACATCGAGGACGAGCCTGGAGCATGTCTAAACCTAATCATATTAAAAATATTTCGACAAAGTCCTCCAAACCTAACTGGGAGATGGCCACGCTGCTCCAATGCGGGTTGGCGGAGTTCACATGTCTTCGAAATATTTAGTATTCCTCAGACATGCAGGTTTCCTCACGATGTTTGTCCTTTACCGCCGAGCACGTGGTAAATCGACACTTAAAATGGGAATTAACTTTTTTAGTAGTGCCGGCGCCGGGAATCGAACCCAGGTCACTCGCGTAGTATGGACTTAAAAAATCGCAAATTTTATAAATATTTATGTTAAGAGTACGCCTGCTTCTCAGTTATATCTCTCACAACATAATTAAATAGTCTACGGGAACAAAGCCGCGAGCATAACTTGTCGGTCGTAAAACTCTAATTGTGGGGAGAGAATGCAATCGATTTTCATCAGAAAATTCCAACCGGGGAATTCCATTGCCGGTGCGTTGAAATGAGGTCGCATTCCATCGGGTTGAGGACTTGAATGGTTTCTTTTAATATTTTGTTTAGAGATGAATAATATAATTAAATTAGAATTTTGGCCAACGTGCGATACGTCACTTATACTGGATTCTAATCTCAACCGATGCCAGTATTACGCAAAACAGAAATTTATAGCTTGTCATCCAGTACCATATACAGCATAAGAATCTTATTCGCTCGTATCGCGATTGCGAGTGCGTAGGTCATCTGCGCCGACTCTTGCGGTCGCGTCGCAATACTGTTAAGGGACCGAGACGCGACACTGAGATGCAAGACAGAGACTTATGGATTTCCGTAGTAGTCAGTTCGTGTTTTCGCACCTGGAACTCGAGTCTCAGTCTCTTGTCTTTGCTGCGACGTAAACAGTAAACAGCGGCCTTTAACCAAAACGAGTGTAATGTTTTGAAGTGGTCAGTCGCGTTTATGAGTCGAGGATTCGATTATTAATCTAACGCACTTGGAGGAGAGAACTCATTTCGCGTTGTCGTGTGGCACCGAGATTTTATATGTAATGCAGCGTAAATTATTTCGCTCAAAGCACGCGACTGATAACTGAAAAAATTATGCATACCCTCCGCATACGACTTTTCAAAGTAACAGAGATACGCTGTGGTTCAAATTAGCCGTAATATTTTTTAAAGAAATCGAAAGATTTGCCGTAGTCGATACGCTAGGCGGATTGGCAATCGCGCTATCAGACACCTCGCACCTTAGGCGACGCTGCCTGTCACTGGTCTGGCTAACTTAGCGTGTATATGTAGGAGGTTATTCGGCTATCTGTCGGTGGGAAGTTTAAGAGTTTAACTTTAACGACACCCATTGCACGAAATCTTTTTTTTTATAGTAGGAAGTGACGTCGTTCACCTGATGGTAAGTGCAGCGTCTGCCCACACAAATGCTGAGTAACACACCATTTGTGTGTGGCCCCATACTGCGCCTGTCCTCCTGAGACATCAGTTTTTGAGCCTCATATGCCCAGTAATTACATTAGCTCTCAGCGCCCTTCAGACCGAAACACAGTAATGTTTGCAAACTACTGCTTCACGGCAGAATAACTGGCCCTACGACGGATTCCTATCTATATATCCTACCACCAGTAAAAAGTTGGGTCGTAGATTCTCTTCAGTACCAATCAATATGATTAGTACTGATGACCTTCATTATGAAAAAGCATTATCGTCATGGTTTCACTAAGCCTTTTAAATAAGCCCGTGTTTTATATTTTTACACTGCTAGAGTCGTTTCTATTTAAATTAGTAGTGTGGTATAATGTACTTATTATACATTGGACTTCGTTCGTGTGACATTTGACATCGTATTGACGTAAATACGTACATCGGAACTTGTACGATTGTTTTGTATAGTTTGACCACGAGGGCTGTAGCGCGGATTGGATAGGTAAGACGCAGATGCAGAGTAGTCCAGTTCGCTTTACCATTTCTTCGACTGTAAAAGCGATATCCTTAAAAGATATCTTTATTATAATTAGTGGTCCCCAGATGGTTTAATTAAATTTAATGTATTTGTAAAACATGTATATTATATATAAATTTTAGGTTTCTGCAGTCCTCCATATAAACTTTAACCATGTCAAATCGCACACTCCTCTGTACGCGCAATATGCTTAAAAAGGGGTACAAAGTCTTCATGTATTAATATATAGATTACTAGCTAGTGTCCGTGACTTCGTCCCCGTCGATACAGATTTTTTAAATATCCCGTGCGAACTATTTGATTTTTCGGTAAAAAAAAAGTATCCTATGTCCTGTGCCAAATTTCGTCAAGATCGGTTTTGCGGTTGACAGAGAGAGTTACTTTCACATTTATAATATTAGTATGGATTAAAATATAGTGAACGAATATCATAAAAACTATCGTCGAATCTCGATCTCATGTGAACTAATTTCCCCCCCTTCACGCATGTCGCACCCAAGACGAGGCACTGCCCAAGTAACAGTATCACATAGTTTTTTAGGCCATCATCATATTTCATCCGTGTAGTCAAGCGTAGCGTAACACTCTGCGAGTCTTGGATTAGGAGCGAAGACTTGTCCAAATCTGCGGGAAGTTGATGAATCACGGTGGCACAGTATCTGTGATTTGTGGCTGTCAATGTTGTAATGATAACAATTTTATTATTTTAGCCCAGTTGATAGTTGTAAGTCGTTAATGAATTTAGGAAAAAAGTAAAAAGATCTTTACTTCATTTTATTGCTTACTTACTAGTTAGAGACATTGCTATTAATTTAGTCACAGGCGCTCTAGATATCTATATTACAATTGGCTTATTGTGTCGTGTTCTTGAAGTTAATATTGTATTTTGTTGTTTAATGATTATTATAATTTTTATAAACGTTATTTAGAAAATATGTAATAGTAATGACGGCAAAGTTGCAACGAATCTACTCAAAAACTAAATAAAAAGTGTTTTGAAAGGACGTGCGAACATTTATACCTATAAGAAAATGTTACTGTAAACCAAAAACAACCGTTTCATAACCTTAACATGACAGAACTTTAGAAAACCTACAGATGTCCACCGCAGAATAATAAACACTAAAATTAAACCACCAGATTATTATTATTCTGCTACTGTATTAGCTTGGAAAAGTGTACAAAGGAAATATAACTAATAGAATTAACAGCACGTACCATGATATGTTCTAACGTTTGTTCTAGGTTGATGCCGTTTACGTACTCAAAAAATATCAATATACCAATAAATACACTGATTATTATCATGCCATTATGTTTATGATACTAACTTTTAAAAATGATTGAAAAAAATATATTCTAAAACTGACTGCTGGGTTTCTCGCCGATTCTTCCCGCGACGGAGGCACACTTTGTAATGTAGACTAAATTAATGTAAAAATTGTAAAATACATAATAAGTATTTTTTAAATAATCGACTTCAAATAAAAGTATATATTTTTATTTTTTTAAATTGACGAGACGAGCAACGTCAACGAGCAACGAGCTGTGTCACCCAGATAACTTTTACGTAGCACCAACACAGCGCTCATGCTGAGAAATCAGTTCTTAAGTCTCATACGCTCAGTAATTACACTAGCTATCAGTGCCCTTCAGATCTAAACAGTCATGTTTGCACACTACTGCTTCACGGCAGAATAACTGACACTTCGGTGTTACCTACCTAGACGGATTCCTGCATAGGAATACCAGTATAAAATCTATTCTGGATTGTAGATTGTTTCGGGCTGATTTCCGCAACTCCACGTCTATGCGCGTATTTTGCGTTAAAATCTATTCTATTCATATCATAACGTTGTACTGAAGTACATCGTTTTATTTCTTATCTGTTCCTAGAAACGGCTCTTATTTAGATCTGTCTCTGAACTACTAGCATTATGCAATAACTTTGCGATCAAAATAATCACCATTATGATAATTACTATTAGACTATAAGTTCAGTAAGTTATAAATAAAAAGTTGTAGACATATCTGCCAGTGTTTTAACTTTACTTTGTGCGCGTACTTTTAACCTTCTATATTTTTTTTTGGGGTTAAGGGCCATAATATTAAGATTTTTAGGTAATGTAATTTTTAACTATTTGTTTAAGTAGTTTTGAGTTACTGTTATTTGAAATACGTTGCTACTAAAAAATTATCTTTGATACTAATATTATATAAATATAAATACAATTAAAATGACGTTGTGTTACAGGGGCTATGACTGACCAAGAGCAGCAGGTGCGCTGCTCGTCCAGCGAGAGCGACAACTTCGAAAAGATCGACTCCGAAGATGTGGTTGACGCTAATGTAAGATTTTTTTCCTAACTGCAACATGTATAATTAATCTATGAAGCGATCTTGTGGGTTCATCATCATCACTTTTTTTGTAGTAGAAAGTGTAACAAATGAATCAGTCCCAGCCTACACGCTTCTTTAATCTAAATGCACATGTGTTGTGATCCCCTAGGACAGTCCCAACCTTTTTTCGTTCGCGTACCCCATAATAAAACTTACAGTAGTACAGTAACCGCTTAGACAGGCGGCATACAGACGAATGTACTGTATTTTACCAACCCAACGCTCATAGTCTAGTATCAAAGTAAGTTATTAGTAACAAGGTTCATTTTAAACTACATATTGAAGACATTACAATAATGTTTATATAAGTTAACTGTTTTAACTTCTCAGTATTTCCGCCATTACCAATATGATTTTCACGTACCCTCAATGGTAAGCTGTGGTACCACAGGTTGGGAATCGCTGCCCTAGGACTTAGATATAATACCTCCTTGATAGTAAATGTGTCTCCGGGTCCAGTGAAATTCGACTGAGGAAAATATTAACTTAAATTTAAATACCCAGACTTATTAAATAGAGATTATTATATAAAGTATGTAGTGGTAGGATTTCTATGCCAGAATCCGTCTAGGTAGGTACCACCACTGGGCCAGTTATTCTGCCGTGAAGTAGTACTGTCCAAATATAACTGTGTTTCGGTCTGAAGGGCACTCAGAGCTAGTGTAATCACTGGGCATATGAGACTTAAGCACAGACGTGTCAGAGTAACGGGCGCTGTGGTGCCAGGTGTCATGTGATGTTCTGGGCCGAGGTTGCGCTTACCATCAGGTGAACGTTTTGGTCGTCTCATTACTTTCTCCTATAAAAAACACTGATGACGAACCTGGATTGACTGACAGTCTAGCAAATTAATCATCATTATCTCCAAATTGTTATTTGGCCACTGTTGAACATATGGCTCGCCCAAAAAGGGCTTCTTTGACTTACCTTTAATCGGTTCGAAAACATTTTTGATGGAATAATTAACATACTCGCACAATTCCGACCTCACCATATTTATAAAGCCATATAAACAATAGAGATACTTTTTAACAATAGTATATAAATACCTTAATACAAATAAATAAAATTGATATCTGTCTGTCTCGACGGATATAAACTACTGAAACTACAGACTGTATTTTGGCATAATTCTTATATTTACGCGAATACTACATTTATATACAACTTTTTACGGGTTTTATTGTATTTCATTTTGAACAATTTCTAACCCGACGTTTCGAGTGTTTACAGCACCCATGGTCACGGGGGGACTGAGGTGATAGATGTCCTGATGTCATAGTTAACCCGGGGTACCTTCAGCTTTTAATTATTATTTTTGGTCCGTTCTACGTAAAATGAGCTAACTGTGTCTTGAAGTTATGCAGTGGTATGCTTGGATTTTGTTTTAATTTTATTAATTATAGGATCCCAAGCCGGTGATAATACCCAACCATCTTCTCTATTTAAATTAGGATGTTGTTTAATTTCAATAGTCTCGCGAATCATCCTTGGTAGGAATCGGTATTCTTGGTGCAAGGATTTGTGGTTTATCAAATCTGATGTAATGGTTTGGTTGATCCAGAACATAGTCACAGACTGCAGACTTTCTATATCCTAAAACTTACCCCAATAAACGAACTGTCTAGTACAAACATTATTTTTAAAGCAGATAAGTATTTCCTGAGATTAGCGCGTTCAAACAAACTCTCCAGCTTCTTTGTAGTAAGATAAAGAGCACCTAAAGTAACCTCTTCTCATTTCTTCAATGCGGGTTGACTACACATGTCGTGGAAATACGAGTATGGTTATTTCTCAGACATGCAGGTTCCCTCACGATGTTTTCCTTAACCGCTGAGCACTTGGTAAGTTAGAACTTAAAATTACAGAACAATTTTAGAGGTGCTGGCACCGGGGTTCGAACTCAGGTCACACCCGTACTCTAAACTTTAAGGCGAGCGCTCGGCCCCTGAGCTACCACGGCTCCTAGTAGTAGTCTAACTCGTGAAAAATGCAGACATTCCGAATACGGTATCCTAAACTCGTTAAGCGAGATCAACATCTCGTTAAGGCTTTGTCGATTGGAATAACACTGGAATAGGCGAGGTGATAGAGATTATATTGATTTAAATGATGTGGACCAGAGATAGATCAATAGGCCTCTATTCTAGAATTTTCTATTCCTCCTCTTTTGCTTAATACTGTTGAAAGTCACTGAAGGTGAAATTTTGTTAAAGAAAGGATGTGCTACTGAATAAATAAAATTGAAGTGTCTGTTTGTAATAACAAAATAACAGCTTCTTACTGAATCCTTATGAAAGTATATACGGTACTTATAAGAAAATAACAATTTCAAAAAAATTTGTCTGTCTGTCCGGAACATCCCGACAGACAGTCGGGATGTCCGGCTAATCACCGAAACGGACCGATTTGGACGGGACTTTCACTGACAGATAGCTGATATTATAGCGGATAACTTAGGCTACTTTAATTAAAAAAAAAAATAGGGTTCCGCGCAAAAAACTTAAAACCCTAAAATCCGATTCAAATAGGGAAGGATATATTATATATTGTCGATCGATGTCGGCTTTTTTACGCGGGTGGAACCGCGGGTCACAGCTGGTATTATATATTAGAAACCTATACTAATATTATATAGCTAAAGAGTTTGTTTGGTTAAACGCGTTAATCTCAGGAACTATTGGCTCGAATTGAAAAATTATTTTAGTGTTGGATAGCCCATTAACGAGGAAGGCTATATAGGCTATCTTACATCACGCTACGACCCTTAGAGCGATTTCTTTTAAATTAAACGGCGAGTGAAATCGCGGGGCACAGCAATGTATAATATAATAATTAAATATTTATTTATTTACATGATTTAACAAAAATATTACTCACTGTAGATTAACTGTCGGCTTGGTTGGCGCAGTCGCTAAGCCCTTGGCTTCTGCGCCGCGGGTCGCGGGTTCGATTCCCGCACGGGATGAATATTTGTATGGCCTACGAGTACATATAGTTGTTTCGGGTCTGGGTGTTTGTGCATGTGGAATTTATGTCTGTAAAACGCACCCACGACACAGGAGAAATCCTACTGTGGGGCTTCGTTTTTAATAAAAAATAAACTCTTCAGTATGAAAATTTTTATTAATTAATCGAAAAATGTCGATTATGAATTACGGAAACGTAACTTGTAAAGCATTACATTACAAGTTGCTATTGAAAATTTTCAAATGTATGTTTGATGTTGTTGTGAATTTCCTTAAGTGACTGTAGGTGACGAACAAGCGATTAGCGATTCACTATAGGTAGGATCCCTATGCAGGAATCCATCTATGTAGGTATCACGTGGACTTAGGTTAGATGGCGCTCTATGCCCAATGTAATAGAGTCGTAGGCCGTTGCATTAAAGCGCATTACTGTTACTAAGCCACTGAAGTTTTAGTGATTGCATACTTGAAAATAAATTAAGTCTACTCTTGCCATGAAAGCTTCTTTCAAAAATAACAACGACTGCAGCCAATCAATACTACTAATCTTTATGCGGCTTTAAAATATTGCAGCCCGGGCGCAAGCCTAAATCCATCACTCGCCACCGCAGTACTAGTTATTCCGCAAAGCAGTGGTGTGCAAACATTGCTATTTCGGTCTGAATGACACTGAGAGCTAGTGTAATAACTGGACATATGAGATTTAAGAACTGATGTCTTCGAGTGATCAGCGCAGTGTGGTGCCACTCAGAAATGCTCAGGTGTAAGATTTGCTCGTATCATCACTTTCTTCAATAAAAATAGACATACATTCCGCCTGTGGTAGCGGCTTAAGAGAATCTACCACACCATCTCATACCGTGGGTGTCGTAAAAGTCGATAGGGGGAAAATTAAAAGCAGAATATGGGCAGCAGCATCTTTCTGGAAATCATAATAAATAACTTGCGGTTGCCAACTCGCCTGCCAAGCGTGGCAACTACGGCAAAATCCATCCAAAATGAGAGCTACAAACTTTTGTGGCACTCTATGGGGGAGGCCTATGTTCAGCAGTGGACTAACAGTAGGCTGAAATGGTGGTGGTGGATACATTCCGCCTAATAGTAAGCGGCCATTGTTCTAGCCCGAGCAGCACATAAGCGTTATATACGTTGAAATATATACTGAATTACGGCTTACGATTCAATTGCGGGTATATGAGAGTTTCCCCGACATCTATTACCTTAATTTTAGTTTTTAAAATAATTAAAATAAATTGCTTTCAATAAATATTATGTAAAAAAAGCTATGTTGAAGATAAAAAAAATATTCTATACTATTCTAATAAAATGAGGCATAACATTTTTTTTTATAGTATAAAGTGACGAAACGAGCAAAACGTACACCTGATGGTAAGTGCAACGTCTGCCCACAACAAATGCTGTATCACCAAGAATATTTCTGTGTGACACCACACTGCGCCCGTCACCCTGAGACATCAGTTATTAAGTCACAAATGCCCAGTGATTACGCTAGCTCACAGTGCCCTTCAAACCGGAACACAGCAATGCTTGCACACCACTGCTTCACGGCAGAATAACTGGCCCTGGGGTGGCACCTACCCAGACGGATTCCTGCATAAGAATCCTACCACCTAGATTTAAATGAGAATCACGAGAATACCTTCTAAAGCTCTGAGTTCCATGATACAGTTGTCAAAGAATGCAGTCTGTTCATTGGTATAAAATCGCGGAATTTTCTGCCACGCAATTGCACTGTATGGAATGTGCTGCCGTCAGCGGTTTTTCCGGACCGATACGACTTAGGGAAATTCAAGAAAAAAATAATTTAAGACTGTTGCAAGACGTGTACTAGCTGCATTAGAGAATCTATGAACCCATATCATCACGTGGGTGTCGTAAAAGTCGACAGAGGGAAAGTAAAAACCAGGAGATGGGCAGCAGCATCTTCTTGGAACATCTGAATGACACTGCGGTTACCAACCCGTCTGCCAAGCGTGGCAACTATGGCAAATCCTTCCAAAATAGGAGCTACCAACTCTTGTAGCAACCTATAGTGGAGGCCTATGTTCAGCAGTGGACTAGTGATAGGCTAAAATGATGATGAAGATGATAAAGACTGGTTTTATAAAGCCCTTGGCCAAATTCCTCAAAATAACCTCTTTCTGTGTAGATATTGTAGAATGTTATAACTTCGTAGGTTTAACAATAGTAGATTGTAAACGCTTAACCAGACGAAGCTCTAACAGATTGAAACGTAATTCTGACAATATACAAAATAATATTTATTTACCTTTACATAGTAGGTGGACTTAAAAGACTTATTATCAAATACTTAGGCTGCCTAACAAAATGCCACCATTAATCTGAGCCTTGCTGTTTATTATTATTTCGACACAATTTTCAATTATCATAGGTATACAAAATGCTTTGAAAACTATTCAGGGGGTCAATGTTAGTACACCAATAGCTATGAAGTAGTGCATATCCCAAAATAAAAATGTGTTTTAACACGTATGTGCGTTTAAATATTTATTAACAACAAAATTTTATGATTACACGGGCGAGTTAAAAATACAACGACAAAATATACATGCATATAAACAGAAAACTGGTCTTCGCTAAAATTTCACACTATTTCTAGATTGTATCAAGAGAATTGACTTATCCAGATTTATTATTAGCACTAGATCCACCATAATTTTTTTGTTGACATATTTACTTTTAAAACTTTCGTTTTTTCCAAATGCTTTACCAAATTTAACTCGTTCTAATTATATTTTATAATCAATAACAAATGTATAAGGGAAAACTTTAGATCAAAGGCTAATAAATCTGCGATTATCCAGCCATACTTCAACCATTTTACAGGTTTTGTACTGACTTTAACCAGACCTAAAGAACGAGGCTGTATAATTTGGACCTAATCCGTACTTATAAGAGCTGCATAAGCGCTTAATCAGTACTTGAAACAGTTTTGGCACATGATATTGCCTAGGAAAATCTAATGGTCTGATCTGGGGAGGACGTCTCCTCCAACTAGTAACATTTAAATGTTATATATATAGTTCGCACCTCAGAAGACTTTCATAGCGCGATTATTGACGTATGGGAATATTTCTTGAGCTTCTCATGTGGCGACATAGATGTCGCTACATCACTCCCCCGTTGAGACTGGAAGTCGTAGTTAGCGTGGAGAACTTGAGACGTCAGGCGATGAGGTGCAGTCTGGCGTTGCGGTGAACCTGTGTTCAGGGTATTCAGTGCGTCGAGACGTGTTGATGCCGCAGGAGTCAACCTGAGGAGAAGGGGACCCCCCGCCCTTGATGATCCTCAGTGGCTGAGAGACTAGGAAGCACGAGTTTTGCCGACAGTAGTCCGGTGCTGTGACTGCTATGGCAATGTCGTTGTTGCTGTGGTTCGGAGAAGCTGGTTGCGATGTTCATTCCGGGGTCATCATTTAGGCGGATGATATTGCCAATTAGGATAGCTATCTGCCAGATCGAATGGTCTGATCTGGGGAGGAAGTCTCCTCCGACTAGTAATATTTAGATGTTGTATATATAGTTCGCATCTCAGAAAACTTTCATAGCGCGATTATGGACGTATGGGAATATTTCTTGAGCTTCTTATGTGGCGACATAGATGTCGCTACACAGTCTTTCCAGACAGCTTAAATAATCGATGAGAACTATTCATCAGCTCTTGTACAGCTTCTTTTTGCTGCTTGGGAGCCATCTTCGTCTCCATCACGTCGTAGGTGCGTCATGATATTTGATGACTTTTGTAGAATGTCCCTCCAGCTATCTTCACTCACCATACGTAACGCAACAACGTTACGCAAGGCGTGGGCGATGCAGGCCATTGCCTACGCCCCCGCGGCCCCAGTGGCCTCATACATACATACTGTGACGCCTTTTTCCCATATAAGTAAGGTAAGCAGAGGCCCACTTTTCGAACTCACGGGGAGCGAGACGCGACGCATGACAGACCACATCGCCGCCATACTGGTACGAGTCAAAAAATTCTTACTCCCCATTGCGTTCCCAGAAGCAGTAAAGTGACATCATTGCATGTTATGGTGTTATTCTGCACGAATAAAGTCTGTCCGTACCAATACCTTGGTCGCCTCTTGCGAGATCTTGGTAAGTGCCATTCTACTCTGCCGGACACCTATCGGCTATCTAGAGGTCTCGCGTGGTTGCTGCTTTCGATAGTGATCACCGCCGCCCATTAACATCCGCATTACCAGAGTAATTACAGGTCGTTTGCTCGCCATTGACAAAGGAAGGCTCATATCTTGAAGGCTCCTAAGTCGTATGGATTCGGAAAACCGTTAGCGACAGCAGATTCCACAAAGTGGTCGTGTATGGCAGAATATTCCTTGAGAAGCGCACAGTGGGTGTTGGTGGAAAGCCATCCAACAAATAATTATTACTTGAACCCTCCACTGCGTCGACCCCGGTCGCGTGGGTGACCCACATTTCTATGCTTTACCAAGTGTGTTTTTATCATATTACTAGCTTTTGCCCGCTTCTTCATCCGCGTGGTAGGATGTTTTTTAAATCCAGTCCGTCTCCAGGATGAAAGCGATCTCTGTGTCAAATTTAGTCGAGATCGATTCAGCGGTGCAAAGGTTACAAACAGACAGAGGGACGGAGAGAGTTACTTTCGCATTTGTAATATTAGTATGGATGAAAAAACGAGGACGAAATCTACGTTATTTAACTATATCTTTTTGTAGGGAAAAAACTCAAACTTCATCGTCGGGGACGAGGCGCCTGACGATGCGGAGGACGATGGCCCGTCTCACGAGGGAAGGGACTCCTTCCCCAATGCGCCCCCTCCTAACATCAGAAGAATGCTGACGCCGGCTCAGCAGCTCGCCTTGGCTGAAAAAAGAAGCACGCTCAGGTATGTACCAGACATTTTTTGACATAAGCATTTTTAGACCAGCGATAGCCTATGGGTTGAGCGTTCGCCGAAATGGAAAGACAGACGCTCGCCTGGGGCTTCCTTTTATACCGTGTAGACATAGTTATGGCCTAGTGGTCAGAGTACCTGACTTCTACGCCGCGGGTCTTGGGTTCGAATCCCAGCCGGAGCCAACATTTGTGCTAAAACACAAATTGTTGGTTTTCGGGTCTGGTTGTGTTGTGTTTGTCCCCGTGTTTCTGACACTGCATCCTAGCCTACCTCCGATCTTATCGCGAAAGCGTTACATCGGGCGCGGGTAGGTTGGGACGAGTGAGTGCCTCTGTGTTTGCGCGTACACTTGTGGCACTATAATATCTCCTGCGCAGTTGATAGCTTCCGCCAGTATTCGGAGGTTGTCGCCGCGGTTGAAAATTGGCCAGGAGAACATCAACGTGTGCTGGTGGATTTAAAGTTACGTGCCTTATAGTTCGTATATGTGTCGTGTGTATGTTGGTGTACGAAGGTGCACGTGTGTGCGATGGCTCTCGACAGTATTCGGAAGTTGTAGCCGTGGTCGAAATCGGCTAGGAGAACATCATCAGATGAAGTCTTTCGAAAGGTATACAGGCTCAGAGCGCGTCCATTAATCACGTGAGGCGACTTTTCGAATATCAGCACTATTTTTTTGGAAGAAAGTGACGAGACGAGCATATTGTTCAACTGATGGTATGCAAGTTCCTTTCAGTGTGAAACCACACTGCGCCCGTCACAGAGTCAAACTCAAAGAAATTACACGGCATGGGAAGACGTTGCACTTACCGTTAGGTGAACGTTTCGCTAATCTCGTCACTTTTTCTAATTAAAAAAATTAAGTGCAGACATCATATAATTGATGCTGAGAGGACACCCAACCCCGAGACCACTAGTTGTAGTCCATATAAAATAATTATACAGAAATATGAACGCGAAAATAGAACCCGCGACCACATCATAGAAGCCAATCGGTTAGGTGACTTATGAGCGAATGATATATTAATTCAAATAGAATCGCATTTAACGCATTTTCTTATCTCGACAATAATCGACAAAGTGAGTACAGCCATGATTCTGCACTTACAGGCTTGCTAATAAACGATGTATAGCGCGATAATTACCCATCGATTTCTCTCTTTCTGTCATCAGTAATTTGACATTTGAAAGAAGAAGACAAGGCATTGTATAACTACAACCGCTACATAATGTTTTTTAATAAGGGGTTAAGTAAATAAGTGCACTGATCGCTGAATCACAAGCAGCTTGTAAGTATTTTATGAATGTTTAATAATTCCTTTTTATGCAATCGCCTTCAATACAGAGATTACCATATGGACATCTGAACAGTCATTATGTAGATAACGGCTGCTAAAGAGGTTTGGTTGAGGAGCTTTATATTACATACATATATATACACACATATTCTCGAATAAAAATATTTCCGCGAATTTGCATTTTACAAACTACCTCTTTCAAGTTGCAATGCACTTTACTATATTAGAAATAACAAAACGAAGGTCTTTACTTCTTTATTGTAATAAGTAGCCGGTCAACCTTCGCAGCAAAACAAAGAAAATAATATTAGCATATTTTCCCGCTACAATTTTTTTTATTTTCATTACATTCACTTAGAATGTCAGTTAGATTTATTGGAACGAAGTTCTTATACGCGACTTACGATAGAGTGAACTGGCAGAAATCGTCACGTAAGGAAAAAGCGTTATGCCTCCTCCGGGCGGCCTTTCCCTCTCTTTTTCTTTTCCTCTGCTTTCTACTATTATAAATGGGTGTGTGTGTGTGTGTGTGTGTGTGTGTGTGTGTGTGTGTGTGTGTGTGTGTGTGTGTGTGTGTGTGCGTGCGCGCGCGCGCGTGTGTGTGTGTGTGTGTGTGTGTGTGTGTTTGCTTTAGCTATCACCCGCCATTCGATATAAAGTAGAAGATCTTTAAATATGTACCAGTGTATTTCCTTTTTCTTTCTTTCTATTCACTTTTCCATGGAATCCTTAGTTTCCGCGGACCCCGTTTTAGAAGTCGCTGGTTTAGTGTACGAACTGCAGAATCTGACATCGCAGGATCGAGCCCCCCATTCGACTATTGTCGTGAACCACCTCCTAGCACAAGCTATAAAGTTTTGTGGAATGGTCAACGAAATACATACATCATACTTATTTAATTTGAATCGAAACGCAAACTTATATCACCATTATTCCGCTACCCGATTCTCGACATCTATGTCGCCACATGAGAAGCTCAGAAAATATTTCATACATTTCATAATCGCGCTTTGAAAGTTTTCTGAGATGCGAACTATATATACAACGTCTAAATATTACTAGTAGGAGGAGACGTCCTCCCCAGATCAGACCACCCGATCTGGCGGGTAGCTACCCTTTTCATTCGCAATATCACCGCGAAAAACTTATGCTTCTAATTAATTTGCGAAGAAAAAAAACACGAATTGATGAAGGCTCTGATTTTCGGATATTTTTCGGATTTACGTTCGTGTTTACGTATGCTACGTAAGGCATTATAATATTTCATGCATAAATAATCACTATACACATATTTTCGGTGTGGACGACGTTTTGGTTAATTGTACGGGGATGAAACCAACAATATCTACATGTTTGAACGTTCTTGTAATAACTATTCGGCGTCGCTGCGATGTCACTATTTAAAAAAGGTGTTAAATGTGATAAAGTCACTTTTCAAAATGTTGGCTTCGGCTGGGTTCGAACCCTCGGCTCACCTGACTTCTACAAGTCAGGTACTCTGACCTCTAGGCGAGGGGGGTCGTAAAAAATGTTTAAGAAACGGGAACCCGATTCATCATTTTATCTTATCACCAGTCCACTGCTGAACATAGGTCTCCGCCATAGATTGCCACAAAAGTTTGTAGTTCTAATTTTGGGGGGATTTTAGTATAGTTGCCACGCTTGGCAGGCCGGTTGGCAACCGCAGTTTATTTATTCAGATGTTCCAGGAAGATGCTGCCGCCCATTTTCTGCTTTTAATTTTCCCTCTGTCGACTTTTACGACACCCACGGGATGAGATGGGGTGGTAGATTCTCTTAAGCCGCCACCGCACGGCTCGATTACTAGCAACTAATTATTCCACGGTTGTACAGGATACTTTTTTATTAAAAAAATATTTATTTAAAAAAAACCTATATCCATGCAGACAAAGTCGCGGGCATCAGCTAGATTCTTATAAACTTTGGTCATTTTGTATGGCATTATTAAATAATATAATATAATTGAAAGAGTTTTCAATCAAACAAAAAATTGTGAAGATCTTGATTGAGCTACAAGTATTAATACTTCTAATTGTCTGATAGTTATCAGTATTCGTAATCAAAGAATCTAATATTATTAGTGAGAAACGTAGGATTCCTGTGCAGGAATTCGTCTAGGTAGGTACCACCCCGGGGCCAGTTATTCTGCCGTGAAGCAGTACTGTGCAAGCATTACTGTGTTTCGGTTGGAAGGGCTCCGAGAGCTAGCGTAATCACTGGGCGTATGAGACTTATGTACTCCGGTCTCAGGTTGACGGGCATAGTGTGGTGTCAAATAAAAATGTTCTGGGTGACACAGCATTTGCTTTGGGCAGACGTTATACTCGTACTTACTATCAGGCGAACGTTTTGCTCGCTTCGTCACTTTACCCTATAACAAAAAAATATTTTCGCCTCGCAAATTGCTTCTTCTATCTGAAAAAATCCAGCAGCACTAAAATGTTGTTGGAAATACTAGTCGGTGGAGCCGATGCCGTGTGGTAGCGGCTTAAGAGAATCTACCACCCCATCTCGTCCCGTGGGTGTCGTAAAAGTCGACAGAGGGAAAATTAAAAGCAGAAAATGGGCAGCAGCATCTTCTTGGAACATCATAATAAATAAACTGCGGTTGCCAACCCGCCTGTCAAGCGTGGCAACTATGGCAAAATCCCCCCAAAATGAGAGCTGCAAACTTTTGTTGCACTCTATGGGGGAGGCCTATGTTCAGCAGTGGACTAATGGTAGGCTGAAATGGATGGATGGATGGATGGATGGAGCCGACAAGAATTTAAATGTAACCTTTCTCAAAGACAGAAACGAACTAGAATTCCAGTAAGAATAAATATCTGCGTTTCTTTGTAACCTTGGTTCTGATCAGAAAGCTTTAATGTTTCGCTTAACTTGTGATAAGCGATCTCTATCATCTTGACATCCATCCATAATGACACTTTCCCTTCACACACCTCCCAAATGTAGTTTCGGTTTCGGCTGTTCCGAAACTACGGCCGCAACCCGTTTTTTTGCGGAAACTAAGCCGAAACCGAAACCGAAAGTTCGGTCGGACACTACTTCACAACTTATTCAAGTCACCTATGAGTTACTGACGTCCGCTAGTTATAGGAATGGTTCTGACTTACTGTTCGTAGCTTAAATAACGGATCGTTTTAAACTTCTTGTTGTGAATATAGGAAGCGTGCGTTGAACATGTCCGTTTTATATGTTAAAAACCAGCGAAAGGCATCTAAGATGCGAAGCGTCTGGTCCTGCTTCCGGCAAACGGTCTGCCTGGGAAACACACACAAAAAAAACAAAAAACACCGCTTTCGCCGGCGAACGCAATGTCCCAGGTTCACGGCCTACACGAGATTTACTCATGTACTGGGTCGTTTTTAAATGTTGACCAATAGGTGAACATTTAAAAACGACAACATTTAAAAACGACGATAAATATATCACCCTTGTCGATGAGCTTTCGATCCCTTGGATACCTTAGCTAGTCTGGTACATTTGATTCGTCAACAAGGTTCGGCGTGCAGCGGCGCAGGCAGCGACGCAACGCCGAGCGCTTATTCTGACTGCTGGCTGCAGCGTCGATATATTCCTTACTCGCGGGCATGTTCGCGAGTCTCTTCCGGGGCTATAAAAAAGGCTTCAGCAACTGGCAAAGATTGTATACTTACTCGTATTTCACATTTATCTACATAAAAAAAATATTAATCGTTTCTTCTGTTAGAAAACAAAATTAAATTATCTATTTATGAAATTTTTGAGAGCACTTGACCTAATTGACGGGTCCGGCAAATAGGATACAGTCCCAGGCAAGCGACCCCGGCCTCCCGAGCTGCTGCTGTCGCCTCCTGCTCCTTCCAGGATAGTAATTAGTATTAGTATCCTACACTTCAAAGTTCTTTTCCCAACTTTCGCATTACCTAGTCCAATACCATTTACTATCTAATCCTTCTCCCTTCCTCTTCGCCAAGCCAATTGTTGCCCTACCGATTGGCTGCGTGGTCCGTCTCAGTTTGAGGGGTCAGCATCTTCCCTGGCTACCCGTGGGAACGCAGTACCGGACAAGAATTTTAGGTCGTCGGGTGTGGTCTCGGTCTACCTCTCATGTGGGAAAAAGGCGTGACTGTATGTATGTATCCATACTAATATTATAAATGCGAAAGTAACTTATTAAAGTGAGCTGAAGATTGTAAGTTTTACCCGTTCACGAGATACCAACATTTATCTACGTACCCCTTATATGGGAAAAAGGTGTGACTGTATGTATGTATGTGTTGTTACTTATATTGTGAAATTCATGAAATCTAGATAAAGAGTTAACTAAGCCGTAGAAACATGTTGAAGCAACAAATTGCTTAATACACGAGTTGGGCCTGACTGTAATGCGTACAAATTTGAATTCTTATCAAAAATGCAATAGACATTCGAAGCGACGCGACAACAAGACATCATGGACAGCTGATATAACTTAAGGAACACGTACACTTTTTCGCAATTGGATTCTTATAATTTTTGGTTGACGAAATTAATTAAATGCGACCATAGTAAGATACATTTATAGTACGTATTTTTGCATTTGTATTTTGTGAAATTCATTTAATGCCTTACATTATTTATAATTATAGTACATAAACCAATATTATCAGGCATTTATTTATTTATTAATCTTTATTGTTCCCTTACAAAGAAAGGATACAAAGGGCGGACTTAATGCCGTTAGGCATTCTCTCCCAGTCAACCCATGGAGTGGTGAGATTTTGATTAAGGTGTAACAATTTATTGTTACACCTTAATATACACCTTAATAATAAAGACGAAAAATATAAGATAAAATAATATTATAATTATTATATATATATAAATATCTTATAACATTTACATATATGTAAATAGAAACATACATATACATTCATATACATACATACATACATATATATATATATGTATATATATACATATACACAAACAGATATGTACGTATACATATAAACACATATACTATACACAAAACAATGCAAAATTAAATCGGGGACAGACAACTAACAATTTAACATGTAATGATTCTTTAATAAATAATCACGAACCAATTTTTTGAACGAGTATTTATTAGAAGCTTTCCTGATGTCAGCGGGCAAGGAGTTCCAGAGAGCAGGCATCTTAATTCTTCGCGGATTATTTAATTTAAATTACGATTTAAGTTTGCCCATGTTTTCCATATAGCATCTACATCGATACTGCAAATGTAAGCGTGTCTTTCATAATTTTGTAAACTGGTTATTGGAAGCTACCGTGGAAGTCTGGCAAATCATACCAAGAATATATGCAGCAGTAATTCAAAACAAAAAGTTACCCACTAAATAATTGTTTAAATTAATATACTGCATTGTTTAAAATTATTAATCTAAGTAGTATTACAAATTACATAGCAAATTAATCGGGCGAGTGACGTTTTTCCTTATAATACATACCGGCTTGCGTAAAATAACAAAAGCGTCTTTCCTACTTAGGTGTCGTAAGAGGGGGTGTCGTAAGGAATTGTACGGAAAGCAAACAAAAATTCGTGCAAAATAATACCGTTTTATGCAATGCCGACTCGAACTAAAATGACGGCGATGTTGTTCGCCACCCGTCACGTCTCGTTTCCCGCGGGGGCTACGGGTGTGGTCTGTCTACTCTTTTATATGGGGAATAGTGTGACTGTATGTATGATAAATCTAAATGATTATTAAAGTGAGCTGAAGATCGAGTGTAGGTGTTTACCCGTTCGCAATCTACAAATTTTTTCTAGGGAATAATTTCCCACAACGTTAATACCCAAAGTTAATATCCATATAGCAAACAAAGTAAACATAGTTAATACATGTTCTCTTAGTCAAGTAATGAATGCTAATTGCTTACTTTATCAAATTCGAGATTAGCGAAATCCTGCTGCTTTGCGGAATCTGTTGAATGCGTTTAAGTGTATGTAATCCTTAAGAGTATCTGTGACACTGTTTTTAGCTTGTGGTGCCAGAAATGGCGGCAAATTGTAAACTCAGCTCAGTTACTCTGTAGTAGTTGTACAACCTTCGCGTGTTAAACGCTCTCTACGTTACGCTTTTCTTGCGAAATAAATCGTGATAATATAATACGTGAATAATGTTAAAAATACTCTTATAAGTGGTAAGCTTACTAAATACGTAAAAGTTCACAAAGTGTAGTGATTGTATATTTGTTTGGATTCTGTAACGCGCTATTATTATCGTTCTATTTTCAAATGTTTTCAGTTTGGTTGGGTTTTTTTATTGTTTTTCTTAATGTCACATAGTGTCACATATTAATCAACATTCTTGCCATTTGCATATTGCAGCGTCGAACTTTGGAATAATATCTATATATTTGGTTATTTTTAGTCGTTGATCTACAAAAAACACAAATGTTTTTGTATTGTTTCGTCATTAAGAATTTTATTTTATTTTTAATTTACTATAAGTAGCCCTTTTCCACTAAATTTGGCATCGAAGATTTATATTCATTCATGAAGTCATAATAGTTTAAGTATCAAGTTTCAGCCTATCACTAGTCCACTGCTGAACATAGGCCTCCCCCATAGATTGCCACAAAAGTTAGTAGCTCTCAGTTTGGGGGGATTTTGCCATATTTGGCACGCTTGGCAGGCGGGTTCGCAACCGCAGTTTATTTATTCAGATGTTCCCGGAAGATGCTGCTGCCTACCTCCTGGTTTTTACGACACCCACAGGATGAATGTTAATAATTGATAATTTGTTAGGCGCTTAAATATTTTAATGAGTATTTAAGTGACAAATATTGAACATGAAATATTAACAGCGAAATATATTAAACACACCATATGTATGATTATCTACGATAAGTGTAATATAACTTTGCGAGTCATTGTTATCGATTCTTATCAGAATGGTGAATTTATTACCCATTTGAGTTATTTACGTGAACAGTGAATAACGCACATTTGCAGACAATATGAAACGTAAGTATGGTAGGTATTTAAGTTTCTTTTTTTTGTGGCATGGACGCTGCCCTTTGTAAATGAAAATATAATGAGAATAAATAAGAACTAACCACACAATTTATTTACCAATTGAGTACCTGAGTTACAAGCTCATTTTTACTTAGCGAAACGCCTTCGATAAAAAACGACAAAAAATAGAATGTCCGGAGTTTGTTTTGTTTCTCTTTTGTAAGAGTATCATTTCGAAATTCACAGATTAATAAAACAAATTATATCTATATAAAAAAGATCATTTAATTTTATTTCAACTCATTAATATGGAGAGGTTGCTCCAATAGCTATGCGCAAAGTTTTCCTTGCTCGGAATTTTCCTGCGTGATAAAGACGAGGAAATCCTCAACAAAACCAATGTAATATAGACCGAAGAATAAGTTGAATTAGCAACGATTAAATAGTCTAATAGCTCTTAGACTGCTTCTATAGATTGACTACTAGGAGATTTTTAATTTTAAATCAAATCAGTATTAAATAAAAAATACTGGTACGCGATTAACCTTGGTTTAGGACATTTGACGCCAACTCGAAGAGCGGCTTTAGTGTTTTTATAGTAATTTGTAACTTCTGTATATATTTTGAGTTTTGATGTTTAATATTGGTTGTTTATTCTGCCCAAGAGCTGCGTGACAGTGTACATTGATTGTAAAATTAAATTCAAGATCAAAATTTTACTTTCCGTTTTGTCTTCATCAGTTGAGCAGATCTTCAGTAAAAGTCAACTGTAATTTTTACTGTCGATCGAAAATTTGAAGTCCTGTTGCTTGAACATTGCTACTTAATTAAAAATACTTATACAGTATCAAGTAACATATCCAAATATGTTACTTGATACTGGAAAATAGTTTAAGACTGTTTCCATAAATAAGCAAATAATAAAATATAATAGGAAAATTATTACCCGACATTGACAAAAATGGCTCGTTTTGGTAGCTCTTTGCCAGGATCAAAAAAGAAGAAGCAGACATTGATTCTATCCCCGGTGCCAACACCACTGAAGTTGCCAGATGCAATTTTAAGTATATACAAGTACTATTGTAAATAGTAATTTAGAACGTGCTCGCACTGGTGTAGGAAAACACAGTGAGGAAATCAGCAATGTCTAAGGAATATGGCCAACCCTCACTGGAGTAACGTTGACGCCTGTGGTCAGCAGTAGGATATGTATAGGCTTTTACTCTTGTTTTTATACAAGACCACGTCGATACAATTGACAAACTTATTAAACAGATAATTTGTATTCTGGTATTTCATTATACTCGTATAAATCAAACCTCGTGTTTTTTTTAATTTGATAAAATTGACGGAACGAGCAAAACGTTCACCTGATGGTAAGTGCAACGTCTGCCCACCACAAAGCGCCTCATTACGCTAGCTCTCAGTGCCCTTCAAACCGAAACACAGTAATGTTTGCACACTACTACTGGTGGTAGGATTCCTATGCAGGAATCCGTCTAGGTAGGTACCACCCCAGGCCCAGTTATTCTGCCGTGAAGCAGTAGTGTGCAGGCATTACTGTGTTTCGGTTTGAAGGGCACTGTGAGCTCGCGTAACCACTGGGCATTTAAGACTTAAGAACTGATGTCTCAGGGGGACGGGCGCTGTGTGGTGTCACACAGAAATATTCTGGGTGACACAGCATTTGTTGTGGGCAGACGTTGCACTCACCATCAGGCGAACGTTTTGCTCGTTTCGTCACATTATACATTAAAAAAAACTACTGCTTCAAGGCAGAATAACTGGCTCTGGGGTGGTACCTACCTACACGGATTCCTGCATAGGAATACTACTACCAGTAAAGTGTTTTAGGTATTATTAGTAATAAAACGTCGTCTCTACGATTCTATTTCTAAAGACGGTGATTTTTAAATTGAAATAAAAGAGTTAATTTGCAACCTATAATAGCTGTTGGACACAGGCGTCCTCTAATTTTCCAGAAGGTTATGGAGTTGGAAAAAGTGTGATATATTTTCTTATATAACTAGGCCGGGACTTCGTCCACTTGGATATATTATATTTTAAATATCCCGCGAGAACTATTTGATTTTCCGAGATTAAAAGTGATATATATTTTCGGTGATGTAATTGCTTCTTACATCACCGAAAATATATATCACTTCTTTCTCGGCTTTTACAGCTTCATCGGATACTGTGCTCGCGGACCAGGGGCCCGCGTGCCAGGTTTGGTTTGACCCAAACATAAATAAATAAATAAAAACTCCTACAAAAACCTCGAAATTCGGACTGTGTCGCGTTCGCTTGCTGTGCTTTCGCGATCTCGAAAATCTTAAATATTTTAAGTCATCTAATGACCGTCCGAGGGAGGCTGCGCGCGTTCATTCGGACTGTCGACTTGTGTGTCGGTAACTCTGGGCGGTGAGAACCGCCCTGGAACACGGGTGAATCGTGTGTACGCGGTGTGGTTATTGACTATTGCGCGCCGCTCTCTACGGCGGGCGCGTCGTGGTGCGTGTTATATTAAAGCTATTGACTGTGTGTACAGTGTAGCCTAGATCGTGACTGACGGTATCGTGGTCAGGAAGAGCTGAGACGTCCGTGTCGTCTAGCATGTTTCGCGGGCGACGTTTGCGTTCGGTCGCGTTTCTGTTTGGTCGATTAAAAGTTATGTGATGTTCTCCTAGCCGATTTCGACCACGGCGATAACTTCCGAATACGAATGTCGAGAGCCGTCAACTGCGCAGGAGATATTATAGTGCCACAAGTGTACGCGCAAACACAGAGGCACTCACTCGTCCCAACCTACCCGCGCCCGATGTAACGCTTATGCGATAAGATCGGAGGTAGGCTAGGATGCAGTGTCAGAAACACGGGGACAAACACAACACAACCAGACTCAAAAACCAACAATTTGTGTTTTAGCACAAATGTTGGCTCCGGCTGGGATTCGAACCCAGGACCCGCGGCGTAGAAGTCAGGTACTCTTACCGCTAGGCTACGCGGTCGTCAAAAAGTATCCCATGTCTCTCATTTTGGGGGAATTTAGCCGTAGTTGCCACGCTTGGCAGGCAAATTTGCAACCGCAGTTTATTTATTTAGATGTTCTGGGAAGATGCTGCAGCCCACCTCAAGGTTTTCGTTTTCCCTCTGTCGACTTTTACGACACCCACGTGAAGTGATGGGGTGGTAGATTCTCTTAAGCCGCTACCACACGGTGAGGTTATAAGACTGTATGTATGTGCAGTCACTCCTCTTTCCATTGGGGTAGGCAGAGACCACATTTTTTTTTTATTGTACTCGTATTAAGTGATGAAATGAGCAAAACGTTCACCTGATGGTAATTGCAACATCTACCCATAACAAATGCTGTGTCACCCAGAACATTTCTGTGTGACACCTCACTGCCCATCACCCTGAGATATCAGTTCTTAAGTCTCATATGCCCTGTGATTACTCTAGCTCACAGTGCCCTTCAAACCGAAACACAGCAATGTTTGCACACTACTGCTTCACGGCAGAATAACCGGCCATGGGGTGGTACCTACCTAGACGGATTCCTGCATAGGAATCCTACCACCAGTAAAATGCTCTTTCTAAATCCATAAAAAGATCTTTAGTAAAAGAAATCTTTCCACTTGCTACGATTCTGAAAAACGTGTTTCTCTTCTACTTTGATGAAAGTTTTAAGGATAGGGTCTTCGTCTTCGGCGATGTAAAGCTCATAAACGCCATGTCATTTTACTGGTAATAGGACTCCTAGACAAGAAGGCAGGGAAAATAACACCGCAGTGCCTGTTATTCTGTCGTCGAACACTAGTGTGTAACCATTGCTGTGTTTCGATTTGAAGGGCTCTGAGGTTGATGTAATCGATACTTATGAACCGATGTCTCATGGTGACGGTGCGGGGTTTCACAGAAGCCTTTTGATATGCACCTCAACTGATACGGGCAAACGTTGCACTTATCAATCGTCGCTTCCATAAAAAAAATGTATTAAGGAATAAGATTTTTATTGTTGCACTAGTGGTGCCCTGCATTTTCACCCGCGTAAAAAAGCGGACCTCGATCGATGATATACACATATACTTAGTTTTTCAACCGGATTATGTGGTTTTCATTTTTTTTTCGCGGTACCCCAAAATTGTTTATAAAATTAAACGTAACTTACCCGATATAATATCAGCTATCTATCAGTGAAAGTCCCGTCAAAATCGATCCACGCGCTACGGAGATTAGCCAGAACAAACAGACAGACTTACTGCTGGTTTTACTGGTCGTAGGATTCCTATGCAGGAATCCATCTAGGTAGGTACCACCCCAGGGCCAGTTATTCTGCCGTGAAGCAGTAGTGTGCAAACATTACTGTGTTTCGGTTTGAAGGGCACTGTGAGCTAGCGTAATCACTGGGCATATGAGACTTAAGAACTAATGTCTCAGGGTGACGGGCGCAGTGTGGTGTCCCGCAGTAATTTTCTGGGTGACACAGCATTTGTTATGGGCAGACGTTGCACGTTTTGCTCGTTCCGTCACTTTAAGGAAATAAAAAAAAAACATACAGACAAAAAAATTTAAAATCGTTTTTTTCCTATAAATAATGTATATTCTTTCATAAGCATTGAGTAAAAATTTTATATTTCGTTTTTACAAAGAAACACTTTAATTTTATTTATTTGTATAGATAAAACAAAATTGCCCATTCGTAAACATATGTAAAAAATTGAGCTTTTTGTTTTCATGTAGTTAATGGTTTAAAATTAGATGTAATTAGCCGTTTGCTGCTTTTTCCTCTTATTGCTACATAAAAGTGATTACTGAATTAATTGTGCCGTGTAATGGTAAGTAATATATGTTACAACATTTATTTAATAACATAGCATATTAACCCGGAACAAGCTCAGTACTGTTGACCGACCAGTTCTGTAATGGTTAGAGTGCCTTCTTGCTTATTTTAGAAGTTATGAAACGATCAAAACGTTCACCTGTAAGTGCAACGCCTGCACATAACAAATGAAGACTCAGAACATTTCTGTGTGACACCACACTGTGTCCGTCACCCTGAGACATCGGTTCTTAAGTCTCATATGCCCAGTGATTACGCTAGCTCTCAGTGCCCTTCAAACGGAAAAACAGTAACATTTGCACAATTCTGCTTTACGGCAGAATAACTGGCCTGGGGTGGTACCTACCTAGACGGATTCCTGCATAGGAATCCTACCACTAATTTTTTACAATTTTTTTTATTATTTTTTTGCGGTGGTAGCTCAGTGTCGGACACCCTTAAGCTGATAATAATGCACTGCCGCAATAATGATCTCTGTTCAGTATTAAAATTGTAATTCATTTTTGTATATAATTTGGAATGTCAACAGTACAGACATTAATTTTATCTTATAAGTAAAGTTTCACAATAAAGTCTGATGTGCGTAACAATTACAGACGAACATATCACTTATTACATGTGAACGTTTTGCTCGTTTCAACACACTATCCAAAAAAAAAAAACCTAGTTGTCATTAAAAGAATATAACAGTTAATTATGGCCAAAACCAATTACCTAATAAGATGTTACTTGTAAAGAAAACCTTTTTCAGTAAAACCGTAAAAAACAACAAATACATAAAACCAAACTAAGCGGACGCTAGGAATTATCTCGTGATCTTCCGTTTAAATTCACTGAGGATATTGAATTTTCAATTATTACTCACGATTTACCACGTGCTCGGCATTGAAGGAAAACACTAAAGGAAATCCTGGTTTTGCCTGTGCTAGATTATGTGGACGTATTCTACACTGACGCCCCTCAAGAACTTCAAAACAAATTGGATTGTCCCCTTAACAACTGTATACGATTCATCTATGGCTTACGTAAATACGACCATATTTCCTCTTTTCGTTCTCAGCTTAAATGGCTTCCTATCACTTCTCGTAGGTCCTTCAGAACCGAATATCCGAAATGTAAATTTCAGTATCAGGGTGACTCTTATGACCGCTGTCTCCGCTCTTCACGCCCCTTTCTGCCGTACCGGCTTTCTTTATAATTCTTTTGCTTCACACGCTGTAAGACTGTGGAACCAATTACCAACCAAAATACGGTTGGCTAAATCCAAGGCTTGTTTGAAACGCCTTCTCTGGGAGCATTTCCCAACAATTTATTAGTCATTTCTCATATTGTTGTGTACTACTTCTTCCATTTTATTTCATATTACCTCTTTTATATATGATCCTTATACATAGTTTCAGTTCAGAACCTATCAATATTTATGTGTGCATGTATGTATAAATATACATATGTATATGTATATATATATATATATATATGTATGTGTATGGATATGTATGTATTTAGTTCCTGTGCATTTTTAAATCGAATTGTTGTCCTTGTTTCCTTTCACTTATTTGTTTATTTTTTATCTTAATTTATTTTAAACCTATGCACTAAGCACCCTAAACATGTTCTCTGCTCAACCCAAAGGTAGACTTGAAGAGAATGCCTCTAGGCATTAAGTAAAGTTTAAATAAATAAATAAACCTACATGTCTCAAAAATAAAAGTCCGCGAATCAGCATTGGAAGTGTGGCTTACTCTTCCCAGCTCCGAAACCCCTTATAAAAATTATCGGAGGCCCGTGCGAAGGGACGTTTGCAGGGTGTAACTAATTTATTTTCAAAAACTGGTATGTATGAATTTGTTTAATATCCATACTTATATTGTAAATGCGAAAGTAACTCTCACTGTCCCTCTGCCTGTTCGTAACCTTTTTACGGTTCAACCGCTGAACTGATCTTGACGAAATTCGGCACTGAGATAGCGTGCCTCCCGGAGACGGACTTCGAATTTTTTTTCCCCAGGAAAATATTTTTTTTATCCCCAAATATTTTTCACGTGATATTTAAAACATCTATATCTACGCGGACAAAGTCGCGGGCAACAGCTAGTTTTCTATAAATGTTAAAGTAGTTTTTTTGTAATATTGCGACGCGCGCAGCTTCGTCCGCGTGGGTATAAGTTTTTTAAATATCTCAATCGGTTTTCCGGAACAATAAGTATCCTATGTCCGTCTCTAGGGTGCAAGCTATCTCTGTGCCGAATTTAATCAAGATCGGTTCAACAGTTGAGTCGTGAAAAGCTAACAAACAGAAGGAGGGACAGTGAGAGTTACTTTCGCATTAATAATAAAAGTGTTGATATTTGCGGCTCCATTGACTTAGCGGTTCAGCGATTGAACTTTTTTGCGCTACGAATTTAGGGTTCGATTCTCACGGAACTAATTTTTATTAGGCCTAAAGATGGATCGTCCGAGTGTGCATGTGAAAGTGTGTAAAATTTTTTTACATACATTGGTCACACTATGGAAAAATATGAACCAAATCACTATAATTTATAATAATACTCCTAAGTTTATAGTAGAAGAAAAATCTTACAAAAATAAGACATACGAGTATATTTCAAAATCTGATTCAATCTGTTAATTTGTTTGCTTAAGCAATAGTTTTCAGATGAACATAACATTAAGACCTTTTTTAATCGTTTAACCTTGTCTGGAAAATAAAAAAATAATGATTTGCCTATTTAGGCAATCGTTAGACTCTGGTCTTGCCATGAACATGCGAAAAATACAAAAAGTGTAAACACAAATATTAAAGGTGTGGATTACGTAAACATCAATGAAGATATAGCTCGTTTTGTCTGCAAGGTTATACAATACATTAAAAAAACCATTAAAGTTATTGCCATTGAATTCGGATTGATAACATGAGAAACTTTGAGTTTATTTCATTATTCTTTTCATTATTTACTGGAGGTAGTATTCCTATGCAGGAATCCGTCTAGGTAGGTTCCACCCCAGGGCCCGTTATTTTGCCGTGAAGCAGTAGTGTGCAAGCACTACTGTGTTTCGGTTTGAAGGGCACTGTGAGCTAGCGTAATCACTGGGCATTTGAGACTTAAGAACTGATGTCTCAGGGTGACGGGCGCAGTGTGGTGTCACACAGAAATATTCTGGGTGACACAGCATTTGTTGTGGGCGGACGTTGAACTTACCATCAGGTGAACGTTTTGCTCGTTTCGTCACCTTCTACAATGAAAAGTAAAAAAACATATTTTTGTGAAAAAGAGTGACGTGACGAGCGTCATTCACCTGATGGTAAGTGCAACGGCTGTATAAGAAATCTCTTGTCAACCAAAACATTTTTGACTTGCATCCTACTGCGCTCGTCTCGATGAGACATAGCCAGAAAATATACTAGCTAACGGTGCCCTTCAAACCGAAACGTTGACACACTATTCGGTGCCTAACCAAACGGATTCCTGCATAGGAATCCTACCACTAAAACATGTGATGGGCTGATGATTATGTGCACATTTTATCCTGCAACGTTTGCCCATAACAGATGCTGTGTTACTCAGAATAATTCTGTGTAGTACCACACTGCGCCCGTCACACTGGGTCATAAGTTCTTAAGTCACATGTGCCCAGTGATTACTACTTACTACTAGCTCTAAGTTCCCTTCAGACTGAAACACAGTAATTTTTACACACTGCTTCACTGTAGAATAAATGGTCCTGGTGTGGTACCTACCTAGACGGATTCCTGCACAGGAATCCTACCACCAATAAAACCATTGTTTCCCACGGGGGAGAAAAGTGGTCTATACTCTGCCTACCCGTTATATAGGAAAAAGGCGTTACTGTGTGTATGTATTTATAACCCGACATTCCGAGCGCTTTACAGAACCGATCTGATTTGATAGACAAGAACTCCTTGCAAAAGAACCTCGATTCCTACCAATAATTCCCGAAGCTATTGAAATATAAAACATCCTTATTTTAATAGAGAAGATGGTTGGGTGCTTCCACCGGCTTGGGATCCTATTATTAATAAAGTTAAATCAAAAACCAAGCATACCACTGCGAGACTTGAAGACACTAAGTTCATTCCGCGTAGATCGGACTAAAAATAATATTAAAAGCTAAAGGTACCCCGGGTAACGTCGGGTTATAAATATGTAGTTAAAATTAAACACGACAAAATCGGTAATAGTTTTATTAAAGATAGACTATCATTCATAAATATTATATCTACAGATTATATTCGGAGATCACGATACTATACTGAAATGTGTTTTTAGTAATGTTCTTTTTAGCCTTATTATCATATCAGCCTGTTATAATACACTGCAGAAAAGTGGTCTCCCCAAGAAGGGAGGATTCGCCGAAGTCGCCGCACTTGGCAGGCGGATTGCTAATTGTAGTACCAGACGCCTCTTACCTCAAACACTGCTTCCTGGCACCGGTCTTTGTATGTTGTCTGGCATTTTTCGATATGATTAGTCCATGAGAAAGGCATGCGGATTATTCAAACATTTCTCTTTCAACACCCACGGAATGAAATGGGAAGGCAGATTTTTACGCCACCAAAAACATTCTCACTCTCTCACTCACTCACTTCAGCCCGTCACAAGTCCACTGCTGAACATAGGCCTACTCCATTGATTGGCGAGATTTTGCAATAGCTGCCACGCTTGGCAGGAGGGTCGGCAACCGCAGTTTATGTATTTAGCTATTCGAGGAATGCTGCCTATGTCCTTTTCCCTCTGTCGACTTTTACAAGACCCACGAGATTGCTTGATTGGATCTTGTGAATGAAATTGGGATTAGGGCAGACTTTACGAGTCCCGTGCCTTTGTTTGCATGAAATTGAAACTGCAACTTTTTGAGACATTACTTTCAAACATTTAAACAAAGACTAAATTGATAACAAATTTACTATTCTCAATTTGGGAAAATTTCGGGTTAAGAGCTTCAATATCAGTAGTTTTTAACTTAAATTCGTTCGGACAGTTTTTTAACTTAAGATTTTATTGTGATACCAATGGAAGAGAGGTGTGACTGTATCTATGTATAGTAAAGTAAAGTAACATCCTATAAAACTCCCCCTACTAAGCACAGGCCTCCTTTCATTTCCGAGAGGGTTTTGGAGCTAGGAAGAATCCGCCACGCTGCCCCAATGCGGATTGGCGGACTTCACATGTCCTCGAAATATTTTTTATTTCTCAGACATGCAGGTCTCCTCACGATGTTTTCCTTCACCGCCGAGCACGTGGTAAATCAGCACTAAAAATTGCAATTAACTATTTCAGTGGTGCCGGGTATCGTACCCAGGTCCAGGTCTATGTATGTATGAATAATTATCGATACGGTGGATGTAACATTTTGACAGTTCATGGTCCTTTTTATCGTTGTCTTAAATTTCCTTTTCGGATAATTTCGCAACATTTTTCGTCTGTCAAGTACAACTACATAAAGACGATGACGAACTTTTATACGACGAATGGTCGTATGTTACTAAGTTGACCTTTTCTACCACTTAAAATGACATTAACAGAAATTATCTTTGTGCATATTATACATCGATAAAAGTGGAACACCACTTTGCCTCAGTGCGAGTTCGTGGCCTTCAGATGCTCTCGTTTTATAAATTTCACTGACATATATTATTTCTAGTTAATAGAATCAGGCTTTACTTTGCGAACCTAGATACACACATATTGATGATGTTCTCCTAGCCGATTTCGACCACGGCGACAACTTCCGAATCCGAATGTCGAGAGCCATCAACTGCGCAGGAGATATTATAGTGCCACAAGTGTACGCGCAAACACAGAGGCACTCACTCGTCCCAACCTACCCGCGCCCGATGTAACGCTTATGCGATAAGATCGGAGGTAGGCTAGGATGCAGTGTCAGAAATAGGGGACAAACACAACACAACCAGACCCGAAAACCAACAATTTGTGTTTTAGTACAAATGTTGGCTCCGACTGGGATTCGAACCCAGGACCCGCGGCGTAGAAGTCATGTACTCTGACCACTAGGCCACACGGTCGTCACACATGATAACTATGTATTGTGTGTGGGTTAGTAGTGGAGGGTATCTGGTTGGCGGTGTTAGTTTGCTTATACGCGCTATTGTGGGAGGGCGGGCGGTGCTCTTCAAAAACTAATTACATAATACACACCATTTTAATGCGTATCTTTGCAAATTAACTTACTTTCCTTCATGTATTTTTTTTCCATAAATCATACACTAGAATATATTTGACTTTTAATATAATAAGTAGCGACATAAGCAAGTGATGGTAAGTGCTGCATCTGCCCCAACTGGAACTTGAACTTTGCCATGAGGAAATTAGTAGGCATCAAGACCGGGATTTACAATACGAAGCTAGTGGTATGAAATGAATTTCATGACATTAATTTCATCGACAATTACACGTGTAAACTTCGAATTTCGTGTTTTTTATGCATTGGTGTCATGAAACTAAAATAGTTATGTGCTCCACGCGATTTGTGCAGCTGCCTGCTGTACAAGAGAGCTGTAGTAGATCTACTCTTTTCTATTGCCATCCAATTAGGCTTGATAACGTCCGGTACGGAATCTCTATGATGATGTTCTCCTAGCCGATTTCGACCACGGCGACAACTTCCGAATCCGAATGTCGAGAGCCATCAACTGCGCAGGAGATATTATAGTACCACAAGCGTATGCGCAAACACAGAGGCACTCACTCGTCCCAACCTACCCGCGCCCGATGTAACGCTTATGCGATAAGATCGGAGGTAGGCTAGAATCTCTATAACAACTGTACAGTTCAAGCACTATCCATTTCCATTCCGTCAGCTTTTTGCCGATGTTGCACTGTATTAATAATATAACAAATCAGTCCACGTTCGGACACAACGCGTGTTCTCATCCTCCATGAAATCATTAGCAATTTAGCTATTTTTATGGTCCCTCGAGCCGGATTGGTTCTATAAAAGAGTATAATATTATTAATTTAAATGTATTATATAATAGTGTAGGCGAGTTCTTATTTAGTGCCGACGCTTAAGGTGATTTTGTTGGCTTTATTACAGCTTTAGGTGCTATAGCAGACATCCCGAAGAGAATAATAATTTTAATTGTATGTTTTCCTTTTCTGAAGATTGCTGCTTTAGTCATAGACATTAGGATTAAGTAAAAGCTTTCAAGGTCATATTCTAAACACGAAGCGAATAAAAATAGCACAGATAAAAAAACGATTATCTAATTGATTAATTAGGAGCCAAACAAACAAGCGGCAGTCAATTGTAAGTTTGACTGGTGGTAGGATTCCTATGCAGGAATCCGCCTGGGTATGTTCCACCCCAGGGGCAGTTATTCTGCCGTGAAGCAGTAGTGTGCAAACATTACTGTGTTTCGGTTAGAAGGGCACTGAGAGCTAGCGTAATCACTGGGCATATGAGACTTAAGAACTGATGTCTCAGGTTGTAGGGGGGGAATTGTGGTGTCACACTGTACTGGGTGACACAGCATTTGTTATGGGGAGACGTTGCACTTACCATCTGGTGAATGTATTGCTCGTTCCGTCACTTTTATAAAGTAGAAAAAAAAGTAGTTATGTGCAGCGATGATGGTTGAAAATAATATATTTTTCTTAAGGGGTATCTAAATAGATACCTAAGAGTCCCTAAACGTATTAGTAAACAGTTTACGGTAGTAGTAGTAACTATTGCCTACCATAGTAGTAATGTATTTGTACAGCCTTAGGAGATGTGGATTTACAGGTGGTAATATTAATATGCAGCAATCCGTTTTCGTAGGCCCCCCAGGGCCAATTATTCTGCAGTGAAGCAGTAGTGTGTAAACATTACTGTATTAGGGTTTGAAGGGCACTGTGAGCTAGTGTAATCAGTGGGCAAATGAGACTTAAGAACTGATGACCCAGAGTGATGGGCGCAGTGTGGTGACTCAGAAATTATCTGGGTGACACAGCATTTGCTATGGGCAGACGTTGCACTTAAAATCAAGTGAACGTTGTACTCGTTTCATCACAACAACAAACAATGGGTTTGTTTGGGTATTCCAACAGCTAGCACGCAAAACTGGCTTATCGCCCATGCAATAGTCTTCATCAGGCACGAGTGACCCTCTTCCTGCCTAGACTTAAGCCCGTTGGATTACAAAATATAGCAACATTTGGAGGAGCACGCTTGCGCCTCAACAGAATTTAGAGTCTCTCAACACATTCCTAATTCAAGCAGTGGATAATGTAGACATGAATATTGTGCGTGCTACGGTCGACGACTGGCCTCGGAGGTTGAAGGGCCTGTATTAGCATATCGGGCCTGTATACGGCATTTCGAATAAATTAAATTAAATTTTAAACTACATTTAGCTGATTTTATTGGATAAGGTGACGAAACTAACAAGACATTCACCTGATGTTAAGTACAACGTCTGCCCATAACAAATGCTATATCACTCAGAAATTTTCTTTGTGACACCACATTGCGCCCGTCACCCTAAGACATCAGTTCTTAGTGTCATATGCTCAGTGATTACGCTAGCTCTCAGTGCCCTTCAAACCGAAACACAGTGATGTTTGCACACTACTGCTTCACGGCAGAATAACTGGCCCTTGGGTGGTACCTACCTAGGAATCCTACCACCAGTATATATATATATATATATATATATATATAAATATGTATATATATATATATATATATAAATATGTATATATATATATATATATATAAATATGTATACACACACCGGCACAATTAGCGGAACACAAATAAAAAACATTATTTTTCATAATATTTCATAAAAGACTGGCTAGTTATGTTATGTTACCTTTTTATTAAGAACTTTAAAATTGGAACATAAGGAGACAGTCATTTTTTTCATCGTTTTGTTTCTGTTTGCCGGTAATACTGATTTGTTAGCTTGATCTTAGGAGAAATTTAAGTTTTACAAATACGATAAATTCTCAATTTTATTTGTAAAAGTTATTTTTGTCGTGTCAATAGTAGGCACCTTAGTTGAAATAAACTAAAAATGCCCGATTTAACACCACCAGAGATTATTAGGGCAGATGAAATGAAAAGAAATGGTCATACATACAGATCTATTGCCGCCAGACTGCAGTAATCAATTTCAACGATTCATCGCAGTATTCGACGGTACCGGTTAACTGATTCTCTTGTGAGGGGCCAAGGCAGAAAAAAGGAGGAGGGATGACCGTTTACTACAACTTCGAGGGCGCGGGAATATGCGGGTAACGGATGTGCAGGCCCGAATTGAGCTTGAAGTGGTGCGAGGAGTTCGAGTGAGCGAGCGTACAGTTCGCAGAAGATTTGAAGAAGTGGGCATAGGTTCCTATATACCGGCCAAAGCTCCAAAACTTGAGAGACACCAACGTTTACATCGGTTAAACTTTGCACGCGAACATAGTTTTTGGGACATTGCTCTTAAACCAGATCGATGGAAGTCAGAGAATATGGAGACGCAAATGAGAACTATGTGATGGCGGCTCAGTTAAGGTGCGGGGAGGGATAACTTTCGGAGATCGTACGGAGTTAGTGATGGTCCATGGAGGGAATATGACTGCTGATAGGTACATCAGGGATATTTTAGAAGAACACGTTGTGCCATTTGCCCCCATAATGATGAGACTTTATTCTGATGCGGGATAATGCTCGGGCTCACAGTGCTCGCTCAGTCCAAGCATATCTAAACCATGTGGGTATAACAGTGATGCAGCGGCCATGATCCCGCGGATATGAATCCTATAGAGCATGTTTGGGACTCGTTGAATAAGAACTGCAAAACGCATTACTTGAAGAGTGGCAGAGCTTGTACAATTGATAACATAATTCGCAGCATGCCCAGAAGTATGGAAACGTTGGTTAGAGCACGAGGGGGAAACTCACGTTATTATTCTTTCATTTATTTAATGTTACAATCTCAGTAATCTTTTTATTTACAAAATTGTGTTCCCACATACATATGATCACGACAGTGTCCCATAAGGAGTAGTCAGAGACTGAGCACTCACTGCAAAAACAGATGACTGCCACAATCCACGTTTCACCAAAACAATATAATGCACTTGGTGTGATAGGTGGTGAGCCCATCGCCACCATGCGCTGTTGGGTGTACAGTGCAGTTTAATTCCTTACTCGCCTTTTACGAGATCCAACGGATGAGATGGAGTGGTAGTATTCTTTTAACGAGCCGCCACCACACGGCAAAACAGATAAAAAGGTGTTTTATTTTAATTTGATTATATTTAATAAAATTTCTTTTAAAACTTCTTAAAGTCGATGTTAAAAGATGTTTTTCAGTTAGTTGTTTAATAGTCGTACAATTCATTTAATGAAGTTTTTGTGACAGAACTTATGATATATTAGGTATATAATGGATGGATATAGTAGATATTAATCGTTGTCGTACCATTCGTTAGTAAAGAGTAAAGAAGTTATTACCTTCTTAAATATTTGTTTATGCAAATTTTATTCAACAATTACATAATATGTGTGACTTTTTAGCGCGTCCTTTCCGCAGGAATTATTGCGCTGACAATTAACAGACACGGCAATTTAAAATAAAACTAATATTGTATTATTTCTAGTACTTTTGCGGCATCTTTCAAGTTTTCTTATATTATTTTTTAAATACATTTCATCAAAATAGTTTGACGTGTTTGAGAAATTAATTAGGTATATACAGGAGTTGTCATTTAATGGTAAATTGACTTTTATATCGCCCAGTTACGCTACCTGCTTTCATGTTAACAATGTCATGTATTGCATTCGACACGCAAACGAATCTGTTGTTGAGTAGCAAATATGAATAGAAATATGCACTTCATTAATAAAAACATTTTAGATAAACTTAATTAAATCAATAAAGGAAAGAAAGTTAATTTGCTAAGATCCGCATGCAAATTAAAAAATGTTGTCTATTACCTAGTTTTTGAAGGGCACCTGCCTGCCTGCCCCTCTCAACAGCGTGCACAAGCAAACTAATACCCTCCACCACTGCAACACTACCACTAGGCAATACACACTACTGAAGTCGAGAACACGACACGTGTTTCACCTCAAAACGAGGCATTATCAAGTGACATTGACCCTACGACAGTCAGCCGTCGAGTGAGCGGCTCGGTCAAAGAGCTGCTATTTACAGTCTCGGTGTCGCAACCGGCCCTTATATAAGATAATGCGATGATGACATCGCGATAACGGCCGCTGTTAATAATAATAACAATACACTGCTGAATGAGCAATCAAACTTATCGAATTCACCACTGTTAAATATGTTTAAATCTAGTACTTAAAGTTTAAAATTTTTTAAAGTAGTCGTCTGCTGTCAATACGATCGCAAACGGCTGCCTACGTGACTCAGGTGGTGGATTGTGTGATGAATCGGCAGTTATCGGCTTCTTTCCTCTATTATAATGGATTTCCGCAAAGTAACGCCTGATTCTTTTAACTTAATTGATTCTAAAATATCTAAATATGTAATTTCGTCCAAACCGTTAATTCTGTTGCCGGAGAAACCATTCAGGAAGACATGAACCTTGAGTGGATTATTTTGTCCATGAGTGAGAAAAGAAGCCTCTTTGTTGACTTAGGCAACGTCTAGCCGCCGAAACTATGACTACCAAACTACTACTAAAAAAAATCAATATTTTTTATTCGTACAAATAAAGCATCACTACTTGAAATAACGTAGCTGTTTCAGTCGTAATTATTAAACGTTTAAAATAAACGCTTGTTATACAACAGGCATTTCTTTTTTTTTTGGTCATTAAAATTCTTTTATGCATATGGTTATTCAGTTGATTGATAAATGTGAGTTTTCCGTCCGCTTTAACCCTGAGAAACCGGTTCCGAAGTTTGTTGGTTAGTAGAAAATCATTGCTTAACGCATGACATGTACATTAAAGTATTAAATTATACTTTAATGAAATTGAACTCTTAGGTTGAAATGAAATGGAACGTAATATTCTTCATCTTTTTGTTTTTTTACATTTTTTATCTTCTTTTTTGATCCTGGCAATTAGCTACCAAATAGAGCCAATTTTGCCAGTGTCGATTTATAACTTAATTATAATAAAGACTTCATTTCGGTCGACAGTAAAATGATTGTTGACTTTTATGAAGATTGTCTGAACTGTTGAATGATGATGGCGATGAAAATTTTGCTGGACTGATCGAGTCAAAACGAAAAGTACAATTTTGGTCTTGGATTGTATTTTCTAATCACTATACACCTTCACGAGCACTTGCTGCATATTGAACTATCAATATTAAGACTAGATTTACGAAACCCTTCAATTTCACGGGTTTTCAATTTTATGCTTTAAATTCGGAACAAACAAAGATTTTTAATGGTATTATGCAGCGGATGTATATATTCGCCGTGTGGTAGCGGCTTAAGAGAATCTACCACCCCATCTCATCCCGTGGGTGTCGTAAAAGTCGACAAAGGGAAAACGAAACAGAAGATGGGCAGCAGCATCTTCCGGAAACATCTGAAGAAATAAACTGCGGTTGCCAACCCGCCTGCCAAGCGTGGCAACTATGGCAAAATCCCCCCAAAACGAGAGCTACTACATTTTGTGGCAATCTATGGGGGAGGCCTATGTTCAGCAGTGGACTAGTGACAGGCTGAAATGATGATGATGATGATAATGATATATATCTAGTAGTTTGAACTGGAACACCTATATTTTATTATATCTAGATGTTGTCTACCTATTCATAATATACCGTCCCGTCCGACAATGCACGTAAATCTAGTTATAAACATAAAAACTATAAATATACACGGAAATTACAAAATTCAATAAAAACACCACCGCCACTCTTCAAGTTGGCGCCAAGAGTCAGTTTTTTTACATTATGATCCCTCTTTATATTCAGTCACTGTTAATAAAGTCATGGGAGCAACCACATATAAATTTTCCGGTTACGTAATAGACTGCCAATATTTTTTTCATTCAGTGAATAAGTTAGTGATGTTAATACAACTTAATACTCTGGATAAAATAAAATTGCATAAATTATTTACACTTAAGTATAAAGTAAGAAATTTAAATTTATTTTGTCAAGTTTTGTTTTTTTTTATTTACTATAGAAACAGGCGCCAGAAACTTTGGACCTAAGCATCATTTTTTCGTCACTTTTTCAGTATTACTATAATGTTACTAAAAATTATGTCATACAATAAAAATAAATAAATTATGTGTAACCTACGGTTAAATTTGATCATACTTAATTTTTTTATCATTCTTTAATATTGCATGGTTGTACGATAATACGGGAGTTTTGTGCATAAAAGTACATTTACTTTGGATCCGTGTGGTAGCGGGTTAAGAGAATGTACCACCCCATCTCATCCCGTGAGCATCGTAAAAGTCGACAGTGGGCAAATAAAAACCAGAAGATGGGCAGCAGTATCTTCCTGGAGCATCTGAACGAATAAACTGCAGTTGCCAACCCGCCTGCCAAGCGTGGCAACTGTGGCAAATTACCCCCTAAATGAGAGCTACAAACTTTTAGTGTTTGTCTATAAGGGAGGCCTGTTCAGGAGTGGACTAGTGATAGGCTGAAATGATGATGTCTTGGATCGCAGTCTTAGGGGGGAGGGGCTTAGCGACCCACAGCCCTTGGGCGCTTGTCTACTTTGCCTGTTGGTTAATCAGGCTATACTAATATATTTTCACTAATGTAGTTACGAAAGGTTATGTCTAAACTAATGTAAAAAGAAACACATAGATGGTGCTAGGATCGATTTAACTCGCGGTGTAGAGAGTTTATTTGTAAATGTTATAGTCTTGTTAGTGATAAAATAAATGTCTATGCGTTCCGGAATAATTCAATAGTTTTATTTCCACGATTCGGTTTACAATTGGACAGGTTATGTTACATACTACATTCAATGTTATCAATGCACATGATGATAAAATAGATATTTAATTAACTTAAGTAATTATCATGTAATGATAATAACGCCATGTTCTAATTGCACTTCAGGTGATAATTTCCTGGAAACACTCGAAAACTATCGATGATAAAAATGAATGCTTATTAAATACATATATAGATAAATGCAATTGAAGATACGTGCTGTTCTCACGACATTGGTTTATGGCAATGTAAAAAACACCAAATAATTTGAATTTTTTAGTATTACTTTTTGATAATTCTGGTTTCGGTCTATTATTTTATGTTTTTCTTAAATAACGCTGCTTCTCTTCCTGTCGTGGGTGCATGCTACAGGTATAAATTCCACGTGCACATATATCCAGAATTAACAAACCCGAAACAACTACATATCTGTAGACTAGGGTTTCCCAAACTTTTTCTGGAATAGAACACTTCGCGACATCATACGAAACGTACGGATTTTTTGCGGAACACTTAATTATTACCTGCCATTCGATATAAAGTAGAAGATCTTAAAATGTGTACTACTGTATTTACCATAGACCATGTAAACACTTGCCGCGAGCGGAAAATCGGTTAGTTCCCACTAGTTCAACTGAATTAGTTCAATCTTAGAATTAGTGAGACTTTTTTTCCCAGTAGTTCAACTGAATGCAAACCCTTTAAAGAGTTGAACTACTGAGACAAAATAGTTGAACACTTACCTGACTAAATGAAATCAGAAATAAGAATAAATAAATGGCTGTAATTATACTATATTAAACACATTGTGACCAATATATACAGTACATTATAAACTGCCAACTTTTGGGGTGCCTAGAAGAGCACCAGCCAATTAGTGACCTACGGTACCGTTTCCGTCGGAGTCGCTCAGTTGGTGATCTCTTAGTCTATTTTAGACCAAAGGGGAGACCTTGGCAGTTAGTTTGGACACAGCGAAGGCTTTTGATCGGGTCTTTCACAAAGTGCTTCTTTCGAAGCTTCCTTTATATGGGCTTCCCGAAAAACTTATGCAATCGGGTTACCAGTTTTCTCACAGTCCGGAACATCGACGGTCTACGAGAAAACATTTAACCCATGTATGTGGTCATAGTAGACCGCATATGCTCGGACTCCAAGTGTGTGAATACTGGTGATCCACAAGGCAGAGTACTCTCTCCAACCCTGTTTCTTTTGCATATAAATGATATCTTGTTAATTAGTCAAATGCATTAATTACAATGCATGCCACAGCACTGCACTTGTGATGCTTTGTACACTGGTCATGCTAATTTTATTGGAGACACGTTGACGGGTGCCGCAACAAACTTGTCTCAAGTCGAAATTATGTCAAATCTCGGATTGGGTTCGACTAATTCGACTAATTTTATGTAATTCTACCCTAAAAAGACAGGTTTGCGCATTTACGACTTAAAAGAAATCCTTTGTGATAACTTTTAGATCTTTTTAGTTTATTAGATATCGTGATGACGTGCAAAACGTTCACCTGATGGTAAGTTCAACGTCTGCCCATAACAAATGCTGTGACACCTAGAAAATTTCTGTGTGACACCACACTGTGCCCATCACCCTGAGACATAAGTTCATGCCTCATATGCCCAGTGATTACGCTAGCTCACAGTGCCCTCCAAACCGAAACACCGAGCCGTCAATTAATTAAGACCATATTGGGGTCAATAATAAGGAAATATTGGTATTGACAATGCTCCCAGCTATATCTCTTACGTAAAAGGATAATTTCAACTTGCTATTGTGTGCAAACTGTACAGGAAACATCGACAGCGGTCTTTGTTATTTTCCTTATGGATGACTTGAAATAGTTTTGAGGCGAGTTTAATGAAACTCTGATATTATACTCGTAGTTTTTAATTTACAATAAACGATTTATAATATTTTCTCCTAATTTCGAAAACGGCGACAACCTCCGAATACTATCGGACGCTGTCAACTGCGCAGGCAAGATTTGATTGCAATATATATATATATAGTCATGCCTCTTTTCCATTGGGGTAGGCAGAGTCCACATCTTTCCACTTGCTACTATCCTGACACACATCTTTCGCTTCTTCTATTTTCATTCGATCTGGGTGGCTACTGTGTAACTCTGGTTGGTTTCGTGATCTGTTTCATTTGATACCATTAACTAATGAATGAGCTTTATTTTGGCCTATGAACCCCCTGACCGTGATGCTATAATTGCAATATATAAAATTATATTAAATTCAAATCCATCTTAAAAGGTTCCAAGTATCTCAAAAAGTTCCGAGTATGTTAAAAGGTTCCAAGTATCTCAAAAGGTTCCAAGTTGGTCCTGGGGTCTGAATAGAGTTACTATCAATTTCATGTCAATATCTATAGGAGTTACAATATATATATATTGTTGCGAATCCAAGCCAGGATTTCATGTCTGATTTTGTAATATTGGCGCGTTCAAAGATTACTATTTATAGTGTATTAGTAAATACAAGTTGGTGCGATTTCCATTTAGCATACATGTCGGAGGCCGTCATGATAAACTTAAATATTTACTTTATATGTCCTATGTCATCCTGTTTTTCAATGCCGCGTTTTTCTATTTTTTTTAATACTACAATAAAGATTATAATTCAACATAATATCTTTTTGATGTTTATAAATTAAAAACCGTTTCGTTCTTGCATTTATTATGTTGCCTTTGCGATCCGTGACTTAAAACCTTTGAGTATACATTTTATGTTTTCCTACAACTTACAATAAAAAACCGTGAAGCCCCAATACTTGAAGCTCCTCTGTCCGAAAACTCTAACTGGGACCAACTTGTAACCTTTTGAGATACTTGGAACCTTATGAGATACTCGGAACTTTTTGAGATACTTGGAACCTTTTGAGATGGACTTGAAATTATTATAATCATATCGTAATAACTCATATCATTGTCCATGTTATATAATGTTATTAGGATTTCAATCCATTAAAAGAACCATAAACTCGATGACCTCAAATTTAAATTGGAACGAATTGAAAAATGGTTCTAATTGCATAGCCTAGCATTTTAATAAATTTTATATTATTACGAAGTTGCTTTTAAGCCTTTTAAAATTATTATATATATAACTTTTAGAATTATTTAACAATAGCTTGCCGAGTGATGGTGACTTAGAGATTCTATTACCCCATGTCATCCCATGGGTATTTTAAAATTCGTCTGAGGGAAAATTAAAACCAGGTGATGGGTAGCAGCATCTTCTTGCTTCTTTTTAAATAAACTGCTGTTGCCTACTTTAACTACTCTAACCTGTGTGGTGGAGGCTCGATAAAAGAATAGTACCACTCCATCTCATCCAATGGATCTCGTAAAAGGCGAGTAAGGAATTAAACTGCACTGTGCACCCAACAGCGCATGATGGCGATGGGCTCACCACCTATCACACCAAGTGCATTATATTGTTTTGTTGAAACGTGGATTGTGGCAGTCATCTGTTTTTGCAGTGAGTGCCCAGTCTCTGACTACCCCTTATGGGATACAGTCGTGATCTTCTATGCCTACCCGCCTGCCAAGCGTGGTAACTATGGCAAAATCCTCCCAAATGGAGCAGGTCTATGTTCAGCAGTGGACTAGTGATAGGCTGAAATAATGACTAGCTCTGCCCCGCGGTTATATAAAATATCCATGTAAAATGAACAAACCACATGACTGAGATTTAGTGCGTTACATTAAAAACATTAAAAAACATACACATTCTCCAGCTTTATTTTATTAGTACGATATGAGTATAATTAATTAGTAAGTAGAAACTTATGAAAACTTACAACAAAAAAAATTAAATTCACAAAATGATAAGAATTATAATAAACGTAAGTGTATGTTTTGACTTAAGTGTTTGTTTGTTTTGTTATCAAATGTATTGACACGTAATAGAGTAAAGTACCTCCAGGTAAACCCTCTCAACGGTGAATAAATTTCGCGATTTTTGTTATGTTTTAATATTTCCGTGCTCTTTAAAACAATTGTATTATTAACGTCCAATTTTTTAAGAATTTTATAAAGCAACGACATAGGTACGGTTTTTTAAACGATTCTGATCCCAACCAAACCTAATAATTTCGATGATGTTATTGCTGTTAGACTTTGGATTTTACAGCTTTATCGGATAGCCAGGGGCCCGCGAGTCAGGTTTATTTTGTTCCAAACATATATACATAAATAAACTCCTAAACTTTCCCATCTGAATTCAGATACTAAACGTAAGAACTATTAACAGTGATAGTGCGTATTTATTGTAATGGTCACTAATAAGTGAAGTGGATGAACTTTTCGAACGTCATATCGACATTCGTGACTTTTTCGAACAACATACAAAATTTTATAACGATGCTGAAGAGAAGGACGTCTAAAAGATTTGTGCTAGGGGACACGACTGTAGAGGATCCTAGCACGTGGGAGAAGGAGGACGCCACGGACGTTATCCCGAGCGATGTCGCGCAAAAGTTTCAGATGACTTTGCAGACTGAGCCTGCAATTAGCGGAAAAGAAGACAGCGGCCACTGCTCTGACCAGGACAGTAGATTGCTTCGGCCACCTAATACAGGGACGTTGCAGTAAGTTTTAATCGGTAATTTAAATAATCTATTCATAGTAATTGTAAATTTTTGACTGCGGCTTCTATATTTTAATTGTATGTAAGAAGCAGAACTAAAGTAACCGACATAGCTCTAAGGATTAGCAAGTTGACGTGGCAATGGGCCGGCCATATAGCCCGTAGAACCGATAACCGTTGGGGAAGAAAGGTTCTAGAGTGGCAACCTCGTACTAGATGGAGCGACGACCTGCGCGATTTTGCGGGAAGTATGCAGGTGGCTCAGGACCGTGCTTTGTGGCAATCTATGGGTGAGGCCTATGTTCAACAGTGGAAGGAGTTAAATTAACATTAGATAGATGTAATATATATATATATATATGCCGTGTGGTAGCGCCTAAGAGAATCTACCACCCCATGACATCCCGTGGGTGTCGTAAAAGTCAACAGAGGGAAATTAAAGCCAGAAGATGGGCAGCAGCATCTACCTGGAACATCTGAATAAATAAACTGCGGTTGTCAATCCGCCTGCCAAGCGTGGCAACTATGGCAAAGTCCCTCCAATAGGAGAGCTACAAACTTTTGTGGCTATCTATGGGGGAGGCCTATGTTCAGCTGTGGACTTGTGATAGGCTGAAACGACGACGACGAGATGTAATAATATTACTTAAGCATTTGCTCTAATTGCATAACCCAAAATTTAAATAAATTTTATATTTTCACGAAGTTGCTTTTATGCGTAACTTTTGCATTTGTTTAATAAGGCTTTGCCATCTGTTTCATCATCATCATCAACATATCAGCCTATCAGCCTCCCCATAGATTGCCACAAAAGTTTGTTGCTCTCATTTTGGTGGATTTTACCATAGTTTACCAGGCTTGGCAGGCGGGTTGGCAACCGCAGTTCATTTATTCAGCTGTGCCAGGAAGATGCTGTTACCCATCTCCTGGTTTTCTTTTTCTGTCTGTCGACTTTTACGACACCCACGGAATGAGACGGGGTGGTAGATTCTCTTAAGCCGCTATCACACAGCAGCGCGACCACGGCCCGCGTGTGTCCGCGTAAATTAGCCGACCACGTCTTCTCGGTAATATTAGGTTCTCAACGTAATTCTAATCGTCTTAGGACCGTAGAATGAAGTTTCATAGCCTAAAATGTAGAGTAGTTGGTAGAATTATCTAAGGCCTAGAAGGTTCTTCCATAAACGGGCTATCTCATCTACATAAATAAAAATATGATTGCTGTTCGTTGTTAAGCGCATGACTCGAGAATAGTTGCAGCTTTTTTTTTATTTAGAATATTTTTAAATGGCCGAATAAGTTTATAATCGGGACTATTACAAATGAAAGACAGTGTAAGTAATTAGATACTTTAGTAATAATTTTACTTAAGTAATTGCCGGCGAGTTACGACACCTTTTTTGACACACTATTTGTGTAATTATTTAAGTACCTTAAACTTCTCTAGAATTAATTAGAGTATATATAATTATGAACAAGTAACCTTTACGTGAAAAGTATAGTTTAATATTAAACGAAACTAGATACTAATTTGTTTTAATTAGCCGTCTTTCCCTGGTATATCGGAAGAGCTGTGTTAGTTCAGGTGAGCTGGGATAGTGATGCAGGTACTCTTAGCAGGGGACAGGCGCTAGCTTGGCGAAGTAAGAAAGAAAGAATAGAAAGAACAGAACTTTATTTGACATCACAAATACACAATGAAATACTAAAAAAACCAAAACGAAAATGAAGTGACAGGAAAAATAAAAGAAAAAAAAATGTGAAGTCAGTCAAATAAGGTCTCTATTTCAGCAAATTGCAGCAGCACTAAGATGCTGCAGCGCTGATTTTCAAATAGAGCCTGATATTGACTTCACGGGCGGAAATACGTTCAGTTACTAAGCGTGTATGAAAAAAAAAAACATCAATCTGCCTCGCAACTACTTGCAAAGTCACACACAAATGATCACGGTGTATATCGTTTTGCACGTTCCGTCAAGTAAAATAAATATACATATAAGTACGTGTATTGTAGTAACGTGGCGGACGTTGGCAAGGATTTGACTCGGGGACTCTAGACATGAGACACACAAATAGGCCGCGGAATAACGCCAGCGTCAATTTGGAGCTTTACCATCATGACTAGATGGCTTTTAAACGAATTTAGACCGTATCTATTATGCCATCATTTCAGCCTATCACTAGTCCACTGCTGAACATAGGCATCCCCCATAGATTACCACAAAAATTTGTAGCTCTCATTTCGGGGGATTTTGCCATAGTTGCCACGCTCGGCAGGCGGGTCGTCAACCGCAGTTTATTTATTCAGATGTTCCAAGAGGATGCTGCTGCACATCTCCCGGTTTTAATTTTCCCCCTGTCGACTTTCCCACACCCAAAGGAGATAGGGTGGTAGATTCTGTTGAGTCGCCACCACTCGGCTATCTATTTCGTATATCGTTTATTATGTAAAACTACCATTTTAAAGTTGGTACCGTACAATGAGTTTATGCAGATTAAAAAATGAGAGACATTTGCTCAGCAGAAGCACATTAATAGGCTGTCACTTTCTCATATTATTTATCCATAAATTATTGACAATGTAATATGGGTATGCTCATGTGTTAAAAATGTTTACGTGATCTAACATTTCAACTTTTAACAGGTCTGACCAGGATTCGAAAGATGTCGTCGGCAAGTGGTAAACCGCGTCATTATTATTATAGTTTACGACAATGTACTTTAAATATCGATTCATATTGCCCACTTTATGGACAAAACGCACTTTTAAGTCTATTGTGTATTTTTTTTTTTTTTTTTAAATACATACATACATATAGTTACGCCTTCTTCCTATATAGGGGGTATGCAGAGGCAACTCACGTAGCCCACATTTCGTAATCGCGGGGTAACGGGACCGGTGTGGCGAACCACGTCGCCGCCATTATAGTACGATTCAAAAAATTCTTACTCACCATTGCGTTACCATGAGCAGTATAGTGACAGCATTGCATATTATGGTGTTACTCTGCACGAATAAAGGCTGACCGTACAATAGCTTTGTCGCCTCTTAAAGCGACTCTCATTACCTCCACTTACCTCTCATTTCGGTAGGAAAGAGGTAGGTGCTATTCTACTCTGCCGGAAGCCTGTCGGCAAATGATTTAGTACAACCAACAATTACATAAAAAGGCTTAAAGATATATGAATTTATAAATAACCTATAAAATAATTAATCATGTAACGAGCACTGTTATCCACAAAATAATATTAATATTTATTTTGAACAGTATATGAGTGTTTGAAAAGCATCCATTATAACAATAACTTTAATAATCTGAAGTTACAAAACTGAGAAAAAAAAAGTAACAGCCTATAAATGTCCCACTGCTGAGCACATAAGAGGATGTCCTCTCATTACTGAGACGGTTTTGAAACGGGGAATAGTTCGCCACACTGTTTCAATGTGGGTTGGCGGACTAATTTCTATTCGAAATATTTCTATTCCTCAATTATGCTGGTTTCCTCACGATTTTTTCCTTCATCGCTGAGCACGTGGTAAATCAGCACTTAAAATTGTAGAACTATTTTAGAGACGCTGGCACCGGGGATCGAACCCAAATTACTCGCGTACTATGACATTTAATGCGAGCGGCCGTCTCTTGAGCCACCACTGCTCTCGGTTATAACATAAAAAAAAAATGATTTCTTATATTTTCGCGAATATTACACATTTAATAAAACAAATTTTACGGATTATTCCGCGTTTAGTTTTTAAACTATTTACAGCACCCATGGTCATGGGGTACTGAAGCGTAAGATGTCCCGATGTCAGTTAATCCGGGGTACCTTCAGCTTTTAATTATTATTTTTGGTGCGCACTCGAAACGTCGAGTTGCAAATACTTTAAAAATTAAACGCGATAATATCCGTAAAATAAGTTTTATTAAACGATAACAATGAAGAAAATGAAGAAAAGTGAGTTACTTTGCTAAGATCCGCATGCAAAATATAAAAAAATTGTGTATATTGCCTAGTTTTTTGAAGTGCACCACCGCCGAGCTCGGCGGCCGTCTGTCGTAGAGTCTATTACGCTTGATAATGCCTCGTTTTGGGGCGAAACACGTGTCGTGTTCTCGACTTCAGTGGTGTATATTATCTAGTGGTAGTATTGTAGTGGTTGGTGGAGGGTACCTGGTGGCGGTTCCTGGTGGCGGTGTTAGTTTGCTTGTGCACGCTACTGAGGGAGGGCGGGTGGTGCACTTCAAAAAACTAGGTAATATACACCATTTTTATATTTTGCATGCGGATCTTAGCAAAGTAACTTACTTTTCTTCATTATAATGGATTTCCGCAAAGTAACGCCTGATTCTATTAACTATATTAAACGATAACAGTTATTATTTAAAACAGTAATATTTAAAGCCGTGTGGTGGCGGCTCGTTAAAAGAATACTACCACTCCATCTCATTCAATGGATCTGCACTGTGCACCCAACAGCGCATGGTGGCGATGGGCTCACCACCTATCACACCAAGTGCATTATACTCGTATTGTTTTGGTGAAACGTGGATTGCGGCAGTCATCTGTTTTTGCAGTGAGTGCCCAGTCTCTGACTACCCCTTATGGGATACAGTCGTGATCTTATGTATGTATGTAATATTTATGTGTCGTAATAGCACATGTATAGCTGTACAATTAGGAAGTTAAAGTTTAGCAAAAACTAATAATAGTGATTTATTTTCATTACCTCATCCCATGATACATCGAAACCACTTATGTTTCATGACAACAATGACCTCTACGTCGTAATAACCAATAATATTATTCACTTCCAAGCTTTACTTGACCGCTTACTTTTATGTTTTGTTCGTACTTTAAAAATATTGATGATAATGTTCGTTCTCCTAGCCGATTTCGACCACGGCGACAACTGCCGACTACTGTTGGGAGCCATCAACTGCGCAGGAGATATTATAGTGCCACAAGTGTACGCGCAAACACAGAGGCACTCACTCGTCCCAGCCTACCCGCGCCCGATGTAACGCTGATGCGATAAGATCGGAGGTAGGCTAGGATGCAGTGTCAGAAACACGGGGACAATCACAACACAACCAGACCCGAAAACCAACAATTTATGTTTTAGCACAAATGTTGGCTCCGGCTGGGATTCGAACCCAGGACTCGCGGCCTAGAAGTCAGGTACTCTGACCACTAGGCCACGCGGTCGTCAGACGTTCTGTTATTAAAAATATTATTAAGAAAATCTACCACCACTTCTAGCTAGGTGTCGTAAAAATCGACAGAGGGAAAATAAAAACCAGAAGCCGGCAGCAGCATTTTCCTGAAACATCTGTTTGAAAAAACTGCGGTTGCCAACTCGCCTGCCAAGCGTGGCAAGTATGGCAAAATCCCCCCAAAATAAGAGCTACTAACTTCTGTGGCAATCTATGGTGGAGGCTTATGTTCAGTGGACTTGTGATAGGCTGAAATGACGATGATGATGAATTAATAATCAGACTACTGGTGGTAGGATTCCTATGCAGGAATCCGTCTAGGTAGGTACCACCCCAGGGCCAGTTGTTCTGCCGTGAAGCAGTAGTGTGCAAACATTACTGTGTTTCGGTTTGAAGGGCACTGAGAGATTGCGTAATCACTGGGCATATGAGACTTAAGAAGTAATGTCACAGGGTGAATGGCCCAGTGTGGTGTCACACACAAATGTTCTGGGTGACACAAGATTTGTTATGGTCAGACGTCGCACTTACCATTAAGTGAACATTTGGCTCGTTCCGTCACTTTATTCAATAAAAAAAAGAAGAGAAGTTACCCTTCAATAGAGACAGAGACGCCGTGTAAGCGAATGTAACTATTCCATTTTTTTTATTATTTTTTTATTTAATACAAGTGACGGAACGAGCAAAGCGTTCACCTGATGGTAAGTGCAACGTCTGCCCATAACAAATGCTATGTCACCCAGAACAGTGTGACACCACAATGCGCCCGTCACCCTGAGACATCAGTTCTTCAGTCTCAAATGCCCAGTGATTACTCTAGCTCACAGTGCCCTTCAAACCGAAACACAGCAATGCTTGCACACTACTGCTTCACGGCAGAATAACTGGCACTGGGGTGACCTACCTAGACGGATTCCTGCATAGGAATCCTACCACCAGTAACCATATTAAGGCCTTGTCACTATCCCATGGAACCAGAGCATGACGTCCTGATTTCCCTCAGTTCATTTCAAGTTTCAGCATGATCTGTTTTTTGGTGAGAAAGTCTGCTGAGACTAAACTCGTTGACGCCTCTACCATATGGTGAAGAGTTTCCATCTAAGTTCCATCTTCAATTAATTTTGACATTTTTAGTAATGATATTCCGAATTACATCAAGCTTTCATCTGAAGATCTCATATTATTAAATATAGATAAGTTATGGTTTTTTTAATCCAATAAAAAATATTGGGATTTAGCTAAAAAAATTCTTAGCCATTCTTATCATTCCATCGCCGATTAGGTCGGATAAAAATTATGAGTTTTGTTTGTTAAAATCTTTGTAAATATAGTAACATTTAACGTGGGAACGCAAAGGGGAGTACGATTTTTTTGACTCGTACCAAAGTGGACTGCGTGAGTTGCCTCTGCTAACCTTATATGAGAAAAAGGTGTGACTGTGACGGAAGCAAAGTACTGTACCAGATTTTGTTTTCTTATACTAATATCGTCAGATTTCATTTAGGTAATGTACATGCCGAGCCGATTAGCTTTATTTCCGCAAGAGATTTATGACATTTTGTATTACAATATTTCAATGAGTCGTAGACAAAGGGACAAAATAAACAATTCACATTTAGTTATTGACTTCCATTCATTAAAAAAAATATTTGAGATCATTCGCGATCCAACATTCTGCCATCCTACCAGAAATCCAGTTAAGATTTTCAATTCGGAATAATTCCCCAATTAAATTTAAAACTTAATTACAAATATGTTTTATAAGAGAACTCGCTCGTGGGAGCGCAACGGAGAATCAGATTTTTTTTACTCGTACTTTTGGTGACCTTTTTGTGACGTGCCGTGACGTCACTCCGTGACGTCACCAGTCACGTCTCTTTTCCCGCAGGGGCGAAAAGGGAGCTAAGTGTGTGTGACCGCGGCCTTCCCCTTATATAGGAAAAAGGCGTAACTATATGTATGTATGTTTGTAAGGGAAAGTGACGAGACCAGCCAAACGTTCACCAGTTGGTAAGTGCAACGTCTGCCCATAATAAATCCTGTGTCAACTAGAACATTTCTGTGTTGACACCAAACTGAGCTCGTCTCCCTGAGATATCAATTCTTATTTCTTACATACGTACATAGAGTCAGGCCTCCTCTTTCCCATTGCGGTAGGCAGAGACCACATTTTTCCACTTGCTACGATCCTGACATACATCTTTCGCTTCTTCTACTTTCATGAGCGTTTTCATACAAACTGGTTGGTGGTCTTATCTTAAAACGACTTCGATCTGATCGTAATACGTGCGCCAGCGTCCCGAGACCTAGACGGATTCTTGCCTTGGAATCCTATCATAAAAATATCTAAGTATTAAAATCTATCAGTAAAAATTCAGATATTATTTTCTAATTACAAATTTGGTTGCAGTTTGTTTTGACAAAATCATATTTATCTGTGTCAACTTTTGTTTTGCTCGCGCATAGATAGTGTTTTTCATATACATTTAATTATCGATTAGTTGACCTCGTGCATCTCTGCGTAAACAATGCGGAAAAACATTTTCTTATTGCATCAATTTTGTAATGAAGACAACTCTCAATACAATTTTATGTACATCCTTATCACACCTAACTTAACCGGTGTGTGAAAGTGGGACGCAACGATCGTATGATTACTGTCATGAGTGTACTATTGGCGAATTAGTCAAATCAAACGTCAGTGTACAAAAACAAAACTTTAGACCGAGAGATGTTAGATTTATATTGTTTTTACAATAAAATAAACATAATTCTGCCTCAATTTTTGTAAAACTGTAAGTTTTGCATTAGGTTATTGTGAAAAATGTATCCTGCGATGAATGGATTGTATTTAGAAGGGCCATACAGGTTAGAATTTCCTATCGTATTTTATCCATCGAATTAAGTTTTTTATTTATTTATAAGCTTGTAGCAATGACCTAACAAAAAATTTAAAGTTATTTATACATAGTTTCAATGTTAATTCTACTACCTCATTACATTGTTTTGGAAATTTTATAAATATGCGAGTGCTGTGATTTCTCCCCGATTTCACTAACGGTATGTGATTGTAAATTTGGTTAATACGTTTCTTAATTTTGTACTAATCATAACGGAGTTAGTTTGCTTAAAGCTAAGGATATTTAATTTACTTTTTGTATCTAAATAATAACAATGAACTGACCTATATTTATGTCCTGATTTACCATGTAGCCATCGGAAATTGCAATGCATTAAAATATAAATATTATTTATACTGTATATTTAAATATTATTTATACTTTAACATACTTTAAAAATATGAAGCGTCTGATTGAGACTATACAAGACGTATTTTTAAGTATAAACTGGTATATTTTTTTAAATTTAATATATATTTATATTTCAATTTCTAATTTTGCTGTTTGTTGTATAATAATATAGTCTGTTTATGTTCATCACTCTAAAACATTTGGATTATTATTTAAGATTTTTGAATGTTAATGATTTTTGGAAGATGATAAGTTATTTTACTATCTATGGAAAATTGATATCTTATTATTCAAACACTATACTTTGTTACACTTAGTGTGTTACTTATACTAATTACACAATTTTTCTTTCTAGGCCTTCTATGTCCCAGGGTACAGTTGTCCATAGCCATCGGTTTCAAGAGAAAGACTTCACAGTAGCCACACCTGAAGAGTTTGTCAGAAGATTCCAGGGTACTAAGCCCATAAATAAGGCATGTATAAGTATTTTTTTAAATCCTTATGTTGTGCTTTATGCACCATTAGATCTTGCATCTGAAATAAAAACAAAAAATTATTATCTAGAAAAACTGCAAGACATTCAGGCTAAATTTAACACATTTGTTCATTTTGGCATTTTAAATTGCCAATTTAAAATGCCAAATTGGTGGGTTGAAATAGGACCTTGCTTCATATAGGCATGTTATTGTACTAGATGCCTGGAGTATAAAAGTTAAAAGATAAGTTCTCCATACCCTTTCTCCAAAAAATTGTTTCACTATGTCATATTGGAACACTACAAAAGTAATTTGAAAGTATGTCTACAATTATACTTCTACCAATTCCTAAACCTAGTATTATTTTATGTTGAATTTTTCAAACTATGATCACAATTATTGTTGATTATTTTGTACAGTTGAAAATAGCTGTGTCCGATAATTCAATTTGTGTAGGTCAATTGCCATGGTTGCATGCTTGACAAAGAAATTTGTAACTCTGTGTTAATAATTTATTGAATGGGACTAGAAGTCAGGGACTCTCTTATGATGCCACCACACAGAATATTACTTTACAATGTATATTTTTTTTATAGGAGAAAGTGATGAGACAAGCAAAACATTTACCTGATGGTAAATGCAACATCTGCCCAAAAGAAATATTGACTTTTCTGTGTGCAATTACTCTGCACCTGTCCCCTCGAGACATAAGTTCTTAAGTCTTATATGCCTCGTAATTGCACTAGCTCCCAGCTCCCTTCAGACTGAAATACAACAATGTTTGCATACTATTGTTTTGAGGCAGAATAATTAGCCCTGCGGTGGTACCTACCTAGACAGATTACTGCATAGGGTATCCTACCACCAGTTAATACCAGTTAGTAGTAAAAATATTTTATATTTATAATTTAAGTATTGAATTTAATCTCTTACAGGTGTTGATTGCCAACAACGGTATTGGCGCAGTAAAATGCATGCGTTCGATTCGACGATGGTCCTACGAGATGTTCAAGAACGAACGTGCTGTGCGTTTCGTTGTTATGGTAAGACAATTTAGCACTTTTATTTTATGTATGAATGTAAAAAAAATCACTGTGGCATTTCTTGTGGTAGTTTCTTAATTTTGCTATAGTGTTTTGGAAATAAGTTAAATATCATAGTCTTTTTAAGGTAGAAACTGATTAGACAAGCAAATCCATCACCCTAATGGTAAATGCAACATCCTATGCTCATAACAAATGATCACCCAGAACATTTCCGTGTCGCACCTCACTGCACTCGTCATCCTCAGATTTCACTAGCTATCAGTGCCCTTCAGACCGAAACAGTAATGTTTGCACATTGCTGTTTAGTGGCAGAATAACTGGCACTGCAGTGCAGGAATCATCTACCTAGACTGATTCCTGTATAAGAATTGCACCAAACCAAAACCACCAGTGTAGCAATAGTGAAAGAGATTGAGGTATTCTATAAATGATAATAATGCAAATCATAAGAGTTATATCTAAAGAATAGAGGTTCTTAGTCATCATTTGAGTTATCTCCGTATATATTTCTATGCTGCCCTTATAGACTACCAGCCTAAACTAGCAGGATAATGTTGATTTGTCTTGTGTGGTGAGTGGAAAAAACTGGCAACCCAGTTAAAACCAGAGGCATTTCATCATAGTCCTCAAGAATGAACAGACCACTTGTCACAGTTACCATTTGCCATCAGGTTGAATGTGTTTATACATACTTTTTATAGTAGAATGTGTCGAGACAATCAAAACGTTCACCTGATCATAAATGCAACATCTGCCCTTATCAGATGCAGTGAAACCCACAACATTTCTGTGTAGCGCCACTGCGCCCATAGGTCATTTATCTCGTTTACTAAAATATCAATGGAATACTTTTCACATTCTACAATTATTCTCAACAGCTTAATTAGGTTTATTACAGTTATGCTATACTTATGTGCCATGGTAGGCACACAAGCAACTTACTTTTTCTTACTTACTTTTTCTTAGCGGAGAAATAAAACTCAGCATATGTCTCTGCTGTGAAAAAAATTTCTCCATTTAGATGGAAATCACCGCTATGTCAATTATTCTGCCGTGAAGCAGTAGTTTGCAAACATTACTATGCTTCAGCTTGAAGGGTACTGATAGCTACTGCAATAATAGCGCATTGAAACTCAGGGACTGATGTCTCCGGACTCTGTGGTGCAGAACACAAAAATGTTCATGGTGACACAGTATTTGTTATTGCAGACATGTCACTTTCCTGTGAATTATTTACTAGAAAACTAACTTTCTGCCATAAAAATAATATTTTGAAGATATGAGAAGGCCGCCTTCTCACACTGAAGCAATATAGTGGACTCTTCCTTGTTTCAAAGCCCTGTCAAAAAATAAAGTATCCTGCGCTCAGTTTGATGCTTATATTTTAGTTATTTATGCTTTACTCAAAACTTTTTCTGTTCAGGTAACACCAGAAGACTTGAAAGCCAATGCAGAGTACATCAAAATGGCAGATCACTATGTACCAGTGCCTGGCGGCTCAAATAACAACAACTATGCTAATGTCGAGCTGATTGTGGATATTGCTGTCAGGACTCAAGTGCAGGTGGGTTTTTATTCTACTGTAGTAATTTATGTGTAAAGGTAGATTCACATGGCAATACATCATGTGTTTTCTGCAGTCTTCTGTTTTAACTAAATTAACAAAAGTAATTTGCGTTCCCTTGTGGTAGCAAAGAATAGTTGAAGTTTTTATACAGCAGTCACCTTCAGATGATGTCTAATGTGCTTCTCATGGCACTTTATTATACTTTTACTTTGGTGTCAGACACCAGTACTATCTACAGTACAATAGATTTAGGGTTCATATCATAAATGAAGTAAAAACATTTTTCTAGAAGCTCATAAATTAAATTCTTTAATTACATTTACATTACCATAAAATGTTTTAAAAAGTCAATGAAAGGTTTGAAAAATTACACAAAATTTAATATAAAACAGCCATTATGCAGCCATGAGTCGCGAGTCCAAGATTATTCCTGTTTAAAAATGTAATAATGCAATGATTTCTCATTATACTCTCTAAAGTTAATCTCAAAGATTTAAACAAAAAAAATGTATAATAGTTATTTCTGGTCAATGCATTAAGCTAAACGTTCACCTGATGGTAAGTGCAACATCAGACCATAAAATGCGGCGTCACCGAGAACATTTCTGTGTATTTACTACACTGCGCTCAACACCCTGAGACGTCAGTTCTTAGTCTAATATGCCCAGTGATTACAATAGCTCTCAGTGCCCTTTTTATACTAGTATATAAAATCATTGTTAAGTTTGATTTCCACCGTTAAGTTTTACTAAGTCATTATATGATTTTTAACTTTACTTCTTTTATTTTTAAAAATTTTGCTTTGCACTTGGATTTTCTGTGTATTTTGATGAATGTGTTTAGTGACAAAATATGAAACTTATAAATATAGCCTGTATTTTATACAGATTATGTGGAAACATATGACATGAAAATGTTTACATTTTAGGCCGTATGGGCTGGTTGGGGCCATGCGTCGGAGAATCCGAAGCTGCCGGAGCTGCTCCACCGCGCCGGCGTGGTGTTCATTGGCCCACCCGAGAAGGCCATGTGGGCGCTCGGCGACAAGATAGCATCTTCCATCGTAGCACAGACTGCTGACATACCTACACTGCCTTGGAGTGGGAGCGGTGAGTGGGGATGGCGGAATTATCTTATTCTACCCTTTTGAAAAGGTTACAAATGGCTCTATTTCTCCTGTTCGATTTTTGAATACCTATGGGACGTAATGAGCTAATTGATTTTTTTACAATACCACTTTTTGTCTTTTCTTCTCTCCTATTTATTAAATTTAATCGTAGGGTTCTATTTCACGACGACCTACCTACAATATATCGCTCACTTAGTAATATAAAGGCATAACTAAAAATTAGGGTATACGAGTTTTTTGCATAAATGGGCACAAAACTACTAGTACTACAACTTGTCTTTAACAGAAATTGGCCTAATTCATAAGATGCCGTTATAATTTAAAGAAATTTAGTAGGACAGGGGCCTAACTCAAAAGCGGTTTTTTTTTGACACAATTTTTTTATAGTTAAATTATAATTTTTGTAATGTGTTAATTATCCATTATAGAGCTTATATACTGTAAATTTTAGACCTTGATTTATTTTTTGCCTACCTTTTCAAATAAAAATGTTATGTCCACATTCCCAGTGGGTAAATGAAAATAATGAAGTTGCCCAATCTTTAAACTCGTTTTTCCAAAAGAAGGATTTTCGATTTGTGCCCTTTTAATACTAAGGGTGCGATGTATAGTCACCCCTGTTTCCCATATAAAGGGTAGGTAAAGGGTAAAGGGTTTTTTTTTTAAAAAAAAGAGGCTACTCACGTAGTGATGGACGGTCCTGCGATTGCTAGTCCATCTGCCAAGGGCAGCGGTAACAGCAAATCCTCCCAGCATATAGCGTAACATCATCTGTAGGCTGTTTACGATTATGTTAATAAACTAGTTCTGTACACATGGACAATTTGAACTGTATTGTATGAAACTCGGTAGTATGAAAAAACATGTGTTGTTATTTTAAATATATGTCAACAGAGCTGAAGGCCGAATACAACAGCAAAAAAATCAAGATCTCATCAGAGCTGTTCGGCAAGGGATGTGTGTCGACACCAGAGCAGGGGCTGCAAGCTGCAAATAAGATTGGTGAGTAGTTTTTTTTTCTCTTTTATTAAGCAGGAATCCATCTACGTAGATACCACCCCAGGGCCAGTTATTCTACCGTGAAGCAGTAGTGTGCAAACATTAATGTGTTTCGGTTTGAAGGGCACTGAGAGCTAGCGTAATCACTGGGCATATGAGACTTAGGAACTGATGTCTCAGGGTGACGTGCGCAGTGTGGTGTCACACAGAAATATTCTGGGTGACACAGCATTTGTTGTGGGCGGACGTTGCACTTACCATCAGTTGAACGTTTTGCTCGTTTCGTCACTTTATACAATAATAAAAAAAAAATTAATGAGGTTGATAATAGAGATTATTGGCTCAATATGGTAAACATGTTTTGATGCCTCGGTGACATCATTCTGACTGATTGCAACACATGCTGTTCTTACTGGTAGGATTAATATGCAGAAATCCGCCTAGGTAGGTACCACTGCAGTTACAGTTATTCAGCCACTGAGCTGTGTTTCGTGTTGGTTCAATGGGCAGAGTAGGTAATAAATTTATAGTGAATATGATAGACGTTAAGAACTGATGTCTCAAGGTATAGAAAAACATTTAGCGCCTCGCAACGCCTCTTTCTCAACCGGGTAGGCAGAGACCACATCTTTCCTCTTGCTACGGTCCTGACACACATCTTTCGTTTCTTCTATTTTCATTAGTGCTTTCATACAAGCTCGTCGGTTGCGCCTACTTTTGACGTGGCCTTTCTTTAAAACGATTTCGATCTGATCGTGATACGTACACCTAAGTAGACCCTTACCGGCTTGCCCATTCACACGTCAATCTCCTTTCATCCATCCTCTACTTGTCCAAACCATCTAAGCATCCCTTTCTCTATATTTGTAACTACATCTTCTACCACACCGCAACATTCCCTTATCACGCTGTTCCTCACTTTGTCCATCAAAGTCACTCCAATTTTTCTTCTCAAACTTTAAATTCCCGCAGCGTTAATCTTATTTTCATGCTTCTGCCGTGCCCAACATTCACTACGTAAACCAGAACTCCTCTATGTACAGCCAGTCGTGCCTTTTTAGATATGTTCTGGCTACACAGTGCTCAGCAGTCGAACATTTATAGGCTGTTATTTTACTTTTAATACACACCATTTAACCATTTGAGGCTCAGCGATTACCGATGTTCAATAAATGTCAACAAAACGCACCCTTCATACAATAGAAATCCCAAGAGTAGGTCAACGTTTGATCACAATCTGACATGATCTTAAGTTATTAGATCCTAAGACCCGATTTCACCGATCGCTTTGGAAAACAAGTTTAATAAAACCACGTTTTACTGAACTTTGTTCAAATGTATCATTTGAACTCGGTTTTCGTCTAACCGATTTCACCGGCTCCATTTTGATCGCGTACAGAAAAACGAAGTTTACGTGAAATATCAACACAATCTAAAACAAAAACTCGATGTATTTATTATTTTGCGACATCAAACAGCCTGTGTTTATGCATAAGACACATAGGTATGCAAACAATAAACAAAACGTATTAAAAATATTTATTGTGTTTACATAGTTGTGCAATTGACAATGACAGCTCTCTGAACGCGTTTAAAGAGCTGAACGTCGAAAATTGGGCGTTCAGAATTTGAACCGCATTTAGCTTTAATCGCGTTCAGTTGATGTTGGTGAAATGCAAACAGTAGCATTGAACTCAGTTAAACGCTTAACCTTCGTTCAGCTTGAACTGATCGCGTTTAGTTTCAACGGTAAAATCCGCCCTTAGATAGTGAGCATGACTGTCATCTAGAGTATGTTTTTTTATAGTAGCAAGTGACAAGACGAGCAAAACGTTCACCTGATGGTAAGAGCAACGTCTGCCCATAACGACTAAGGTGCCACCCAGAAAATTTATCTGTGGTACCGCACTCCGTTCGTCACTCTGTACATCAATCATTCTCATACACCCAGTAACTACACTGTGCCCTTCATACAGAAACACAGTAATGTTTGCACATTATTGCTTCACGGCAGAATAACTGGCCCTGGGGTGGCATAGAAATCCTACCACCAGTAAATTATTGCCTATTCATTGCCTTGAAGATGTAACATAATATTTGTCTGACGAGGCAACACACTTTGTTCGTGTTTGGGGCACTACGTAGTAGTGTGTTCTGTGTGGCTCGTTGGCAAAAGGGGTACGGACTAATGAAAATGATTTTCTTCTATTGAATAAAGTTACGAAACGAGAATAACGTTCACCTGATGGTAAGTGCAACGTCTGCCCATTACAAAATCTCTGTATGACACCACACTGCGTTTTTAACCTTGAGACATAAGTTCTCAAGTCTCATATGCCCATTAATTACACTATCTCTCAGTGCCCTTCCCACTGAAATAGTAATGTTTGCACACTACTGCTTCACGGCAGAATAACTGGCCCTGCGGTGGTACCTACCTACACGGATCTGCATAGTAAAGTTTATAACAGCATCAATAATGTGTTAATTGTTTTTTTGGAAAAGGTTTTCCAGTGATGATCAAGGCGTCAGAAGGCGGTGGCGGTAAGGGAATTCGAAAAGTAGAAAACCCCGACGATTTTGGCAATATGTTTCGACAGGTAAGTCACATATTCCTTTTTTTAAGGTTTTAATTACTTGGTGATTAAATGTGCATATTTATTATATTTCATTTCTATAAAAAAAAAAGTAAAGTAAAGTTTCAGCCTATAAATGTCCCACTACTGAGCACAGGCCTCCTCTCATTTCTGAGAGGGTTTTGGAGCTAGGAAGAATCCGCTGCTCCAATGCGGGTTGGCGGACTTCACATATCTTCGAAATATTTTTTATTCCTCAGACATGCAGGTTTCCTCACGATGTTTTCCTTCACCCCCGAGCACGTGGTAAATCAGCACTTAAAATTGCAATTAACAATTTTAGTGGTGCCGGCACCGGGAATCGAACCCAGGTCACTCGCGTACTATGAAAGTTATAAAGGAACTATTTAGGAACTTTAGCATAAATATCTTATTGCATTAGAGGGCAGTGACACTGAATGCCTTTCGCTTAGTATATACAGAACTAGTTGATACCCGCGACTTGGTCACCTTGGATATAGATTTTTTAAATATCTCGTGGGAACTATTTGATTTTCCGGGGTAATATTATTCTATGTCCGTCAGTACGAGTGTCAGAATAAAAGCTATATACGTGCCAAATTTCCTTAAGATCAGTTCAGCGGTTGAACCATGAAAAGGTAAAAACAGACAGTTACTTTCGCATTTATAATATTAGTGTGGATGAGTATCATAAAAATATAATTAAAACCACTGTAACGTCACATTAACAATGATATTTGCATTGTTTTTAAATACCACTGCGACACATGGGTTTAAACAAATATGTAACATACAATTTAGAAAATATAAAGTTGTCTAATTTTTAAACTGGCTATATTTTTTAATGGAATTTAGTATGCCAACCAAATACAGTGAACCGCGTACATTCATACTAATATTATAAATGCGAAAGTAACTCTCTCTGTCCCTCTGTCAGTTTGTTACCTTTTCATGCTTCAACCTCTTATCTTGATGAAATTCGGCAGAGCGATAGCATATGCATCCTGGAAACGGACATACGATACTTTTTTCCCAGAAAATTAAATAGTTCTCCTGGGTTATTAAAAAAGCTTTATCCACGCGGACGATGTCGCGGGCATCAGCTAGTAGTAAATAATAACTTTAACCTATCGACGCCAAGATTTAAAGAAATAGATGAAACGTTTCATTGCCGGTTTTCAGGTCTCCAGTTCTCTTTTCACAATATTTTTGTTGTTACTTGCGAATGTGTTCCGTGGTTCTTCCCCACTCGAACCGACCAAACTATGTGGCACCGTCAGTTTGGTTATACCACCTACACAAAGAATCATTCTAAAACCTTATCAAAAACTTACTGCAGGTACAAGCCGAAGTCCCAGGTTCACCCATCTTTGTTATGAAGCTTGCCAAGTCTGCGAGACATTTGGAAGTGCAACTTTTGGCTGATCAATATGGTGAGTACAATGTAGACTCGTATATGTGAATTTTATTATGCTCAGAAAATGTGTAAGAAAATGTGTAAAAGTAAAGTTTCAGCCTATAAATGTCCCACTGCTGAGCACAGGCCCTCCTCTCATTTCTGAGGGGGTTTTGGAGCTGGGTTCGAATCCCAGCCCGTGCCAACATTTGTGCAATACACAAATTGTTGATTCTGGTTGGCTGGTCTGGTCTGGTTGTATTGTGCATGTGAAATGTGCCTGTAAACCGCACCCACGATGCAGGAGAAATCCTACTGTGGGGTGTCTATCTTTTAAAAAAGAAATAAGAAAGAAAATAAATAATAACACAGTGTCACAGAATATGTATTACATATCATCATCATCATCATTTCAGCCTATCACTACCACAGTTGATCATAGGCCTCCCCCATAGATTGCTACAAAAGTTTGTAGCTCTCATTTTGAGGTGATTTTATAATTTCATAGTTGCCACGCTTGGCAGGTCGGTTGGCAACTCCAGTTTATTTATTCAGATGTTCCAGGAAGATGCTGCTTCCCATCTTCTGGTTTTAATTTTCCCACTGTCGACTTTACGACACCCACGGGATGAGATGGGGTGATAGATTCTCTTAAACCGCCACCAGACGGTAACATGTGTTACATATATTTGATTTTAATTTTTATTTCAGGCAATGCAATCTCACTGTTCGGTCGCGACTGTTCTATCCAGCGCCGACACCAGAAGATCATAGAGGAGGCGCCCGCGGGTGTCGCGAGGCCCGAAGTCTTCATTGAAATGGAGAAGGTAAGCCTTTTCTTATATAATTTTGTGATCAGTTAATGATGATGAGACATGCAAGTTATCCAAATGCGTTTTGGACGAAAGTATATCTGCCAACCTTATGAGGTTCTAGAAGTACTGGCTTCCTTTTAGTCGTTAAACTGGCGCGTGAATCAGTTAATGATGATGAGACATGCAAGTTATCCAAATGCGTTTTGGACGAAAGTATATCTGCCAACCTTATGAGGTTCTAGAAGTACTGGCTTCCTTTTAGTCGTTAAACTGGCGCGTGAATCAGTTAATGATGATGAGACATGCAAGTTATCCAAATGCGTTTTGGACGAAAGTATATCTGCCAACCTTATGAGGTTCTAGAAGTACTGGCTTCCTTTTAGTCGTTAAACTGGCGCGTGAATCAGTTAATGATGATGAGACATGCAAGTTATCCAAATGCGTTTTGGACGAAAGTATATCTGCCAACCTTATGAGGTTCTAGAAGTACTGGCTTCCTTTTAGTCGTTAAACTGGCGCGTGAATCAGTTAATGATGATGAGACATGCAAGTTATCCAAATGCGTTTTGGACGAAAGTATATCTGCCAACCTTATGAGGTTCTAGAAGTACTGGCTTCCTTTTAGTCGTTAAACTGGCGCGTGAATCAGTTAATGATGATGAGACATGCAAGTTATCCAAATGCGTTTTGGACGAAAGTATATCTGCCAACCTTATGAGGTTCTAGAAGTACTGGCTTCCTTTTAGTCGTTAAACTGGCGCGTGAATCAGTTAATGATGATGAGACATGCAAGTTATCCAAATGCGTTTTGGACGAAAGTATATCTGCCAACCTTATGAGGTTCTAGAAGTACTGGCTTCCTTTTAGTCGTTAAACTGGCGCGTGAATCAGTTAATGATGATGAGACATGCAAGTTATCCAAATGCGTTTTGGACGAAAGTATATCTGCCAACCTTATGAGGTTCTAGAAGTACTGGCTTCCTTTTAGTCGTTAAACTGGCGCGTGAATCAGTTAATGATGATGAGACATGCAAGTTATCCAAATGCGTTTTGGACGAAAGTATATCTGCCAACCTTATGAGGTTCTAGAAGTACTGGCTTCCTTTTAGTCGTTAAACTGGCGCGTGAATCAGTTAATGATGATGAGACATGCAAGTTATCCAAATGCGTTTTGGACGAAAGTATATCTGCCAACCTTATGAGGTTCTAGAAGTACTGGCTTCCTTTTAGTCGTTAAACTGGCGCGTGAATCAGTTAATGATGATGAGACATGCAAGTTATCCAAATGCGTTTTGGACGAAAGTATATCTGCCAACCTTATGAGGTTCTAGAAGTACTGGCTTCCTTTTAGTCGTTAAACTGGCGCGTGAATCAGTTAATGATGATGAGACATGCAAGTTATCCAAATGCGTTTTGGACGAAAGTATATCTGCCAACCTTATGAGGTTCTAGAAGTACTGGCTTCCTTTTAGTCGTTAAACTGGCGCGTGAACGTAAGACTTTATGTACATTCGTAATCATTTGATATATAACGATGTAACAAAGATTAAATTAGTCCTAGGGTTACTTTCGTCACCACCTTGATGGTTGGCATTCCACCACACTCCGTTTTTCGCGGAATTTTCTGCCACGCACTTGCACTTTATGGTATGTGCTGCCGTCAGCGGTTGTTCCGGACCGATACGACTTAGGGACCTTCAAGAAAAGAGCCTATTCCTTTCTTAAAGGCCGGCAACGCATCTACTATTCCTCTGGTATTGTAGGTGTTCATGGGCGGCGGTGATCACTTGCCATCAGGTAAGCCACCTGCTCGTTTGCCCCCTATTCTATATATTAAAAAAAAAAACTAAATATTCTATATACGAATAAATAAAATTGAAGTGTCTAATTGTAATAACAAAAAGTAACTTTTTACTCAATATTTATACGAAATTTTTACGAAAAATTCAATTTATAAAGTTTGTCTGTTAGCCTGTCGTCAGTTTGTTTCGGATTATCTCTGAAACGGCTGGACCGATTTGACGGGACTTTGACTGTAAGCGGGTAACTTAGGCTACTTTAATTTTAGAAAAATACGAGTAATTGGGGTTCCGCGCAAAAAAATAAAACCCCAAAATCCGATTCAAATAAGGAAGAAATATATGTACGAGGGGTGATCCAAAAGTAATGATAATCAGTTATTTCTAGTGCACACAAAAAAAGACAAAAAATTTCAGTCACTTACTCAGTTAACCACTAGTTCAGGGAAAAAAAATCATATAAATAGGCCACGATTCCCGGGAGCTACATTCATTTGAAATACGGACTGTCAAGGAGTGAACTCAAAATGGAAAAACAGACGAAATCAGAGCTGTCATTAAATCACCTCTGCTTGAAAAAAATGTCTACCAAAGACATACACAGCGACCTTGGTGGAAACATTAGGGGACGCTTCTCCTCCATATTCCAGTTGCAGCACGCTGGGCTAAGGAGTTTAAGTTGGGAAGAACATCGACGGAAAGACGAACAGACAACGGGGCGAAGGACGCCCATCGGCCAACCACGTCCCTCACTGAAGAAAATGTGAAAAAAGTTGAAGAAGTTGTATTGGAAGATCGAGAGAGTGACTATCAGGCATGTAGCTGAGGTCACAGGGATCTCATATGGCAGCATTCAAAGAATCCTTGCGAACGAATTGCATATGAGAAAGGTCTCCGCGCGTTGGGTACCGAAAATGTTAAACGACGAGCAAAAGAAGAAACGAGTCGACATGTCAAGAGCAAATCTCGAAAAGTTCCAGGCAGACAAGGATAATTTTTTGTCACGTTTTGTGACCATGGACGAGACCTGGATCCACCATTTTGATCCTGAAACAAAACAACAATCGATGACATGGAAACGATCCGATGAACCGACGCCGAAGAAATTCAAAGTGTCAAGCTCAGCAGGGAAGGTTATGGCGTCTGTTTTTTGGGACGCTGAAGGAATAATCATGGTGGACTACTTGGAAAAGGGGGCCACTATTACAGGCTCCTACTATGCAGAACAAATAAGAAGATTGCGGGAGGCTATTAAGGAGAAAAGGCGAGGCAAACTGCGGGCTGGAGTGCTGTTCCATCAAGACAACGCACCGGTTCACAAAGCTGCAATTGCCATGGCTGCCATTCAGGAAGCGGGCTTTGAGCTGGTGGAACACCCCCCCTATTCACCAGATCTAGCCCCCAGCGACTTCTATCTCTTTCCACGACTCAAGGAACACCTCCGAGGCAAGAAATTTGACGATGATAGCGACGTGATGGCCGCGGTTGAGGACTTTTTTGAGAGTCAAGATAAAGATTTTTTTTCTAAGGGAATTTTAGGATTAGAAAAGAGATGGACTAAATGTATAGACTTGCTAGGAGACTATGTTGAGAAATAAATTTATTTATTTATTTTATTCATTGTGTTTATTATTGATTATCATTACTTTTGGATCACCCCTCGTATATCATCGATCGGGGTGGGGTTTTTACGCGGGTGAAACCTCGGGGCACAGCTATTTTTATCAATCATCATAAACATCTCCTGATGTTTTTGAGTTCGGACAGACAGACAGAATATACATTTATTTTAGAAAGAAAGAAAGAGAAGTTTATTAGAAGCACCCACACAACAAATACAGACATAATTGCAAACAAGACACGGAAAAATTAAAAAAATAAGTAAAATAAAATGGACATTAAAAAAAATCAACAATGCCATTATAGATCAATAACAATCAACACTAAAAAAGAAAAAAAATATACAAAACTTAAACGATGTACTGTATAATGTCACTAGGACAACTATATGGCAAATATCTAAATTAAGGAAAAAATAAAACAAACAGAAAAATAAACTACCTATATCCACATGTACATGGCGGAATGCTTCAAAAGTGGAATGCCACTCAGGATGTGCTAGGATGTGTGTTTTACATATTTGTTTGGTGATTAAATGGCTTGTTTCGTTGTGTAATCAGTCCGCGGTCCGGCTGGCGAAGATGGTGGGGTACGTGAGCGCGGGCACGGTGGAGTACCTGTACGAGCAGGCCACGGGCGCCTACTACTTCCTGGAGCTCAACCCGCGCCTGCAGGTGGAGCACCCCTGCACCGAGATGGTGGCCGACGTCAACCTGCCCGCCGCGCAGCTGCAGGTGAGATGGTGCTATCCCACAATACCACTGTTGTACTCTGGGATATTTAAGTGTTATGGCTTGCTTTACCTTTGTGGTAAGCTGTATTTAACATTTTATCACTTCAACTAGTGACTGTGTATTATATTTTATATACAACGTTATTTATAATTGGTATAACATCCCGGCACCTACCCATGCTACTTTGATCTGATAAACACAACGGTGAAGCTTTTATGTCAAAATTGAATACTAAAAATGTCCATACAAAAGTTTAAAATTATTTGTTTTGTAAAACTTTACGCGACCCTAACTCAGAAAGCCCCGAACCAGACAAATTCAAAATACGTTTTCTTCTTCATTCATCCAGCCATAATTACAGATTTAGTTCGCAACAGATTTCCTTAAGCTTCATTTTATCCTAGTACTTGCGAGTTCTTTCGATGGCAGCTCAATGAAAAAACGCCCAATTAAATCATTGAGTTCATTGCCTCAATCAGCTGTATAACAGGGCAGTCACCGATAAGTTTTAAGCAAATTGTTTAAGTCGACATATCTCCCACAGGTATCACGCTACGAGGCTAATTATATTTTTTGGGGCATATACACATCGTCCCTAAGCCCAGCGTGCCGGGATGTATAGGACATTACGAATGACCCTGTAGATATTATATATAGTATTTAATTTAATTCCTGCATATCCATACATATCATAATCAGTGGCTTGTACACATATTTCTTTATCTTAATTTTTGTACCTAGATCGCAATGGGTCTGCCCCTGTACCACATCAAGGACATCCGTCTGCTGTACGGCGAGTCGCCGTGGGGCACGACGCAGATCGCCTTCGACGAGCCGAAGCAGCGCCCCTCGCCTTGGGGACACGTCATTGCAGCTAGAATCACTTCGGAGAATCCGGACGAGGGTGAGTCGACATATTGTGACTCTGCCTTTGCACGCATGTACTGTGAAGGCTATAGGATATTTGATATCTAACTAATTAACTAATCTCATACATTTTTTTTTCTTTTAGAATTTATAAAAAACCGCATGGCCTTGCGGTCATAGTAAAAAAAAGTTTCAGCCTATAAATGCCCCACTGCTGATCACGGGCCTCCTCTCATTTCTGAGAGGGTTTTGGAGCTAGGAAGAATCCGCCACGCTGCTCCAATGCGGGTTGGCGGACTGCACATGTCTTCGAAATATTTTTTTTATTTCTCAGACATGCAGGTTTCCTCGCGATGTTTTTCTTCACCGCCGAGCACGTGGTAAATCAGCACTAAAAATTGCAATTAACCATTTCAGTGGTGCCGGGTATCGAACCCAGGTCCAGATCTATGTATGTATGAATAATTATCGATACGGTGGATGTAACATTTTGACAGTTCATGGTCATTTTCATCGTTGTCTTAGCACTTAAAATTGCAATTAACAATTTTGGTGGTGCCGGAACCGGGATCGAACCCAGGTCACTCGCGTACTATGAAATTTTAAGCGAGCGCCTAGCCCCTGAGCTACCACGGCTCTATCATAGTATCTAATGCTTTTACTGGTGCTAGGATTTCTATTTAGGAATCCGTTTTGGTAGGTACCACCGCTGGGTCAGTCATTCTGCCGTGTAGCGGTAGTGTGCAAACATTACTGTGTTTCTTAAGAAAGACAAGAATTAATGTCTCAGATGGACTTCTTCTCGCAGTCGAGCTTCTGTCAGTATTTGAAAACGTTCGCTGTGGTTCAAAATTGACGCAAAGGCCATTAGACTTATAAATTATTTCGACCTTATCTATATTTAATAATCTGGATTTTTTCCAGGTTTCAAGCCATCATCAGGCACAGTTCAGGAGCTGAACTTCAGGTCATCGAAGAACGTGTGGGGTTACTTTAGCGTGGCAGCATCTGGAGGATTGCATGAGTTTGCAGATTCTCAGTTCGGTCACTGCTTCTCTTGGGGCGAGACCAGGGAGCAGGCTAGAGAGTGAGTTGACTATGAAGTAATTTAAACGGATTGTATAATCAAAAAAGTACAATTAGGTAGGTTTTGTGTTAAGGCTAGAGTCTATGCGCTACGCAGCAGTCAAAATTTGCCAGGAAGTTTACTGGTGGTAGCATTCCTATGCAGAAATCCTTCTAGGTAGGTACCACCCCATGGCCAGATGGTCCAGTTATTCTGCCGTGAAGCAGTAGTGTGCAAGCATTACTGTGTTTCGGTCTGAAGGGCACTGAGAGCTAGCGTAATCACTGGGCATATGAGACTTAAGAACTAACGTCTCAAGGTGACGGGCGCACTGTGGTGCTACACAGAAATAATCTGAGTAACACAGCATCTGTTATGTGCAGACGTGTTACTTCTACCATCAGGTAAACTTTTTGCTCGTCTCGTTACTTTATCAAAAAAAAAACCGATCACATCCCGTGGGTGCATTAAGAGTTGACGACTAATACCTGGAAAATCCCATGACATTGTCTAGAAAAATGCCAGATCCAAATATACAGACTAGTGACGAGATGCAGTGCAGCGCCTACGTTTGCTAACTGATCTCGGTAATCCAGCTGCCAAATTAGGTGATTACTTCTAATTCTCTCTACTACTGTTTCGAATACTGTAAGTCAATGGCATAGAAGGTACTGGATGGCGCTGGAGGCTCAGTCGTAGATGGAATAGTTCAGTGTTTCTTATGTTGGTATATCTAATAAATATATTTCTATTTGTCAGGAACTTGGTGATCGCTCTGAAAGAGCTGAGCATCCGTGGCGATTTCCGAACCACTGTGGAGTACCTAATTACATTGCTGGAGACCACCGCCTTCCAGGAGAATAATATCGATACAAGCTGGCTCGACGCGTTAATTGCAGAGAGGGTACGTGTTTTTAAGCTTACGTGCATACGTACGTGACTTTGACATGCTTGTGTGCATGCGTGTATGAGTATGCGTGCGTAGTGCGTGGGAACGTCACTGCTCGAGTGCGTACCTGTGTGCGTGCGCTCGTGCGCAGGCGTATGTGTGTGTACCGACGTGTGGGTGCTTGCGCACGTGTGCGTGAGGACGTGTGCGTGTCTGGGATTTTTTATTATATGTCAGAATCATATATTCGTCATACATATAACCTGCAAATTAACAGATTGACTCATCATATATATTTATTATCACGTAACTTAAATTTCTTTTTTATTTGCGGATAAAAATTATGCATTGACATGAATTGTTTCTAGGTCCAGTCTGAAAAGCCTGATATCATGTTAGGAGTGATTTGCGGTTCCATCCTGATCGCCGATACCATCTTTACAGCTCACTTTCAAGAATTCAAGAGCGCACTAGAAAAGTTAGTGCTTTTTATTTTCATGTACACTATATAATATTATAAGGAGGTAAAATTTGTAAGATTGGATGTAAGAGGGAATCCCCTTTTGACTCCGAAACTACTCATCCGATTTCAATAATTCTATCACCAATGTTCAGAATGGACCTTCAGTGTGGATATAGTCTATACATTATCCCGTTAAAATAAAAGATCTTTTTGTGGCGACGAAAAAACTTTCGAGCAAATGCGTTTCTTAGGAACGCTGACGTAATGGTAAGGGATGAATGCTTCCCATAGAAAAGTTGTGTAGCTCAAAAAGGCCTGTAAATAAGTCCGCGGCGACATACAATTCAAGATAAAGAGAATCTTCCAAATATCAGTTGTACATTTGTATTTACTTTCTGTATGTTATTGCTTGATCATGTAATTATGGTAGCGGCTTAAGAGAATCTACCACCCTATCTCATCCCGTGCGTGTCGTTAAAGTCGACAGAGGTAAAATAAAAACCAGGAGATGGGCAGCAGCATCTTCCTGGAACATCTTAATAAATAAACTGCGGTTGCCAACCCGACTTTCAAGCATTGCAACTATGGCCAAATTCCCCCCAAAATGAGAGCTTCAAACTTTTGTGGCAATCTATGGGGGAGGCCTATGTTCAGCAGTGGTCTAGTGACAGGCTGAAATGATGATGATAGTGATGAAGGAAATTATTGTCAATTATTTCAAGAATGTGTGTGTTAATATATATAAATAAAGTACCCTTTTTTTGTTATTTGTTAGGCAATAGTAATAATTTTTTTATATACCAGGGGTCAGATCCAGGCGTCTGGTCAGCTTTCGAACTGTGTGGATGTCGAGCTGATCCATAGCGGGCACAAGTACAAAGTGCAGGCCACCAAATCGGGCCCCACTTCATACTTCTTGGCCATGAACGGCAGCTTCAAGGAGTTGGAGGTGCACAAGCTCACCGACGGTGGTGAGTATTGATTTCTACATAGTTAAAAGGATTAGTCGTTAATCTATTATAGTAATGGAAGAAACAAAGTTAATTTGTTTATATCCGCTTGCAAAATTAAAAATGTATGACCTAGTTTTTGTTGAGCACCGTCCGCCTTCCTCTTCCGTGCTCTGTGGTTAAGGGAAAAATTCTGCATGACTGAGAAATAAAAATGTTTTATGTATGAGTGATGCCCGAGACCCGCACTAGAGTAGCGTGGCGGATCCCAGCTTTAAAACCCTCTCTAAAAGGAGAGGGGGAAAGGAGGCCTGTGCTGTGCGTTGGGATGTTTAAAGACTGTTAATTTATTTATAGCCTTTATCTCACTACCACTTTTATAAGTACGTTTTAAAGTGTACTTATAAAAGAGGTAGTGTTGCCTGGTGTTCCGATTTGCGCGGGACGTCCCGATTTTTAGGGGTCCGGGTTTAGCGTCCCGATTCACCCTTGATTGGGACGCCAAATGTCCAGATAACCTCTAAATTTATCTAGTTACATTACTGTGTTTCGGTTTGAAGGGCACTGTGAGCTAGCGCAATCACTGGGCATATGAGACTATAGAACCCATGTCTCAGGGTGATGGGCACAATGAGGTGTCACACAGAAATTTTCTGGGTGACACAGCATTTGTTATGGGCAGACGTTGCACTTACCATCAGGTGAACGTTTTGCTCGTTTCATCACTTTATGCTATAAAAAAAAAGTTTAAAAAAAAACTGACCAACAAAAAAAAAATGATTCACAAAAACCTATTTTGTCTGAAAACCAAATTCCTGATTATTTTCACCTTTTATCCCGAAATTTCACACTGGACTTGTCAACACTAAATAGAGGTGTAATTTTTTGTTGAGAACAAGGTCCTGGTAATTTTAAACTAACCAGACATATAAAGGACCGAACTTTCTATAAGGCTAGCCTATCGTTGCCTGGAGTTCATCAGCGGTAATAGTGTTGTTGAAACCCCCTCCGTCCTAAAAAAAATGACGACTTAGTTTAATTCCAATGTTCCCCCACAGGTACTCTTCTATCAGTCGATGGCGCGTCTTTCACAACGTACTTGAAGGACGAAGTTGATAAATACCGTATAGTGATTGGCAATCAGACAGTCGTCTTTGAAAAGGAGAAGGATCCCTCGAAGCTTCGGGCGCCATCTGCCGGGAAGCTGATTAACACGTTGGTGGAGGACGGTGGTCATGTTGATAAGGGACAGCCATACGCTGAGATTGAGGTGAGTGATAATATTATCTTAAATCTTAAAGAAATTCAAAGAGTAGATAAAGAACTCATAAAGGTTAAATTTTCAAAACATGTCGACGTTGTGTCAAGCAAGCAATAGTTTAGGTATCAAGGAATAGTGTGGAAACATTACTGTGTTCCGGTTTGAAGGCCACTGAGAGCTAGAGTAATTACGAGAGGGGTGCCACACAAAAATATCCTGGATGACACAGACACATTTGTTTGCAGACTTTGCACTTACGTGCAAGTTTTGATCGCCACGTAACTATATAGAAATAAAAAAAAGAAACAATACAAAGTTCTGTGTGCAATAATAATAATAGTGGCATTTATTCGGCAAATAAGAAATAATAAGCAGACACTAAAACTCATGTTAATATCATGTAATTTAATATCTAATATGTATGAGCTAATAATTTTACTTAAGCAATTGCCGGCGATTATCGACACCTTTTTTGACACACGATTTGTGTAATTATTTAAGTACCTTAAACTTCCCTAGAATGAATTAAATAGAATATATAATTATGAAGAAGTACCCTTTACGTGAACAGTATAGTTTTATATTAAACAAAACTAGATACCACCTGCCGCCTAGATACTAACTACCGCCGTGTGGTAGCGGCTTAAGATAATCTACCACCCCATATCATCCCGTGGGTGTCGTAAAAGTCGACACAGGGAAAATTAGTCGAGTATTAGAGTCGAAAGATGGGCAGCAGCAGCATTTTCCTCGACCATCAGAATAAATAAACTGCGGTTGCCAACCCGCCTGCAAAGCGTGGCAACTATGGCAAAATTTCCCCTAAAATGAAAGCTACAAACTTTTGTAGCAATCTATGGGCGAGACCTATATTCAGCAGTGGACCAGTGAAAGGCTGAAATGATGATGATGTATGAGCAATAATTAAAATAAATATAATACTACTTAATATATTACTGAGGCTTGCCATATTTATCCGATAGGTCAGATATAATTTAATGAATTGATCTGACCTATAAGATTTCTTTTTCTAATGAATAAAGAAAACATTAAAACTGTCATTCTGTTTCTATCTTGTAAATATATGAGTTACAGTATAGAATATTTGTTTTTAAAATTCCTTGCTATGGGGCAGGTGATGAAAATGGTGATGACGCTGCTGGCACCCGAGTCCGGCATCATAACGTGGAGCCTTCGACCTGGCGCTGTGCTCGACATGGGCTCCCTCATCGGCACGCTGGGTTAGTTGCTTTTTGATAAAAGTGACGTAGGAGCCATTGACACCACACATACTTCCACGACCTGGCTTAGTGGTTAGAGTACCTGACTTCTACGCCGCAGGTCCTGGGTTACAATCCCGGCCGAAGCCAATATTTGTGCAAAAAATAAAAAATATTGGTTTACCGGCCAGGTTGTGGTCAAAAATCAACCAGGAGGACATCAATCACTTCCACGATAAATTAGGATACTCCTTAGGGCTATGATGGTTTGTCACTATGCCAGTTATGGAGTCATCGTCGCCAACTATACGAAACTCTGCAGGGTTGTGATGTTCTTTTATGTTGGTATTCATGGTAAATTGTCTGACCTTATGGAGTATTACATATATTAATGTTTAGGAATGTTGCCGACATTAAGCTTATACTGCTCGGACGTTCGCGGGGACCGAACGCGGGGCGGGCGAACCGGGTCAACGACCGATCAGCTGACAGCGGCGAAAAAGCACTGCGTCACATTGTCCGTCGAATCGAACGCACTCTGTATCGCGCAATTTGTAACCGCTTTATAACAATTATAATTTTTAGTGAAGTCCACGGCTGTTATTTAACACCAAGTTTAGGTTACCTAAGGAACCTCCAAGGGCCCTAGACTCCTTTACAGGAAAACAATTGGTAAACTTATGAAGTATTATATATATTAATGTTTAGAAAAAAAGTTGATGGTCTCTTGGAACTTTACAAATCTAACTGTTCTATAAAATTTAATAATGTTATTGATTGAACAATTTTCCAGAGTTAGACGACCCATCCCTCGTGACAACGGCGCAGCCTTACAAAGGCCAGTTCCCGCTGGAAGACAACCCACATCTCTCTGATAAGCTCAATTATGCCCACAACAAATATAGAGCTATATTAGAGAACACTTTGTCTGGTGAGTGAAATGCATATAAACAGATACCATTGTTTTTCGACTACAGCATATGTAACACAAATGAATTGAACAAAAACAATATATTACAATCTCTGAGCACCATGGTGGCAGAGATTATCAGACATGTGTTAGGGAGACAGATATGTTTAATATTAATAACAAAGCTTCAAAAGAAGATAGCCTAGTTTACTATGGTTCATATTCTTCATATTCGTAACTCCGTTTTGGAAGACGTATAATGTGTATTAAAAAACAATGTTACATACATTATAATATCTAAAGAAATGTAGAACAATAAATTTATTTTTTCTTTTCGGAATATATTTAATAGCATTTAAAGACTTGAATTTACTATACAATTAATTCTTTTGTTAAGAACTCAAATCTCATGTGTAAAAGTTATGTTGTAAAAAAAATCTAGTAAGGATTATTACATTCTACAGGAAAGGCATGCCATTTATCATATAATGAAATGAATAATACATAACATGCAGGCCTGCTCTCAACTTTTGAAAGGATTTTCAAGCAGATATGGTCGGTCACGCTGCTTCATGATTGCACAAGACGTCGATTACTTTTTTAATTTTCATTCGGCTCGAAGGACCATAGACAACGTTTCGAACCATACACTGATACTCACTGATGATATATGATATATAATATGTTTAATGATTGATGATGATGAAGGATTGGTGTCAATGCGTGCGTTCGTATTTGCACCATAGATATACGCAGGTATCATCACGAAATTTAAGCTAAGTGCCCGGTTCCTGCGCTAGCAAAAGTGTAATAAAGTTTATTTTATAACCATACAGTGCATAATCACTTTTGTAGGTTACTGCCTACCGGAGCCTTACAACACGCCGCGTCTGCGCGAAGTAGTGGAGAAGTTCATGCAGAGTCTGCGAGATCCTTCCCTGCCACTGTTAGAACTGCAAGAGGTAATTCATTCTACACTTGTTTGTATGGTCTTATAATCGATTATTGGCACATGTTAAAAGCATAAATTGGAAATACAATGTCGTTAATGTATGTGTCCCATAATTTCTGTAGATATTTTAATTTTCACTTTATATAATACAGTATATACAAAAATGTATTTATTCTGACCATATTTTCTTACTTTTATTGTTTAGCCAACGTGCGAAGAGGTTCGCCTCTTATTCTGCATTCAAAGGCATTATATTCTAAATTCTTCCAACACGGGTAAACGGCTCATATATTTAAAGATTTCCACACATCACACTACTACAGAGTAGCTATAACTATTGGTAACCTAAAACAGAAACGGGAATGTAAAAACTGACATCAATATTTAGATGGAAAACATTAATTTTAATTTTTACTTACCTTCATTAGACTAATGATATCCACTGCTTATATAAATAAAAGTTAAAACATAAATTATTTAAGTTCCGTTATTGCATCGTATTATTGTATGTGCACTAATGCAGCCGTCCGAGTTGCCTCGGAGTTCGGGCAGGACTGAAAACCAGTGTCGGGATCAGAGCAATTTAAGTCTCTGTATCTCGATTTTTACTGAGTCCTGTCCATTTCACGGTATTATGCTGCTACACAGACTCATTATATATAATTTTTTAACTTTTGTTAATTTTGGGCAATACTGTTTTATGTTCTGTGTAATTTTGTTTTTGTATCTATTGTAATTAGACCGTGAATAATGTGTTTCTTTCTTTCTTTCTTGATCTGATGGCGCGAAAACAAAAATAGTTGTTACGCCCTTTAAAGAAAAATACGTTTATTCTTATACGTAAAAAAACATCAATAGTTTGTTGGGTATCATTATTTTTACATTCTACCATCGTTTCTCAGCGAGGTTCCATACATACATACATCAGATCACGACTGTATCCCATACTGGTGGTAGGATTCCTATGCAGGAATCCGTCTAGGTAGGTACCACCCCAGGGCCAGTTATTCTGCCGTGAAGCAGTAGTGTGCAAACATTACTGTGTTTCGGTTTGAAGGGCACTGAGAGCTAGCGTAATCACTGGGCATTTGAGACTTAAGAACTGATGTCTCAGGGTGACGGGCGCATTGTGGTGTCACACTGTTCTGGGTGACACAGCATTTGTTATGGGCACACGCTGCACTTACTATCAGGTGAACGTTTTGCTCGTTCCGTCACTTTTATGAAATAAAAAAAATAAAAAAAAATAAGGGGTAGTCAGAGACTGGGCACTCACTGCAAAAACAGATGTCTGCCACAATCCACGTTTCACCAACAAAATATAATGCACTTGGTGTGATAGGTGGTGAGCCCATCGCCACCTCGCCAGCGAGGTTCCAATGCCCGGATAACAACAGGCGAAAGAAACTCCGCTGATATTCGCTTTTGAACCAATCCTACATTACTAATATTAATGTTTCATCATCATCATTTTAGCCCATCACTATTCCACTACTGAACATACGCCTCCCCCATAGAGTGCCACAAAAGTATGTAGTTCTTATTTTGGAGTGATTTTGCCATAGTCGCCATGTTTGACAGGCGGGTTGGCAACCGCAGTTTATTTATACAGATGTTCCAGGAAGATACTATTGCCCATCTCCTGGTTTTCAATTTTACTCTGTCGACTTTTACGACACCACGGGACGAGATAGGGTGGTAGATTCTCTTAGGCCGCCACCACACGGCTTAATTAATTTTCAATCAATTATTATTTAGACTTCTTCTGTAAATTAATTGAAGTAATGTAATGAGTATGCTATAAAAAACTCCCTCACAAATCCTAAGTATTACTACCGAAGGGTGCATGAAGTGTCAGCTGCACGGGTAAAAAATGGTAATACGTTTAGATGGATACTATTATTGTAATGTTAGTTATGACCGCATCGTTTAGCGGTTTCCGTACCTGACTTCTACTCCGCGGTTTCTGGGTTCGAATATAAGCCGTAGCCAACATTGGTGCAATACATCAATTGTTATGTTTTCGGGTCTGGTTGTGTTACATATTGTGTATATTGTGCATGTGAAATGTATGTATTTAAAACGTACCCACGATACAGGAGAAATTCTTCTGAGGGGCATCGTTTTTAAAAAGAGAGAGAAGTGTAAGAAACGGTGATATGTGACTCGGTGTCGAGAGCAAGTTTTTTATTTTTTGTGTAAAGTGATGAAACGAGCAAAACGTTCAGCTGATGGTAAGTGCAACGTCTGCCCATAACAAATGCTTTGTCACACAGATGATTTCGTTGTGACACCACACTGTGTCCATCACCCTGAGACATAAGTTCTTAAGTCTCATATGCCCAGTGATTACGCTAGCTCACAGTGCCCTTCAAACCGAAACAGTAATGTTTGCGCACTACTGCTTCACGGTAGAATTACTGGCCCTGGGGTGGTACCTACCTAGACGGATTCCTGCAACATTGCGTGAGGCTCCTCACACGGGATGGAGGGAGCTTTGCGAGTGCATGAAGCTGAGGTCCGTCCTTTACGTGTGCAGGTGCTGTCGTCCACGTCGGGCCGCATCCCGGTGGGGGTGGAGAAGAAGGTGCGCAAGCTGATGGCGCTGTACGAACGCAACATCACCAGCGTTCTGGCACAGTTCCCCAGCCAGCAGATCGCCAGTGTTATTGACCAGTAAGTAATATTTAAAATACCTATATCCACGCGGACGGAGTCGCGGGCACCAGCTAGTCTCTTAAGAACGTTAAAATCTACAATAGTTCGAGAAGTTCAGCTTCTCAGAGAAGAACCAGCAAGTAATTATGAAGTCTTTTTTTTAAGTTCCATATTAAATACTATCATGTTTTTATAGTTGAAGTAACAAGACCAGTAAATCGTTCACCTCATGGTATGCTGTGTCAACCAGAAAATGTCTGAGTGGCACCACACTGCGACCACTGCCTTTCGGACTGAAACACAGTAATTTTTGCACACCTCTACTGCTCCAAGGCAGAATAACTGGCATTTTTCGTTTCTTTATTAATTTTTGATGTAAATGTCGTGTAAATATTATTGTAAACTCTACGGAGTTATGGAAGACAGAAGTGTTAGGAACGCAAGTTTTATTAAACTGAAAAGGAGACGCCATACTCGGTTATACTGTAGTATGATCATTTACTGAATAAACTTAATTTTTACTGGTGGTAGGATTCCTATGCTGGAATCCGTCAACGTAGGTGTGGTGGTAGCTACCGCAGCTTCATTAATACTGCTGTGAAGTACCACCCTACACCACAGCGCCAGTTATTCTGCCGTGAAGCAGTAGTGTGCAAAACTGTGTTTTGGTTTGAAAGGCACTGTGAGATAGCGTAATCACTGGGCATATGGATTTAAGAACTGATGTCTCAAGGTGACGGGCGCAGTGTGACATCACACACAAATGTGATATGTGGCATTGTCATGGGCAGACGTTGCACCATTAGGTGAACGTTTATCTCGTTTCGTAACTTTATGAAATAAAAAAAATCGCTTTTATATATAGATAAACTGACCAGCCGATAGGTGTCCGGCAGAATAGAATAGCACCTACCTCTTTCTTTTTATGAGGTGTCGTAAGAGGCGACTAAGCTATTATACGGGCAGCCTTTATTCCCCGTCCGCCCGGACACTCGTTTCGTTTCCGCGGGTGAAAAGTGGGCTACGTAAGTGGCTATATATTAACTAACGCAATGTTATTTTTCAGTCATGCTGCGTCTTTGGCGAAGCGTGCAGATAGAGATGTGTTCTTCATGAGCACCCAGGCTCTGGTTTTATTGGTGCAGCGTTACAGGTATTGTATAACAGATCATTATTTATTTGCTATCTAGATTCTATTTATTAAACAGCAGGTTGCAGTTTTGTATGCTGATATAGCACGCGCTTGGCGGTGAAGGAATACATCGTGAAACATGTCTGAGAAATAAATATTTCCAGGACACGTGAAGTCCGCCAAGGGGATTGGAGCAGCGTAGCGATCTCTTCCCAGCTCCCTGCGTTCAGAAATGGTACATATATAGGCAGTTACCTTTTTCGAAAAAGGAAAAAGGAAGTATCTTACTATCACACACATGGCGGCGACGTGGTTCGCTACCCGTCACGTCTCGTTTCTCGCAAAAAAGTGGATAAAAGGCGGGACTGTATGTATGTACGTATGCATGCATGCATGTATGCGTGTATGAGTGTATTTTACGCTAGTTGGCCGCTGCTGCTAACAGTTATGTTGCAGTTTATTCTGAGTATCGTATATTATTACATGAAAAAATATCCATAGACTGATATCTTTTAATAAATCATAAGACTTCATTATCGATTGTTAACCAACTTGATTGCAGAAATGGCATCCGAGGCAGGATGAAGGCGGCTGTACATGATCTACTCAAACAATACTATCAAGTTGAGAGCAACTTCCAGCTTGGTGAGTATTCAGCTTTGGTAGTGATATTTGTTTTGCTTCCGTCAGCTGGTGTTCTTATTATACAGTTCAATACTTCATCTGTCGTCAGTATTGGTGAGAATTTATAAGACTAAGGTAAGGGAATATGTAATGTCAAAAGACCATCTGAATTATAAATTGCCTAGAGTGGTGAAGACGTCTTGTGTTGCGATCCTCACATTGTAAGTGACATTTGGTCAGCCGTGGATCACTTGCGGGCTGAAGATGGTGATGATGGTAATGACAATTAAAGGAACAATTGAAAAAAAATATATATTATGTAGCTGATGCCCGCGACTTGTCCGCCTTGATATTGTTTTTTTAAATACCCCGTGAGAACTATTAGATTTTCCGGAATAAAAAGTATCCTATGTCCGTCTCCAGGATGCAAGCTATCTCTGTGCCGAATTTCGACGCGATCGGTTCAGCAGTAGAACCGTGAAACGGTAACAAACAGACAGAGGGACAGAGAGAGAGAGAGTTACTCTCGCATTTATAATATTAGTAATGGATTATCGTCTGGACCACCAGTCTCTGTCTCCACGGACATTAAACGAAGTCAGCAATCCCAATCTGTTTATACATAATAAATAGCTTCAGAAGTTTTTGACTTACACACGATTGGATAGACTGAAAAACAGATTGACAACTAATAGAATCAGGCGTTAAAATGCGGAAATCCATTATAATGAAGAAAATAAAGTTGATTTGCTAAGATCCGCATCGTCGACGTCGTCGTCGTCTTCGTCGTCGTTTCAGCCTATCACAAGTCCACTGCTGAACATAGGCCTCCCCCATAGATAGCCACAAAAGTTTGTAGCTCTCATTTTGAGGGGATCTTGCCATAGTTGCCACGCTTGGCAGGCGGATTAGCAACCGCAGTTTATTTATTCAGATGTTCCAGGAAGATGCTGCTGCCCATCTCCTGTTTTTCATTTTCCCTCTGTCGACTTTTACGACACCCACGAGATGAGATGGGGTGGTAGATTCTCTTAGGCCGCTACCACACGGCATCCGCATGCAAAATATAAAATGGTGTATATTGCCTAGTTTTGAAGAGCACCGCCCGCCCTCAGTAGCGTCCTCGAGCAAACTAACACCGCCACCGGGAGCCGCCACCAGATACCCTCCACCACTACATCACTACCACTAGGCAATACACACCACTGAGGTCGAGACCACGACACGTGTTTCACTTCAAAACGAGGCATTATCAACTGATATTGACTCTACGACAGTCAGCCACCGAGTGACTGAGTTGCATGCGGATCTAAGCAAATTAACTTTCTTTACTTCAAATTGACAATTTATATATCGTCGGTGCGCTTTTCAAAACTCGTGTGTGGATTTTATCAAATTTTCAGAGCTATCCCTTTTTTTAAAACTTTTTAGTAATCAGATAATATAAATAATAATAATAATAATATCTTAAACCAAAACACTTTACATAATGATGAAATATACATAGATCGATTTTACCAAAAATGTGATTTAATCAAATCCTCATGTATTACATTACATGTCTTTAGCAGCCGTGCTAGGTAACAGACCTGTGTTACAGCTGCTGATTTTAAATAATAATTAATATTAAACAGAAAATAATGCAAAATTATAAAGATAATAAGTCTCCTGTAAAGTCAATAAAATTCACATACGGCTTTTGGCTATATGACACGCTATATGACGATATGTGACAGTCGGTCTGGTTCGTTCTACAAACGAGTGTTGAGTAAGCGGGCCACTCTTCTCCGGCGGTTTGTGTTGGTTGTGAGCCAAATCTAATAGACTAATAGTCGTCGTCGCTCCGCAGGCTCGTACGACAAGTGCGTGATGGCGTTGCGAGAGCGCTACAAGGACGACATGCAAGCCGTCGCTAACATCATATTCTCGCACAACCAGGTCCCTAAGAAGAATTTGCTGGTGGGTACAATGCTAATGGTACTTTTATAAATTAATATATCCGATAGCGAACAAGAGTGTGTCTTACGAAAATTTGTCTGTGGTAGGATTTCTATACAGGCACTATTTAAGTATTTATGTTAGGGTCAAACCAAACCTGGAACGCGGGCCCCTGGCCCGTGAGCACAGTGTCCGATGAAGCTGTAAAAGCCAAAAAGACTAACAGCAATTACATCACCGAAATTATATATATACAGGCATCCGTCTAGGTAGGTACTACTGCAGTTAATCTGCCGTGAAGCAGTAGTGTACACACATTATTGTGTTTAAACTTGAAGGGCACTGATGGCTAGTGGAATCACAACCATAGTTGTCGGACGCTTTTTTACATCATGGGACTCATATCCATTCGTCGTTTTTTTTATTGGATATAGTGACGAAACGAGAAAACCTTCACCTGATGGTAAGTTCTACGTCGGCTCATTACAGATGCTGTGTCACCCAGAATGTTTATGTGTGGCACCGCACTGCCACCGGCACTCTGAGACACAGTTCTTAAGTCTCATTTGCACATTAATTACAGCTCTCAGTGCATTTTATATTGAAACACTGAAATGTTTGCACACTACTGCATCACGGCAGAATAACTGGCCCTGCGGTGGTAACCTACCTAGTAATCTAGAATAGACCGATAATCGTGTACTGCGCAGGTTGACCGTTAGCGGTTTTTTTACGTGACGAGACCTATGGCAGCGTCATTTTTAACGTGATTGCGGCATTTACTATGAACTTGCTTGTTGATTTGTCTTTATGCCACAAGACGTTAAATGGCGTTAATGGCGGCATGTTTATTTACGTTAAAACGGTGATATATTCCATATACTTCGTAAAGTTCATCGAAGTCGGTTCAACCATTTTCGAGAAATCAATTACAAGCATGAAATTAGAACAAGTTCAGAATAATATTTTCACTATCCTAAGGATTATTTCAATAGTTGTGGATGGCGATATTAAAACAAAATTGATATAAACTGGAAGTTATGAGTTGACGTTGGACCGTGATTTGTAAGGGTTCCGTAGTAAAAACGGAACTTATAATGTCGTCCTGTGCGTCTGTCCGTATGTCACTGACATTTTACTAGGAGACTATTGGCACTATATACATAAAATAACTATTTCATTTGAGCCAATGGTTAGTGAAGTAAGCCCTCCCCCCTCTCTATGTCGTGTATTTTTGAAATAAGGAATATTTTCGGTTACACAATATTCCCCACTGGGGCAACTCCTGTACGTGGCACGCACACGACATGCACTTGGCTGATTTTTTTTTATTAAATTCAGATAAGTAACGAAGCACACTAATTATCGTTTACCCTGTCAGCATTGAAAGAGCTAATTAAGTGAAGTGCCAATAAATGTCGACTTCGAAGAGATGGTGGGATAACCATTTAAAACTTGACAGACCTAAAATATCCAGAATGGTGATGGGCGACAGCGTTAATGGCGTACGACATCTGGTACTGCGATGTCCAATCCACCTACCAATCGTCGCGATTGCAACAAATAGTTTCAACATAAGAGGGGCCCATGTCCCATAGTGGACTATTTCCTACGATGCAAGAAATGTCATATTCGATGGTTCAATAAATATATTTTTATTGTATAGGTGACGCTGCTAATTGACCACTTGTGGTCCAACGAGCCGGGACTGACGGACGAGCTGGCCGCCACGCTCAACGAGCTGACGTCGCTGCACCGCGCCGAGCACAGCCGCGTGGCACTGCGGGCGCGACAGGTACACACGCACTCACACACGCACCGACACGCACACAGCTCAACGAGCTGACGTCGCTGCACCGCGCCGAGCACAGCCGCGTGGCACTGCGGGCGCGACAGGTACACACGCACACGCACACGCACCGACACGCACACAGCTCAACGAGCTGACGTCGCTGCACCGCGCCGAGCACAGCCGCGTGGCACTGCGGGCGCGACAGGTACACACGCACACGCACACGCACTCACACACGCACCGACACGCACACAGCTCAACGAGCTGACGTCGCTGCACCGCGCCGAGCACAGCCGCGTGGCACTGCGGGCGCGACAGGTACACACGCACACGCACACGCACTCACACACGCACCGACACGCACACAGCTCAACGAGCTGACGTCGCTGCACCGCGCTGAGCACAGCCGCGTGGCACTGCGGGCGCGACAGGTACACACGCACTCACACACGCACCGACACGCACACAGCTCAACGAGCTGACGTCGCTGCACCGCGCCGAGCACAGCCGCGTGGCACTGCGGGCGCGACAGGTACACACGCACACGCACACGCACTCACACACGCACCGACACGCACACAGCTCAACGAGCTGACGTCGCTGCACCGCGCCGAGCACAGCCGCGTGGCACTGCGGGCGCGACAGGTACACACGCACACGCACACGCACTCACACACGCACCGACACGCACACAGCTCAACGAGCTGACGTCGCTGCACCGCGCTGAGCACAGCCGCGTGGCACTGCGGGCGCGACAGGTACACACGCACTCACACACGCACCGACACGCACACAGCTCAACGAGCTGACGTCGCTGCACCGCGCCGAGCACAGCCGCGTGGCACTGCGGGCGCGACAGGTACACACGCACACGCACACGCACTCACACACGCACCGACACGCACACAGCTCAACGAGCTGACGTCGCTGCACCGCGCCGAGCACAGCCGCGTGGCACTGCGGGCGCGACAGGTACACACGCACACGCACTCACACACGCACCGACACGCACACAGCTCAACGAGCTGACGTCGCTGCACCGCGCCGAGCACAGCCGCGTGGCACTGCGGGCGCGACAGGTACACACGCACTCACACACGCACCGACACGCACACAGCTCAACGAGCTGACGTCGCTGCACCGCGCCGAGCACAGCCGCGTGGCACTGCGGGCGCGACAGGTACACACGCACTCACACACGCACCGACACGCACACAGCTCAACGAGCTGACGTCAAATACAAAACAAATAATACTTAATAAATAAAAAATAATAAGTAAATGAAGATAAAATACAAGAAAACAAAATAAAATTGTTATTTAGGTATTACGTATTGTTTTTTAGGGAATCAAATGGTTATATAAAGTAAAGCTGACGTCATAAAGGTGATTGTCAAGGAAAAGCTTTCTTGAGTTGTGTGGAGTAAAATTATGAATGCTATTGATCATATTTTTAAAAAAATTACGTTTTCTTTTAAATAAGACTTAGACATTGCATTAATTCGTTATTACTGGCTTGTCTAGGTTCTAATAGCAGCTCACCAGCCGGCGTACGAGTTGCGCCACAATCAGATGGAGTCGATATTCCTGTCCGCCGTGGACATGTACGGACACGACTTCCACCCCGAGAACCTGCAGAAGTTGATCATGTCCGAGACTTCGATATTCGATATCCTGCACGACTTCTTCTACCACACCAATGCTGCAGTGAGTGCCACATTTCTTTACTTAGCTTTACAATTTAGCTTGTCTAAGCTAGTCATTGAAATTTATATCATGTAAATCCAAAACATATTGGGATAAGTCCACTGCTGAACATAGGCCTCCCCCATGGATTGGCTCAAAAGTTTGTAGCTCTCATTTTGGGGGGATTGTGCTATAGTTGCCACGCTTGTCAAGCGGGTTGGCAACTGCAGTTTTATTATACAGATGTTCCTTTTACTACACCCACGGGATAAGATGTGATTGTTTTGTTTCACTAGTGACAGAGTGAAAAAGTGTTCGAATGGATTAAGTAACGATGTTACCACCTACGGCCGGTATAGCACAGGATCAACGCGACCGGCCCGAGATGGCATACCAGCAAAGACGTGATGTGAGAGAAATAATAATGATGTGGTAGCAGATTCTCTTAAGCCGCCACCACACGGCGGTAACCTATTTAGCTGTATATAAACAGCATGCAAATGTTTTGTATATTCTAAGTATTACCATCTAGTCGTTCAATAACAAATTAAAATCATATCCAAATTATAAACAAATAAATCGAAGAAAAAAAATGCATCGTTATACATAAAAATAATTAAATACAAATGGTCAAAATAGAATTATAATTATCACAGGAATAAAATATTAATCTCAGGAAATACATATTATCCGATATGACAAAAAATTATTTTGCATTAGTTAGCCCGTTTATTGAGGAAAGTCTTAGAATATAAACTTCATGCTACGGGTTTTTTTTTTACTTTAATGAATTGACAAAACTAGCAAAACGTTCACCTGATGGTGAGTGCAACGCCTACCCATAATGCAATAAATGCTGTGTTCTCAGAAATGAGAGGAAGCCTGTGCTAAGCAGTGAGACGTTTATTGGCTGTTACTTTACTTTTGTAGTTAGGGTAGTCAATCCTAGTAATTTTGATCACTACTGGTGGTTGGATTCCTATGCAGGAATCCGTCTAGGTAGGTACCACCCCAGGGCCAGTTATTCTGCCGTGAAGCAGTAGTGTGCAAACATTACTGTATTTCGGTCTGAAGGGTTTAATTAAGAGCTAGCGTAATCACTGGGCATATGATACTTAAGAACTTATGTCTCAGGGTGACGGGCGCAGTGTAGTGCTACACAGAAATATTCTCAGTAACACAGCATCTGTTATGGGCAAACGTTGCACTTACCATCGGGTGAACGTTTTGCTCGTCACGACATTTTGTAAAAAAAAAACAGTCAGTTTGTATTTAATATGGCATCCATCCTACACATATCCCAATTAAGATGAATGAAGGTTCATACAAGCTGTGATCTGCGTAAAGTGTCGCGACCATAAATGACCTATGATTTGTTTGATTATTTATAATGCAGCTTACATACATACATACATACAATCACGCCTTTTTCCCATATAAGGGGTAGGTGTACACGTGGTACATTTTGGTACGTGTCAAAAATCGTTAAAGAACTCGAGTGGTATAGTGACAGGATAGCATATTGTGGTGTTATTCTGCACTAATGAAAGCTGTCCATATAATACATTAGTCGCCTCATACGACACCTCGGTAGGAAGGAAGTAGGTGCTATTTTACTCTGCCGGACACCTATCGGCTTCAAACAGCTATTTTTTGTCGGTGGATGTCGGTATTATTCCTGTTTTGTTTTGAGGTTAGGATTGAATACGACATCGGCGCCATTATTCAAGTTTCAGAAATAATGCCTTATTTTTTAATTAGTTAAAACCACTTTTTTATTTATCCCTATTGAGTTGCATGTATTTGCATAGGACTCCAATATGCCAGTATCGTCATTTTAAAAATAGAATTTCGTTTTGTAATAGAAACACAACAATTCGGTTATTAAAATATATCTTTGCTTTTATTTAATATTTATTATGATAATAATTTTGAAGTATTGTGACATTTCGTATAGGTGTTGCCCTATCAAAATTTATTATTCAATAATAAAACTTTTCATTCCAAGCAAATGTATTTAACATATGATATTTATGAACGCAAAAGCGTATACATTGAGTAAGAAGTTTGCAGTATCTGAAATAAGATAATTATTCCATTAGTCGTTGCATAGAATAAATGAAGATAATGCTGTTACATTTCATGTGATGAAGAGAACTCCAACTATTTTTATTTTATAGCAAAAAGAAACGAGACGAGCCAATCGTTGACACATTAATGCTGAGTAGCCCAGAATATTTCTGTGTGGCAACCACACTGCGCTCGTCACCCTGAGACATCCGTTTTTAAGTCTCATATGCCCAGTGATTACACTAGCAGTGCCCTTCAGATCGAAATACAGTAATTTTTGCGCACACTAATTTTTGGCGGCTCCGCTGTGGTACCTTCCTACTCACAACCATTAGCTGCGACAACGAACATTCATCCTGATTATTCATAGAGGATGAGTGAAGGTGTCTATGGGCCGCAGACACCACTGACCGGGTGGACGACAAACTTACGGATAGAAATAGTTCCATGTCGAACACGAACATGTTGAACGCGAGTATCTCGCTGGGCCGCTGCCCGCGTGCCACCATGAACAACACCACCTTCCGCACCCACTGCTCATTGACCCCCTCCCAGCCGCAGCTGTACAGCAGAGTCGCTGTCTCTACAGACTAGGAAAATTGTAGGTTTTTATGGATGCTTAATGCAGACCTAACGTGTTTTAAATAAATTTTGCCGTTAGTTGTCAGGCAGAGTAGAATAGAATAGAATAGAATAGAATATTTTTTATTCAATGTTGATTATATACATAATACTTATTGTAAGTCATATTTTTTTTCCTTTTTTTAAATACACTGGTTCGCAAAAAATGCCCTGTCCTGGGAAGAACCAGTAAGAAACTCAGCGGGTTTTTTTTTTCAGTCATTTTTTAAAATAATGTACAATAACATCCGTATTATAAAGATGTAGAAATAGCTTGGCGGCGATCACCTCATTCCCAGGGGTTATCATCATCTATTTAGAATAGCACCTATCTCTTTTTAATCGTACTACCTACTATTTACTTTTTGAAGCTACTCCCTAAGAAGTAGAAGTCCTCCAGAAGAACTAATGCCGCCAACAGATTCCACTCCACCACTACAACACTTACTGTCAGAGAACACGCACTACCAAAGTCGAGAACACGACACGAGTTGTACCTCACAAAGAAGTACTATCAAGTGATGTTGACTCTTCGATAGACAGAAAGGGACAGAAAATTACTTTGTGTCTCTCCTTTACTGTGACGGATTCCCGTAAAGTAACGCGCGATTCTGTTAACTATGAACGTTTTTATTTTTTAATGTAATTTTTTTTTATTTACTTTTTACATACTCGTAGTCTAGGTCTAGGCTATATAGAGTACATACATAGAGTCACGCCTCTTTCCCATAGGGGTAGGCAGAGACCACATCTTTCCACTTGCTACGATCCTGACACACATCTTCAGCTTCCTCTACTTTCATTAGTGTTTTCATACAAGCTCGTCGGTTGCGGATACTTTTTACGTGGCCATTCCTTAAAACGATTTCGATCTGATCGTAATACGTTCGCCTACGTCGACCCTTACCGGCTTGCCCATTCACTACGCTATATGTACAGGGTAATTTGCAAAGCAATATTTTTTTTATTAATAAATGGTTATAATAATTCATAAAGTTACATTTCTGTCAATCCTTACCATGGTTTTCAACTTGGAGGAGTACCGACATGGCAGATAGATGTGCACAACGGTGCCTATTACAAACACAATATATCTCAAGTCAAAGTCGTAACCCTGGAATGGACATGTGTCTGTAAAACTTAAAAATGTATAAAGAATTTCTTCTAATATCATTTATTACATTTAATATTAATTTGCAATCATTAAAAAATTTAAAATAATTTACGTCGTCATGTGGTCGGCCAAATTTACGCAGGGTACAGCCAGTCGGATAATAAATGACTTGGCATTAGGTAACGCCCCCCCCCCCCCCCCCCCGCTTCGCCCTTGACTGACTTCTATCTGCAGCGCCGCTAGTGGTCTGGCCTAGTGGTCAGAGTACCTGAATTCTACGCCGCGGGTCCCGGGTTCGAATCCCAGCCGGAGCCAACATTTGTGCTAAAACACAAATTGTTGGTTTTCGGGTCTGGTTGTGTTGTGTTTGTCCCCGTGTTTCTGACACTGCATCCTAGCCTACCTCCGATCTTATCGCATCAGCGTTACATCGGGCGCGGGTAGGTTTAGGTTAGGTGTTTGCGCGTACACTTGTGGCACTATAGTATCTCCTGCGCAGTTGATGGCTCTCGACATTCGGATTCGGAAGTTGTCGCCGTGGTCGAATTCGGCTAGGAGAACATCATCTGCAGCGCAAATGAAATTGTTCTGCAATTTTAAGTGCCGATTTACCACGTGCACAAGCGTCTAGGAAAACATCGTGATGCCACCGGCATGTCTGATGAAGTGGTGTTAGTCGCAGTTGATAGCTCACGATAGGTACTATTCAGAAGTTGTAGCTCGTAGTCAATCGGTCCGTACCCATATATATAGATAGAGAAGATAATGTGTCACGTTACGTTTGTTACCTCAGTGATGTGGTACATGCAGGTACATATTTGGATCATCGTCGCGACTAGAATTAGGCCTAGCCAAATGTTAAATACATCCTGTATCAGAACTACGTATCTGAAAAAGTAAATGAGAAACAAATATCAACCGTGGTAGCATGGGTTCTGTCCCCAGTGTTGGCACCACTGAAACGATTAATTGCAGTTTCAAGTTGCGATTTACCTCGCGCTTAGCGGTGATGGAAAAAACGCCGTCGGGAAACCGGCATGTCCGTCGACGTTTCCCTAACCAAGGAAAATACTGTTCATTTTATCCCTTAGATCATTGGGGTTAGTTAGTAGTTAGTTAGTAGGTTAGTAGGGTAGTTTATAATAAAGCTCATTAATTGGTCCATTAATTAATTATTAATAATAATTGGTTAATGGACCAATTAATGAGCTTTATTTTGGCGTATGGAGCTCATTCCAATGATCTAAGGGATAAAATGAAACAGATCACCAGACTCTAACCAGAGTTACACAGTAGACCCCTTGTTCTCTAGAATAGTCAATATCACAAGGACAATCCCCCCATAGATTGCCACAAAACACGGCCCTGAGTCCTCGGTTTCCCGCAAGTCCCAAAGTTCTTCTGCCAGTAGTGTAGCATTGTCTAATTGCTCGAACCGAACCGACAACCGTAGTGGTGCAGAGATCTTGGGTGGAATGTTTTAAAGTGGTGGAGAGGATTCGGCGTGTTTAAATGTCCCACTGCTGCACACAGTCTCCTCTCATTTCTGAGAGAGTTTTGGAGCCAGGAAGAGTGCGTCACGCAGCTCTGATGCGGGATAGCGAACCTAACATGTCCTCGAAATGTCTTAATTCCTCGGAAATGCAGATTTCCTCACGATGTTTTTTTACACCACTGTACTCTTAAATTTAAGGCGCCGGGCCTCTGAGCTACATTGGCGCTATATATATTTTTGGATAAGTTTTATCAATTCTTCAGAGTGTACCCGGTTCTTCTAAATTCGGAATATATCGTCATCATCATCATCACTTCAGCCCACTAGTCCACTGCTGAACATAGGCCTCCACCATAGATTGCCACAAAAGTTTGTAGCTCCCATTTTGGGTAGGGTTTTGCCATAGTTGCCACGCTCGGAAGGTGGGTTGGTAACCGCAATTTATATATTCAGATGTTCCAGGAAGATGCTGCTGCCCATCTGCTGGTATAAGTTTTCCCTATGTCGACTTTTACGACACCCACGGGATGAGATGGGGTGGTAGTTCCTCTTAAGCCGCCACCACTCGGCCTGTATACTGTACTCGGAACGGAAGATATACCTGTATAATTTACTCTGATTACTGATGACTTGAGCTATACGCTCGTATAGCTCTTCCTTAGTCTCTGCTTTCATAGCGTCTTCCATCTCTCTACAATACAGTTTCATCTTCAAGCAGGCGTGGTTAATGCACAAGCCGAAAAACCCGTCGTAGCCGGTGAACGTTATAACATACATCAGCGAGCAATATGACATGTAGGCAAACGTGATCTCGTAATACGGCGACTGGAATCTCGTTTCCGGTTCCGTAAACGGTATCACTACATCGTGGACCATGTACTTGATTGGTTCCGGTTTGTATAAGCAATTGTAAATGTTGAGGGTGACAGCCATCATGGGGAACGGCAACACGATGGCGATGACGAAAATCGCCCAACCCCTCTCGGTGTAGACCTTGTTGCTTCGGATGCTGTCTTCGATAATAGGCATGTAGTGTGGCGGCAGTTTGTTGTACAGTGCGTAATCGTTACTTATCTCATCCATGAGCATTTTGCCTTTGATCTCGTTGAAGTTCATTAGGAATATCTGGGAAACGTTACTGTGTTTTGGTCTGATGGGCACTCATAACTAGCGTAATTACTAGGCAAATGGGACTGTAATAACTGCTGTGTCAAGGTGACGAGCTTATTTGGTACGTAAAAATGTTCTGGGTGACACAGCATCTGTTATAGGCAGACGTTGCACTTACCATCAGGTTAATAATTTGCTTATCTCATCGATTTCTTTAAAAAAATGAGGAATATACTTGCTCAGGGGCTAGGCGCTCGCTTAAAATTTCACAGTACTCGAGTGACCTGGGTTCGTTTCCCGGTGCCGGCACCACTAAAATTGTTAACTGCAATTTTAAGTGCTGATTTACCACGTGCTCGGCGGCGAAGGAAAATATCGTGAGGAAACCTGCATCAGAAATAAAGAAAAATCGCCAAAAATCCAACAAGTCCAGTCCGCTACCCCGCATTGGAGCAGCGTGCTGGAGGCCTGTGCTCAGCAGTGGGACATTTATAGGCTGAAACTTTACTCTTTACTTTTTACTTTTCTTGTTATGGTTTTTCGACATAAATATGCATAATTCTGAGTGAATTTTATTTAAAGCCTCTTCTGAGGCATAGTCTGCCGACTCAAGTACCGAGCGGACGCTTCAAATTTCATAGTACCCGATTGACCTGGGTTCGTTTCCCGGTGTTGGGTCTTAACGTGTCCGGCGGTGTAGGAAAAAATCGTGAGGAAGTGAATGTCAGAGAAAATAAATATTTAGACGACATGCGACGTTCGCCAACATTCCAGAATCGTAGCAGTTTATTCCCGGCTCCAAAAACTGTCTCAAAATTGAGTGAGGCACTGGTCTGAATTGAATTGAAGACTCATATGCCCTGTAATTACACTAGATTACAGTGCCCTTCAAACCGAAAGACCGTGATGTTCGCCACCACTGCTTGATGGCAGAATTACTGGCACTCTGGTTGTACCTACCCAAACGAATTCCCATACACTACGAACTAACACTCATATACTTACCTACTCAAACGAATTCCCATACACTACGAACTAACACTCATATACTTACCTACCCAAACGAATTCCCATACACTACGAACTAACACTCATATACTTACCTACTCAAACGAATTCCCATACACTACGAACTAACACTCATATACTTACCTACCCAAACGAATTCCCATACACTACGAACTAACACTCATATACTTACCTACCCAAACGAATTCCCATACACTACGAACTAACACTCATATACTTACCTACTCAAACGAATTCCCATACACTACGAACTAACACTCATATACCTACCTACCCAAACGAATTCCCATACACTACGAACTAACACTCATATACTTACCTACCCAAACGAATTCCCATACACTACGAACTAACACTCATATACTTACCTACTCAAACGAATTCCCATACACTACGAACTAACACTCATATACTTACCTACCCAAACGAATTCCCATACACTACGAACTAACACTCATATACTTACCTACCCAAACGAATTCCCATACACTACGAACTAACACTCATATACTTACCTACCCAAACGCATTCCCATACACTACGAACTAACACTCATATACTTACCTACCCAAACGAATTCCCATACACTACGAACTAACACTCATATACTTACCTACCCAAACGAATTCCCATACACTACGAACTAACACTCATATACTTACCTACCCAAACGCATTCCCATACACTACGAACTAACACTCATATACTTACCTACCCAAACGAATTCCCGCATAGGACTACACTACCAAGTAACACTGAATTTCATCCATTAATTATACTTTTACCAGGGATTCCTCGAGATAATGATTTTATTTTTCCAAAATAACATAAATTATGTGTGAGTCTGATGAGTCATTGCTTTTATTAGTCAAGGTAAGGCAAGATTCTTGAATACCTTAAAAAATCCACCAAGAAATGGCCCGACAACGGTGCTGTGTCTGAAAATGTTGATGATATCTCTAATTATCCAGCAGTGGTATATATCGAACAGTATCATCACCGAAATTGGGACGATAGAGAGCAGCGCCGACGCTGAAATGAAACGGTGTTTGTTACTGACCTGAGCTAGACCGGAATAGACTTCTTGCGGTCAAACAACTTAAATAAAATATGACTTCAATATTTCAAGTATAAAAAGTTTAAAGTAAGATAAAAATCTTAGACAAATAATCTAAATATTTAGTTGATGATTTCTTATATTTACGCGACCGACGACCGCGTGGCCTAGTGGCCAGAGTACCTGACTTCTACGCCGCGGGTCCTGGGTTCGAATCCCAGCCGGAGCCAACATTTGTGCTAAAACACAAATTGTTGGTTTTCGGGTCGGCGGTTGTGTTGTGTTTGTCCCCGTGTTTCTGACGCTGCATACTAGCCTACCCCCAATCTTATCGCATCAGCGTCACATCGGGCGCGGGTAGGTTGGGACGAGTGAGTGCCTCTGTGTTTGCGCGTACACTTGTGGCACTATAATATCTCCTGCGCAGTTGATAGCTCTCGACATTCGGATTCGGAATCGGAATCGAATCGGAAGTGGTATGCTTAGGTTTTGATTTTGGTATTACTACTAGCTTGGGATCCTATAATTAATAAAATGAAATCGAAAACCAAGCATACCACTGCAAGACTTCAAGACACAGTGAGCTCTTTCTGCGTAGATCGAACCAAGAATAATAATTAAAAGCTGAAGGTACTCCGGGTTAACTATGACATAACTGTCACCTCTGTCCCCCCGTGACCATGGGTGCTGTAAAGCACTCGAAACGTCGGGTTATAAATAATAAAATTAAACGCGACGAAATCAGTAAAATTAGTTTCATTTAAATATTTAGTTAATATTAGATATAAATATTCCTTGTGCTTAATATTATTGAACAGTAACATTTTTATTTCTTTCATTTAAATTAAAAAAAAATATTAATATTTATACACAGTGCTCGCGGGCCAGGAGTCCGCGTGCCAGGTTTGGTTTGACCCAAACATAAATACATAAATAAAACTCGAACTAAATTGAGCGATCCCAATTGTGACCTATTTTGCCCAAGTGGAAAGTGTAGGAATGTGAGTTTTCCGCACGTCCCGTAACCGCTCCCCATATATTTTTGTTTATTGTATTAAGTGACGAAACGAGCAAAACGTTCACCTGATGGTAAGTATAACGTCCGCCCACAACAAATGCTGTGTCACCCAGAATATTTCAGTGTGACACCACACTGCGCCCGTCACCCTGAGACATCAGTTCTTAAGTCTCAAATGCCCAGTGATTACGCTAGCTCACAGTGCCCTACAAACTGAAACTCTGTTATTGTTGAAATGTTGAATGTTGCTCTGAAATGTTTGCACACTACTGCTTCACGGCAGAATAACTGGCACTGGGTGGTACCCACCTAGACCGATTCCTGCATAGGAATCCTACCACCAGTGAATCCATACCACCCCTTCCCGTGCCGCACCTACTCTGCGCGTACACTTAAGGAGCTGCACGCTGAGAACTTTAGTGAAAAGTGCCGAACTTTTAATGCTCAGATCAGCGATTTACCATGACGTAGGGTGCAGTCATTGTCGGCCTATTTCATACGGGTAAAACCGAAGTGCGCATCTAGTTCATACATACAGGTCTAGTTAATAAGAGCGTGTTAGAGACGCATACCTATTAGAATGTACCGCTTCTTCCGTTTCGCAGGGTTGGGATATATCAAACCTACGCTCATCGCGAACGTTATAATCCTGTAGGTCTCGTCGAACGGCATGTATTGTACGGCAGCCATAACTGCAACGGTTGTAATTATTGTAATAATAACGTATTGTTACATTTTGTTAAATTTACGTATCTTTTATATCATTTACTGTAAATCGAAAAAAAAATGATTAGTGATTATTCTGTAAAATTCACAAACGATGCTGTAGAAATCCTAGTGGTGATGATCCTTTTTGAATAAGAAAATCTTCGCTCGAAGTGTAAAGGTTAGTTTCGTATAGAAAATGCAATAATATATTCAACCCCCAAATTGAACCTACACTAGGCCTGCAGGGCTATTGCGTATCCAAAGTGATGATCACTTATAAAAGTGTTGAACGAATATCTGCTAAATAACTGTCTGCATACTGGTAATGATTAACAAAAACGACGTCATATGAAAAATAATCGTCATTTTCGTTAACCATAACCAGTATGAATACTATTATTTGACAGATATTCGTTGAGAGGGCTGTCCAAAGTGATCTTCACCGATTTGTAATAGCCCCGCTGGCCTTGCGTGTATTTTTTGCGTTTATTATAAGCTCCTTTAGCTGTCCTGTCTAAAAGTCCTGTCTACAATTAGTAAACACTCTTTAAAAAATAATTTTCCTGCACAATATAAAGCAACTAGCTGATGCCCGCGACTTCGTCCGTTTGGATAAAGGTTTTTTTAAATATCCCGTCGAAACTAATTTATTTTCCGGGATAAAAGTATTCAGACAGAAAGAGTTACTTTCGCATTTATAATATTAGTATGGATAACTCTCACTTTGAAGGAAAAAATAAATGGTCACGTTATCCTTACCGGGTTCTTTCAAAAGTTTTACTAACCGGTATTTAAGTTTTGTACTGCTTCACTTTTTGTTGTGAACTGGATTCAAGACAATAAGTCTATGTCGATTTGAATTAATCATCGTGCATCACAGGGTGTTTTAAGTTTGAAATCCCTCCCCGAGTTTTTTTTTATTGTATGAAGTGATTAAACGAGCAAAACGTTCACCTGATGGTAAGTGCAACGTCTGCCCATACACCCGGACCAGAAGAAGAAATCTTAATCAATCTTCAGCTTCAGCGCAATTTGACAGGATTTGGTGTAAGCGTTACACTCCGCGAGAGGATTTTTATTATTTTTTTTTATCAAAAAATGATTCTGATGATGATCATTTTTTTCTTAAGATTATTTCAGACTTAAATTCCACACACAAAGCACAACTAGACCTGAAAACCGACTATTTGTGTCATCGCACAAATATCGCCTCCTATCGTGATTCGAATCCAGGATCCGTGGCGTAGAAGTCGGGCACTCCGATCTAGTGGTCACGCGATCGTCAGTTGGTTTCGCGATTATGTATGACATATCGAAACTGTTGAAAACGTTCATGACAAACTTAATGAAACTAAAGTAAGTGAAAAGTAAAAAATATTTAATTACTGCATTAACAACTAATTTAAGTTATTTTAACTTTACATAATATAGGTGTGAATGCAGAGGCTTATCTTAGAACATATCTTGTGATACTCACTACTGCTACTAAGCAACGCGTGTATCGGGAGGATCGGTCACGATTCACAGCACCGGTGAAACTGTATTCTGCCGTGAAGCAGTAGTGTGCAAACATTACTGTGTTTCGGTTTGAAGGGCACTGTGATCTAGCGTAATCACAGGGCATGTGAGACATAATAAAAAAGATAAAGCGCCCTAGGCCCATGGCGATTAAGCGCCCTAGGCCCATTGTGATAAAGCGTCCTAGGCCCATTGCGGTAAAGTGCCATAATTCCATGTCGATAAAGCGCCCTAGGCCCATGACAATAAAGCGCACTACTTGTTCTTTAATAGTATTATCAATATACTTTAGTAGTTTTAGTGATTGCATACTTAATATTTGTAGCGATAAATTTCTAGTCTTGAAATTAAAAAATCTTTAAATATTGCCGCCCTAGGCCCGAACCTAAACCTAAATCCATCATTCATGGTATGCAGATAGTTCTTTTGGGTCTGGGTGATCAAGGTGAATGATTTGGTCATTCAGTGCCCTCAGTGTCCTTCAAACCGAAACAGTAATGTTTACACACTTCTGCTTCACGGCAGAATAACTGGCCCTGGGGCGGTACCTACCTAGACGGGTTCCTGCATACGAATCGTACGACCAGTAAAATGTTTGTGTTTGCTTTTTATATATAATACAGACTGTATATAATATATCTGATACTGTTGAAGCGTGGGATCGATCAGAACTCGAATACCTCTGGGCAACGAATTATGCTAATTTAAATTTTATGTGTAATCAAACTCAATTAATTATTCTTTGTAACTAGATATCGCAACGTATGGTTTGTGATCCGATCAAAGGTTTCGCAAGTCGTGATTTAAATTTATTAGCTAATTTACAATTACTTTGCTTCGCGACTGAGTTGGCGCAGTTGCGGAGCGATTGGCTTCCGCGCTCAGTCGTGGGTTCGATTTCCGCACGGGTAAAAGTATGGCCTATGTGTATGCTTCAGACTGATGAGCCCTTATTATATCAGACAAATAGCTATCCGCCCCGGCTTCGAACGGGTGCATTTTATCAATAAAGAAAATGAAAGTGCGCTTAGCAAAAAAAATATTAAACATGTTTATTTTATAAAATGTCTCAATCTCCAGAGCCGACAAACTGAATGTCACTTTTATATTGAGATTTTATTACATAAATATCATACAAATTTTCGACTTTTCCTTAGGATTTTCCAAAATATTTCTTTCATGCCAACCTTGTCCAGACAATCACGAACACAACAAAAAAATCAGACAAACCGGAGAGCCGTTCTCGAGAGTCTAGCTTTTTATTTATATAGATTTAAGATAAGATAATTACAAGAAAAAGAAGAGATGACTTTTCCTTTGTTCGCATATATAGTATAAGTAGCTTATGCCCGCGACTTCGTCCGCGTGTCTATAGGTTTTAAAATATCCCCTGGGAACTATTTGATTTTCCGGGATAAAAAGTATATGTCCGTCTCCAGGACCAAGCTATCTCTGTGCCGAATTTCGTTAAGTTCGGTTCAATGGTTAAGCTGGGCAAAGGTAACAAACATACTGAGGGACAGAGAGAGTTACTTTAGCATTTATAATAATAGTATGGATGAAAAAATCGTGACAATTTTTTTGGATAAGGATCAAGTGTCTATGAAGTAAAACTAAACAGATTTGATCGAAATCTATTCAGTAGTTTTTATGTAATGCGCGCACAACGGCAGACCTCTTGCAGGCATTAAGTCCGCTATATGTACAACTTTAGTGCATAGAAGTTTAAATAATTAATTAATTTTATTATAAAGAATAAGAGAACTAGTCGTGTAGTGGCTGCCTAAGAGAATCTACCACCCCGTCTCATCGCGTTGGTGTCGTAGAAGTCGTCAGAGGGTAAAAGAAAACCAGGAGATGGGCAGCAGCATCTTCCTGGAACATCTGAATAAATAAACTGCGGTTGTCAACCCGTCTGCCAAGCGTGGCAACTATGGCAAAATCCCTCTTAAATGAGAGCTACAAACTTTTGTGGCTATCTGTGGAGGAGGTCTATGTTCAGCAGTGGACTTGTGATAGGCTGAAACGATGACGATGCGAAGAATAAGATAAATGAAAAGAAATTACGAGGGGTGATCCAAAAGTAATGATAATCAATAATAAACACAATGAATAAAATAAATAAATAAATTTATTTCTCAACATAGTCTCCTAGCAAGTCTATACATTTAGTCCATCTCTTTTCTAATCCTAAAATTCCCTTAGAAAAAAAATCTTTATCTTGACTCTCAAAAAAGTCCTCAACCGCGGCCATCACGTCGCTATCATCGTCAAATTTCTTGCCTCGGAGGTGTTCCTTGAGTCGTGGAAAGAGATAGAAGTCGCTGGGGGCTAGATCTGGTGAATAGGGGGGGTGTTCCACCAGCTCAAAGCCCGCTTCCTGAATGGCAGCCATGGCAATTGCAGCTTTGTGAACCGGTGCGTTGTCTTGATGGAACAGCACTCCAGCCCGCAGTTTGCCTCGCCTTTTCTCCTTAATAGCCTCCCGCAATCTTCTTATTTGTTCTGCATAGTAGGAGCCTGTAATAGTGGCCCCCTTTTCCAAGTAGTCCACCATGATTATTCCTTCAGCGTCCCAAAAAACAGACGCCATAACCTTCCCTGCTGAGCTTGACACTTTGAATTTCTTCGGCGTCGGTTCATCGGATCGTTTCCATGTCATCGATTGTTGTTTTGTTTCAGGATCAAAATGGTGGATCCAGGTCTCGTCCATGGTCACAAAACGTGACAAAAAATTATCCTTGTCTGCCTGGAACTTTTCGAGATTTGCTCTTGACATGTCGACTCGTTTCTTCTTTTGCTCGTCGTTTAACATTTTCGGTACCCAACGCGCGGAGACCTTTCTCATATGCAATTCGTTCGCAAGGATTCTTTGAATGCTGCCATATGAGATCCCTGTGACCTCAGCTACATGCCTGATAGTCACTCTTCGATCTTCCAATACAACTTCTTCAACTTTTTTCACATTTTCTTCAGTGAGGGACGTCGATGGGCGTCCTTCGCGGTGTTCGTCTTCCGTCGATGTTCTTCCCAACTTAAACTCCTTAGCCCAGCGTGCAACTGTGGAATATGGAGGAGAAGAGTCCCCTAATGTTTCCACCAAGTCGCTGTGTATGTCTTTGGTAGACATTTTTTTCAAGCAGAGGTATTTAATGACAGCTCTGATTTCGTGTTTTTCCATTTTGATGTTCACTCCTTGACAGTCCGTATTCAAATGAATGTAGCTCCCGGGAATCGTGGCCTATTTATATGATTTTTTTTCCCTGAACTAGTGGTTAACTGAGTAAGTGACTGAAATTTTTTTGTATTTTTGTGTGCACTAGAAATAACTGATTATCATTACTTTTGGATCACCCCTCGTAAATATCACTTTATTGTACACAATAATAAAAGATACCAAAGGAAAAAAATAAAATAAAAGGTACAATGGGCGGCCTTATCGCTAAAAGCGATCTCTTCCATAGTAAAAAAAAATAATAACTAAGTAATAATTTCCTAGGTATGCAACGCAGCGTTGGAAGTTTACGTGCGTCGCGCCTACACGTCGTATGACATCACGTGTCTCCAGCACTTGGCGCTGTCGGGCGAGCTGGGTGTCGTTCACTTTCAGTTCATACTACCCACTGGACATCCTAACAGGTAAAGTCCGCTAACATTTTGCACATTGTTGCTTAGATGGTTTGGACACGTAGAGGGGATGAATGAAAGGAGATAGACGAAACAGATTTATGAGGCGAGTGTGAATGGAAAAGCCGGTAAGGGTCGACCTAGTCGTACGTACCACATTACCTTGATTTCCTGCTAATACTCTTCTCTCAAGTTCACACTCATACTTTCCGTCTCTCGTAAACTTAGAACAACCTGGGGTACACAAACTCTTTCACTTGTTCCACTCTTTCTCCAACAATCAGAACTTTGCAATCCGACATACTTTCTTCTCTTTCAAAAACCATTACTTTCGTCATTAAATATATATCTTTGTGTTTTCAAATATTCGAGGTTATTTTTTTAACAAGACTTTTTCTTTTCAATAAAACATTTATTATTGTTTTTTTATTGTTTATCTTACTTGAATAATTATTTGCACGCGGAATAATTTTATTTTGTTACGCCAAAGTATAACTAACGCGTAATAAGAACACGCACCGGTGTTTGTTAGGCTGAAATTTTTTGTAATCGTGATCAGGATCCCAATCAGCCAGTCGGAGATCGAGCTGTCCGCGGCGCAGGACCTGGAGGGCATCCCGGCGGAGCTGAGCGCGGCCGCCATGCGCAAGTGCCACCACCGCACCGGCGCGCTGGCCGCCTTCCAGTCCTTCGATCAGTTCGTGCAGTACGCCGACGAGCTGCTCGACCTGGTGCACGACTTCGCCAGCTCGGCCACTGTCCGGCGGGAGGTATGCGCTTTTCGACTTCAACCAGCATCATCTATTCTTATCTTATCCTACCATTTGTGAAAAAATTGTTAATTCTCAGGCCAGGAAAACATGACCTAGTTACTTTGACCGGCAAATACGGTAGAGTACCGGGTAAGCGACCCCGGCCTCCCGAGCTACTGCTGTCTCCTCCTGCTACTTGCGAAATAGTACACCTTATAGGTTCGTCACCCGTCACGTTTGTTTTCCTGTGGTGGCCGAAAAGTGGTCTACGGATGAGGCCTCTGCCTACCCCTTATTTAGGAAAAAGGCGTAATTGTATGAATGTAGTTTTCGAGTCTGCTTGTGTTTATCCACGAGTCTCCGATACTTAAGCCCACTTACGATCCTTTCACATGCAATTACAATCAAATCAAGTTACATCGGGCGCGGATAGGGAAGGACGAGTGTTTGCGTACGCGCAGGAGAACATCATAATTAGTCGTAATATAACAGTATACTCCAGGAGATAGGCCTCCCCCAAGTTGGGAGGATTCACCGTAATCGCAACGATTGGCAGGCGGATTTGACAGATATCTCCCGCCCTTTCTGCTACCTGTCGCTGGTCTAGATAATTTAAGTCCGACATATGTCACATTGATTCTCATTCAGATGTTAAAGGCTTTGTTTTGGCTTTTCCCTTCATCGATATCTACGATATCCACGGGATGAGGGGTGGTAGATTCTCTCACGCTACCACGACACGGCCATTGATTCCGAGTCGAGGAAAGGACTTGTTAATATCAGGAATACTAAGATCACAATTTATATTTGGCAGATGTTGTGCCAAGGAAGAGTCGCTACTAGCTACCCGCCACATTGACTGGTGTGATCGACGTCTCATTCAACCAGCAATGTTTTAGATGTTGTATACATAATTCGCATCTCAGAAACTTCGATAGCGCGATGTTGGACGTATGAGATATTTCTTAAGCTATTCCTGTGGCGACATAGACGTCGCTACAAATGCCATCACATTACAAAGTCGTATGCCAACGCTTTTACAATGGGAGCGTGTGCGAGATACGAAAGCGCATTAAGTTAATGTGAATGTAATTTTTTTTAGGATCTGCAAGCTTTGCAAGAAGGCAGCGAGAGCCGCGAGAGCACTAGCATCAACGTTGGACATGACTACAAGCAAATCGCTGACGCAGAGGACATAGTAAGCTTTTTTTAATCTTTAAATTTCTACTTGAATTACCGTCATAAAGTTCGTCAATTTCCTAATTATAACAACCTGTGAAATTATAGCTTCAATAGCTACCTGACTTACACGCCGCCCGGTCCTGGGTTCGGATCCCAGCCGGAGCCAACATTTGTACGAAAACACTTAGCAGGAGGTCTATTGTGTAACTCTGATAGGTTTCGGGATCGGTTTCATTTGATCCCAATAAGAAATTAATGAGGATCGAACCCCAAGACAAAACCGATCCCGAAACCTATCAGAGATATAACGCCTGTGTGGTTTTTTAAAATTACAAAAGAAATATATACATTATTACAAATGTGTGGAAAGTTATAGAAAGCGTCTTTAATTATTACTTGTAAGCAAAAATATTTAACTGAGCGTTATAAGTTTTCTTTCTTTGCTCCATTTCCGTCAATAAACGGAAGCCCGACTGCCCGTGAGAAAACAAAAACCTAGCTAAGGCGTCTGCAGCGCGCGCCACTCGCACACGGATTGTCTTGACACGATTTGAGATTACGTGTCCGTGAGCGATTTATATGTGTGCGTTGCCGGAGCGCATATTATATGAAACCTGCCCTCTCAACTCTCTCTGGTCCCCAATACTGGTAAACCAATCAGTTCTTCAAACAGTTTCGGTATTCTACTAACACATCAATGATCGCCATTGATATGCAAATAGAATTGAAATAAATATGTGAAGATTTTTAATTGGCATATAATGTTTTATATATACTCGTATTCGTAATGTCCTATACATGCCGGCAGGCAGGGCTTCCCTAAGCCCTCCCTGCCGGCCGATGTGTATATGCCCCAAAAAATATAATGAGCCTCGTAGCGTGATACCTGTAGGAGATATGTCGACTTAAACAATTTGCCTAAAACTCATAGGTGACCCTGTTATACAGCTGATCGAGGCAATGAACTCATACATTTAATTGGACGTTTTTCCATTGAACTGCCATCGAAAGAACTCGCAAGTACTAAGATAACATAGAGCTTAAGGAAATCTCTTGCGAAGTAAATCTGTTAGTATGACGCCGTAGTAGGGTGTAACATAAGTTTTGTATGGACATTTTTAGTATTCAATTTTGTCATTAAAGCTTCACCGTTGTGTTTATCAGATTAAAGTATCAAGGTAAAAGTATCATTATCTTCTAAATAAATGAAAAAAAAAAATGTTCTGAAATAATTTGAACGTCATGTTTTTATAATTTACAATGTCACACTGCTTAGATTCCTACCTATCATTGTTAAACGATACGAGTACCATTATCATGTCACTATCATGCCATTGAAAATTTAGCAGCATAGGAAAAAAGCACCAATCTTTATAGAATGATAATGGTTTGGCATCATAATCGTTTTTCTTATAAAATAGCGGAATTCTGACCCTGTTTCGTGGTTAAGGTGACAATTTGCAGTAGCGATGCAGATTGTGCGTTCGATTTTACACTTAGTAGTTCCTCACCATGATTATTCGAATAACAATCGACAAACTACTGACTGATATACCAAATGTACGCACATTGCAAGTGAGTAGAGGCGCATGGAACTTTTAATTGTTGATCTGCAGCGCACCGCACGCTCGCCATACCATCTATTGTAATTACTTTTCAGTAGTACGACTATAGTACACTACAAATTAGTAGTTAAAGTTGACACGGTCACCGTGCCAACTCCTGCAGTCAATAACAATCGACTAACACCGACTTTTATCGACTAAACTGAACAATGGACTGGACTTTTGGCGCCAACTCGAAAGGTAGTTGTAGTGTTTTTATTGATTTTCGTTGATTTCTTTGTAGATTTTGAGTTCTAATGTTTGAAATTGATAGTTCATTATGCAGCCAGTGCTCGTGAAAGTGTACAGTGATTGGAGAAATCAAGTCAAGTCCAAAATTGTACTTTTCGTTTTGTCTCCATCAGTCCAGCAAATCTTCATCTCTATCACCATTCATCAGCCCAACAAATCTTCAGTAAAAGTCGACTATCATTTCACTATCGATCGCGACGGAGGGGGCTAGGCGCTCGCTTTAAATTTCATAGTACGCGGGTGACCTGGGTTCGATTCCCGGTGCCGGCACCACTAAAGTTGTTAATTGCAATTTAAGTGCTGACTTACCACGTACTCGGCGGTGAAGGATAACGTGAGGAAACCTGAGAAATTAAAAATATTTCGAAGACATGTGAAGTCCGCCAACCCGCATTGGAGCAGCGTGGCGGATTCTTCCTAGCTCCAAAACTCTCTCAGAAATGAGAGGAGGCCTGCGCTCAGTAGTGGGACATTTATAATCTGAGACTTTACTTTACTTTACTTTACTACATTGGCATAAATGGCTCGATTTGGTAGTTGATTGCCACGATAGAAACAAAAGAAGAACAATCGATTAATTAGTTTGAGTAATAATCGCCCATCGCTTTTGTAGCAGCCGCTGGAGCCGATCCACATCCTGATGATAGGCGTGCGCGACAGCGGCGAGAGCGACGACAGCGCGGTGGCGCGACGCTTCGGCAGCTTCTGCCGCGCCCAACGCCACGAGCTGCACTCGAAGCGCATACGTCGCATCACATTCATGCTGCTCATCAAGTGAGTGCACACGCACAGCGGCTAAGAAATTAGCGTCTGCGCGAAGGTTCGCGGATTCGTTTCCCATACATACAGTCACGCCTTTTTCCCCGAGTAAGTGGTGGGCAAAGGCCACACACGTGGCCCGTGAGATGCAACGAGCTACGTCGCCACCTTTTTTGTACGAGTCAAAAAGAATCTTACTCCCCATTGCGTTCCCACGAGCAGTACAGTGACGACATTGCATATTACGGTGTTATTCTGTAGGAATAAAGGCTGTCTATATAATACCTTAGTCGCGTCTTACGACACCTCGGTGGGAAAGTGGCAGGTGCTATTCTTCTCTGCCAGACACCTATCGGGACGTTTTCCGCACGGAACAAATCGTCGCAATCGTAAAACAATGACGGTTATTTTCGACATCGATCTTCTGAATCAACATCGTACTGCGGTTTTAAATAAAAACCGTTTCCGCTCTGTAGGTGGATTATTTTGTCTGATGATGATAAAATAACATTTTACAATTTATTTTTGTAAAACAATATTGCAAACACAAAACCAGCACGTGTACGACTTTCTTGTCTCGTTACTTAATATTAAGAAAAAAGAGTATAATGACCAAGTGACAAAAGACACCGTGCTAGTTTTGGAATTGATCTTGCATCTGAACCATTAATCTCGGTCTTACACTCTTTGCCTTGGTTTTGTTTATATTTTGCAGGGTAGATCACAAAATGATAAATATTTAAAATTATTTTCAATATTTTTTTATAAGACTTCATTCGAAGCTTTTGACTATGTTGGACACAATTAATCTCATGTTAGAAATACTCTATTTACTTCCAATTATTTAGTAGCAGCTTAATTAATTACTAAAATCTTATATTTGCGATAACACTAAAGTTTTATTTTAATATTATTCTTTTATTGTGAATGTATAGAAAAGTACCTCAGGGCTAAATCCTAGGCCCTATTGTATATTTACTTGATAGTATTGACAAACTAACATGCAAGAGATTATTTGCTGACTAATGTCGTCAGTTGAATGAAAAATAAATACGTAAACTCACTGAAAGATTTTTGTGCGAAAATAAGATTAACGTGTCATTTCATAAATTGAAAATTAAATTTTCTAGATTTTATCGCGTTTAACTATTTATTTGCGTTTGATTAAATTTAATAATAAACGCGTAATTATCATATTGTTTATCAGGCGTCAGTTCCCGAAGTTTTTCACATACCGCGCCAGAAATGATTTCACGGAGGACACGATCTACCGACACTTGGAACCGGCCTCCGCTTTCCAGCTGGAACTGTACCGCATGCGAAGCTACGACTTGGAGGCGCTGCCCACTAGCAACCAGAAGATGCACCTCTACTTGGGCAAGGCTAAGGTAACGACAACATCTGCAAATACTTGTTGTGACTGACAGACTATTTCTGATTTTCTGCAATTATTGTGTGAGTAGAATAGCATCTATCTCTTTTCTACCGAGGTGTCGTAAGAGGCGACTAAGGTATACAGACCAGTGGCGTAACAATAGGGTGGCAAGACGGGCAATTGCCGCGGGAAGACCCCGGCCCGAGAGAGCTATGACCACATGAGAATCCTTATATTTATTGTTACAAAATTTTGTAAAATTTATTAGTTTTGCATTCAATTAATTCAAGGTATCCTCCAAATTAAAGAAAAAATTGTATCAAGGTTATTTAGGTTGTACCTTCTGGTTATTAAATTTGCACTATTATAACTTATTTTTATTAAACAATTCTTAGGTGAAGAAAGGGCAGGAAGTGACAGACTATCGTTTCTTCATCCGATCAATCATCAGGCATCAAGATCTTATCACTAAGGAGGCGAGTTTCGAGTACCTGCAAAATGAAGGAGAGAGGTAACTAAGTTAAACATTTTGGTTTCGAATTAAAACATCATCGTCATCACCTTCCCGGAAGCAGCCCATCGCTGGGCGAAGGTGTCTCCGAACATGGAAGGTGTGAGATAAAACCTCAACAGGGGGATCGGCGATTACAGTACCAAATGCCTATCATCTGTGACTGCGCCACTGGTGACTTCTAACAACATTTATCGATTTATGGTACATTTTACTATCATGTTATACATTTTCTTTATTTATAATTATTGTAAATAAATGGCGGTTACACGATTTTTTTTTAATTTGATAAAAGTGACGGAACGAGCAAAACGTTCACCTGGTGGTAAGTGCAACGTCTGCCCATAACATATGCTGTGTCACTCAGAACAGTGTGACACCACAATACGCTCATCACCCTGAGACATCAGTTCTTAAGTCTCATATGCCCAGTTCATCAGTGGACTAGTTAAATGATAATAATGAAGGTCCTTTTGAGTTCAGATTTATGATCATGTTTGTGTCGTTGTTACCTTACCAATATAAATAAATTATGTGATAATATCATAACCACAGTAATGTTTTTTTTCAATAAAGGGTGCTGTTAGAAGCCATGGACGAATTGGAAGTGGCCTTCTCCCACCAGCTGGCCAAGAGGACGGACTGCAATCACATATTCCTTAACTTTGGCCCCACTGTCATTATGGACACGGCTAAGGTATTGTATAATTTAAAAAAAAAAATTAAAGTCAAAATGATACAAATTAGGTTGTCTTTATCAGTCTTGCGGAAATCCATTGTAATAAAGAAAATAATTTAAATTTGCTAAGATCCGAATGAAATATAAAATATACACAATAGCGTGCACGAGCAAACTAATGACGACACGAGATATACATATTTGTATACACAACATTTTATATTTTGCGTCCGGATCTTAACAAATTAACTTTATTTTTGAATTGAAAATTTCTTTAGAATCGATGTGATTTGAAACTCGGTGAAACGAGAAAGCGACATTTAAAAGAGACAAACTTATACGCACATAGGATTTAGACTTGAGAGAGAATGAGATTGAATACAGTATACAGGAACCAGTTCCTATTAAATTTACATTTTCGAATTCGTTCTAATATTCGATTTTTCGTAGATTTTGCTCTCATTAGCTCGACAACAAGATCAAAAACTTGGTTTCTTTCTTCAGGTTGTATTTCAAATATATATTGATCAAATCCAAACCAAAGCATTTATTTCATACCTTAGTTACCATAAGCCACTCGTGTCATTTTGAAATTGCAAACTTGGAGTTTGTATATGTAATGTAATATGTGAAATGAAATTTAAAATAATTGTTCAACTTGTTAACAATATTACAATAAATAAACCCTACAATTATCCTACTCCTGATACTCTGCATTGGTCTCATTCTCTAGAAGTTTAGTTCACTGAAGGTTTCTCTTGTACCGCGTGTGTGCTGCTCACATTTATTTTTTTATACTTAGAGCATATTTGACCTATTTATTTCAGATCGAAGAGTCGGTGTTAGGTATGGTAATGCGGTATGGGCCTCGCTTGTGGAAGCTCCGAGTTCTGCAGGCGGAAATTCGCTTCACACTTAGGATAGGTAAGTAAACATAGTTCATTCTATTGATAATATTGTTTAATACATTGAATGCATTAATGATAAGTTATGTTAAATTTTTTCTCTTAAAAGGCCTTATTTTTTGGACCGGTGTTGATTTTGATTTTCATAACAGCTTTCATATAATGATACTCGTATCAAATAATATTTATTTCTCTTTACCACGTGTTCGGCGGTGAAAGAAAACATCGTGAGGAAACCTGCATGTCTGGGAAATAAAAAATATTTCGAAGACATGTGCAGTCCGCCAACCCGCATTGGAGCAGCGTGGCGGATTCTTCCTAGCTCCAAACTCTCGGAAATGAGAGGAGGCCTGTGCTCAGCAATGGGACATTTATAGGCTGAAACTTTACTTTTTTTTTCTCTTTCACAATGTTTCAAAAAGAAATTACATTAGAGTATGCTTACATAGCATATTGTACCTTAGTACAATATATAAACCGTACTTGGTGAGAGTCTGGTATCCGTACTAGGTTGCCCTGGCTTACAGTTTCCCAGGCGCTCGTCGATCGGACGATTTACTGTTTGATAGTTATAGAGAATATTATTTCTGCGTCCATAATATGCATGCGTGCGTGTGAGCATGCGTGTGTGTGCATGCGTATGTGTGCATGCGTGTGTGTACATGCGTGTGTGTGCATGCGTGTGTGTGCATGCGTGTGTGTGCATGCATGTGTGCATGCGTGTGTGTGCATGTGAGTGTGTGCATGGGTGTGTGTTAGTGTGTGTGTGTGCGTCTGTTTGCGTTCTTTATACAAACCTTAATTACATTTTTAATTGTTACATTCAGGTCCGGGTGCACCGACCAAGAATGTGAGACTCTGCCTATCTAATGGCTCAGGATACTCCCTCGACATATACACATACGAAGAAGTCTCAGACCCTAGGACAGGAGTGGTAAGTTTTTGATTCTACTCTTTATTTTCACTTAAGTAAAGGTGACCTACAAGCTCACAGTCCACCTGATGGTGAGTGGGCACAGCGGTGCATAGAAACCTACCATCTGTCTAAATCAAGATGAAATTTGACCGTGTGACCTAATTAGTTACCTGAATTATATGCCGCGGGGTTTTCACTTCCATGGTTGAGTCGAACTAGCAGCATAGTCACTGGTGGTAGGATTCCTATGCAGGAATCCGTCTAGGTAGGTACCACCCCAGGGCCAGTTATTCTGCCGTGAAGCAGTAGCGAGCAAACATTACTGTGTTTCGGTTTGAAGGGCACTGAGAGCTAGCGTAATCACTGGACATATGGGACTTAAAGAACATATGGACATATGGGACAGAAATATTCTGGGCATAGCATTTGTTATGGGCAGACATTGGACTTACCATCAGGTGAACGTTCTGTTCGTTTTATCACTTTATCCAATAAAAAAAAAGTTATTCTCGAACGAATTTGATAAACATTCATTAGCGCGGATTATACGACCGCTCAGTTATTATTCAATTGTACGTTTTGTATTTCTGCTATATGAAAAAAAACTTGTCACAACGGACAGCAGTGTCCAAAGCGCCAATCGTAGTACCAGATACTAGGTATCGCCATCGCAGTACCAAATACCTAGTATCGGCGATAACGGCAAATCCTTTTATTTCAAAACGCCTATGTCCATGTGTAGACTTTTGGAGGATGTTTAAATTTTTTATTTTAATTTTTAAAGACTTCACAAATAATAAGATTGTGTTTGCAGATAATGTTCCAGTCATATGGACCAAGGCAAGGGCCCATGCACGGTCTCCCAATCTCAACACCATATGTCACCAAAGACTATCTGCAGCAGAAGAGATTTTTGGTAAATGGCAATTAATTTTTATTCACTAATAAAAACTGGAAGGCGAAGACAAGAAAGTGCATCAGTTATTGTTCAAATGGATACGGCACTATAATATATGCTGTGCAGATCTGGTGCTTATATTGCAAATTTTTCCAGGCCACTTCCCAAGGCACCACATACGTATACGACATTCCAGACATGTTCCGGCAGATTATCGAGAAGCGATGGCGGGAGTGCATCGAAGAAGGCAGTGTGGACGGTAAGTAGTTTATAAACAAGTCGAACCCGCGACTTTGTTAACCTATACTGAAGAGGCAACCTCGTAACGTACACTGTACGGCGATAGATCGACGTGCGCAGTTTCGCGGGAAGGCGATGACCGTATTTAACGACCGCGTGGCCTACTAGAACGTCGCCGGTTCTGGGTTCGAATCCCGGAATAAAATCCAATCCGATACGACTTAGGGACCTTCAAGAAAAGAGCCTATTCCTTTCTCAAAGGCCGGCAACGCATCTGCTATTCCTCTGGTATTATAGGTGTGCATGGGCAGCGGTGATCACTTACCATCAGGTGAGCCGCTTGCTCGTTTGCCCCCCTATTCCATAAAAAAAAGCTGGGGCCAATGTGAATGCAAACCACAAATTGTTGTTTTTCGGCCGTCTGGATGCGTTGTGCATGTGAAATTAATGTCTGTAACACGCATCCATGATACAAGAGAAATTCTACAGCGGGGCTTCGTTTATTTTTAAAAGAAAAAGAAGATTATGTTACTCAGGGCCGTGTTTTGTGGTAATGTAAAAACTAAGGTTATAGTTAACATTTATTAAATAATCATAAATGATTTCCATCTGATACCCAAAATCTGAGAAAAGATTTAATTTTTTTTGGATAAAGTGATGAAAAGAGCAAAACGTTCACCTGATGGTAAGTGTAACGTCTGCCCATAGCAAATGCTGTGTCACCCAGAACATTTCTGTGTGACACCCCTCTGCTCCCATCACCCTGAGACATCAGTTCTTAAGTATCATATGTTCAGTGATTACACTAGCTGCCAGTGCCCTTCAAATCGAAACACAGTAATGTTTGCACACTACTGCTTCACGGCAGAATAACTGGCCTGGGGTGGTACCTACTGACCTAGACGGATTCCTGCATTCACACAATGTACTAAGGGATTTAGTCTGACATAACCCGGCTGCTCTATTGGCTAGTTGCCAATAGGACGTACCCATGTAAGATTACTCCACGCGTAAAAAAAGGTTTGACATATTTGAGATGCTCCAAACTCAGTCTAGGATGTCCCCCATCTAGGTGGAGTGAAGACCTGAAAAGTTTTTTTCCAGGAAGTTGATGGGTGTACTCGTAGATGGTACATGACCGTGCTTTGTGCTAATCTATAGGTGGAGGTTTATGTTCAATTGTGGACTTGTGATGGGCTTAATTGATTATAATGATGAAGAAGCAAACAAACTGCAAGAAAACACATTTGAAACTCAAAAATTTGTTGTTGACTTACTGACCCTTCTATTTGATTTGTTTATCAAAAAATTCACACAATTTAACAGATTCAGTGAATTTTCTGTTTTTTTTTGACGATCCTTCCCCATAGATTGCTAGAAAAGTTTGTAGCTCTCACTATGGGGGGATTTTGCCATAGTTGCCACGTTCGGCAGGCGGGTTGTAAACCGCAGTTAATTTATTCTGATGTTCCAGGAAGATGCTGTTGCCCATATTCTGGTTTTTATTTCCTCTCTGTCGACACCCACGAGATGTGATTTTGTAATTAAAATTTTGTTGACATTTTAAAGGATTTATTTATATGAATTTAAGAGACTTCATTAAAAGAGTCATGAGGATATGGATATTAATCATGACATTGCAGGACCTCCCCCGGACAATGTGATGACGTCGGTGGAGCTGGTCGTAGAGCCGGATGGGGAGAGACGGGTGGTCGAAGTCACCAGGCTGCATGGCCAGAATACTGTAAGCTTGTTCACATTTGTGCTTACTTATTACAAATTCATTTTTTAACTGACTGAATGGATGAAGATTTATAGAAGATACACACACTCACCAACACACATACATACATACATTCATTCATACATACATTCATTCATACAAACATACATTCATACATTCATTCATACATACATACATACATACATACATACATACATACATACATACATACATACATACATACATACATACATACATACATACATACATACATACATACATACATACATACATACATACATACATACATACATACACACACACACACATACACCCCATTTTGCATATAAGGAACGAGACGTGACATAGGCTACGGGTGTGGTCTCTGCCTACCTCATATAGGGGAAAAAAGGCGCGAGGCGTATGTATGTTTTTAATTTGGAGAAAATCTTCAGATGACGGTATATTACTCAAGTTTAATGTTGCTGGTGCTTTGTTTCCCACAAGGCACCAGCAACCCTCCAACTGCCGGTTGGTCTTGTGCGACCCCAGCACTGTGTAACTGTCACTAATTCTTCGAATCACGGCTGGCCCAGTGTCGCTTGAGTCAGTAAGAATCAATTATGCGTCTTGCAATTTGCGCTATTTGAATTGGCTGAAGTTACGTGTTTATTGTGAGTTTGATATCACTATTTTCAAATGACAATACATTGTTAAAAACGCGTCTTCTATGTGATTTTCGGTGTCGCATACTAGATGATAGGACGACTACTCCAGTGTTTGAAAATCGAAAGTTGTTAGAAAATATTGAATTGAATTTAATTTCGTTCTTAATTTTTCATGTGGTTAAAAATAGGTTTTGAAATAGACACCATTTAAGGTCTTCTGATTTTGTTATCTCTTAATATTCTATGGCGATGGGCTCACCACCTATCACACCAAGTGCATTATATTGTTTTGGTGAAACGTGGATTGTGGCAGTCATCTGTTTTTGCAGTGTGTGCCCAGTCTCTGACTACCCCATATGGGGTACAGTTGTCTTATGTATGTATGTATGTTAATATTCTATCAAACGTTTGTTATTTTTAGACAGCTTAAATCTCGAACCTCGGCTGCAAATACAGGTGGTTAATTTCCAAATGTACATTACTTGAACAGTAAAGCATTGTGACTGACAACGAGAATGGAGGCACCATTCTCGTTGTGAGTCACAACGGGATCTTAATACCTATAACCGGCTAATTTGTCGGCTCGGTTGGCGCAGTGGTTAAGCGCTTGACTTCTGCGCCGCGGGTCGCGGGTTCGATTCCCGCACGGGACAAATATTTGTATGACCTACAGATAGTTGTTCCGGGTCTGGGTGTTTGTGCATGTGGAATTTATGTATGTAAAACGCACCCACGACACAGGAGAAATCCTACTGTGGGGCATCGTTTAAAAAAAAAAACCATAATTTTTTCTATCTGTACTCACTGTCCATTAGTAATAATTAGAGTGTCATGTTGGCGTGGTGCAGGTGGGCATGGTGGCGTGGCGGCTGAGCCTGTTCACGCCGGAGTGTCCGCGGGGACGCGACATCGTGCTCATCGCCAACGACCTCACGCACTACATGGGCTCGTTCGGGCCGCACGAGGACTGGCTCTTCTACCGCGCCTCGCAGTACGCGCGCGACCGCACCATACCCAGGGTACGCGCTCAGCTCGCAGCCGCACCGCTACTCCGGATGCCGAGTGCTCGTTACACCCTGATCCCGGGGGAGGAACGTGGCATGAGCCGTAAACTACCATTCATCATCACCAGCCTAACACTGATTCACGGCTGAACATAGGTCTCCCCCGTAGATGGCAACAAGTTGTTAGTGTTTATTTTTAAGGGATTTCGCCATAGCAGCTGCTTGCGCGTGGCAAACAGTGTCGGCAGACAGGGTTGGCAACCTCAATTTCTTTATTCAGATTTCCGTTTTCATTTTTCCTCTGTCGATTTTTACGTTACCCACGGGATGAGATTAAGTGATAGATTCGCATAAGCCACCACCACACGGTAATAAAACTTCCATTATTTTGCATCTACTGTTGGCATTATTGAGTCTAATATTTCGAGTAATTTAACTTTTTATATTATTTTTGAAACAGAAACATAGTAAAGATTACACACTAGGCCAGACAAAGTTTAAATTGTTTTTTCTAGTTTATATGTGTCAGCGAAATCTAATTATAGACTTGAATATTTCCCAGATATACGTCAGCGTGAATTCTGGCGCTCGTATTGGTGTCGCGGAGGAAGTGAAATCGGAGTTCAACGTGGCTTGGATCGACGCCGAGCGTCCTGACCGTGGCTTCAAGTGAGTACATAGCGTCACTAGTGGTAGGATTTCTTTGCGAGAATCCGTGTAGGTATATTGCCGTCTGTGGTCTGAAAGGCACTGACAGCAGTGTGGTTACTGGGCATATGAGATTTAAGAACCGATTGTCTCAGGGTGACGATAGCAGTGCGGTCCCACGCAGAAATGTTCTGGGTGACACTGCATTTGTTATGGGCAGACGTTGCACTTACCATTAGGTGAACGTTTTGCTCGTGTCGTCACTTAATACAATAAAAACACCTGTGTACTATGAATTACAAATTAAAATGCTAAAGTCGGAGTTCACCGGCTCATAACCAATGTTTAATCATCATGATCATCATCATTTTAGTCTGTCACTAGTCCCCTGCTGAACATAGGCCTCCCCCATAGATTGCCGCAAAACTTTGTTGTGCTCATAGTTCATCACAGTTGCCACGCTGGCAGACGGGTTGGCAAACGCAGTTTATTTAGTCTGATGTTCCCGTAAGATGCCGCTGCCCATCTCCTGTAAAGTAAAAAGTAAAGTTTCAGCCTATAAATGTCCCACTACTGAGCACAGGCCTCCTCTCATTTCTGAGAGGGTTTTGGAGCTAGGAAGAATCCGCCACGCTGCTCCAATGCGGGTTGGCGGACTTCACATGTCTTCGAAATATTTTTATTCCTCAGACATGCAGGTTTCCTCACGATGTTTTCCTTCACCGCCGAGCACGTGGTAAATCAGCACTTAAAATTGCAATTAACAATTTTAGTGGTGCCGGCACCGGGGATCGAACCCAGGTCACTCGCGTACTATGAAATTTAAAGCGAGCGCCTAGCCCCTGAGCTACCACGGCTCCCATCTCCTGGTTTTAATTTTTTATCTGTCGACTTTTACTACTCCCACGGGATGAGATGGGGTGGTAGATTCTCTTAAGCCGCCACCACACGGCCGCAATCACCACTATATCCAATCGCAGTCGAACTTGATTGGTTATGTTGCCAACAGCGCCCAACGTTTCTCAAGTCCGACATATATTTAAATGTTATTTGGTTTACTTTTATAAGGTATCTGTACCTGACGCCTGAGGCGTACTCGCGTCTCGGACCGCTCGGCTCCGTTAAAACGCAGCTCATAGATGACGAAGGCGAGTCTCGGTACAAGATCACCGACATTATAGGTAAGACGTCCAGATTTTTGGCCACCTCAACCTTTAAAGTAGACAGAAGTCATGTGATTCTATTTGCGTAGGCCAGGAGGAACTGGCAGTTTTATCAGTATATCGTATGCCTTCGATAGTAATGTGTAGTCATTGTATGGAAACCGTCTAGAGCAGAGGTTCCCAGACTTTTTTCTCATTGACCACTTTAAAAATTTAGCTGGTTCCGGTTGACCCCCTGCAGCTACATTTCTGCCATATTCCCAAAACTTTAACTAACTAACCCTTTATTTTGTCACGCCAACTTAGACCCCCGTCGATTCTCCCGTGGACCCTTGGGGGTTCACATGTACCACTTTGGGAACTAATGATCTAGAGTCTAGACGGAGTCCCATGCAGTAATCCTTGTCTAGGTGGGTACAACCGCAGGGCCAGTTATTCTGCCGTGAAGTGAGCAAACATTAGAGTTTGTTTTATTTGTTTGTTGTGAGTGGTGGTTTTAAGAGCACTATAAGCTAGTGTAATTACATTGCATACAATACTCAAGAACTGCGAACCAAGAACTATGCAATTGAATATTACGAGTGACTTAGATCAGGCTTAGATTTACTCGTTTCGTCACATTCCTCCATTAAAAAAAACTGTTGGATTGTCAATACACAGTTGACCATAAATTTAGCGGGGTGATATGCATATATGAGAGCAGCTCTACTAAACTAACCCTATTAGTTGGCTTATTTGAACGATTTTTAAAGATCATATGATGTCGATCTTTATATGCCGACTATGATAGACTATTTCAGGGGTGGGTAAACTTTTATTCGTCGTTTCAGCCTATCAATAGTCCACTGCTGAACATAGGCCTCCCCCATAGATTGCTACAAAAGTTTGTAGCTCTCGTTTTGGGGGGATTTTGTCATAGTTGCCACGCTTGGCAGATGGGTTGGCAACCGCAGTTTATTTATTCAGATGTTCCAGCAAGATGCTGCTGCCCATCTCCTGGTTTTCATTTTCCCTCTGTCGACTTTTACGACACCCACGGGATGAGATGGGGTGGTAGATTCTCTTAGGCCGCTACCACGCGGTCTTAGGGGCCAATAAACTAAAGACATTTGAAAATATATTTCTGAGGGCCGAATACTTCTATTTTAGAAGGAACTTCGGCGGGGCGGACTATAGCCCTACCAGGGTCGATGTTGGCTTGCGGGCCGTATTGTGCTCACCCCTGGACTATATAATAAAATACAGTCTATAGAATTTGTTTTCGCCTTTTATTTCTTAATTTTTTTGAATAGGCAAAGAGGACGGTTTGGGTGTGGAGTGCCTACGCGACGCCGGCCTGATCGCCGGCGAGACGGCGCAGGCCTACGAAGATATTGTCACTATCTCCATTGTCACCTGCCGTGCCATCGGCATAGGATCTTATGTTGTCAGGTAAATCAAATATGACTATCAGTGTTTCTGTGTTGCGTTTATTACGATTGAAACTGTAGTATGTCTTTGTCCTTTACCCGAACTATTATACGCTTTTAGTACTCATCTTCGTGTCTCATTCTCCAGGATATCAAATTCATTGATAGTGGGAATATGTAAGCCTTCTTAGTAATATATTATTTTATTACTTCCAAATCGAATCACAATTAATAAACAATAGTTACGCAAGGACAACAGAAAGCATTTGTTTATGTTGAGGAATTATTGATCGAGCCCTGATTTTGATTTGGATTTTTTTTTGATATCCAGGCTTGGACATCGCGTAATTCAGGTGGAGTCGTCGTACATAATCCTGACGGGTTGCGCGGCGTTAAACAAAGTGCTGGGACGTGCGGTGTACGCCAGCAACAACCAGCTGGGCGGCGTGCAGATCATGCACAACAACGGCGTGACGCACGCCGTGGCGCCCAGCGACCTGGAGGCGGTGCGCACTGCACTGCGCTGGCTCTCCTACGTGCCCAAGGTGAGCTGCTCGCGCACTGCCGAGTGCGGAGCGCGCACAACAACGTGACGCACGCCGTGGCGCCCAGCGACCTGGAGGCGGTGCGCACTGCACTGCGCTGGCTCTCCTACGTGCCCAAGGTGAGCTGCTCGCGCACTGCCGAGTGCGGAGCGCGCACAACAACGTGACGCACGCCGTGGCGCCCAGCGACCTGGAGGCGGTGCGCACTGCACTGCGCTGGCTCTCCTACGTGTTAATGATTATGGCATTTTTATTGCCCTTTGTACACGCTTAGGCTTAATTAATTTCAGTTCAGTTTACTGGAAACTTTTTATAGCGCAATCTCAATGATTTTCTCTTGCCGAAATATCCACTTTGCAGACGCTATCATCTTCGTCATAAAATTATCCAATCAAAATATTTATCAACGTGCTCCATATTCCCAGGACAAACAAAGCATGGTACCAATCATGCGTTGTATGGATCCAGTCGACCGTCCAGTGGAATGGGTGCCACCAAGAGCAGCCCACGACCCTCGTCTGATGCTGACGGGCGACAGTCATCGTTCGGGCTTCTTCGACGCCGGATCCTTCGACGAGATCATGAGGCCCTGGGCGCAAACAGTGATTACTGGTAAGCAGTACATTGAAGTATATACATTTACGGGGACCAGGGAGTTACTACACTACAGTAGGTTCAATTTAATTTAATATCAAAAATGTTTGGCACAGGTCGGGCCCGCCTCGGCGGTATACCAGTGGGAGTGATAGCAGTAGAGACGCGGACGGTGGAGATCACCCTGCCAGCCGACCCCGCCAACCTGGACTCGGAATCCAAGACTTTGCAGCAGGCTGGACAGGTCAGTATTATGCGGGGCTGCTATGATTAATTATAATGTTTCTAAAAGTCCAAAATCATTCTTCTTTTTTAATTTTGAACGAATGAATATTGAATATATGAAACTTGTTTAGGTTTGGTTCCCTGATTCAGCGTACAAGACGTCACAAGCTATAAACGACTTCTCACGTGAGGGCCTGCCCATCATCATCTTCGCTAACTGGCGTGGATTTAGTGGTGGACAGAAAGGTATTTGCGTAATCTTTATTCAGATCTGAACATTTAGGTTTTCTAGAATTAGTTGGTCGTACATCCCCTTTTGGAACCGTGCAACAACTCTGATATGATCACAAATGTTATTTTTATTTTATTTTAGTTTCATGGAACACCAACAGCTAAATGAAATAACATATAAACTTATAAAATAGGAAAACTGCTAGCCAATTATAGTATATTTTAGTCAACATGTCGCGACTTTATTCTCGCTTACTTTAGAACACACTTAATGAACGGGAACCTTATCAAAATGGTTGTTTAACAAAGACTAAGTTAGATCCAGGGTTACTTTTCATAATGTACGAATATACTCGTACGTCTATGTCAGCAATAGTTTTCGAATTGGAGACGTTGAGTCAAATATATAAACTGCGATATTTTTTTAATTTAAGATTTGGTTTCGCGTGTCAATGTTGACCCGATATTCCAGATAAAGTTCTTTTGTAAAAATAATAAATCATAAGAGACACCTTTTCATAAAATTTGTCTTGATTTCTATTCTTGCGCTGTTTATTTGTTTTATTGCAAATGATGAATTTGCGTTAGGTATTGTGCTTTAGTCGTTCTCCATATTTGAAAGTAATCGTCGAAAAGAGTTTATTGCACGCATTTGTAAAATGTTGTATTTATATTATTGGTTTCGATAAAAAGAATGGGATCCCTGGGACATTCCGAATCGAAAAGGACATTAGATTGAATATGATATGACAGATGTTGATGAGAAAAAAGAGATTACATCTGAGTTCAGAGCATACCCCACAATCCGCACGAATTTAATTTTAATGTTGTAAATTTTTATAAATTACATCATTGTGTTACAATACAAGTGTATAATGATTCAGCATCTCATGGTATAGCGATTATTTCTCTCTGTTACTACATCGGACTGTTTTCCCAATCTCATCGCACATCGGATACGTGATAGTGAAGCAGTTTTATACTTACGTCACTATAATATATTCTGCGCAGATGATGATGGTGGTAGGATTCCTATACAGGAATCCGTCTAGGTAGGTACTACCCTATCGTCTAGATAGGTACCACCCTAGGCCAGTTATTCTGCCCTGAAGCATTAGTATACAAAACAAAAACATTACTGTGTTTCTGTCTGAAGAGCACTGAGAGCTAGTGTAATTAGTGGGCATGAGACTTAATACCTAATGTCCCTGGGTGACGGTACAGCAAAGTGTATTTATTACGGGTAGACGTTTCTCTTACCACCAGGTGGACGTTTCGCTCGTCTCGTCACTTGATCCAATAGAAAAAACTTCTGGTCGTTAACTAGATATGGAGTACGAGGTTTATGTCATTATCAGTTTGAAGCTGCGGAAGATATGAAGTGTCATAAGATTCTGTGTGCGCAGACATGTACGAGCAGATCCTGAAGTTCGGCGCGGAGATCGTGCGTGCGCTGCGCGGTGCCAGCGCGCCCGTGATCGTGTACATCCCGCCCGGCGCCGAGCTGCGCGGCGGCGCCTGGGCCGTCGTCGACCCCAGCGTCAACGCGCAGCGCATGGAGATGTACGCCGACCCCGAGGCCAGGTGCGCTCCCTGCCCCCCCATACTAGCGTGCTGTGTACATCCCGCCCGGCGCCGAGCTGCGCGGCGGCGCCTGGGCCGTCGTCGACCCCAGCGTCAACGCGCAGCGCATGGAGATGTACGCCGACCCCGAGGCCAGGTGCGCTCCCTGCCCCCCCATACTAGCGTGCTGTGTACATCCCGCCCGGCGCCGAGCTGCGCGGCGGCGCCTGGGCCGTCGTCGACCCCAGCGTCAACGCGCAGCGCATGGAGATGTACGCCGACCCCGAGGCCAGGTGCGCTCCCTGCCCCCCCATACTAGCGTGCTGTGTACATCCCGCCCGGCGCCGAGCTGCGCGGCGGCGCCTGGGCCGTCGTCGACCCCAGCGTCAACGCGCAGCGCATGGAGATGTACGCCGACCCCGAGGCCAGGTACGCTCCCTGCCCCCCCATACTAGCGTGCTGTGTACATCCCGCCCGGCGCCGAGCTGCGCGGCGGCGCCTGGGCCGTCGTCGACCCCAGCGTCAACGCGCAGCGCATGGAGATGTACGCCGACCCCGAGGCCAGGTGCGCTCCCTGCCCCCCCATACTAGCGTGCTGTGTACATCCCGCCCGGCGCCGAGCTGCGCGGCGGCGCCTGGGCCGTCGTCGACCCCAGCGTCAACGCGCAGCGCATGGAGATGTACGCCGACCCCGAGGCCAGGTGCGCTCCCTGCCCCCCCATACTAGCGTGCTGTGTACATCCCGCCCGGCGCCGAGCTGCGCGGCGGCGCCTGGGCCGTCGTCGACCCCAGCGTCAACGCGCAGCGCATGGAGATGTACGCCGACCCCGAGGCCAGGTGCGCTCCCTGCCCCCCCATACTAGCGTGCTGTGTACATCCCGCCCGGCGCCGAGCTGCGCGGCGGCGCCTGGGCCGTCGTCGACCCCAGCGTCAACGCGCAGCGCATGGAGATGTACGCCGACCCCGAGGCCAGGTGCGCTCCCTGCCCCCCCATACTAGCGTGCTGTGTACATCCCGCCCGGCGCCGAGCTGCGCGGCGGCGCCTGGGCCGTCGTCGACCCCAGCGTCAACGCGCAGCGCATGGAGATGTACGCCGACCCCGAGGCCAGGTGCGCTCCCTGCCCCCCCATACTAGCGTGCTGTGTACATCCCGCCCGGCGCCGAGCTGCGCGGCGGCGCCTGGGCCGTCGTCGACCCCAGCGTCAACGCGCAGCGCATGGAGATGTACGCCGACCCCGAGGCCAGGTGCGCTCCCTGCCCCCCCATACTAGCGTGCTGTGTACATCCCGCCCGGCGCCGAGCTGCGCGGCGGCGCCTGGGCCGTCGTCGACCCCAGCGTCAACGCGCAGCGCATGGAGATGTACGCCGACCCCGAGGCCAGGTGCGCTCCCTGCCCCCCCATACTAGCGTGCTGTGTACATCCCGCCCGGCGCCGAGCTGCGCGGCGGCGCCTGGGCCGTCGTCGACCCCAGCGTCAACGCGCAGCGCATGGAGATGTACGCCGACCCCGAGGCCAGGTGCGCTCCCTGCCCCCCCATACTAGCGTGCTGTGTACATCCCGCCCGGCGCCGAGCTGCGCGGCGGCGCCTGGGCCGTCGTCGACCCCAGCGTCAACGCGCAGCGCATGGAGATGTACGCCGACCCCGAGGCCAGGTGCGCTCCCTGCCCCCCCATACTAGCGTGCTGTGTACATCCCGCCCGGCGCCGAGCTGCGCGGCGGCGCCTGGGCCGTCGTCGACCCCAGCGTCAACGCGCAGCGCATGGAGATGTACGCCGACCCCGAGGCCAGGTGCGCTCCCTGCCCCCCCATACTAGCGTGCTGTGTACATCCCGCCCGGCGCCGAGCTGCGCGGCGGCGCCTGGGCCGTCGTCGACCCCATCGTCAACGCGCAGCGCATGGAGATGTACGCCGACCCCGAGGCCAGGTGCGCTCCCTGCCCCCCCATACTAGCGTGCTGTGTACATCCCGCCCGGCGCCGAGCTGCGCGGCGGCGCCTGGGCCGTCGTCGACCCCAGCGTCAACGCGCAGCGCATGGAGATGTACGCCGACCCCGAGGCCAGGTGCGCTCCCTGCCCCCCCATACTAGCGTGCTGTGTACATCCCGCCCGGCGCCGAGCTGCGCGGCGGCGCCTGGGCCGTCGTCGACCCCAGCGTCAACGCGCAGCGCATGGAGATGTACGCCGACCCCGAGGCCAGGTGCGCTCCCTGCCCCCCCATACTAGCGTGCTGTGTACATCCCGCCCGGCGCCGAGCTGCGCGGCGGCGCCTGGGCCGTCGTCGACCCCAGCGTCAACGCGCAGCGCATGGAGATGTACGCCGACCCCGAGGCCAGGTGCGCTCCCTGCCCCCCCATACTAGCGTGCTGTGTACATCCCGCCCGGCGCCGAGCTGCGCGGCGGCGCCTGGGCCGTCGTCGACCCCAGCGTCAACGCGCAGCGCATGGAGATGTACGCCGACCCCGAGGCCAGGTGCGCTCCCTGCCCCCCCATACTAGCGTGCTGTGTATATCCCGCCCGGCGCCGAGCTGCGCGGCGGCGCCTGGGCCGTCGTCGACCCCAGCGTCAACGCGCAGCGCATGGAGATGTACGCCGACCCCGAGGCCAGGTGCGCTCCCTGCCCCCCCATACTAGCGTGCTGTGTACATCCCGCCCGGCGCCGAGCTGCGCGGCGGCGCCTGGGCCGTCGTCGACCCCAGCGTCAACGCGCAGCGCATGGAGATGTACGCCGACCCCGAGGCCAGGTGCGCTCCCTGCCCCCCCATACTAGCGTGCTGTGTACATCCCGCCCGGCGCCGAGCTGCGCGGCGGCGCCTGGGCCGTCGTCGACCCCAGCGTCAACGCGCAGCGCATGGAGATGTACGCCGACCCCGAGGCCAGGTACGCTCCCTGCCCCCCCATACTAGCGTGCTGTGTACATCCCGCCCGGCGCCGAGCTGCGCGGCGGCGCCTGGGCCGTCGTCGACCCCAGCGTCAACGCGCAGCGCATGGAGATGTACGCCGACCTCGAGGCCAGGTGCGCTCCCTGCCCCCCCATACTAGCGTGCTGTGTACATCCCGCCCGGCGCCCAGCTGCGCGGCGGCGCCTGGGCTGTCGTCGACCCCAGCGTCAACGCGCAGCGCATGGAGATGTACGCCGACCCCGAGGCCAGGTGCGCTCCCTGCCCCCCCATACTAACGTGCTGTGTACATCCCGCCCGGCGCCGAGCTGCGCGGCGGCGCCTGGGCCGTCGTCGACCCCAGCGTCAACGCGCAGCGCATGGAGATGTACGCCGACCCCGAGGCCAGGTACGCTCCCTGCCCCCCCATACTAGCGTGCTGTGTACATCCCGCCCGGCGCCGAGCTGCGCGGCGGCGCCTGGGCCGTCGTCGACCCCAGCGTCAACGCGCAGCGCATGGAGATGTACGCCGACCCCGAGGCCAGGTGCGCTCCCTGCCCCCCCATACTAGCGTGCTGTGTACATCCCGCCCGGCGCCGAGCTGCGCGGCGGCGCCTGGGCCGTCGTCGACCCCAGCGTCAACGCGCAGCGCATGGAGATGTACGCCGACCCCGAGGCCAGGTACGCTCCCTGCCCCCCCATACTAGCGTGCTGTGTACATCCCGCCCGGCGCCGAGCTGCGCGGCGGCGCCTGGGCCGTCGTCGACCCCAGCGTCAACGCGCAGCGCATGGAGATGTACGCCGACCCCGAGGCCAGGTACGCTCCCTGCCCCCCCATACTAGCGTGCTGTGTACATCCCGCCCGGCGCCGAGCTGCGCGGCGGCGCCTGGGCCGTCGTCGACCCCAGCGTCAACGCGCAGCGCATGGAGATGTACGCCGACCCCGAGGCCAGGTGCGCTCCCTGCCCCCCCATACTAGCGTGCTGTGTACATCCCGCCCGGCGCCGAGCTGCGCGGCGGCGCCTGGGCCGTCGTCGACCCCAGCGTCAACGCGCAGCGCATGGAGATGTACGCCGACCCCGAGGCCAGGTACGCTCCCTGCCCCCCCACAATAGCTTAATGTGTACATCCCATCCCATCACATGAGACTTAAGAACTGATAACTCAGGGGGACGGGCGCAATGTGGCGTCACACAGAAATGTTCTGGTTGACACAGCATTTGTTATGGGCAGACGTTTCACTTACCATCAGGTGAACGTTTTGCTTAACGTCACTTTATACAAAAAACACACACGCACAGTTAGTTATTCATAAAACTGATATTTTTTTTTAAGTAATGAAATAACGAGCCATTGAAAATAAAAAAGTACTCTTACAGAACTATAAAAAATTCAAACAAAATCCTAATACATACGTACAGTCACGCCTTTCGCCCAAATAAGGGGTAGGTAGAGAACCAATCACGTTGCTCACTTTTCCACACTTTTCCACTATTCAAAATCCTTATAACAACCATATTAAAAAAACAAACTAATTGCTTTGATTAAGAGAGGTTTTAAAAGACGCGTAACACAATGTTGTACATAATCAAATAATTTTATTATTTTCCCAACAGAGGTGGTGTGTTAGAGGCAGAGGGCATAGTGGAAGTTAAGTTTAAGCAACGGGACATATTGAAAACAATGCACAGGATGGACCCGGAGCTACTTAGATTAAATGCTAGAATCTCAGGTAAGTCGGTGAATTAAACTTTTTTAAATTGTCCATTGCCATATTTTCTGATGCAACGGCTACTATTTCAACGAATACGATTATTCTCTACTCTAGCAATAAGAGGTAGAAGAGTCGGAAAAGAGTATTTGCAGTACTGAAATTTAGATAATTTATTTATTCAGAAGGGCCCAGTTTCTTCCCTTAGATACTCCCGATTTAATAAGATATTACTCGTTATTATTTGGCGCATATGACTAAAACATATTTGTAACGATTTATTAATTAATATTTAATATGGATTTTTATTTTCGTAAAGCATAACACTTGAATAAAGGTTCGATTTTATTTGTCTGTTTGAACAGTCTCGTCGTCGTCGTCGTCGTCGTCGTTTCAGCCTATCACAAGTCCACTGCTGAACATAGGCCTCCCCCATAGACAGCCACAAGTTTGTAGCTCTCATATTGGAGGGATTTTGCCATAGTTGCCACGCTTGGTTATATTTTTTTTGTTGCTAATTATTTATCTAGAATTAAAGTAGCCTAAGTTACCCGCTATAATATCAGCTATCTGTCAGTGTACATTCCGTCTAAACCAGTCTAGCCGTTTCGGAGATTGGCCGGAACAAACAGACAGACAAAACTTAAAAAAAATGTTTTTTTCTTATAAGTACTGTACATACTTTCATAATAAATTAGTAAAAAGCCGTTATTTTGGTTTTTCAAACAGACACCACAATGTTATTTATTTGTATTGTATAGGTAGATATGCTGCCTAGTCACTTTTACTAGACAGCACATAGAACTAAGTACTTACGAAGCATTATTTAAAGTAATAGTCATCATTTGTCTGAGAGCACTCTTGTAACATTTAGTATAAGATCATTCATTATTAAACGACATCTAACTCTGTCAAGACCTGTCTTTATTTTGTATCAGTTTTAAATATAGTTTTTAAACAACGCCTTGGCATTACGCTCAAACCTGACTAGATTGTTGCATCACTAAGCTTAATTACCTTCCAAAAGGCACCAAAAATTGGCTATAATATGTTAATGTATATAAATTCCGTAATCACGGTTAATGAAAATGACGGGAATTCAATGAACGCAAGAAAATCCGTAAACGTTTATATGTATAAATATTTTATAAAGCAATTCATTTATTCGTTGCAGAAATAAAAGAGCAAATCAAAGATATCTCAAAGAACTTGGACAGGAGGGGTTCAATTGACGATGTGCTGGTGAGGACAGACGCGGGGAAGCAAGGTGCGTCACTTTCTGTATTGAGATATAAAGGACGACCGCGTGACTAGTGGTCAAAATACCTGACTGCTACGCCGCGGGTCCTAGATTTAAATCCCAGCCGAAGCCAAAATTTGTGCAAAAACACAAATTTGTGGGTTTTCGGGACGGGTCGTACTGTGACTGACGCCGTGAATCTGACTGTGGATCCTAGTTTTTTGTAAAAGTGACGAAGCGAGCAAAACGTTCACCTGATGGTAAGTGCAACCTCTGCTCATAACGAATGCTATGTCACCCAGAATATTTCTGTGGGACACCACACTGCGCCTGTCACTCTTGGACATCGGTCTCATATGTTCCAGGAAGTCGCTGCTGCCCGTCTCCTGGTTTTCATTTTCCCACTGTCGACCTCAAGACACCCACGGGATGAGACGGGGTGGGAGATTCTCTTGAGCCGCCACCACACGGCACTACAGATCAGATTCAGAAAAATCTAATGGCCTCTGATTTATGGCGGAATAAATATCAAAATAATGCCATACCTAAAATCCACTCACTGGTGACATGCAGTAGTGCGTATGATACCGGGTATCTGCCATTACGACTGGTAATTCACCTGTCACGCGTGGCGGTTACGGCAAATCCTCTCATCTTGGGAAAGGTATACCAGTCCAGCAAAGAGAGAAAGAAAGAAAAGAAAGAAAAGTTATTTTATTTGACATCACAAATACACAATCAAATATTAAAAAACAAAAAAACGAAATTGAAGTGAGAGAGAAAAAAACGTGGCAAAAAAGAGTAAAAAAATAAAAAAAATGTGAAGTCAAATAAGGTCTCTATTTCAGCAAATTGCGGCAGCACTAAGATGCTGCAGCGCTGATTTTCAAATAGAGCCTGATTTTGACTTCACGGGCGGAAATACGTTAAGTTACTAAGCGTGTATGAAAAAAAAAAACATTAATCTGCCTCGCAACTAGTGGCAAAGTCACACACATCACGGTGTATATCGTTTTACTTGTTCCGTCAAGTAAAATAAATATCCGTGACCATCTGTAGTCTGAGCCAACAAGGGTGAAATGACACCTCAAAATAAAAAAATAAAAAAATATAGTAATTAGAAACAGCATAGCAAAATTCTACATTGCCAGCAGTGGACTATTCCGACTATTCCGGACTTGAAATCAAACTATATTTTTTTTGCAGCGGAATGTCGAGTCCGAGACCTGGAAACGGAATTGCTTGCAGCCGAGAAGACTGTGAAGGCAAGGGAGAAGGAGTTAAAACCCATCTACCACGAAGTGAGTGTGTGTTGCTTTTCTGAGTTATGGTTACTTTGTGGCATTAACGAGTTTATTGTAAACTAACTGTACCCGCGACCCGTCGCGTGGAATTTTACTTTGTTTGGGCAGGGTAAAAAAATCTAGTAAAGTGGGGTTACAGCTTATCAATGTCCCACTGTTGAGCAAAGGCCTCCTCTCATTTCTGACAGGGTTTTTGGAAAGTCCGCCACGCTCCTGCAATTCGGGTTGACGGACTTCAAATATTTTACATACATACATAAGATCACGACTGTATCCCATAAGGGGTAGTCAGAGACTGGGCACTCACTGCAAAAACAGATGACTGCCACAATCCGCGTTTCACCAAAACAATATAATGCACTTGGTGTGATAGGTGGTGAGCCCATCGCCACCATGCGCTGTTGGGTGCACAGTGCAGTTTAATTCCTTACTCGCCTTTTACGAGATCCATTGGATGAGATGGAGTGGTAGTATTCTTTTAACGAGCCGCCACCACACGGCCTCAATAATATTTTACTTTATACTTTATTTTATCAAAACTTCTTTACAATGATTGAAATGCCGACCCCGACACTAGGCAAATGCCTGTCCGGTGAGGGAAGCAACTACGAATTCCATTACAAATACGGCAAGTAAACAATAACTAATCCGACGTAAAAAAAATCCGAGGCAAAAGCATGAATATTTTTATTCCGTAGACAGTCAGGTTTCCTCACGATGTTTTCTTTCACCGCTGAGCACGTGGTAAATCAGCACTTAAAATTGTAGAACAATTTTAGAGATACCGGCCCCGGGGATAGAACTCTCTTCACTGTCGTTCTATTAAATTTAAGGTGAGCGCCCGACATCTGAGCTACCTACCACGGCTATTTTAAGAAAAATCTAAATGAAGTATTATCCAGGGTCATACTACTATACCAAAGACGGCGTTCAGTCGAAAGTTATCGGATTTTTTTTTATAACTTTGGAACCGGTGAAATGAACACTATGAAACATAGTCACACTAGGTTTAACAAGGCTGTTACAATATATAACCATGTGAATTTTCATTTTCAGATTGCAATCCAATTTGCGGAGCTACATGACACAGCGGAACGGATGCTTGAGAAGGGCTGCATATTCGTAAGTTTACGTGAAAGCACGCACGCGGATTCGAACTTGCACATACACACGCACTCGCTCAGACACATGCACTCGCTCTTTCATATTAAAATTCACACAATACTACACTATTTAAAATAAAGTAAATATTTTGCAGCCATCGTACATATACAACGTTATTCATAATTGGTATAACATCCCAGCAGCTACTCATGCTACTTTGATCTGATAAACACAACGGTGAAGCTTTAATGACAAAATTGAATACAAAACATTAATATTATTTATTATGTAAAACTTTACGCGACCCTAACTCAGAAAGTCATTGCCCCGAACCAGGCAAATTTAAAATACGTTTTCTTCACCATTTAATTTATCTTACCCTACTACGGTGTCATATTAACGGATTTACATCGCAACAGATTTCCTTAAGCTTTATGTTATCTTAGTAAAACGTAGTAACTAGTAGTAACTAACGTATAGTAGAAATACCCCCAATTAAATTAATGAATTCATTGCCTCGTTCAGCTGTATAACAGGGTAGTCACCTATGAGTTTTAAGCAAATTCTTTAAGTCGACATATCTCCTACAGGTATCACGCTACGAGGCTCATTATATTTTTTTGGGGCATATACACATCGTCCCTAAGCCCGGCTTGCCGGGATGTATAGGACATTACGAATGACCCTGTTTACTTACAAAGTGGAGTTATTGCCCCAAGTTGCACCCGTTGGCGTTGGTGTTCAAAAATACAGGCCCATATCTTTATTTAGTAACTTTTTTCCTCTCGGGATTTTTTTTTCTTATATAATACACAAACATATTACAATAATACATACGTAATAACTTAAGAGAATCAACCACCCCCATCTCATCCCGTGGGAGTCGTAAAAGTCGACAGAGGGAATATTAAAATCAGGAGGTGGGCAGAAACATTTTCCTGGAACATCTGAATAGAAAATAGAAAAAATAGAAAATAGTTTATTTGCTTAAAATCATACAAAAATACATAAATTGTTGCTGGGACTTCCTTTTAAGTAAATATATACTTGTGCCAGGATGCCCCGCTCTTCCATAACTAACAAATGTTATTTAACAAATAACGGTAGTGGTATTGACACTACGTGTTTAACTTATAAATTATGTAATATGTAATATGTTCCTGATGTATATGGATATGTAAGTTAGTAGGTGTGCTTGTGTGTATGTGTGTGTATAGGTGTGTTTGTGTGTGTAGGTATGTATATGTATGCATTTGTATGCCTGCGTATCTTCTTGTTTATTTAACTACATGTAATGGTGATTCAATCTCATCATAGTTAAGTTTGGAAAGCCACTCTGTTACAACATTTTTTAACTTATGTGAAAGTAACGGATTAATTTTAATTTTGTTATTTACTTTATTGTACAAATAACTGGACTGTCTCTTAAATTGGTTCTTAACGAAATTTGTTTTAACTGTACAATTGTCAATAATAGCTCTTCTTCTCGTACTGTTACTGGAGTCAAAGGACACAGTCTTATGTTTTTCGAATATTAAATGTAGCACATATAGTTTCCTAACGCTCAATAATTTGCTAATAGCATATAGTCCTTCTGTAGGAAATCAATAAGGCTTACTGTACATCACATTTATTAATGATCACTGGCCTCGTTCTAGTTCCAACGTTTTCTTTTTGTTGCCCCGCCCCAAACTGGGACACAGTATGTCAAAACTGATTGAGCAAGAGCAATATAAATTTGATTTAAAATTTTAGTAGTGACGGAGTGTCTTAAAAATCAGTTTTCGGATTCTGCCCGTGGTTACTTCAATATGTGATTGCCAAGAGAGACTTTGATCTATAATGATTCCTACGTATCTAGTGCAATCTACTTTTTCAATTTTAGGACAAGAGCAGATATCTTGCATGTCACACTGGTGTATTTTAAGATTAAAAGTTGTTGGTGTGTCTTATTTATGCAGAAACAAATTGTTTTCGAAATATTTAGTGTTAGTACATTTAGTTTGAGCCATTCAGTAATTATCGATTTTCTTGAGAAAACAATGGCAGTGTCGTCTGCATATGAATATATATGTCCGTTAACAATGTTCATGTTACATAAATCATTAATATATATAAGGAATAAAGTAGGGCCCAAAACGCTACCTTGCGGGACACCATAGGTTATTTAAAGGTCATCACTGACGTACTCCCCTATTTTTACTCTTTGAGTCCGGCCGCTGAGATAATCTCTTAACAGCTCCAATTGAGTCCCCCTAACACCGATTCTTTCTAGCTTCTGTAAAAGAATGGGTACAGAAACGGTATCGAATGCCTTTTTTAGTCCAAGAAGACAGCTAAACATTTGTTTTTGGAATCAAATTGGTCGACTATATTTGAAGTCCAATCTAAAATTGCGTCTTGGGTACATTGCTTTTGCCTAAATCCATACTGTGAGTCCGATAAAATGTTATATTTATTAAGATATTGTTTAAGTCTATTGTTGATTAATTTTTCAAATATTTTTGAAATAGCCGGCAAAATAGAGATTGGACTATAATTATTAACATCGCATCTGTCTACATTCTTATATATAGGGGTAATAACAGAGTGTTTCAAAAGAGAAGGGAAGACACCTGTAGAAAAACAGAGATTAGCCAAATGACAAATTATTGGTATAACCACATTTTTGGATAGTTTTAGAAATTTGGTTGGTATGTTATCCCATCCGGGAGCACTGTCAGATTTTAAATTCATAATTATAGCGATTACTTCTTTAGTATCAGTATCCAAAATGGAAAATGATGTAGGTTGAGCATCAAAGGTTAGTGAGGTATTATTCACTGCTAGGGTATTACAGTACAGTACAGTATTTAAAAAGTTATTACAGTATTGACTGATTTAATAGGACATGATTCTATGCCAAGCAGTTCATGATTGGAAGTGTTATTCTGTTTTATATTTGTAATATTTTTAATGATATACCATAATACTTTTGGGTTTTTATCTAACAACTGTTTTCTTTCATATGCGCGTTTTAATTTTTAATAAGACAGTTACAGTAATTGCGATATCTTTTATAGGTTATCTTTAGAATCTCATCAAAAGGATTATTTTTAAGTTGTTTATGCATTTTATTCCTATTTTTATACAACGCAGAATACCTGGGGTTATCCATGGTTTTATTATACGCTTACTTTTAGGGAAGCGAATAGTGTTAGTATTCTCCTGTAAAGACTCTATGATTTTATTAGTTAATGCCTCAATTAATGTATTAGGATCTTTACACAGTAATAAACCAGACAGGTTTTTATTTACCAGACTAATGAGAGCTTTGTCAAAATCAATATATTTTTTGGTTTTAGGACGTGTAAGTGTATCTTTAATTTTTCCCAGACCTAAAAACACCATATTATGATCAGTTATAGTGGTATTCAGAACAACTATATAAGCATTGATGTTTTTTCCATACAGTTTTAGAATGACGTGATCCAAGCAGTTATTTTCTCTCGTAGCAATTATAGAGCCTGGTAACAGGCCATATGTGGATAACATACATAAGTAGGTAATTATGTTTATTTTTTTAACATCATGTTCATTAATTTTTTAGGATAATATAAATGTTTAAATCCGCAGTAAGTATAATATTTTTATAATTTTTCATTGCATCCGAATGCATTTGAAGCGATTCAGTAAATTTTTCAGTGTTCATATTTGATGGCGATCTATAGATTATTATTGTAACATAGTTAAAAATTTCGATTTTTAAACACGATGCATGCTCCAATTTTATTTCGTTTACTTTAGGTTTAAGATTCTTTTTAACATAAATTGTTACACCATCATTCTGATTAAGATGATTAGTAGTAGTAAATGACGTGTAATTATTTATTTGCGGTATAGATTTATTAGCATTGAGTCTACATTCTGTCAAGATTAGAATATCCACTTCAAATTTTAGGTTCATTAATGTTATTTGCAAGTCATCCAAATTCTTTATAGAGACTTCTGATGTTCTGCGTTATAACTGTCTGGTCATTTTTTTATCTGTATAAATTTAAATGAAACTAAGTTTACGGATTTTATCGCGTTTAATTTATTACTATTTATAACCCGACGTTTCGAGTGCTTTACAGCACCCATGGTCACGGGAGGACTGAGGTGACAGATGTCCTGATGTCATAGTTAACCTGGGGTACCTTCAGCTTTTAATTATTATTTTTGGGTCCGATCTACGCAGAAAGAAACCGAAAGAAGTGAAACCGGCCACAGTCGAGCGTGTGCCTGCTGTTCTACCTTATGTCAGAGGAGTCACGGACAAGATTGGCTATATCTTGAAGCGGGCTTCCATAGAAACATTCTTCAAGCCGCCCAAGAAGATAAGTCAGTTTTTACCATCTGTCAAGTGTAACATCCCTCTACAAGACGCAGGAGTATACAAGCTAGATTGTGAATGTGGTCTCTCTTACATAGGCCAAACAAAAAGATCTATTAAAACCCGCGTAAAAGAACACATAGCTGACGTGAAGCATCGTCGTTCTAGGAAGTCTGCAGTCTGTGACCATGTTCTGGATCATCCCAACCATTACATCAGATTTGATAAACCACAGATCCTTGCAAAAGAACACCGATTCCTACCAAGGATGATTCGCGAGGCTATTGAAATCAAAAAACATCCTAATTTCAATAGAGAAGATGGTTGGGTATTACCACCAGCTTGGGATCCAATAATAAATAAAATTAAATCAAAAACCAAGCATACCACTGCAAGACTTCAAGACACAGTTAGCTCTTTCTGCGTAGATCGGACCCAAAAATAATAATTAAAAGCTGAAGGTACCCCAGGTTAACTATGACATCAGGACATCTGTCACCTCAGTCCTCCCGTGACCATGGGTGCTGTAAAGCACTCGAAACGTCGGGTTATAAATAGTAATAAATTAAACGCGATAAAATCCGTAAACTTAGTTTCATTTAAATGTGTAGTGTTCGCGTAAATATAAGAAATCATTATGTATAAATTTACTTAGATTTTCGATGTCACAGTTTATTGAAGTTGCAACTTTAGTTTCGTTTATTTTTTTCAGGGTGAACAAAGAATTTTCCATGATAAAGGCGTGAAGATATTAGTGCGTTTGATTCACTAAAATCAGTGTTGTTAAAACATGAAATCTGCATATTACTAAGACATAAAAACATCGAATAATTATTTTTAACGTTAATATTATTAAAGTAAATCTGAGTGAGTGGGTTATTGTCAATGTGTTTAAAGATGTATAATGAGGGAATTTGTAAAAAATAAGTATATGTGTATATTGATGAGATTATGGGGTATGATAGCGTGGATGTGTTGTATGTTGTCAGGTTAACAACAGTGTAAAGACTTAAAATATAGTAACGAACATAAACCTAATACCATACAAATCAGTCTAGTCAGCTTAGTCATTCATTTTGAAGTAACTGTTGGATTTGCGACTCGTTTTTTATTTGGATTATAGGAGAATTTTCATCTTTTCTAATGTAAACTTTTCCATAAGAGGTCCAGCAAAATCTATATGACTTGGACCTGACGAGATCTCTTCCAAGAAAATGTAGACGAGATGATTTGGCAGTTAGGTTCTCAGATATAAATAAAGGAGTATCTTCTGCTGTCCGTAGTCCCAGATGTTTTGTACACAATTTTGACTTGTGCTTAATGTTGAATTCTTTGCTCATTTTGACAAAGTCATTTTTAATTATTGTTGATGTTATTTGTACTATGACAGGTGTATTTCGTCCTCCCTCTTTTTTTACATGCATTCTGTATATATCTTTTATTTCAGTTTCATTTATTTCACAGCCTATATTTTTCGATAAGCACGTGATCATATCTACCAAGTCTTCTTTGGTTTCATTTTCCTTTATTGGTACATTCTTAACTTCGAAGTTCGTTTTTCTTATTTATTTTTGTATATCTTCGATTCTGTCTTCTAAAACAGTGATGCATCTGCGGTCTTCACGTGCTTGGCTTTCTAGTTTTTCTATTTTTTTTTATATTCCTCATATTGCGCCGTGAGGAATGTGATGGAATTTTCAATATTCTTGTTTGATTGTTGAATATCTACAAGTTTTGGAGCAATCTTTCTGAGTTCATCTCCATGTTTAGATGTCATAGAAGTTAAACTTCTCATATCTTCCTTAAATTGAGACAATTCTGTACTGATATCCTCGTTTTGTCTTGTTCTTTTATTTCGGCTTGAAACATATGTAGAAGAAGGATCAGACTCATCTTGCATCTTTGCGGAGAGGTCTGCTTCCGAAAAAGACTTATTCATACCAACTTCTAATCAAATGTTTCACTAAATCTCAAAGTCAATGAAGCTTAGTACGGTGGTACAAATCGTTGCAATTTACACGTGGGGCAGGTCACAAATTAATTTTGCCCGCGATAAGAGTACGCTATTGAGTGCATGAATTTTTGTGACTCACCCAAGAATCGCGAATGCGTGACGACGTTTTAGCTATAGGTCCCTTAGATCACTTTAAACACGTAGCACATCGTAGCATGGAAGCGTAGCACTCGTAGTTGGTAGGCGGGGCCTGCGTCTATCGATGTAGCACTCGTAGCAACTCAACAGTATTATTTAACTCCTCGACGCCTATGCGTTCCTAGTACTTTGCCCTGACTATAAAGCAAACTTTGATTTAATTTCTAATAAAAATTACGAAATTTATCACAGTGAATACGTCCACACTCGATCACGAACCGAAGGGAAGAGGAATGAATAAACTGAATAAATAAACTGCGGTTGCCAACCCGCCTGCCAAGCCTGGCAATCTATGGAGGAGGCCTATGTTTATCAGTGGACTGGTGATAGGCTAAAATGATGATGATGATATAGTCCAGAATCTTACAAATATATCATTGCTTGCAGATGATGCATAATTGATATTTAGGAGGTCAGCTGGAAATCTGAGAACATACGAGGGGCGTTCACCGGAATTCTCGGTATAGGCAGAATAAGCAGAAATTTCTGAATACAATTTGCTTTTCAATGTAGTCCCCCATCACCTCGAAACACTTATTTGAGTGGGAAAGTAACTTTTCAATATCCTCTAAAAATATTTTTCTTCCTTGTCTGAAAAATGTTCATCAATTGCCGCTTTCAACTCTTCAGCGACGGAAAATGGTTACCGCGAAGATCTTTTTTGAGGTTGGACGATTGACTGAATTGAGAAAGTAAGCCCGTTGCAATATTTTTTACAACCTATACACACACACAGTTTTAGCGTATTTATTTTTTCATGACGTCTGTTACGTTTTTATTATGATCAAGTACTGAATTCATTTTAATATAATCATAATTATTTTGGGTTTTATCTGAGTTTTTTATCTACACGAGTAACGATAGGACGTCAGTTTGATAGACACTACAGTTTACAGTCAATATCCGCAACCGACGAGCTTGTATGAAAACACTAATTAAAGTAGAAGAAGCGAAAGAGGTGTGTCGGGGTCGTAGCAAGTGGAAAGATGTGGTCTTTGCCTACCCCAATGGGGAAGAGGCGTGACTCTATGTATGTACGTATATTGCAGTCGGCTTTTCTTCCTCAGGACATAATCCCGTGGAGGAACTCCCGACGGCTGCTGTACTGGCGGCTGGCGCGGCTGCTGCGGCAGAACGCGCAGGAGCGGCGCGTGCAGGCCGGCGTGCAGCCGCCCGCGCACATGGACCAGCGCGCCGCCGCCGCCACGCTGCGCCGCTGGTTCACCGAGGACCGCGGCGAGACGCAGGTAACATTGCCGCACTGCAGCAGCGCCTGCAGGCCGGCGTGCAGCCGCCCGCGCACATGGACCAGCGCGCCGCCGCCGCCACGCTGCGCCGCTGGTTCACCGAGGACCGCGGCGAGACGCAGGTAACATTGCCGCACTGCAGCAGCGCCTGCAGGCCGGCGTGCAGCCGCCCGCGCACATGGACCAGCGCGCCGCCGCCGCCACGCTGCGCCGCTGGTTCACCGAGGACCGCGGCGAGACGCAGGTAACATTGCCGCACTGCAGCAGCGCCTGCAGGCCGGCGTGCAGCCGCCCGCGCACATGGACCAGCGCGCCGCCGCCGCCACGCTGCGCCGCTGGTTCACCGAGGACCGCGGCGAGACGCAGGTAACATTGCCGCACTGCAGCAGCGCCTGCAGGCCGGCGTGCAGCCGCCCGCGCACATGGACCAGCGCGCCGCCGCCGCCACGCTGCGCCGCTGGTTCACCGAGGACCGCGGCGAGACGCAGGTAACATTGCCGCACTGCAGCAGCGCCTGCAGGCCGGCGTGCAGCCGCCCGCGCACATGGACCAGCGCGCCGCCGCCGCCACGCTGCGCCGCTGGTTCACCGAGGACCGCGGCGAGACGCAGGTAACATTGCCGCACTGCAGCAGCGCCTGCAGGCCGGCGTGCAGCCGCCCGCGCACATGGACCAGCGCGCCGCCGCCGCCACGCTGCGCCGCTGGTTCACCGAGGACCGCGGCGAGACGCAGGTAACATTGCCGCACTGCAGCAGCGCCTGCAGGCCGGCGTGCAGCCGCCCGCGCACATGGACCAGCGCGCCGCCGCCGCCACGCTGCGCCGCTGGTTCACCGAGGACCGCGGCGAGACGCAGGTAACATTGCCGCACTGCAGCAGCGCCTGCAGGCCGGCGTGCAGCCGCCCGCGCACATGGACCAGCGCGCCGCCGCCGCCACGCTGCGCCGCTGGTTCACCGAGGACCGCGGCGAGACGCAGGTAACATTGCCGCACTGCAGCAGCGCCTGCAGGCCGGCGTGCAGCCGCCCGCGCACATGGACCAGCGCGCCGCCGCCGCCACGCTGCGCCGCTGGTTCACCGAGGACCGCGGCGAGACGCAGGTAACATTGCCGCACTGCAGCAGCGCCTGCAGGCCGGCGTGCAGCCGCCCGCGCACATGGACCAGCGCGCCGCCGCCGCCACGCTGCGCCGCTGGTTCACCGAGGACCGCGGCGAGACGCAGGTAACATTGCCGCACTGCAGCAGCGCCTGCAGGCCGGCGTGCAGCCGCCCGCGCACATGAACCAGCGCGCCGCCGCCGCCACGCTGCGCCGCTGGTTCACCGAGGACCGCGGCGAGACGCAGGTAACATTGCCGCACTGCAGCAGCGCCTGCAGGCCGGCGTGCAGCCGCCCGCGCACATGAACCAGCGCGCCGCCGCCGCCACGCTGCGCCGCTGGTTCACCGAGGACCGCGGCGAGACGCAGGTAACATTGCCGCACTGCAGCAGCGCCTGCAGGCCGGCGTGCAGCCGCCCGCGCACATGGACCAGCGCGCCGCCGCCGCCACGCTGCGCCGCTGGTTCACCGAGGACCGCGGCGAGACGCAGGTAACATTGCCGCACTGCAGCAGCGCCTGCAGGCCGGCGTGCAGCCGCCCGCGCACATGAACCAGCGCGCCGCCGCCGCCACGCTGCGCCGCTGGTTCACCGAGGACCGCGGCGAGACGCAGGTAACATTGCCGCACTGCAGCAGCGCCTGCAGGCCGGCGTGCAGCCGCCCGCGCACATGAACCAGCGCGCCGCCGCCGCCACGCTGCGCCGCTGGTTCACCGAGGACCGCGGCGAGACGCAGGTAACATTGCCGCACTGCAGCAGCGCCTGCAGGCCGGCGTGCAGCCGCCCGCGCACATGAACCAGCGCGCCGCCGCCGCCACGCTGCGCCGCTGGTTCACCGAGGACCGCGGCGAGACGCAGGTAACATTGCCGCCTGAAGGCCCCCGTATGAGACTTAAGAACACAAAAATATTCTGGGTGACACAGCATACTATGAGCGGACGTAGCACTTACCACTAGGTGAAACATTTTCTAGTCTCCTTCTAAAAAAAAAAAATCTAAATGTAATAATTCAGGTGATGGAGCTTGTGTAACTCTACCTACAACATAAAACTGCTCCGAAAGTTGCTAAATTTGTACAAAGTCGAATAGTTTGTGCAGTAGGTTTCAATAAAAGTATCGTATCTTTCTCCCAGTCTCACCAGTGGGAGAACGACAACGAGGCGGTGTGCCGCTGGCTGGAGGCGCAAGTCGGAGACGAGAACTCCGTGCTAGAGAGGAACCTACGCGCCATCAAGCAGGATGCTGTGCTTCAGGCCTGTAATAATCTCGTCATGGTGAGTGGAACAAGTCTTTACAGCTACAATAAAAAGACAGCTGCCATATATTTGCATTTTACTTGTATTATGGTGCGATTCATAAATAATGATTCCTACCACACGGACACGATTTCAATTTTATTACACACGAAATAACGATACGAATTCCATGTCTAGCGCCGGCACCATTCATATTGTTAATTTCATATTGATTACTGATTTACCAGCAGGCAGCTGTGGTAGGTCAAGGGCCAGGCGCGGCCATTAAATTTCGTAGTACGCTGACCTGAGTTCGGTTCCCGGTGCCGGCACCTCTAAAATTGTTCTGCGATTTTAAGTGATGATTCATTACGAGCTCAGAAATCAGAAATCATCGTGAGGAAGGAAATAAGCATGTCGGAGAAATAGAAATATTTAGAGGGCATGTGAAGTTCGTCAACCCACATTGGAGCAGCGCGGCTGACTGTTCCCAGCACCAAAACTCTGTTAAAAATAAGAGAAAGAATGTGCTCAGCAGTGGGACATAGGCTGTTACTTAACCTTTTTCTTACCACGTGCTTGGCGTTGGAGGGAAACATCGTGAAGAAACCCACACGTCTGAGAAATAAAATACTTAATTTTTAAACAGAGTGGCGGACTCTACCAGGGGGTCTATTTTGGAACTCTGGTAGGTTTCGTGATCGGATATTTTGGCGTATCAAGCTCATTCATTGTTCATCACCATCATCATTTCCGCCGATCATGAGTCCACTGCTGAACATAGGACTCCCCCATAGATACAACAAAAGTTTGTAGCTCTCATTTAGAGGGAATTTTGCCACAGTTGCCAGCTTAGCAGGCGGGTTAGCAACCGCAGTTGATTTATCCTGATGTTCAATTAAAACCGGAAGATGGGCAGCAGCATCTTTCTGTGCTGCTGCCCATCTTCCGGTTTTAATTTTCCCTCTGTCGACTGTTACGACACCCACGGGATGAGATGGGGTGGTAGATACTCTTAAGCCGCTACCACATGGCATTCATGTATCACACGAAACCGATCACGAAACCAACCAGAGTTACAAAGTAGACCCCCTGGTTCTTAAATACTCGAACCAGACAGATGACTCATGTCTCAGGGTGACGGGCGCATTGTGGTGTCATACTGTTCTGGGTGACACAGCATTTGTTATAGGCAGACACTTACCATCAGGTGAACGTTTTGCTCGTTCCGTTACTTATATTAAATTTTAAAAAAAGATGTGGTCTGTGCTCAGCAGATTTATAATTTACAGACCTTATTATTTCTTACATTTGTTTTGTTTCAGGAACTTACGCCTTCACAGCGCGCGGAATTCTTACGAAAACTCACAGCTTTAGAAATGGAACAGTAAATGTAATATTATCAGGATAAAGGCAGGAAGTTTGAACAAAAATGAGCTTCGTTACTTTTCGTTCAGAAATATTTTATTTTACTTTATTGGAAGCAACTGGAAATGTACTGTGAGTGAATGTTTGTAAAGTTTCTATTTCCATGATTATTCATGTGCGGTTAAGAAATGTATATTTGTAAATTCACCAAATGTTATTGGAAATTTTAATACATTTGTTTATAACTTTGTATGTTGTCACAATAAACTCTTGATCTGAATTTGATGTAGTCGCCAATAACTATAGCAGATTAATTCGCAATTGTTAATAAAGGAAAGCGGAAGAAATGGAAGCTCCAAATGTGTTTGTAATATTGTAATCCAATTTTTAGTTCGATGATTGTCACTCACACACGTTCAAGTGCTTTTCCGCAATGCTTGGCAATTGGCATGAATTTTAATTTAGCCATGAAAGAAGGCGTCTAAAAAGATGGTCAATCCTATATTAATTCTGAAGTCAGATTCGAATAATATTTTTATTATTTCTTGGAACTCAAAGCTCCATCGAGTAAGAATATAAGGTTTCAGCCATGTTATTTATTTTTATTTATTGTTTAATTTGTCTAGTAATTCTAAATAAAATAGTGTAAAGTACTAAGGAGATCTATATTAGATATTTGCAATATTATTCCTAAATATGTCATGACTCTTAGTTTTTAAACATATTCCGTTTTTAATGTAAAAAAAGAATGTAAAATTCTTGGGTTTTGTTTTTCTACCGGTATTGGTATGTGTCAAAATACGAAACTGTCAACTGTCAAATAAATGACGTTTTAACAACTTTATAAATATCGACGTCATGCGATCTCGAATATATACGGTAGGACTTTTTTGGTATATTTTAATTTTACAAAAAAGAGTGATTTCTTTTACTGTAGCGTGTGCTTGTATATAATACAAGTACGTCCTGTTTGGTCTTAAAATTGTAAACTACTAAAGAAGATATTTAGATATTTTTGGTAGGTGTTAACGCGTAGTATCACAAATTTATTTGAATTTGTAATATCTATAGTAAACTAACAACCGGTAAAAAAAAATCATAGACAATTACATAGATATTTTTCATTTGCTGTGCGGTTCCATATCCAGAGAAATAAAAATTGTACTCAATAGTTAGACATTACACTTATATATGCTGTGTTTTAGAAATGAAACAAGTTCAAGAAAACTTATTGTTACAATTAGTTATGGTTGTACACGAGTTATTGTGGTAATATAGTAGTCATAAGTAGGGAAAATTTTCTTTAATTTATGTGTAGATAATTTCCTTGCATGGGTCTTGGGTAATGAAAATGTATGTTTGTTTCACATATCAAAGTAATTTCATATTATGGGGATATACATAAGAAAGTTTAAGAAATAACCCGCAGTGTCACTAGCTGAAAATAATGAAAATTCAGAAAAATAATTGTTGAGAGCAAAATTCAAGCAAACAACTCATTTTATAGATAAAAAGTTAGTTATTGGTATATTTAATTTGATTTGAGTTGTATATTGTAATGTTACGTTTTCGGCTGGTAACACCGCGGACATTTGGCAACAATTCGAAAACCTGTTTAGCGTACAAACTTAGCATTTTTTATACTGGTACATTCCTATACAATATATTGCGATCATGTTGTAAAATAATTCGGTTTATGTTTTAACGAAGATAATGCTCTTAGACTTATAATTAAGTGAATAATGAATCTGTCTGAGATAAGATACAGAGACCGCTTTATGATTGGCTTTTGCGCTACTGTTCGAAGGCCATTTTTGTATGGGACCACATATAGTTGTATCATGTATGTAACTTGTAACTATGTCACTTTTCCTGCTAGCAAAGGAAAAGGATTTGTTGTGTATCGTGGTGTGTTTACAGACATTAAATGCACGTAAACGCTTATAAACAACTATGTAAAGGTCATAATAATATTTGTTCCGTGCGGGAATCGAACCCGCGACACGTAGCACAGAGGCGAATCGTTTAGTCACCGTGGCAACGTTTTATATTCGTTTTGTTGTTCTGAGCACTACACTTCTTTGGATCATAAACCGCTTATAGCAAATGGGTTTGGTTAGTAAAACTGCTCATTGTTTGTATAAAACGTATTTAATAAAATATTTAACGATTTGCGTATAGAGTTTTATTCCTTCACTGCTACAATCCATTAATTACTACAATTATCATTTAAGTCCCATCTAAGCTGAAATAAAAAGGAGCCACGTAAGTTTGCGACTGCGAAGTTAGCTATGAGACGCGTCGCTCAACTGTATGTGTCCGAGGATTGAAGTTAGCTGCGGGAGGGAATCGTGTATAGCAGTGTTTCCCAACCTTTTTAGTGCTTAGCCTATTTTATATGCTCCTAATCTAACATATTCATTATTTTAAAGAAAATTGTATAAAGCCTATAGTTAGAAATTACTAGGAAATTATTGAGTAAAAAACGGTAAATAAATTTTTAAAACAACGGAGAACTGAAATTGAAGTACATAATAATTTTGATGATTTTTTTTCTCTACTATTTAGTTCTGTCGTCGACACATCCTCTGAACGAAATGAAATATAAATGTTTTTTCTAACAATTTTATTTATAGAAGATATATCACGATCAGATCGAAGAAACGCGAATGAAAGTAGAAGAAGCGAAACGTGCGTCAGGATCGTAGCAATTGGAAAGATAAGGTCTCTGCCGACCCCAACGGGGAAGAGTCGTTACTATGTAATGTACACTTTAAAGCCGTAAACATACGTGGCGCGTATTGTTCATATGACAAATAAGTATCGTGTAAAAAACTTATATACCACGTTTTTGAAACTGACTAAAAGTATAAAGTTAATTTATAATCAATTGCAAAATTTTTACCCAACAGACAGACAAGAAAGCGAGTTAAAAATTAATTTTCATCCAGTTGTTAAGCTATGTTTAAAGTTTCAAGTCTCTGGCTCCTCGGGCAGTTAATTTACAATTAATTAATAACTTTGACCCAAAAAGACATACACGAAAGCGAGTAATAAAAAGGTAAAAAAAAATAAGCTACTCTAAACTATTGCATATTACAAAGTGTACGTCTTGCGGTTGTCGACGAACCAAATAACGAAGGTGCGTATTTGGGTGGGACGCAACGTCACCACGAATTCTGATTCAGCAGCCTCTTGAGTTTCCGAGCCGCTGTCCTGGCCCTCGTCTTCCTTCAAAGCCGTCCTGTAACATTGCTTTAGTTGAAACATGGGCACTTGTGATGGACAACTGTCCATGTTTCATGGCAACTGTTCAGGTGTCATGGCCTCCGACTGTTGGCGGGAAAACTACCACAAATGTATCAATTTGCTAATATTCTCGTAGAAAATGGTGTATATTACCGAGTTTTTGAGGAGAACTATTACTAGGCAATGAAAAGTAAAAAACTAAAGTTTCAGTCAGTTTCAGTGTTTTGGAGCTAGTAAGAATCCGCCACGCTGCTCCAATGCGGATGGCGGACTGCACATGTCTTCATCTACATGTAGGTTTCCTCACGATGTTTTCCTTTACCGACGAGCGCGTTGTAAATCAGCACTTAAAATTGCAATTAACAATTTTAGTGGTGCTGGCACTGGGAATCGAACCCAGGTCACTCGCGTACATTACGCACATAATATTTATTTATTCTATATTGTATTCACCTTGTTAAAAAAAGGGATTACAAAGGGCGGACTTACTGCCTTTTGAAGGAAGGTAAGTTACTTTGCTAAGATCCGCATGCAAAATATAAAAATGGTGTATATTACCTAGTTTTTTGAAGAGCACCGCCCGCCCTCCCTCAGTAGCGTGCACAAGGAAACTAACACCGCCACCAGGTACCCTCCACCAACCACTACAATACTACCACTAGATAATATACACCACTGAAGTCGAGAACGCGACACGTGTTTCGCCCCAAAACGAGGCATTATCAAGCGTCATAGACTCTACGAGAGACGACGGCCGTCTGGCTCTTCAAAAAACTAGGTAATATACACTATTTTTATATTTTGCATGCGGATCTTAGCAAAGTAACTTACCTTCCTTCATTATAATGGATTTCCGCAAAGTAACGCCTGATTCTATTAACTATATTACTGCCTTCTTGCATTCTCTCCCAGTCAACCCAAGGCATAGAGACATATCCGTGGCCTAGTGGCCTGAGTCCCTGACGATGATCAATTGAGTTCGTAGACCAAGTGAAAAACCAAATATCAGTGGCTTTTTATAGGCGGCAGAATAGCTTTGCTATGAAATTGACACATTTGCGGTCCCTACTTATTACCTTAATAAACAATGACGGAAAAGGAAGGTGTAGGACACCTGGTACTGCGAACAACAGACCGAGTCTGGCTAGCGTGGCGATTGATAATAGCGCTGGATTAATTACGGCATGATGCATACATACATCACATCTTCTGGTGGTAGGATTCCTATGCAGGAATCCGTCTAGGTAGGTTCCACCCCAGGGCCAGTTATTCTGCCGTGAAGCAGTAGTCTGCAAACATTACAGTGTTTCGGTTCGAAGAGCACTGAGAGCTAGCATAATCACTGGGCATATGAGACTTAAGAACTTATGTCTCAGGGTGACGAGCGCGGTGTGGTGCTGCAAAGAAATATTCTGAGTAACACAGCATCTGTTATGGGCAAACGAATATATGGGGTAGGCATACCCCATACCTGTAGCCCACTTTTCGCCCCACGGGAAACGAGAAGTGACGGGTGGCGAACGATGTCGCCGCCATATTGGTACGAGTCAAAAAAACTTACTCCCCATTGCGTTCCCACGAGCAGTATACTGACAGCATTGCATATTATGGTGTTGCTCTTCACGTATAAAGGATTTCCGTACAATAGTTTAGTCGCCTCTTACGACACCTCGTTAGGACGAGGTAGATGCTGTTCTACCTCCGCCAGATTGGCTAACGAAATGATTATAACCGTGCTGGAAAGTTTATAACCAGTTTACCGCTTTCTTCTCTTATTCTCCCACATTTCTTTGGTATCTTCTACGTTCTCGGAGTCTTCTTCAGCACCGACTGATGGACCAACGTCGTAATCTTGGAAGGAACTGCTGGTCTCCTCCTTCCGTCTTTTCGCTCGAAGGTGTGCCAGCTCCGACTTTGGTGCGATGTCAATAAATCCAGCTGTGGTGATAACACTAAAGCTAAAGGTTGTCTTTGAGAATTAATGCTTAAGAAACAGCAATATGTTTTTAACAAATATTAAGATTTATTTATGTTGATAAATTTCTGATGTCCCTCCTGACTGATTTTCAAACGGCGACAACTTCCGAATACCGCCCGAAGCTATCGACTGCGCAGGAGATATTGTGCTACAAGTGTACGAGCAATAAGATCAGAGGTAAGCTAGCATGCAGTGTCAGGGACACGAGGTCCAACAACCAGACAGGAAAACCAACAATTTATATTTTGGAATTCGAGCTTAGGGCCCGAGACGTGGAAGGTAGATTCTCTGACTACTTGACCACCATGTAAAAAGGAAGCACATTACGCGATAGTGAAAATAGTATAGAAATAATTGAATAAAAAAACTACACTAATATCCGGCTATCTGTTGTGGAAGGACCAATACTACAGGCAAGTATGGTGTGGCGATGGGCTCCGCAGTATCTCCTATTAAATCCCTAAAAATCCGTAAAAAATTGTTTGCTTAATTTTTATTTAGAAGAATCTGGCGCATGACAACCATTTCATACGTTATTTGAATAAGATACTGAAGAGCAGAAGTTACACGAGAAGTTATCCAAAGGTTAGCTATGGTAGTACGAGGACAGGACTTGCTTAAGAAAAACACCACTTTATTATTAATTTTGGCCGCACACAAATTAACACGCATAAATACATACAGTCACGCCTTTATCCCATATAAGGGGTAGGCAGAGGCCACTCACGTAGCCACTTTTCGCCCTCACGGGAAACGAGACGTGACGGGTGGCGAACCACATCGCCGCCGTTTTAGTACGAGTGAAAAAAAATCTTATTCCCCATTTCACAAATTAAACGGAAAAAATCAGCATTACGTTTAACTTCTTCACCTTTTCTTAGTCGATGATTCGTTTTTGTTTCATCTATTTCACTAAATTTCTCATTAACAGTTTCTTCGTTCATTTCGCTTGTTACTTTATTTCTCATACTCTTCTTTCTTCCATTATTAACAAAGAATGGAATATTAGCAGAGGACTGAGCTTTCCCTTTTCTCTTATTTCTATTTCTTCTCGATTTCCTAGTCGCGTGTTCTGGTGGTGAAGCTGTAGCCTCATCGTGCTTGGGTTTCTTGCCCCTATTCTTTTTATTTCTTCTCCGGTGAACCGGATCCGGAAGTTCCGAACGCATTTTAAGTGTATTGCCCCTCGGTCTAATTTTGTAATACATTTCGTACATTGATCGGGTTATACCATCATCCGGTTCGTCAGAAAAGTATTCTGCAAACGATACATTGGATTAATTTATACCACGTTTTACGAGTATTAACTCGCTTTCATGTCTGTCTGTTCGCTGCCGGTACTAATTTTGCAATCAATTTGAAACTACCTTCATATTTTTCAGAGAGTTTTAAAAAAATGGATCCGAAGATCTATAAAACGTTGTGGGCGGACGTTGCACTTACCATCACGTGAACGTTTTTTCTCTTTTCGTCACTTTATACTTATAAAAAAAACAGTAACGTTTGCTCACTGCAGAATAACTGGCACTGCGAGGGAACCTACCTAGACCAGTTTTAAAAAAAATGATTCTTTCAATTTAGAAAGTACATACCCATGCGCCTGCTACTCTTCAAGCTGTGACTTCCATTCCTCCTCCTAGCTGATCTTTTCCTTAAGTTAGACGAAAAGTCATCCTCGGACGATTCCGCCTCAGAGTTGTTGCCCCAATCCGCGAAGAATTTCATGGGTTTCGCTTTGGCGCGGAAATTGAATTTAGGAGTTTTTTTCGTCGCTGATCGGAATCTATTTCGTACGAAATCATTATTGAAATCCGATTTAGCTGCGAAACTCGCACGTCTGGCTTCAGTCCGTTGGAGCGGAATATCTCTAACTGTTGTAATTTCATCAATATATTTTTTTGTTTTACTGTCTATTTTGGTAGTGGTGAATATTTTCGTTGTGGTTTCCATATGATTTTTAGAAAGATTGAGATCGGAAGCATTGGTTTCGTTAATATTATCAATGAGATTTTCGGTGATATTCAGCGATCTCTTTCGCCTGTCTTCGAACTGACTGTATCGAGATTTAGGCGCTTTGACCTTAGACATAGGAATTAATTTCTCTCGGGGCTCTTTTCTGACGTAATCAGATTCGTCTTCCGAGTAGCCTAGACATAAAACAAAATTTAGTGAGCGAATTTTGTAAGATAATAATTGCCGTGTGTTAGCGGCTTAAGAGAATCTTCCACCCCTTCTTACCCCGTGGGTCTCGTACAAGTCGACAGAGAGAAAACGAAAACCAGGAGATGGGCAACAGCATCTTCCTGGAACAGTTGGATAAATAAACTGCGGTTGCCAACCCGCCTGCCACACGTGGCAACTAGGGCAACATCCCTCCAAATTGAGAGCTACAAACGTGTGGCAATCTATGGACGCGGCCTGTGTTCAGCAGTGGACTAGGCTGAAATGATGATGATGATGTTGAATTGGGAAAGACTGAAACAGTATGAATTATCTTAATCCTTTATTGCTATTTTTACCGTGTTCTTATTAAATCGTTTAAATTAGCCGTGTGGTGGCGGCTCGTTAAAAGAATACTACCACTCCATCTCATCCAATGGATCTCGTAAAAGGCGAGTAATGAATAAAACTGCACTGTGCACCCAACAGCGCATGGTGGCGATGGGCTCACCACCTATCACACCAAGTGCATTACATTGTTTTGGTGAAACGTGGATTGTGGCAGTCATCTGTTTTTGCAGTGAGTGCCCAGTCTCTGACTACCCCTTATGGGATACAGTCGTGATATTATGTATGTATGTATGTCTTATTAAATCGGTTTCGTGTATACAGACATAATTTGAGACATAGAGTAAAATTTAATTATTGAGACTAGATAATTTTAATATGTAATGGTTATGGCTTGGAACTGGATAACAATTCATTATCAACTCGCTTACTTGTCTGTCTGTCTGTTTGTTTATTGGGTATAAATTTTGCAATTGATTACAAACTAACTTATAAAAAAAACTTGGTTATACACTCGGCGTCAAAACATCGCACATCCGAAAAAAATAATTTAAATACTATTTTAACACAACAGGCCAATGGCAATGTTGTGGTTTGAGGGTATCATTCGAAAGGTAATTTCATTAGCTTTCAGGAATTTTAATTGAATTTTACTTTTTTAACGAGATGAAAGAGAAATTAAAGAAAAAGACAGGGTATGTACAAATTTGCAAATTAATCATTTAAAAAAAAACTTAATAAATACAAAAAAAGTTCTTAAAACCTAGTGTTACCCCCCCTTGCCTTGATAACGGCTTCCATGCGATCTTTCATGGATCTTACAAGGATCGCAACAGCCTCTTGGGGTATTTGTTCCCACTCTTCAAGTACCGCATCTTGGAGCTCTTGAAGAGTGGCTGGAGCTGGATCTCGAGCTCGCACGCGCCGTTTTAGGTCATCCCAGAGATGTTCTATTGGGTTAAGGTCTGGACTTCGTGCTGGCTAATGCATAACAGGGATATCGACCTCCTGTAAATAATCCCGTACAATAGCCGCGGTGTGGCAACGAGCATTATCATGCATTAACATGAATCCATCACCGACATAACCAGCATACGGGACCACATGTTCCTCCAGTATTTCAGTAATGTACCGACCAGCATTTAATGACCCTTGCCCACGGCCACCCCGAGTCCGGGAAACGCACACAAGTTCCGTTTTCCCGTCGACGGAAATGCCGCCCCAAAACATACACGAGCCACCCCCGTATTCGACGGATTCTTCGAAGCAGGGTTGTGTGAACCTCTCCCCCTGTCTTCTGTAGACCCTTCTACGTCTGTCATTGCAGAAGAGACAGACCCTCGTCTCATCAGAGAAGAGTACGGTCCGCCACTGTTCTAGAGTCCACTCGCAATGATTGCGAGCAAACTCTAGGCGATCTCTGCGATGCTGTGCAGTAAGTTTTGGACCTTTAGCAGGTCTATGGGCTGTTAAACTCTTTTCGTGTAACCTTCTTCTTATCGTAGAAACACTCACAGATGTTCTCCGAGTTGATCGAAGCTGTTGTTACAACTCAACAGCATTTGTAAAACGGTTTCGTAAAGATGTCGTAACGATGAAAGGTCTGCTGAAAACGTTGGAACACCCGTCGAACTGAAAAACGGGACAGGTTCAACTGTCGAGCAACGTCACACTGCCGCATCCCCGACTGCAATAGGGCAATCACTTGAGCGGCTTCTTCAGATCTTTACTTGTTCTTACTTGGGTTACTTGTTCATGTGTGTTCACTGCAAAGTCTAAATTACGACTGGCCCATATTTCATCCAGATCGACCCTTTTATACCCTTTTTAGGTGGTGTAACTAGCGTCCTTACTAACGAGCATTTGACAGTGTTTATTTTTGACGCTCTATAATGATAAATGTTTTAATGATTTCATGATTTTTTTATTAATAATGTAAAGATATTCAAATACCCATTTCAAACATACCAATATAAATATAATTCGTTTCTAGCCATTACAGCCATTTTTCGCGCAAACTCAGAGAGGTGCGATTTTTGTGACGCTGAGTGTAGTATAATAAATCAGAAGAGTTTGTATGTCTGAGCGCGCTAATCTCAGAAAACACTTATTTGATTATTACCGTATGCCGTCATACCGGCGGAATCATTGTGAATCGACTTATTTTATGCGAGTGAAACCGCGTGGCGCAGTTAGATTTAGATAAAGGCGCAATAATACTTATAACACCATTCTTTATGGAACTTAGATTAAGTGATTTGTATTATCTGCTATTTTACCCGAGTCCTTCCTTTCGGTGCGCTCAAGTTTTTCATCGGTGTAGTCAACATTGTCTTCAGGTAGGATGCCATCGTCGCCACCAGAATATACATATCTGTAAATTTAAGTACAGACAAAAACCAGTGTCGGGATCAGAGCAATTTAAGTCTCTGTATCTCGATTTTTACTGTGTCCTGTCCATTTCACGGTATTATGCTGCTACACAGACTCGTTTTATATTATTTTTTCACTTTTGTTAATTTTGGGCAATATTATTTTATGTTCTGTGTAATTCCATTTTTTTTCTTGTTTTGTGAATAAATGTGTTTCTTTCTTTCTTTCTTTCTTTCAAGTGTGAGGATTTTGTCTAGCATGATTTGGATCGAGAAATCGACTTACAATTTTGTCTTAATCTAAGGTCAAAATCAAAATATATAGCTTCAAGAGAACGCCGACAAATCAAATGGATAAAGAAGAACTGTAACATTTAAACAATTAAAAAAAATTAAATTATTTCAGCTCAAGCCAAGTTAACCTAGGAATCTTATATTATCCTTCGCTACGTAAAATGGAAATTGATGTGATGTGATGATGATGTTCTTCTAGCCGATTTCGACCACGGCGACAACTTCCGAATACTGTCGAGAGCCATCAACTGCGCAAGAGATATTATAGAGTGCCACAAGTGTACGCGCAAACACAGAGGCATTCACTCGTCCCAACCTACCCGCGCCCGATGTAACGCTGATGCGATAAGATCGGAAGTAGGCTACGATGCAGTGTTAGAAACACGGGGACAATCACAACACAACCAGACCCGAAAACCAACAATTTGTGTTAAAGCGCAAATGTTGGCTCCGGCCGGGATTCGAACCCAGGACCCGCGGCTTAGAAGTCAGGTACGTTAAAGGTGATCTTAGGAACAAAAAAGATATCCTCGGCATTAAAACGTGTGTTATAGGTGATAGGTAATCGTGTGGTAGCGGCTTAAGAGAATCTACCACCCCATCTCATCCCGTGGGTGTCGTAATAGTCGACAGAGGAAAAATTAAAACCAGAAGATGGGTAGCAGCATCTTCCTGGAACATCAGAATAAATAAACTGCGGATGCCAACCCGCCTGAATATGATAGGCTGAAATGAAGATGAAGATGATGAGTCGTGTAAGAACAGCACTTTGACCATAATTAGTAAAGTGATAGGATACATGAATCAAACGGGTGAATCTTGTACGCCATGAGGGAATACATAGACCCGACCCAGCTAGGAAATCTGAACAATCGATGTTGTTTTGCAGTAGATCGCACAGTAAGTTCATGTCAATTAGTGTTCTGCGTTCCTTGAGAGTAAGCATGTTATTCATGTGGGAGCTTTCTTTGTATGTATTAGATTTTAGAGTATTGCTATTTTTGTAGTTAAGATGTTTTATAAATGGTTTTTTTTATTTGATAAAAGTGACGGAACTAGCAGAACGTTCACCTGATTGTACTAGGTGGATTTAAAAGTACTCGGTCCTAACACAGATCCATTCAATTCTAAAAATCAAATCTACCCACATTATTTAGTTCAGTTCAGACTAGTTCATTGTGTGAAGTTCGAAACGTGTGCGATAATTAGTTGTGATTTTATAAATTTATTAACAAAGTAATCGGTCATAATTTCCGCGAATGGAGCTAATCGAGCAGCGTCCCGTCATTAAGTACCTCCATAAGAAGGGGCTATCATCAAAAGCCATCCATGATGACATGGTCAGTACATTAGGCGATTGTGCTCTGTCATATTCATCCGTCAAAAAATGCATAGCAGAATTTAAGCGTGGTAGAGAGAGTGTGAAAGATGAACCCCGCTCTGGAAGGCCTTCGACGTCAACTACTGACGAAAATATTAAAAAAGTACTTGATTTAATAATGGGAGACCGCAGATTAAAAATTAGAGAGATAGCCGAGATTATAGGCATCTCTTATGAACGAACTCAAAACATCATTGTCAACGAGTTGGGTTTCCACAAGGTGTCTGCGAGGTGGGTTCCGCGACTGCTTTCAGTTGAACAAAAAAGGACGCGATTAATGATTTTTTGAATCATTTTGTTACTATGGACGAAACATGGGTACCGGAAACAAAACAACAATCAAAACAGTGGAGAAGACCTGGTTCACCACCCCCTAAAAAGGCTAAGTCGATTTTGTCGGCAAATAAGGTGATGGCTTCAGTATTCTGGGACTCGAAAGGTGTGATTATGATTGATTATCTTGAAAGGGGTCAGACTATAAACTCTGATTACTACTGCACCTTACTACGTCGTTTACGAGAGGAAATAAAAGAAAAACGTCGAGGAATGCTCAGAAGAAAAGTCCTGTTTCATCAAGATAACGCCCGTGTTCACACGTCAGTACAGTCAATGGCTGGAATTCACAACTGTGGCTTTGAACTGTTACCGCATCCGCCGTATTCACCTGATCTGGCACCATCAGGCTTCTTTCTGTTCCCTAACCTAAAAAAGCACTTGGGAGGTCAAAGATTTTCGACAAACGACGAGGTCAAAGCAGCTGTAGACGCATATTTTGACTCTAAGGAAGAATCATTTTTTTTTAACGGTCTAAATGCTTGGAAGGGGAGGTGGCAAAAGTGTATTGAACTTGATGGTGATTATGTAGAAAAATGAAAATATAACTGATTTAGTATGTGTTTATTTTCTTGGTTAGGCCGAGTACTTTTCAATCCACCCTCGTAAGTGAAACGTCTGCCCACAGCAAATGCTGTGTCACCCAGAACATTTCTGTGTGACACCACACTGCGCCCGTCACCCTGACACATCAGTTCTTAAGTCTCATATACCTAGTGATTACACTAGATCTCAATGCCCTTCATACCAAAAAACAGTAATGTTTCGGTAGTAAACTACTGCTTCACGGCAGAATTACTGGTCCTGGGGTGGTACCTACCTAGACGAATTCCTGCATGGGATTCCTACCACCAGATTTTTTTTGAAAACGTTCAATTTTATCAGTATAAACATAGTAACAGGAATACCAAATGCTGCTAGCATATTCCAGAATGCTTCTGACGTATGCATAGTAGACAATTTTTAAACTAATGGTGTTTTTGAAGCGTTTGCAAGATCATAGTACAAAGCCTAAGTTGCTGTATAGTCTATTAACAATCATATCTTAATGACAAGAAAGGAGCATTCTGGAATCCACCATAACTCCCAAGTCCTTTACAACCTCAACCCTCTCCACCACAGCTTTCTTAAACTTGTAATTATAACGTACAGGAGACTTTTTTCTAGAGAAAGTGATACACTGACATTTACCGATGTTGACCGTGATTCCATTATTTTTATAGAATAACTTTATGGCGATATTGTCAACGAATACAATACTAGAAATACTTTGGTGACGTCGTCTAATCAAATATCTACTCGGGTCCTGGGTTCGATACCCAGCCGGGGCCAACATTTTTGCAGACACAAATTGTTGGTTTTTGGATCCGGTTGTGTTGTGCATCTAAAATGTATGTCTGTAAAACTACCTTATGAAAAAAAAAAAAATTTAATAGAAGTTAGTATTTAAAATTTTACTAATGTTAATTGTATCTGCATGTTCGTTCATCAATCACTCTCAAGCCGTGGTAGCTCAGGGGCTAGGCGCTCGCTTTAAATTTCATAGTACGCGAGTGACCTGGGTTCGATTCCCGGTGCCGGTGCCACTAAAATTGTTAATTGCAATTTTAAGTGCTGATTTACCACGTGCTCGGCGGTGAAGGAAAACATCGTGAGGAAACCTGCATGTCTGAGAAATAAAAAAATATTTCGATAACATGTGTAGTCCGCCAAGCCGCATTGGAGCAGCGTGGCGGATTCTTCCTAGCTCCAAACACCCTCTCAGAAATGAGAGGAGGCCTGTGCTCAGCAGTGGGACATTTATAGGCTGAAAATTTACTTTTTAACTTTTAATACGTTTCAATTTATACTCTGCGAAGCGGGCAGGGAGCACAGCTAGTCAACATCATACATATACACGGTCATTCGCAATGTCCTATACATCCCGACAGGCTGGGCTTAGGGACGATGTGTATATGCCCCTAAAAATATAATGAGCCTCGTAGCGTGATACCTGTAGGAGATATGTCGACTTAAAGAATTTGCTTAAAACTCATAGGTGACTACCCTGTTATACAGCTGATCGAGGCAATGAATTCATTAATTTAATTAGGCGTTTTTCCATTGAGCTGCCATCGAAAGAACTCGCAAGTACTAGGATAACATGAAACTTAAGGAAATCTCTTGCGAAAAAAATATGTTAGTATGACGCCGTAGTAGGATAACATAAACTAAATGGAGAAGAAAACGTATTTTGAATTTGTATGGTTCGGGGCAACGACTTTCTGAGTTAGGGTCGCGTAAAGTTTTACAAAACAAATAATTTTAAACTTTTGTATGGACATTTTTAGTATTCAATTTTGTCATTAAGGCTTCACCGTTGTGTTTATCAGATCAAAGTAGCATGGGTAGGTGCCGGGATGTTATACTAATTATGAATAACGTTGTATAATATAGATAGATATAAAATACAAGTACCTTTTCAGACTGTTTGTTTGTACGAACTGATTGACTCGGGAACAGTTACTATAGCTGTTGACATACATTATAAGTTTTTTTTTATTAGAGACTGACAAAACGTTCACCTAAACGTAGTAAGTGTAACATCTGCCCATAACAAATGCTGCGTCACAAAGAACATTTCTACGTGGCACCACACTGCGCCCGTCACCCTGAGCCATCAGTTCTTAAGTCTCATATGCCCAGTGATTAAAATACATAGCTCTCAGTGCCTTTCAGACTTAGTAATGTTTGCACACTTCTGCTTCACGGCAGAATAACTGGTCTGCGGTGGTACCTACTCGTGTCTAGACGGACTCCTGCACAGGGATCTTACCAACACTTGGAAATAGATTTAGATAACCTATTTCTTATGATTGTTCGTTCGTTCGTTGTTACGTCCTTAGTAAAAGAAAGTTTCTAACGAATGGCTGTCATTACCTGGTGCTCCAGTCCATCTGCCTGGCGTCTTCGAGCCACTGGTTGGCAGCCAGCGTCGTCTCGCGCACCATCTTGATCTCGTGCTGTCCAAATATCTTGCGCAGGTCCACTATTATGTGTGTGGATCTCGGCCCGTAGTCCCCGGTAGCGCCCTTTTCTGTTTTAATAAATTCTGCTAGAATGGTGTTCCGTAAACATAATCATAATATTTTAATCGATGGCGCCACTTTTCATAGCAAATCGAATTTATTAACAGCGCTTAAGTCTTCTGTTTCTGTGATAGAGATTCTGCCGATACTAAAGCGTCATCGATAACTCTCATACGTTCCAATCACAAGTTTTGATTGGGGGGAGGAGGGGGGGGGGGAGGTCTAAGCGCGGAGACAGAGACGTTGTGTCTTCGACCTACAACTACAACCATGCCGTTATAATTAAAAATTAATGAGGCTGTTAAGTGTAAGGCCCTTACCGCGAGTGCGATAAGTAGGCTACGTGAGTGGCGTCTGCCTACCCCTTATATGGGAAAAAAGCGTGACTGTATGTACGTGTATATAAATATAACATCTTCAATAACACTTTACCTTTGTCCGACTTTTCGAGGGTATTTTCAAGTCTGAGCAGTACCGAGCCAGCTTTCCAAGGCTCCAGCGTTATGATATGGATGTGGCGAGGCAATCCGTGCAGTCGGATCGCTGAATACTGAAAACGTTTCAGGTTTGTTAACTAGTGGGGGCTGAAAGCCATGGTAGATCAGGGGCCGGCACTTCTAAATTGTTCTGCGATTTTAATCGATAAAAGAATACCACCACTCCATCTCATCCAATGGTTCTCGTAAAAGGCGAGTAAGGAATTAAACTGCACTGTGCACCCAACAGCGCATGGTGGCGATGGGCTCACCACCTATCACACCAAGTGCATTATATTGTTTTGGTGAAACGCGGATTGTGGCAGTCATCTGTTTTTGCAGTGAGTGCCCCGTCTCTGACTACCCCTTATGGGATACAGTCGTGATCTTATGTATGTATGTATGAAATACCACGTGCTTAGCATGGGGAAACCTACATATCTAAGGAAGAAAAACATCATGAGGACGTGTCCGTCCACCAATTCTCTCAAAAGTTTGTAAAAAAATTTAAACTGTTATAAAGAAGGATTTGGTTTTTCCGTACATTTTTCATGTTAATAGTAAATCCGTAACAATTATAAACGATGATTTTCTATATATTCGCGAAGATTATACGCTTAATGAAACTAATGTTTCCTTATTATTTAAACGGTCTATTTCGGAAGTTACTCCGCAGAGTTAGTTTTATTAAATATTATAAAGAAGAAAGAAATATCTAGTAAAAGTAAACGCGACTGTTATACAATAATCAAACTAATGTTTACTTATTAATTTAAACGCTCTAAATTCGTACAATTACTTTTATTCAATATTATCAAGAAATAAAAAAAAATGTTTGTAGAAAATTCTAAGCTACTACTCGTATAAAGAAGGAAAATTATCTAGAATTTGAGTAAATTTTTCATGGTTTTATAAAAACAATGTAAAGTATTATTAATAATATACTCGTAGTACAGTAAATTTGGTTAAGTGACTCACCCGTTTATTTCTGACATTTTGCCATTTCCTCCGGTTGATCTTCTCGCCAGGCGCCAGAAACAGCCAGGGCTCCATCAGCCACTTCCTGGCCGTGTATGATATTCTCTCCGAAAACGTCTGTTCATCCACTTAAAGAACAAGTTTTGTTGACTGATTTTATTAGGTAGGATTCCTATGCAGGAATCCGTCTAGGTAGGTACCACCCCAGGGCCAGTTATTCTGCCGTGAAGCAGTAGTGTGCAAACATTACTGTGTTTCGGTCTGAAGGGTACTGAGAGCTAGCGTAATCACTGGGCATATGAGACTTAAGAACCTATGTCTCAGGGTGACGGGCGCAGTGTGGTGTCACACAGAAATATTCTGGGTGAGACAGCATTTGTTGTAGGCGGACGTTGCACTTACCATCAGTTGAACGTTTCGTCACTATATACAATAAAAAAAATACCCTCACCCTAATAAATAAAATTAAAAAGATCGAGTCTGTCATTTTAGACACTTATTGAGAACCGACGACAACACAATTATTTCATTATTTTAATGACTTGGTTTAGCCGTGGTAGCTCAGGGGTAAGGCGCTCGCTTTAAATTTCATAGTACACGAGTGTCGGGGTTCGATTCCCGGTGCCGGCACCACTAAAATTGTTAATTGCAATTTTAAGTGCTGATTTAACACGTGCTCGCCGGTGAAGGAAAACATCGTGAGGAAACCCGCATTGGAGCAGCGTGGCGGATTCTTCCCGGCTCCAAAACCCCTCTCCGAAATGAGAGGAGGCCTGTGCTCAGCAGTGGGACATTTATAGGCTGTTACTTTACTTTACTTTTTTATGACTAGGTGTGCTCACAAGGTTCATCAGCTCGTTGCAGTTCAAGAGATTTTTTAAAAAAAAATCGAGTAATTGTCTATTAACGGTTTTTGAGCCAGGAACAATCGGCCACGCTTCTCCAATGTAGTTTGGCGGACTTCATATGTCCTCGAAAAATTTTTTATTCCTCAGACATGCAGGTTTCCTCACGATGTTTTCCTTCACCGCTGAGCGCGTGGTAAATCAGCACTCAAAATTGCAGAACAATTTTGCTGGTCCCGGCACCGGGAGTCGAAAACATGTAGTAGGAAATATAAGGCGAGCAATCCCTGAGGTTTTAAAAAATAAATTTACGAAGGAAAGGAATTTAATTTACTAAGATAATGTAAAATATAAAGTGGTTAGCTAGTTTTGAAGAGCACCACCAGCCCACAGTAGCGTCCACAAGCAAACTAACACCGCCATCGGGAACCGACACATACCCTCCACCACTACAACACTAGGCAATATACACCACTGAAGTCGAGACTACGACACGTTTCAACTCAAAACGAGGCATTATCAAGTGATATTGACTAGAGTCAGTCAGCCGGGAGTTCACCTTTTACGTTGACTTATTTATGAATATAATGGATTTCCACAAAGTAACGCCTGATTCTACTCGTATTAACTATAATAACTTTGTTATTCACGTTCAGCTATAATTCCGGAGGTTTGCAACTTACTCTCTTGTCTGAAGTTGCCGAACATGATCCTGTGCTTCCCTTTCACCACCAGCCCGACACCGAAAGCCTCTTCATTGAGGGTTTCTTCCAGGCCGAAGCCATCGTCTGTCAGTAGCCTCCTGTGCACCTGTGTTTTTGTTTAATAATTGTTTAATCAATTTACTGGTGGTAGGATTCCTATGAATCGGTCTAGGTAGATACCACCCCAGGGCTAGTTATTCTGCCGTGAAGCAGTAGTGTGTAAACATTACTGTTTCGATTTGAAGGGCACTGAGAGCTAGTGTAATCTTTGGGCATATGAGATTTAAGAACTGATGTCTCAGGGTGACGGGCGCAGTGTGGTGTCACACAGAAATGTTCTGGGTGACGCAGCATTTGTTATGGGCAAACGTTGCACCATCAGGTTAACGTTTTACTCGTCTCGAATCCAATAGCCGACTTCAACGCAGCAGCTCCAAACAGAGTTTCATGACTGTCTCATGGATCATCATCAGAGCTTGACCGAAATTATAAGAGACCACACCTACGATATCCCTTTTATAAAAAAAAAATTGCTAAAATCTGTTCATAAAGAAAGAAGTTATGCTGTAATGTTATACATAAATAATATATACAATTTTCATTTAGGACCGATGGTCACTGTTAGCCCAAAGGCTTTCACAGCTTCTCCGGATAGAAAGGTGGCAGAGCGCTGAGGGCGCTTAGCTGAAATCTTTAATTATAGATAACTGGCATAAGGGCCTTCGAGAGGGGACCTCGGTTTGGACCGTCATCTTGTGCGCGAGAGTAACTGACTGCAGGGTGCCAAAGGAGGCGGGCCTCTGCTCGTTCAGTTACTTCAATCGGGAGGGCAGTAATACTATTACTATTATCATCATCGGAACTACGAAATATGCAGACGTATTGAGAAGCTCCTCTTTTCTTGAAGTCGGTTACAAAGAGAGGACATTTGGATTTCTCCTGTATCGAGTAAGCGATTTACATACACATATATAAAAACTATACTTAGGACAAATAATATCGTTGAGTGACCAAACTAACCTAGAAATAGAAAGAAGAGTGTCTTGTGTCTGAAAAAGATATTGGTCCCTTAAGGAGATACTGAAAAGTAAACTTTTCCTATGGCAGCCAAAAGGTGTTCAACTCGTGTATCTTGCCATACCTCAAGTATGGAAATCAAACTTGGGCACTAGCTCAATGACACTTAATTAAACTGGGAACACGTCAGAAAGAAGGATGTTGGGCGACATGCTTAAAACCATAAAAGTGCAGAATAAATAAGATTAACAACAAAAGAACGAAAGACATGAAGACGCACCAGACACATGACAAGAGACAGCGAGTATAAATGGACAAAAATTATAACAGAATGGCAACCACGTGAGCAAAAGAAAAAGAGGAAGACAACTATAGAGATGGGTAGATGTTCTAAAGAAAATTGGAGGGGCAACCTGGACAAGAAAAGCAAACAATAGGACTGAGTGGAAGCAGCTCTAAGAGGCCTACGTGCCACAGGTGTCACAGGACACTCATCATCATCACATCAGTCTATCACTAGTCCACTGCTGGACATAGGCCCCATTTTGGGGGGATTTCGCCATAGTGGTCACGCTTGGCAGGCGGGTTGGCAATCGCAGTTTATTTATACAGATGTTCAAGGAAGGTGCTGCTGCCCATCTCCTGGTTTTAATTTTCCCTCTGTCGACTTTTACGAAACCCACGGAATGTGATGGGGTGGTAGATTTCCTTAAGCCGCTACCACACGGCACGCGTCACAGGACGCTGATCACTAAAACAGAAAATTCCATGTGTTATAATTTAAGCAAAAAAAAACATAGTTTGTATATATATTATGTTTAGTATCAGCATTTAGGCTAACATTAAGGCTCAATAATACATAGATACCGTCACGCCTCTTTCCCATTAGGTTAGGCAGAGACCACAGCCGTAGCCCACTTTTCACCCGCTCGGGAGACGAGACGTGACGGGTGGCGAGCCACGTCGCCGTTATTCAGCAGTTTGCAAACATTATTGTGTTTCAATCTAAAAGGCACTGATAGTGTAATTTCTGGGCATTGAGAACTGGTGTCTCAGAGTGACGAGCGTAGTGTGGTGCACAGAATTGCTCCGAATGACACAGCATTCGATGGGCGTTGCACTGACCATAAGGTGGACGATGTGCTCATTTCGTCACTTCTTACTATAAAAATTAAACAGGTGGGAAAGAGAACTGGTGGTAGGATTCCTATGGAGGAATCCGTTTAGGTAGGTACCACCCCGGGGCCAGTGATTCTGCCGTGAAGCAGTAGTGTGCAAGCATTACTGTGTTTCGGTTTGAAGGGCACTGTGAGCTAGCGTAATCACTGGGCATTGGAGACTTAAGAACTGATGTCTCAGGGTGACGTGCGCAGTGTGGTGTCACGCAGAAATATTATTGGTGACACAGCATTTGATGTGGCCGAACGTTGCACTTACCATCAGGTGAACTTTTTGTTCGTTTCGTCACTTTATGCAATGTTGAGAATTTTTTTTGAAGTCTGGTGAAAAGAGAGGACAATTTTCATTTTCTGTATACTGAGAGCGATTTACATTCGCATACATGCCGTCACGCCTCTTTCCCATTGAGTTAGGCAGAGACCACAGTCGAAGCCCACTTTTCGCCCGCTCGGGAGACGAGACGTGACGAGTGGCGAACCACGTCGCCGCGCACATATTTGCTCCGAGTGACACAGCATTCGATGGGCGTTGCACTGACCATCGGCTGGACGATGTGCTCGTTTCGTCACTTCTTACTATAAAAATGAAACTGGTGGGAAAGAGAAGGATAGAGGCGCACCATCAGTTCGATCTCTCCCTCGTCGTAGGAGGTGCCGCCCTGCGGCCGGTCGGTGAGCGCGCACAGCTCCACGCTCGCGTTCGCCGCGCGCGTGCAGATGCGTGACGTCACCGGGTAGTAGCACGCCGACACCGGCTTCTTGACCTGATGACCTGCTGATTTTTTTTTTATTGTATTAAGTGACGAAACGAGCGAAAAGTTCACTTGATGGTAAGTGCAACGTCCGCCCACAACAAATGCTGTGACACCCAGAATATTTCTGTGTGACACCACACTGCGCCCGTCACCCTGAGACATCAGTTCTTAAGTCTCAAATGCCCAGTGATTACGCTAGCTCACAGTGCCCTTTAAACCGAAACACAGTAATGCTTGCACACTACTGCTTTACGGCAGAAAACCTGGCCCTGGGGTGGTACCTACCTAGACGGATTGCTGCATAGGAATCCTACCAACAGATTTTTATTGAAATTGTCGAGACGAGCTAAACGTTCGCCTGATGGTAAGTGCGACGTCCGCCCGTTACAAATACTGCGTCACGCGGAACATTTTTGTACGCGCCGGTCACCGGGTTACGCCTCTTTCTCGTATCGGGTCTCACAACCGTAGCCCACTTTTCGCCCCCGCGGGAAACGAGATGAAACAGGTAGTGAACCACGTCGCCGCGATTTTGGTACCCACGAGCAGTATAGTGACAGCTTTGCATAATATGGTGTTATTCTACAAGAAAAAAAGATTATCCGTACAATACCTTACCCGCCTCTTACACCTCGGTAGGAAGGTGTTATTGTACTCTGCCGAACACCTTTCGGCCACCCAGAGACAGCAGTTATTTAGTCTCATAAGCCTGGGCTTAGTGATTACACAATTTTTTTTACAATCCACTGCTTCATAATGAAGTTCCCGTAACGGAGAAGAAACGAACAAAAGAAGCTCCGCAAGTATCCTCCTTTTTGTAATTAATTTTTGTCATAGTCAAAAAACATAAATTCAAAAAGAATAGTCTCATAGAAAATCGAAGCATGCTCCGAGACATTTCAAACAAAATGGATTCAAAAACATGCATATACATAAGTGTATTGCAAGCCCAAGCTGACTAACCTCCACAACCAACACCAGTTCCTCCTCAACCGTATTAAAGGGAAGTGAAACTACTTTGGACGCGTTGAGCAAAAAATTTCAAGTCCGTATTTCATAGAGTGATAATGGGAGAAGAATATGCCTTGCTGGGCTCGTTTATGTTCTCAATTATTATTTATTGATTAATTAATAATTATTAATTAATTATAAACGCCAACGTGTGGTGGCGGCCAGAGAGTCTACCACCCCATCTCAACCGTGGGTGTCGTAAAAGTCGACAGAGGGAAAATTAAAACTAGAATATGGGCAGCATCATCTTTCTGGAACATTTGAATAAATAAACTGCGGTTGCCAACCCGCCTACCGAGCGTGGCAACTATGGCAAAATCCCCCTAAATTGAGAGCTTCAAACTTTTGTGGTGATCTATTCGGGAGGCCTATGTTCAGCAGTGGACTGACTAGTGATAGACTGAAGTGAGAAGTGAGTGATAATAATCAAAAGCAAAGTTTACAACCAGCGCGTGTTGCCAGTGATGACGTACGGAACAGAGACGTGGTCCTTCACTGCGGACCGCTTGAGGAAGCTCAGTCGCTTAGCGAGCTATGGAAAGAGCTATGCTCGGAGTTTCTCTGCGTGATAAAATCCGTAACGATGATATCCGCAGCAGAACTAAAGTAACCGACATAGCCCTAAGGACTAGCAAGCTGAAGTGGCAATGGGCCGGCCATATAGCCCGTAGAACCGATAACCGATGGGGAAGAAAGGTTCTAGAGTGGCAACCTCGTACCGGCAAACGCAGTGTAGGGCGCCCCCCCCCCCCCCACTAGATGGAGCGACGACCTGCGCGATTTTGCGGGAAGTCGATGGATGCAGGTGGCTCAGGACCGTGCTTTGTGGCAATCTATGGGGTCCTATGTTCAACAGTGAACTAAAATAAGCTGAAATGATGATTATGAATGAATAACTGTTTATATTCCAGTAATTTATTCCAGTTGTTACAGTATTTGTAACACATTATTCATGTGTAAATTTTCAGCTTCTTTGAAGCCTCTCCATAGAGACTTCTAATATGCCAAATCTCACACTCTTCCGTGCGCGCAATATGCTTAAAAATGAGGTAAGGTGTTTTATTGGATAAAGTGACGAAAACGTCAACCCATAAAAAATGCTGTGTCACCCAGAACATTTCCGTAGGACACCACACTGCGCCCGTCACCTTCAGACATCAGCTCATAAAACTCATACGCCCAGTGATTACGCTAGCTCATAGTGCCCTTCAAACCGAAACACAGTAATGTTTGCACACCATTGCTTTACAGCAGAATAACTGGCCCTTGGGTGGTACCTACCTAGACGGATAACGTGAAAAAAAATCTTTGCAATGACTAGGCCTGACTCACTAGAGGTCTCATTCCAGCAAGTGCGTTTCATCATCTGTCGAGCGTTCGCGTCTGTGTAAAATTCACCGCCATTACTGATGTTCGTCTTCAAAATGCTCACAACCTCTTTGCCGAGATCGTTCCTGGAATAGAAGTTGAAAAAAAAAATTGAGATATACTTTTCTGAGACAACTCGTAGTGTAAAAAAATGTGAATTCACTGTTTAAAGTTTAGTTAAAATTTCCACGGACTGAGCAGTTATAAATAAGTTTTCTTTGTTTGCTCCATTTCTTTCGATTGTCGTAACCCGACTGTAGTTATGGGTGTTGCAAACCGTAAATAGTTATCGAAACTATTTATTACCACTAATACCGAAAACTATGTATTGACTTCTTCAGAAACTATATATCGGGAGTAACTATTTATTGCGTGGAACGGTCGGTTGTAGATATGTACATAATAATAATGTACATAGAATCAAATGAAGTTTTAAATACGCCTGCCACGTGTATAGGCAGTCCTAAGCATGGACAAAGTATGAAGGATAGTTGATTTTCATCTATCAAAATGCTGGAATCCGTCTAGGTAGGCACCAACCAAGGGCCAGTTATTCTGCCGTGAAGCATTCGTGTGCAATCATTACTGTGTTTCGGTTTGAAGGGCACTGTGAGCTAGTGTATTCACTGGACATTTGAGACTTAAGAACTGATGTCTCAGGGTGACGGGCGCAGTGTGGTGTCACACAGAAAGACTCTGGGTGACACAGCATTTGTTGTGAGCGGACGTTGCACTTACCATCAGGTGAACGTTCTGCTCGTTTCGTCACTTTATACAATTAAAAAAAAATACTAGTTACTATCTAACACCCGATACTCCGTCACGTCACTACATAGTTATCGAGCAAAATTATCTATTCACAAAAACATAAATTTTCCTTCGAACCGAAAACGCGGTTGCGATACCCGAAGCCAATAACTAGTTATTAAGATAGATAGTTTCAATAAACGTTATTACGAACCAAACCAATACATAGTTTCGGTTAGTTCCCAATATTGCAAAAACGGTATTGCAAAAACGCGTACCGTTCCATCTCTACCCGACTGTACGCGTGAAAGCAAAAACCGAGCGTCTTTGCGTGCGACTGCAGCGCGCGCCACTCGCGCCCGGACTGTTTTGACACGATTTGAGATTCCGCGTCCGTGAGCGACTTCTATGTGTGCGTTGTGGAGCCCATGTTATATGAAGCTTTACTTCTGCTACTATCTCTGTTTTGTGCTTCAGTACATTTAAGGCCGTAACACTATGGTGTTTGCACACCGTTGTTCGACGCCAGAACAACTGACACCGTGAATTGGAAAAAATCTTTAACAGTTACTACTTTCTATTTTTTATTTTTTTTTATTTGATAAAGTGACAATACGAGCAAAACGTTCACCTGATGGTAAGTGCAACGTCTGCCCATAACAGATGCTGTGTTACTCAAAATATTTCTGTGTAGCACCACACTGCGCCTGTCACCCTGAGACATAAGTTCTTAAGTCTCATATGCCCAGTGATTACACTAGCTCACAGTGTCCTTCAGACCGAAACACAGTAATGTTTACACACTACTGCTTCACGGCAGAATAACTGGCCCTGGGGTAGTACCTAGCTAGACGAAATCCTGCATAGGACTCCTACCACCATCCTACCATCTGATAATACACTAAATTCAGATGGATATGGTACATACCCAACAGGCACGGGACCTATGATCCACTCCAGCTCGATGAACTCCTCGCCCCTGTACAGACGTATCACCTGCGTCACCCAGTCGCTGAACCTCTGCCTGATTTCCTTGATCAGGGTCCCTCTGACTGCATGGTAAGTCACTTTTTCCGCAACCTAAAATGTATGAATAAAATTGGGAGAACCGCGTGGCCTAGTGGTGACTGGCTTCTACGGTCCTGGGTTCAAATCTCCAGTCGGAACCAACATGCAAAAACACATGTCCGTCTAGGTAGGTACCACCCCAGGGCCAGTTATTCTGCCGTGAAGCAGTAGTGTGCAAACATTACTGTGTTTCGGTCTGAAGGGCACTGTGAGCTAGCGTAATCACTAGGCATATGAGACTTAAGAACCTATGTCTCAGGGTGATGGGCACAGTGTAGTGTCATACAGAAATTTTCTGGGTGGGACAGCATTTGTTATAGGCAGACGTTGCACTTACCATCAGGTGAACGTTTTGCTCGTTTCATCACTTTATGAAATTAAAAAAAAAATTGTTGGTTTTTTGATCTGGCTGTGTTGTGGCTGTGCCCGCGTCTCTGACACTATAGCTTACCCCCGATCTTAACGTGTGAGGTGATACATCGGTCTTGGGTAGGTTAGGAGTGAGTGCCTCTATGTTTGCGCGTACACTTGTGGCACTATAATATTTTCTGCGCAGTTGATAGCTTTCGACTGTGTTCGGAAGTTGTCGCCGCGGTCGATAACCTCTACCCGGAGGACATAATACCCATAATAATATTTTTTTGGATTTTATCGATCTTTTATAATTAAGGTTCATTGATTAATTAATAATTATTTTAATGGGTTAGCGAATCGCTCCAGCGCTACGAATCGCGGGTTCGATTCCCTTACAAATATTTCTATATAACCGATAGATAGTTTTTCCGGATCTTTGTACGTCTATGTGCAAGTTCGAACACATAATACAATACACACATAATACACATAATACAGATTAAATATAAGTTTGAGGTGACGTTTTTTGTTTTAAATAAGTTAATTTTGCTTCCTGGTGGTAGGATTTCTATGCAGAAATCCGTGTAGGTACCTACCACCGCACGGCCAGTTATTCTGTCTTGAAGCAGTAGCGTGCAAGCATTACTGTCTCGGTCTGAGGGGCACTGGTAGCTAGTGTATTCACTGGGCATATGAGACTTAAGAACTGATGTCTAAGGGTTTTGGGTGACACAGCATTCGTCAGGCAGACGTTGCACTTACCATCAGGCGAACGTCTTGTCTCGTCTTTTGTCTTGTTACAAGAAGCACTAACAGGTGTGGGTCTGTTCTTCGATGGCCGGAAGCTGTAAGCTCCAGATTGCAATGGCTGCTGCGTCTGGCCGTAGTAGTAGAAGTTCTGCGAGATCAGCACCTTCACGCCGTCTACATGCTGGATCGACTCCAGCAACCCGGTGTCTTTATCTATTGTTACTTTTAGGTACTGCGAAAGAAATTTAACGCCGGTTAATCTATATTAGTACGTGAAGAGAAAACTTTGCGACCCTTTTTAAGCATATTGCGCGCGGGGAGAGTGCGAGATTTGGCATTGTTTTAGTTTGTACGGAGAAGAAGGGAGATAGCTAAAATATATATAATATGTGTTCCATACACATTCATCATCTTAGACTATCTTAGTCCACTGTTGAACGCAGGCCTCTCCCATAGATTGCCACAGAACAAGATCCTGAGAAGAAGCCGTGGTAGCTCAGGGGCCTGGTGCTCGCCTTTAATTTCATAGTAAGCGAGTAGCCTGAGTGCGATCCCCGGAGCACCTCTAAAATTGTTGTACAATTTTAAGTGCTGATTTACTACGTGCTCAGCGGTGAAGGAAAACATCGTGAGGTAACCTGCATGTCCGAGGAATAGATATATTTCGAGGACATGTGAAGTCCACCAACCCGCATTGGAGCGGCGCGGCGGACTATTCCCAGCTCCAAAACCTTCTCAGAAATGAGAGGAGGCTTTTGCTCAGCAGTGGGATATGTATAGGCTGTTAGTTTACTTTTTTAAAGATTCTGAGTACGTATACATTAAAATGAATAAAATAAAATACTTGTAGCGACATCTATGTCGCCACATGAGAAGCTCAAGAATTATTTCATACATTCCATAATCGCGCTATGAAAGTTTTCTGACATGCGAACTATATATACAACATCTTAATAGTACTAGTAGGAGGAGACGTCCTCCCCAGACCAGACCATTCGGATCTGGCGGGTAGCTACCCTCTTCCTGGTCAACATCATCCGCCAAATACTCATTGTTTACGTTCATACTGACAATGTCAATCACATGATAGTCTGTCGTTTAGCGATCACTAGTAACAATGAAATGTTGTCAGTGTTCCTGACATCACGTTGCGGGCCCTGTGTTCGAATCCCAACCAATGTTTTTGAGTAAGACAAGTTATTATATGACTACTATTCGTAAACTACAATCCGTAAGCAGTAGTGTGCAACCATTGCTGTGTTTCGGTTTGAAGGGCACTGAGAGCTAGCGTAATCACTGGGCATACGAGACTTAAGAACTGATGTCTCAGGGTGATGGGCACAGTGTGGTGTCACCCAGGAGCGTTCTGGGTGACATCGCATTTGTTATGGGCAGACGTTGCACTTACCATCAGGCGAACGTTTTGATCGTTTCGTCACTTTATCGAATTAAAAAAAGAGGAAAGATTTAACCGAATTGAATTTTTTTCTGCATTAGATAGCCCGTTTATAGAGGAAGGTTCTAAACTATAAAAAAATATGCTACGGCCTTCAGGAACCGCACGCTGAGGACCGGACATTACCGAGAAGGGCCGAAGTGTGAATGATCAGGTCGGCGAGGTACTATGCCGTACGTCGTAATCATGTAGTGGCTTTGTTTTACGCGGGTAAAACCACAGGCACGGAATGGTTTTAAATACCTCGTTGGAAATAGTTGGTGTGAGTTCTTGATCGGCTTCAGGGTTATGGTGAGATTTTTTCGCGAACGCAGACTCTTCCTGTAAATGGAAATTTGTAATGCTCTATTGCGGTCTGTCGGATTCACAATGAAATATTTGATAGGTTCTCGAGCAGAGCAGAATAGCACCTACCTCTTTCCTACCGAGGTGTCGTAAGAGGCGAATTTGGCGGATACTTCCTAGCTCCAAAACCCTTTCAGAAATGAGAGGAGGCAGCAGTGGGACATTTATAGGCTAAAACTTTACTTTTTTATGGCCTCCCTCATAGATTGCCACAAAAGTTTGTGGTTCTCGTGGCAGGCGGATTGGCAACCGCAGTTTATTTATTCAGATGTTCCAGGAAGATGCTGCAGCCCATCTCCTGGTTTTTATTTTCCGCCTGTCGACGGTTACGACACCCACGGGATGAGATGGGGTGGTAGATTCTCTTAAGCCGCCACCACACGGCGGACTTTATACCATGATGAACAAAATTTACCAGTGGATCTCTAATCGGTGCAATGTAATACGCCGTGTATCCCAATGGTGGGATGTTTTCTGCTTCAAAGCAAAGCTCCTGGATCGCGGTGGAACTCCGTCCCGGTAGGTTTATCACGGATGCCGGCAGCGGAATGAGTTGGTATTCCACTTCTTCGTCTGAAAGCACAGGATTGTTTGGTTCAGTTTCCTAATATATTAGTCAGACTATTTCTTTTATAAAATTTAAGTTTTTCTAAAATCATACTATATACTATTCATACTAATATACCAATTCTAATATCTTGTAAAAGGCGAGTAAGGAATAAAACTGCACTGTGCACACAACAGCGCTTGGTGGCGATGGGCTCACCACCTATCAAACCGAGTGCATTGTATTGTTTTGGTGAAACGTGGATTGTGGCAGTCATCTGCTTTTGCAGTGAGTGCCCAGTCTCTGACTACCCCTTATGGGATACAGTCGTGATCTTATGTATGTATGTACTAATCTATACTAATATTGTGAATGCGAAAGTATCTCTCTCTGACCCTCTGTCTGTTTGTTACCTTTTCATGGTTTAATCGCTGAACCTATCTTATCGAAATTAGGCACAGAGATAGCTTGCATCCTGGAGACGGACTTGGATACTTTTTATTGTGGTAAATCAAACAGTTCCCACAGGATATTTTAAAAAAAATCCTATATCCACGCGTCGGTGGAATCCACGTAGTCGTGGCCACCAGCTCGTCTCTTATGAACGTCAAAATCTACACCGTTTCGAAAAATATTGCTTCTCTGAAAAGAAGAATTGGCAAAAAATATTGAAGTCTTTTCCTCATTGATATATGATATTCTCCTGGCCGATTTCGACCACGGCGACAACTTTCGAATATTGTCGATAGCTATCAATTGCGCAGGAGATATTATAGTGCCACGAGTGTACGCCCAAACACAGAGTCACTCACTCGTCCCAACCTACACGCACCCGATGTGACGCTAATGCGATGCGAGGTAGGCTGCAGTGTCAGAAACACGGGGACAATCACAACACAACCAGACCCGAAAACCAACAATTTGTGTTTGAGCACAAATGTTGGCTCCGGCTGGGATTCGAACCCAGGACCTGCGGATTAGACCACTCGTTGCCATATTACTATCATATTTTTATGGTTAAAGTAAAAGTTTTAATCTATTAATGTCCCATTACTGAGAGGGTTTTGGAGCTAGGAAGAATCCGCCACGCTGTTCCAATGCGGGTTGGCGGACTTCACATGTCTTTGAAATATTTTTATTCCTCAGACACGCAGGTTTCCTCACGATGTTTTCCTTCACCGCCGAGCACGTGGTAAATCAGCACTTAAAATTACAATTAACAATTTTAGTGGTGCCGGCACCGGGAATCGAACCCGGGTCACTCGCGTACAATGAAATTTAAAGCGAGCGCCTAGCCCCTGAGCTACCACGGCTCAAAGTAACGAGACCTGCAAATCGTTCACTTGATGTGAGTGCATCGTCTGCCCACAACAATTGCGGTGTCACCCAGAACATTTCTGAGCGGCAACACACGGTCCTCGTCACCCTATGAGTGCTAGCTATCAGTGCCCTTCACAATAAAAACAGTAATGTTTTGCACATTACTACTGCTTCACGGCAGAATTGCTGGAGACGTGATGGCAAAACACGTCGCTGCCATTTTGGTAAGTTAATGGAATCAGGCGTTACTTTTCCGAAATCCGTTATAATGAAGGAAAGTAGGTTTTACTGGTGGTAGGATTCCTATGCAGGAGTCCGTCTAGGTAGGTACCACCCCAGGGCCAGTTATTCTGCCGTGAAGCAGTAGTGTGCAAACATTACTGTGTTTCGCTTTGAAGGGCACTGTGAGCTAGCGTAATCACTGGGCATATGAGACTTAAGAACCTATGTCTCAGGATGATGGGCACAGTGTAGTGTCACACAGAAATTTTCTGGGTGGCACAGCATTTGTTATAGGCAGACGTTGCACTTACCATCAGGTGAACGTTTTGCTCGTTTCATCACTTTATGCAATAAAAAAAAGTAAGTTAATTTGCTAAGATCCGCATGCAAAATATAAAAATGGTGTATATTACCTAGTTTTTTGAAGAGCACCGCCCGCCCTCTCTCGGTAGCGTGCACAAGCAAACTAACACCGCCACCAGGAACCGCCACCAGATACCCTCCACCAACCACTACAATACTACCACTAGATAATATACACCACCTAAGTCGAGAACACGACACGTGCTTCGCCCCAAAAGGAGGCATTATCAAGTGCCCTAAACTCTACGACAGAGTGTAGTGTCAGCATTGCATATTCTAGTTTTATTCTACACTATTTTAGGCGGTCCGTACAATATAATAATGCCTTAGTCGCCTCTTACGGCACCTCGGTAGGAAAAAGGTAGGTTTTCTACTCTGCCGGACATCTATCGCCTAATAGTAATGCAAATATTAATATAAGTTCTATGGAAGATTGGAGTCTCCTAACACAAGTCTTTTAAAAATTTTAAAGGAGGCGCTATCCCCGGTTATATTGCAGTATGATCTTTTACTGAATATACTATATTTTTAAATGAAACTAAATTTTACGGATTTTATCGCGTTTAAATTTACTATTTATATCCCGACGACTATTTAAAATCCGTAAAATTTAGTTACATTAAAATGTGTACTGTTCGCTTAAATATAAGAAATCATACTATTTTAACTGGTGGTAGGATTCCTATGCAGAAATCCGTCTAGGTAGGTACCACCCCAGAGCCAATTATTCTGCCGTGAAGCAGTAGTATGAAAGCATTACTGTGTTTCGGTTTGAAGGGCACTGCGAGCTAGCGTAATCACTGGGTAATTGAGACTTAGAACTGATGTCTTAGGGTGACGGGCGCAGTGTGGTGACACAGAAATATTCGGGGTGACACAGCATTTGATGTGCGGACGTTGCACTTACCATCAGGTGAACGTTTTGCTCGTTTCGTCACTTTAAACAATAAAAAAAAAACATTTTTTTTTGATAGCTGGAAATGATATTACCATTGTAGTCCCGTATAGAATAATGCATTGCTATGGCTGGCATCCTCACGTGGAAATATGTCTTGACGCTTGTTGGATTGTACACCAACAGCAGCATTGTGTCCTGACTCTCTGAAAACTGTAACCAATATCATGTATAACTATTAGTGTTGACGACAACCGTGCTTAGTGGTCCCTGAAGTCCGGGGTTCGAATACCAGCCGGATGTTTTAATGATTTATGTCCTCCACCTCACATCACTGTCAATATATAGACGGCGAGTAAAGAAGCGGTGTCGCCGAGTGTAATACGTATGTATGTAAGCTGTCCGCGTAATGTATAAGATCACAACGCTCACCGACACGCCATAATACTATTGATTATATGAAATTGTAATCATTATCTTCTTATTTCTTGTTAACACAATTAAATAGCGGACCTACTTAATCCAAAAGACTACTGTTTGTGAATGACGCTTATGATAGTAAATATTTCTCTATATATGTATGTAAAATTACGGTCAATGAATTGGTAACGCACGCTTACTATGCATTCGTAAATTGTATTTGTTTGTTTATAAGGTTATTTTATGTCAATCTTTTGCTATGTCATGTAATTGTCCTGAAATAATGTTACACTAGAGGCGAGTGAAGCAGTGCTGCTCTTCTGCTTTCGGGTTACATTTTTTGCTCCGAAATCCGGTTTCACTGAAAATCAGTGCTGGAGCGAATGCTTCAGTTTTTTGCTGAGTGGGACCATTTTGGCATCACGCAGTTCATTCTTTGATGCACATTGCGACCCCGCTATTAGAAGGAAGTTGATGTGTCAAGTAATACCAAAATTGTAATTAGTTATTTATTTATTTTTTTATTTGAATTTTGTTTTGCTTTCCATATTTATTTGGAATTTCGCTTTTTTAAATTTGCTTATGTTTTTCTTGTGTGCTCATTTTTTTTTTCTCATTGTTATTGTTGTATATGTGTTGCCAAATAAATCCATTCTATTCTATTCTATTCTATTATAATATAACGTGGTGTGCGTGTGTTGTCTTAACAACAAAAACATAAAAAGCATACAAACATACAACAACTCCTCATCACCTCATTACTAATGGTAGGATTCCTATGCAGGAATCCGTCTAGGTAGGTACCACCCCAGTGCCAGTTATTCTGCCGTGAAGCAGTGGTGTGCAAGCATTGCTGTATTTCGGTTTGAAGGGCACTGTGAGCTAGTGTAATCACTGGGCATATGAGACTTAAGAGCTTATGTCTCAAGGTGATGGGCGCAGTGTGATGTCACACACACGGAAAAGTTCTGGGCAGACGTTGCACTTAAAAAAAAAACATTTTCATAACGCATTTGCGCTAAATTTTGGTGGTCAAAGTTTAGGATTTGGTTGTGTTGTCATTGACTCCTTGTCTTTAATTCTGGTTCGTAGCGTACCGATCTTATCGCTTTAGCGTTACATCGGGCGCGGATAGGTTAGGACGAGTGAGTGCTTCTGTGTTTGCGCGAATACTTGTGGCCCTATATCCTGTGCAGTGGATAGCTTCCGATAGCATTCAGAAATTGTCGCCGCGTCAAAAATCGGCATGGAGAACATCATCAAAACACAGCCGCTTGCTGGGCTCTGAAAATGGCATCAAACAATAGGTGTCCGGCAGAGTAGAATAGCACCTACCTCTTTCCTACTGAGGTGTCGTAAGAGGCGACTAAGGTATTGTACGGACAGCCTTTATTCTTGCAGAATAACACCATAATATGCAATGCTGACACTATACGCAGTACTCCCTCCGAGTATGATTTTTTTGATTAGTACCAAAACGGTGGCGCCGTGGTTCGCCACTCGTCACGTTTTGTTTCGCGCGAGGCCAAAAAGTGGGCTACGTATGTGGCCTTTGCCTACCCCTCATATGGGGAAAAGGCGTGACAGTATGTATGTGCCGTGAAGTAGTAGTGTGCAAACATTACTGTGTTTCGGTTTGAAGGGCACTCAGAGCTAGCGTAATCACTGGGCATATGAGACTTTAGAACTGATGTCTTAGGGTGACGGGCGCAGTTTGGTGTCACATAGTAATTTTCTGGGTGACACAGCATTTGTCATGGGCAGACGTTACACTTACCATCAGGTTAACGTTTTGCTGGTTCCGTCACTTTTATGAAATAAAAAAAAAATACTGTAGTTGGATTCTTCCCTTTCAAAAATAAGCAACGCTTACTCATTTGGTTGAGAACTCTTGTATGTCCTTCCAAGGGCTGGCAGCTTCATCTGAGATATCTTCCCAGCATGCGAAAAATCAAACAGGAAAGCAACGACAAAAGCAGAAAAGCAAGAGTAACGTTCAAAAAATGCAGCAACAAACGCACTGTTTAAAAAGCAAAGTAATCAGTTATTTCTAATAGCAAAATCTAAATTGTACGCTAGCTGTATTGATATACTAAAAGCCCCTACATACACATACAGTGACTCAAAAACGTCCTCAAAAAAGGGCGCACAGTGCGCTCTTTTCTTTTAGCATCACGACAGCTGTGCCAACGCAAGGACTGTCAAAACGGAGAGATAAATGAACTATCGTTATTTAATTTAAAAATCTACTTTATGTCGTAAGCATAAGATTAAATTTGTGTTTATTTAATCGAAATTTGTGTTATCTGTCTTTTTTATGTTTTGATCGTTCGAGGACGCGTTTTGAAGTGATTTTTTTATGGAAGTCTCGGGTTTTGAGTATATATGGCTGGTTGACATTTATAACAAAATGCGCGGGCACAGTAAGTTAACATCTCAATTTCCCGCCAATTGCTTTTTTAGTTTTGCTTTTTTTGAGTATATTGAAAGTGGCCAGTGTAGTGACATATTGCTGCCCTTGGGCGCGTGAGTTTAAGCCTCATTCTTTTAATTGGTAAAGAATTATCCAGCAACCGTTTGCAACTTGCCAGGACAGTCGGAAAATAGCCAAGAACATAAAGTTGATCTGAATCTAGAACATAACTTACAACGAGTACATTACTGTTATATATATAGTATAATTTCGAAAGAAAGAAAGACAAGTGTCTCGGCCGTTTGCTAAACTATTGACCGGGCGGCTGTTGGCCTACTGTAGCTGGAATCTTCCCTACCAAAACAAAGATAAGCAACGCTCAACCACTTGTTCTATAGCGCCTGTGTGTCCTAGCAAGGGCAGGCAGCTCCGTCGGGATATCTTCACAGCATCCAGAAACATTTACCGGAGACCGAAACGTAACACCGGTCAAAGTATAAAAGCACACCGATTGCAGTCTAAACAATTACAACAAGTGCGCGAGTCTCTGAAGCCCAATAAATTGGTTATTTATAATAATAAAATAAATTATACGGCATTTACAACGTAAAGCGCGGGCACTGTTCGGTTTTAATTCTTGCATTGATTCCCGCCAACTGCTAGTTTTTTAATTTCTACTATTTTATATTTATATATTTTTTATTTCGATTCAAAGCGGCCAGTCTCATGTCATATTGTGGTGTGGAATTATCCATCCAGCAATAGTTTTTAACTGGCTAAGACAACAAGTATATTTGAAGCAGCCACTCAATAAATACAGGTATAATAGTAAACAAAATACGGAAACATAAAACAGTCATAAAAAACACGTACAACAATGACAAAAAAAGAGTCGAAAACAAAACTAAACGATGCACTTTATAATGTCACTAGGACAACTATACCATATAACTATATATGCCAATTACCTGAATATTAAATTAATGAAAAATAAAACTCACTCTACATTGACTCATGTTCAGTTGATGACAGATTATAAACTGTTGACTATTTTTCGATCGTCGGCTGCCTCCCCAGGTTGGTGTTAACGAGCTGAAAGGCATAGAAAAAATATTTACTGACGGTAGAAAGAGGTGATCGTTAGTAAATCTGCATGTCTGAGAAATAAAAATTATTTCGAGGAGCTGCAAAGTTCGCCAACACGCATTGGAGCAGCGTGGCGGACTCTTCGGGGCTCTAAAACCATCTCATAAAATGGAAGAGGCCTGCGCTCAGCAGTAGGATGTTTATGGGCAGTTACTTTATTTTTTTTATAAGGAGTTCGCATAAGTAGTGACAGTTACTTTACCGCCAAACAGAAAAGTGCAAAAGATTACCGTGTTTGAAGGGAACAGTAACCAATGCAATTATTGGACATATGTATGAGGTTTAAGAACTTTTATTGTTCTCATATGCCCAGTGAACTGGCAACACTGTAACGTTTATAGGCAGGTTACTTGCTCGTCTAGTCACCATCAAAGAAAAGCTAGCGGCAATTGATTTTTATTTATATATATAGATAGAAGATAAATAAATAGTTCACAAAACAAATCGAACCTTTGGTATTAAGACTGTTTTGAAATATTGTAATTCTTTTACAAGGCAGATTTTTTAAGTTACTAATAACTACCTGAGATACTGTGAGATTTTCTTCGAGCACGATTCTATGGCATCCGTTAGAGTCTTAATGAAATCATAAGTTACGTGTTGTTGGCTGGTTCCTGAAAAAAAAAACAGGTTAAAGTGCAATATTTTATTTATGTTTTGAAAATATTTAAAAATGTCGGCTTTGATCTAATGATGTTCTCCTAGCCGATTTCGACTACGGCGACAACTTCCGAATCCGAATGTCGAGAGCCATCAACTGCGCAGGAGATATTATAGTGCCACAAGTGTACGCGCAAACACAGAGGCACTCACTCTCCCAATCTACCCGCGCCCGATGTAACGCTTATGCGACAAGATCGGAGGCAGGTTAGGATGCAGTGTCAGAAACACGGGGACAAACACAACACAACCAGACCCGAAAACCAACAATTTGTGTTCTAGCACAAATTGTGGCTCCGGCTGGGATTCGAACCCAGGACCCGCGGCGTAGAAGTCAGGTACTCTGACCACTAGGCCGTCTAGCTTATAAATCAAAACTGATCATTTAGTTACATTACTTCGTACTTAGAGATATTTTGGGTTGATAGAAAACACCAAAGCTTTAAGTTATCAATGGCAAAAATATATCCCTAAAATAAAATTGGACCCAAGCCTTTGCCCTGTTGCATGACTTCTGTAATTTCTAGACTACTTGCTTAAAATTATTACGGGACTCATTTTTTTACCACTATTATTTAATTAGTTTTGTACAATAAAGAAGAAACTAAGGAATCAGAAACATACCCGTAATAGCGTCATGATGAAGCAATAAGCTCACAGCATGTCGTAGTAAGTGCAGCTCGTAGGAGTCGCCCATCCTAGATATAACTGTCAGCTGCTTCACGACCTGAAATACAATGTTCTCAGTAAAAACATACATAGATACCATCACGCTGTTTTCCCATATAAGGGGTAGGCAGAGACCTCACCCGTAGCTCCCTTTTCGCCCCCTCAGGAAACGAGACCGCAATTTTGGTATAAGTTGAAATTCTTGCTCTCCACTGCTTTCCCAAGAGTAGCTAGCCATCGGCACGGCAACCAAAGGCTTGGCGGAAAGGAAGGGAAAAATATTAGGTAGGTAATGAACTTGGAGTACTACAATCTCGAAAGGAACAAAAGGAAACAGCAGTAGGTCGGGAGGCCGGGGTCGCTTACCCGGTACTCTGCTGTGATTACCGGACTAGGCAATTACGAACTAGGTCTAGTATTATCTTAGCCTTTGCCAGTGTAGAAGACAAATAAAACGATCGAAAATTTTACATTATCAGATAAATGATGAAGTTTTTACTAAAATGAATGTCTGAGAGTATGAATAACTTAATATAGTTAATAGAAACGGGTGTTACTTTGCGATAATCCATTATAACAAAGGAAATAAAGTTAATTTGCTAAGATCTGCATGCAATTTAATTATAATATAATAACATGCGGATCTTAGCATATTAACTTTCTTACTTTTATTTTACAATCACTGAATATATTTTTATTCGGAACTAGCGGTTCCCTGCGGTTTCACCCGCGTCAAAAAGCCAACCCCGATCGATGATATACATATATACTTCCCTATTTAATTCGGATTTTGGGGTTTTAATTTTTGGAACCCTAATTATTTTTCTGAAATTAAATTAGCTATATTAATATTAGCTATCTGTCAATGAAAGTCCCGTCAAAATCGGTCCAGCCGTTTCGGAGATTAACAGACATACAGACAGATTTTTTTTAATTGTTTTTTTCTAATAAATACCGTATATACTTTCATAAGCAATGAGTGCAAAGCTGTTATTTAGTTATTACAAACAGACACTTCAATTTTATTTATTTGTTTAGATTACCAAATGTATATGAATAGTATTGTATAGATTATAAAACGTAGATCTTAAATCGTCATCGCAACCAAACTGAATTAGGTACTAAAAAAACAATTAGATTGACATTTTGTACGTTGTTCTCTATTCATACGGCTCGGTGCCTTATTTTTCAAATAAGAAAAAAATAATTTGACATTCATCTCGAGGCACTGATTTTTCAAATCGGGGCTTAGGAAATGACCAAAAGAAAAGTTCTAAATATTAATTATAACCTTACTTAATTTAATTTGAATATATAAATTAAATTAAGTAATAACCTTAATTAGTATTAACCTTAGAACAAAATATGAATAGAGGTCAGTCTTCAAAGTCAAAGTCTTTTTGAAATAAATCACATTTTTTTATATTTTTGCATTCATAATGAGAGATGAGATCGCTATGTCTATAGTTATAACAAAAACATAATTTCTAAACCTTTTTAATTAAAATATAATCATAAACTTATATAAATGCAATGCTGTCAGTATACTTTATCATGTAACAAATGATAATGAAATTATAAGTCGCTACCACACGGCGAATAAATCATTATCATCACTTAAATAAACTGCGGCCTAAGAGAATCTACCACCCCATCCCATCCCGTGGGTGTCGTAGAAGTCGACAGAGGGAAATCAAAACCAGGAGATGGGCAGCAGCATCTTCCTGGCACATCTGAATAAATAAACTGCGGTTGCCAACACGCCTGCCAAGCGTGGCACCTATGTTCAGTCGTAGATTTACGACGGGCTAAAGTGAGTGAGTGAGAGTATAAGTCAAGTACGACGGTGTCGCGTTATAATCAAGAAAGTCAATTGAATTTAAGTTTATTTACCTGAAGGAACACATGAGATTTTCTGGCGAGATACTTGAGACTGGGCCTTGACGTGTAGAATCCTGTCCAGTATGTTGTAGAATCACTACCGTAAGGCAAATAATCGCCCTGCAATATCAAAACCACTTTTATTTGGTACTGGCAGTTGCCGCGATTTCGTCCGCGTGAATATATGTTTTTTTAAATATCCATATTTGATTTTCCGGTATAAAAAGTAGCCTAATTTGGACCAGATCGGTTCAGCGGTTGTACCGTGATAAGGTACAGAGAGAGTTACATACATAGAGTCAAGCCTCTTTCCCATTGGGATAGGCGGAGATCCTATCTTTCCGCTTGTTACGATCCCGACATACATTTTACTGGTGGTAGGATTCCTATGCAGGAATCCGGCTAGGTAGGTACCACCCCAGGGCCAGTTATTTTGCCGTGAAGCAGTAGTGAGTAAACATTACTGTGTTTCGGTTTGAAGGGCACTTTGAGCAAGCGTAATCACTGGGCATTTGAGACTTAAGAACTGATGTCTCAGGGTGACGGGCGCAGTGTGGTGTCACACAGAAATGTTCTGGGTGACACAGCATTTGTTGTGGGCAGACGTTGCACTTACCATCAGGTGAACGTTTCGCTCGTTTCGTCACTTTACACAATAAAAAAAAATACATTTTTCGCTTCTTTTAGATTCATTAGTGTTTTCATAAAAGCTCGTCGGTTGCGGGTACTTTTACCGTAGCCTTTCCTTGAAACGAATGAATTCCACGCGGGCGTAGTTCGGGATTCAGCTAGTAATGCGTAGTTTAAAATGTTTTATCACCTTCTCCGTGAACACGGATTTGTCTCGCCTTCCGTACATGTATATAGCCTTTAGGTAGCAAGATGGCGTCGAGTAGAAAACGTTGACGTCTGACAGGTTTGCGGGATGCGTAGTCACATGGCTGCAATCCAAAAGTTTTGATAACAGATTGGCGATAAAATCGACGACGACCGCGTGGCCCAGTGGTCAGAGTATGCAACTTTTAAACCAGGGGCCCAGGGTTGGAAACCCAGTCGGTGTTAACATTTGTGCATAAACACAAATTGTTTGTTATCGGTTGTTGTTGTTGTGTTGTGCATGTGAAATTGTTTTTTATAAGACAAAGTGACGAGAGGAGCAAAACGTTCACCTGATGGAAAGTGCAACGTCTGCCCATAACAAATGATGTGTACCAATCCGCCTGCCAAGCGTGGTTAGTACGGCACATCCTTTCTCCTTGGGAGAGCCTTATGTCCAGTAGTGGATTATTAACAAGCTGATGATAAAGAAGAGATCAATTTGCACATACGACTGTAATCGCACATATAATATTTGTGTACAATTGCCATTTTTATGTGTCAATGTTATTTAAAAGACGAATGCCTGTTTTACACCATGCACCAGGTGAAACATTGTTTTATTGGAGTAAATCCTTAGCAGTGATTTCAAAATCCCACTTTCGCGGTTTCTATGTTGCGACGGTACATAGTGAACGTACTTATTTGAAAAAACTGTTAAGTAATACTATACTAGCTAGACTGCCTTCCTCACACAAGATTGCGAGCGTGATGATATTTATTATAATCCAAATAAACAGTCCAGATTCTATTTTTTTAAAATCTATGCTAAGATTTATCCTGTATACATACATACTTTACTAGTGGTAGGATTCCTATGCAGAAATCCGTCTAGGTAGGCACCACCCCAGGGCCAGTTATTCTGCCGTGAAGCAGTAGTGTGCAAACATTACTGTGTTTCGGTTTGAAGGGTTAAGAACTTAAGAACATAATATGTCTCAGGGTGATGGGCACAGTGTAGTGTCACACAGAAATTTTCTGGGTGGCACAGCATTTGTTAGAGGCAGACGAGGCACTTACCATCAGGTGAACATTTGGCTCGTTTCATCAATTTATACAATAAAAAAAATACTCAAAACAACAATTTATGATTTTGCACACACGTTGGAACCACCGGGGATTCAAACCAACGACGTAGAGGCACAAGTCGACGCGGTCTTCGGTATATCAAGTACAAACATGATAATGAATATTACAGTTAGTCCCAAGAAAACATACTTAATAAGTTTATCGATATTCATGAACCAATTGGCAGCGCTCTGGTAGGTGAAGTCGCCTCCCATGGTCACCATGATGTTGTCATGGTCGTAGTATTTCGCTTGCCTCTCGATCTGAGCTATGAAATCGTTAACCTGCAAAGATGATATGGTGTTATAACAATAAAGATTCGGAAAAGTATCTGGTAGTAACTGTAGGAGCATTCTGGAAGTATAAGACGCAGCCCTTGTGTTTTGCTTTCAATATTGTCTACATAATTAACGGTGTAGTGGCTTACTGAAACAACCCACAAGATTCGGGATTGATGTTTATTTATTTATTAATAAACTACTTTGAGCCGTGGTAGCTCAGGGGCCAGGTGCTCGCTTGAAATTTTATAGTACGCGAGTGACCTGGGTTCGATTCCCGGTACCGGCACCACTAAAATTGTTGATTGCAATTTTAGGTGCTGATCTACCAAGTGCTCGGCGGTGAAGGATAACATCGTGAGGAAATAAAAAAATATTTCGAAGACATGTGCAGTACGACAACCTACATTGGAGCAGCATGGCGGATTCTTCCTAGCTCCAAAACTCTCTCAGAAATGTGAGGAGGCGTGTGCTCAGCAGTGGGACATTTATAGGCTGAAACTTTACTTTACTTTACTAAACTACGGCATGGTGTCATTTAAAATACGTACAATTTATATCTAGACTACAGCTGATTACAGCTTTCTTACTGATTAATCTTAAGATGCGAGCAAAAAAACAAAGAAATAAAGCCTGGATGTGTTATGAAGTTATTATTTTATATAGAGGTTTGGTTGTGGGTGCGTTTAGTGTGTCTATTAAAAATGATTCTAAATTTATTTTATACTTTACAACTAGCTTGCCAGACATTTTTCGATAATTTGTTTTTTAAACTTTGTGTGGTTAAGTTTAAGGGATCAATATTCAGAACTTTTGTATTGTAAATGTGGTGTATACTTCTCTTGGACAATTTTCAACCGTTGGAATGTTATAAGCTGTCAGCTGCGCACTGCTCCTGATGTCAGGGAGTACATGACCTAGTTGCCTTTTCCAGCAAATATGGTGGAGTCATTGACCTCGTCGCCGTGTGGTAGCGGCTGAAGAGAATGTACCACCCCATCTCATCCCGTGGGTGTCGTAAAAGTCGACAGAGGGAAAATTAAAACCTGGAGACCAGCATCATCTTCCTGGAACATCACACTAAATAAACTACGATTGCCGACCCGCCTGCCAAGCGTTGCAACTATGGCAAAATTCCCTAAAGTGACAGTTACAAACTTTTGTGGCAATCTTATTTATGGAGGTCTACCTGACAGGCTGATATGATGATGAATGAATGATTTGACCTCGGCTCCCCGAGCTACTGCTGTCTCCTCCTGCTCATTCCGAGATAGTAATATATATATTTTTTATTGCATAAAGTGATGAAACGAGCAACACGTTCGCCTGATGGTAAGTGCAACGTCTGCCCATAACAAACTGTGCCACCCAGAAAATTTCTGTCTGACACCAAACTGTGCCCATCACCCTGTGACATAGGTTCTTAAGTCTCGTAGGCCCAGTGATTACGCTAGCTCACAGTGCCCTTCAAACCGAAACCAAATTTTTACACACTACTGCTTCACGGTAGAATAACTGGCCCTGGGGTGGTACCTACCTAGACGGACTCCTGCACAGGAATCCTACCAACAGGAAAATATCCTACATTTCCTTTTGTCCCTTTCGATTCGTCTTTGCCGTGTCGATAACGGCGTGGCTAGGGGCGAGCTTAGTCGTTAGCGTGCCGATCTGCTCTGGGACCGGGCGACCCAGAATAAGGGTAGCCTTTACCAAGCATGCGGGGCTCTGTTTGGGTGGACAACATCTTCCCTTATTACTCGTGGGAATGCAATGGGGAGAAAGAATGTTGACTCGTACCAAAATGGCGACGATGCGGTTCGGAATCCGTCATGTCTCGTTTCCCGTGAGGGCGAAAAGTGGACTACGGATGTGGTCTTTGCCTACTTCAATGGGAACGAGGCGTGACTGTAAGTATGTATAATATCTCCTGCATGTTTCATAGCTTTTGACAGTATTGCGCTATGGTCGAAAATCGGCCAAGAGGAATTCATAATCGTTCATGTTACGAAGCATTGGGAGGCTCATGAGCCACATTTGTGGGCCAGAACAGCGTGGGGGATTCTTCACGGCCCCTAAACACTGACGAAAATGGGAGGTCTATTTTCAGAAATCGGATTTTTACTGAAATTCTTTTTTAAACTGTTACTTTTATTTAAAAAAACATATTTTTGCTGTTTAACTAAATTATGGAACGGTAAATAAGAGTTAAGTGGAAGGTATTACACCGTTCACTGTTAATGTAATTTCTTATAATACGGTTTTTCTTTTTTTTTAAAAAGACATTTCAGGTCATGGTTCGGCTTCTTTAACAAAAGTAATTACTTTTGTATCGATCGATCGTTATTCGTGTCTTTTTTTCTACTAATTGCATAGTTATAAATAGAATGTTTGTTTTTACAATTCCCAATTGCCTGAATCACTAACAATATCGAGGAAAAGAAATTAATACTATACAGTTACTTTTAAGTGAAACGTTCGCCTCTGTCTCGGTAATTTCTGTTAATTACGAAATTGATTACGACTAATGAAATCTTAGAAATATTAATTGGCCACACGCTGTATCCCAACCATCTACCTCATTATTAAACTTGCTTATCGAGTCGAGAGTTCTGCGTTCGAGTTCGAACTTGAATATATGGGCAACGACTTCCCATGTGCCCCTGACATTGTGTGATATGTTGTCTTCGGAATGAAACTCGAGCGTGTTCCTCTGAGAATTAGAAGACATGATTGTTAACGTGGTATAGCTTGGTAACGTTTTTGTGACAATCTATTGTATAGGTCTATGTCCAGCAGTAGCTTGTGAGGGGCTGAAAATATGATGATGACAGATAGGTTCTGGCTGTAGCAATAACAGAGTAATGTATTTTAGTGCGCCATCTTAAATAAATACCACCATGAAGTTGTGATGAAGCATGAATTATTAAGGGCCATATACGATTTCCCGATACATACAATCACGCGTTTCATAAAAGGGGTAGGCAGAGACCACGACTGTATCTGACTTTTCGCCGCCGCGGTAAACGAGACGTCGCGGGGGGCGAATCACGTCGCCACCATTTTGGTACGAGTTATAAAATTCTTACTCCCCATGGCGTTCCAACGAGCAGTATAGTGACAGCATTGCATATTATGGTGATATTATTCTGCACAAAAATTAAATAAAGACTGTCCATACAATATCTTAGTCGCCTCTTACGACACCTCGGTAGGAAAGAGGTTAAGTGCTCTTTTACCCTGCCGTACACCTATCGGCACAAGAGAAACTTCCTGTAAAGTAAAAAAAAAGTAAAGTTTCAGCCTATAAATGTCCCACTGCTGAGCACAGGCCTCCTATCATTTCTGAGAGGGTTTTAGGAGCCAGGAAGAATCCGCCACACTGCTCCAATGCGGGTAGGCGGACTGCACATGTCTTCGAAATATTTTTTATTTCTCAGACATGCAGGTTTCCTCACGATGTTTTCCTTCACCGCTGAGCGCGTGGTAAATCAGCACTTAAAATTGCAATTAACAATTTTAGTGGTGCCGGCACCGGGAATCGAACCCAGGTCACTCGCCTACTATGAAATTTAAAGCGAGCTCCTAGCCCCTGAGCTACCACGGCTGTCGTTCCTGTAAAGTAACTAAAAATCAAATGCCTAGTAGAGTACATGACGTAATTACTCACCTATATAATAGAAATGTTAGACTTAATGTGTACATCAAATTTGATGTTTATTACAGACTAGGTGATACCCGCGACTTCGTCCGGGTGGATATAGGTTATTTAAATATCCCGTGAAAACTAAATGATTTTCCGAAATAAAAAGTATCCTATGTCCGTCTCCAGAATGCAAGCTATCTCTGTGGCAAAATTTGTCAAGATCGGTGTAGCGGTTGAGCCGTGAAAAGGTAACTGATAGAGGAACAGAGAGAAAGATACTTTCGCATTTGTAATATTAGTATGGATATTACTTCCGAGACCCATGAACACTTTTACATTTTCTCAAACACACACACACTGTTCTTAAGGGTTTATTATATTTCTCATTTTGAGTTTTTTTTATCAAAGATTAAATTGACGAGACGATCAAAACGTTCACCTGATGGTGAGCGCAACGTCTGCCCATAACAAATGCTGTGTCACCCAGAACATTTCTGTGACACCACACTGCGCCCGTCACACTGAGCCATCAGTTCTCGAGTCTCATATGCCCAGTGATTACACTAGCTCTCAGTACTCTTCAGACCGAAACACACACACTGCACACTGCTGCTTCACGGCAGAATAATTGGCCCGTCCTACCTCGATGGATTCCTGCATATGAATCCTGCCGACAGAAAAAAAACAATATTTAATTCCTTACCCTGACGTCAGCATTGTAGACGTGGCTATCTGGATCGTCTATTATGGGTTCATCGCTGCAGAGGAAGTCGAAGCAGAAACCGTCCGGAGCGTTGTAGAGGTTAAATAGATTGTGTGTCATAATGTCTGACATTTTACCTATGAATTAAGGAAAACTTCACCATTATTAATAAAATTAAATTATATTATATTAATTATATTTACGGATTTTATCGTGTTTAATAAAACTTTATTTTCTCGACGTTTCGAGTAGGGACGCCTGTCCATATCAGTGCGGTGTCACCCACTTTGCAGTGTTTGCGCTCCTCACACAAAACTCTGTGTGAGTAGCGCAAACACTGCGGTCGTCACCATCAGACATCGGCACTGAAATCTCATATCCGAAGGAATATACTACCTTCTAACTGAACACACGGTGTCGACAAACCATTGCTTGATGGCAGAATATCTAACTGCGGTGGTTCACACCTGGACGGAATCCTGTATTTCATTGCATAATGCATTGAGAAATACAGGAGAATACCAAAAGTGTATTGAGTCTGCTGTTGTAGGGCACTTCGAGGCCACACTATTTTCTGGCATTCCGTTAAGTCGAATTTTACAAATAATAGGTGTATCGGTTTGCCCTGTGGCTGAACGAGGTTTCCGCGCTGTGGGTCCCGGATTCGATTCTCGAACGGACATATATTTGTGTGGCCTACTATCTGTAGGTTGTCCCGGGTCTGGATATAATGCATATACTGTTTATGTATATAGAACGCACCCACGATACAGGAGAAATCTTAGTGTGGCAACATGTTTTGTAAATAAAAGAAATAAAGATGCTATAAGCTTAAGGAGAAAGCGACGTATTTAATTAAGTTGCTAGCAACGCAACCACAACGTAATGAAACAGTAAGCTGTATCTTTTGTTTATAGTGTACAATGAAACGTAAAAGTAAAAGTAAAGTTTCAGCCTATAAATGTCCCACTACTGAGCACAGGCCTCCTCTCATTTCTGAGAGGGTTTTGGAGCTAGGAAGAATCCGACACGCTGCTCCAATGCGGGTTGGCGGACTTCACATGTCTTCGAAATATTTTTTATTCCTCAGACATGCAGGTTTCCTCACGATGTTTTCCTTCACCGCCGAGCACGTGGTAAATCAGCACTTAAAATTAAAATTAACAATTTTAGTGGTGCCGGCACCGGTACAATGAAGTTATATTTAATTTAAGCTGATTTTGTATTACACTTGTGAGTGTGTCAAAAAGTTGTCCCACAAGCCCCAACCAGTCCCGCTGTTGCGGGATTGGGTCTTTATGTATGTGCGATTTATGTCTGTAAAACCACTCACGATACAGAAAAAATCCCACAATGGGGTGTTTCGTTTTTAAAATAAAAATACTTAAGAGACCCGCAGTTTTCTTACCAAGGACGTTGCTCCCTCGCCACATGAACTCCATTCTGTCTTCTTCTATCATGGCTTCTCTTTCTTTATGGTCTACTCTTCCTGGAAAAGTTATATTTCGACCTAAATTGAAGGTTATTGAAATAATTTGTTGCAATAATAAAAGAAATATTAACTAAACTCTTTCTCGGTACAATCTACAGACGATTATCACTTTCTCAAGAATAGATTACTCTGGCCGCAATAAAGAATAATTGTTGTTTATACATTTTAAATGGTTTACGGTTCAATAATTCTCCATGTAATATATTCTTACCAAAAATTAGTCAACGCTTAATTCATGGAATAGAAAAAAACCTTAACATAACATTTTGTTGGAAATAAAAGATTTGAGTATAAAAATAAAACGAGTAACATAAATGTTTTATATCGAAAAGGGATTGGCTCAGCATGTGCTGTAATAATAATAAGTCTATACAGAATGATGAATGAGTTTATATTTATACGAAATAATATGTTTATACGAAATTATATTTCGTATAAAACTTCAAAGTTTCATAATGTAACATTTAAGAATATCAAATATAGTGGTGGAAGGATTCATATGCAGGAATCCGTCTAGGTAGGAACCACCCCGGTACCAGTTGTTCTGCCGTGAAGCAGTAGTAGTTTCGGTCGGAGGACACTACGTCTGCTCGTAATAAATGCTCTGTTACCCGGAACATTACTATGTGACACCACACTGCGCTCGTCTCATATGCCCAGTGATTAACGCTGGCTTCAGTGCTTTTCAGTTACAATTACAATCCCTCTATCGTCTGAGGAACTTTCTTAATTTTCAGACCAAGCTCATGCTCGTTTAATCACTTGTTATCCCCATAATTAATTATGCCGATGTGTCATCCAAATTTATTAATGAACTAGAGCGTTTTCTTACTAACTGTGTTCGGTATGTCTTCGATCTTTGCAAGTATGACCATATTTAAATAATATTCCGCTTAAAATTACAAAATTACAATTCCTCGACACTTCTCCAAACAGGTTGGTAACTCCTTCATCGTTCAGGCTACACTTCTCTGGAAGTTCTTGCCCGATGAAATTAGAAAAGCTTGAAAGAATACCTGCTTTTAAGAGGTTCGTATAACATTGTTTGTTGATTATTTTTACAAACTTATATCAAGCCGTATAAGTATGTGTGTATGTATGTGCATGTTTGTGCATCAATGTATTTTAATCATAATTATATATTGCTATGTATTTATTTCTATGTATTTTGAGTACATATTTCATGTAATTGTATTTTAAAATTGTTAGTTGCTTCTAAGGTTATACTAATTAGTTTATTTTTAAGTTTTCATCTACTACAATGTTCTACTATGCCCTGGGTTGACTGGTAGAGAATAAATAAATTATTTAAACAAAAAAAATCATCCAGATCCGTAAAAGCCGTTTCCGAGAAACCAATTACATAAATATACACGATGTTCTCGCCTTGTGGTGGCGGCTCAAGAGAATCTACCACCCCATCTCACCCTATGGGTGTCGTAGAAGTCGACAGAGGGAAAATGAATACCAGGAGATGGGCAGCAGCATCTTCATAGAACGATTTAATAAATAAGCTGCGGTTGCCAATCCGCCTGCCAAGCGCGACAAATATGGCAAAATCCCCCCAAAATGAGAGTTACAAATTTTTATGCCAATCTATGGGATATGCCTATGTTCAGCAGTGGACTAGTGATAGGCTCAAATGATGATGCTGATAATACGATGCTCTCTTAAAGTATGAGATGAAAAAAAAGTTAAATGATTTTTTTTAAAGGTAAAGGTTAATTGAAATAAGTTTCATACCTATAAACAGCCCGTCGAAGCCCATCTGAGCCAGCAACGAAGCCTGCTCTCTTGTGTGTCCGTACGTGTCCACTTGCCACGCCGCCTTCGGTTTACCACAAGGACCTAATGTGTCGTTGAGTTTTCTTAAATAGAAACGAATAAGGTCTATTAGTCGCTGACTAATACCATTTATTTTATTTGTTTATGGAAATAGTCGTAAACTATTTTCCAGTGTCAAGTAACATATCCAAGTATACAATCTTCAAGCAGCATCACTTCAAAATTTCGATCGACAGCAAAATGATAGTTAACTTTTACTGAAGATGTGCTGGACTGATGGAGACAAAACGAAAAGCACAATTTTGGTCTTGAATTGAATTTTCCAATCACTGTACACTTTCAAGAGCACTTGCTGCATAATAAACTATCAATATTAAACATCGAAACTCCAAATATACACAGAAATTACAAAATTAAATTAAAACACTACTGCCACTTTTCGAGTTGGCGCCGAAAGTCTACGTCTAATGTTTTAAGTATGTTTAATAATGTTTTTTTTTTATACGAGAAAGGGACGAGACGAGAAAAATGTTCGCCCTATGGTAAGTGCAACGTCTGCCCATAACAAATGCCGTGTCGCTCAGAACATTAATGTGCCACCACAGTGCCGTCACACTGAGACATCAGTTCTCAAGTGCCATATGCCCAGTAATTGCACTAGCTATCAGTGCCCTTCAGACCGAAATACACTAATGCTCGCACGCAGTAGCCTCACGGCAGAATAACTGACCCTGCGGTGGAACCTACCTAGACGTAATCCTCCATTGAAATACTAACACAAAGAAATCCTATTTTCACCCTTCTCTGCGATACCAGGTGGAAGTGGTAACCTTTCTAATAAGCCTCTATGAAAAGCATTTTTTTTAAAAATAAATCATACCCCGATACTAGAGTTCCTTCAATAACGTGGTTGTTACAGACATACATTTCACATTCTCGACACATCTCAACTATTTGTGTTTTTCCTACTAGGCGGATTCGTGCATAAGAGTCCTTCCACCAGGTGAACTTTATACTCGTAGTACATTTAGGAAGTTACCGTGTGGTAGCGGCTTAAGAAAAACTACCACCCGTATTTCATCCCGTGGGTGCCGTAAAATTCATCAGAACATCTGAATAAATAAACTGCGGTGGCCAACCCGCCTGCCAAGCGGCCACGCTTGTTGCCAAACTATGGCAAAATCCATCCAAAATGAGAGCTACAACCTTTTGTAGTAATGGGGGAGGCCTATGTTCAGCAGTGGACTAGTGATAGGCTGAAGTGATGATGATGAAGCAGTTACCTAAGTCCCCACGTGAACTGGTCTATTATCTGAAGGTAATCAGTCGTAGCTTCATCGTTCTGCACCCAGCCGCCGCCGGCGAATTCAACTCGGCCCTCCTGCACCAGTGCTCGGAAGGTGGCGCGGGTAGCAGGCCGCTGCTCCTTCCACCAGCGCCAGAAGTATACCGTCTCAGAGAACGTGAACCTGGATGGTACAGATTAATAATTATTTAATCAAAAAACCGACTTCAACACTGCAGCTCCAAGCAGAATTTCATGATTTTCTCATGGATTTCATCATCAGAACTTGTCCAAATTTATGTGGGATGGTCCCATATTACTTACGATATTTCCTTTTTAATTCATTTTAAAATAATTTTCCAAATCGGTTAATAAACGACGGAGTTTTGATGTAACAAACATTAAATAAATACAACCGAATTTAGAACCTTCTCATTTTCGGAAGTCGGTAAAAAATCACATTTAGTCATGTTTAGTTATTAGTTTTAGCAAAAGCTGATCGAAGGATATTTATGTTTTTGCTAAAATATTTCTAAGAGATTTTAAAAAAATAAGTATCTTAACTTGGGCTTCCCAACATATATACGAAATTATTATATGAAATTAGTATGGCAACAGTAGTAGGCAAAAAGTAGAAAACACTAAATAAAAAGTTTTTTTATTGGACAAAGTGACGACACGCGTAAAATGTTCACTCGATGGTAAGTGCAATACTAACCCACAATAAATGCCGTCTCACACAGAGAATTTCTGTGTGACACTACACTGCGCCCGTCTCCCTGAGACATCAGTTCCTAAATCTCATATGCCCAGTGATTACACTAGCTCATAGTGTCCTTCAAACCAAAACACAGTAATGTTTGCACACCACTGCCTTACGGCAGAATAACTGACAAATGATCATAGTGTAAATACTAGAAAGAAGCTTGTAATGTCGGTTACACGACTCACGGAGTTAATAGCTCAGCCATGGAGCAAAGCGTACTGAAAATTCCATTAAATGTACATGTCAGTGTCTGACTAAAGATTAAAAATTAGGTGATCCAACGCTGCCAACCTGTTTCCTAATATTATACATAATATTTAAGTTGGAAAAGCGCACTGGGTTTCAAGCTGGTTCTACGGACTGGTCCACTTTTCCGAGTTGTTTGGATTCTTCTCACTTCACAATCACCTGGATCTTTCAAAACCTAGTGTTTTTAAGTTACTAAGATTTGGGGTTAAACAATACTCACTTTCTACGTTTATCGTGAAGAAGCTCAGATAACACTGAGTGATATATGAGCTGAACGTTCGCTGTGCTCACAGAGGTCCGTGCTGGAAATAGCAGAAAGCGTTCATAGAAACTTATTTTAGAGGGAAGGTGAGATACAAAATTATTAGCTCTACATACTCCTGGCAGGGTTTACCTCTGACGTTAAATAATAATAAGCAATCATACTTCAAACTTCATTATCATCACCCCCTCCTAAATAATCCGCTGCTTCGCCTTAACCGCCACGGTTGGCAGCCGAGTTGACAATTGCGTAATCAGACACTTTGCACATTAAACTTTTGACAATGTCGCCATCACCGGTCTGAATAATTTAAATCTGGCATATTTGAGATCCGTAGTAATTCGGATATCAGTCGGATGTTTATAAAAATTAAAAAATGATGATGTTCTCCTAGCCGATTTCGACCTCGGCGACAACTTCCGAATCCGAATGTCGAGAGCCATCAACTGCGCAGGAGATATTATAGTGCCACAAGTGTACGCGCAAACACAGAGGCACTCACTCGTTCCAACCAACCCGCGCCCGATGTAACAATTAAAAAGTACAATTGGGTAATAAGGATAAACTACTACTTTCTTTTTATAATTTTTTTAACAAAAACATTAATTTCAAGACATTTACTTATTTTTCGTCATTAGAAGGAATAGTAATCTTCAAAATAGAGAAAGAAACATTAATTTTAATCCAGTATTAAGAGAAATATGTCATACCGACAAAAACATCTTCGAAAAAATAATATATAGATTGATATATAGAAATTCCATGGCTGCGATCACTTCATTCCTAATGATTATCATATCCATACATATTATTTAATATTATTATAACCCTTTTTTCAAGTCGCCGCTTATATAAAAATGTACTATATCTGCCCTATCTATAATATTGCCCTATTAATTATATATTACATATGTATATTTTTGGGTATTTTTCTTTTGAAATAGAGTGGAAGATTCTGTTTTGCTGCTACTACACGACGGACTTTTAAAGTTACTAACATTAAACATTTACACAATTCAGACAAAAATTGCAATCGGCTCTTATTCTGCTCTTCGTTGCATCATTTAAGCTCTAATAGAGAGGTAATGTGGTACAGTTCTACAAATGAACTTGGATCATATCTGCAAAGCAGAGCAGCATTGTCGAGTAAAAGTTCGCCGCCACTTACTTCCATAATAATATTCGTCATATGTCTTAACCCAACCCGCGTCCATGTGCGAGTGTGGAATGAGATGCACGTTGAGAGCGCCGTCGCGTGTTTGAGGACATTGCTGTTGAAGAAAATGTCAGAGTCTATCGGTGTTATTCATAAAGATCCCTTAAAAAGATTATCATATTCCATAACTACAATGCTCATTAGGCCTCATCATCATTATCATATATAGCAAAACAATGGAGGAGGCCTATATCCGCTGCAGAATATAGGCCTCCCCCATAGTTTTGCTACAAAAGTTTGTAACTCTCAATTTGGGGGATTTTGCCATTATCGCCACGCTTGGCAGGCGGGTGGCAACAGCAGTTTATTTATTCAGATTTTCCAGGAAGATGCTGCTGCACATCTCTGGGTTTTCATTTTCCCTCTGTCGATGTTTTGACGGCCACGGGATGAGATGGGGTGGTAGATTCTTTTAAGCCGCTAACATTAGGCATATTAAAATGATTTATAAAATTCTCTATAAACGTTAAACAAACTTACCATAACCAAATTGTGATAAAAAAAATATTTATTTAAACTTTATTGTTTTCCCACACAGAAACGTTCTGGACGACACAGCATTTCTAATGGGCAGACGTTGACTTACCGCCAGGAAAACAATCGTGCCAATCCACTAAAAAAAAAGAATTATCAAGTTATTGTTAGAAGTCGTCATTGTGTTGCCATATATCTACGATCCAACATTGCTTACAAAATAGTCTTAGCTTTTCCTTCTCCCTATTCTGGTTTTTCTGAGTTTTTGTTCTTAGAAATCGATATCAGGAGTATTAAGGCGATTTTAGGAATAGTGTACTTTCCTCCTACTGTGGAACATTTCACTACTCGAGAAACTGCCCTCGATACTGTCGGGTCTGATTACACACACAACATGTTAATGGATGATTTCAATACGGATTTATTGAGAATTACTTCTTGCTCTCTAAAACTTCGTTCAATCATTGAATCAGTGAATTTCTGTATTCTTCCTTTAGATCTCATCATAATATTGACACCGATGATTCCTGGATTGATTTAATTGTTATTGATTCTCCTGAGCATATAATTACGCACGGACAGTTTGCAGGATATACTTGTCATACAAACTTAAACTTCTTTAACATAATCCCACTATTCTGCATTGACGTTATGTCTCTAAATTAAACGTTGAAAGGCTTAGAAGTGACGCTGTTCATACAGAACTTACTCCATCCAACACTCCAGCTAACACCATTGATGAGAAAATCTCTCTTCTTAATAATACAGTTTTTGGCCTCTATAACGTGCATGCTCCGATACATACTGTAAGAGTGCAGCGTGCTCCTGTCCTTTGGATGACTAAAGCAAGGGTGGCAATGGTTAGGCATGATCGGGCCTTCCAGAAATTTAAAAAAGAACGCTCCGACGAGAATTGGTCTAGATATAAATGTCTAACAAATGCAATCCGGTGGTACGCAATGCTTAACGCCGTTATATTCACAATAATTTACTAACACTTCCACAGCTGATGTGTGGAAATTCCTTAGATCTCTCGGTACTGGTTAGGCTACCTCACTGAACTGTGGTCCATCTCTTAATTTAGATGACATAAATCGTCACTTTGCTTCCACTCCTTCTTTGGACCCTATCGTCCGATCTCAAACAATTGCTTCCATTGGTTTAATGCAACCTCTTCCTATTTTATTATTTGTTTTATTCCACTTTTACACGATCCCAATAACTTCTAATTTCTTTATTCGACTCATGATCGAATTCCTCGCTCTTCAAATGGTCTAAAGATTAGTATTCCACAACATCTTACTGGATTTTGCAACTGGCATCAGGAATGCACCCAACAAAAGCGCCTTAAAACGGGCTTCTTAGAGAATATTATTTGGAAGCAAACTGATGCTTTAATTTCACCTCTTATTTTGTTTGTATATGTATTATTTGTGTATTATATTTATTATTTGTTTGTATGTATTTATCTATGTTAATTTTGTGAATATGTATATTGTTATATAATAATTATGTAATAGTATTTATTTTTATATATTTGCACCTGCCATCATTTTTCTTGTCTCCCATGGTTGACTTGCAGAGAATGCATCTAGGCATTACGTCCGCCCATTGTATTCCTTAGATTAAGGTTTTTTAATAAAGATTAAATAAATAAATAAAAAAACTATAATAATATACTTCGTCAACTATAACTCAATAGACATTAATAAAAATTCCGAAATGTGCTGAAAATTTTATAAAACTGAGGACATACTTGTCTTATCGAGTTAAAATATCTAAAACAATATACAATGTCTGAATTATAGAAAAAGGTTAGTTGATGACATCTTCCTGGAACATCTGAATAAATAAACTGCGGTTGCAACCCGCCTTTCAAGCGTGGCAACTATGGAAAAATCCCTCCAAAATGAGAGCTACAAACTTTTGTGTCTATCTATGGGGTAGGCCTACGTTCAGCAGTGGACTTGTGATAGGCTGAAACGATGACGACGACGACGATGACTATGAGAAGCAGCCTTTTTGACCCACGAAATTTAACATATTTTTCCGTGCGTACGTACCTTGTATCCACATTCGTTCTTTGGTTTTACATTGAGGACAGAGTGACTGTCGAAAACTAAACTTAAAATAATGAGAAATGTACCGTGCAGCATCGCTAAATTATAGTTTTACTTTAAAAATGTCATAACACTGAATTACAATAACGTTACAAATGCTTTAAAATAATACTGAAGACTTAGGTGCTGTATAACATAATCCTATAGATAATTCTATCACTTTAAACTAATTTAAATGAACAATGAATATAACAGCTTTAAATAATAAATATTCCACTTGTTTCTAGAAAATAAATGATTTATCCTAAAATTAAAGTTATACTTGAAAAAGGTAAATTGGGTATGGAATGCACGCGGACACTGATGTCGATTTTACCTAAGAACTCGCGCAATACGAAGTGTGTTTATTATAAGGATACGTTCACATTGGTGGCAGAGTTCCTAATCCGTCTAGGTAGGTAGGTACCATTCCAGGGCCAGTTATTCTGCCGTAAAATATGACTGTTTTTCGTGGGTACTAGTGTAATCGCTGGGCATATGACACATAAGAACTGATGTCTCAGGGTGACGGGCGCAGTGTGATGCGACACAGAAATGTTCCAGGTGACACAGCATCTGTTATGGCCAGATGTTGCACTTACCATCAGGTGAACTTTTAGCCGTGTGGCGGCCGCTTTAGAGAATCTACAACCCCATCTCGTCATGTGAGTGACGTAACAGTCGACAGAGGGAAAATTAAAGCCAGGAAATTGGTAGCAGCACCCTCCTGGAATATCTGATTAATTAAACTGCAGTTGCCAACCCGCCCGTGAAACGTGGCAACTATGGAGAAATTTCCCTAAATGAGAGCTACAAAATTTTGTGGCAATCTATGGGGGAGGTCTATGTTCAGCAGTGGACTAGTGACAGGCCGAAATGATGATGACGACGATGAACGATTTGCTCTTCCCGTCACTTTCTGAAATAAAAAAGATAATGGTGGTAGAATTTCTACGCAAGAGTCCGTCTAGGTAGGTGTCGCCACAGTAAGAATAGAATAGATTTTTTTCTATTCAATATAGATTATTTACATAATACTTATTGAAAGTCATTTTTTTTTTCTTTTTTTTAACTACACTGGTTCGCAAAAAATGCCCTGTCCTGGGAAGAACCAGTAAGAAACCCAGCGGGATTTTTTTTCGATCATTTTTAAAACTAATGTACAATGTACAATACAATAACGTCAGTATTACAAAGATGTAGAAATAGCTCGGCGGCGATCACCTCATTCCCAGGGAATTCCTCTTAAATATTATAGAAACCCTTTTTATGAAGTCTTTGTTTAATATAAAATTTGAACTTTTTGATTGAAAGACTTTGTGCACTTTCTGGGATTTTGTTGTAAAAACGTATACATTGCCCCATAAAAGAGTTACTGACCCTGTGAAGTCGAGTAACTGGCATTATTAATTTATCCAAGTAACTGCCGTCAAACAGTTGTATGCAAGCATAACTGTGTTTCAGATTGTTGTGCCATGTAGCTAGAAATCACTGATGCAGTGCAATGTCGCGCTGCTGCCGTGTCCCGATAGGGTTTTAGGGTCACCGATGACCGGAAGCGGATTTAAGTTAGATGACCCAATGCAATACAGCGCCCTAGGCCCATTACAATAAAGCTCACTTCTTGTTCTGCAAAAGTATTAATAGATTTTTAGGCGGTTTTAGTGATTATATAATATTACTCTATGCAGGAGTCCGCCTAGGTAGGTACCACCCAAGGGCCAGTTATTCTACCGAGAAGCAGTAGTGTGCAAACATTACTGTGTTTCGGTTTGAAGGGCACTGAGAGCTAGCGTAATCAGTGGGCATATGGGACTTAAGAACTTATGTCTCAGGGTGATGGGCACAGTGTAGTGTCACACAGAAATTCTGGGTGACACAGCATTTGTTATGGGCAGACGTTGCACTTACCATCAGGTGAACGTTTTGCTAGTTTCATCACTTTATGCAATAAAAAAAAATACACTTTATTGTACTATTTGTACAACTGTAACAGCGGGCTTAATGGCTTATGACATTTTCTACGAGTCAACCAGAGAGTTGGTGGGAGAAGTGTTTACGGCGGTGGGAAATGAAAATATCTTTTAAACGTAACATTAACCGAAGTCTATCAATATTGATTTTTATGAGCTCTTCAAAGATTACCGCCCTAGACCCGGGCCCAAGCCTAAGTCTATAACGACCGATGGCCCTGTCGAAACTGGTTTCTTTACAAGCAGTCGTTTTTTTAATGGATAAAGTAACGAAACGATCCAAACGTTCACCCGATAGTCAGTGTAACGTCTGCCCATAACAAATGCTGTTTCACCCAGAACATTTCTGTGTGACAAAACACTGCGCCCTTCACACTGAGATATCAGTTCTTTAGTCTCACATGCCCAGTAATTACGCTAGGTCTCAGTGCCCTTCATACCGAAACACAGTAATGTTTGCGGACTACTGCTTCACGGCATAATAACTGGCCCTGGGGTGGAACTTACATAGACGGATTCCCGCATAAGAATCCTACCACCAGTGTTTTTTTTTGTTTTGATTTCTACAGAAAATCAGACATAGTTTTATAAAATAAACTAACGTGGAAAGAATAAGGAGCAGAATAATATAAATCTTATAAAGAAATTAGTTCTACCATTTCAGCCCATCACTAGTTCACTGCTGAACATGGAAGCCGGTCTTGACGAAATTTGGCACAGAGATAGCGTGAGTCCTGAAAAGCGGTCCATAGGGTACTTGTGATTCCCGAAAATCAAATAACGAACGAATCAAATAACGGACGAAGTCGCGGGCATTAACTAGTTATACAAACATTTTGTTTCTGGTTGGTGTTCGAATTAGAGACTCACGGCGTAGGCCAAGCTACGTAGTTCTCTTTGGTCTAGACCATTATTTAGCCCGTGACCATAGGGGCTGCAAATCGCACAAAACGTCGAAAACAAATAGTAAAAAATAAATCCGATAAAATCTGAAAACGTAGAGTTATTCAACTTAAGTGTTTTAAATTTATATCTGTTTTAATTATTTTATATTATATTAAATAATTATTTATTGAATAATTTTAACTAAATATTTTAACGAATTATTTTAATTATTAACGAATTATTTATTGAAATTATCTGTTTTAATGTGTGTATATGATATTTAGTGTGTTTACACCTTAAGGTACCTTATGGTTAAGTGCTGAAGTTCAGGTGAGCAATAACATATGTCTCGGATTCATATAAACATTCAACAACCGAGAAGTGATTTCATATCAATTGAATTATTAAAATAATAACGTAGCGGCTTACGTTTATTTTTACATATAATGATTATGATGTCCTCCCGACGGATTTACAAAGACGGTGACCACTTGCGAATTCTGCAGGGCTACCAACAGCGCAACATATATTGTAGTGCTGTGGCACTACAATATATATATATATATATATATATATATATATATATATATATTTATTGCATAAAGTGATGAAACGAGCAAAACGTTCACCTGGTGGTAAGTGCAACGTCTGCCCATAACAAATGCTGTGCCACCCAGAAAATTTCTGTGTGACACTACACTGTGCCCATCACCCTGAGACATAGGTTCTTAAGTCTCATATGCCCAGTGATTACGCTAGCTCACAGTGGCCTTCAAACCGAAACACAGAAATGTTTGCACACTACTGCTTCACGGTAGAATAACTCCGTAGTAATTCGGATATCAGTCGGATGTTTATAAAAATTAAAAAATGATGATGTTCTCCTAGCCGAATTCGACCACGGCGACAACTTCCGAATCCGAATGTCGAGAGCCATCAACTGCGCAGGAGATATTATAGTGCCACAAGTGTACGCGCAAACACAGAGGCACTCACTCGTCCCCACCTACCCGCTCCCGATGTAACTCTGATGCGATAAGATCGGAGGAAGGTCAGGATGCAGTGACAGAAACAGGGGGACATTTACAAAACAACCAGACCCGAAAACCAAAAATGTGTTTTTTAACACAAATGTTGGCTCCGACTGGGGTTCGAAACCAGTACCCGCGGCGTAGAAGTCAGGTACTTTGACCACTACGCCACGCGGTCGTAGAATAAGAAGAATAGTCTATAGGTTGCATAACAAAAAGTGGTGGACATTTGGCGCCAACTCGAAGTGGCGATGGTGTTTATATTGAATTTTGTAATTTCTGTGTATATTTGTAGTTTTGATGTTTAATATTGATAGTTTATTATGCAGCAAGTGCTCCTGAAAGTGTACAGTGATTGGAAAATTATATAAAAGACCGAAATTGTACTCTTCGTTTTGTCTCCATCAGTCCAGCAGATCTTCAGTAAAAGTGTAGACTTTGTAGATAGGACTTTGTAGATAGTAGTATCATTTTACTATCGATCGAAACTAAGTCCTTGTTATAAATTTAATTATCAGACCTAGGATTACGCTACGCTACTAAATCTATGGGGGTCGCACTACACTGCGTTTGCCGGTACGAGGTTGCCACTCGAGAACCTTTCTTCCCCAACGGTTATCGGTTCTCCGGGCTATATGGCCGGCCCATTGCCAATTCAGCTTCCTTATCCTTAGGGCTATGTCGGTTACTGTAGTTTTGCTGCGGATATCATCGTTACGGATTTCCTTATCTATATTTTATATATAATAAAACTGAAGAGTTAACTTTAACTTCTTCTTTAACTACCAGTTGAATTACATTTGATAGCCCCATTTTTGAGAAAGATTATTTTAACTGGTAGTAGGATTCCTATGCAGGAGTCCGTCTGGGTGGGTACCACCCCAGGGCCAGTTATTCTGCCGAAGCAGTCGTATGCAAACATTACTGTGTTTCGGTCTGAAGGGCACTGAGAGCTAGCGTAATCACTGGGCATATGAGAATTGAGAACTGATGTCTCAGGGTGACGGGCGCAGTGTGGTGCTACAAAGAAATATTCTGAGTAACACAGCATCTGTTGAGGGCAAATGTTGCACTTACCATCAGGTGAACGTTTTGCTCGTCTCGACAATTCATCAAATAAAAAAGAGGCTATTTCTTATAAATTAATCGGCTGGTGAAACCGCGAGGCTCATCTAGTTATGTATAATTTGCATCTTACCATGTAACCTTGTCTCTTTATTTATCTAAACTATTATTACGATATTAGCACTGTGGGTCTATAGTTGTAAGACAAATGTTTTATATTTTCATTTTTGGTAAATTACTGTTTGTTGCCAAAATAAATAGAAATAAAATTAAATAATTTTACTTATCGTAGTGTACAAATATATAAATAAGCTGATAAGTGTCCGGCAGAGTAGGATAGCACCTACCTCTTTCCTACAAAGGTGTGCTAAGAGGCGACTAAGGTATTGTACGGACAGCCTTCATTCGTGCAGAATAACACCATAATTTGAAATGCTGTCGCTATATTGCTCGTGGGAACGCAGTGGGGAGTAAAAAGTTTTTGAATCGTACCAAAATGGCGGCGACGTGGTTCGCCACCCGCCGCGTCTCGTTTCTCGGCGGCGTGGCTACGTGTGTGGCCTCTGCCCTACACCTTATGTATTTCTATTTATGTAAGCTTTCTAACATAATTTTGAATATATTGAAATTCACAAAAAATATATTAATTACTGAGTTCGCTGAGTCTAATAACTGACTATTAAACCAACCGACATCATCATCATCATTTCAGCCTATCACTAGTCCACTGCTGAACATAGGCCTCCCCCATAGATTGCCACAAGAGGTAGTAGCTCTCGTTTTGGGGGGATTTTGCCATAGTTGCCACGCTTGGCAGGCGGGTTGGCAACCGCAGTTTATTTATTCAGATGTTTCCGGAAGATGCTGCTGCCCATCGTCTGTTTTGTTTTCCCTTTGTCGACTTTTACGACACCCACGGGATGAGATGGGGTGGTAGATTCTCTTAAGCCGCTACCACACGGCGAGAACCAACCGACAATTAAGTCTTTATTTAGCTGACCAGCTTGGACCTCCATAGCTTTAGGATGCTTTTAGAACATTCAAAAGAGATCACATATTTCCATATTTCCAGATTGGTTACATAAAAAAGTAAAGCAACAGCCTATTAATGTCTTACTGCTGAGCGCATTCACACCCTAATTTCTCACCATCACAGGGCATTCCTGACAAGTTTTTGGAGCCGGGTAAGGTCCGCCACGCTACTCCAGTGCGAGTTAGCGGACTTCACATTTCCTCGGAACATTCCTTAGACATGCAGGTTTCCTCACGACGTTTTCCTTCACCGCGGAGCACTTGGTAAATCAGCACTTAAAATTGCAGAACAATTTTACAGGTACATTTTACGGCACCAGGATCGAACTCTGGTCACTCATCATCATCAGCATGATCATCATATCAGCCTATCACTAGTCCACTGTTGAACATAGTCTCCCTCGTATATTGCCACTACAGTTTGTAGCTCTCATTTTGGAGGAATTTTGCTATAGTTTTTTTTATCAGATGTTCTAGAAAGATGCTGCTATCCATCTTCTGGTTTTCTGCCCATCATCGGGTCACATCGGGCCCCTGAGCTACCACGGTACGTGGTAACATATGACCTACATAGATATAAACTAATGACCTCTAAGCAGACTGGCTCCGAAGAGGTCGCTCTCTAATTGAGCAATCAATTAACTATAAATAAAGAATATGTTCCAGTTATTTCAAGGTACACAAGGTTTACGTTTAATTTAATTAATATACGCTCAGCGCGTGGGTGCTCAGTTCGAATACTTGTCGAAGCTTTTGCAACGCACAAATGATAAAAAGCAATGTTTCGCGTTTCTTAGAGGTCAGAGCACTACACTGCGGTGCGGGTTCTGGGTTCCAATCCCAGACGAAGTCCCGAAAAAATATTTGGTGAAAAAGTTTTTGGCAAAAAAAAATATTTGGTAAAAAAAGCAAATATTTTACTGGTGGTAGGATTCATATGAAGGAATCCATCTAGATAGGTACCACCACAGAGCCAGTTATTGTGCCGTGAAGCAGTAGTGTGCAAAAATTACTGTGTTTCGGGACAGTTACTGCACATGTGAGACTTAAGAACTGATCTCTCAGGGGGACGGGCGTTGTGGTGCAGAAGAGTGGTGTGACACAGAAATGTTCTGGGTGCTACAGCATTCGCTATGGGCAGACGTACCGTTTACCATTAGGTGAACGTTATGCTCGTCTCGTCATCTTCTCCTATTAAAAAAAAAAAGTCAAAGTGGATTCAAAGTCAAAAATCTTCACTAGTTCGGTGTTTTTTTCAATGGTGGCGGCTCGTTAAAAGAATACTACCACTCCATCTCATCTAATGGATCTCGTAAAAAGCGAGTAAGGAATTAAACTGCACTGTGCACCCAACGCATGCACGCATGGTGGCGATGGGCTCACCACCTATCACACCAAGTGCATTATATTACTTATTCACACTGCCGTGGTAGCCCAGGAGCCGAGCGCTCGCTTTCAATTTCATACTACGCAATTGACCTGAGTCCAAGTTCCGGTGAAGACACCTATAAAATTGTTCAGCAATTTTGAGATTTACCACGAGCTCATCCGTGAAGGAAAACATCGTAAGCATGCAGTGTGCATGTGTGAGGAATAAAAATATTTCCACGACATGTGTCCGCCAAGCCGCATTGGAGCAGCGTGGTGCTCAGCGTTATGTCTCAGGGTGATGGAAACAGTGTGGTATCACACAGAAATTTACTAGGTGACACAGCAACTGTTATTGGCGGACGTTGCACTTACCATCAGGTGAACGTTTTGCTCGTTTCATCACTTTATACAATAAAAAAAAAGGCACGCGGTAGAAGTGAAACTTACATGAAAATAGTGAAGGTAAACGTTGCGAGGAAACCTGATTTTTTTTAATGCAAGTAAGTTGTTACTTTTTCCATTGAAAATCAGGCTAGGATGCAGAGTCAGACACAGCGACAATCACGATACAGCCGGATGCGAAAATCAACAATTTGTGATTTTGCACAAAAGCTGGGATTCGAAACCGGGACCCGCGGCGTAATAGTCAGGTACTATTATTATGATCAACAAATTATAAAAGTTAACGATATTGCCTTCGCATCGCTCCTTGTGTGAACCATATTTTGTTACATTATATTAGAAAATCGCGCGACATTCTCAAAGTACCGTTCACCCAAGTCCTTCTGACCTGTTCTCATTGTATTTTTATAAAGGCGCTTGTTGTTGTAAAATAGCTCATGTACTTAGAACCATTTGAAACATATTTAATTGTTCTCGCTATGTAGTCTGTTTTCCTGTTACATATTTTTTTACAATTCACCTTTTTTCGAAAACAAGTTAATAAATAACGCGCCTTAAATTAAAATTCAAAAATTGTATTATTGCCATGTATTTTTTTGGAAACTTATCTCGGTAGCCAGGAAACGGTGTTTCCAGTCAAACCATTTTGATTTTTAAATTAAACACAAGTAGATTTCAATTTATTTGTACAGCGAATTCAATGTCGCTGACCGGACCTTGTCCATACAGACTTTCGAAATGTGGACAACTTTTTTGAAAAAAATAAATATTAATATTTTGAGTTCCGCCAACCCGCATTAGGGCAACGAGTTGGACTCTTCCCGGCTCCAAACCCCTCTCAGAAATGAGAGGAGGTCTGTGGTCAGCAGTGGGACATTTATTGGCTGTTACTTTACTTTGAAATTGAAATTGAAATTTTGAAATGCGTTGATGGCAGGATTCCGATGCAGAAATTCGTATATGTAGTTGCCAGTAGTGTCAGTTATTCTTCCTTAGTGTTTTTGCAATTACAGGGCACGTGAGACCTCATCATCAACATCATCATTTCAGCCTATCACTAGCCCACTGCTGAACATGGGCTTCCTCCACAGATTGCCACATAAGTTTGCAGCTCTCATTTTGAGTGGATTTAGCCACAGTTGCCGCAGCCATAACAACCGCAGTTTATTTATTCAGATGTTCCATAAAGATGCTGCTACCCATCGTCTGGTTTTCAATTTCCCTCTGGCGACTTTTACGACCCCCACGGGATGAGATGGGGTGGTAGATTCTCTTAATTAATCTATGCATGGCCGAGAATGACTGGGGAATTACTATTCGGCCTCCCAAATGATGACCAAATTTTATAAAATATAACAATAAATCATAATGATAGTAATATAAAAGTTATTTCTACAGTGCCGTGTGGTGGCGACTTAAGAGAATCTACCACCTCATTTCATCCCGTTGGTGTCGTAAAAGTCGACATAGGGAAAATCAAAACCAGGAGATGGGCAGCAGCATCTTTCAGGAACATCTAAATAAATAAATTGCGGTAGAAAACTCGCCTACCAAGCGTGGCAACTAAGGTAAAATCAGAACTACAAACTTTTGTGGTAATCTGTGGTGGAGGCCTATGTTCAACAGTGGACTAGTGATAGGCTGATGATGATGATGATTCTATTGTAAAATAATTGCACATCCACATTGTTTACTTTTAAATACTGCAAATATATTAACTTAGAAAGAAAAGCGCGCCTCGATGACGGGCATAAATTTAGGAAAAATTCTAAATTTATTACAACACCCACGCTGGTATCAAAAGTAAATACATAATAATAAGTCCCTTTAAGGAGCTACCTTTTCAAAACCGTTAGCTTTATTATAAGCATCTGTTTCTAGATATATAAAATATATTATATTGAAAAGACATTTTTAAATAGCTATTATCTCATGTTCAATGACGGGCTGTCGCAAAAGGCCGAAAACTAAAGCCGGCCGACTGAGTAACATCGACCCTACTGCGCTCGGCCGCCATGCTACCACGACTCTGAAAACGATTATGCAAATGTATTCTGATGGCAACGGTAGTGGACTGATTAACATCTTTCAAGTAAATAAAGCCAGCAATTAAAGAGGTTTCATGTTACAAGTTATAACTACAAAAAACACAATAAATCGCATGCTTCTTCTGATATAAAGATATCCGTTCTGACAAAGATCATAACACAGATAAGATTTTTTCTGATCATACCTATCTATGGTTGATATAAATCTATACAAATAAATAAAATTGAAATGTCTGTTTGTAATAACAAAATAACGGGTTTATATGTAAATAACGGCTGCATGTCTGAGGAATAAAAAATATTTCGAAGACATGTGAAGTCCGCCAACCCGCATCGGAGCAGCGTGGCGGATTCTTCCTAGCTCCAAAACCCTCTCAGAAATGAGAGGAGGCCTGTGCTCAGTAGTGGGACATTTATAGGCTGAAACTTTAACGGGTTTTTACTCAATGCTTATGAAAGTGTTATACGGTACTTATAAGACAAAAACAATTTTGAAATTTTTGTCTGTCTTGTTCCGTCTTTGTTGTTCCGGCCAATCCCTGAAACTGATTTTCATTTATTGCTGGATACTTTATTATTTGCTGGACCGATTTTGACGAGAATTTCAATGCCAGATAGCTGATATTATAGCGGGTAAATTAAGCTAATTTAATATTAGATAAATAGTTAGAGTTCCGCGCAAATAAATTAACGCCTATGAAATTGTGAACAAAATCAGATTCAAATGGGGAAATGTCATTGATCGGGCTCGGCTTTCTTACGCGGGTAAAGCGCGAAATACAGCTAGTAAATAATATGGACAGAGTCTGTCCGTAATTTTTTAAATTTTTAATAGACTTCAAAAAAGGAGGCTACAGTATATATATTGTATGTTCGGGCGAAACTACCATGTTTATGAACCGCTTCTAATGATTCTTTTCCTATTAGAAATGGGATATAAACCCGTCTAGGTAGGTACTACCCCAGGGCCAGTTATTCTGCCGTGAAGCAGTAATGTGCAAGCATTGCTGTGTTTCGGTTTGAAGGGTACTGTGTGCTAGCGTAATCACTGGGCATTTGAGACTTAAGAGCTGATGTCTCAGGGTGACGGGCGCATTGTGATGTCACACAGAAGTATTCTGGGTGACACAGCATTTGTTGTGGGCGGACGTTACACTTACCATCAGGTGGACGTTTTGCTCGTTTCGTCACTTCTATAATAAAAAAAATATATATAAGACCGGTGATAAAATCATGAACCTCTGTTTAGAGGCGCTGCGTTGAAGTGTGTTTTTTGATAAAATAATTATGACAAGACCTATTTTTCTACTAGGCGAAGGCGTTCAACAAAATCTTTCATTGAAGTTAAGTTATATGAGCTGTACACACTAACGGCCTTATTCATAAAAAAATGATTATGATAGATTTAAAACACTGAATAATTATAAAGCTAATTAGGCCTACTAAACATATAAAATTCCGCTATGGGATACTTCAACATGGTCATGTTGTCCACCTAATTACATTTCATATCTATACAGGGTCATTCGTAATGTCCTATACATTACGGCAGGCTGGGCTTAGGGACGATGTGTATATGTCCCAAAAAATATAATACGCTTCGTAGCGTGATACCTGTAGGAGATATGTCGACTTAAAGAGTTAGCTTAAAACTCATAGGTGACTACCCTGTTACGAGTATACAGCTGATCGAGACAATGAACTCGAAAATTTAATTGGGCGTTTTTCCATTGAGCTGCCATCGAAAGAACTCGCAAGTACTAGGATAACATGAAGCTTAAGGAAATCTCTTGCGAAGTAATTCTGTTAGTATGACGCCATAGTAGGGTAACATAAATAAATGGAGAAGAAAACGTATTTTGAATTTGTCTAGTTCGGGGTAAAGTAAAGTTTTACAAAACAAATAATTTTAAAGTTTTGTATAGACATTTTTAGTATTCAATATTGTCATTAAAGCTTCACCGTTGTGTATATCAGATCAAAGTAGTATGGGTAGGTGCCGGGATGTTATATCAATTACGAATAACGTTGTATAGGTAAAACTTGTGTGAATTTGTTTATATTTGGCTGCAAACTTCTGTCGAGAATTAGTAATCTGTTTGTAACAAGGCTATAACCCTTCTATATTTTTTTATGAATAAGACCGTAAGAGTTCCAGGTATGCTTGAACAACAAAAGAGCCATATAGCCAAATTTTTATTTCGGGTATGAGTTGAATTGTCGCTGTCCCCTCCTACATAAGTGATGGATTTCTAATAATCTAAGGATTTTACGAAAACTATTACACGGATTATTTTATTGTAATATCGCGATTAATTAGTTTTTTTATCGTAATATCCCAAGAAGATCTGGAGTTGCATGGATAATAAACTCGAACAAAGCCGCGGGCTTAACTTAGTGAATACAACATACAAGAACTACCGCAATAAAAAAATCGAAATGGACCTACGTCCACGCTCATTAACTGGCGTTGTTACATTTAATAACAGATGCCTAAATATTATTTTAATTAGCCCACGATTGTTTAAAAGCCAGCGACCGGGTCTCAGCTGTCTGACGCGAGTCGTCGTCTCTGAATTCAGATTTCAGCAGAAGCCAATGTTAGAAAGAAAGAAAGAAACAAAGAAATAAACAAAGAAAGAAAGAAAGAAAGAAAATAAATTTATTTGTAACGACAACTTTGATATTACATGACACATACGATTTACATAATAGTAAAAGATAAAAAAACATGTCACAAATCGGTCCCAACTCAGCATAATATGCCGGCTGTAATCAACCGGCTCTGGTCTTCTGATGAGGCCGTTTGGTGATCTCACGGTCCAGCTCCACAACAGCATGTGGATGGTGTATGTATATAATGATTTAATGGGTTTAATATATGAAGGAAAAACAAAATATTATCACTTAAGGCAAAAAAAAAATTAAAAGAATATATTAATACTAATATATTTATATTAACATATTAATAATGCCAGCATTCACTAATTCGTACAACATGTGCGAATTAGTGAATGCTGGCAGAATGTTAGGGTACCACACAAACTATTTGTTTACTTTTTTTACTGGTGGTAGGATTCCTATACAGGAATCCGTCTAGGTAGGTACCACCCCAGGGCCAGTTATTCTGCCGTGAAGCAAAGCGTGCAAACATCACTCTGTTTCGGTCTGAAGGGCATTGAGAGCTAGCCACTGGGCATGCTAGAACTGGGCGCAGTGTAGCGTCGCACAGAAATGTTCTTAGTGACAGCATTTGTTATGGGCAGACCTTGCACTAACCGTCAGGTGAACGATTTGCCAGAATGCCAACCATCAAGGTGGTGACGATGGAATTTTGCGCTTTGCCGCAATGTGCGATGGTGAAAATCAGCGGCTGGAATTAATCCGAACAATTCCTCGGAACACTCCCCCCCATTGTAGATCCTATAAAAAATGCAAATGAATGCAACATCTCTTCGCAAAGCCAGGGGATCAAGCCGATCAGATAGAACATGGTCGTCGACGATTCGAGCCGCTCTTCGTTGAATGCGGTCAAATGGAAGTAGCTGACACTGGGGCGCCCCCGCCCAGAGATGAGAATAGTACTCCATGTGCGGCCCAACCTGCGCCTTATAAAGTTGCAAGCGTTGGGCCGGCAAGAAGTACTGTATGTATGTATAGATAAGAGATAACACCATGAAAACACTAAGCCCTGGGGAAATCCATCACTTATGTAGGAGGAGATAGCGACAATTCAACTCCTACCCGAAATCGAAATTTCGCTGGATGGCTCTTTTGATGTTCAAGCATATCTGGAACTCTTACGGTCTTATTCATAAAAAATATGGAAGGTTTATAGCCTTGTTATAAACATATTACTAGTTTTTGATGGTAGTTTGCACCTAAATGTATACAAACTCACAGATGTTTCACCTACGTATATGAAATTCGATATACAGTTTTATTATAGATATATATATATCTTATCTATACATAGGTATAGATAATCATCATCATCAGATAAGAGATAATACCATGAAAACGTTAATGCAACAGGGTTATGTGAAAGAGTAATTGAGGCGAACTGAGAAAGGAGCTATGGTGATCTTTCGTATCCAAAATTTAGATCTTCGAATACCACCAGGACGCTCGGCGATCATCCAAATATTAATACATACATACATAAGATCACGACTGTATCCCATAAGGGGTAGTCAGAGACTGGGCACTCACTGCAAAAACAGATGACTGCCACAATCCACGTTTCACCAAAACAATATAATGCACTTGGTGTGATAGGTGGTGAGCCCATCGCCACCATGCGCTGTTGGGTGCACAGTGCAGTTTAATTCCTTACTCGCCTTTTACGAGATCCATTGGATGAGATGGAGTGGTAGTATTCTTTTAACGAGCCGCCACCACACGGCTTTCAAAATATTAATATTAATAATGTACATATTTAATCGACTCGTAAGAAACAAGTTATTAAATTGTTTACAAAACATTTTTTTTATTTGTATTTTTGATATGTCGCTGGCATTGACATGTTTGTCGCGTCAAGCAAATATTTTGTGCGTGAGAGACTGATCTTGATCGACAACCGGATGTATATTTGAAATATTTTTTTAACTAGGTACATGTTTTTTTATTTTTGTGGGAGTCGACCGGTCCTTTATTTATATTTATTTTGAAAGTTTCAAATCTTAGCTACATTATCAATTCCCTGTGGAACATTATCTTATGCATCTTTACACATATAAAAATACAATTTGCATACAAAGAACCTTAACGAATATATTATATGTTAGTATGGCCTCCATAGTTTTTGTCGACCGTGTGGCGTAGTGGTTAGCGTACCTGACTTCTGCGCCCCCGGTCCTGGTTTCGATTCCCAGCCGGAGCCAAATTTGTTGCTTTTCGGGTCTGCTTGTGATGTGCATACGAAATGTATGTCTGTAAAACGCACTCACGATACAGGAGAAAATCCTACTGTGGGGCTACGTTTTTTTTTTAAGTATTATTGGTGCCTGGGTGTGTGATAAATATCGTAGCGTGGGGCAACTTTGTTTTTTTTCAAAAAGGATATTGCGTAATATAACTCGGTACTATTAAATTAAATTAAATTATTTATTTTGATGAAATATAGTAGGTACAAAGATGTTAAATTTTTTATATATTTAGTGACACATTTCGTCAGAATAGGTCCGACATGCACTTTAAAAAAAGGACATATTTATATATAACATTACAGTTTGATTCAACATAAATTAAATTATATTTATGAAAATAAAATAAAATGATTTATGTCAATCACATTTGATTAAGATAGATAATTAAAGATTAAAAAATCAATGTCAAATGAATGAATTTTTTTAACCGTCAGTCAGGGGTGACTGGTGGAGAATACCCTTGCGTAATGGCATTAATTCCGCCCATTGTAACTTTTTTAGGTGCCTTTTGTAAGTGTTTTAAGTGTCAAAGTCACACTATAAATAAATAATCAAATGATGTATATATATATATATATATATATATATATATATATAAAACTTATAGTATACGAATGCAAATCAGTCATAAACTAAAATAAATTAACAGGTTCCTTTATATGCTAAAAACATCTATACGTGCAAAAAAAATGTCTGTATTAATAACAAAAGAACAGCTTTTTACTCAATGCTTATGCAAGAAAACAATTTTTAAAATTTTTGTCTCTCTGTCTCTTTGTTCTGGCTATTCTCCAAAACGACTCCATCGATTTTGACGGGGCTTTCACTGACATATAGTTGATATTATAGCGGGTAACTTAGGCTATTTTAATTTTAGAAAAATCATTTGGGTTCCGCGCAAAAAAAATTAAAACCCCAAAATCATTTATTCTATTTTATATAATGCATGCGCATGTATGTGTATATGTGTGTGCATGTATGTATATGTATATATATATGTATATGTGTGTATGTATATATGTATATATGTGTGTGTGTGTGTGTGTGTATCCGTGTACATGTGCGCATATTTATTTCTTTTAAATTAAACTAAGTCAATTAACAATATGTCCGGAAGCTGCTCGTTAAACCTGAGGCATCGACAGAATAACAGCGCTGTGGCAACTCTGCCATAGCATTATGCTGAGTCGACAGCCTTTTCGTTGCTACAACCCAACATACGTCTGACAATGTAATACGTCGTATTTTTTGTTTACTTATTTTTTGTATGTTGTGTTGTAGTATTGAATAAAAAAAAAATTCTTTCTTTCTTTCTTTCAAAATCCGATCAAAATAGGGAAGTATATACGAGTATGTATATCATCGATCGGGGTCGGCCGTTTCACGCGGGTGGCACCGCGGGGTACACCTAGTTTTCCAATAAGGCATCCGTAAAGTTCTCCAAATTCTCTCACTGGTTTTGGAATCTTATTTAATACTTTTAATGACACCATAAATCGGGTTTTTTTACACAAGCCAGTTCTACAATTCCGTATTTGTAACTTTGTTGGAATACTACCACTCCATCTCATCCAATGGATCTCGTAAAAGGCGAGTAAGGAATTAAACTGCACTGTGCACCCCCAGCGCATGGTGGCGATGGGCTCACCACCTATCACACTAAGTGCATTATATTGTTTCGGTGAAACGTGGATTGTGACGGTCATCTGTTTTAGCAGTAAGTGCCCAGTCTCTGACTACCCCTTATGGGATACAGTCGTGATCTTATGAATGTATGTATGTATGTTTCTTTTACCCTTGAATTCACGCTGCCATGATACTTGCTATAAAAAAAGGCATTTTCTTCAACAAAACGGCGTATTTGAAAAATGTATGAACCTGACAATGTAAGTAAATTTAACTTATGGAATAGTGATTTGCAAGATGTAAGTGGTTCAACACAAAAAAACGGCCTTGAGACATTTTTAACTGGTGGTAGGATTCCTATGCAGGAATCTGTCTAGGTAAGCAGTAGTGTGCAAACATTACTGTGTTTCGGTTTGAAGGGCACTGTGAGCTAGCGTAATCACTGGGCATATGAGACTAAAGAACTGATTTCTCAGGGTGACGGGCGTGTTGTAGTGTCACACAGAAATGTTCTGGGTGACATAGTATTTGTTATGGGTAGACGTTGCACTTCACATCAGGTGAACGTTTGGCTCGTTTCGTCACTCTATCCTATAGAAAAAAAAACACTTTTTTTTTACTATAAAGGCTCTTTTAACATAAGTAGAGTCTTCAGATCAAAAGGCCCTATCCTGTCATATTGAATCAACACGACCAAAATATATCAAGATTTAATAGTTCAAATAAGGCGTACAGGTTCGTGAACAAATAGTTATGTGATTTATTAAAGCTGTTACTAATCCAATAACTCAACAGAAATTATTAGAGTTTAGACATGAAATATAAGTGCGTACAGCTAACAACACACTGCAGTGACAGAAATGCCCATAATTATTATATTAAAATACAATAACGCTTTGACGAACGATGTTAAAGTTGACGATTCTTTATAAATTAGGTAAACATTTTTTAATTTATTATTTCTCATACATACACAGTTAAACTTCATACATACATACCTCTTTCCCAACCATACCCGGAGCCCACTATTCGCGCCAATCGAGTCGTGAGGGATGGCCAACGGCATCGACGCCATGTAGGTAACGGTCTTCTTTCGTTCCATTGCGATCCCATTAGCAGTATAGTGACAGATTGCGTATTCTGTACTCGCCTCTTACGACACCGCGGTAGGAAAGAAATAGGTGCTATACTTCTGTACCGGATACCTGTCGGCTTTACAGTTAACCCAATGAGTGGCAAACAACAAAAAAAAATATATTTATATTTACAAATGGTTGCCCTGTAGTCGAAATTCGAACGTAATTCTATAATTATTATGTTTGAATGTTATTGAAGTTTGACTTGTTTTGTTTGCAACATTTTAGAATACTATTGTATTTGACATTATCAGTACGAACGTAAACAAACTACAGACTATTATGTGATTGACATTGTCAGTATGAACGTAAATAATGAATGTATTATTTTATTAATTTTTATGTATTTGTTACACATAGAATGTGCCCGGGATCGTATTTGCGATAATTTAGGCACTGATTCTACATCTCGCCCCCACTCTAAAACGTCCCCCTTTCACCTTCCAGCCATGGCCATTTCATTTTTTTGTTCGTTTTATTGTGTATGTCCTCGAAAATTTGTGTGGCTCAAATCCGCAAATGGTCTTATTCGATTTGGTACTATATTCTTCATAGTTAGACACCTAAAAATAATGTAAAACTTCTTCCAATTATATACTAAATAAAAAATATTCTCAAAAATAATTAAAACTACTAGTTACGGTTACATTTTGCGTAATCAAGCCCGTTAAGACCATAATGTTCAATATTAAATCGACAGACTTTTGGTTAAGCGGCATCAAAAATATGGCTGTAAGTTAGTTACTCCAGGAGATATTGCCCTGTCGCAAGCATGAATTACCTAGTATTCAACCGACATTTATCATAAGGCGTTTCAAAACTTGTTTAACGACAAAATAAGGTGAAAACATATGAAAACATTGTTGTTTACTTTGTATTTGTTAATAAATAAATGTCATATACACAATACAATATCTAAAACACTTAAATTATGTGCTCAAAATGACCACCCCCGCTTTGTAACCAAGCTGTAGCTCTTATTGCTACTTGCCGCTGATCGTTGGATCATATTCAGATCTAACCTTATTTCATCTTCATCAGACACTACCTACTCTTTGAAATAACGCTTTTAAAGTATTTTGTACCGTAAAATAAACCTGCTGCTTCAAATGTCCCCATAAAAAGAAATTCGTTGGTGTTAGATCGGGTGAACGAGGTGGCCATGGTATGCAATTGCTGCCTCGTCCATTGCAAGGCGAATGCTGGGCATCTAAGTATTCTCTAACGGCTCGAGCAAAGTGCGCCGGTGCTCCATCTAGCTGCACTATCATAACTCGTCGATAACTCAATGGTAGCTCAGAAAGAGCTTTCACGAACTGTGTGCGGAGGCACTCCCCTTGTGCTTTGGGCCATGGGCCTAATACTGTGTTGGGAAATACGAAAAATCTTGGCCCTAATACTGTGTGGAGAAATACAATAGGCCCGATTAAGCGGTCATAGATGACGGCTGCCCAACATTTAGAGAAAAATCATGCTGAACAGTACTTTGACTCGCCTTATCGCATAATTGCTCTGTTTAGACGACTTCGTGGACCTTATGTTCTGTTCTGTAGTGTGCAAACATAACCGTGTTTCGGTCTGAAGGGCACTGAGATTCGAGAGAGGTTACGGTTCCAGCCAGAGTCAACTTTTGTGCAAATATCTTTGTCAGAGTCTGGTTATATTGTGATTACCCTGTGCTTCTGACACTGTGTACCTAGCCTACCTCCGATCTTAACGAATGAGCGTTACATCGAGCGCGAGCAGGTTAGGATGAGTGCGTATGTGTTTGCATTTACACTTGTGGCATTATAGTATCTCGTATTTTATCTTATCTTACTACTATTATAATACTAGAAAGTTTGTACATTTGAGCGCGCTAATCTCAAGAACTATTAATCCGTTTACGTGAAAAACTGGTAAAAGGTATAAATCTTCTTAATACGGCTTTAAGGAGCTGCACGCTGTGAACCGAAAATTACAGAGAAGGACAAAGACTTTTTGGCGCCAACTCTAAAAATGGCGGCTATTCAGTTTTCGTAATTTACGAGTACATTTTGAGTTTTGAACAGTGATTGGATAATTCTAGACCAAAATTGTGGTTTTTTTTGTCTGCCAGCAAAAAGTCAACTATCATTTTACTGTCGTTCAAAACGACTTCTTTATTATAATTAAATTATTGCTCGACATTGGCAAAAATGGCTCGATTTGGTAGCTAATTGCCAGGATCAAAAAAAAAAGAGGGAAGGGGTGAACGCACGCTTATGCACGCTATGGTTAAAATTGCCCCGAAGGACATTAACTAATATTGTTTTCTTAATAGTGAGCCCAAGTTCTTTTGGTCAAATGTTATAGACATGACGACCGCGTGGCCTAGTGGTCAGAGTACCTGCTTCTGCGCCGCGGGTCCTGGGTTCGAATCCCAGCCGGAGCCAACGTTTGTGCTAAAACACAAATTGTTAGTTTTCGGGTCTGGTTGTGTTGTGAATGTCCCCGTGTTTCTGACACTGCATCCTAGCCTACCTCCGATCTTATCGCATCAGCGTTACATCGGGCGAGGGTAGGTTGGGACGAGTGAGTGCCTCTGTGTTTGCGCGCACACTTGCGGCACTGTAATATCTCCTGCGCAGTTGATGGCTCTCGACAGTATTCGGAAATTGTCGCCGTGGTCGAAATCTGCTAGGAGAACATCATCATCATGATTATGAATGTGTATTAAGCTTAACGATCTTAAACAAAATCATACATGCATACATACAGTCATGCCTCTTTCCCATAGGGGTAGGCAGAGACCACATCTTTTCACTTGCTACGATCCTGACACACATCTTTAGCTTCTTCTACTTTCATTAGCGTTAAACAAAATCATCGTAATTAATTGCAGTTGAGAAAGATCAATAAGGCGTGCCTCAAATATTTCGCGTAGGTCGATGCGAAATTGTACCAAGGTCTTACATTGCGCAGGAATCGACAGCCTCGGGCGATGTATGGATTTCTGGTAGCACTGCTTTAGGTTACGATCTGAGACACGATATATATATATATATATATATACATACACACCTGTTTATACATACACATACATACACATTATATATACAAACATACACATACATATACATACATGTTACATATATATTTAAGATGATCGAAAGTTATACATCATTGTAACATACTAGAAGCTCAGCCGCCAAGATTCGCTTCAGTGGATTAATAGCGGTAGAGAATAAATCTTTGTCGGTATGGTCGCTTATTGAATTAAAGAGACTGCAAGTGCGAACGATGTAAGAATTCTGCCTATAATTCGTACGCACTAATGGCACGTACAACCTAAGCTTATTTCTGCTGTTGACTGTGCGCGGAACGATTCACAATTATAATTTTCTATGTATTATTGCTTCTATCGTTTTGTCATCGTCTAAATTAAAAATGCTTAGTCCTGGCTCTTATTAAATGTCTATAAAAATATATAATGAATTACCGATTGGCATGAAAAACGAAAATAACTACAAAACATTGCAGAAAAAATTAAGAGCGTTCCTAATAGAAAAAAGTTATTATAGTTAATATTGAAGAATATTTTGAAAATTGATTCAGACATATGTCTGCCTCCCACATACATTCATTGCCACGCCCGACAGGAGAAATGAATTTCATAATTTAATTTCATGTAAAGCAATCTAAATAAATAAACATTTGTGTAAATAAACATGACATAAACATTGTCATTTAATTTTCATCATCTTTTTTTATTTCTTTTTTTTCGATAAAGTGATGGAACGAGCAAAACATTCACCTGATGGTAAGTGCAACGTCCGCCCATAACATATGCTGTGTCACCCAGAAAATTTCTGTGTGACACAGCATTCTGCTCCCATGACCCTGAGACATAAGTTCTTAAGTCTCATATGCCCAGTGTTCCGGTTTGAAGGGCACTGAGAGCTAGCGTAATCACGGGGATATGAGACTTAAGATATGATGTCTCAGGGTGACAGGCGCAGTGTGTTGCTACACAGAAATGTTCTGAGTAACAAAACATCTGTTATGGGCAGACGTTGCACTTACCATCAGGTGAACGTTTAGCTCGTCTCGTCACTTTATCAAATAAAAAAAAAACTTACCATCGGGTGAACGTTTTGCGCGGTCCGTCACTTTATCCAATAAAAAAAAATTGTAATCGCTATTAGTGGAGTTTCGTTGACTCTGTTTTCAGTCCGTATTACTATTAGTTCCACGTTCAAATCCTGGTTTTCAAAATTTATATAAAAACTGACGCAAATATCATCCCGTGGTTTAAAGCGACAGAGGGAAAATGAAAACCAGGAAATGGGCAGCCGCATCTTCCTGAAACATCTAAATAAATAAAATGCGGTTGTCAACCCGCCTGCCAAGCGTGGTGACTATGGCAAAATCCCCTCAAAATCTATGTTCAGCAATGGACCACTGATAGGCTGAAATGATGATAATACAAATAAATATAAATCATGATTATGAAACATTAATCTATACAACACAGCGAACTGTGTTTTCTCTTAAAAAAATATTATCACTATATCAATATAATTTGATGTGAAACTGGTAGAAAAGAGGTATTCCTATCGGCTTTACGGGACACCTATCGGCTCTGCCGGTACCTACGATAGGGTCCTTTTCCAACCTTTTTTGTAGGAGCACCTACTTATTTCACATCCAGCTTTTCTATATTTTTTTTCATCGTAACGTAATCGCGATGTAATGGCCAAGGCCGTAACCAGGAATTAATTTCGGGGGGAGAAGACGTCGAGCTCTGGACCAGAGACAACAAGTAATTTTTTTTACGCTTGCTGTGCAAAAGCCACATTTTTTCCCGCATAACATAGACCGACCACATGACTGCGCCGTACGACTTGGTAATTAGCTGATATTAGCTTAAGTGGTTCGACCTTTTAAATTTTTATAAAGATTTATAACCTAATACTTCCTTTATAAACGGGCTATCTAATGCGAAACCAATGTTACAACCCGAATTGGTATTTCCTGAGATAAGCGCAACCTATCTCTCCAAATTCACTATAGTAGTTACATAAGATACAAGGAGACCCACGTTTTTTTTTTAAAAAACGCATTTGAATTTTGGTGTCCTGCAAATTATAATATGAGATTTATAAGTCTACGGCGAAATGTCTGCCGTTACAATTTTATTAATCTGTACAGATTAAGAGAAATATTTAACCTGCCACGAACTAACCCCCCGCCCCCCCAACCCCCAGGCCTTGCGCTTGGATTAAGAGGTATACAAAACAATGTCAGAGACACGGGGACAGTTAGTGTTATTGTACAAATTTGGGCTCCGGCAAGTACTCTTATCACAAGGTCAAGTCATCGACGTAAATCTATATAAACAAATATGATGGGACTGTGTGTTTCGTCGGCTCGGTTGGCGCAGTGGCTAAGTCCTTGGCTTCTGCGCCGCGGGTCGCGGGTTCGATTCCCGCACGGGACAAATATTTGTATGGCCTGCAGACAGTTGTTCCGGGTCTGGGTGGTTTGTGCATGTGGAATTTATGTCTGTAAAACGTACCCACGACACAGGAGAAATCCTACTGTGGGGCATCGTTTTTATAAAACTAAAAAAAAACTAAACTAAAAAGATGTGCATTATTTATAGGTTAAATGCGTAAATGTCGAAGTCCTTGTGCCTTTTGATTGTCGTTCAATCAAAAAGCCATTAAAAGCCGTCATCGTATTCTCATTTATATCTACAGCTAGCTTATGGACGCGACTTCGTCCGCGTGGTAATAGGTTTTCTAAATATCCCGTGGGAGTTCCCACGGGATTTGATTTTCCATCATAAAAAGTGTCCTATGTCGATCTCCAGTATGCCAGCTGTCTATGTGCCCAATTTCGTCATGATCGGTTCACCGGTTGTATCATGAAAAGGTAATGAAAAGACAAAGGGACAGAGAGAGTTACTTTCGCATTCATAATATTAATATGGATTGAAGAGCATAATGATGTTAATAAATACGTTACAGTTCCATTGTCATAAACGGTTTTGGTAAATACTTCATTGTGTTTAAAAATGTAGCCAGAACAGCATATTCCGGCGTAAGTTTCCCCTTCTTGTACGAAAGCGGTGTAAGAATATTTCCCAACCAAGCTCATTCTGCGGACATTGTTAGTCTTTAAGATAATAAGCTCACAAAATATTAATAATCGCAATTAGTTCAATTGTAGTCGAAAAAACTACTTTCTATGAGTATGATAAAAAAAAATATTTTTATTTTAAAATTATATTGTGTTAAATAGATCATCATCATCAACATCATCATCATTTCAGCCTATCACTAGTCCACTGCTGAACATAGGCCTCCCCCATAGATTGTCACAAAAGTTTGTGACTCTCATTTTGGGGGAAATTTGCCATAGTTTCCAAGCTTGGCAGGCGGGTTGGCAACCGTAGTTTATTTATTTAGATCCTTCCTGCCCATTTCCTGGTTTTTATTTTTCGCTCTGCCGACCTTTACGACACCCACGGGATGAGATGGCGTGGTAGATTCTCTTAAGCCGCTACCACGCTGCTAAATGGATATAACCGATTAATGTAAAAGAGTCGATAGGTGTCCGACAGAGGAGAATAGCACCTACCTCTTTCCTACCGAGGTGTCGTAAGAGGTCACTAAGGTACGGACGTGCGGACAGCCTTTATTCGTGCAGAATACTATTACACACAATATTGTCATATGCAATGCTGTCCCTAAACTCATGGTAACGCAGTTCGCCACCTGTAACGTCTCGTTTCTACGGGGCGAAATGTGGTCTAAAAGGCATGTTCATATGTAAAAAATAAATAATGAGGTAATATTATTTTACTATTACATTAATCTTACTACTACAATATAACGGGAGAGCGGTTTTTTATATACCTAGAAGAAAGTGACAAGACGAGCAATACATTCACCTGATGGTAAGTGCAATGTCTGCCCGTAAGAAATGCTGTGTCACTCAGAACATTTCTGTGCGGCACCACACTGCGCCTTTCGCCTGAGTCATCAGTCCTTAAATCTCATATGCCCAATAATTACACTAGCACTCAGTGTCCTTCAGGCCGAAACACAGTAATGTTTGGCACTACTTCTTCACGGCAGAACAACGGGCCATACCTATACGGATTCCTGCATAGGAATTCCACCACAAGTAACAGTGTGTACGTTGGAACGGGCTAATCTCAGAAAATACAAATCTGTTTTAAAAAATATTTTTGCATTAGATTGCCTGTTTATTGCAGAAAGTTCTATGGTGTAAAACTATAACTTAAGCTGTGGCTTTAAGAAGCGGAATTACGGAGAAGAGTCGAACTGTGAATGCTCTGGAGGTCTACTGTGTAACTCTGTTTGGTTTCGTGATGAGTTCATTTGATCCCCTTAACCAATGAATGAGCTTCGTAGGCCAAAAAAAAACTCATTCATTGGTTAATGGGATTAAATGAAACCGATCACGAAACCAAACAGAGAAGCGCCCCACATCAGCGAGGTACCATGCCGTACAGCGCAATAATGGTCGGCTTATTTTACGCGGGTAGAACCGCGAGGCTGATCTGATTTATATCGGGCCTTGTACACCGGTTTTTTTTTTCTAATTTCAGTTCTTATTTTTGTGTGATTTTAGCTTACATATATTTTTAGTTATGAATGCAGTACAGAATTTAAATTTGTAGACTCACCTTGAGAAATACCAAACATTAAATTCCGGAGTCGTAAATTCAAAATTAATGTTAGTAGCATTTTTAGCTTTAATATTACCAGTCGTCGTCCATTCGTCGAAATCAGGCCGTAATTCATTAAATTTTTTACTGAATTTAATGTATTTGTAACACACTTTATACATAACTAGTCGTGCCTCGCGGGTTTACCTGCCGTTTAATTTAAAAGGGTCGTAGCGTGATGTTATATTGCCTAAAGACGTCTTCGATAAAATTGCTATCTAAAATTAAAAGAATTCGAACCCGTAGTTCCTGACATGAGCGCGTTTAACCAAATAAACTCTTCAGCTTTATAATATTAGTATGGATTTTTATAAAATCTCATATTCCCCCTTACCGCGCAATATTCTTAAAAAAGGGGTACAACGTTTTCTCTTCACGTATATATATACAGTACGTTCACTTTACGTACGTGTCCTTATGATAAGTGCTACGTGTGCCCATAACGAAAGCTGTGTCACCCAGAACATTTCTGTGTGGCACCACACTCCGCCCGCCCGTTAGACACCAGTTCTTAAGTCTCACATGCGCAGTGATTACACTAGATCTCAGTGCCTTTCAGACCGAAACACAGAAATGTTTGCACACTACTGCTTCACGGCATAATAACTGGCCCTAAGGTGGTACCTACCTAGACGAATTCCTGGATAGGAATCCTACCACCAGTAAAGTTAAGCAGACAGACTATGTGACGTAAACACATAATTTTTTTTTTAGTGAAGACTAGATGTCATACGAGGATAAACAGACGATACACGTGATGTTAACGGACAGATGACGTCACAATTAGGTCAATTGAATAGGTAATCAGGACAACTTGTGTAACATTATTTGCTACAATACTTATTTCAAAAATATCAATTTTTATTTTAATGGAAGAAGGTGACGGGGCAAATCGTTCCCGTGATGGTAAGCGGAACGTCTGCCCGCAAATGCTGCGTCACCAAGAACATACTACGCTGTGTGTATGAAATGTATTGTATAAAATTATTAAGCTTAAGACAATATGAAGAGCTTGGAATTCGACCACGAGTTGGATAAATAAAATACAACTAAGCATTTATTACGTGGTAGCTCAAGGGCTAGGAGCGAGCTTTAAATTTCATAGTACGTGAGCGACCTGGGTTCGATTCCCGATGCCGGCACCTCTAAAATTGTTATTTTAAGTGCTGATTTACCACGTGCTCGGCGGTGAAGGAAAACATCGTGAGGAAACCTGCATTTCTGAGAAATAAAAAATATTTCGAAGACATGTGCAGTCCGCCAACCCGCATTGGAGCAGCGTGGCGGATACTTTCTAGCTCCAAAACCCTCTCAGAAATGAGAGGAGGCCTGTGCTCAGCAGTGGGACATTTATAGGCTGAAACTTTACTTTACTTTTTACGCATTTATACATAAGATGACTTTACAAATTTAATACACACAGAAAACAACCCTATCGCATGGAAAAAAACGGACGCGTTCGCCACGTCAGAAGTACCCGCAACCGACGAGCTTGTACTGAAACGCTAATGAAAGTAGAAGAAGCGAAAGATATGTGTCAGGCAAGTAGAAACATGTGGTCACTGCCTACCCCAATGCGGAAGAGGCGTGAGATGTACGCCTCTGGGCTACAGCGGTCCTAAGTTCTAACAAAGAAAAGTTATTGATACTAAAATGTCACTCGATTTCTTAGGTCCCAAATTGTTGAACAATTGTGCGTGTTGTAGACAAAATGTTTCATTTATAGATACTGATTATTAATCAACGCTAACTATTTGTTTAAGCTTAAGTATGCGGATTTCATACAAGAATCCAGTTAGCCTTGTTACTTTCTATTTGCACTATGAATATCATAGTGGACATCTCGACTTCCTTACTTTGTGACCTTTCGATATTACGTACACATACAGTACGTTTCATTTATGGACAAGTTATATACTAAAAGAAAAATATTTATAATAAAAAAGGAAACTAGTTTTAGTGACCTTCAAAAGTCCTCCTCCCATTTTTTTAAAGGGTTTTCGATCCGGGGGAAACCCGCTCCGTTGCTTGAGTGTGAGTTGGCGAACATGTTTTTCAATCCAGGGATTAAGAGATATTTGATGGGAAGAATAGGTAGTTTCTAAATGAGTTCACAGAAATAAAAAAAAAACTTAAGTTATTCTTTAATATTGTTTAATAATATTGTTGCACACACAACACAATATAAAGAAAATCTATTAAGAATTTTTAAAATAAAATCGCAGAAATATTTGACTACCAAGCCTGCTTCGTAATTAACTGCCAATGGAAGCAGCAGCCGAACACGCTCGCTTAGGTTCTACACTGGTTGGAGGAATAGACAATAGATATTTATATGCCAATTCGTAGTGATATCCACGAACTCCTCCATTTTCAAACAGGCTCATTTAACGTCGGATATTTATTTATTCTTTATTGTATTTACGTTATTTAAAAAAAAAGGGATTACAAAGGGCGGACTTAATGCTTTTTGGAATTCTCTCCCAGTCAACCCAAGGCATAGAGAGATATTGTTATAGGTGCTTTACAATGTGCAAATTCATAATTTTAAACACTTACTAATAAAGACATTACACTAATGGGACGAAATATATATAATCAATAATATTAAAATCATATTGCTATATTACAAATACTATTTATAAACCTCCATTCATTTTGTACGTCAGGATCTGGAGATTCTATGCTCTTATCAATTTCCAGCTGAGACTTTTCGTTTAGTGTCAATTGGGGGTTGGGTGGTTTGCTGCCTTGGCTCATCACCTGTTTGTGATCCAGACCTTTCTTTCTCTTCGATGTCATCTCCACTATTTAGTCTTCTAACAATACTGTTAGTGTTTTTCTTTTGGTTGGATAAAGTGTCGAGACGTGCAAAACATTCACCTGATGGTAAGTGCAACGTTTGCCCATAACAGATGCTATGTTACTCAGAATATTTCTTTGTATCCTACCACCTACCTGTGTAGACAATTGTTTTACAAGAAATTTCAAAGCCGCGTCAGCTGTGCATAAATTACCATCTCGCCGACAGATTGGTTCTATAATCAATTTAATTGGCACATCTACAATGTTATTTACGAAATCAAAATCAGCATCTTAATCGGATTGGATGAATGAGATCTATAAGAGCTTTTTGATTCCAGGTTTTTAAAAGAGTCGCTGCAGCATGGTTAAAGGACTATTCAACCTGGTTTTACAGTCCAATAGAAATGACAGCTTTTATGCATGTTCAATCTTTATATGTATTTGAATTACTGTTTAATTTTTTAATGTTAAAATACACTACAACTTTGCGGATTTTCTTGATCAGCTCATTAATATCTTCATCATTTGTTAACTCTGGTATCTGTTCTCGCGCATGATCATTTTGTGACATTAAACCTGATTCTGGAGAGCCTATTGCTTCTAAATTATCATCATCATTGCTGTAGTCTGTATTATATGCTGAGGTAGGGGTAGGGTATTTCATTTTTTTTCATAAAGCATATTACAGTCGGCCAAATTGACACCATGTTTGAGACACAGTTTTTGTTCAGTGCTGTCCCACCGATGTCGGTTTCCAGGGAAAAATCAAATTCACTTTGACGCTCTTTTCATATATGAAGAAGAATATAAAAGCCTCCTCTAATTTCTAAAGGAGTTTTGGAGTCTGGAAGAGTCCGCCACTCTACTCCAATGTGGGTTGGCGGACTTCACATCACGTTGAAATATTTTTATTCCTCAGACCTGTAGGTTTTACCGCGATGTTTTTCTTCATCGCTGAGCACTAGGTAAACCAGCACTTAAAATTGCAGAACCATTTTGGTGGTGCCGGGATCGAACTCTGGTCACTCGCGTACATATTTCTGTAATAAGTATTTTAACGGTTGATATTGTATTCAGTCTTGACATAGCTTCAACACTGTAAATATTTTTAATGAATAAATATTATAATTTTTGAAAATAGTTTTTTCATCGCATAAACTTACTTACGGGAATAACTTGTAACGATTCTCTTTTTATTAGAAAGGGGATACCGTAGGCGTGGTCCCATATAAATTTGGTCAAATTCTGATGATGAGATCCATGAGAACAACGTGAAACTTTTAAATTCGCATACGCATGTTAGGAGCTGCTGGGTGGAAGTCGGTTTTTTAATTAAATAATTATAACTTAATTCTTTCAATGTTCTCATAAACTTTAAGGTCTTTTTTATTAATTTTGAAAAGTTGTATATGCTTATAAGTTTTTAGCACCGGCAGAAAGTTTACGACTGTAGCCTTAAAAACGAAAAAGAAAAGGACTACAATCACTTTGGAAATAATTGTAAGTTGAATGAAAGAGCTTTAATTCAAGGCCGCCATTAATGTAGTTCTTTTTTATAGAAGAAGGGGCAAACGAGCAAGCTACTCGCCTGGCGGTAGGTGACTGTCTATGAACATTTTACTGGTGGTAGGATTCCTATGCAGGAGTCCGTCTAGGTAGGTACCACCCCAGGGCCAGTTATTCTGCCGTGAAGCAGTAGTGTGCAAAGCTATCAGTGCCCCTTCAAACCGAAACACATTACTGTGTACTGATAGCTAGCTATCAGCTACTGGTAGCCCGTCGAACCGCTTGAACCCGCCGAACGTCTTGCTCGTTTCATTACTTTGTGCAATAAAAAAAAAACATCCGCAATACCTGTGGAATTCCGGGTGCGTAGGAAAAAAAATGTTAAATTTCTCATGAACTGCGAAATAACGTCGCTGTAGTCGTGTACAGTCACGTGCAATGATTAAAAGTTGGGCTTTTTATCGTGGGGTGCGAGCATTGCTGTTTCAGTCGCAAGGGCACTGAGAGCTACTGTAATTACTGGGTATATGAGATTTAATAACTGCTGTCTCAGCGTGACAGGACCGGTGTGGTGCCACACAGAAATGTTCTGGGTGACAGCTTTTGTTATGAGCAGTTGTTGCACTGACCATCAGGTGAAAGTTTTGCTCGTCTACTCACTTTGTCTAATAAAAAAAATCTTCTAACATTCCGGTGCACGCGACTGTACCATCGCCTACTAGCGTTTGAAGGTTTAAACTTAATTGGAGCTTTTAAAATAAATTGTATGGATGTTAATAGCATTGCCAAGGTTCTTATAAAAGTATGAAGACTGTGGCTTTGTTTTGTTAGTTGTTTTTTTAATGGGACACAGGATAAATAATTGCCGTGTGGCGGCCGCCTAAGAGAATCTACCACCCCATTTCATCCCGTTGGTGTCGTAAAAGTCAACAGAGGGAATACAGACAGAATAACTGGGCCTAGGGTGGTACCTACCTAGAGAGATTCCTGCATAGGAATCCTACCACCAGTAGGCCTAATCCTTACTTATAAGAGCTGTATCATCGCTTAATCTGTACTTTAAACAGTCTTTCTCTGGAAACTTACTGACTAAGAGAATCGATGAGAACTATTTATCAGCTCTTGTATAGCTTATATTTGATGCTTGGGAGACAACTAGAAAGAAAGCAGTGTTAATGAAAATAAAATCGTTGTGTAGGTTTTTTGAGGCATTAAGTAACGAGACGACTAAATCGTTCGTTTGATGGTATGCGGAACGTCTGCCCATTAAAAATGCTTTATTACCCAGGGACGGACAGCGCATGGTGGCGATGGGCTCACCACCTATCACACCAAGTGCATTATATTGTTTTGGTGAAACGTGGATTGTGGCAGTCATCTGTTTTTGCAGTGAGTGCCCAGTCTCTGACTACCTCCCATGGTATACAGTCGTGATCTTATGTATGTATGTTACCCAGGGACGGACTCGATACTCTGGCTGCCTTAGGCCTACTGAAGATTGCCGCCCCCCTACTCCCTGCAAAGCACGAAACTATTAATGCCGTATAAGAATTAAATAAAAGTAAAAAACATCGAAAATCTTTAAACGATAAAATTATCTCACTCAGTGTATTTAGATACTGATGCTTACTATTTTTTTGTGTGTAACAATGAATAACTATAAAAAATCTCACTTAGATTTCATCATCATCATCATTTCAGCCTATTACTAGTCCACTGATGAACATAGGCCTCCCCATAGATTGCGACAAAAGTGAGTAACCCTCATTTTGGTAGGATTTTGCCATAGTTGCAGCCCATTAACTGGTTTTAATTTTCCATCTGTCGACTTTTACGACACCCACGGGAAGAGATGGAGTAGTAGATTCATTAAAGGCGCCAACACCCGCAATACTTAGTTTTGCCGCTCTAACCCTACTCAGCCTATAAAGAAGTCCGCCCCCGGTAGGTATTACCCACATTTCTGTGTGGCACCACATTGCGCCCGTCGCCCTGAGACATCAGTTCCTTCTAAAGTCACACAGTACGCACACAGTAATGTTTGCAGGTTTGAACACTACTGCTTAACGTCAGATATATGATTTTTCACTGGTTGTAGGAGCTGTTTGCAGGGGTCCGTCTATGTTGGTACCATCGTGGTGCCTTTTATTCTGCCGCTAGGCAAGCGAGTACCTAATGTAATTTGATTGGACAGATAAGATGATTGAAAGTTCTGGGTCACACTGCTACTATTACTGGCCGACCGCATCCTTGTGGTTAGTGTAGGTACCTGACTACCAAGTCCCGGGTCCAGGGTTTGAATCCCAGCTGTAGAAAACATTTGTGCATAAACGCAAATGGTTAGTTTTCGGGTATAGTTATGTTGTGTTTATCCTCGTGTATCCCAGCCTATCAACGATCTTATCGCTAATCGCTTCATAGGGCACGGGTAAGTTGGGACGAGTGCTCCTATATTTGCGCTTACACTTGTGGCACTATAATATTTCCTATGCAGTTGATAACTTCCCATTCGGTAGTTGTCGCCGTGGTCGAAAACCAGCTAGGACGACATCTTTTACTGGCGATAAGATTATTATGCAGGAACCATCCACCACCCCAGGGCCAGCTATTCTGCCGTGAAGCAGTAGTGTGCAAACATTATTTTCGGTTAGAAGGGCACTGAGACCTGGCGTACTCACTGGGCATTTCACACTAAGGACTGATGTCTCTGGGTGACGGAACGAAACAGCATTTGTTATGGGCAGACGTTGCACTTACCATCACGTGAACGATTTGCTCGTTTCGTCACTTTATCCAATAAAAAAAACATGGACAGGCATGACACTTGAACGTAATACGTTTCGGAGATTAGCCGGAACAACTAGACCGACAGACAAACATTTAAAAATTGTTTTTTTCTTATGTGTACCGTATATTACTTTCATAAGCATTGAGTAAAAAGCTGTGATTTTGTTATTACAATCAGACAGACACTTAAATTTTATTTATATGTATACATTTCACATAATCTATGTTTAGTTTAAATCGAAAACTAAATGTTTATAATAAAACTATGTAAGTATATCATAACATGTTTACAATAAAAATTTTAATAACTCGTTTAAAAGTATCAAACAGACAAACGAACGTACGGAACTAAAGAAGGTCAAGGGTAGAAGTGACATTTACAACGGTGACACATTACAGCTCGAAACCTTAAAGCTAACCGCAACAAGCACAGAAGTTATTATTTAGGTTGATACCAGGTACCTAACCTAACTTAGGTATTGATTGAATTTAGTATTTCTTTGAGGAAACATCCTACGATATCCCAAAAACACCGACGTAATATTATGTGTAAAATTAAAATAATCATATCATAGTGTAACAATTAAAAAAAGGCTTTTGAGATGCGATTTGACGGGACTTTCGTTCAAGATTTTAAAGAGCAATTTTAACCGCTTTTTATTTGGAAATGTTTATGGTTCCTGCGTAAAATCAGAAAAACAGTAGAAATTAGGGGCTACGTGTATGTACACTAGGCTTTAGTTCGCATTTTGGTCATTGTTATTTAGCTTATGGCAGTTTATTTATTTTTATTTCTCATAATAAGTGGTTTAAAAAATTCATAGTTCTTCTTTTTACGTCTTTACCTTATCTTCTTTACAAATAAATCAGATTTTTTTATCTCATATGCTAATTTGCAAGATACCAAAACTAAACTATCATGTTTGCCAACGTTACCGAAAAGGGTCGTAATGTTTAGTTCATGAAGTACTATGCCGTTCGGCGCAATCGTGTGGTTGGTTTCATTACTCGTATGAAACCGCGGGGCACAGCTTTTTATTATATTAATATCTTACGTAAGACAGTAGATCCCGCAAAATTAGTACGATTTCAGAAGTGATCAGGCTACTGAAGATGTTGTATATAAGACCATTACAATATTTGCAGATCTATCGAATGTATTTGACACTGTTTATATCACAATTTTATTGGAAAAATGGAGGCCAATGACCCAAGGAAAGAGAGTTATTTGGAAGATATATAAACAAACACAGCGTCAAAATAAAAAAACATGTATGTAAATAATAGGTGCAAAATTCTGAAGTTCTAAAGTGGAGTGTTTGTCCTACGTTGTCCGCATATGTACCTATATATCATGATTATCTTCATCATCATTTCAGCTTATCACTAGTCTACTGTAGAGCATAGGCTTCCCCCATAGAATGCGACAAAAGTTTGTAGCCCTCATTTTGGGGAGATTTTGCCACAGTTGCCACGCTTGGGAGGCGGATTGGCAACAGCAGTTTATTTATTCAGATGTTCCAAGTAGATGATGCTGCCCTTCTTCTGTTTTTGATTTTCCCTCTGTCGACTTCTACGACACCGATTCAGATGCTCCGTTGGATGTGTGGTGCAACTCGTTACGATAGAATACGTAACACCTACATCCGCGGCAGCCTTGGTGTACGTGACATTTCTGATAAGCTGCAGGAAAGCCGTTTAAGGTGGTACGGGCACGTACTCCGCAGATTACCGGAGTACGTAGGGAATATGTGTCTGGCCTTTAAAGTTCCGGGTTCGCGGCCGCGTGGTAGGCCTAAACTGCGTTGGTTAGATGTCGTAGAAAACGACATGACTTCCAACAAAATGACTGAGGAGGATGCTCAAGACCGGGCAATATGGAGCAGATTATGCAGGAAAGCTGACCCAGGCTTCTTCTTAGCTGTTATCCCGACGATAATAGCTAAGAAGAAGAAGAAGAAGAAGACTTTTACGACACCTATTGGATGGTCATGGTAAATTATCTTATGCTTCTGTATATAGTTAATTGACATAATAGATCAATTGAATCGATAATATTGAACTTACGTACTTTAAATTTCAAATATTTGCATGCTATAATTTATGGCTAAACTTGTAGATCGGAATCGCAAATTTATAACATCATGTAAACACTCGGTTCAAAAGCAAATAAAGATTTATTATTATTATTATATATTATTTCCCAATATGTATTGTATATATTTGTAATGAATATGTGATATATACTGAAGTAATGTCAATTAAGGAATTATGACATTATTATTGCTATCTTAATGATGTAACAAGGTAATTTTTTTTAATAATCAAATCATAACATAACCTAATGACACTGATTACAATTGTACCGAGGAGAGAAGATCAGTTTTGTGCAGAATTAGGTTGCGGTTAGAAATTCATCACGTACTCAGAAGTGAAGTTACCTTTATCATGATCGTGAGGACACCTGCATGTCTGAGGAATTAGTTTGTTTCGAGGCAATGTCAAGTGCGCTAACCCGCATTGGAGGAGCGTAGCGGACTCTTCTCAACTTAACTAATAAAAGCCTCTATCTAGTTATAAAAGGCCTGTGGGTGTGTTGTGAGAGTCGACAAAGGAAAAAATAAATTAGAGGATGGGTAGCAACACGCTCTCATGTGAACACAGTTGCCTAGCATACACCACAGATTTTTTTATTACATAAAGTGACGGAACGATCTATTCGTTCACCTTATGGTAAGTGCGACGTCTGCCCATAACAAATGCCGTGTCACCGAAAACATTTGACACCACACTGCGCCCGTCACACTAAGATATCAGTTGTTAAGTGTCATATGCCCAGTGATTACACTAACAGTGCCCTTCAAACCTGAACAACTGGCCCTGTGGTGGTATCTACCTACTCGGATTCCATATGAATCCTACCACCAGTGAAATACTTACTCTAATACGGTCCGGTGTTCATCAAAGGACTACAATGATGAATAAAATGTTACTAATCTAAACCCGTCCAAAACATCAAGTCGCTCGACACGCAAGTTAGCTACAAGAGAAGACTTCGATGTAAGTACACGTTGAACCACTTACATGCATAAATAACGTAGAATAAGTCGCACGAAATACACAAACGTTGACATGTATTTACCTACAACATAACGGCAGTTCGTGCAATATTAACGACACCAAGGTATAAGGTTAGAGTGTTGGCGGGAAGCGGAGTTCAAGCGGCAAATGAAATTATAAGTTTGACTGTGCTTTTACAATTAAAATAACATTGACAAATTATACAAAGAAACAGTTTCATAAAAATGGAACATTAAGTCAAGGTCAAGGGAAGTATCATCCACAAAATTTGTGTTCGTCAAATCTCCTAAGCACACAAGACACAGAACAGCATACATGACAAATTTTACTAGTGGTAGGACTTATATGCAGAAATCCGTCTAGTTTAGTAGCACCCCAGGGCCGGTTATTCTGCCGTGAAGCAGTGTGCAAACATTACTGCGTTGAGGTTTGAAGGGCACTGAGAGCTAGCGTAATCACCGGGCATATGAGACTTAAGAAATGATGTCTCAGGGTGTCGGGCGAAGTGTGGTGCCACACAGAATTATTCTGGGTGGCACAGCATTTGTTATGGGCGGACATTGCATTTACCATCCGGCGGACGTTTTGCACGTCTCGTCAGAAAATACAATAAAAAAAACCTGTTAAGGAAGAAGTGTTGAAGAAAATGTTTTTAGACACGTTTTACTCTAGTTGCGGCAGGTCCCAGATTCTTAATTGGATCACGAATATTGAAGAACTCTTGCAGTCATGATAACAAATTTGTGCTTTGGTCCTAATTCATAATGCACCAATTTCTTATCTTTTTGTGTATGTCTAGTCATACTTAAGGAATAAGTAAAGTTAAGGAACAAACCGAAACAAATGTAAACGTACTAGTGTAGCCCAGCACAAATGTAACCTGTTTACTGGTGGTAGGATTCCTATAAAGGAATTCACCGAGATGTATGCAGTGCCAGTTATGTCACCAGGGATTTTTATTGGATTAGTGACGAGACGAGCAAAACGCTCACCTGATGGTAAGTGCAACGTCTGCCAATAACAAATGCTGTGTCATCCACGACATTTCTCTGTGGCATCATACTCCGCCTTTCATAGACATCAGTTCTTAAGTTTCATATGCCCAGTGGTAACACTAGAACTCAGTGCCCTACAGACGCAGCAATGTTTGCACTCTAATGCTTCACGGCAGAATAACTGGCCTGGGGTTGTACTTACCTAGACGGATCCCTGAATAGGAATCCTACCATCAGTAAAATGTGCTAACACCACTGTGCAAGGGTTCGAGGAGCACTTAAGAATCGATGTCTCATGCGCAGTGCGGTGTTATACAGAAGGTGCATCTGGGTAACACCGGGACGGTTATGGGTACTACTTACCATCAGGTAGTAGTACTACTTACCATCAGGTGAACGACTTGGCCATCTCATTACTAGCTTCACTTAAAAAATTTATACTCTTAATATTGTCGACCACGATTGGCCTAGTCTAGTCTTGACCTGACTTTTATACCCTGCTGGTTCGAATTCCAGTCTGGGCCAACATTTTTGCAAAATCAGAAATTGTTTGTTTCTGGGCCTGGCTGTGTTGTACATGGGACAAGGGACACTCATGTAACAAGATAAATCCGACTGTGTGGTGACGTTTTTGATATAAACCAGAGTTTCCCAGACTTTTTTCTCATAGACCACTTTCAAAATTTAGCCGGTTCCGGTGGACCCCCTGCAGCTACATTTCTACCATATTCCCAAAACTATAACTAACTAACCCATTTTTTTTGTCAAGCCAACGTAGACCCCCATCGAGTCTCCCGTGGACTCCAGGTGGACCGGACCACTTTGGGCACAAATAATATAAACTAATATTAATATAAGCCATCTAACAGCGAATTTCTCAACCTTTGAGAAGATACAGAAGTGAGTTTTTTCTCTTTTACAGAAAATAACACTTACGAAGTTTCGTGTTTATCGGTAACAGTGGAGCCCTACTGCTGAGACTGTCAATGACAGAAGCAATTACAAAGATCCTTGTCTCCATGTTTATGGCTGTATATTATCTAAACTACTGAATCGCTTGACAAAAGGTTCTGTTATTGTTCAAAAACTTATTGGATAAAGTGACGAAACTAGCAAAACGTTCACCTGATGGTAAGAGCAACGTCTGCCAATAATAAATGCTGTGTCCTCCCAGAACATTTCTGTGTGACACCACACTACGCTCTTCGCTTTGAGGCATCAGTTTTGAAATCCCATATGCCCAGTGATTACGCTAGCTCTCACTGCCCTTCAAACCAAAACACAGTAAGGAACAATACTGCTTGGCGGTAGAATAACTGGCCCTAGGGTGGTACATACTCGTACCTAGACGGATACCTGAATAGGAATCCCACGATCAGTAAACTCATTCTGTTGTTACTCTTTCGAACCAAGTGAACGGTGTTTGAATGTCTGATCGATACACCGTGAGCGTATTTATATGTAAATAGCATTAAAAAAAAATTAAAATCATTCCAAAGCCATACTTTCGCCTAAGCCACTTAATTACCCTATATTTTTAAAAAATGTCAACATATGTCAATTTGAAGCTACGCTAAGGTCCCCTATAATTTAAGAATACGTTTACAGAATAAAATGTATTTTGAAGAGGCCACTGATATATCAATTTTTTTATAAATTTATGTGTTGGTAAATTATTTATTGCCGCAGACAATAAAAGATATTTTATTATAAATTATTTTACCCATCTAGTAACAATTTTTCCTAAAAAGCTCACTTTTTGGTATGTCACGAATTATTAATTTGTTTGGGTATCTGGTGTTTCTAGATACCACTTCTTTATTTAATTTATATAAAGAAAAGCCTTTACATATTTCGCCATTTCTAGAATATATAAACAAGGCAACGGTAATATCCTCAATGCCTTGAATAGAGGGCGGCATGAGACATCTGGAGCAACACCATTTATGGCACGAACACTTTTTTTTTTGTGCAATATATCCGACTCAACATATGCAAAATACGACAAAATTGCACATTGTCTTGAGACCACGTTTTTTAATTTATAAAGCGCACAAGTAAATCTATTTAATTTATTACAAACTTTACCTACATGTTCCTTCCACTTTAATTCCTTGTCAATGCTTATACCTAAAAATGTAACGTTACTATTACTACAAATGTTTGTCCATTATAATTAGTATTCGATATCCGATTATTAAAATTGAGAATTTGGGTTTTATTTAAGTTTATAGATAAATTATTATTATACAGCCATTTAATTATAAGGGATATTGTCTCATCAATGTCGGATATATGTTTCGTCAAAGACCTATTTTTATTTGTTGTGACAATAACCGAAATGTCATCTGCGAAAAATGTTTCTATATTCTGTGACGTCAGGTAAGTCATTTATATGTAATAAGAATAAAAGGGGGCTCAGCACACTGCCTTGTGGCACGCCATATGAATTTATTTTAAATTTTGATCTATTATTACGATTTACGTGCTTATTGCTGCTTGTTTATACATTTACGTACTTATTTACACGCTTTTGTACCTCAACGTATTGGTGCCCATTTTGCAAGTATGTTTTTAACAAATTATACGCAGAGTAAGCATTGAAAGGCTAAAATTTTTTGCTTGGATTTTGTTGGATTCGCAGCCGTACCGCTTTGATGACCGCTGGTGTTCTAGCAGCACGAGGTCGGCCGCTCCGTTTACGGTCTTCAAAAGTCGAATCTTCACTTAATCGTTTGTTAGTACAATGTACAAACCTCTGCGTTATTTCCAACTTTGGCAGAAGTTTAAAAATGTGTGTTGGCGCGTAACCGCAGCGGTGCAGCCCAATGACCGCGACTCTGTCTTTATTTTAAGGCGCAAAAGGTCCTTATTCAAAATCAGTTCAAACATTTCTTTCCAGTATTCGAAATTTAAATTAAATAAGGATGTGACATAACTTATGATCCGAAAAGGATCAAACATCAAACTTTAAAAAAACAGACTACAAATGTCCCGCTGGTAAGCAAAGGTCTCTTCTCATTTTTGAGAGCATTTTGGAAACGAAAAGAGTCCACCACGCCGCCCTAATGCGGGTTGGGGGTGTTGTCGAAATATTTTTATTCCTCAAGCATGCAGGTTTCTTCACGATGTTTTCTATCCCTGCTGAGCACGTGCTAAATTTGTCTTTAAAATTGCATAACAATTTCTGAAGTAACGGCAGCGAGTTCTAACTGGAGTAAAGTTTGACATTTATATTTTCTTACTTTATCAGCTGCGAATTAGATAACATTAGTTGAAATTATTTACTACATGAAATGGCTGTAATTACTGCGCCTGAACGAGAACCGTGCCGTATAATAAATGGCTGTCAGTGTGTACTAGACCTAATAATTTTAATATGCATATCACTAACCTAGATGAAAGTACCCATTATTAGATTGAACATTTGGTTTCAATTACGGATACAGTAATTAGTGAGCCGTACCGTTCAGCTGACAGCTGTGTCACGGCGGCTAGTGTGCCTGTCACCTTAGTCGTGTTTTCAGGGTACGAATTTCCAGCCGAAACCAACAGTTATGCAAATTATTGGTTTTTGAGTTTAGCTGTGTCATGGTTGTCCACGAGTAATTACTAGGTATATGAGACTTAAGAACTAATTTCTCAGGGTGACGAGCGCTGCGCTTTCGTAGGTTGTTACAAAAGTTGGTAGCTCTCATCTTGGGAGGATTTTGCCATAGGTGCCATAGTAGGGGATTTTCCCTCTGTCGACTTTTAAGACACCTACAGGATGATATGGGGTGGTAGATTCTCTTAAGCCGCCAGCATACAGCTCTATCTAACTATACAAATAAAAATCAATTTCCGCATGTATGAAATATCTCATGAGAACGGTTCGTCTGACTCCGCTGTTTTTTTTCGTCATGTTATATATTTTTATTCTTAAAATCTCAATGTGCCCAAGAGGGCCAGACCTTGGCTCGGTCCGTAATTTTTTTATTGGAAAGGGGCAAACGAGCAAGGGGCCCACCAGATGGTAAGTGATCTACTCCGCCCATGAACATCTGCATTACCAGGTGTGTTACCGGTCTATGAAAAAGGAATATATAATCGGGCGTGGCAGAAAATTCCGCAAAAAACGCTGTGTGGTGGGCCAACCATCAAGGTGGTGACGGTGGAATTTTAAGTTCTGCCGGTGCGATGGTGAAAACCATCGGCTTTATAAACCGGGGGGAGTGAGATGCTAAAAACATAACATACTCGTATTTATTTATTTATATTTATCTCGGTCTCTTTCTAAAATTATATGGCTCTCTTTCTGTCACCTATGTTCAAGGCAAAAAGTTTTATTTTCATTCTATTTCTTGACGACACAGCTCACAATTTTTTATCGTTCTAAGATATTTACATACTGGCTTCTGACCGCAGCGTCAATCGCCTGCTTCTAGCGACAAATAGGCACTGGGCATATGAGACTAAAGAACTGATGTCACATGGAGATGGGAGCAGTGTCGTCACACAGAAATGTTCTAGGTCACAGCATTTGTTATGCAGATGTTGCATTTACCACCAGGTGAACGTTTTGCTCGTTTTGCCATTATATCCTTAAAAAATAGGAATTTTAAATCAAAAAGTCCCTACGGTTTCCTGCTGGTTCTTCTTTACGAAGATCTTATTCTTCGAACCGGTGTAGATTTTGACATTCATAAAACTTTATACTATCCTAAATTGAACAAAGAATTTTTGATTTTGCCTTTAACATTTTCGCCCTTTCCGACTCATATCATAATAGTGGTAAACTATGAATTTCCGACCAATTTGTTCGACTCGAAGCCCCGTCCCGTTGTACAATCGCGTTACATCTAAATTTCGCCTGCCCATGAGCGGAACGTCTAATTTTAATTGGTGCTTATGTACATCTGACTACTCTAAAGTATTCTAGAACTTTACTGGATTTAAAGTGTTCTGTTCCGCATCCGTGTCCATTACTGTGTCTACTGTCAAATACTCCGTTATTTCTTCTATTAAAATTATTGACCATGACTTTTGGTGTCAGCGTCGCTCATTGGCATAGCCACTGGACGTTATTTATATTCCATTTTGCTTCCCAGTCCACCAGCCTTGTACAGAATGCCTCAGGCATTAAGTCCGCTTACTAATATTATACTTGGCAAAATGTACCTACATTTTGTCAAGTATGTCATCATCATCATCATTTCGGCTTATCGCCAGTCCAATGCATAAGATAGACCTCCCCCATACACTGCCACAATATTTTTGTTAAGGATTTGCCATAGTTGCCACGCTTGGCAAGCGCATTGGCAACCGCAGCCAGTGCCCTTCAAACCGCAACACAGTAGTGTTTGCACACTGATTTCAGATCAGAAGGTTGCGTGTTCAGATCACGTCGGGGTCACCATTTTGGCGATGATATTGCTAAGGAAAAGGGTAGCTACCCGCCAGATCGGATGGTCTGATCTGGGGAGGACGTCTCCTCCTACTAGTAATATTTAGATGTTGTATAAATAGTTCGCATCTCAGAAAACTTTCATAGCGCGATAATGGACGTATGCGAATATTTCTTGAGCTTTTCATGTGGCGAAATAGATGTCGCTACAACTGCTTCACGGCAGAATAACTGGCCACGGTGTGGTACCGACCTAGACGGATACCTCCAAAGGAATCCTACCACCAGTATTTGGTTCAACGGAGAATCTACCACCTTTTTTCGTTATTACAATTAGTCACCGTAAACCGCCGCAACTTTACCTTTCATACTCAACTTTGCCTAAAACAGAAAAATCATTAGTCATAAACGTTGCACACTTGGCAAACCAAAATATAGTAGATACAAAGATTTTTTAACTGACAATTTACGAAGCTGGCGGATATTTTGTTAAACGTTACAGAATTTATGTAATTCGTTGACAAACAAAAACTGGCGTGACCTGATATTTTTTTTCTAGTTCAAAACTATTGATGTAACTTAAACAATTTCATTATTATATTATTGTTTTTAGCACATTCATATAGCTAACACATTTCTTCATAACATCAATAAACCATGTATGCAATATTCCTGTGAAATTAAAAAAATACAATTAGGTAAAGTTGGGATATGTTAGGAAGTTAGGATATGGATTTACCAGGTGCTCGGCGGTGAAGGAAAACATCGTGAGGAAACCTGCATGTATCTGAAATAGAAAAAAAAATATTTCGAAGACATGTGCAGTCCGCCAACCCGCATTGGAGCAGCGTGGCGGATTCTTCCTAGCTCCAAAACCCTCACAGAAATGAGAGCAGGCCTATGCTCAGCAGTGGGACATTTATAAATTGAAACTTTACGGTTTTTTTTTTGGATATGTAATCGAAACCACCGGGTCTTACCGTAGGGTTGCCACGTTTATGTAACTAGTAAAACAAACAAAGGAGATTAATAATTTTCAATCCGATGTATGCGAAACAGGTATTTTGAGAGCACGTAGAACCTAAATATTTTAATAATTACTGACGAGTAATGTTGATTTCGGCAGTTACGTTTTTTTGTGACAAATAATTCCAACACATACATTCACCAATTTGATATAAATTTAACCAAGTTTTAATTATTAATACGTTTTAATAAATTACAGTAAAAACTGACTCGTTTCGTGTGACAACCCTGAGCTCTATTGAATGCTTGTATGAAAACTCAATAAAATTCTGTGCCCGACTCTACCTCGGCATATACACGGTATATTAACGCGATGATATTGATAAATTAACAACAATCAAATGGTTTGAATCTTTAGGTACATAAAAAAGTAAAGTTTCAGCCTATAAATGTCCCACTGCTGAGCACAGGCCTCCTCTCATTTCTGAGAGGGTTTAGGAGCTAGGAAGAATCCGCTGCTCCAATGCGGGTTGGCGGACTTCACATGTCTTCGAAATATTTCTATTCCTCGGACATGCAGGTTTCCTCACGATGTTTTCCTTCACCGCTAAGCACGTGGTAAATCGGCTCCGGGGATCTAACCCAGGTTACTCGCTTACTATGAAATTAAAGGCCCCTGAGCTACCACGGTTAGCTAGGTACATGATGATTTGGAAATCGATCTATTCTAGGGCAACGGGCAAAGTCATTGCCTGCTCACAAAAGTGGGTAAAACCTAGAATTCTGTAAAGATACATTTTGCAATAGGCTTAGCACTATAAAGAAGATGCTGGTTTAAACATTATTTCGTAGGCATTAGAATGTTGCGCAATAATGCGGCAGTTTACGGTACCATTTTTGTTTTGTGGCTCATAAACCCAGAAAATGAGAAATTAATCAGAATCAGTAATGATAGGAGCCCTGTGCTCAGCAGTGGGACATTTACAGTCTGTTACTTTAGTTAAATTTAAGTTTTACAACAAATATTTCTTTAAATATCTTTTCAAAGGCTACTTACATTGCATTTTATTGTGTTTTTTTTAGTAAACTCGGATACATACTACATAATGGTCATATATTCATCTATTTACCATAATAATTTCACGCTTTTTTCACCAGTCTTTCCCCGGCTTTAGCCATTGAATTATGTTGAATATTTATTTAGCACTAATATTTATGTTATTCAAACTCGCAATGAATCAAAGCTAACTAACTCTGCAGTGGTGGCGCAGGATTCAAACCCGCTGGCCTTCACCCTGATGACTAGACGTGTTATTGACCTAATTGTGCACGCGCATGTCGCGTCGCGTAGAACTTCGCATTTGTCGTCAATACTGTGATGCAAGAGGTAAAACAGTTTTACAAACAATCCATACGAAAATCCATACTATTAATTAATGTTATAAATGCGATTTTTTTTAATGGAATAGGGGGCAAACGATCAAGCGGCTCACCTGATGGTAAGTATTCACCGCCGCCCATGAACACCTACAATACCAGAGGAATAGCAGATGCTGCGTTGCCGGCCTTTGAGAAAGGAATAGGCTCTTTTCTTGAAGGTCCCTAAGTCATATCGGTCCGGAAAAACCGCTGGCGGCAGCAGATTCCATAAAGTCCTTGTGCGTGGCAAAAAATTGCGCGAAAAACGGACTGTGCTGGAATGCCAACCATCAAGGCGGTGAGGATGGAATTTTGCGCTGTGCCGCAATGTAATCGATACTCCGGCAGAGTGGTGGTATGATTCCTATGCAGGAATCCGTCTAGGTAGGCACCACCCCAGGGCCAGTTATTCTGCCGTGAAGCAGTAGTGTGTAGACGTTACTGTGTTTCCGTTTGAGAGCACTGTGAGCTAGCGTAATCAAGGGCTGTATAAGACTTAAGAACAGACGTCTCAGGGTGATGGGCACAATGAGGTGTCACACAGAAATGTTCTGGGTGGCCCAGCATTTGTTATGGGCAGACGTTGCACTTACCATCAAGTGAACATTTAGCTCGTTCCGTCACTTTTATCAACTAAAAAAAAAAGGTAGAGTAGCACTACCTCTTTCCTACCGAGGTGTCGTAAGAGGCGACTTAGGTATTGTACGGGCAGCCATTATTCGTACAGAATAACACCGTAATATGCAATGCTGCAACTATACAAACATACTGCTCGTGGGAACGCAATGGGGAGTAAGCTTTTTTGACTCCTACCAAAATGGCGGCGACTTGGTTCGCCACCAGTCACGTCTCGTTTCCCACGGGGCGAAAAGTGGACTACGTGTCTGTCCTACGCCATTATATACGAAAAACGTGTGATTATATGTCATACATACATACATACGATCACGACTGTACCCCATAGGGGGTAGACTGGGCACTCACTGCAAAAACAGATGACTGCCACAATCCACGTTTCACCAAAACAATATAATGCACTTGGTGTGATAGGTGGTGAGCCCATCGCCACCATGCGCTGTTGGGTGCACAGTGCAGTTTAATTCCTTACTCGCCTTTTACGAGATCCATTGGATGAGATGGAGTGGTAGTATTCTTTTAACGAGCCGCCACCACACGGCTTATATGTATGTATGTATGTATGTATAAATGCGAAAGTGTTTGTTTGCTTGTCATTTAATCGTATCGGAGCAACGGATCAACGTGATTTTTGTACATAAATGGAGCGCCGGGAAGTGACGTAAGCTACTTTTATTGCGGGAATGAAATCCCAATCCCTTTTAACTTTTAGAGTTGATATATTAAGATTAGGCACAGGGATAGATGGAGGGCCGTAAAGTGAGATAGGCAAAAAAACATCATGGGAAAACATGAGTTCGGGTCGGGTATCGGGAAAATGCTTATTCAATTTTTACTTTTTTTCTATTGTCAAATAATCACGTCTAAATTACTTATGGTATGTTTATAATATTCAATGCGATAAACAAGATATCATAATATGTATATAAATATCAAGTGATATCTAATAGGCTTCCACTTAGCGTAATTCTGAAGCTAATAAAAAACGGACTCCATACGTTGTTTTTCTGGCGGTATCGTGAGATAATAGAGGCAACTTAAGTCAGGGAAATCGCTTGACCCTGAACCGAGTATAAAGCAGTCACCCTCTTGATGCGTGCAATTATTACTTTGAATTTGTGATATAAAAATAATCTATGTTTTTATGATTTCTTTTAATCCGCTCTATATTTTGGCTATGCCGCGATTTAAATTCGCGACTTAGTGGCCCATAAAGCAACTCGATCGTAACCTTACAAATATTGAAGGCCAAAAAAAGTAATTAAGACCTAACTAATAATTAGATAAATCTTTAGGCTAATTGGCGCAAAAACTGGTATAAATAGGACAGTGTAGCAAAACACTCAGTTCCGGATGGGTTGGTCGGGGTCAAAGTGGATGAAAAACTTTGTGAAATCAATCGGATAAATGTACATTAAATGTCTGTCTATCTGTCCTTACAAATAGATAATTGGTGGTAGGATTCCTATGCAGGAATCCGTCCCTGGGGCCAGTTATTCTGCCGTTAAGCAGTTTTGTGCAAACATTACTGTGTTTCGATCTGAACGGCACTGAGAGCTAGTGTCATCACTGGGCATATGAGATTAAAGACTGAGACGATCTCGTCACCTATTGGTTAAAGGTACCAGACTACCACGCCGCGAGTCCTGTGTTCGAATCCCAGCCGAAGCCAACTTTTGTCCAAACCTATAATTGTTGGCTTTCAGGTCTGATTGTATTGTGATTATCTTATGTGACACTGGATCCTAGCCTACCTCTGATCTACGCCAGGCACTAGGCTAGGTTGGGACGAGTGAGTGCCTCAGTGTTTGCGAGTACACTTGTGGCACTATAATATCTTCTGCGCAGTTGATAACTTCCGACAGTACTCCGTAGTCGATATCATCGCTACCTTTGAATTTTAGAGGTAATTACAAACAGTTTTAGTGATATAAAACATATATTAAAATTATTATAGATATTTTCTCAACCTTAGTAACCTAGAATAATGTCTCCTTGTATACTATGTTTTAGGTTTTGCATACAAGAACCTTTTTTTATACTGGAGGGAGGAGGAACGGGCAAAACGTCCAAGTGATGGTAAGCAACGTCTGCCCATAACAGATGCTATGTGACGACTTCCTGAGACATCAGTTCTTAAACCTCATATGGACAGTAATTGCACGAGCTCACATTGCCCTTCATGCAAAAACAGTAAAGGCAGAATAACGAGCACTGCGATGGTTTGCTAGACGGATTCCTGCACGAACTACTACTAGTAATGAGTATATCCTTTGATTTTTGCAAGAACCAACACTTTTGTGGAATTACTTACTCGATGAACGAATGAGATAGTCCGAAGTCCTATAGACAATTAATCGTATAAGTGTTATGGGCAGACGTTGCAATTACGAAGAGGTGAACATTTTGCTCCTCTTATTATATAAAAAATATTTTATTTATTTTATTATTATATTATTCTATAACAAAATATGGTCTTAGTATTAATATCTGTAAACATGTGAAAAAGTCATGTCAATAGCTTTAGTAGTTCACGAATTAAATATATTTACACAAACACCGTGGTAGCTTAGGAGAGCCGTGGTAGCTCAGGAGCTAGGCGCTCGCTTTAAACTTTACAGTACGCGAGTGACCTGGGTTAGATTCCCGGTGCCGGCACCGCTAAAATTGTTAATTGCAATTTTAAGTGCTGATTTACCACGTGCTCGGCGGTGAAGGAAAACATCGTGAGGAAACCTGCCTGTCTGAGGAATAAAAATATTTCGAAGACATGTGCAGTCCGCCAACCCGCATTGGAGCAGCGTGGCGGTTTCTTCCTAGCTCCAAAACCCTCTCAGAAATGAAAGGAGGCCTGTGCTCAGCAGTGGGATATTTATAGGCTGAAACTTTAATTTTACTTTTACACAAACAGACAGACAAAAAAGGTTCTTCTATTTTATGTATATTTATAACACAGCAATACATAACTATTCCTAATTTTAATGTTAAATTTAAGATTAGTAAATGCAAGCGTAAGTAACGATAATAATGGTTTATGTGACTGTCTAACTTAAGCAGACAATTATTGAAACTTATGCATACAAATTACTTTCGTTACCTTCGCAACCGCTTGGGTAGCTTTATCTAAATATCTATTAAGAGACTGAATTAATTTTAATATGAGATGAAATCTATAAACAGTGGACATTCGTGAGAATAAAGGCGCCAAACTTGACCTTTGCATCCAAGGTTTTTATTTAGTGCCTATACGCTGTACAGAGGTCGAATAAAATGACATTATTACTTTTAGTTTATTGTTTCAGATACAGTTTGTGTTCAATCTCTGCTCTTCTTCACAATCAGGCTATAAAATTTCCACTGCTGGACAAAGGCCCGTCTCAGGTCGAGATGATTTGAATGAAAGAAAAGCTATTTATTGGACTAACATACAACATTAATCATCGTCATTTGTTTGTAGCTCTCATTTTGGGGGGAGCTGCCAAGATTGGCAAGCGGGTTAGCAAACGCAGTTTATTTATTCAGATGTTCCAGAAAGAAGCTGCTGCCCATCCTCTGGTTTTAATTTTCCCTTTCCCTCTGTCGACTTTTACGACACCCACGGGATGAGATGGGGTTGTGGATTCTCTTAAGCCGCTACCACATGGCGGCAACATTATCATTAATAACTATAAAAAGTAGTAAAAATATTATAAAAAAATATTATAAAAAAAATCATTTTTTTTGTCTGATGTAAAATAGGATCTCGCCTCAGTGATAATCTGTGGTACCCCACAGCACTGGTTTTCGGACATAGACAAAGTGCGAAAAAGAAAAAAATAGGTAGGTATTTGCTGTAATTGCCACACTTGGTAGGCGGATTGGTTATCGCGGCAATATTCACTCATTAATTCAGAAACATCGCACCTTAAACTGTCCTACCTCATCATCATCATCGGTCAAGCTTTGTTTATTGGATAAAGTCACTATACGAGCAAAACGTTCACCTGATGGTGTGCAATGTCTGCTCATTCACTCTCGCCTTATAAATCAGTTTCGTCAATCTTCTTCCATCCATCGTACGATGGTCGATAGAACCTCTTCTTCAACGAACTTATGGCCGGAAAATAGCTTAGTCGCCTCTTACGATACCTTGGTAGGAAAGATTTAGGTGTTATTCTTCTCTGCCCAACACCTATCGGCTATTAATTAATTAATATAACGTTGTACACATTTAATGAAATTAATCTATACAAATAAATAAAATTGAACGGTCTGTTTGTAATAACAAAATAACTGCATTTTACAACATGCTTATGAAAGTATATAAATAAAGTACTTATAAGAAAAAAACATTTTTTTTGTCTGTCTATGTTTCTGTTTGTTCCGGCTAATCTCCGAAACAGCTGGACCGATTTTGACGGGGCTTTCACTGTCAGATAGCTGATATTTTAGCGGATAAAATAGGCTACTTTAATTTAAAAAAAAATAATTAGTGTTCCCCGCAAAAAAATTAACACCTCAAACTCCGATTTAAATAGAGACGTAAATAAGTGTATCATCGATCAGGGTCGGCTTTTTTACGCGGGTGAAACCGCGGGGAACAGCTGGTCAATAATACCTAAACTATTTTAACTTAATTTATATGGATTAACTGCGTGGTTTTTTCTAAAAAGGGGTAAATATATTTTTTTGTAATTAAATATATGATTTTAGACGATCAATAAAAATACATTATATTATGTACTTCGTATGTTCCGTGAGACATCGTAAATGCCTACTACGTACTCGTAGTAACCGCCACGGTCGTTATAAAGGCTGCTTCAGAACAATAACACAGTAGCGATGCGAAAAATACTTTTCGCATTGCGAATACCTTAAAATCAGGTGAGCCGACTGCTCGTTTTCCCCCTCTTCTATAAAAAAAAGTTTTTAAATCACATTTGGGGGGGGGGGGTTCGCCATGGTTGCCGACACCCGCGGGATGAGATGGGGTGGTAGATTTTATTAAGGCGCCACCACACGGTTAATTGGACGCTGTTAAGCGATAATATGCCAACCCACATTCTGGTCATTTTGAGTAAATCGTGTTCTAAGTTCAATTTTTTGTATTAGTTTATTATTTTTCGATATTTTTGATAGAAAATGTTTTAAATAGATGTAACGCTTTGAAAAACGTAGTCAGCCTTCTAAACGAGCGATTACCAACAAAACCTCATTTTTGGCATTTTTGTGTTGTGTTAATGTTGCACATTATTGTTTAACAGCATCCAATTATAGAAAATATTAAGTAATTATTTACATTTTAATTATAATGAACGCACAATATGTTAATTTTTTAAATGTCCGCGTGACCTCCTACCCTGTCTTAGGCATGGCAGTGAACCGCTTGAGAGCCATACCTATTTAGGAATAGAGCAATAAAACGTATAAAAATAAAATAAAAGTGAACTCTAAAACATATTCCTGTCTAAAATGTCGTCATAGGTGATTTTTGTTATGAAAATTAATAATATTAACATGATACAAATTATAAGTATTCTGAGAAATCTCTGAATGCCTATAAATTACCGCGCGGTTCTGCGTGTCACGTCTGAAACAGCCCAAGTTACGAGTAGTGTGTGCAATAGTGTTCACGGCCACAAAAAGTCTGGTTGTCATACGGCAACGCAACTGAAGGGTCTTACTTAAAAAACATAACTCGTGTAACAACACCTTGGTTTCAATTATTGGACATTATTAAGTTGGATATTTGGAAATTCACCAATATTGTAAATGCGAAAGTAACTCTCTCTGTCCCACTAATTGTTACCTTTTCAGCGCTGAACCGATCTTAACGAAATTTGGCACAGGGATAGTTTTCGTCCTGGTGACGGACATAGGATACTTTTTATGCCGGATTTTTTTTTATTGGATAATGTGATGAAACGAGCAAAACGTTCACCTGATGGTAAGTGCAAAGTCTGCCCATAACAAATGCTGTGTCGGCCAGAAAATTTCCGCGTGACACCACACTCAGACCTGAGATTTTAAGTATCATATGCCCAGTGATTACGCTAGCTCACAGTGCCCTTCAAACCGAAACACAGTTATGTTTGCACATTACTGCTTCACGGTAGAATAACTGGCCCTGGGGTGGTACCTATCTAGATGGATTCCTGCATAGGAATCCTACCACCAGTGAAATATGAAATAGTTCCCACGGGATATTTAATAAACAAATATTTATCATTAGCATTAGCTAGTAATATTATAAATGCGAAAGTTCTCGTTGCGAAGTGCTCTCTCTGTCCCTCTGTCTGTTTGTTATCCTTTCATGGCTCAACAGTTGAACCGATCTTGACGAAATACAGCACACAGACAGCATGCATCTAGGAGACGGACATACAATATTTTTTGTTCCTGAAAACTAAAAGATTTATAAATAAATATTTTAAAAAACCTAAATCCACGCGGACATAGCTGCGGGCTTCATACATACATACATAAGATTACGACTGTATCCCATAAGGGGTAGTCAGAGACTGGGCACTCACTGCAAAAACAGATGACTGCCACAATCCACGTTTCACCAAAACAATATAATGCACTTGGTGTGATAGGTGGTGAGCCCATCGCCACCATGCGCTGTTGGGTGCACAGTGCAGTTTAATTCCTTACTCGCCTTTTACGAGATCCATTGGATGAGATGGAGTGGTAGTATTCTTTTAACAAGCCGCCACCACACGACAGCTAGTAGAAAATATAATGTACTGATGTTAACCTAGTTTGGAATAGATTTTTATAAAATAGAAAAAAGAATTTTAAATTATAAAATAGAATTTTGTCAATTACGAAATATATTTGACCACGCATAATAGAAAGTCGAGCCGTAGTTGGTCAGGGGTTAGGCGCTCGCTTAAAAATTAGTGCCGATTTAACACGTGCTCGACGGTGAAAGAAAACATCGTAAGGAAACCTAAATGTCTGGGAAATGGTGGTAAGATTCCTATGCAGGAATCCGTCTAGGTAGGTACCACCCCAGGGCCAGTTATTCTGCCGTGAAGCAGTAGTGTGCAAACATTACTGTGTTTCGGTTTGAAGGGCACTGTGAGCTAGCGTAATCACTGTGCATATTATGAGACTTAAGAACTAATGTCTCAGGGTCATGGACACAGTGTGGTGTCACACAGAAATTATCTGGGTGACACAGCAGTTGTTATGGGTAGATGTTGCACTTACTATCAACGTTTTGATCGTCTCATCACTTTTTAAAATAAAATAAAGAAAAAACAAATGTAACCGTGTTTTGGCGGCTTAGCAGAATCTATTACCGCATCTCGTCCCGTGGGTGTCGTAAACATCGACAGAGGGAAAATTAAAACCAGTAGAGGAGCAGCACCTCCTCGGAACATTTGAATAAATAAACTGCGGTTGCCAACCCGCCTGCCAAGCGTGGCAACTATGGCGAAATCTCCCCAAAATGAGAACTACATACTCTTGTGGCAATATATGGGGAGGCTTATGTTCAGCAGTGGACTAATGATAGGCTGAAATGATGAAGACCGCGAAGTCTATTGGTCAGGGTTCAAATCTCAGCCGCAGTCAATATTCGTACAAAAACACAAATTGCTGGTTTTCGGTTTTGGTTTTGTTGTGCATTTTAAATTTATGCCTGACGCAACCTAGAAATCTTAGTGTAGGGCAACGTTTGAAATAAAAGGCAAATTTTGTTTTTTTTTTATTTTTTTGGGTAAAGTGATGAAACGAGCATAACTTTCACCTGATGGTACGTGCAACGTCTGCCCATAGCAAATGTTGTGTCACCCAGAACATATCTGTGTGACACCCCTCTGCCCCCTTCACCCTGAGACATCAGATCTTAAGTTTCATATGCCCAGTGTTTCATATACACTAGCTCACTGTGCCCTTCAAACCGTACACAGTAATGTTCGCACACTACTGCTTCACGGCAGAATAACTGGCCCCGGGCAGGTACCTACCTAGACCGATTCCTGCATAGGAATCCTACCACCAGCCTTGATACAATACACAAAAATTTAAACAGAAAACAATAATTCACAAACTGCTATTTCAATCATTTCCTATTTATCGAGGACGTAAAAATCCGAACTAATCGAGGAACTAAATCTGTTTGTATTGAACTGAAATTCGGTAGCCCATAGCGTTAGAGCTCCATCGAACCCCGCCGCGGAATATTTCCGCGGTGAAGTCGAGCCGATTACAAGCGAATGTTATACGAAGGGAGGTCGAATTAAAATGGTCTATTTAGTTCTTGATTACGTCAAGTATAACTCAATGATATAACTTGATGCAGTTACTTAAAAGCAAGGTTGGTTGGGAAACGCTCAGTTGTGATAGACGCGGCGAACGCTGCGTTTGCTCAAGACTGAGGGAAACAAGTAAATTTATGTGATAACTATAGTTACTTGTGGATTTAGAATTGAAATTTGTAATTTGTAACCGTTGGATTGTGTAGTGACTTTTTTTAAATTTTGAGTGTGCCTGTCTTTGATATTAGGACAACGGTAAGTTGGAAAAACTCCGCGAAAAATAAGATTTATGATGTTAGTTAAGTAAAGCTTTTTCTGCGAATTGAAAATTACGAAAACATTACACGTAATAATTAAAACATGTGCAGTAATTTTAACTGAGACGCTAAAAACTTAAGCTAATTAAAAATAATATTATTTTTTAAATTCTCTTCATAGTTATGTTAGATCATTAAAAAAATCTGATACTACGGGCTGAAGGTATTCGTCGATATAATAATATTCTTAACAATTTATAAAAAAAAAACTAATTGTTGTCTTGGTTGACGCAGTGGCTAAGAGGTTAGCTTCAGCGCAGGTTTGAATCCGGCACCGGAACAATACTTGAAGGCCCTACATTGTTGATTAAGGGTGATTGCGCATTTGTAAAATCTGTAAAACGCACCTATGATACCTCTAAAAATATTATTGGCAATTATATTTAAAAAAAAGTCAAAACGATGTCTATTCTATGCGTGTCTGTCGATCTGTCTAGTTGGATATAATCTAGCCATGTGTTGGCGACGTAATAGAATAAACCTCCCCACCTCGTCTAAGAAAAATCTAATCTCCAACATATAACCTCATACAGTCACGCCTTTTCCCCATGTAAAGGGTAGGCAGAGACTACAACTGTAGCCCACTTTCACCCGTGCGGGAAACGAGACGTGACGAATCATACAAAAATGGTGGCACCATTTTTGTATGATTCAAGAAATTCTTACTCTCTATTGCGTTCCCACGAGCAGTATAGTGACAGCATTGCATGTTATGGTATTATTCTTCACGAATAAAGGGAAACCTTAGTCGCCTCTTTCGATACCTCGGTAGGAAAGGGGTAGGCTGTATTCTACTCTGCCGGACACCTATTGATTTGGCAACGCTTGGCAGAATTCGAATGTTTCAGGCCTTTTTTATTTTTTACATGGGCAATGCCTAACGCATAGCCGCCCTCGCGTGGGCAAGGACGGGTAATGTCAGACTTGCACCGACGAAAACCCCACGGTGTTCAGAGTTCGCATCATCTTGGCAAGGCCACGGAAACGTTTACGCACACATTCGCGACTCCACCGCCGCCGGCCGCGTAGAGCAGCCCCTCTTCGGGTGAGGACAATTCCTCTCCAATCTCACTTTTTTTTTATTGTATAAAGTGATGAAACGAGCAAAACGTTCATCTGATGGTAAGTGCAACGTCTGCCCATAAAAAATGCTGCGTCGCTCAGAAAATTTCTGTGTGATACCACACTGTGCCCATCACTCTGAGACATTACTTCTTAAGTCTCATATGCCCAGTGATTACGCTAGCTCACAGTGCCCTTCAAACCGAAACACAGTAATGATTGCACACTACTGCTTCACGGCAGAATAACTGGCTCTGGGGTGGTACCTACCTAGACGGATTCCTGCATAGGAATCCTACCACCAGTAAAACTCTCACTCTTAGCCAGGCGTGAACACACGGGACGAACCTTCTTTTTTTATATATCTTAAGCCTTTTTTATTTATTAGAGAATAGGATGAGACGAGTAAAACGTTCAACTGATGATAAGAGCAACGTCCGCCCAAAGCAATATTTCTGTGTGGCACCACACTACGCCCGTCCCCTTGAGACACTCATATGCCGAGTGATTGCACCAGCTTTCAGTGCCTTTCAGACCGAAACACAGTAATGTTTGCATAGTACTGCTTTACGGCAGAATACCTGGCCCTGCATAGGAATCCCCTAGGAATCATGTCCCACACCTATTATCCAGACCGGTTGACAGGTTAGCAACGTCAAATGCAGACTACATTTTCGTACATTTCGACCACGGCAATATCAATATCAATGTGGTCGACTTTTTTTACGCGGGTGAAACCGTGAGCTACAGCTAGTAGGCCAATAAATCATTTGGCATAAGATAACCAATCGAGTCTCTAGAGGGCATCTGCCCCTTCTTGCTCAACCTTGGCGACGCCCATGGAGCTGGGGCATTTTTAATACACATCAATCTTCCTGGAGAGAACAGAGTATACAGATTCGTTTAACTCTTCTCAGATTAGCGCGGTCATACACAAAGGACATTCGCTGGCCTTCTTTTTTCTCCTCTCCTTCTCCTTTTATCTTCTTCCTTCTTTATCGTTCTCTCACTGCTGAGAGTCGCGAGCAAGTGCAAGAAGCAATTGGGTGCGGTCATATGCGGAGTGGACCGCACGGTGCATGCTGCCGCCCAAAGCTTTCTGTATGGTATCAGACCATCGTGTAGGCGCCCTTTCATGAGCAAGTGCGCCGTCCATTTTGCCTAAAACGATCTGATTCTCTAGACCAGGGGTGCTTTGACTAAAGACATGTTTATTGTGCGGAAAACTTATATGTATGCCTCGATACACCCTACCTAGACGACATTCCTGTATCACACATACTTGCAGACTCTCAGAGTCGATCGATCGTTGTCTAACAATATTGAGGTAGATCGCCAGCAGTTCAAGTTTGAGCACCCCTGCTCTAGACAGTGCTTTGAAGACCGCATAATGTGTCCGTAGAAGCTAAGAGCTCCTTGTCAGCCAATTGCCTTTTATGCTATGTAAAGAATATACATAGCGCCGTGTGGTGGCGGCTTAAGAGAATCTACCACCCCATCTCGACCCTTGGGTGTCGTTAAAGTCGACAGAGGGAAAATGAAAACCAGGAGAGGGGTAGCAGCATATTCCTGGAACATCTGAATAAATTTAATTTTTTTGTATGATTGGTTGTAATGAATACACTCAAAAACTACAAAACCGATTTTAAAAATTCTTTCACCTATATACAACTACATTATCACCGACTAACATGAATTGAAAAACGAGATCCCTACGAAAATTTGCTATGATGTAACTCAAGGTATCGAAAATTTACTGATAAAAGTCATTATTTAGCGTGCGCTGCAAAAACTATTGATGATATAGAAAATAATGTACTACATTTTCATAGTACTCTTCATTACTCACAAAAATGTCCGCGGGGTTCTACATGTCTAACTGTTATAGTTGAGTCACAATAACCGCTTTTTGTTCAAATTAGTCTATCAAAACACGGAACGAAAGATGATGACATTGGTATCATGATATTAATCCTATTTGATGATATTAATCCGTATCCTAAAAAATAGTTTCATAATCAAGGTTGATTATATACATGTAAAGTTCTCTTTAAATTATTCGATAAATGCCTCGGTGTGAGCGAACAGCCCGACGCTCGCCCGCGTTACTCGCGAATAGACTAAGATCAATTAATTACTTATATTATTTTATATTATTTAAATATTTACTCATATTATTTTTTGTATACTAGAAACAATTGAATAGTGGTTGGTAATTTTAATTAAATATTTTTTTTATTTAAAACATTGAAACGGTCTATAAAAAATACAGCGGCTCGAACTCCGCGCTATGGCCCGGCTTCATTCAACTTGGGCTCCTTATGCGCAGCGGTCGAGAGCGGTCGTTTTATTTTGCTACCACGACATCAAATATTGGCTATATTTCATGGCTTATGTTCCCATAAATTACTTTACTTGTGTTACTGTCACTGTGCTGGAATGCCAACCATCAAGGCGGTGAGGATGGAATTTTGCGCTGTGCCGCAATGTAATCGATACTCCGGCAGAGTGGTGGTATGATTCCTATGCAGGAATCCGTCTAGGTAGGTACCACCCCAGGGTCAGTTATTCTGCTGTGAAGCAGTAGTGTGCAAGCATTACTGTGTTTCGGTTTGAAGGGCACTGTGAGCTAGCAAAATCACTGGGCATTTGAGACTTAAGAACTGATGTCTCAGGGTGACGGGCGCAGTGTGGTGTCACACAGAAATATTCTGGGTGACAAAGCATTTGTTGTGGGCGGATGTTGCACTTACCCTCAGGTGAATGTTTTGCTCGTTTAGTCACGTATTACACGCAGTATACGTTTATACAATAAAAAAAAACATTATTTTGGTAAAATAACGTAATCTTATCTGACCAGCTGCAGAGCCGCCGATGAGAATAGTCGCCACAAATAATGTTAGTGTAAGGAATTGTGGTTGTTCTATTTGTCTAAATAAGTACTAATTTATCTTTCTAATGTCGATCTACCCGTGCGAAGCCGGGGCGGATCGCTAGTATGTAATATACATTGAACCAGGCAGATGTACGGCTCCAAAGCTAGGCCTAGTGGTCAGAGTACCTAACTATTGAGCTGCGGCCAGGGTTCGAATCCCAGCTGGAGCTAATGTTTGTGCAAACACACTTTATTATAGCAGAACGTTACGACACGAGCATAACGTTCACCTGATGGTAAGTGCAAAGTCTGCCCCTAACAAATGTGTCACCCAGAACATTTCTGTGTGGCACCACACTGCGCTCGTCACTCTGAATTGTCAGTTGTTAAGTCACCAAGTAATTACACTGTCAGTGCCCCTCAGACCGAAAGTAGTGTAGTTAGAAAAAAAAGAAAGAGAAGTTTATTTGAAGCACCCACACAATAAATACAGACATAATTACAAATAAGACACGGAAAAATTTAAACAATAAGTAAAATTAAACAGTAATGCCAATATAGAATAATAACAACAACAACAGTAAAAAAGAGAGAACAAAAAAATACAAAACTACTATAAATGTAAAAGACTATAATGTCAGTAGGACAACTATATGTCAAATACCTGAATTAAAAACTATTGGAATTCGTTACAGTAATGTTTCCACATTATCCGCTTGTTGCTTGACGGCACAGTAACTGGCACTACGATAGTACCTACCTAAACGTATTTTTGCACAAGATTCCTATCATCTTGAAGGGTTTGTCTACAATTCGAAGCAATACCAGTCACAGCAATACTAAGAACCAGTCTTACCAATAGCATTCATCATCATCATCATCATTTCAGCCTTTCATTAGTCCACTGCTGGACATAGGCCTCCCCTATAGATTGCCACAAAAGTTTGAAGTTCTCATTTTGGGGGGATTATACCTTAGTTGCCATGCTTGGCAGGCGGGTTAGCAGCCGCAGTTTATTAATTCAGATGTTCCAAGAAATTGCTGCTGCCCAACTCCTGGTTTTCATTTTTCGCCCTGCCGACTTTTACGACACCCACGGGACGAAATGGGGTGGTAGATTCTCTAGAGCCGCCACCACCAATTTTCCAACTTTTAATTTCAAATTTACAAATTTTATATATATATAGCCGTGGTAGCTCAGGGGCTAGGCGATCGCTTTAAATTTGATAGTACGCGAGTGACCTGGGCTCGATTCCCGGTGCCGGCACCACTAAAATTGTTAATTGCAAGTGCTGATTTACCACTCGGCGGTGAAGGAAAACATCGTGAGGAAACCTGCATGTCTGAGAAATAATAAATATTTCGAAGACATGTGTAGTCCGTAAACCCGCATTGGAGCAGCGTGGCGGCTTCTTCCTAGCTCCAAAACCCTCTCAGAAATGAGAGAATGCTGTGCTCAGCAGTGGGCCATTTATAGGCCGAAACTTTACTTTACTTTTACCAATAACATTATCAACATATGATTTCGTCGTATTCATTAAACGAGGTTGATTTCAGATTGTTGCAATAATTGGATTTAAATTAAATTAACGACTTAAGAATTGCCTAATTGTGATCGCTTACCAAATGATCTTTCATAATCGACTTAAGATTGCGCCGGTGACAAGATAAAATCAATGTCGCAGCGTCTTAAGGCGCATACAGACTAGCGTAATGAACTCTCAATACCGCGGCACTGACGCGTTCGTTACCCAGCACGTAAGCTGGAATCCGTCTAGGTAGGTACCACTTCGGCTGAGTTTCTTTCGCCTGTTGTTGTGATAGATTTAAAAAAAAAATGACGTTTGTCAAACGACGTTTATATTTCTAACGTAGTAAAAAAAAAGAATTTTTATTTTCATATAAAAAAAGAAGTAAAGTTTAAGCCTATAAATGTCCCACTGCTGAGCACAGGCCTCCTCTCATTTCTGAGAGGGTTTAGGAGCTAGGAAGAATCCGCCACGCTGCTCCAATGCGGGTTGGCGGACTTCTCATGTCTTGGAAATATTTCTATTCCTCGGACATGCAGGTTTCCGCACGATGTTTTCCATCACCGCTAAGCACGTGGTAAATAAGCACTTAAAATTGTAAAACAATTTTAGAGGTGCTAGCACCGGGGATAGAACCCAGGTTACTCGCTTACTATGAAATTAAAGGCGAGCACCAGGCCCCTGAGCTACCACTTCATATGAATTAATAATATCCGAAAAGTTGCACGAAAACGTTGCAATAAATTCGATCTTGTAATATTACTTTCATCTCGCCCAAAGAAGTTACACTACAAAGACACATCTCTAGCATCGCTTATACCAGGTACGGTCGGTGTGTAATAATGTAATCCTTAAGCGATTGCAGGTTTTTTTTTGGTGCATGCTAATTTGAAAGCGATTACGTTACCCAAATTAAATCACTTGTTTTAATGCGTGGAATGGGTTTTTATTTCAACTTCTTTCACAATATATTAGTTTTTAAATTTTAAATACATATATAGTCACGCCTCTTTCCTATTGGGGTAGACTGGGTTAGCAGAGACCACATCTTTCCACTCGCTACGATCTTGACACACATCTTTTGATTCTTCTACTTTCATTAGCGCTTTCACACGCGCTCGTCGGTTGTGGGTACTTTTAACGTGAGTTTTCCTCAAATGTTCTCTGATCTGATCGTGACACGTACGCCTAGGTCGGTCCTTAACTGCACACTCGCTTCATAAATCTGTTTCTTCAATCTTCTTTCATCCATCCTCTCTACGTGTCCCAACCATCTAAGCATCCCTTTCTCTATCTTCAACCACACCGCAACGTTCACTTATCACGCTGTTCGTCACTTTGTCCATCAAAGTCATTCCAGTTGTACTTCTCAACTTTTAAATAGCTGACCTGGTTAAATACTCTTAAAGAGTTATTTTAAACTTTTATCCTGAGTTACAGAATTATAATTATACTTAACCTAGAAACGTCTATATACATACATACATAAGATCACAACTGTATCCCATAAGGGGTAGTCAGAGACTGGGCACTCACTGCAAAAACAGATGACTGCCACAATCCACGTTTCACCAAAACAATATAATGCACTTGGTGTGATAGGTGGTGAGCCCATCGCCACTAAAACGAGAAAGAAACGTCTATCTTTACTATAATTAAAAACTATTGCCAATCTGTTTCTCCCACATTAAAAAAACCGACCACTGCGCTGTATGGTATGGTAAGCGGCGAATTCACATTACGGCCCTTCTTGGTAAATTACAAATCATGATTTTTTATAGACTAACTACTAAACACTGCTGGTAGGATTTATAAGCAGGAATGCGTCTAGATAGGCACCATACCAGGGCCAGGCCAGAAAAATAAAAGCGTCGTTATAAAGATGTGGCTCAGTTTTTAATTTATTATTAATTTAATACTGTATTCGCATTATGTATGGAAATAGAGATAGATACACGTTCCACGGTAAAGCATCTTTATTTACGTGCACATCTAACCCCTTTAATATCTAAAGTAAACACAAAGAGATTTATAAATCACGCAAAAGAATAAGAAGTCAAAACCAACCAGGATAAGGTGTTTGGGGCAAACACCTCATCCTATTCTACCATATGTCAGAGGAGACCCGAACAAGATTGGCTATATCTTAAAGCGAGCTTCTATAAGAACATTTTTCAATCCGAACAAGATAAGTCAGTTTTTACCATCTGTCAAGTGTAACATCCCTCTTCAAGATGCAGGAGTATATAAGCTGGATTGTGTATGTGGTCTCTCTTACATAGGGCAAAATAAAAGATCCATAAAAACCCGCGTTAAAGAACATATAGCTGAAATGAAGCATCGAGGCTCTAGGAAGTCTGCAGTCTGTGTCCATGTTCTGGATCACCCCAACCATTACATCAGATTTTATAGACAACAAATCCTTGCAAAAGAACAACGATTCCTACCAAGGATGATTTGCGAGATGAGATGAGAGAATTTCAATAAGAAATAAAAAAACATCCTAATTTCAATACGGAAGATGGTTGGGTACTACCACCGGCTTGGGATCCTATTATAAAAACCAACCACATCACTGCAAGGCTTCAAGACACAGTAAACTCTTTCTGCGTAGATCGGACTAAAAATAATAATTAAAAGCTGTAGGTACCCCGGATTAACTATGACATCAGGACATCTGTCACCTCAGACCTACCGTGACCATCGGTGCTGTAAAGCGTTCGAAACGTCGAGTTATAAATAGTTTGTTCATTCAAACGCGATACAACAGAAGCGATAGAATTTGTAAAAATTGTTTTATTTAAATCAATAACAGGAAATACTTAAGAGAGGTGCTTGTAAAATCTCGGAACTCGGACTGATGGCAGAAGAACCATCTCGAAAAACATCTGATTTAAGCAGACTTAACAGGTTACGGCGTCGAAAGTTCAAGACTGATGCAGCAATGGCCAATGCGCCTGCCAGGCGTGGTAATTACGGGAAATCTTCTCTTCTTGTGGGATACCTATGTCCAGCTGTGGACTGTTGATGGTGGCGATGATATTGTATATAACTTAGAATTTAAGCTGCCGAGTAATTTTTTGTTATCAATCTAGTCGGCAGACATTGACGCTCAACGGCTTTGGACTCAAGGAAATGCATTGTGCAGCGTCCACGCATGCGTGACAATACCTTATAAAATTACATATATATATGGACAGGATATGGTATTTATTTTAAATATTATAATTAGTATTATAATATAAGGTTAGAATTATCTTATACCGTAAATATGTCTCTTATAATTTATTTTACATTAATCAAAACATTGTAACGTGTGGTGGCGGCTCGTTAAAAGAATACTACCACTCCATCTCATCCAATGGACCTCGTAAAAGGCGAGTAAGAAATTTATTGCACTGTGCACCCAACAGCGCATGGTGGCGATGGGCTCACGACCTATCACACCAAGTGCATTATATTGTTTTGGTGAAACGTGGATTGTGGCAGTCATCTGTTTTTGCAGGGAGTGCCCAGTCTCTGACTACCCCTTATGGGATACAGTCGTGATCTTATGTATGTATGTATGTGTAACGTAATAATTTTTTTTAATGGAACTTCTTTGTCCGCGATGAGGAGTTCAAAGTCAAATTCGAGTGTAGTCTTTTCGTACAACGTTTCTGTTGTTCTTAATTAATATTTATCGATTAATTTGTAATTGATTAATGCTTTAAGTTATTTTACATTCATTCTTTTTTTTAATTCATGTTCATTTATTTTTATTTTAATATTATATATACGTTTTACTTCTGCCACGTGTACCGGGTTGCATGCGCCCTTTTTCTCTCTTTTGTAGTTTAATAGTATCCTTAAAAATAACGTCATGCAATTAATCTGCACTATGCAGATTAACAAAAAAATATTTTGAAAATGTACGCGCTGTGTGTATTTACAACTCCTCTTACTGCCAAACCATAGATTGGTAAGAAGATTTAAAAAAAAAAAAATTAACCACCTCCAAAAGTTTCTCACATTCACGGTGACCAAGAAGCGAACAAATACTTCGTGATCGCTACCCATCGGGGTCATTGCCATCTATACTTACTTTTATAAGTTGCACGGCTTAGAAAAATAATTCGTTCCTCATGCCTTTGCAATAAAGACTATTTCCGATTAACCAATACGTAAACTTAAACACGGCAATTGAAACGTTCACATTTGCAGAAATCACAAGCAATTTACAGTCTTACTGTTTATAATATAAAGGTTAGTAGTCGTAGCAGTAAACAGAAATTTAATTATTAAAAATTAATAACAGAATGTTATAATAGAATGTTTACGTGAACGAACATAGTACAGTGTAATTTTGTTACCAGTGCAGTTACTACAGTCACGTGCAATGCCATGTTCGAACTTTATAATGTTTTGAGCCTTATGACGTTGTGATAAAGTTCAACAGCTTTTAAACTAGTATACAAATGCACTGGACTGCATAGTAAACAAAAGTGAACGCAACGTGTTTACCCAATAATCGCATTACATTGTTAATATAGTATTTCCTTTTTAGATAACTATAATTTACGAAGGAATTTTTTTTTTATTGGATAAAGTGACAAGACGAGAGATACGTTCAATTGATGGTAAATGCAACGCCTGTCCCATAACAGAAGCTGTGTCACCAGAAATTTTGTATACTAAACTGGGGCCCACTCTGAGACAAAGGTTCTTAAGTCTCATATGCCCAGTGATTACACTAGCTCTCAGTGCCCTTTAGACCAAAGACAGTAATGTTTGCACACTACAGCTTTACGGCAGAATAAGTAGATTTACGGCGGCCCTGGATCAGGTTGTTCCTTACGAAGCAGAGCCAAAAAATTCTTGGCCCAAAGTCAAAAGGTCTATTGCGCATTCGTAGACTTCGGAAAAGGCCTATGATCGAGTGGTGAGGAATGAATTGTGGTCGACATTGCCTATATATAGGGATGAACGGCAGCTTGATACAAGGCACTGAAATCACTCCAAACGGATTCCAGAGCTTGTGTCAGGGTAAACGGGGCTTACACAGGCTGGTTTGACATCGAAAAAAGTGTTAGACAGGTATGTGTAGTGTTGCCAGGTCCCGTGTGTCAAATTTCGGGACGGAAGGTAAAAATAATCGGGAATTTGGTTTACAAGTCGGCACAGCTTCAATGGCTACAAAAAACCAGGTTTTAATGAATCATCATTTATTTATCATGATCATCATTATTATAACCTATCACTAGTCAACTGCTGAACATAGCCGACATTTTGGGAGGATTTTGCCATAGTTTATTTATTCAGATGTTCCAGGAAGATGCTGCTGCCCATCTTCTGGTTTTTATTTTCCTTTTGTCGACTTTTACGACACCCACGGGCTGAGCTGGGGTGGTAGATCATCCTAAGCCGCACACACGACCACACGTTTATTTGTATCGGACGCTAATTTTTTTAAAATGGTTTTTAATCATAGTAAGTACAAGAAACAAAACAAATAAAACTTAAACGTAGATACATACAGTCACGCCTCCTTCCCATAAGGGATAGGCAGAGACCACACCCGTAGCCCATTTTTCGTTCCCGCGTGAGGAACCTCGTCGCCGCCGTTTTAGTAGGAGTCAAGAAATTCTTATTCCCCATTGTGTTCCTACATGCTGTATAGCACGTTTCATTCGCTCACGAATGCTAATAAGGTAGATAAATTTAGGGATTAGTGAAAAATCGGGACATTTCGGGTCCCGATCAAGTGTGCTGGTCCCCACACTTATGTAGGGTAGTGAATGCTGAGTCTGGCAGAAGAAGCATGAAAGTAAGATTAATGCTTTGAAAATGAGAAGTTTCAGTAGTATAGCTGGTGTAACTTCGATCGACAAAGTGAGGAACTGCGTGATAAGGGAACGTTGCGGTGTGATTAAAGAGTAGCGGCCTAAGAGAATCTACCACCCATGCCATCCCGTGGGTGTCGTAAAAGTCGACAGAGGGAAATTAAAACCAGGAGATGGGCAGCAGCATCTTCCTGGAACATCTTAATTAATAAACTGCGTTTGCCAACTCGCCTGCCAAGCGTGGCAACTATGGCAAAATCCCTCCAATACTGAGAGCTACAAACTTTAGTGGCTTTCTATGGAGGAGGCCTATGTTCAGCAGTGGACTTGTGATAGGCTGAAACGACGACGACGACGACGAGTAAGGGATGCTTAGATGATTTGGACACGTAGAGAGAGTGAATGAAAGAAGATTGACGAAACAGATTGTGAATGGGCAAGCCTGTACGACCTAAGCATCACGGTGTCACGATCAGATCGGAGAACTTTTTAGCAAAGGCCACGTTAAAAGTACGCGTAACCAACGAGCTTTTATGAAAACCTTAATGAAAGTAGAAGAAGCGAAAGAGCTGTGTCAGGATCTTAGCAAGTGTAAAGATGTGGTCTCTGCCTACCCCAATGGAAAAGAGGCGTGACTGTACTATGTATGTATGTATAGGGTGGTGCCTACCTAGATGGGTTCCACAATATTCGGTATTCTGTTGGATCAGATTTGAGATATTTTTAAAACTGTAAAAAGTCATTAAAAACACATTTCATATGAAGAATGTAAGGTATCTATAAATAAATCATACCTAAAAATAAGTTTAGGGTGGTATTAAATAAAAATTTTAAGCGAATTAAAACTAGTTTAATATAATAAAAAAAATAAAGTAATCATGTTTAAATAAACGAAATCTAATAAATTGTTGATAGCAAAATTCAAGTTATAAATTTATCTATAAATAAAAATTCCTCTATCTACTCGGCGTCGCGTCGTCGCCAGACAATGGGCGTAATATAAAAAAAATAATAATAATATAAGAACAAGTCTTAAGCATAGCATATGCCTTCCTTTTACTATATACATGTTATATTAATTTCCAGGAATTGATTTTTATAACAACAATTTCCTTTATTGCACTTTTCTCCACTGTTTCGTCAGGGATCGAAAAATGTTCACCCTAAACATGAATTCTCCAATTATCTTTCCGTTGTAGTGCTAATAAAATGTAGCACTCGTGATTTATAAAGTAATTTAGCCAGGTGTTCTATTTGTAGATATAGATGAGTGAGAAGATTTTGTAGATATATTCACTCGCTGCGTAATTAATCCATAGAATGCCACAGGGGTGTTACCTTTGCCCTTGCTTTTACAGTTTTTAGAGAGTTTAGGCAAGTAATTATAAAAAAAACAGAGCTAAGTCTAAGGCAGTTAACGGACTGTCATAATTGAGAAATCCACAATTTTAACCAATTTTTCTCTGTGTCTAACTATAACAGAAAACGACCTTAAGCCAGTTCTATAACAAAATAGACTAAAAGAACATAAAAGTTAAAAAAATATGCATGATGATAACAGAAAAAAACCTTTTAGCAAGTCCAATTTTCTTTTATACTGCTACAAAAACTGTTCAATAATTTGGATAGTACATTAAATGAAGGCAAATACTAATTTTAGAACATTAGTTTACGTACATTTTTAACGCAGGGAATACGATAAAGACCTGCTAGTAGTTTTGTTAATTAACCTTATCGCGTATGTGTTTTGCAGGCAGTGTCTCCACGTTTTGTTTCTCTAAATTTTGCGAAGTATCTGTTGCTCGCTATTTCTATATCGCTGTAGCCACATCTTTTCCTATATTGCGTCTTCTCTCTGCGAGTGCAATTTGATTCTGCTTTTCTTTCTGTCTTAACTTTCTTTTACTCTTCAGTTAAGTTTCCATTAGGTAACAAAACACCCTAAGCTTTTACAAATTTTTGCCTTAAAAATATAGTATTCTTTGTGGTTCTAAAGTTTTAAGGTCACCTTGACCACAAGCTATGTATAATATATAAAGTAACAGAGCACAGGCCTCCTCTCATTTCTGAGAGGGTTTTGGAGCCGCCAAGCTGCTCTAATGTGGATTGGCGTACTTCACATGTCTTCGAAGTATTTATTATTCCGTTTTCTCACTATGTATTCCATAACCGCCAAGCACGTGGTAAATCGACACTTAAAATTGCAAATTAGACAATTTTAGTGGTGCCGGCATCGGGAATCTAACCCAGTTCACTCGCGTACTATTAAATTTAAAGCGTGCGCCTAGCCCCTGAGCTAAGTGTCTGTTTATAATAACAAAATAACAGCTTTTTAATTAATGCTTATGAAAGTATGTACGGTACTTATAAGAAAAAAACAAGTGACATCAGTTCTTAAGTGATTACACTGTTACATCTTAAGTGATTACTTGCCCAGTGATTACACTAGCTCACAGTGTCCCTTCGAACCGAAACACAGCAATGCTTGCACACCTACTGCTTCACAGCAAAATGCCTGTCCCTGGTGTGGTAGCTACCTAGACGGATTCCTGCATAGGAATCCTACTACAGTAATAATTTCCACCGGTTATTTTAAAGGGTTAAACAGTACAAAATATGTCGGTTATTAAGAAAACCAACAATTCGCGTTTTTGCATGAATCCGCTCCGCCTGGAATTCGGATTTAGGACCGACGCGACTTTGAAGTCACTCTGACCTATAGTCCGCGTCGTCGACATGAAGCATAAGGAGCGTCCGCCTCGCTATTCCTCAGCAACTTGATTTCTCAATGCCCCGTAACGATACCACATATTTTCTCGTTTACACGTAATATTGGAAGTATTGGGAATTCCGCCATCTAATCAAATCTCATAACATGAGAACAATGGATCATAAAATAAACATTTACTCTATCGTAAATCAAATTGCTACACCGCATTTATTACATAACCTTATTTATGATATATACCTTTGGATAGGTGTCCGGCACATAAGAATATCACCTACCTCTTTCCTACCGAGGTGTCGTAAGAGGCGACCTAACTATAAGCCCTTATTCGTGCAGAATAATATGATATTATGCCATGCTGTCACTATACTGCTCGTTGGAACGCAAATGCACGGGGGTAGGAATTTTTTTAGAATGTTGTATCAGCTTACACCTTACATGGGAGAAAAAGGCGCGACTGTATGTATGTATAACAAGACGTGTCCGAGTCTCGCTGGCGCTCGAGGTCTTTTGGAATTCATATTATCAAAACTTTTCGATAAATTATGATGAAAAAAGGTTATATTTGCTATGTGGCGATAGCGTTAGCCGTGTGGTAGCGGCTTAAGAGAATCTACCACCCCATTTCATACCGTGTGTGTCGTAAAATTCAACAATTAAAACCAGGAGATGGGCAGTAGTCTTATCCTGGAACATCTGAATAAGTAAACTGCGGTTGACAACCCGCCTGCCAAGCGTGGCGAAAATGGCAAAAATTCCCCCAAAATGAGAGCTACAAACTTGTAGCAATTTATAGGGGTGGTCTATGTTCAGCAGTGGCCTAGTAATAGGCTAAAATGATGATGATGATAGCGTTAGAGAACCTGCCTCGCCATCATCCCGCCACGCCTTGCATGCTCGTCTCGTTCCTTCCATAAACAAAACTTTGTAATTTAGTTTTCACTATAGATGTATAGTTCTGTTTGAACGGATACAATTAATTATATTTTAGAGTGAATAAGTAACGGTAAACATTAACTACTCTGTGGTAATAACAGCTATTAACTAAAGTTGCAAAAGCAGCCTGTAGTAGTATATAGTATACTTATTTAAGCGATTATTATTTTTTTATTAAAAAAAAATCTAGTAGTTTTTTTATTTCTACACACTTTTGCAAGTTATCCTCTGTCTGAAATCTAGGTAATTTTCATACGGAATTTTTTAGCCCAACTTTGAATACGAAAGCACAGTTGCAAAAAATTTTTTTGTTGTTTTTGTGGACGAAAGTGAATAAACCAGCAAATCTTTCAAGTGGTAAGTGCAATGTCTGCCCATAACGAATGCTGTGTCATCCAGAACATTTCTGTGTGACATTGTGTGTGACACTGCAGTCGTCACCTTGAGATATCAGTTTTCAAGTCACGTATGCTGAGTATTTTCACTTCAGACCGAAACACAGTAGTGTTTACACACTACTGCTAGACGTCAGATTAACTGACTCTGAGGTGGTACCTACCAAGACGGATTCCTGCATAGGAATCCTACCAGGAATTAATCCCGTCCACACGTGACTGTAGCCGTGGGTCACACGCCAGTCCCGTATTACTATTTGTCCCTTTTTCCTCATACAACCAAAAAGTTTAAGCATTTAATTAATTAATTTCTTTATTAATTTTTATTTGTACACACAAAAAATATGTACAAAAAGGAGGACGTAATTCTACAAGGTATTCTCTGCCAGTCTACCTTCGGCTCCAGCAGACAGAATGTAGTGGGCGAACAAATCATAAATAAAAGAAAAAAATAGGGACAGAGATTTACCAAAAAAAACGGCACTGTAAAAAAGCAAACTAATCTTTTTTTATTGGATAAAGTGACGAAACGTGCAAAACGATCATCTGATGATAAGTGGAACGTCTGCCCATAACAAAAGCTGTGTCACCCAGAACATTTCTGTGTGACACGTCACTGTGCCCATCATCCTGAGACATCAGTTCTTAAGTCTCATATGCCCTGTGATTACGCTAGCTCTTTAAGTGCCCTTAAAACCAAAACACAGTAATGTTTGCACACTACTGCTTCACGGCGGAAGAACTGGCCCTGGGGTAGTACCTACCTAGACGGATTCCTGCATAGGAATCCTACAACCAGTAAATCTACAATATACATACAATTGATATATAAATGAAATATATATTATACACATATAGTATAGAATATATAATTAATGTACATTGATTCTTTAACTTTTTATATTTGATTATTCAGGACCTAACCGGCCCGTTTAATTTCTGGTGGATTTGTTACACACTGTATATAGAATGTTAACAAAACAAAATATACACTTTTGTAATCAAAGTGTAAAAGAAAAACAGAATCATAATATTACAAAACAAGGTTAAAAGTAAAAGTAACAACCTATAAATGTCCCATTACTGTGCACAGGTTTCCTCACGTACCAGGATAGAGTACTTTTAAGGAAGGAAAATTGGCATTGTCCCTCCTTTGATCCCCCACCCCCATTCTGACTCACCAATATTTTAATATTTACTTCATTTACTATTAAAAACATTACTTATCGTTTTATGTATTTAATGATATCGTATTTTGTAATGTTGGGTCTGGCAGAAGTACATAATAGTAAGATTAGGGCTGAGGAAAAAACAATGTTTGAGAAGTAGGCTGCAGTGACTGATAGACAAATTGACGAATATCACAAGCAGATCAAAGACATTTTAAGTAACGGCCACATGAAATGTACAAGCACCGACAGCAACCGACGAGTTTGTATGAAAACTCACGAAAACGACGCAAAAGATGTGTGTCAGAGTCATTGCAAGTGGCAAGATGTGGTCTCTACCTACCCCAATGGGAAAGCGGCGTGACCTCATGTGTGTATGTATTATATAAAACGATAAATCGTTGGAGCATTTTTGAAGGATTCTAATGATAAAATCAAATTGTAATTTACCTATAGCACGTACAAAGATTTGCATGCGGATCTTAGCAAATTACCATGTTTCTCTATGCTAAGAATGTTAGCATATAATGAGATGCAAATTCAGTTTTTGTTAACATATATGTATATCTTAAAATAATAAAGTTAGAGATAGGTATCTTCGTTTTATAGATTGTTAACAACATTTAACAATATTTTGTTTCGGTTCCTTATATTATTAACTAGCTATGATCCATACTAATATTATAAATGCGAAAGTAACTCTCTCTATCCCTGTGTCTGTTTGTTAACGGTTTGTTATAGATGATTAAAAAGAAATGAGGTGATCGCCGCCAAGCTATTTCTACATCTTTATCATACTGCTGTTCTGTACATTATTTTAAAAATAACTGAAAAAAAATCCCGCTGGGTGTCTTACTGGTTCTTCCCAGGACAGAGGCTTTTTTTGCGAAACAGTCTAGAAAAGAAAAACAAATGACTTTCAATAAGCATTATGTAAATAATCTATATTGTAAAAAAATATATTCCATTCTATTCTACCACGGTTCAACCACTGAACTGATCTAGACGAAATTTGGCACAGAGATAACTTGCTTACTGGAGACGGACATAGGATACTTTTTATTAAGGAAAATCAAATAGCTTATATTTTTGTATAAAGTGACGAAACGAGCAAAGCGTTCACCTGATATGGTAAGTGCAACGTCTGTCCATAACAAAATCTGTATAACCCAGAACTTCTGTGTGGCACCACACTGCGCCCGTCGCCCTGAGACATCAGTTCTTAAGTCACATATGCCCAGTGATTACACTAGCGCTTAGTGCCCTTGTAGCAGTAGTGTGTAAACACAGTAATGTTTACACACTACTGCTACAGCAGCTACAGTTAAGCTGCTAAGCTAACTGGCCTGGGATGGTACCCACCTAGACGGATTCCTGCATAGGAATCTTACCACCAGTAAAAGTTCCCACGGGATATTTAAATCTACATCCACGAGTACGAAGTCGCGCATCACCTAGTTATAAATATTTCTACGACATGCGATGTAGAGTAGACTGGTGCACTCACAATGTAAAAAAAAAGTAAAGTTTCAGCCTATAAATGTCCCACTACTGAGCACAGGCCTCCTCTCATTTCTGAGAGGGTTTTGGAGCTAGGAAGAATCCGTCACGCTGCTCCAATGCGGGTTGGCGGACTTCACATGTCTTCGAAATATTTTTTATTCCTCAGACATGCAGATTTCCTCACGATGTTTTCCTTCACCGCCGAGCACGTGGTAAATCAGCACTTAAAATTGCAATTAACAATTTTAGTGGTGCCGGCACCGGGGATCGAACCCAGGTCACTATGAAATTTAAAGCGAGCGCCTAGCCCCTGAGCTACCACGGCTCTAAGCTACCACGGCTCTACACTCTCAATGTGCAAAGCGAAAACACAGTCATGCTTGCACACCATTGCATGAAAGCAGAATAACTGCCACTGCGGTGATACCTTAGCGTTCCTAGCGGTGTTTAGCTAACCTTTCAGCATCATTATCCTCAAATATCAATAACACAGCACAATGCATATCCTTACGGGTGTCTAGGTAATGTGCTATGTTGCAATGATGACCTTGTTCGCGAAATCCTTAATCGTTGTACCGTATGTTTTACAATTCTAGATACGTTCAAAACAAATGCGAACGAAATTAAATCAGCAGCAAAACGGTGTCTACATTAACAATGTTGTTCCGTATAGTGTAGCTTGTTAGCCAAGGACCAGGCGCTTGCCTTTCTCTTTCAAACTCCATTGTACGTGGCAACCGCGATGACGTTTCTGACGTTGATGACGTATTTTAAACAGATTTTCGAAACTCGAAGCCCATATAGAATTACTGGTGGGATTCCTATGCAGGAATCCGTCTAGGTAGGTACCAACTCAGGGTCAAACATTCGGACCGTGCAGCAGTAGTGCGCAAACATTACTGTTTCGGTCTGAAGGGAACTGTGAGCTAGCGAAATCACTGGGCATATGAGACTTAAGAACTTATGTCTTCGGGTGATAGGCACAGTGTGGTGTCACACAGAATTTTTCTGGGTTACACAGCATTTGTTATGGGCAGACGTTGCACTTACCATCAGGTAAGCGTTTTGCTCGTTTCATCACTTTATCCAATAAAAAAAAAAAAAGAAACCATCAGGCGAACTTTTTGCTCGCCTCGGCCCTTTTCTCTATTAAAAAAAAAGATTACTATAACACACGGTCTTGAACCACGTTTATCCATCGACTTCTTGCCAACCACGCAGGTGGTCGCTTCATCTAGTGTGAGGTCGCCCTAAATTGCATTTGCCGGCACGAGGTTGGCAGTAGAGAACCTTTCCTTGGCAACGGTTACTTGTAGAATCACAAGCCATATGAACCATCTCCTCCTCAGCTTTGCTGATCCTCATTTCTATGTCGGTTACTCTAGTTCAGCTGCGGATATCATCGTTACCGATTCTATATTTTAAACGTATATAAACATGGGTATGATATACGCAAATGTACATTATAATTAACGGTTTCCCTAACTTACGGAACCCAAAATGTTGTTACTGACTCTAAAGCACTCCAAGCACGCGCTCACATTTTTCCTCTTTCATTATTTTGTTGACCCTGACAGTTTATAGCGCTCTTTGGCGTTAAGTAATAATTATGCATACTTTTAACGGACAACAAAAAAGTTAAAAGTTACAGTGTTTTGAACATTTCATCTCCGTCAGCTAAAGGTCCACTACTGGACATGGCCCTGCTCCCCCATTTTGGGAGGATTTGTCATAATGGCCACAGTAGACATTTTTGCTGGTTTTAGGATTCCCACCCAGAAATTGGTCTAGGTAGGTACCACCCCAGGGCCAGTCATCCTACCGTAAAGCAGTAGTGTGCAAATATTACTATGTTTCGGTTCAAAGGGCATTGAGAGCTAGTGTACTTACTAGGCATATGAAACTTAAGACATGATGTCTTAGAGGACGCAGTGTGGTGCCACACAGAAATATTATGAATCTCACAGCACTAGTTATGGACGGCCGTTGCACTTACCATCAGGTGAATGTTTTGCTCGTCACTTTAATCTATAGGTCTTGCATTATTGAGATGATTAATTAGCTCGGAGGATATATCAATCATAGGCCTTGAGATTTTCCATGCATTTTCCTTAGCTGACTATCACGTCATCCACAAGATAAAATGCTTTAACACTAGTGATGATAAAGTGTTATCCAAGTAGCCTTTTTTTAGGAAATGCCTTTAAAACTCTTGATCTCCAGGAGATGGACATAACCATCTCAAACATACCAGACGTAAAAATACCCTATTCACTGTCGGTAGGATTTCTATGCAGTAATCCATAGGTAATGGGCAGGTTACCCCTACACTACCAGTTATTCTGCTGGCAAGCAGTAGTATGCAAATCCACCAACATTGATCGAATTGGTTACTTATTTCTGAACCGATCTTATTTCTCATTTAATAAAACTAATTTTACGGATTTTATCGCAATTAATTTATTAGCGATTTCCAATCCGTATTGGAATCACATAAAATTTCTATACGCGAATATTACACATTTAATAAAACTAATTTCACGGATTTTATCGCGTTTAATTTTATTAGCGAAATCCGCTATAAAATCCGTAAAATTAGTTTTATTAAGTGTGTAATATTCGCGTTAATATAAGAAATCATTACGATCTTATTTCTGTTCATCGTCATGCTATATTATAGTGGGTGAACTATTCACGAATAGATATGGATCATTGATATCAGCAATAAAATTATAATTATTATTATTATTCCTGTAAATGATTTGTCCTTACATCATTTAAAAGAGAATGGCGGCCACTATACTCTTGTTAAACAACACAGGAAATTAAATTTAATTACTAATAATTTAAATTATTCTTTTGTTTCAGATAAAACCACTCTTAGTTAAATAGAGCATGTACAGCATCCTTTGAAAACTAATTGAATTATAAGAACAAGATGGCGCCACAAGAGCGAACTCCTTGTTGCGAACAAGAGGATGATTCCCGCCAAAGTGCGAGCATAGACAACAATCTCTCAAACATTGATTTAAGCGGCAGTTTTGTGAATAAAGGTTATACAAATGATAATACAGATAACCTAACTAGCACAAAAAATATTAATGTTAATGAAAATACAAATAATAATGACAAAGAAGATAGTTCAAAGAAAGCGACAGATTTTGACGATCTGTTGCCTTATGTGGGAGAGTTCGGATTATACCAAAAGATTCTGTTCCTTTTAATGATACCTTTCGCATTTTTCGTTGCGTTTGTTTATTTCTCGCAAATATTTATGACCATTGTACCTGAGCAACATTGGTGCTGGGTGCCAGAGCTGGCTAACTTGACAGTTGAGGAAAGGTAAGCGCTTTGTTACATTCCGTTAAGATAAAGAGGAAGAAAAAATAAATCCAAACATTGGCGATACATATTTGGCATCGTATATGTATCATCCTGTCTTACCTAACTTTTCTGACTATTATTATATTATATTATATTAACACATAAAAAAATCGAACACAATCAAAAAGCGAAATCAGGTCGAGCCGTTCTCATTATCTTTCATACATTTTTATCTATACAAATAGAAGAAAGATGATAATGCATTTTAAACAAACGTAGGCGCGATAACTTAACGCATTCGTTTTTAGGGTTTTTACATGCAATTGTAAAGAATTTATTTTGTACGGACAATATAATAAATTGTACATTGTAGTACGGCACACACACACGACGAGTGTGCGCAATATATTTTAAGTCATATGAATATTTAAGAGTCGATATACAGATGTAGTATTACGATCTTTATTTATGTGTACACCTAAAAAAGTAAAGTAAAGTAACAGCCTATAAACGTCCCACTGCTGAGCAAAGGCCCCCTCTCATTTCCCCTCAGATTTTGGAGCTAGGAAGAATCCGCCACGCTGCTCCAATGCGGGTTGGCGGACTTCACATGTCCTCGCAATATTACTATTCCTCGGACATGCAGGTTTCCTCACGATGTTTTCCTTCACTGCTAAGCACGTGGTAAATCAGCACTTAAAATTGTAGAACAATTATAGAGGTGCTGGCACCGGGGATCGAACCCAGGTTACTCGCGTACTATGAAATTAAAGGCGACCCATTAATATCTAAATATTAAAAAAATTGTTCCAGATACAAACTAACTGTTGCGTATAGTAAAGTAAAGTAAAGTTTCAGCCTATAAATGTCCCACTGCTGAGCACAGGCCTCCTCTCATTTCCCCTCAGGTTTTGGAGCTAGGAAGAATCCGCCACGCTGCTCCAATGCGGGTTGGCGGACTGCACATGTCTTCGAAATATTTTTATTTCTCAGACATGGAGGTTTCCTCACGATGTTTTCCTTCGCCGCCGAGCACGTGGTAAATCAGCACTTAAAATTGCAATTAACAATTTTAGAGGCGCCGGCACCGGGAATCGAACCCAGATCACTCGCGTAATAAAATCTAAAGCGAGCGCCTAGCCCCTGAGCTACCACGGCACCTAATGAGCTACCACGGCTCTTGATGTTAAAAGTTTCTTTAAAAATGAATTTTTTATCCTTCTAGTTTAAGGAGTCGAATAACGAATTCGTTTCAAAAAACTATTTAATAAAAACTAAATGTTAAACTGTTATCTGTGATGGATATGACATTTTAATACTAAATACAAAGTTTTATTAATATAATATTTTAGAGCACCTAGTTGAACACCGAGTTGACAGTGAGACGCCAGCAGTTTTTTTTTCTTTTTAATTATTTTGTCATAAATTAATTAGCAACTCCGAAGTTGACTTTAGTAACCGTGTCGTCGTTCTTATTAAGTGTAATTACGAACGGAAAAAAATAGTATTATTAAAACCAGTAGACAATTTAACAAATCGTCGCTCAGTTCATTTTGACACGCCATCACTTCTCATGAAATTTACAAAATACACGACACAATACACACAATAAAATACACGTGCGCAATTATAGCTTCTACCTTACCTATCTTACCTTACCTACTTTACCTTACCTACCTCACCTTACCTACCTTACCTTACCTACCTTACCTTACCTACCTTACCTTACCTACCTTACCTTACCTGCCTTACCTTACCTACCTTACCTTACCTACCTTAGCAATTAGTAGTCCTCGAAATATTTTTTATTTCTCAGACATGTAGGTTTCCTCACGATGTTTTCGTTCACCGCCGAGCAAGTGGTAAATCGTCACTTAAAATTGTAATTAACAATTTCAGTGGTGCCGGCCCCGGGAATCGAACCCAGGTCACTCGCGTACTATGAAATTTAAAGCGAGCGCCTAGCCCCTGAGCTACCACAGCTTAGTACAGGTTTAATTTAAAAAAAAATAACTTTTGAATCGTTTCACCAGCCAGTACTATTTTCAGTCAGTGACCAGTACATCAACATTAAAACGGCAATATCATAATTTAAATACCTGTTATTTTTGAAGACCATTTTATTATTTGCTATACAAGAATAAACGCAGAAATTAACAAATTATTAATTTAATTCTCGTCGTTGCAATGTAAATTTTCTTTCCTTATTAAACCTATTTTAGGAATGATCGATCAAAACATATTTAATTAACAAAAAAATATTGTCATATTGTAACATGCGTTAAATAAGCATTCCGAAGATACTGGTTATTAATCTTTACATGAAATTGTAATTTAAATAATTCACATTTTTTTAAATCGTAACTTAAATTTTTATAACTTAAAAAAATTAACGTAAATTTACAGCTTCAAATAATTAATAAATTATTTAAAAGCAGTTACTTTTTGTTTTTCCTTTAATAAATGGAACGCTAATTGAAGTTTTTGAACGTTAATTGAAGTTAAACAAGTTTTTAATTTAGAATTGCATTACGATAATGTCAATAAAAGTCTGCTATATGTCTTATATCATTTACATACATACATAGTGTCATTCCTCTTTCCTATTGGGGTAGGCAGAGAGCACATCTTTTCATTTGCTACGATCCTGACACAAATCTCTTTCGCTTCTTCTACTTTCATTAGCGTTTTCATACAAGCACGTCGGTTGCGGTTACTTTTAACGTGGCCTTTCCTTAAAACGACTTCGATCTGATCGTAAAACGTTCGCTTACGTCGACCATTACAGACTTGCCCCTTCACACTCGCCTCATAAATGTGTTTCGGCAATCTTCTTTCATCCATCCTTTCTACGTGTCAAACCATAGCAACGTTCCTTTATAACGCTGTTCGTCACTTTTTCCATCAAAGTCACTCCAGCTAAAACTTTTAATTTTCACAGCATTAATATTATTTCATGCTTCTTCTGCCAGACCCAACATTCACTACCATACATAAGTGCGGGGACCAGTGCTCCTCTATGTACAGCCAGTCGTGCCTTTTTAGATACGTTCTGGCTACACATAAAATGATGCAGGGCTCCATATACTTTATTTCTTGCCAACACTCTACGCTCAATACCATCGTCGCACTTGCCGTCTCTCGTTAACTTTGACCTCATGTATACATACTCTTTATCTTTGTTCCAATCTTTGTCCTTCAATCAGAACTCTGCAATCCGTCATACTTTCTTCTCTTTCAAAAACGATTGCTTTGGTCTTATCTATTTTCATTCCTTTGCTTCTTATCATGTAACGTCACTGTTATTATATTTACTAAGTACTTATCATCTGTTATGGGCAGACGTCGCACTTACCATCAGGTGAACGTTTTGCATGTCTCGTCACTTTATCTAATTAAAAAAATATTTTTTTGTCAAAACATTCTTTACAGGCTCTCTCGATAACATCTTTAGGAGTTCCTGCCCTCGCCGTTTTTCTTTTATATGTTCCCATTTTTTGTATAACAGGAAACAGTTAATATTAATTAATAAATTCAAAGAAACCCAACTGCGCACAATCTTGCAAAACATACAATTGAGACTATTAATAAAATAACTTTGTAACAATCAAACTACAGTGATAATGAGTTTATAGCCGTAGAGATAGAAAAGTAAAAATTATTCATGGTATAACTTTATTTAATTAATTTTCAATTATTTTTGTGGTGAAAGGATACCTATGCAGGAATCCGTCTAGGTAGGTACCTGAGAGCTAATGTAATCATTGGACCTAAGAGACAAAAGAACTGAAGTCTACGGCTGACAGACGCAGTGTGTAGTGTCACGCAGAAATGTTCTAGGTGACACGGTATCTGTTATGGGCCGACGTTGCACTTACCATCGAGTGAAAGTTTTGTTCGTCTCGTCTAATAAAAAAAAAATTAGTTTTGCAGACTTCTTTGCAGACGGATTTATTTATTATTTAATGATTAATTTTTATCACAAATTTTGATTTTTTTCGAAAACCATAAATATTTTCGAAAAACTGCAACAGCTGGGTCATCGTCAACCCACCCCAATAGGGAATTGGCCTTCCAACCCCGACCGGAGTTTTTGCTTTCAAAAATTCACTAAACTAAAATGTTTTGTTTACTCCCCATTGCGTTCCCACGAGCAGTCTAGTGACAGCATTGCATATTATGGAGTTATTCTATAGGAATAAAGGCTGCCCTTACAGTATCTAAATCGCCTCTTAAGACACCTCACTTGGAAAGGGGTAGGTGCTATTCTGCTCTGCCGGACACCTATTATTAAGTCCGGCATTTTTCGATACAGTTATTCCGCCATCTGTCGCCATGAGATTATCCTGGTATTTTTGTAATGAAAATGCTTATAGTACGTTACACTCCAGACACTTGGCGAACGAGAGCTAGGCCGAAAAAAAGTGTAAGGCTTCGACCGTCACGACACTGACAAAAAAAATCAACCAAGAGTTTCTTGCCAGTTCTTCTCCGAGAAGGCCTTATTTTTTTTTTGTACCGAAGATTTAGGATTTTAGATAGAGATTAGATGTGACCCGCAGTTTCACACGCGTAAAAAAGTCGACTCCGATCGATGATATACATATATACTTCCCTATTTGAACCGGAAATTGGGGTTTTATTTTGGGCAAAACCCTAATTATTTTTCTAAAATTAAAGTAGTATAAGTTACCCGCTATAGTATCAGCAATCTGTTAGTGAAAGTCGCGTAAAAATCGGTACAGCCGTTTTGGAGATTAGGCCAGAAAAAAATTTAAAAATTGTTTTTTCTCTATGTACCGTATATACTTTCATAAAGTGCCGTGTGGTGGCGGCTCGTTAAAACAATACTACCATTCCATCTCATCCAATGGATCTCGTAAAAGGCGAGTAAGGAATAAAACTGCACTGTGCACCTAACAGCGCATGGTGGCGATGGGCTCACCACCTATCACACCAAGTGCATTATATTGTTTTGGTGAAACGTGGATTGTGGCAATCATCTGTTTTTGCAGTGAGTGCCCAGTCTCTGACTACCCCTTATGGGGTACAGTCGTGATCTTATGTATTTATGTATGTATACTTTCATAAGCTTTGAGTAAAAGGCTGTTATTTTGTTCTTACAACAAGACACTTCAATTTTATTCATTTGTATAGATTAGACATTCATAAGAGTAATTTAACACAGGCGTAAACCGGATAGAGATTTTGACTTTGTACTTTGACTTTGACTATGTTACAGCCATGCATCTAGTGCAGTGCAGTTCAATCGTTATGGGTTTGCGTGTTTACTAAAGTCTGTCTATGTATTATTGCAGTATAGACGTGCGGCGCACGCTATGGCAACTTGGAACATTCAGAAATCCTACTTTTTATATGAACAGCGCCATCTAGACGCCAGTTACGCAAAACAAATATGACAAAATTTGAGTAATGCCACAGTATTTTATTTTATTTTATTGTGCCTGTATTGAAACGTAATACATGGCGAAATGGACTTCGTTCGAACCGGGTGTCTTACGAGTACGACTCGTTTTTCCCTTAGTCGACTAATAAGCCTTATGCCAATATTATAACAGGAATGACCTATTATTACATAGACTTTTATTTGCGTCACTGATATCAGGTAATCTACGTATCGTCGTTTCAGCTTATCACAAGGCCACTGCTGAACATAGGCCTACCCCAACGATAGCCACAAAAGTTTGTAGCCCTCATTTTGGAGGGATTTTGCCATATATAGCTTAGCAAAGCTTGGCAGGCCGGTTGGCAACCGCAGTTTATTTATTCAGATGTTTCTGGAAGGTGCTGCTGATGCTGCCCATCTCCTGGTCTTCATTTTCCCTCTGTCGACTTTTACGAAGCCCACGGAATGAGATAGGGGTGGTAGATTCTCTTAGCCGCCACCACGCGGGTACGTATGGCCGCCGTATTATACGTATTTTTAAATTGTCACAGATTGCTTTTACGACAACCACCTGCGTGAATTGGAAAACAGACAATTTATTATTATAATAAAACTTAACCAAAACGAGCGAAGCAAGGGCAGTTGACAAGTTTCAAATAAGAAGTAGCACTCTCATGACTAACCTAAGCATGATGTCCGCTCGACCTCGAGTAATGCCGGACTTCCGTCCCGAAGAATGCTGTTTGAAATTCACGTAGTCAAGGTTATCTGTCGCGTTTATCATTATTAGATAAAAATTAATACGTAGCGAATATTGAAAAATGAAAATCGGTTGCAATATTAGATGATCAAAAAACAGTAAAGTATTTTTAGGAATAATTGGAATATTAACGATGTATTTCAATCTTGAGGTTGGCAATCCATCAGCAACACTTCCGGTTCTTCAGACTTTCATACACATTGGTCTAATTTTGCACACATACGAGTATAATAATTATATTTGCATCCTACTCTAAGCTAATTATCATCATTCATTTCAGCCTATCACTAGTCCACTCCTGAAGTTAGGCCTCCCCCATAGAGCCACAAAAGTTTGGCAACCGCAGTTTATTTATTCAGATGTTCCAGGAAGATGCTGCTGCCCATCTCCTGCTTTTCATGCAAACTCACAATCCAAATTGCTGGAGTCCTATCATACATAATACGGTTCAATTTTTTTCCAAATTCTATACTTGTCCAGTGCACGTGACTATACTCTATGGTCCACTAGTTCATAAAACCAAAAGTAATTTACATAAGTGTCGGGTAAGCTCTTTGAAGATTGGAATAAAACACATTGATTTTTCTTCTATAATTTCACTTGGTAGCGTTCACGACTGGTAGCGGCATAAGAGAATCTACCACCCCATCTCATCCCGTGGGTGTCGTAAAAGTCAACAGAGGGAAAATCAAAACCAGAAGATGGGCAGCAGCATCTTCCTGGAACACATCGGAATAAATATACTGCGTTTGCCAACCCGCCTGCCAAGCGTGGCAACTATGGCAATATTCCCCCCAAAATGTGAGCTGGAAACTTTTGTGGCAATCTATGGGGGAGGCCTGTGTTCAGCAGTGAACTAGTGATAGGGTGAAATGATGATGATGATGATGTGACTTTTTAACTCGCTAACTTTCATAACCGTCCTCCGCCATCTTTTTCGGTCAGTCCCTTTTACTCGCCTCATTCCCTCGGCCTCCCTGACGCATACGTTCCGTTCCTATCATCCCGTCTGAATTAAATATAAAGTAACGTATTTAAATAAAACTACTTCTTAAGTTATTCCAAAATCAAAATATTATTGCGATCATTTTTCTGCTAAATACAAGGTTGACGCAGAATGTTTTGTAGCATTGAATCCGTTAAGTTTTTTATGTGCAAAAAAAAAGTTTAAATATATTTAACAATGCAGCGTAAACCAAATAAATCTCGTTCTTTTTTTGGATTTTTTGCATTGTCGTCTAGACTGAAAACAAAAAAGTCTGGGCTGTTGATTTTAACACTAATTTAATAATAATTGACCTTACAATAAAATTCATTTAACCGTGCATTACCTGAGTGGTTTCCGTTTTTTTTTTATTGATTTTTTATCGGCGGCGAATGGTGTCGATTCCATTGTGTTCGAATGTCTATTATCTTAATAAAAATATTTGCGTGTACGAATGCGTTGCTTTGTTCATGACAGTTTTTTTTATTGGATAAAATGAAGAAACGAGCAAAACGTTCACTTGATGGTATGTGCGACGTCTGCCCATAACAAATGCTGTGTCACGCAGATATTTCTGTGTGACACCACGCTGCGTCCGTAACCGTCACTGAGACTTCTTAAATCTCATATGCCCTGTGTACTGTCTTGATTACACTTGCTCTCAGTGCCCTTCAAATCGAAAGTTTGCACACTACTGCTTCACGGCAGAACTGCCCTGGGGTGGTACCTACCTCGACGGATTCCTGCATAGGAATCCTACCACTGCTTTTGTTTAACTCTGACTTATTGAATACGTCTTTCAATAAGTCAGAGTTAAACAAAAGCAGTTCTAAAATAAATTCTAAAGTAATTTTAAACTGTTTATAGCGGTATTCTTATTTATTTGCCTTCAATGTGAGCCCAACGCTGATCAAGACACACTCAAATTATGAACCTGTCACACAAGTGGTTTTCCCTTTTCTCAAAGGCTTAAAGACGTGCACAGGTCTTTTGCTTATCTGAAAATTCAGCAAAGCTTTAAACAGCGAGTGACCATTCATTGAGGCAAGAACCCTACCGATTTATTCATTCTGAGACCTATGAAGGGATAAACTGCCCTGCTTCGACAAGAAAGTCGGCGAAGACCAAAATTATCAACGCCGCTGCTGCAAATACAAAGAACGGCGCTTCTAGTCGAATTTTACTAGTAGTATTCCTGTACAGGAATCCGTCTAGGTAGTCCGTCTAGGTAGGTTCCACCGCAGTGCCAGTTATTCTGCCATGAAGCAGTAGTGTGTTAGCATTACTGTGTTGCGGTCTGAAGGACACATAAAGCTAGTGTTATAGGGCGTATGAGACTAAAGTACTGATGTCTCAGGATGTCGCGCAGTGTGGTGCTACATACAAACGATTTAGGTGACACAGCCTTTGTTATGGGCAGACGTTGCACTTAGCAACAGGCGAACGTTTTCTAACGCTAGTCTCATCACATACTCGTATAAAAAAATCTCACTGCCATTCCGGCTACATAATTTTGCACAAAGAAAACAGTTTTCAAGGTCAATTTGAATGGCATTTATTCAAGTTTACTGAAGCCATTTATTAATACAACGCGTGCGATAATATCAATGTCTTATTTCAATAAAATTTGCGTGAAAATTACGTTCTACTGCCGCGTAATTTGCATTTGTTACGGTCAGTGCTTTAAGACTGGGTATATGTTTTTATCATTTTTAATGATTTCTCATATTTACGCGAATATTACACATTTAATAAAACTACTTTTACGGATTTTATCGCCTTTCATTTTAAAAATTGAACGCGATAAAATCCGTAAAAGTAGTTTTATTAAATTTTGTTACTTTTAAACGGTATACAGCAGAATGCTGGCGATGGGGGTGGTGGCAAAAGAAAACATGCCACCTCATATAGACTGGTGGTTCCTAGAGTAATTATTGGGTATATGGGACTTAAGAACTAATGTTTCAGGGGGACTGGCGCAGTGTAGTGCCACGTAGAAATGGTCTGGATGCCACAGAATTCTCAGTCAGTCATCAGTCACTTCAGACTGTGTGATGTTTGCAAACTACTGCTTCACGGCATAATAACTGACCCTACGGTGGTAGTACCTACCTAGGGCGCTGTTGGTTGTAGATTGCAACGGGCCGGTTTTCGCAACTCCACGTCTATGCGCGTATTTTGCTTGTGCTATAGCGTTATTGGCAGACGTTGCACTTACCACCAGGTGAAAGTTTTGTTCATCTCGTCACTTTCTCGTATTAAAAAATCATCACGTGGGTGCCGTAAGAGTCGACTGAGGGAAATGGCAGGATAATCTCGTGGCTTTCGACAGATGGCGAAATATCACGAAAATAGTATTTAAAACACATGGTCTATGTAGTATCTATATATGTAGTATCATCTGAGGCAATGGAAGAGACCCAAGTCCAGCAGTGGACTGTTAACAACACATTTGTGCAAAAATACAAATTGTTGGTGCCGCGGTTGTAGTGGGCAAGTGAAACTCTCAATAAAATGCACTCACGATACAGATCTGGTTGTGTTGTGATTCTCCCCGTGTCTCTGACACTGCATCCTAGCCTAACTCTGATCCTATCGCGTGAACGTTACATCAGGCACGAGTTGGTTGGGACGTGTCAGTGACCCTGTGTGCGCTAGGACACCTGTGGTACTATAATATCTCCTACATACATACATACATAATATCACGACTGTATCCCATAAGGGGTAATCAGAGACTGGGCACTCACTGCAAAATCAGATGACTGCCACAATCCACGTTTCACCAAAACAATATAATGCACTTGGTGTGATAGGTGGTGAGCCCATCGCCACCATGCGCTGTTGGGTGCACAGTGCAGTTTAATTCCTTACTCGCCTTTTACGAGATCCATTGGATGAGATGGAGTGGAAGTATTCTTTTAGCGAGCCGCCACCACACGGACTCTCCTATGCAGGTTATAAGCCAGGAGGACATCATCAAAGTACATTACATTTTATGGCACGAGATTTTTCTGGCATTCGACTTATACTATGCCCACGGGCGAGGTAAGGGATAGATCGCTTTACGCCTCCAGCAAGTGGCATTTTTTTTTATCATACAATATTCGCTCGCCACCGTCGGCATTTGCTAACATTTATCAAATTCGATACAAGTTTAATATTTAATATCCGAAGTCACGTAGCCATTTCAAAGTCCGTTTATTGTAGGAAGCGCCTTCAGCGGAATTATTAAACCTTGAATAGTTTTTGTTTGCCTCGCGCCACAGTTAGCAATTTACTGCTTAATTAGTTCATATTCAGCGCTTCAATTGATTGAAGAAATTAACGGCCGTAAATTTTGTTTGATGTTATTTATTAGGAAAACATACAGCGTACACATAAAAATGCACATACATTATGAAATACGTTAACTGCGCGATTAGCGAGATTATATATTATTTTTTATTTATTAATGGAAACAGTCATAAACTATTTTCCAGTGTCAAGTAACATATCCAAGTATACAATCTTCAAGCAGCAAGACTTCAAAATTTTGATCGACAGTAAAATACTTAAGATCACGACTGTATCCCATAAGGGGTAGTCAGAGACTGGGCACTCACTGCAAAAACAGATGACTGCCACAATCCACGTTTCACCAAAACAATATAATGCACTTGGTGTGATAGGTGGTGAGCCCATCGCCACCATGCGCTGTTGGGTGCACATTGCAGTTTAATTCTTTACTCGCCTTTTACGAGATCCATTGGATGAGATGTAGTGGTAGTATTCTTTTAACGAGCCGCCACCACACGGCAATATATTATTTTTTTAAATTAAGGTAACTCATGTCAGCTTTTTGAATGTGTTCTTCAAACGCGTCACCTGATTCTGAGGAATTCCACCTTGAAAGTAAAATGATAGTTGATTGTTACTGAAGATTTGCTGGAGTGATGGAGACAAAACGAAAAGCACAATATTAGGTCTTGTATTGAATTTTCCAAAGACTGTACACTTTCAGGAGTACTTGCTGCATAATAAACAATCAATATTAAACATCAGAACTCCAAACATAAACAGAAATCGTGTATATTTGGAGTTTCGGCTCGGTTGGCGCAGTGGTTAAGCGCTTGACGTCTGCGCCGCGGGTCGCGGTTTCGATTCCCGCACGGGACAAATATTTGTATGACCTACAGATAGATGTTCCGGGTCTGGATGCTAAAACGCACCCACGACACAGGAGAAATCCAACTGTGGGGCATCGTTTTTATAACAAAAAAAAATTACAAAATTAAATAGAAACACTACTGCCACTTTTCGAATTGGCGGCAAACGTCCTCTTATATATTCTTTTCTGTTATTATTTTTCATATGTCTATTTGGATTCGAATAAGTTTTTATATATAATTGATGAACCGCCCCGGCTACGCACTGGTGCAATTTACTAATGAAGGAAATGAGAAGTGCGCTTCGCAAAAGATATTAAGTAAAATGTTTCAAAAAAACCCCATGAGGTAGCGGCTTATGAGAATCTACCACCCGTTCTCATCCCGTGGGTGTCGTAGAAGTCGACAGAAAGAAAATTAAAACCAGGAGATGGGCAGCAGCATCTTTTTGGAACATCCGAATAAATAAACTGCGGCTGCGAACCCGCCTGCCATGCGTGGCAACTATAGCAAAATCCCTCCATAATTTGAGCTACAAAAGTATGGCAATCTATGAGGGAGGCCTATGTTCAGTAGTGGACTAGTAATAGGCTGAAACGATGATGATGTTGTTTATTTTATAACATGTCTCTATGTCTAGAACTGTCAGACTGAAAATTTCCGACGTTTCCGGTAGATTTAAAAAAAAAATAATACAAACCTCGTCCTGACAATTATAAAAAAAAATTCGATCGATATAAAGATGTAGTATTACGAGTATGTAATGAACTTATGATGATGTTGTTCTCCTAGCCGATTTCGACGACGACCACGGCGACAACTTCCGAATACTGTCGAGAGCCATCAACTGCGCAGGAGATATTATAGTGCCGCAAGTATGCGCAAACACAGAGGCACTCACTCGTCCCAACCTACCCGCGCCCGATGTAACGCTGATTTGATAAGATCGGAGGTAGGCTAGGATGCAGTGTCAGAAACACGGGGACAATCACAACCCAACCAGATCCGACAATTTGTGTTTTAGCACAAATGTTGGCTCCGGCTGGGATTCGAACCCAGGGCTCGCGGCGTAGAAGTCAAGTACTCTGACCACTAGGCCACGCGGTCATCAAATCGTCAAGGATAGCTATCTAAAATTCCAGTTTTTTTCCGGTTTTGTACATACATAAGAGTACATCATAAATAAGAGCTTCGAGTCTAAATACGGCCTGTATGCTGTGTGACAAATAGTCTTTATCCGTATCGAAGTTACAATAATAAATAATAATAATAAATGAATTATAACACAATCTACATTACAAATGTTAATTAAATTAAATAATGACTGATTAAAACATTAAATAAAAATATTAACAATTCCTTACAATTTATTATGTTGTACGTCGCGTCTCTTTGTCATTGCGGTAAAATATCACTAGGCGCTATATATTTTAGAAGTAATGTTCTTTGGGCGCGATGGAAGTAAAATTTAAGTTCGAAATTGAGTGTAGCGTGTTCGTGCAATGTCTCTGTTATTCTTAATGATTATTTATCGATTAATTAATAATTCTTTATAAACTGACCAGTTAGTTTACAGTAAGTAATATTTTGTAAATTCATGTTTATTTCTTGTGTTGTCAGACCGACTGCGTCATGCGTCACCCTGCTATATGAATACGTCAGGGGCAACTATTACAGAAGTCACTGATTAAAAGAATTATGTTGTCTCATATAAAAAAAAAAATTGTTAATTTATATACTTGAATTTATATACTTGAATTTTTATTTTTAAACTATTTTTTATTATATTTTTGATTATGCCATATTTCTTAAACTATAGTTTTATGCATATTAGATGTAAAACATCGAAATTATTTTGTAAATAACAAAATAATTTCGATGTTTTACATCTGCTAGGCGTCCCGCGATGGCTCAATTTCTTTTAGTCAACTTTCTAATATACTTATTAAGATTCACTTGTACAATTGAAAGTCTCCCATGTTTGTATATTATAGTAGTAAGAGATTTCCATTTTACAGTAGTAGTAGTTTCGTAAAGGCGAATTTAGTCAAGCCCAATAGATATTTTCCAAGGACTTGGTTGGTTAGGACAAAATCATCGCGGCACTATCAAAAATCGCGATATGCTATACTTTAATCTATCGCCTCGTAAAGTAGAGTAACAATAGTCTGTAAATGTCCCTTAGCAGCTTAACATGGGCTTCGATTCATTTCTGAGAGGGATTTGGAGCGCGGGAAAGAACCTGCCACGCTCCTCCGATGCGGGGCGGCAGACTTCACATTATCACTAGTCCACTGCTGAACATAGATCTCCATATAGATTGCCACAAGTTAGTAGTTCACATTTTGGGGGAATTTGACACAGTTACCACGCTTGGCAGGCGGTTTGGTAACCTTCTTAACTTTATGATATTAAAGAATACATGGATGATAATAACCACTGGGAATGAGGTGATCGCTGCCAAGCTATTTCTACGTCTTTATAAAACTGTCGTCGTCGTCGTCGTCGTTTCAGCCTATCACAAGTCCACTGCTGAACATAGGCCTCCCCCATACATAGCCACAAAAGTTTGTAGCTCTCATATTGGAGGGATTTTGCCATAGTTGCCACGCTTGGCAGGCGGGTTGGCATAATATAAAACTGTAATTTTACATATTTAAAACGACTAAAAAACATTGGTTTGTTGCTGGTTGTTGCCAAGACAGACGCTATTTTTGCAAGCCAGTTTAGTTAAAAAAAATACTTTCAGTGAGTATTATGTAAATAATTCATCATCATTTCAGCCTATCACAGTCCACTGTTGAACATACGCCTCCCCCGTAGATTGCCACAAAACACGGTCCTGAGCCACCTGCATCCATCGACCGTGCAAAAACGAGCTGGTCGTCGCTCCATCAACTAGAGGGTTGCCTTACAATGCCCTACAAATGGCGTTTGGTTTCCACTCGAGAACCTTTATTCCCCAACGGTTATCAGTTCTACGAGCTATATGGCCGGCCCATTGCCACTTCATCTTGCTAACCCTTAGAGCTATGTCGGTTACTCTAGTTCTGCTGCGGATAGCATCGTTACGGATGTTATCTCGCAGAAAAACTCCGAGCACAGCCTCTTCTATAGCTCGCTAAGCGACTCTGAGCTTCCTCAAACGGCCTGCTTTGTCTCGGTTCCGTTGTTAATAAAAAAAATTGTTAATAATCTATGTTGAATAATAATTATTCTATTCTATAAAATGTGTGCCTCTAATAAAGAAAGACTTCTTTTTGTCACAGACGTGCCCTAGCCATTCCCCCGAAATCGGACGGACCTTACTCGCATGACAGATGTCGCATGTACTCAGCCGACTGGTCCAAAGCCCTGGCTCAGGGACGCTCAACCCCTGACGACGAGTGGCCGATAGTATCCTGCACCAACGGCTGGGAATACAATAAGAGTGATGTTCCTTACGACACCATTGCTTCTGAGGTAAGTATCGCTTGTGTACATTAACTGTACAAAAAAAAAAGAAATCTACCGAGGAGATGGTACTTGGTGGCGGCTTAAGAGAATCTACCACCCCATCTCATCACGTGGGTGACGTAAAAGTCGACAGATGGAAAATGAAAACCAGGAGATGGGCAGCAGAATGATCAGCTTTTACAGTGTGTCATAAATTTTTCCAAAGAATAGCAAAATTACCATCTCAGTTACGCCAAACCTAAATTATCCAGCACCTTCTACATACATACATACCGTCACTGTTTTTTTCCCATATAACAGGTAGGCAGAGGCCATTACCGTAGCCCACTCTTGTCTCCCACGGGAAAGAAACGTAACGGATGGCGAATCACGTCCCCGCAATTTTGGTACGAATCTAAAAATTTTCTCCCTATTGCGTTCCCTCGAGCAGAATAGTGACAGCATTGCATATCGTGGTATTATTCGTCACGAATAAAGGCTGCCCGTGCGAATCCTTAGTCGCCTCTTACGACACCTCGGTAGGATAGAGGTAGGTGCCATTCTACTCTGGCAGCTTTATTAATATATAGATTATAGTTGAAGGCTTTAACGAGTTCCTAGAGTCTACCTCACTCTCCAAGAAATTACCTCGATCATGTCAATAATCATTTGAAATCATGGATCATTTCAATAAAATCAAAAATTTAATATTTATTGATATCAAGTGTAAACATACCACGACTGTAATTAAACATTACAAAAAAACAATCAGTTGGCAAATATTTTAAATAAATTTTCTAATATTGTATGTACATTACATTATGCGAAAGCATCCCTTTTTCTCTCTCTATCTCATCCTGGCTCATCCTGGAAACGGACATAGGATACGTAGTTTAAGTTCCCACAGTATTTATAAAAAAAAATCTTTATCCACGCGAACGTAGTCGCCGGATTCAGCTAGTATTGTATAATTTAACGTAAAGAAATTTGCCACTCAGTTTTGTCGCATCAGTGTCGTGAGAGTCGACTAAGGGAGATAAATGCCTGGATATTCTCATGGATTACGAATGGAGTTATGACGAGAGAGAGAGAGAGCGACGGGCAGCAGTGTTGAAAGTGCCACGCGCCTAGTATTGCGTCTGCCAATCCGCCTGCCAAGCGTATAGATTACGGCAAATCTTCCCTTCTTGTGAGAGACCCAACTCCTGCAACAGACTGTTAACAGGCTGATGTTGAAGAATTTTGTTTACCTTCTTAACGTAAAATTTATTACACTGCATCCCTTTATTACTCTTGTACAGTTGGACTGGGTGTGCGAAAAAGACAACCTACCAGCTACCGCTCAAGCTATCTTCTTCTGTGGTGCCATTGTTGGCGGCTTGATATTCGGCTGGATTGCTGACAAATACGGCAGAATACCGGCTTTAGTTGGTAAGAATACCAAATACAATATTGATTATCTTTTACTAAGCGTTATCTAGCGTATCGCGCAAAATAAATGTACTTGTCGAAATAATAATAATTAAGGTGAATCTGCGTTATAACTATGACGTCACATCACATATAAAAACTTAAAAATATGATAACCGCTAATAAGAACTCAAAGTAAAAAAAAGTAATATTTCAGTCTATAAAGGTCCCACTGCTGAGCATCCCATCAGAACTTGACAAAATTTATATGAGATTTATATGAAACATTCATAATAAAAAGATTCCGATGTATTGAGAACAGTCTCATATTTTTAATACAAAAAAAAATAAAGTAACAGCCTATAAATGTCCCACTGCTGAGCACAGGCTTCCTTTCATTTCTGAGAGGGTTTTGGAGCCAGGAAGAATCCGCCACGCTGCTATTGGAGCGGGTTGGCGTACTGCACTTGTCTTCGAAACTTTTTTTTATTTCTCAGTCATGCAGGTTTCCTTACGATGTTTTCCTTCACCGCCGAGCACTTGGTAGTTCAGCGCTTAAAATTGCAATTAACAATTTTAGTGGTGCCGGCACCGGGAATCGAACCCTATTTATCCCCAATTTAACTTTTAACTTTTTTTAGCTGTACTTTTTTTAGCGGGACTATTACGTATCCAAAGTGAAGATCACTTATGAAAGCGTTGAACGAATTACTGTCAAATAATGGTTTTCATATTGGTTATGGTTAATGAAAATGACGATTATTTTGTATATGACGTCTTTTTTGTTAATCATTACGAGTATGCCGACACTTATTTAGCAGATCTTTTTTTATTAGATAAAGTGACAAAATTAGCAAAACGTTCACCTTATGGTAAGTGCAACGTCTGCCCATAACAAATGCTGTGTCACCCAGAGCATTTCTGTGTGACTCCACCTGTGCCCGGCACTCTGAGACATGAGTTCTTAAGTCTCATATGCCCAGTGATTACGCTAGCTCTCAGTACCCTTCAAACCGAAACACAGAAATGTTTGCACACTACTGCTTCACGGCAGAAATAACTGGCACTGGGGTGGTAACTACCTAGACGGATCCCTGCATAGGAATCCTACCATCAGGCCAGGCCATACAAATATTTGTTGTGTGAGGAAATTAAACCCACAACCTGTAACACAGGAGTCAATCGTTCGATCACGGCGCCAACCAAAATCCCAGCAACCGCTAAGGGAAAAAAAATTACTGGTCGAGACGTTCTTTACCTATTATTCTCCGTTTAACTTTTTTTAGAAGTGACGAAACAAACAAAATGTTCACCTGAAGATAAGTGCAACGTCTGCCCATAACAAATTATTTTTCGCTCAGAACATTTCTATGTGGCAACGCACTGCAATCGTCACCACGAGACATCCGTTTTAAAGTCTCCTATGCCCAGTAATACTGGCTCTCAGTGCCCTTCAGACCGAAATACAGTAATGTTTCCACACTACTGCTTCACGGCAGAATAACTGGCCCTGCGAATAACCTACCTAAATTGATTCGTGCATAGGAATCCTACGCCCAGTAATCTCTAAAAGGACATTAGAATGTTTGGGAGAAATGTATGTAAGGTAAAACGTTACTTCTTGACCTATTAAATAATTTTCTAATCTGTTTCAGGTACAAACGTGATTGGATTTACCGCTGGCATAGGCACTGCGTTCTGTAGTAGTTTCTGGTCATTTGCTATGTGCAGATTCTTCGTTGGCCTCGCCTTCGACAACTGCTTCACCATGATGTACATCTTAGGTAAGCTACGAATTCATGACCACCACATATATCTCATAACTAAGTAGTCCGCCGCGGCTTCGCACGAAAGTTATTTTTAAGTGGTTTTTTAAATTGTATTAAGTGACGAAACGAGTAAAACGTTCAACTGATGGTTAGTGCACCGTTTGCCCATAACAAATGCTGTGTCACCCAGTTTCTTTGTGACACCACGCTGCGCCCGTTACCCTGAGAAATTAGTTCTTAAGTCTAGTAATTACACTAGCTCTCAGGGAACTTCAGACCGAAATACGGTAATGTTTGGACACTACTGCTTGACGGTACATAACTGACACTGTGGTGGTATCTATACGAAACACGAACACGATCATACCGCCCCAATATACACCCATTGAAGTACTGACCCGGTACAGGTCCGGTCAAAAAAAAAAACAATCCTACAATCAGTAAAAACTTGCTAGGCATCGTGAAAGGTGTATAGTTATATTCAAATTTAAATTTCGTCATTCTAAAAACAATTTTTAACCTTTTAAATATTACAAAACTTATGTGGCATCACGGGTATATGTTAATAATTCATGTTGCCACACCAGAATACTTATATTCTAGCCAACATAAACACACGTAGGTATAAACATTTTGAGTGGCACGATCTCGAGCGAGGTCCGCCGCTCGCTTTGCTCCGCATCTCCGGTCACGGACTTATCCTTGTGACGGATTTTAGAGTACAACCTACGTCTAGATTGATCGATGCACCTCGGCGCACTATAAGTACTAGATTTTGTACTAAATTTAGAGAAAAATGTTTCGTTAAACATTAAATGCCCAGCCAGTAAAGACCCAGTAAATTCAATGCAATAAAAAACTTGAATTTGAAATTTAATTTTGCGGTAATATATAACATTTACCAATTGCATTATGTTAGGTTGTAGTACCGCGTGACCTAGTGGCTACTGACCCGCCGCGGGTCCTGAGTTCGAATCGCAGTCGCAGCCAACATGTATTTACAGTACAGCTAAAACACAAATTGTTGGTTTTCGGGTGTAGTTGTGCACGGGTAGGTTGGGGCGAATGAGTGCCTGTGTGTTTGCGCGTACACTTGTGGCACTATAACATCTCCTACGCAGTTGATAACTTCCGACAGCATTCAATAGTTATCGCGTTATATAATAAATGCACTATAATTTTAATTATAAGTTTATTCTAATAATTTGTCGCAGTCTAAATAGATACTTTCAATTAAATTTTAATTTAATTTCAAACTACTTATTTAAAAAGTTTAGATTAATCTTTAAACTTAAATATGTTATATTTTTCCCATAGCATATGTTTATTTGATAAATTTTAGAATCTCAAAACATGAGATTTCTTAAAAAGATTCAAAAACTTTTTCAGTTTTTTTTTAAATCTATTCCTCACACCGGTTTTAAAAATATATATTTCACATAGACAACACAACCAGACCCGAAAACCAAATATTTGTGTGTGCACTGGCTTCGAACTCAGGACCGGCGGCGTAGAAGTCAGGAACTCTGGCCACGCGATCGTCAACATTTTAACTAATTACATTCTTCTTTTTATTTTTCCGTCTTTGCACTCTACTTAATAATTGTATTACTAATAGTAACCTATTCTTTTTCTGTTTCGATCCTAGCAATTAGCCACCAGATCGAGCCATTTTTGCCAATACAATTTATATTAATTTTTAAATGACTGAAAAAAAATCCTGCTTGGTTTCTTACTGGTTCTTCCCAGGGCAGAGGCATTTCTTTGCGAACCACTGTAGCTTAAAAAATTAACGGGTAATGAGTATTGTGTAAGTGATCTACGAGTATATTGTATCCTCCTCCTCCTTTCAGCCTATCAATAGTCCACTGCTGAACATAGGCCTCCCCCATAGATTGCCACAAAAGTTTGTAGCTCTCGTTTTGGGGGGATTTTGCCATAGTTGCCACGCTTGGCAGACGGGTTGGCAACCGCAGTTTATTTATTCAGATGTTCCAGCAAGATGCTGTTGCCCATCTCCTGGTTTTCATTTTCCCTCTGTCGACTTTTACGACACCCACGGGATGAGACGGGGTGGTAGATTCTCTTAAGAAATCTTAGATCTTAGAATCTATTCTAATATCGAGTAATAATTTAATTATATTCAAAGACTCAACACAAAGTTATTACAAACGACAGTAAAATTATAGTTGACTTTTACGGAAGATTTGCTATGGATGAATGATGAAGAAGATGAAAATTTGCTTCACTGATGGAAACAAAATGAAAAGTACAATTTTAACCTTGAATTGAACTTTCCAGTCACTACACTTTCACGATTGCTTGCTATCAATACTGCATAATGCAATCAAACACCAAAACTTAAAATATACTTATATACTATAGTTTATAGTTTCAGCCTATAAATGTCCCACTGCTGAGCATAGGCCTCCTCTCATTTCTGAGAGGGTTTTGGAGCTAGGAAGAATCCGCCACGCTGCTCTAATGCGGGTTGGCGGACTTCACATGTCCTACGTCTATTCCTCGGACATGCAGGTTTCCTCATGATGTTTTCCTTCGGCACTAAGCACAAATCAGCACTTAAAATTGTAGAACAATTTTAGAGGTGCTGGCAACGGGGATCGACCCCAGGTTACTCGCTTACTATGAAATTAAAGGCGAGCACCAGGCCCCTGAGCTACCACGGCTTTTATATACTACCACTACCACGGCACTTATATACCATATTTAAAATATACTATATTTTACTGGTGGTAGGATTCCTGTGCAGGAATCCGTCTAGGTAGGTACCCCCGCCAGGGCCAGTTATTCTGCCGTGAAGCAGTAGTGTGCAAGCATTATTGTGTTTCGGTTTGAAGGGCACTGTAAGCTAGCGTAATCACTGGGCATTTGAGACTTAAGAACGGATGTCTCAGGGTGACGGGCGCAGTGTGGTGTCACACAGAAATATTCTGGGTGACACAGCATTTGTTGCGGGCGGACATTGTACTTACCATCAGGTGAACGTTTTGCTCGTTTCGTCACTTTTTACAATGAAATAAAATACACAGAAATTACAAAATTAAAGAAAGACACCACCGCCACTTTTCGAGTTGGTGCCAAAAGTCTTATGACCATATAATCTGCTTCGTAAAGAAAAGCCTAATTAATAATAAGTAATTATATATTATATATATATATAATTATATATTATATAATAAGTAATTATATATATAATTAATAATAAGGCTTTTTTTTATTACAGCTTTATTTTAATTAGGCTTTTTTTTAATTAGAAAAAAGAACAAAAACTAACAAATTTTGTCTCTTTCAGTTCTAGAATACGTAGGACCGAAATGGCGGACGTTCGTAGCAAACATGTCGATCGCGCTGTTCTTCACCCTGGCCGCTTCTCTTCTACCCTGGATAGCGTTGTGGGCGGACGACTGGAGAATCTTCGCGATAGGCACCAGCGCGCCGTTCATACTAGCTCTAGCTACGCCCTGGCTAGTACCTGAAAGTGCTAGGTTAGTGGGATGATTCAGCTGCATTATTTTAAAATAGCAACAGTAGCAGACTGCAGTCAGTCCACTGCTGGGAAAAGGCATCTAAGTTGAAAGAATTTTCCCTAATTTCGTAACTTCAAAGTCAAAATTCGATAGCTGTCCGGCAGAGTAGATAGCTGATAGATGCCCGGCAGAGTTACTACTCTCTATCTGAGCACCTACCTGTTTCCTACGGAGGTGTCATAAGAGGCGACTAAGGTATTGTACGGACAGGCTTCATTCGTGCAGAATAACACCATAATATGCAATGCTATCATTATACTGCACGTGGGAACACAATGGGGAGTAAGAAGGCCTCTGCCTACCCCTTATATGGGAAAAAGGCGTGACTGTATGTATATATGTATGTGCAGTCAAAATCAAAATTTAATTATTCAATTGTTCAAAAGCTCTTATCTACTTCTCTACACCCAGTGGCGTAAAAACAGGATGGCAGGGGAGATGGGGGAGGGGGGGGGGGGGGCTAGTTGTTACACTTTTGCTAAATAGAAAACCCGAAAAAATTATTTTAATAATTAATTTTTTTTACTAAAAATAAAATTATTATTTCAATCCAATACGCTCTTTAAATTAAAAGTTACTACAACGTTAGTTCAGCCTCTTTACATTGAGAGAAAACGTAAAGAAGTTTAACCAAATTCTTCAAATCCCGACCCCCTCCGAAGAATTTGCCATGGCCCTCAACGGTATAGTTACGCCACTGTATGCATCGGTTCGAAAAATGAGACTTTTCAGTTATCAGAGAAGATTCATTGGGAAGATGAATCAGCACGATACTCTGGGGTCTTTCTTCACAATCAGATTAAAATTCGCAGACGCCACAGACGATGAGAACATCAGAGAGAATAAGAGAGGTTAATATTAGAAGCTGCATCAGTGTTAGCGTAACTAACCAGCGTAGTTTTGAGTTCGATTCTCAACAGTATCTTATGTTTTCTAATATTTAAATTTTTACCATGGTCATCATCATTATTAGCCTTGGTGGCTCAGGGTTTAGGCGGTCGCTTTAAGTCTCATATTTGGGTTCGATTTCCGGTGCCGGCACCACTAAAAAAACAATTCAACCACGTGCTCAGCTGTGAAAGGAAACTTTATAACGGAACCCGGAATGCCTATGAAAAAATAAAATTTTCGACGACATGTGACGCCCGCCAACTCGTATTGGAGTAGCGTGATGGGCATCTCCCCACTCCTAAGCCCAACAAATAAGAGGAGGCCTGCGCTCAGTTGTGGGATATTGATATGCTATAATTTCACTTACTTTTGTAACTGTAAAATCAAATTTATTTTGCAGATGGTTGGTCTCTCAGGGAAAAATACACAAAGCATTGACGATCATGAAGAAATTCGAAAGGATTAACAAGACGAAAATTCCTGATAAAGTACTCAATGATTTCACCGTGAGTAAATTAACTTACGTCATAAACCTAATCCCTATTTTAATTAAAAAGTTACTCTTTCTTTTATGGATTACAAATAAATTTCTATTTCCTTATGGTGTAACTGAATTGATCTTACCAAAAAGAACTAAATTAATATAGCAAGAAAACATTTTTTTTCGTACAACACCGAAATAGATGCAAAGCATAACATCATCATCATCTCATCACAAATCCACTAGTGAACATATTTTCAAAAAGTCGTGTCCAGAGTTCGCTTCCACTGACTTCTCGCGAAGCAGTACAGATCATCACATCTAGTGGGGGGTCGTACTGCACTAAGTTTGTCGATACGAAGTTACCAATCGACGTTATGATGACGTTATCGGTTCTACGGCCTCATTGTTGCTTTACCTTACTGATCTGTATTCTCGTTAAGCCAATAAACTGGTGGTTGGATTCCTGTGGAAGAATCCGTCTTGGTAGGTACCACCCCAGGGCCAAAAAGCAGTTTGCGAACATTACTGTGTTTCCGTCTGAAGGGCACTGTGAGCTAGTGTAATCACTGGGCTTATGAGGCTTAAGAACTGATGTCTCTACTCAAGGTGATTGGCGCAATGTGGTGTCACACATAAATGTTTGAAATCTGTATTACACAGAAATGTTGTGGGTGACCCAGCATTTGTTATGGGCAGACGTTGCACTCACCATCAGGTGAACGTTTTGCTCGTTTCGTCACTTTCTCCAATAAAAAAATATGGGACTTTTAATGAATAAAAGAAAGTTAATTTGCTAAGATCCGCATGCAAAATATAAAATGGTGTATATTACCTAGTTTTGAAGATCCCCCCCTCCCCCCAGCCCTTCCACACTAGCGTGCACGAGCAAACTAACACCGCCATCGGGAACCGCCACTAGCCTCCACCCTCCACCACTAAACACCAGCACTAGGCAATATACACCAGTCGAGACCATGACTCGTCCAGCGGCGGACTGTCGTAGAGTCAATAACACTTGATAATGCCTCGTTTTGAGGTGAAACACGTGTAATATACACCATTTTATATTTTGCATGCGGATCTTAGCCAATTAACTTTCTTCCCTTCCGCAAAGTAACGCCTGATTCTATTAACTATGGTACTCTTTGTTATTTCTTATTTTCTTAATTTCTCAGGAATCGTCTCTAAAGACAATCAAAGAGTGCGAAGCCGAATCACGCACTTACTCCGTCTTGGATCTTTTTAAAACTCCACGTCTTCGAAAGAACGCGATCCTTCTCATCGTTATCTGGATGGCCATCTCCCTGGTCTTCGACGGCCACGTGAGGAACGTGGGCTCTTTGGGCCTGGATATATTCCTCACGTTCACAATCGCTTCTGCGACCGAGTTGCCTGCTGACACATTTTTAACTGCTGTACTCGACAGGTAATGTTTCAAATTATTTATAAATATATTAGAGAAGAATTAGAAGAAGAAAAGAAGAAAATAGAGATATAAGAAAATATTTAAGTTAATTTGTAATTATTGCTGTAAGCTTCCCAAATAAAATTAAAATAAAGATTACTTCACCAGGTGGGGCAGAAGATGGCTGGCTTGTGGTTCCATGGTCATCAGTGGTATTTTCAGTCTTCTAGCCACAGCGGTTCCTGTTGGTAAGTGTGCATGGAACATATCTAAAGAAATTATAAACTTCATCAACATTCTTTATATGACCGCGTGGCCTCGCGGTCAGAGTACCTTCCACGCCATGGGTCCGGGGTTCGAATCACAGCTGGAGCCAACGATTTGTGCAATTACACAAATCATTGGTTTCCATGTCCGTATGTGTTGTGCATGTGATATTTTTTTTTTGTAAAACGTATTACGTATTTACGCATCATTTAAAACATCAGCATTATGTCCACCGGTGGACATGGGTCTCTCTTAAGATGAGAGGTCTCACATCAATCACAAAACTTACAAGGTGGTAGGATTCCTATGCAGGAATCCGTCTAAGGAGGTACCATCGCAGGGCCAATTATTCTGATGCAGTAGTGTAAAAACATTACTGTGTTTAGGTCTGAAGGCCTCTGAGAGCTGGTGTAATCAATATGGGCATATGAAACTTAATAACTGACATCTCAGGAGGACTGGCGCAGCGTGATGCCACCCAGAAATATTCTGGGTGGCGCAGCATAGCTATATCACGTCAACGTTTTGCTCATCTCGTCCCTTTATCCAATAAAAAAACTGGCGACCTGAATAGTGACCGCAATACCAGACGCCTCGCTTTTGTCTACAGAAGAAACCTCATCATATCAGCTCGTCACAAATCCACTGCTGAACATAGGCCTCCTCTATAGATTGCCACATAATACTGTCCTGAGTCACCTGCAACCATCGACTCCCCGCGAATCCGTGTAGGTGGTCGCTTCATCTAGTGGGGGATCGCCCTACACTGCGCTTGCCGATACCAGGTTGTCACCCGAAAACCTTTCTTCCGCAAGGATTATCGTTTCTAGGAGCCAAATAGCCGATCCATTGCCACTTCAACTTGCTAATTCTTAGGGTTATGTCAGTTAATCTAGTTATGCTGCGGATATCGTTACAGATGTTATGAATCTGAAGAAAGTTTCTCATCATCATTTCAGCCTAATAGTCCACTGCTGAACACAAGCCTCCGCAGTTTATTTATTCCGTAGTTCTCGGAAGATGCTGCTGCCTATGTCCTGGTTTATGTTTTCCCGCTGTCGATTTTTACGGTACCCACGGGATGAGATGGGGTGGCAGATTCTTTTAAGCCACCACACGGCAAGAAACTTAGTAAAACCAGGCCAGTTATTCTGCCGTGAAGCAGTACTCTGTAAACATTACTGTATTTCGGTCTGAAGGGCACTGAGAGCTGGTGTAATCACTGCGGGCATATGAAACTTAAGAACTTACTGTTTCTGGGTGACAGGCGCAGTGCAGTGCCACTCAGAAATATTATATTAATATTCTGGGTGTCACAGCATCTGTTATGGGCAGATGAAAATCCTTTCTTCCTCAACGGTTATCGGCTCTACCAGCTACATGGCCCGCCCATTGGCACTTCAGCTTGCTGATCCTTAGGGTTGTTGCAGTTACTCTAGTTATGCTGCGGAATTCGCCAAGGATTCATTCTCTGATTCTGAAGAAACTTGGCAAAACTGAATTTATAAATTATTGATGTCCATCTTTCAGGAGGACCATCAGCGTCGCTGGCGATCATGGGTCGCTTCGCTGTCAACATATCCTACAACATCGGGCTGCAGTACGCGGCAGAGCTGCTGCCGACCGTGGTCCGCGCCCAGGGCGTCGCCTTGATCCACATAATGGGTTACGTCGCTTCTATTGTCGCGCCCTTCGTTGTTTATTTGGTAAATATATACCAGTACCCACCCCCCCCCCAACCCCCCCCCCGCCTTGAAACGAATGCAATTTACTAATGAAGAGAATGAGAAGTGCGTGTAGCAAAAAAATAAGTACTTAGTATGTCTATTTTATGACATGTCTCTATCTCCAGAACTGTAAAACTGAATGTCACTCTTTCATTGAGATTTTATTACTAACCCACCATCCAAATTTCCATACAAAAATGTTCTTTCTTACAAACATTGTACAGACAATTATCAAGTGACGATCTTTCATACATGCGGCAATTGAATTTTATAGATAGATAGATTTTGGTTTAAGGATTTCAATGCAGGAATCCGTCTAGGTAGGTGCCGCAGTTCCAGTCATTCTGCCATCAAGCATTAAGTAGTCTAAACATTAACATTAATCACTGGGCATGTGAGACTTAAGAAGATATCTCAGGGTAACCAGCGCAGTGCCGTGCCACGCATAAATGTTCAGGGTGACGCAGCAATTGTTAACAGACGTTGCACTTTACTGGTGGTAGGATTCCTATGCAGGAATCCGTCTAGGTAGGTACCACCCCAGGGCCAGTTATTCTGCCGTGAAGCAGTAGTGTGCAAACATTAGTGTTTCGGTTTGAAGGGCACTGAGAGCTAGCGTAATCACTGGGCACATGAGACTTAAGAACTTATGTCTCAGGGTGACGGGCGCAGTGTGGTGCTACATAGAAATAGTCTGAGTAACACAACATCTGTTATGGGCAAACGTTGCACTTACCATCAGGTGAACGTTTTGCACGTCTCGACACTTTATCAATTAAAAATAAAAAATAAATGAAAAGGAACCATCACTTTTCTAATAGGCGCCGAAATTATTATGAAAAAAATATTGTCACATTAATATTTAGTCTATGATAGAAAATGTAAAATGACGGTGTAAAACAGACGTTTCTATGAATGAGCTATGAGTGTGCGATAGAAAAAACTTTTATATACCACGTTTTTAAAACGGCCTAAAAGTATAAAGTAACGGTCATATTCATAAAAAATATAGAAGGCTTATAGTCTTGTTACAAAGATATTAATCATTTTTGCAGATATATACAAATTAACAGATGTTTCACCTAAGTAGATAAGAAATTTGATTAGGCCGACAACATAACCACGTTGAAGTATCCCATAGCGGAGTTTGATAATACGTTAACTAGGCCTAATTAGCTTTATAATTATTCAATGTTATGAGCCGTGGTATCCCAGGGGCTAGGCGCTCGCTTTAAATTGCATAGTACGCGAGTGACCTGGGTTCGATCCCCGGTGCCGGCACCTCTAAAATTGTTATTTTAAGTGCTGATTTACCACGTGCTCGGCGGTTAAGGAAAACATCGTGAGGAAACCTGCATGTCTGAGAAATAAAAAATATTTCGAAGACATGTGAAGTCCGCCAACCCGCATTGGAGCAGCGTGGCGGATTCTTCCTAGCTCCAAAACCCTCTCAGAAATGAGAGGAGGCCTGTGCTGTCAGCAGTGGGACATTTATTGGCTGAAACTTTACTTTACTTTTTTTAGTGTTATAAATCTATCATAGGTATTTTTTTTACTTTATAATCAATTGCAAAAGTACCCAATATATACAAACAAACAGACAGACAAGAAATTGAGGTAATAATGAATAGTCATCTAGTTCTAAGCTATGCTTAAAGTTTCAAGTCTCCAGCTCCTCTGGAAGTTAGATTAAATTTGATCCGAATAGACACACGAAAGCGAGTGTATAAAAACGTGGTTAAAAGTGGAAGTTGAGAAAACGATAGATTTTATTTCATGCGGAACGACAGAGGAAAGGAAAGAATTGGCGGCGACATGGTTCGCCACCCGTCACGTTTCGTTTCCCACGGGGCCGAAAAGTGGGTTACGGGTGTGGTCTCTGTCGATAACTAATATCAGAATATGGCGTGATTGTATGTAGATATAAATCGTTTGTTCTCGTCTCCAGGCTAACATCTCCCAGGACTTGCCGCTTCTGATACTCGGGGTGTTGGGAATCCTCGGTGGATTACTTTGCCTCTTCCTGCCCGAGACCATGGACACGGAGATGCCGCAGACGCTACAAGATGGAGAGAACTTTGGCAAGAATCAGACTTTCTGGGACAATCCTTGCTTCTCCAGGTAATTTGAAAGAATGGTATTCCAGATATAAGTAGACAACTTGAAAACTTATTTTTTTTCTACTTCTTCACCATTATCGTCAAAGGTTGATGTCCTCTTGGCCACCGTTTTTGACCACCGGCACCACTTGCGCTAAGAGATATTATAGTGCAACAAGTGTACGCACAAACACAGAGGCACTCACACCTACCGGCCTTCCCGCGCCCGATGTGATGCTCATGTGATAAGAACAGAGGTAGGCTAGGATGCAGTGTCAGAAACACAACACAACCAGACCCGAAAACCAACAATTTGTGTTTTCGAACCCAGGATCTGCGGCCTAGAACTCAAGTACTCTAACCACAAGGCCACGCGATCGTCAAAAGTATGTACAATCACAACAATTCACAATCGGTAAATAAAAAAGGCCCAATCATATCACCAACTTATTTCAGGAAAACTGTCGAAGAAGAGAGCTCTGAGCGTTACTCAAAGCGTGCGTCACTGCCGACGCACCCAGGGGAACCGACGAGCTTCGTGAGAGCGATGCCGAGTGCGATTAGCTCGCGGGCCTCCGTCAGAGCATCAGTGCGAGCCTCTACCAGAGGGTCGCTCCGGCAGAGGGAAGTCACCAGGGAGAAGAAAGAAGTAGTTTAAACCAGAATTTAGAATTGGAAGTATTTGAAAAGATCTCTAAAGTATTGATAAGCGTTTTTACAATTATGAACGATTGGAATCACATGGAGTCTTTAGGCTGTCTATGGTAATTAAGCGTGGTTAGATGCAGCATTCATTCCAGGTAGTTTATCGTCTGTCGTGTGCGTGTCTGTTGAACCCAAGGTCTTAGCCGTAGCGAAAAAGCCAATCGCTTATCCCTAATCGAGCCGTCGAATTTAGAAGCGAAATTGAGAAGATCAATCGCTCCTTACAAGACTAAATAGATGCAAAGATACGTCTAAATGGCTGACTATTTAGTCATTCAAAGTTATGACTAAATAGTTGACTATTTAATAATACAAAAGTAGATTGTAAAGATGACGTAGCTTAGTCCGCGTCAAGTTAACTACATTTCAAAGATATGACTAAATAGCTGACTTTTTAGTCATGGAAATGTATGGCTGAATAACTAACTATTTAGGCGATTTTTTCAGCTATTTAGTCATTCAAAGGTGTGACTAAACAGATGACTATTAGTCATACAAAGGTAAATTCTAAAGTTGATTCTAAAGTACGTTCATGCAACATTATTCCCTTTCTCTAATTCAAAATGACAAGACTCATACTGGCTTTTGTATCAATTTCTCGTCTTGTTATCTTTTAGTAACAGAATCTTAATATAGTTTTTAGTTGTATCATACAATACTTTCAAGTGTTCAAAATGTTCATAGATATTATTTTAGTTTTTTAAGTATGCCTAATTTATTTTCCTAGATGTTTGTGTCCTGTTTTGTACCTAAATTAAATAATTTATATGTGGATCCGTGAATTTATATTGTTTATGATATCGTTATCATTGTTGTTTTTTCCAAGGTAAATTAGTCCCACTACTGGGCAGAGGCCCTTTCGCTTTTCAAACAAACTACTGGTAGTGTGGTTTGACCAGTTCTTTCGAAATCGATCGATTATTTTAACTTACATATTTAAATCCTGAAAACAATGTACGACTGTTTATGAAAGGGGATTCCCCGTTGTGAGTTAGGTATAAACGAGTTTGTTATTAGATGTAGTTTGAATTAGATTTAATGTAAATATCTACATTTCGTAAATATTATTTAAGTCACTACATTTTATTTATTTTAAATATAAAAAAATTACATCAAGGATCACACGTCGGAAAACGTGCATATAAAATACAGTTACAATGGTTAATGTGCCAATACTTCAGAAATGGAGGTCTCAAAAATAAATCTACTTTTACATGAAGTCTGCTATCCCGTTGTAAACTTGTTGATGCGGTAAGAGACGACTACGGCAAGTATTTGTAAAGTCTCTTAAAAATAATTTAAAGAAATGACAGACCGAAAATAAAGATAATAATAGCGGGAAGCAGCTTCTAAAGTGCAAGGCGTCGGGTGTTGCCATCGTCAATACGCCTGTAAAATGTGGTGATTAATGCAAATCCTCTGTTAGTAGAGTCTTATTAAATAGTTTATTGAAATTTGTAGCGACATCATGTCACCACATGAGAAATTTCATATCGCATAAGTCCATCATTGCGCTATTAAAGTTTCTGACATGCGTACTATATTGCATCTAAAAATTACTGGTTGCCTCGCCAGATTAGACCATCCGATCTGATCTTAACCAATTGGCGGACGTTATGCCAAGAGAAAATTCTCTTGGCATAACGTCCGCCAAAGTTTGTTTCTTTTTTTCTTAAATACCATTATTCCAAGTGAATATAAGCAATTACTAATTAAGACATTTTTTATCTATAACTAGAGCTTGTTTTTGATTCGACTTTTGACGCGACTTCTTCATGTTGAACGAAACTAGATTTACGGATTACTGCGTTCAAATTCATTTATATTACAGTAAATACGTTAATCTAGTTATACTGAACTGCATTATATTCATTTAAATAAAACTATTTTTACGTATTTTATCGCGTTTAATTTAAACTATTTATAACGCGACGTTTCGAGCGCTTTACAGCAGCCATGGTCACGGGAGGACTGAGGTGATAGATGTCCTGATGTCATAGTTAACCGAGTTAGAGTTACTTTTAGCTTTCAATTATTATTTTCTACGCACATCCGAAAAAATAGGTTTATTTAAATGTGTAGTATTCGCGTAAATATGCATTATATTCATCTCTGTCACCGATTTTTTTATATTTATTAATTTATCTTAAATACTAGTGAATTAAGTAACATTTAAGATTATTCGTAAATGTACTTTAATGTAAACAAAAGAAAAAAATGTCGAAACAGTATTTTCTGTTGCCATCACTAACTCCCGGTATATTCCGTCTGCCCATTCGATAACGATTCTGTGATATAATATATAATAAAGCAGTACAAAAGTTAATTGCATTTCTTTTTTTCTCTTCCACTGTGTGATCACTTACCATCAGGCAAACGACTTTCTCGTCTAGTCACTTATTTCCTACAAAATAATCATATCATAGTTTAAGAAAGTAAACTTCATATAAACAAGTAAAAAAACACGCTATGATCTGATAGTCCTGGGAAGAACACCAGATCATACATATAAATCATGGTAAAGGTAAGGTATGTATGGTGATGGAAAGTGCAACGTCTGCCCCTAACAAATACTGTGTCACCCAGAACCTTTCTGCTTAGAACTGGAACCTCACTGCGCTCGTCGACCTGAGATATCAGTTCCTTAAGTCTCATACGTTCAGTAATTACACTAACTCTCAGTGCACGTCAGACCGAAACACAGTAATGTTTGCTCACTACTGCTTCACGGCAGAATAACGGGCTTTGCGGCGGTAACTACGTCGACGGATGCTGCTTTGGAATCCTACCAACAATAAACGTTGTAACGTAAGAAATTCCGTAGGTATCCTCTTTTTTGTTATTCTTTTATCTTAGTCATAAGTACATTGTAAATATCAAAAACGGTTAGATCAATGTGTTCACTTCAGCAATTGTTAGTAAGATTATTATTTCCTTATATCTTTTATGTCAATTTAGACTGAAACAGAGTGAGAATAAAAACGATAATTGAATGTACACGGTTCATGCAGTGGGATACATTAGTTGCTGTGCGAGGAACAATTAAAGTTTAAATTAAACGTCGTCGTTCGTCGTTTCAGCCTATCAATAGTCCACTGCTGAACATAGGCCTCCCCCATAGATAGCCACAAAAGTTTGTTGCTCTCGTTTTGGGGGGATTTTGCCATAGTTGCCACGCTTGGCAGACGGGTTGGCAACCGCAGTTTATTTTTTCAGATGTTCCAGCAACATGCTGCTGCCCATCTCCTGGTTTTCATTTTCCCTCTGTCGACTTTTACGACACCCACGGGATGAGATGGGGTGGTAGATTCTCTTAGGCCGCCACCACACGGCACTCTGAATCAACCTTACCACAGACCGAGACATGTAACTGAACGTTATAAAAGGATTTCAATAAAGAAAAGCAGTTTAAGGTGGGAATAATGCTGACAGGTCGCTAGGATATTAAACGTAATCAAATTAATTTAATACTTCTGAGCTTCGAGAGAAAAATGTATTCTTTCTTTTATCGTAATAATATTTAGAAATTATATAAATTCTAGCCTATAAGAATACTACCACTCCATCTCATCCAATGGATCTCGTAAAAGGCGAGTAGGGTATTAAACTGCACTGTGCACCCAACAGCGCATGGTGGCGATGGGCTCACTACCTATCACACCAAGTGTATTATATTGTTTTGGTGAAACGTGGATTGTGGCAGTCATATGTTTTTGCAGTGAGTGCCCAGTCTCTGACTACCCCTTATGGGATACAGTCGTGATCTTATGTATGTATGTATGTATAAATTCTAAGGCATACGCTTACATAGTCGCGAGCACATCTTGTTTGTTTTAGGTTGTGAAACTTTATCGTTATTAAAAAAGTAAAGTAACAGCCTATACATGTTCTTATTAGGTTTTTACTGGTGGTATGATTCCTATGCAGGAATCCGTCTAGGTATTTTGTCGCGAGGCAGTAGCGTGCAAATATTACTGTTCTTAAGTCTCATATGCCCAGATTACGCTAGTTCTGAGTGCCCTTCAAACCGAAACACAGTAACGTTTGCACACTACTGCCTCACGGCAAAATACCTGGCTCTGGGGACCTACCTGGGACCTACCTAGACGGATTCCTGTATAGGAATCCTACCACCTTTGTTTGGTGTTATACACTTTGAAATATAAAAGGGCATTACAAAAATAAAATAAAACAAACATTTCGTGACACCAGTTTCAGCCGGTTATCGCTAGATGACGCAATTGGTTAACGCCAATGATATCTGATTTATTTACTGTACAGTGTGAAATTATCACGATTTTAAAACTAAACAAACAGGAATAATGTTTATCTAAAAATATTTATACCATTCAAAATGAACATTTTATAGTGCAGATTTATTTTGAGGCCGGTAAACATCCTCTCGATGTTAATTTTTATGAAGGTTTCACTACTATCGAGTGTGAACTGCACATATGCTTTTTTGTATCTTTACAAACAACTTTTCTACGCGGGTGAAACCGCGGGGCAAAGCTAGTATTATATATAAATTTTAGCTTTCTCCACTCATCCACAAAAAATTTAACTACGCCACATCTCACAATCCTCCGTGCGCGCTATATGCTTAAAAAGGAGTACAAAGTTTTCTCTTTACGTATCTATTAATATATTAATAAGATGTCAAGTAGATATGTTTTTTTTATTGTAGGAAATGACGAAACGAGCAAAACGTTCACCTGATGGTAAATGCAACCGCCGCCCACAACAAATGCTGTGTCACCCAGAATACTTCTGTGTGACTCCACAACGCGCCCGTCACCCTGAGACATCAGTTCTTAAGTCTCAAATGACCAGTGATTACGCTAGCTCTCAGTGCCCTTCAAACCGAAACACAGCAATGCTTGCACGCTACTGCTTCACGGCAGAATAACTGGCCCTGGGGTGGTACCTACCTAGATGGATTCCTGCATAGGAATTCTGAAGATAAAAAAGATACAAAAAAGCGTATGTGCATGTCAGGAGTGAGATAATTGTCGTCGTCGTCATCGTTTCAGCCTATCACAAGTCCACTGCTGAACATAGGCCTCCCCCATAGATAGCCACAAAAGTTTATAGCTCTCATATTGGAGGGATTTTGCCATAGTTGCCACGCTTGGCATGCGGGTTGGCAACCGCAGTTTATTTATTCAGATGTTCCAGGAAGATGCTGCTGCCCATCTCCTGGTTTTAATTTCCCTCTGTCGACTTTTACGACACCCACGGGATGGGATGGGGTGGTAGATTCTCTTAGGCCACACGGTTAAGATAATTGTAGGGTTTATTTATTATAATATTGTTGGCAAGTTCAAAAAATATTTTACATTTGATTCTTCATACTACACGGACACCAAGTTTTCAATTTCATCAAATGACACGAGTGGCCTATGGTAACTGAAGTATAAAAGAAATGCGTTTAAATTTGATCAATATATGTTTGAAATACAGCGTCAATTACTATTTTTGATCTTGTTGTCGAGCTATTGAGAGCAAAATCTACGAAAAAATCGAAGATTTTGACGAATCGAAAATATAAGTATAATAGGAAAAATTGTATACAATATTGGACCTCATTCTCTCGCAGGCTATATCCTTTAGATCGCTTTTTGATTTCATCGAGTTTCAAATCGCAACGACTCTGAAGGAGTTTTCACTTCAAAAAAGGTTTCGATCTACGGTGTTTCGTGCGTTTCTTCTCGGTTAGGAATTCTCCGAGATTTTTCGTTTAGCAAATTTATATTGCTTACTTCAAAAAATAAACAATTTTAATTCCATCTGATTTCTGCGTAGACATTTATCCTCATTTCGCAATGATAATCAAATTACAGACTTGGCTGTACGCTTTATCTTACAACTTTACGGTATAATTGACATGTGAGGCTTGGCATATATTTTTTAAATTTTAATGTTTTTGATGGGATTCTCTTCTTCAGGTCTTCGGAATAAAATTAAAGCCTAGATATCTGACTGCTGCGAACAGGCTTCCTTTTATTGATAGGGTTGTGGAAGAATGAAGAATGCGCCATGCTGGTCCAATGCGTGTTGGATCACATCTAATAAACTATCACGGATCTTGATTAAGAGAATTTGTTTTATTGAACGGAATACATTTTATTCAATTTAAATTACGTACATAATACTCATTGAACTTCCTTTTTTAACTACACTGTTCGCAAAAAATCACTCTGACCTGTGATTAACCAGTAAGAAACCCAGCGCGCGGTAGTTTTTTTTTAAACATTTATTCGGCACAAGAACATAAGACAGTTGAATGAGAAAAAAAAACAAACAAAACAAAATTACGTAAAACAAAATAATTCTGTGTCGAAAAGGGGTCGGCTCAGCATGTACTGTGTAGGTATGGGCACACACAGCGCTGATTTTCAGCCAAAAAACCTTTGTATTGGCAAAGGGACGAGACTCGACTGTAAAAGAACAATTACCTATTGTATACGTAAAAGTAAAAAAGTAAAGTTTCAGCCAATAAATGTCCCACTGCTGAGCACAGGCCTCCTCTCATTTCTGAGAGGGTTTAGGAGCTAGGAAGAATTCGCCACGCTGCTCCAATGCGGGTTGGCGGACTTCACATGTCTTCGAAATATTTCTATTCCTCGGACATTCAGGTTTCCTCACGATGTTTTCCTTCACCGCTAAGCACGTGGTAAATCAGCACTTAAAATTGTAGAACAATTTCAGAGGTGCTGGCACCGGGGATCGAACCCAGGTTACTCGCTTACCATGAAATTAAAGGCGAGCACCAGGCCCCTGAGCTACCACGGCTTATTGTATACGTGTTTCAACATTTTATTTTTAAAAGTATCTCACTGTAATTTTAAACATACATAGTCGGATAATTTGAGTATAACCGAAAGATTATTAACTATAAGACTATTAAATGTATAAATTATTGTGTTGATTGATACTCGTAATATCAGATATGACTAGGTAGGAGTTTATGGCCAAGGTTTCTGACCGTTGAGTCGCGGGTCCAGGATCCCGTATCAGAAATAAATTATTGGTTTACGGGTCTGATAGTAATATTTTTTTCATGTGTCTTACACTGCATTTGACCCTTTCTGACATCTTACCGCATGTGCGTTTATTTTAAACTAGCTGATGCCGGCGATTACATCCGCGTGGGTATAAGTTTTTTATATATCCCGTAGGAACTATTTGATTATCCAGGATGAAAAGTATCCTATGTCCGTCTCCAAGATATAACCTATCTCTGTGCCAAATTTCGTCAAGATCGGTTCAGCGGTTGAACCGTGAAAAGGTAACATACTGACAGAGGGACAGAGAGAGTTACTTTCGCATTTATAATATTAGTATGGATTACAATTCTAATCAACATCTAAGTTTCGTTTCACGTTGCATCTCAAATCTTAATAATTATTTAATCAAATAACTGACTAATATGCAGCATCGCCAAGCAGCGTGAATTAAATAGTGTTTGATGATTTTCTCATGGATCCCATCATCAGATCTTGACAAAATTTATATGAGACCCGTCGCGGTAACTCTTTTCACGTGGAATTATCGCTGAACATTCATAATAAAAATATTGCAACGTATTGAGAACCGATTAATAGTTTTATTATGAAAAAGGAAAGTAAAGAATCTACCACCCCACTCCATCCCGTGGGTGTCGTAAAAGTCGACAGAGGGAAAATGAAAACTAGGAGATGGGCATCTTCCTGGAACATGTGAACAAATAAACTGCGGTTGCCAACCCGTCTGCCAAGCGTGGCGACTATGGCAAAATCCCCCCAAAATAATAGCCACAAATTTTTGTGGCAATCTATGGGGGAGGCCTATGGTCAGCATTGGACTAGCGATAGGTTGAAATGATGATGATGGTGATGAAAGTAACAGCCTATAAATATCCCACTGCTGAGCACAGGCCTCCGCTTATTCCTGAGAGGGTTTTAGAGCCGGGAAGAATCCGCAACGCTGCTCCAATGAGGGTTAGCGAACTTCACATATCTTCGAAATATTTTTTATAGAACGTGGTAAATCAGTACTTAAACTTGAAATTCACTCTCTTACTATAAACATTAATGCGAGCGCCTAGCCCGTGATCTACCACGGCTCTCAATTTTTAATAAAACTAATTAGTTGAATTGCGCTAAAGTTATTTTTAACCAATAAATTTAGCGCAATTCAACGAATTAGTGTAGCCGCGAGATAAAAATTAGCCATAACATAGATTGTCATAGACACGATAGCCAGTCCTCGTAACGATGAGAATTACCCTTGAGTTGATCTTCGTCAATATACGGCGGACGTTCTGAAAGAGACTGCAATAGACGGAATGGATGGAGATTTTGATAAAAACTATTTTATTCCTGTGAACTTCCCAACTTAACACGTCACATTGGTGTCGATATTTCAAGGTATTTCAATCGCGAAAATAGTCTCGCCATAAGTCTGGTGGTAGGATTCCTACGCAAGGTAGGTCCGTAGTATCCGTGTAGGTAGGTAACACTGCAGGGCCAGTTATTCTGCCATGAAGCAGTTGTGTACGAACATTACTGTGTTTCGGTCTGATTTATCATTGTGTCGGACGCAGTGTGATGCCACACAGAAATGTTCTCGGGAACAAAGCACTAGTTATGGGAGGGGTTTATTGGTGGTGGTGAATTCCTATGCAGGAATCCGTCTAGGTAGGTACCACCCCAGGGTCTGTTACTGTGTTTCGGTTTGTCAATTGGTAAGTAGTGTAGATGTGACTACTGAGAGTGTGTGTGGCTATTTATCCTCACGCAAATTGCTAGATCCTTTTAAAAAGTTATGTTTGCGTTTTATAAACGTTGTACTACATACAGCATAGTATTAAAAAATATTGACATAAAAATATATTGTTAGGAGTTTCTGACACAGTGGCAGGGTCAGTTATTCTGCCGTGAAACAGTAGTGTTCAAACATTACTGTGTTTCGGTTTGAAGGGCACTGAGAGCTAGCGTAATCACTGGGCATATGAGACTTGAGAACTGATGTCTCAGGGTGACGGGCGCAGTGTGGTGTCACACAGAAATGTTCTGGGTGACACAGCATTTGTTATGGGGAGACGTTGCACTTAATATCAGGTGAATGTTTTGCTCGTTTCATCACTTTATCCAATAAAAAAAAATGCCGATGTTTCTACATATTCTACTCTATTCTACCGATAGGTGTACGGCAGAGAGCACATACTTCTTTCCAACCGGGGTGTCATGAGAGGCGACTAAGGTTTTGTACATACATACATAAGATCACAACTGTATCCCATAAGGGGTAGTCAGAGACTGGGCACTCACTGCAAAAACAGATGACTGCCACAATCCACGTTTCACCAAAACAATATAATGCACTTGGTGTGATAGCTGGTGAGCCCATCACCACCATGCGCTATTGGGTGCACAGTGCAGTTTTATTCCTTACTCGCCTTTTACGAGATCCATTGGATGAGATGGAGTGGTAGTATTCTTTTAACGAGCCGCCACCACACGGCCTATTGTACGGACAGCCTTTATTCGTCTCTGCCTACCCCTATAGAAAAAAGACGTGACTATATGTTATGTATGTTATTAATATATTGTTTATTATTAATTCTATAAGAGAGTGCCTGAAAAACCGGCAGACGGCAGAAAAACATAATTTTATCATTTAGATAAGCCGGTATTGTTTATTTAATTTACATTTGTTCATATAAATCGCACAACAAATATAATCACGCACATGAACCGTTTAAATATAACAAAACCGAATTAATTGCTCTCAAACATACCGCGGCAGGCAACCGAATAAGACATACGTCTTCACAAACATTTAACTACTCGTACACGGTGTATTTGTGTGATAGCGTCTTTGGTGGTAAATTGTGAAAAATCGGGTATGTATCATGGGAAATTTTCGAATTTATAATAATGATTTTTCTTGAACTCATAACGCTTTGTTCTATTATAATATCTGATATATTCAATAGAATTTAAAACATATAATATCACTTTTGACTGTTTATTTTGCCTGTCATCAGTAAAATTTAAAAATAAAATGAATTATACTAATATTATAAAGCTGAAGAGTTTATTTGTTTAAACGCGCTAATCTCAGGAACTACTGGTTCGAATTGAAAAATTCTTTTAGCGTTGGATACCTCATTTACTGAGAAAGGCTGTATAATATCACACTACGACCCTTAGAGCGATTTCTTTTAAAATTAAACGGCGGGTGAAACCACGGGGTACAGCTGGTATAAAATAAAGCTCCGTGCGGTGGAATCGAGTCTTTCACCCCCACTGCATCCAGTGGTTGCCATGTCAGAATAATTATAGCTAAAAATAAAAAAGTACCTAATTCATACTATCCATACTAATATTATAAATGCGAAAGTAACTCTCTCTCTGTCCCTCTGTCTGTTTGTTACCTTTTCACGGTTAAGCCGCTGATACGATCCCGGTAAAATTTGGCACACAGATAGCTTGCATCCTAGAGACGGACATAGGATGCGTTTTATCCCGGAAAATCAAATAGTTCCCATGCGAAATTAAAAAAATCATAATCCAAGTGGAAGAAGTCGCGGGCATTGGCTAGTAGTGGCATATAAATGTCCAACTGCTGAGCACGGCCTCCTCTCATTTTTTGAAGGCGGCGGACTTCAAATTTCTTCGAAATATTTTTATACCTCTACTATCTACAGGTTTCCTCACGATGTTTTCCTTCACCACTGAGAGTGACGGGAAGCGGTGTCTAAGTTGTGTGGTGCATCGTTCGCCAATTCGCCTTACAAGCGCGGCAATTACGGCAAACGCTCTCTTCTTGGTAGAGCTTGGTTGATGATGATTACACCATAAACAAATATTTAATAAAAAAAATCAACAGATAATCAAAGAAATCTGTGTCCATACAATATCATTCTGCCGTGAAACAGTAGTAAACCCCGTCACAAGATGGGACGAACTCTAGGAAAAAGAAGAAGATACTTAATGTAATATATAATGTATTTAAAACATTAATATTTTTACTAGTGGTACATCTAGGTTACCACCGCAGGGCCAGTTATTCTCCCGTGGAGAATTAATGTGCAAATATTAGCCTTTTTCGGTCTGAAGGGCGCTGAGAGCTAGTGTTATTACTGGGCAAATGAAACTGAAGAACCGACGTCTAGTGGTGGCATTTGTGCCTTGCACTTGAACAATGTGCACCTCACGTCACTTGATGAAATGAAATGAATGAAAAAAAAATATCTACTATTTTTTTTCATTATTAACTTTAATTTTTTATTTATTTATTCTTATTTGTTGGTACCTTAAGCTAAGGGCTACAAGGGGCGGACTTAATGCCTTGTGGCATTCTCCGCCAATCAACACTGGTTGATGGTGAAAAAAAAATTGCAGGTGCTATTTATTAAAAAGTAATATGCTTAACTTATGATAATATATAAATATAATCAATACATAAATAATATATTATATATAAATAGATACTTACTAAACTTATGGCTACCAAAATATTTAAATGAAACTAAGTTTACGGATTTTATCGCGTTTAATTTTACTATTTATAAACGCGATAAAATCCGTAAAATTAGTTTCATTTAAATGTGTAGTGTTCGCGTAAATATAAGAAATCATTATGACTACTAAAATAATTTAAGTTACGTTTCTTGTTCATTTACGAATGTGATAATTATTGTAATTAAAATCATATTCGAAGTTTTCTTTATTAACGAAGCTGAGTTTAGTGTAGAAAGTTCTCGTTGAAATAAATTACTTAACTTTGTGACTACCGACTTACAATCCCATGTAATGTCAAGAATATAAAAACTTCAAATACAAATATAGCTAAAAAATAATTTTATACGTGGGAAACAATTGATCTGCATCGTTATAGTTTCACGACAGTAAATGTAATTGATTTAAATATAAACATCGTTCAATCGTTCATTCAAGATCAGGAAATTAATCATGACCATGCCTTCCTAGGCGAGGATCTATGATGAGAAGTTATAACAAATTTACCATTTGTTATCCATAATTATCCACTAATATAATAAATAAAGTTAATAGAATCAGGCGCTACTTTGAGGAAATCCATTATAGCAAAGTGGTGAAAGTTAATTTGCAAACGCATGCAAAATGTAAAATGGTGTGTATTATCTAGTTTTGAAGAGCACCGTCAGCCCTCCCTCAACAGCGTGCACAAGAAAACCAATACCACCAGGGGGTGCCACCGACAGCGGGAGCCGCCACCAGTCGTGTCACGCCTTCGTCGTATCTCGTCATTTTCAGAGCACTTCCCTTGTTGCCTCAGCAAGTATCAGAAACCTTGGCGTTGACATATCAAGTGACATCGATCGAGTGACATTTCAGACGGGGAAGGCCAATTTGGCCTCGAAAAAGCGTGGCTCAGAAGAGACAGTATTTCATGCAAACGACCCACCAACAACTGCAACTGCAACTTTACAAGGCGCAAGTGGTGGGTCGGTCCACACATAGAATACTGTTCTCATCTCTGGGCAGGAGCACCCCAGTGCCTGCTGTCCCATTAGACCGCATCCAGCGAAGAGCGGCTCGAATCGTCGATGAGCAGGTTCTTTTCGATCAGCTTGATCCACTAGCCTTATGAAGAGACGCTGCCTCTCTTTACGTTTTTTATCGTATGTACCATGGGGAGTATTCCGAGAAATTGTTTGGAATCATTCCATCATCTGACTTTCATCATCGTACATCGCAGTACAGCACAAAATTCCATCCATATCATCTTCATAGTTGGTATTGCACCACTGTGCGCTTTTCGCGGAATTTTCTGCCCCGCGCATACACTGCGTTTCTGCCTCTCTGTGAAACTAGCTGCCGCCAGCGGCTTTTCCGGCCCGATACAACTTCAAGAGCCTATTCCCTTCTCAAAGGCAAGCAACGCACTCGCGATTCCCGTTTCCTGTTCTCCAGGTGTCGCGGATGTTCATTGGTGGCGGTGATCACTTAACATCAGGTATGCTGCGGTCCAGGGAGATGCTGTTGCCCATCTCCTGGTTTTAATTTTCCCTTTGTCGACTTTTACGACACCCACGGGACGCAAAAGCCCCACGGCCCTCTTCCTATACAACCCTCTTCTATAAAAAAAAATTGTACGCTGAAACTATTCACATCACATATTAGACTGTACGAAAAAGGCAGGGCCAGTTATTCTGCCGTGAAGCAGAAATTGTGCAAATATTACTGTGTTACGGTCTCAAGGGCACTGAGAGTTTGTGTAATCACTGGCCATATGAGACTTAAGAATAGAATAGAATAGAATAGAATAAATTTTTATTCAATATAGATTTTTTATTTAATACTTATTGAAAGTCATTTTTTTTTCTTTTTTTAAACTACACTGGTTCGCAAAATGCCTCTGTCCTGGGAAGAACCAGTAAGAAACCCAGCGGGCTTTTTTTTTTAAGTCATTTTAAAAATAATGTACAATAACAGCAGTATTATAAAGATGTAGAAATTGCTTGGCGGCGATCACCTCATTCCCAGGGGTTATCATCATCTATGTATTCTTTAATATTATAATAACCCTTTTGATGAAGTCTTTGTTTAATATAAAATTTAAACTTTTTGATTGAAAGACTTTTAGCACTTGCTGGGATTTTGTTGTAAAAACGTATACATTGCCCCTTAAAAGAGTTACTGACTCTGTGAAGTCGGGTAACTGGCATAATTAATTTGTGCTTGTTCCTGGTATTCACATTATGAACATCACTTTTTTTAGTGAACTGGTTTATGTTCTTGTGTACATACAAAACGTTTTCAAATATATATTGAGAGGCCAAGGTTAAGATATTAATTTCTTTAAATTTATCCCTAAGAGACACTTTAGAACCAAGATTATAAATATCTCTTACGGCCCTCTTTTGCAAAACAAAAATCACTTCTACATCAGTTGCATTTCCCCATAGCAAAATACCATAAGACATTATGCTATGAAAATAACTAAAATAAACCAATCTAGCAGTTTCAACGTTAGTCAAATTCCTAATTTTTTTTACAGCATAAGCTGCAGAGCTAAGTCTACTTGCTAGTTTAGATATATGGGGGCTCCATTGAAGTTTTGCGTCAAGTGTTATTCCCAGAAAGGCAGCAGTATCCACAAGGCTCAACTCTTCCCCATTCACAAGCACATTTACATCTAATTGTTTAACATTTGGTGTTGTGAATTTAATACATTTTGTTTTATTGCCGTTTAAAAGCAAATTATTAACGTTAAACCAATGTACTAATTTTGAAATAGCATTATTCACCTCGTCCTATAATAAAAGTTGACGTTTTATCTTAAAAATCAAAGATGTATCATCAGCAAATAACACTATATCATGGTTGTCCCCTACTGGGTAAGGTAAGTATTAATGTAAATAAGAAATAGAAATGGGCCGAGAATCGAACCCTGCGGGACGCCCATAGATACTGCTGATCCGGAAGAACTCTTGCTATTGATAACTACAGTCTGCGTTCTATTACTCAAATATGAAATTAAAAAAAAAGAACTGATGGCTTAAGGTGACGGGCATTTCCTTTCTATGGGCGGACGTCGCACTCACCATTATGTGAATGTTTTGCTCGTCTTCAATACAAAAAAACCTAGTTACTGTACTTCATATTGATGATACTCAACTATAAAAACAATCTCGATGTTTTATAATTTTTATTATCTGTGCATAACTGTATCAGCAGTTGGCAACATGTGTCGCCGCCATGTTTGATTAATCAATGGACTCGTGCAGCGTGACATTACAACAAGTGATGTTAATTGTTTTATGGAACAACGGCAGTGAAGACTGATTGTAACTAGTAATAAAATAATAAATGATAATCGCCTCGTAACGTACAATAAACAGGAATATGGTAAAATTTTATTTTAGAGAGATGATGTCCTCTTAGCCGATTTTTGACGGCGGCGACAACTTCCGAATACTGTCGGAAACAATTGTGACTGTATCGCATTTAAATATAAAAATAAAAAATTGTGGCCAGGAAATTCATTTGATCCTTCCATTGGATTATTCTAAAGGTTTATTTTGTTAAGCCGTTTATAATAATTTTATTTATCAAAATGTGATCGTCTAGTTCATCATCATCATGATCATTTCCGCCTATCATTAGTCCACTGCTGAAAATAGGCGTCCCCCATAGATTGCTACAAAAGTTTGTAGCTCTCATTTTGGGGGGATTTTGCCATTGTTGCCACGCTTGGCAGGCGGGTTGGCAACCGCAGTTTATTTATTCAAATGTTCCAGGAAGATGCTGCTGCCCATCTTCTGGTTTAAATTTTCCCTATGTCGACTTTTACGACACCCACGGGATGAGATGGGGTGGTAGATTCTAAGAATAGAATTTAAGAGTTCCATGATTTTATCATGGATCCCTTCACCAGCACCTGACCGAATTTGTAAAAGATAAAGATAATTTATTTGTAAAACATGGGTGTACAAAGCAAACATGCTGGTGTTATAAAAAAAAAGGGAAGTCCCACATGTTTTCGCAGTATAAAGCATACAAATTTTTTTCGTTAGTCACAAAATTAAAAAACAAATTGAAGTTAATTATATAGGTAATAGAAACAACAGTAAAAGAAAAAACACCTTAAGCTAATTAAATGTCAATTAATAATTTTGGCAATGTCAATTTCATAATGTCAACAGAATAAAATAATATTAAAATAACTATATCAAAACTTATCATTTAAAAAATCGGAAATATGATAGTAACATTTGTCAATTAAAATTAAGTTAAGCTTATGTTTAAATTGGTTAATATTTAATTTTTTAACGTCCTTTGGTATTTTATTATAGATCTTTGGAGCCATGCAAAATATACTTTTGCGCAAAAGTGCTGTCCTAGCTCTGCGCACGCAAAGTTTAGTATTGTCGCGTCGATTTCGATCCGTTACATCTGCCATGTGCTCAAATAGGGATGGATTATTCTTTACAAACACTGCAATTTCAAAAATATACAATGACGCAAGAGTCAATATCTTGCGTGCTTTAAAGAAATTCAAGCAGCTGTCCATTTTCTTTAATTTAAACATTGCCCAATGCATCTCTTTTGTGCTATAAAGGCTAACTCTTTATTGGTCGAATTTCCCCAAAAAATTATGCCATATCTTAATCTGGAATCAACCAGTCCATAGTATGCTGTGAGTAAAGCATCTAAATTTAGCACGAGAGACAATTTATAAAGTGCGTACGCGGCTGTGTTAATTTTCTTTGCTAGATCTTAGACATGTGACTTCCGATTCAGTTTTCGGTCAATAAGTAAACCTAGAAATTTAACAGTATCTGTTTCGTCAATATTTTTGTCTTCATAATTAATATTCAAATTTGGTGTAGTAGGCAGCAGCTGACTAAATTGCATTAATTTTGTTTTCTGTAATCTTTTTTTTTGTTTTGTTAAATGTAAATAAGGTTAATCCGTAAATTATTATATTTTAACCATTGGATAATTGTATTAAGTGTATTGTTAATATCATTCTCATATATTTTTTTTTACATTCTACTGTCACTGTACTGTCGTATGCAAAAAGAGTCATAGGATATTCTGTTGCTTTAGCAAGATCATTAATATATATGTCGAAGCAGAAGACCCAGGGTTATTTTTGGGGGAGCAGTACTACTGTCCCCATTTGACAAGGGTTCAGTTGTACTATCCTTCTCTTGATCCATTGCAAAGAAACGCCTTGATACGAGTATATCACTTACAAATGATTTATTTATTACAGATTTATATTTCTCACAATATTTTACAATTAATTTAAAGTAGTTAGCGTAGTAGCTTAACAAACGCTTGCCAAATACACAACCTTCACCGGCAAGCGCTAAAAACACAAGTTAACTAGGTTGTCGTTAACACCCTTTTTTATATTACTATTGTACAGGCCAAGCAGCCAAAAATCCTCCCCACCACTCAATATCAATCTTAACATAATTCACAACAGTTCACTGGTAACGCATAAAATGAAGTGTGTCTGACGATAGATTTATAAAAGTTAGCGATATAGGGCACCCCATAAATTTCGATAACCAAATGCTGGTGTGACAGAATAATTTGACAAGGTGACGGAGGAATTAAGATTACGTTGTTCAGGAGGCGCTTTCACAGCGAAACCTCAAGTGGCCGATACAAGCCCTTTAAACAAAAACTTTTAACTTTTAACAAAATGAAAGATTTACAAATAAATAATACTCGTGTGATAAAATAATTTAAAAGGCGACGAAGTAGTTAAGATTACGTTGGTAAGGTGCGCTTTCTCAGCGACACCTCTTAACAAAAGTGGCCAATACAAGGCGGTTATTGTAAACTGTTAAATGATTTAATTACAAAGGAATTCTTATGTGATAGAAATATTTAAATGGTGATGAAGGAATTGACCACGTCGGTTGATAGTGCTCTCACGGCGACACGGCCATTCTGATCGGCGGTGCGCGCTCTGCACCTGCCGTTCTTCATTGTCTTGATTGTCGTTGCCTGAAGAAAATACATTTGTGTTTTTGTAGATACTCGTATTGACCACGTTTAGTGACCATATTAAGTTGAAAGTTGTAGCTTTGACTTTTATAGTTTTTATTGTAGATATTGACCACGTTTAGTGACCATATTAACTTTCAAAGTTATAGCTTTGACTTTTATAGAAGACTCGTTAGTAGTTAATAGTATTTTGTAGTTTGTACGTAAGTTAGGAATAAATACACATGTACTTTTGTAATGTTTAAATGTCATTCTCACGTGACGGTAATGCTCTGTGATAGACACAAAGGCTTTGATTTGACGGGATAGCAAGGATGGGATCAAGAACACCGCTCTGTGGTAGACACAAAGTCTTTGATTTGAGGGAGAACAAGGTAAAAGGAGTTTAGGACCATTGCTCCGTGGCAGGCACGAAGTCTCTTAATTTGACGGGAAATAGGGAACCGGGTTCTGGGCGGTCTTGTACGCCGTGGCCCAGCAGGATAACATGAGAGTATTAATTATTGCCTCCACGGCTTGTAGTGTTTGTTGTGATACATAGGAATACTTTATGTATTAATGTGGGCCTCCACGGCCTTTAAATGTTATAAATAATTTTTGGGATAAATTTTAGGTTTCGTGGATCGAATAAGTTGAATACTGCTCACCGTTTTAAAAGTAGTCATCAGCTGTGATTGAAAGTCAAGGACCGCTATCTTCGAAATAGCAGTCGCTGTAGTCCGTTGACTGCAATACTGCAAGTCGCCCATGACTGCAAGTCGCCCAGGACTGCAAGTCGCCTGGCGGATGAGTCACCAGGCTCGCCTTCGTTCGGTGCAGCATCAGTGGTCCGGATATCTCCCGGCGACACGGCTACCTGTTCACCCAGCTGTGATGCTCGGCGGCTGTGCTAGCAGCAAGTCTTGAATAACTTGTTGTGGACGATCTCTTCACGATCATTATTGAGTAATCTGTAAATCTGCATGAAATCGGATTTTTTTTTTAATTCAAACCTTTGTTATCTTTAACTACCGCCTCGATCATCCTGCGCATCGATCACTCTTGTAATGCCTCAAAAACACAAAACACAGTGTTGGCATTTTGTAGTGTAGGTGGAGCGACATCAGTCGTTTGATGTATTGTGCAATCAAATGCGAGTCGAAGTCTTGCCAAGCGCAGTATGCCAGTTGACGGTTTAACAATTCTTTATCGTAAGTGCAGTTTTCTTAGTGATCTTCAAAGTGCATTTTTGGGAGTTCACATTATCCCTTAAACTTCGTTGTTGGTTGTGCTTACGCCAGAGTCTATAGCATGGATCTTTAAGGCGTAGGTACTGCTAAAGTTTTAAAGTACCAATAAATTATCTTCTTTGCAATTTCAGTGATGTAAGGGTACTGCGATTCCTTTTTTTTTAGCTGGGTGCGATAAAACGTATTTTGTGCAAGCATCTATTGCAACTATCACATACTCCTGTTCTCGTTAAGTGAATTATAATAAAAGGAAATTATTTATTATTTTTTTTTCTATTGAACGCCGCTATGCTTATAAAGAACCTGAAATGTTTTTGTTAACACATAACACAGTTATCGGCAATCTGGCAAAGGATGGTATTCATTCTATCAAGCCAACATGTCTCCTTTCTAAAGTTATTTTTTTTTATAGGATGTTTAAGGTTTGAATTGTAGGTATTCGTCAACTCCATTGGAAAGCTTTCGATTCGATAACTATTAAGTACCAATTAAATATGATTGCAGCTTGCTGTGTTTGCTTCAAAAGTTCATCTTCAAAAAGAAATTCTTCTAATAGTGTCAAATTTATGCGCAGCGAGCTAACACAAAATTGTCCTATCCCAACTCACTTTAAATCTCTGGTCATGATAATTACTGTACAAGTCTCTACGTTGTGGCTGAAAGCCTGCGTGCTGTATGCGGTCGCCCTTTCGGAGCTCTATTTCAAAATCATTGTTTTGTAAGGACCACCCACCATTTTTATACTCTCGGTGAAAGCTCCTGTGTATGTTTCGAAGCTTTTGTAAGAGAGGTATCTGCCTTCTGCGTCATTCGTACGCGTGCTCAAGTAAGCCGATACATGCTGTTGTCCATCGATCAGTTGGAAAAGCTTTATAGCTATGTTCATCATTAGTATCAGAGAGGAAATCAGTTATTGAATGTCTTTATTGCGCGCTTCTTCTTGTATACGAGTGCATTGCCACTTAGTACCAGTCTTAGCTAGTTCGTAAAGACGAATCATGACACGTGCAAAGTTTGGAATTAATCAACGAAAGTAGCCAACCATACTATTAAATTGCCTAAACTGCTTAACGTTAGAAGATGCCGGGCACTTTACAAAAGCGTCTACTTTCCTAGGGCTCGGTTTTACCTTTCTCTTTTTTTTACTATGTTACCAAGATATTCTTCGGACACTTTAAGAAAGAGAGGCATATGTCGATACTAACGGAAAGAAAGGTTATAAGTGTTTTTTTTTTTTAATAATAATTTTGCTAGAGAAAGGACTGGCTCTCGTGACTTATGTTATTGTTTAATAATTCACTATTCGTGTAATTAATAATTCCCTGTACGCTCCAAATTCTTATTTTGTTTTTAGTTGGAATTCGAATTTGACAGTAATAATTCTAGATTTAACATAACCACAAATAATCAAGTCTAAGCTAATTTAATAGTTTTCTGTTTTGCGACTCATCATTAAGATCATGATCGATGTTGACGAATAAGAGACTTTTATCCTGTAAATGCATGCTTCATAATTATAAAATTAATTTTGCACTACGAGTGGTTACTAAGACGCTCAGAGAGGCCTTTTTTATAAATTTTTGACAATGAGAACATCGGTTGTTAGCTAATATAAAATTGTCATTCTTCGTGAATACAGACACATCATTAAAACAGATGACGTGTAGTACATACGCCCCGGTAATATTCCAGAGATCCAATCGGGAATAACGCAACGTTCTGCTCTATCATCGAATATTACCTATCTGCAGTACTATTAACACGTTTAGCAATCTGATGATTTGAGGTATTAGGAGAAGTAGTTTTCAAACGTTTATAGCTAACATGAACTTATATCTGGCTTTAAGCAAAACTTACAAGGAACCGGTAACTGTTGAGTAACTGTTGATATCTCTCGGAATATATTTCTCCTTGACCTTATTACGATAATTATTAATGGAGTGGCCAGCTTTTTTACAAAAAATACGAAATGGGGTTATTTTACTGCCCAATCGAATGGACGATAAACGAGTGATCTTTTTAAAGGTGGCTGACTAGCATTATAAGAAGTAGATTGATTTAAACGGTAGAGACGAAAAGAAAACTACAGATAAAAGTTCTGGTACTGAAGTGGCTCTAGCATGCATAAGTTTTATTCTAAGGCGCTAATCAATTATTGTTCCGATCGTCGCTTCCACTGCATAGTAAATCGTTTCCATAGCATCCACTCCTTGATAAATACTCTAATACATCCCTTGGTGAGTCATGTGCTCACGAAACATGAAAGCACGTCTTGGAAATAACGGTGCACAGGATCAAAGTAGTTAACATTATTTATTTCTCATTCGTCCCATATTTTAGCTCTACATTTTGACAAACTAAAAATTTTCATTAAAGCTAAAATAAATTAATTTGGGCGTCATAGTCACTTAGTTACAATTTGCGACTGTAATCAAAATGTGGTCGCACCATTCACGTACACCCGTTACGTACACATGTTACTGTTGGGTTCATAAAATTCATAAGACGATAGGAACAATTCGGTTATCTTAATCTTTTCTTGAGGCCGTGTGATAAATCGCTCGCTAATAGAATGGATTTTTCTTACCATTTCCATAAAGAACTGTTTTGGTACAATTTCCGCAACTGAAGAAGTAATATTCTCACGTTGTTCAAGTTGTAGTGGATGTCCGGCAGGATGGGATCGCGTGTGCGATCCCACTTCTGATGTCGAAGCAGAAGACCCAGGGTTATTTTTGGGGGAGCAGTACTACTGTCCCCATTTGACAAGGGTTCAGTTGTACTATCCTTCTCTTGATCCATTGCAAAGAAACGCCTTGATACGAGTATATCACTTACAAATGATTTATTTATTACAGATTTATATTTCTCACAATATTTTACAATTAATTTAAAGTAGTTAGCGTAGTAGCTTAACAAACGCTTGCCAAATACACAACCTTCACCGGCAAGCGCTAAAAACACAAGTTAACTAGGTTGTCGTTAACACCCTTTTTTATATTACTATTGTACAGGCCAAGCAGCCAAAAATCCTCCCCACCACTCAATATCAATCTTAACATAATTCACAACAGTTCACTGGTAACGCATAAAATGAAGTGTGTCTGACGATAGATTTATAAAAGTTAGCGATATAGGGCACCCCATAAATTTCGATAACCAAATGCTGGTGTGACAGAATAATTTGACAAGGTGACGGAGGAATTAAGATTACGTTGTTCAGGAGGCGCTTTCACAGCGAAACCTCAAGTGGCCGATACAAGCCCTTTAAACAAAAACTTTTAACTTTTAACAAAATGAAAGATTTACAAATAAATAATACTCGTGTGATAAAATAATTTAAAAGGCGACGAAGTAGTTAAGATTACGTTGGTAAGGTGCGCTTTCTCAGCGACACCTCTTAACAAAAGTGGCCAATACAAGGCGGTTATTGTAAACTGTTAAATGATTTAATTACAAAGGAATTCTTATGTGATAGAAATATTTAAATGGTGATGAAGGAATTGACCACGTCGGTTGATAGTGCTCTCACGGCGACACGGCCATTCTGATCGGCGGTGCGCGCTCTGCACCTGCCGTTCTTCATTGTCTTGATTGTCGTTGCCTGAAGAAAATACATTTGTGTTTTTGTAGATACTCGTATTGACCACGTTTAGTGACCATATTAAGTTGAAAGTTGTAGCTTTGACTTTTATAGTTTTTATTGTAGATATTGACCACGTTTAGTGACCATATTAACTTTCAAAGTTATAGCTTTGACTTTTATAGAAGACTCGTTAGTAGTTAATAGTATTTTGTAGTTTGTACGTAAGTTAGGAATAAATACACATGTACTTTTGTAATGTTTAAATGTCATTCTCACGTGACGGTAATGCTCTGTGATAGACACAAAGGCTTTGATTTGACGGGATAGCAAGGATGGGATCAAGAACACCGCTCTGTGGTAGACACAAAGTCTTTGATTTGAGGGAGAACAAGGTAAAAGGAGTTTAGGACCATTGCTCCGTGGCAGGCACGAAGTCTCTTAATTTGACGGGAAATAGGGAACCGGGTTCTGGGCGGTCTTGTACGCCGTGGCCCAGCAGGATAACATGAGAGTATTAATTATTGCCTCCACGGCTTGTAGTGTTTGTTGTGATACATAGGAATACTTTATGTATTAATGTGGGCCTCCACGGCCTTTAAATGTTATAAATAATTTTTGGGATAAATTTTAGGTTTCGTGGATCGAATAAGTTGAATACTGCTCACCGTTTTAAAAGTAGTCATCAGCTGTGATTGAAAGTCAAGGACCGCTATCTTCGAAATAGCAGTCGCTGTAGTCCGTTGACTGCAATACTGCAAGTCGCCCATGACTGCAAGTCGCCCAGGACTGCAAGTCGCCTGGCGGATGAGTCACCAGGCTCGCCTTCGTTCGGTGCAGCATCAGTGGTCCGGATATCTCCCGGCGACACGGCTACCTGTTCACCCAGCTGTGATGCTCGGCGGCTGTGCTAGCAGCAAGTCTTGAATAACTTGTTGTGGACGATCTCTTCACGATCATTATTGAGTAATCTGTAAATCTGCATGAAATCGGATTTTTTTTTTAATTCAAACCTTTGTTATCTTTAACTACCGCCTCGATCATCCTGCGCATCGATCACTCTTGTAATGCCTCAAAAACACAAAACACAGTGTTGGCATTTTGTAGTGTAGGTGGAGCGACATCAGTCGTTTGATGTATTGTGCAATCAAATGCGAGTCGAAGTCTTGCCAAGCGCAGTATGCCAGTTGACGGTTTAACAATTCTTTATCGTAAGTGCAGTTTTCTTAGTGATCTTCAAAGTGCATTTTTGGGAGTTCACATTATCCCTTAAACTTCGTTGTTGGTTGTGCTTACGCCAGAGTCTATAGCATGGATCTTTAAGGCGTAGGTACTGCTAAAGTTTTAAAGTACCAATAAATTATCTTCTTTGCAATTTCAGTGATGTAAGGGTACTGCGATTCCTTTTTTTTTAGCTGGGTGCGATAAAACGTATTTTGTGCAAGCATCTATTGCAACTATCACATACTCCTGTTCTCGTTAAGTGAATTATAATAAAAGGAAATTATTTATTATTTTTTTTTCTATTGAACGCCGCTATGCTTATAAAGAACCTGAAATGTTTTTGTTAACACATAACACAGTTATCGGCAATCTGGCAAAGGATGGTATTCATTCTATCAAGCCAACATGTCTCCTTTCTAAAGTTATTTTTTTTTATAGGATGTTTAAGGTTTGAATTGTAGGTATTCGTCAACTCCATTGGAAAGCTTTCGATTCGATAACTATTAAGTACCAATTAAATATGATTGCAGCTTGCTGTGTTTGCTTCAAAAGTTCATCTTCAAAAAGAAATTCTTCTAATAGTGTCAAATTTATGCGCAGCGAGCTAACACAAAATTGTCCTATCCCAACTCACTTTAAATCTCTGGTCATGATAATTACTGTACAAGTCTCTACGTTGTGGCTGAAAGCCTGCGTGCTGTATGCGGTCGCCCTTTCGGAGCTCTATTTCAAAATCATTGTTTTGTAAGGACCACCCACCATTTTTATACTCTCGGTGAAAGCTCCTGTGTATGTTTCGAAGCTTTTGTAAGAGAGGTATCTGCCTTCTGCGTCATTCGTACGCGTGCTCAAGTAAGCCGATACATGCTGTTGTCCATCGATCAGTTGGAAAAGCTTTATAGCTATGTTCATCATTAGTATCAGAGAGGAAATCAGTTATTGAATGTCTTTATTGCGCGCTTCTTCTTGTATACGAGTGCATTGCCACTTAGTACCAGTCTTAGCTAGTTCGTAAAGACGAATCATGACACGTGCAAAGTTTGGAATTAATCAACGAAAGTAGCCAACCATACTATTAAATTGCCTAAACTGCTTAACGTTAGAAGATGCCGGGCACTTTACAAAAGCGTCTACTTTCCTAGGGCTCGGTTTTACCTTTCTCTTTTTTTTACTATGTTACCAAGATATTCTTCGGACACTTTAAGAAAGAGAGGCATATGTCGATACTAACGGAAAGAAAGGTTATAAGTGTTTTTTTTTTTTTAATAATAATTTTGCTAGAGAAAGGACTGGCTCTCGTGACTTATGTTATTGTTTAATAATTCACTATTCGTGTAATTAATAATTCCCTGTACGCTCCAAATTCTTATTTTGTTTTTAGTTGGAATTCGAATTTGACAGTAATAATTCTAGATTTAACATAACCACAAATAATCAAGTCTAAGCTAATTTAATAGTTTTCTGTTTTGCGACTCATCATTAAGATCATGATCGATGTTGACGAATAAGAGACTTTTATCCTGTAAATGCATGCTTCATAATTATAAAATTAATTTTGCACTACGAGTGGTTACTAAGACGCTCAGAGAGGCCTTTTTTATAAATTTTTGACAATGAGAACATCGGTTGTTAGCTAATATAAAATTGTCATTCTTCGTGAATACAGACACATCATTAAAACAGATGACGTGTAGTACATACGCCCCGGTAATATTCCAGAGATCCAATCGGGAATAACGCAACGTTCTGCTCTATCATCGAATATTACCTATCTGCAGTACTATTAACACGTTTAGCAATCTGATGATTTGAGGTATTAGGAGAAGTAGTTTTCAAACGTTTATAGCTAACATGAACTTATATCTGGCTTTAAGCAAAACTTACAAGGAACCGGTAACTGTTGAGTAACTGTTGATATCTCTCGGAATATATTTCTCCTTGACCTTATTACGATAATTATTAATGGAGTGGCCAGCTTTTTTACAAAAAATACGAAATGGGGTTATTTTACTGCCCAATCGAATGGACGATAAACGAGTGATCTTTTTAAAGGTGGCTGACTAGCATTATAAGAAGTAGATTGATTTAAACGGTAGAGACGAAAAGAAAACTACAGATAAAAGTTCTGGTACTGAAGTGGCTCTAGCATGCATAAGTTTTATTCTAAGGCGCTAATCAATTATTGTTCCGATCGTCGCTTCCACTGCATAGTAAATCGTTTCCATAGCATCCACTCCTTGATAAATACTCTAATACATCCCTTGGTGAGTCATGTGCTCACGAAACATGAAAGCACGTCTTGGAAATAACGGTGCACAGGATCAAAGTAGTTAACATTATTTATTTCTCATTCGTCCCATATTTTAGCTCTACATTTTGACAAACTAAAAATTTTCATTAAAGCTAAAATAAATTAATTTGGGCGTCATAGTCACTTAGTTACAATTTGCGACTGTAATCAAAATGTGGTCGCACCATTCACGTACACCCGTTACGTACACATGTTACTGTTGGGTTCATAAAATTCATAAGACGATAGGAACAATTCGGTTATCTTAATCTTTTCTTGAGGCCGTGTGATAAATCGCTCGCTAATAGAATGGATTTTTCTTACCATTTCCATAAAGAACTGTTTTGGTACAATTTCCGCAACTGAAGAAGTAATATTCTCACGTTGTTCAAGTTGTAGTGGATGTCCGGCAGGATGGGATCGCGTGTGCGATCCCACTTCTGATGTCGAAGCAGAAGACCCAGGGTTATTTTTGGGGGAGCAGTACTACTGTCCCCATTTGACAAGGGTTCAGTTGTACTATCCTTCTCTTGATCCATTGCAAAGAAACGCCTTGATACGAGTATATCACTTACAAATGATTTATTTATTACAGATTTATATTTCTCACAATATTTTACAATTAATTTAAAGTAGTTAGCGTAGTAGCTTAACAAACGCTTGCCAAATACACAACCTTCACCGGCAAGCGCTAAAAACACAAGTTAACTAGGTTGTCGTTAACACCCTTTTTTATATTACTATTGTACAGGCCAAGCAGCCAAAAATCCTCCCCACCACTCAATATCAATCTTAACATAATTCACAACAGTTCACTGGTAACGCATAAAATGAAGTGTGTCTGACGATAGATTTATAAAAGTTAGCGATATAGGGCACCCCATAAATTTCGATAACCAAATGCTGGTGTGACAGAATAATTTGACAAGGTGACGGAGGAATTAAGATTACGTTGTTCAGGAGGCGCTTTCACAGCGAAACCTCAAGTGGCCGATACAAGCCCTTTAAACAAAAACTTTTAACTTTTAACAAAATGAAAGATTTACAAATAAATAATACTCGTGTGATAAAATAATTTAAAAGGCGACGAAGTAGTTAAGATTACGTTGGTAAGGTGCGCTTTCTCAGCGACACCTCTTAACAAAAGTGGCCAATACAAGGCGGTTATTGTAAACTGTTAAATGATTTAATTACAAAGGAATTCTTATGTGATAGAAATATTTAAATGGTGATGAAGGAATTGACCACGTCGGTTGATAGTGCTCTCACGGCGACACGGCCATTCTGATCGGCGGTGCGCGCTCTGCACCTGCCGTTCTTCATTGTCTTGATTGTCGTTGCCTGAAGAAAATACATTTGTGTTTTTGTAGATACTCGTATTGACCACGTTTAGTGACCATATTAAGTTGAAAGTTGTAGCTTTGACTTTTATAGTTTTTATTGTAGATATTGACCACGTTTAGTGACCATATTAACTTTCAAAGTTATAGCTTTGACTTTTATAGAAGACTCGTTAGTAGTTAATAGTATTTTGTAGTTTGTACGTAAGTTAGGAATAAATACACATGTACTTTTGTAATGTTTAAATGTCATTCTCACGTGACGGTAATGCTCTGTGATAGACACAAAGGCTTTGATTTGACGGGATAGCAAGGATGGGATCAAGAACACCGCTCTGTGGTAGACACAAAGTCTTTGATTTGAGGGAGAACAAGGTAAAAGGAGTTTAGGACCATTGCTCCGTGGCAGGCACGAAGTCTCTTAATTTGACGGGAAATAGGGAACCGGGTTCTGGGCGGTCTTGTACGCCGTGGCCCAGCAGGATAACATGAGAGTATTAATTATTGCCTCCACGGCTTGTAGTGTTTGTTGTGATACATAGGAATACTTTATGTATTAATGTGGGCCTCCACGGCCTTTAAATGTTATAAATAATTTTTGGGATAAATTTTAGGTTTCGTGGATCGAATAAGTTGAATACTGCTCACCGTTTTAAAAGTAGTCATCAGCTGTGATTGAAAGTCAAGGACCGCTATCTTCGAAATAGCAGTCGCTGTAGTCCGTTGACTGCAATACTGCAAGTCGCCCATGACTGCAAGTCGCCCAGGACTGCAAGTCGCCTGGCGGATGAGTCACCAGGCTCGCCTTCGTTCGGTGCAGCATCAGTGGTCCGGATATCTCCCGGCGACACGGCTACCTGTTCACCCAGCTGTGATGCTCGGCGGCTGTGCTAGCAGCAAGTCTTGAATAACTTGTTGTGGACGATCTCTTCACGATCATTATTGAGTAATCTGTAAATCTGCATGAAATCGGATTTTTTTTTTAATTCAAACCTTTGTTATCTTTAACTACCGCCTCGATCATCCTGCGCATCGATCACTCTTGTAATGCCTCAAAAACACAAAACACAGTGTTGGCATTTTGTAGTGTAGGTGGAGCGACATCAGTCGTTTGATGTATTGTGCAATCAAATGCGAGTCGAAGTCTTGCCAAGCGCAGTATGCCAGTTGACGGTTTAACAATTCTTTATCGTAAGTGCAGTTTTCTTAGTGATCTTCAAAGTGCATTTTTGGGAGTTCACATTATCCCTTAAACTTCGTTGTTGGTTGTGCTTACGCCAGAGTCTATAGCATGGATCTTTAAGGCGTAGGTACTGCTAAAGTTTTAAAGTACCAATAAATTATCTTCTTTGCAATTTCAGTGATGTAAGGGTACTGCGATTCCTTTTTTTTTAGCTGGGTGCGATAAAACGTATTTTGTGCAAGCATCTATTGCAACTATCACATACTCCTGTTCTCGTTAAGTGAATTATAATAAAAGGAAATTATTTATTATTTTTTTTTCTATTGAACGCCGCTATGCTTATAAAGAACCTGAAATGTTTTTGTTAACACATAACACAGTTATCGGCAATCTGGCAAAGGATGGTATTCATTCTATCAAGCCAACATGTCTCCTTTCTAAAGTTATTTTTTTTATAGGATGTTTAAGGTTTGAATTGTAGGTATTCGTCAACTCCATTGGAAAGCTTTCGATTCGATAACTATTAAGTACCAATTAAATATGATTGCAGCTTGCTGTGTTTGCTTCAAAAGTTCATCTTCAAAAAGAAATTCTTCTAATAGTGTCAAATTTATGCGCAGCGAGCTAACACAAAATTGTCCTATCCCAACTCACTTTAAATCTCTGGTCATGATAATTACTGTACAAGTCTCTACGTTGTGGCTGAAAGCCTGCGTGCTGTATGCGGTCGCCCTTTCGGAGCTCTATTTCAAAATCATTGTTTTGTAAGGACCACCCACCATTTTTATACTCTCGGTGAAAGCTCCTGTGTATGTTTCGAAGCTTTTGTAAGAGAGGTATCTGCCTTCTGCGTCATTCGTACGCGTGCTCAAGTAAGCCGATACATGCTGTTGTCCATCGATCAGTTGGAAAAGCTTTATAGCTATGTTCATCATTAGTATCAGAGAGGAAATCAGTTATTGAATGTCTTTATTGCGCGCTTCTTCTTGTATACGAGTGCATTGCCACTTAGTACCAGTCTTAGCTAGTTCGTAAAGACGAATCATGACACGTGCAAAGTTTGGAATTAATCAACGAAAGTAGCCAACCATACTATTAAATTGCCTAAACTGCTTAACGTTAGAAGATGCCGGGCACTTTACAAAAGCGTCTACTTTCCTAGGGCTCGGTTTTACCTTTCTCTTTTTTTTACTATGTTACCAAGATATTCTTCGGACACTTTAAGAAAGAGAGGCATATGTCGATACTAACGGAAAGAAAGGTTATAAGTGTTTTTTTTTTTTAATAATAATTTTGCTAGAGAAAGGACTGGCTCTCGTGACTTATGTTATTGTTTAATAATTCACTATTCGTGTAATTAATAATTCCCTGTACGCTCCAAATTCTTATTTTGTTTTTAGTTGGAATTCGAATTTGACAGTAATAATTCTAGATTTAACATAACCACAAATAATCAAGTCTAAGCTAATTTAATAGTTTTCTGTTTTGCGACTCATCATTAAGATCATGATCGATGTTGACGAATAAGAGACTTTTATCCTGTAAATGCATGCTTCATAATTATAAAATTAATTTTGCACTACGAGTGGTTACTAAGACGCTCAGAGAGGCCTTTTTTATAAATTTTTGACAATGAGAACATCGGTTGTTAGCTAATATAAAATTGTCATTCTTCGTGAATACAGACACATCATTAAAACAGATGACGTGTAGTACATACGCCCCGGTAATATTCCAGAGATCCAATCGGGAATAACGCAACGTTCTGCTCTATCATCGAATATTACCTATCTGCAGTACTATTAACACGTTTAGCAATCTGATGATTTGAGGTATTAGGAGAAGTAGTTTTCAAACGTTTATAGCTAACATGAACTTATATCTGGCTTTAAGCAAAACTTACAAGGAACCGGTAACTGTTGAGTAACTGTTGATATCTCTCGGAATATATTTCTCCTTGACCTTATTACGATAATTATTAATGGAGTGGCCAGCTTTTTTACAAAAAATACGAAATGGGGTTATTTTACTGCCCAATCGAATGGACGATAAACGAGTGATCTTTTTAAAGGTGGCTGACTAGCATTATAAGAAGTAGATTGATTTAAACGGTAGAGACGAAAAGAAAACTACAGATAAAAGTTCTGGTACTGAAGTGGCTCTAGCATGCATAAGTTTTATTCTAAGGCGCTAATCAATTATTGTTCCGATCGTCGCTTCCACTGCATAGTAAATCGTTTCCATAGCATCCACTCCTTGATAAATACTCTAATACATCCCTTGGTGAGTCATGTGCTCACGAAACATGAAAGCACGTCTTGGAAATAACGGTGCACAGGATCAAAGTAGTTAACATTATTTATTTCTCATTCGTCCCATATTTTAGCTCTACATTTTGACAAACTAAAAATTTTCATTAAAGCTAAAATAAATTAATTTGGGCGTCATAGTCACTTAGTTACAATTTGCGACTGTAATCAAAATGTGGTCGCACCATTCACGTACACCCGTTACGTACACATGTTACTGTTGGGTTCATAAAATTCATAAGACGATAGGAACAATTCGGTTATCTTAATCTTTTCTTGAGGCCGTGTGATAAATCGCTCGCTAATAGAATGGATTTTTCTTACCATTTCCATAAAGAACTGTTTTGGTACAATTTCCGCAACTGAAGAAGTAATATTCTCACGTTGTTCAAGTTGTAGTGGATGTCCGGCAGGATGGGATCGCGTGTGCGATCCCACTTCTGATGTCGAAGCAGAAGACCCAGGGTTATTTTTGGGGGAGCAGTACTACTGTCCCCATTTGACAAGGGTTCAGTTGTACTATCCTTCTCTTGATCCATTGCAAAGAAACGCCTTGATACGAGTATATCACTTACAAATGATTTATTTATTACAGATTTATATTTCTCACAATATTTTACAATTAATTTAAAGTAGTTAGCGTAGTAGCTTAACAAACGCTTGCCAAATACACAACCTTCACCGGCAAGCGCTAAAAACACAAGTTAACTAGGTTGTCGTTAACACCCTTTTTTATATTACTATTGTACAGGCCAAGCAGCCAAAAATCCTCCCCACCACTCAATATCAATCTTAACATAATTCACAACAGTTCACTGGTAACGCATAAAATGAAGTGTGTCTGACGATAGATTTATAAAAGTTAGCGATATAGGGCACCCCATAAATTTCGATAACCAAATGCTGGTGTGACAGAATAATTTGACAAGGTGACGGAGGAATTAAGATTACGTTGTTCAGGAGGCGCTTTCACAGCGAAACCTCAAGTGGCCGATACAAGCCCTTTAAACAAAAACTTTTAACTTTTAACAAAATGAAAGATTTACAAATAAATAATACTCGTGTGATAAAATAATTTAAAAGGCGACGAAGTAGTTAAGATTACGTTGGTAAGGTGCGCTTTCTCAGCGACACCTCTTAACAAAAGTGGCCAATACAAGGCGGTTATTGTAAACTGTTAAATGATTTAATTACAAAGGAATTCTTATGTGATAGAAATATTTAAATGGTGATGAAGGAATTGACCACGTCGGTTGATAGTGCTCTCACGGCGACACGGCCATTCTGATCGGCGGTGCGCGCTCTGCACCTGCCGTTCTTCATTGTCTTGATTGTCGTTGCCTGAAGAAAATACATTTGTGTTTTTGTAGATACTCGTATTGACCACGTTTAGTGACCATATTAAGTTGAAAGTTGTAGCTTTGACTTTTATAGTTTTTATTGTAGATATTGACCACGTTTAGTGACCATATTAACTTTCAAAGTTATAGCTTTGACTTTTATAGAAGACTCGTTAGTAGTTAATAGTATTTTGTAGTTTGTACGTAAGTTAGGAATAAATACACATGTACTTTTGTAATGTTTAAATGTCATTCTCACGTGACGGTAATGCTCTGTGATAGACACAAAGGCTTTGATTTGACGGGATAGCAAGGATGGGATCAAGAACACCGCTCTGTGGTAGACACAAAGTCTTTGATTTGAGGGAGAACAAGGTAAAAGGAGTTTAGGACCATTGCTCCGTGGCAGGCACGAAGTCTCTTAATTTGACGGGAAATAGGGAACCGGGTTCTGGGCGGTCTTGTACGCCGTGGCCCAGCAGGATAACATGAGAGTATTAATTATTGCCTCCACGGCTTGTAGTGTTTGTTGTGATACATAGGAATACTTTATGTATTAATGTGGGCCTCCACGGCCTTTAAATGTTATAAATAATTTTTGGGATAAATTTTAGGTTTCGTGGATCGAATAAGTTGAATACTGCTCACCGTTTTAAAAGTAGTCATCAGCTGTGATTGAAAGTCAAGGACCGCTATCTTCGAAATAGCAGTCGCTGTAGTCCGTTGACTGCAATACTGCAAGTCGCCCATGACTGCAAGTCGCCCAGGACTGCAAGTCGCCTGGCGGATGAGTCACCAGGCTCGCCTTCGTTCGGTGCAGCATCAGTGGTCCGGATATCTCCCGGCGACACGGCTACCTGTTCACCCAGCTGTGATGCTCGGCGGCTGTGCTAGCAGCAAGTCTTGAATAACTTGTTGTGGACGATCTCTTCACGATCATTATTGAGTAATCTGTAAATCTGCATGAAATCGGATTTTTTTTTTAATTCAAACCTTTGTTATCTTTAACTACCGCCTCGATCATCCTGCGCATCGATCACTCTTGTAATGCCTCAAAAACACAAAACACAGTGTTGGCATTTTGTAGTGTAGGTGGAGCGACATCAGTCGTTTGATGTATTGTGCAATCAAATGCGAGTCGAAGTCTTGCCAAGCGCAGTATGCCAGTTGACGGTTTAACAATTCTTTATCGTAAGTGCAGTTTTCTTAGTGATCTTCAAAGTGCATTTTTGGGAGTTCACATTATCCCTTAAACTTCGTTGTTGGTTGTGCTTACGCCAGAGTCTATAGCATGGATCTTTAAGGCGTAGGTACTGCTAAAGTTTTAAAGTACCAATAAATTATCTTCTTTGCAATTTCAGTGATGTAAGGGTACTGCGATTCCTTTTTTTTTAGCTGGGTGCGATAAAACGTATTTTGTGCAAGCATCTATTGCAACTATCACATACTCCTGTTCTCGTTAAGTGAATTATAATAAAAGGAAATTATTTATTATTTTTTTTTCTATTGAACGCCGCTATGCTTATAAAGAACCTGAAATGTTTTTGTTAACACATAACACAGTTATCGGCAATCTGGCAAAGGATGGTATTCATTCTATCAAGCCAACATGTCTCCTTTCTAAAGTTATTTTTTTTTATAGGATGTTTAAGGTTTGAATTGTAGGTATTCGTCAACTCCATTGGAAAGCTTTCGATTCGATAACTATTAAGTACCAATTAAATATGATTGCAGCTTGCTGTGTTTGCTTCAAAAGTTCATCTTCAAAAAGAAATTCTTCTAATAGTGTCAAATTTATGCGCAGCGAGCTAACACAAAATTGTCCTATCCCAACTCACTTTAAATCTCTGGTCATGATAATTACTGTACAAGTCTCTACGTTGTGGCTGAAAGCCTGCGTGCTGTATGCGGTCGCCCTTTCGGAGCTCTATTTCAAAATCATTGTTTTGTAAGGACCACCCACCATTTTTATACTCTCGGTGAAAGCTCCTGTGTATGTTTCGAAGCTTTTGTAAGAGAGGTATCTGCCTTCTGCGTCATTCGTACGCGTGCTCAAGTAAGCCGATACATGCTGTTGTCCATCGATCAGTTGGAAAAGCTTTATAGCTATGTTCATCATTAGTATCAGAGAGGAAATCAGTTATTGAATGTCTTTATTGCGCGCTTCTTCTTGTATACGAGTGCATTGCCACTTAGTACCAGTCTTAGCTAGTTCGTAAAGACGAATCATGACACGTGCAAAGTTTGGAATTAATCAACGAAAGTAGCCAACCATACTATTAAATTGCCTAAACTGCTTAACGTTAGAAGATGCCGGGCACTTTACAAAAGCGTCTACTTTCCTAGGGCTCGGTTTTACCTTTCTCTTTTTTTTACTATGTTACCAAGATATTCTTCGGACACTTTAAGAAAGAGAGGCATATGTCGATACTAACGGAAAGAAAGGTTATAAGTGTTTTTTTTTTTTTAATAATAATTTTGCTAGAGAAAGGACTGGCTCTCGTGACTTATGTTATTGTTTAATAATTCACTATTCGTGTAATTAATAATTCCCTGTACGCTCCAAATTCTTATTTTGTTTTTAGTTGGAATTCGAATTTGACAGTAATAATTCTAGATTTAACATAACCACAAATAATCAAGTCTAAGCTAATTTAATAGTTTTCTGTTTTGCGACTCATCATTAAGATCATGATCGATGTTGACGAATAAGAGACTTTTATCCTGTAAATGCATGCTTCATAATTATAAAATTAATTTTGCACTACGAGTGGTTACTAAGACGCTCAGAGAGGCCTTTTTTATAAATTTTTGACAATGAGAACATCGGTTGTTAGCTAATATAAAATTGTCATTCTTCGTGAATACAGACACATCATTAAAACAGATGACGTGTAGTACATACGCCCCGGTAATATTCCAGAGATCCAATCGGGAATAACGCAACGTTCTGCTCTATCATCGAATATTACCTATCTGCAGTACTATTAACACGTTTAGCAATCTGATGATTTGAGGTATTAGGAGAAGTAGTTTTCAAACGTTTATAGCTAACATGAACTTATATCTGGCTTTAAGCAAAACTTACAAGGAACCGGTAACTGTTGAGTAACTGTTGATATCTCTCGGAATATATTTCTCCTTGACCTTATTACGATAATTATTAATGGAGTGGCCAGCTTTTTTACAAAAAATACGAAATGGGGTTATTTTACTGCCCAATCGAATGGACGATAAACGAGTGATCTTTTTAAAGGTGGCTGACTAGCATTATAAGAAGTAGATTGATTTAAACGGTAGAGACGAAAAGAAAACTACAGATAAAAGTTCTGGTACTGAAGTGGCTCTAGCATGCATAAGTTTTATTCTAAGGCGCTAATCAATTATTGTTCCGATCGTCGCTTCCACTGCATAGTAAATCGTTTCCATAGCATCCACTCCTTGATAAATACTCTAATACATCCCTTGGTGAGTCATGTGCTCACGAAACATGAAAGCACGTCTTGGAAATAACGGTGCACAGGATCAAAGTAGTTAACATTATTTATTTCTCATTCGTCCCATATTTTAGCTCTACATTTTGACAAACTAAAAATTTTCATTAAAGCTAAAATAAATTAATTTGGGCGTCATAGTCACTTAGTTACAATTTGCGACTGTAATCAAAATGTGGTCGCACCATTCACGTACACCCGTTACGTACACATGTTACTGTTGGGTTCATAAAATTCATAAGACGATAGGAACAATTCGGTTATCTTAATCTTTTCTTGAGGCCGTGTGATAAATCGCTCGCTAATAGAATGGATTTTTCTTACCATTTCCATAAAGAACTGTTTTGGTACAATTTCCGCAACTGAAGAAGTAATATTCTCACGTTGTTCAAGTTGTAGTGGATGTCCGGCAGGATGGGATCGCGTGTGCGATCCCACTTCTGATGTCGAAGCAGAAGACCCAGGGTTATTTTTGGGGGAGCAGTACTACTGTCCCCATTTGACAAGGGTTCAGTTGTACTATCCTTCTCTTGATCCATTGCAAAGAAACGCCTTGATACGAGTATATCACTTACAAATGATTTATTTATTACAGATTTATATTTCTCACAATATTTTACAATTAATTTAAAGTAGTTAGCGTAGTAGCTTAACAAACGCTTGCCAAATACACAACCTTCACCGGCAAGCGCTAAAAACACAAGTTAACTAGGTTGTCGTTAACACCCTTTTTTATATTACTATTGTACAGGCCAAGCAGCCAAAAATCCTCCCCACCACTCAATATCAATCTTAACATAATTCACAACAGTTCACTGGTAACGCATAAAATGAAGTGTGTCTGACGATAGATTTATAAAAGTTAGCGATATAGGGCACCCCATAAATTTCGATAACCAAATGCTGGTGTGACAGAATAATTTGACAAGGTGACGGAGGAATTAAGATTACGTTGTTCAGGAGGCGCTTTCACAGCGAAACCTCAAGTGGCCGATACAAGCCCTTTAAACAAAAACTTTTAACTTTTAACAAAATGAAAGATTTACAAATAAATAATACTCGTGTGATAAAATAATTTAAAAGGCGACGAAGTAGTTAAGATTACGTTGGTAAGGTGCGCTTTCTCAGCGACACCTCTTAACAAAAGTGGCCAATACAAGGCGGTTATTGTAAACTGTTAAATGATTTAATTACAAAGGAATTCTTATGTGATAGAAATATTTAAATGGTGATGAAGGAATTGACCACGTCGGTTGATAGTGCTCTCACGGCGACATATATAATAAACAGCAAAGGACCCAAGACACTGCCCTGCGGTACTCCATAACGAATTTTGCGTTTTCGGGATATATTCTTCTTCACGTTTATTCCAATAATTTATTCTACAAATTTGGGTATATTGTTCTCTATTTTGTAGATATGATTATATCAACTGTAATACACTACCTCGTATACCATAATTATGCAATTTGTATAGTAAAATATTGTAATCGACACAATCGAAAGCTTGGATCATATCACAATACATAGCACATACTGGCTTTTTCTTGTCGACATTTGCCATAATAACGTTTAAAAAGTCGTAGATTGCCATATTAATTGTCTTATTTTGTCTAAATCCTTTTTGTGCTTCTGTTAAAATATTATATTTTTCAAGATAATTATTTATTTCCTTGTACTAATATTTTTCAAATATTTTAGAAAATATTGATATAAGTGCAATGGGTCTGTAACATTCCATTAGCTACTTGTTTTCTTTTTTTAAACAAGGGTTTAATCACTCCGGTTCTCAGTTTTTCTGGATAAATACCTTCACTTATGCTCAGATTGATGATATAGCTTAAATTACTACAAATATGTTTTGCTACAAACATTTGCTTGTATGAGAACAACCTCAAGTATGCCCAATTCAACTAAAAAACAAGAATCATTGCAATCTGTTCGCAATTGGTAAAGATATCGCGTAACATACACACAAAAAATATTCAGTCGAACTGAGAACCTTCGCTATTTTTGAAGTCGGTTAAAAACTTAAATGAGGAGTCGACCAAGTCGTTCACCTGATGGTTTCTTATGGATATAGTAACGTACATCACGTTCGCGCCTTTTTCCCATTGAATAAGGCAGAGACCACATTGTTCCACAGGAAACGAGACGTGATATCGTGGATCGTGGGTGGCGAACCACGTCGCACGAAAGGACGAAAAAGGGACAAGTCGAGCCTATCGTTTATCTGATGGCGAGTGCAGCGTATGCCCATAACAAATTCTGTGTCAACCAGTACCTTTCTGTGCGGCATCACACAGTAGATAAGTAATTTTGCGACAACTTTCTCATCTCATCACCATGAGACATCAGTTCTTAAGTTCTCAAATGCCACGTAATGACACCAGCTCTCAGTGCCCTTAATACCGAAACACAATAACGTTTGCACACTGCTTGACGCCAGAATAACTAACACTGCAGTGGTACTCACCGCTACCTCACTTCCGCGGATTCCAGAATTGGAATCTTACTACCTGGTATCGCTAAGAATCAGTAGTGTGCAAATATTACTGTGTTTCAGTCTAAAGGGCACTGAGAGCTAGTGTAATTACTGGGCATATGAGGCTTAAGAACCGGTGTCTCGGGGGACGGGCGCAGTGTGGCGCCACACAGAAATGTACTGGGTGACACAGCACTTTTTGACAAATATTGCACTTGCCATCAGGGGAAAGTTTTGCTCGTCTCGTTATTTTCTCCTGTAAAAGAGTCTTAAATTTCATAGTGCTCGACTTAGTCTAAATTGGATTCTCGGTGCGAGCAAACTAAAATTTAAGTGTATTCATTTCTGTTTTTAATGCTAATTTACCATTTTACAACCCGCACTAGAACTACTGCAGTTCTAGTAAAGTAAAGTTACTTTTTTAACTTTACTTACACCAAATGCCCAGAGGTGGGCATTGAGTTATTATGTACTGCGTTCTAGAGGAGACAACTCAGCATCATTATTTGTAACACAATTTGTAATCCATGCGCTCAATAAACAGTATGTGGCATCTGCTCGCACTGAATATTAACCTTCGTTCGCATAGCACATGCACCGCGTGTAATCGACTTGCGCGATATCATCATCATTTCAGCCTATCACTAGTCCACCGCTGAACACACCGCCTTCCCTAAGGATAACACGGTGGGCTTGGACTTGCAATAGAAATATATTATTTCAAGGTTACGTTTCATTGCTTATTATTAGTTCACGTTTTATTGATCCATTGAATTGATGTGATTCATTGAACAGTAAAAATAGAACGGGCCGTTGTCTTCAAAATAAACTAACATGGAAAATGTAATTGACGACCGCGTGATTTTTTTTTTAAATTGAGAAACATACAATATTTATAACACAGGCATAACAAATTCATAATAAAAAAAACAAAGTTTCAACTAAATTAGGTTATATAATATTCAAAGTACAGTTGGTCGTTCTAAAGCGCGCCTGTGTGGTAAGACATGAAGGCTCCTGGCCCGTGAGCACAGTATCCGATAAAGCTGTAAATTACATCACCGAAATAATATATGAACCGACTCGTGTGCCGTGACGGAAGTGCAAAGTATGTAATATTCATAAATAATTACAGCCAGTAATTATATTCATACTTATATTCATAAATAATTATATAATTTGGAAGAAATAAAAGGGCTAATTATAACGTATTTTTTAATTTACATTAGTTTTTCAATTACATTTCAGCACCAAAAGAGTGACTAGTTGAAAACAGAGCATTTCACATGATTAACGAAGTGACTAACTAGTTCATTACGAGATCAATAGATGTCACTGTTTTCAATTCATTAATAACTGAAGCCAAAAAAACCGCGCCTTTTTTGTTATTTAGTCAAATAATGTTTTTTGTTATGATTTTTTTTATTGCATAAAGTGATGAAACGAGCAAAACGTTCACCTGATGGTAAGTGCAACGTCTGCCCATAACAAATGCTGTGCCACCCAGAAAATTTATGTGTGACACTACACTGTGCTCATCATCCTGAGACATAGGTTCTTAAGTCTCATATGCCCAGTGATTACGCTGGCTCTCAGTGCCCTTCCAACCGAAACACAGTAATGTTTGCACACTTCTGCTTCACGGCAGAATAACTGGCCCTGGGGTGGTACCTACCTAGACGGACTCCTGCATAGGAATCCTACCGCCAGTAATTTGGCAATACGATTACTAAATTTTATTAAACTATGCGAGTCGTGAAATATTTTTTGAAGTGTCGATTTGAAAGCCTGCCTGCGAGAGAATTAGATAGATTACCGTATACAGTGTTTCCTATTATATTTATATTTTCGAATTCGTCCAAATAACTTAGTAACAATATTGTAATAAATAATTATCCCACTCCTGATACTCGGCATTCGTCACATTCTCTCGAAGTTATGTTTTGTTAATGTTTCACTTTAATCTCGAGTATTTTATTTATTTTATTTTACTAAGGTATACAAACAAATGTACAAATATGGTTAACACATATTAAATCAAATACAAAAGAAAGTTAATGCACATTCAACACCGTATCGTCGTTTCAGACTATCAATAGTCCACTGCTGAACATAGGCCTCCCCCATAGATTGCCACAAAAGTTTTTAGCTCTCGTTTTGGGGGGATTTTGCCATAGTTGCCACGCTTGGCAGACGGGTTGGCAACCGCAGTTTATTTATTCAGATGTTCCAGCAAGATGCTGCTGCCCATCTCCTGGTTTTCATCTTCCCTCTGTCGACTTTTACGACACCCAACACCGTATACCAAATATTAAATACTATGAGTTGCATGTAACAAGTTTCATATCCATACTAATATTATACATGCGAAAGTAACTCTCGGACGAAGTCGCGAGAAAATTTTTAATTCTTTTTTATAACAAAAGGCAGTGGCAGGAAAAATATCTATGTTAATTAAATAGTCATTGTACGATTGCACCATGCGTCGCAACGGGGAGCGCAGTCCAGCATTAGTTCGTCAGTTTTTAGCATCGAACAGTTTATGGCGTTCTTCTGACGTATACGCTGAGGTCCACTAGGGATACGATAATAAAGTTCATTATTAAGATAAATGCAGTCAATATGTTTATAACACATTCGGTATAAATTTAATGCATCAGAGAGTATTCTTCTATTATGCAGTGGAAGAAGCGAGAACCTTTCTAGCAGTTGGTAATAGGAAATGAAAGAGTTATGATAACATCTATAGTAAGCAGTCTTCAAGAATTTGCGCTGAATACGTTCAATTTGGTTACCATATTTATCATAAAATGGAAACCAAACTATTGAAGCATACTCAATTATCGGTCTTACCAGGGAATTGAACAAAATTAGATGTGACATTGGCCGATTGAAGTATTATGTAGATCTGATTACAAAACCTAATCTGCGAAATGCCTTATATATATTGTGGAGTTTCGAGTCTACAATAATGCCTAAGTCCTTAATTAATCCAACACTGTTCCAACACTGATCCAACTTAGCATCATTAGTGGTATAAGTAAAACTAACCACATTATGCTTTTTCGTGAAGGTTATACTTTTACATTTATTGATACTCAAATGGAGTTTACGAACATTGCACTAGGTAGCTAAACGGTTAAGAACGCTTTGTAGTCTGACAGTCTTCAATGCTGAGAATAGGTAAGTAGACTTTTAAGTCATCTGCTTAAATTAGAAAGTTACTATGATGAAAACAAGTATAGATATCATTAATATATAAAATGAACAAAAAGGGACCGAGAATTGAGGACGAATAACCATGTACAACTTTTTGCGTTCTGTTCGACACATAAGACTGAAACCACCTCAACAAATCACCCCTGATTTCATATACGCAATTTTCTGAAGCAATATGCATTGATCCACTTTATCGAATGCCTTACGAAAGTCCGTGTATCTCTGTATTCTGTTTTTTAACAAAACCGTATTGCTGCTGTATAATTGAATTTCGAAGATTAGTGTAAACATAATTATGCACTAGCCTTTCGAAGACCTTCGACATGGCGGATAACAGCGATATTGGACGATAAATTCTCAACATCATATTTAGATCCGTCTTTAGGTATAGGTGTAACATTAGCAGTTTTCCAGACAGCAGGAAAAGTGCCTTAACCAATGCATTTATTATAAAGACTAGTTAAAAGAATACTTTTTGTATCTGCTGTATGTTTAAGAAAGAAAAAGGTATTCCGTCCGGCCCAGATCCCTTACAGAAATCTAATGATTTAAGCACAGTGCATAAAGTTATAATTATATATGGAGAAATTTCAGACCCAATGTGGGACGTGTTAGGCATATTATGATCGGCAACTATAGAAAATGGTTCAAATTCAATTGGTACAGATTCAAAGAATTTCGAAAATGAATTACATTGCAGTGTATGCACATGTATTTTTTTTAACTCCTTAAAGCTATATTAATTTGTTTTCTTTCTTATATGTGTATTCTCACAATATATTTCGATGTTTAACATCTGATTCTGATCTTCAATAATGATTTCTTTTATTTCAGTCAAGCGCATCCAGCTTACAGTTCACGTAACCAGAAATACGTCGCAAAAAGTGTCTTTTAAGGGAAAAACTCAATTTCAAAATGGAATCACATGAGAAAAAGGCCAAGCTCGGGGGCCAAGCCCTTGACAACGTGGCCTTTGAAATGACGAACGATGGTAAGGTAACCAATAAGAGAACATTCCACGCACCTGCTTACTATTCCCACATCATCATTTCAGCCTATCACTAGTCCACTGCTGAACGTAGGCCTCACCAATAGATTGACACAAAAGAATGTAGCTCTTTTTTAGGAGGGATTTTGCCATAGTTACCGTCACGCTTGGCAGGCGGGTTGGTAACCGCAGTTTATTTATTCAGATGCTCTAAGAAGATGCTGCTACCGATCTCCTGGTTTCCATTTTCCCTATGTCTACTTTAACGACACCCACAGGATGAGATGAGGTGGTAGAATATCTTACGCCGCCACCACACGCCTTTCCACATAAATTAATTGAAATATATTTATCTTAATATCATTCAACACGATGTAAAGAAATCTACCACCCCATCACGTTCCGCGAGTATCGTTATAGTCGACTATGGACGATGCTGCACTGGTGGTAGGATTCCTATGCAAGAATCTGTGTAGGTAGGTACTACCAGGGCCAGTTATTCCGCCGTGAAGCAGTAGTTTGCAAACATTACTATGTTTCGTTTTGAAAGGCACTGAGAGCTAGTGAAATTACTGAACATATGAAACTTAAGAACTGATGTCTCAGGGTGACGGGCGTATTTTGGTGTCACACAGAATTGTTCTGGGTGGCACTTTTGCTCGTTTCATAACTTATTATCCAATAAAAAAACACCGGCCGCAAAGGCCGGCAGCATTCCCGCAATTCCTCTGTTGTTGCCGTTGCTCATGGGTGGCGGTGATCACTTACCATGAGGAGGCTCTTGCTCGTCTACCACCTCTTCTATAAAAAATGCCTTAAATATGCCATACTTAAAATGCATGACATCACAACCATGCATTTCAAGGCCAGGCATGGCACAACCATCATGTCGACTTGTTCGTCTCGCCACTTAATCCATTGCAAAAGCTAATACAAATTAAATATTGAAATAAAACATTTCACGGATTTTTACCGAGTGACCTGGGTTCGATTCCCGGTGCCGGCACCACTAAAATTGTGTTAAATGCAATTTTAAGTGCTGATTTATCACGTGCTCGGCGGTGAAGGAAAACATCGTAAGGAAACCTGCATGTCTGAGAAATAATAAAAAAAATTATTTCGAAGTCATGTGCAGTCCGCCAACCCGCATTGGAGGAGCGTGGCGGATTCTTCCTAGCTCCAAAGCCCTCTCAGAAATGAGAGGAGGCCTGTGCTCAGCAGAAGGACATTTACAGGCTGAAACTTTACTTAATTTACAATTTATAACCCGACGTTACGATCGCATCAAGACACCGTATGCTTATTTTGCACAGATCGGACTAAAAGAAATATAATAAGACTAAAAGAAGGTACCCCGGGGTAAGTATGAAATCAGGACATCTGTCACCTCAGTTCTCCCGTGACCACGGGGGCAGTGAAGCGCTCGAAAAGTCGGGATGTAATCTAGTTTTATTTAAATGTGTTGTATTCGCGTAAATATAAGCAAAACAAATTATATAGTTTCAAAATGTAAAATTGTATTTCTATCAAATTGCAGAAGTCGTAACCCGAGTGGTTTCAAGTTCCAACAAGCTCAAGGACTTGGACGACCTATTTCCATACATCGGTGATTTTGGCTGGTACCAGAGGATTCTGTTCCTCCTGATGATACCTTTCGGTTTCTTCTTTGCCTTCGTGTACTTCGCGCAAATTTTCATGACCGTCGTGCCGGAACAACATTGGTGTTTTGTTCCGGAGCTGAAGAACTTATCTGTCGAGAAACGGTGAGTTGTAAAAATTATCTTCTGGCAATACCGTCGTAAGTGATCAACTGCGCAGGAGCAACTCTCTTTATTTCTGAAACTACTGCACCTTCCTTTTCTTTTTTATTAACTCTCTCGTGTATGTCTGTTCGGGTCAAATTTAGTAATTGATTTAATCTTACTTCCCGAGGAGCTAGACTTAAAACTTTAAACATAGCTTAAAACTGGTTGACAATTCTTTATTAGCTCGGTTTCTTGTCTCTCTGTCTGTTTTTTTGTCTGTTGGGTACAAATTTTTCAACTGCTTATAAACTAATTTTATACTCTTCATTATCATCATCATTTCAGCCTATTTTAGTCCACGGTTGAACATAGGCCCACCCTATAGATTGCCACAAAACACGGTCCAGAGCCACCTGCATCTATCGACTTCCCGCAAAACTGTGCAGGTCGTCGCTCCGTCTAGTAGGCTCTACACTGCGTTATTTATACTCTTGGCCGAGTGGCCTATTCGTCAGAGTACCTGACTTCTACGCCGCGGGTCCTGGGAGCCGGTCCTGGTCCTGGTGTGCTGAAACACAAATTGTTGGTTTTCGGGTCTGGTTGTGTTGTGTTTGTTCCTGTGTTTCTGACACTGCATCTTAGCCTACCTACGACCTTATCGCATCAGCGTTACATCGGGCGATGGTAGGTTGGGACGAGTGAGTGCCTCTGTGTTATCGCGTACACTTGTGGCACTATAATATCTCCTGCGCAGTTGATGGCTCTCGACTGTAATCGGAAGTTGTCGACGTGGTCGAAATCGGCCAGGAGAACATCAATCAACTCTTGATCCGTTTTAAAACATGGTATATCAAGTTTTTTTTTACGATACTTTTTCTTCAACAGCGTATTAGAGTTCACTGCTGGACGACGGCCTCTCCCAAGATGGGAGGATTTGACGTAATCTACATGCTTGGCACGCGGATTGATGATTTTAGTACCAGAAACTTTCAATCTTAGGGGCTATAACCGGTTACAAGTCAGCAAAATTTAGATTTCTTTTTTTATTGGATAGAGTGATGTTACGACCAATACATCCACCTGATGGTAAGTGCAATAAGATATGCCCATGGAAAATTCTGTGTCATTCAGAATATTTCTGTGTGTTACCACACTGCGCCCATCACCTTGAGTCATCAGTTCTTAAGTCACATATGCCAATAGAGATTACACTAGCCCACTGTCCCCTTAAAAACCGAAACACAGTAATGTTTTCTCACTACTGCTTCACGGCAGAATGAGGTGGGACCTACATAGGCGGTTTCCTGCACAGGAATCCTACCACCACCAATGATCATACCTGACGTATCTGACATATTAAAGATGGTAATTTCTCCATCAATCGGAGGCCATGCTATTTTCCTGGCATTTCCCTTAGTCGACTTTTACGACACCTACGTGACGAAATGGGTTCAGAAGAAGCTCTAACACCGCATCTAAAATAAAAAAAATAGATCAGGGAATATAACGCTTTGCTCCAAATGTACAGGCAAATTATAACGAGTCTTAGATAATCTAAGATTAAGTGTTTTATTTTTCAGACGACATCTATCCATTCCACTTTTGCAAGATAACAAATACGATAGATGCAGCGTTTACGATGTAGATTGGAAGAAGGTACTGGAGAACGGGGTCATTCAACCAGACCCAAACTGGACGACGAAAAAGTGCCTGGACCATTGGGAATTCAACTTCACGGATGTGCCGTACGAAACTGTTGCCACACAGGTGCAAGCAAATAATTTATAATTATGCTTAGCCGGTTTCGTCATGATGTTTTCCTTCATAGCTGGGTTTATAGCAAATCAGCACTTAAACTTCAACTTCGTATGCACGAATCCGTCTAGGTAGGTACCACTCCAGGGCCAGTTATTCTGCCGTGAAGCAGTAGTGTGCAAACATTACTGTATTTCGGTTTGAAGGGCACTGCGAGCTAGCGTAATCACTGGGCATATGAGACTTAAGAACTGATGTTTCAGAGTGACGGGCGCAGTGTCACACAGAAATGTTCTGGGTGACATAGCATTTGTAACGGGTAGACGTTGAACTTTACATCAGGTGAACGATTTGCTCGTTTCGTCAATCTATCCAATAAAAAAAACTGCAACTAAGAAATTTAGTGGCGTGAGGTGAAAGATAAATGGTCATGTTTGACTACGAAAAAAGGAGAGCGGTCAATTTTTTTAGCAACAAAATATATCAATGACAAGTCTAGGTCCATTTGACGATCAAATTTTAATATAACAATTAAATGTGGATATAGAGCGTTCTTTGTCTTTTAGTGGTGGTGTCGCACATGTGCAATTCATGTCTGTAAAACGTACCTCCGATGCAAGAGAATTCACAGTGTGTGGGATCGGTTTCACTACAAGAATAAAAATGTCTGTACAGGGCGACGGCAAGTAGTCTTAATGTATTTTACTTTTCTCCCAACAGTTAGGGTGGGTGTGCGACCGAGACAATTACCCAGCAACAGCGCAATCAATTTTCTTTTGCGGTGCGATCGTCGGCGGGTTGCTTTTCGGATGGATTGCTGACAAATACGGAAGGATACCAGCTTTAGTTGGTAAGTCCCTCACGGGAATTTCATTTTAGTGTCCTCAAAAGCTCTAATGAAGGTTGAAAAATTCATAACTAAAAATCCCTTTCATCTTATTTAAAAACTTATATTAAAACACATAAATACCGTAATACATGCACACACACACACCAAACACACACACAAATACATTGATACTGGATTTGGATGGAGCTTCGTGGGTTAGAAGTACTAAATATGTTTACTCGTCTAGCTCGCTAATTCCGAGAAAAACTATAATAGTTTCAATCGTAAAACATCAAAAACAATTTTTCGTTTCAGAACAAACGCACTCAATCAAAACTTTTCAGGTCAGACTTCGATCCCGTCCGTGAGTAGTTACTCACTGTACTTACTACTGACTCTCATCCTGAAGTAACTATGTTTAAATCAAAAAAATTAAAACACAATTCCGAAGACTACGGATTTTTATATCGAATAGGATACGAGTTTTTCGCCTTTTAAAGATTTACCGACATCGCAAGTTTAAACAAAACTAAGTAAACGGATTCCATCGCGTTTAATTTTGACTAATTATAAGTCGATGTTTCGAGCGCTTTCCAGTCAAAATTAAACGCGATAATATCCGTAAACTTAGTTTTATTAAATGTAAGAAATCACTATGGAGTTTATCGAATTCCAGGTACCAACATGATTGGTTTCATCGCCGGCGTCGGGACCGCGTTCACAAATAGCTTCTGGGCTTTCTGCCTCTGCAGGTTCCTCGTCGGTGTAGCCTATGACAACTGCTTCGTCATAATGTACATCATTGGTAAGTTTCGCATTACTTCGAAATAAATTCTTTTGACTTTATACATATACATAAAAGAGAAATACTTTATACATAAAAGAGCCGTGGTAGCTCAGGGGCTAGGTGCTCGCTTTAAAATTTCATAGTACGCGAGTGAACTGGGTTCGATTCCCGGTGCCGGCGCCAATAAAATTGTTAACTGCAATTTTAAGTGCTGATTTACCACGTGCTCGGCGGTGAAGGAAAACATCGTGAGGAAACCTGCATGTCTGAGAAAAAAAATTATTTCGAAGTCATGTGTAGTCCGCCAACCCGCATTGGAGCAGCGTGACGGATTCTTCCTAGCTCCAAACCCTCTCAGAAATGAGAGGAGGCCTGTGCTCAGCAGTGGGACATTTATTGGCTGAAACTTTACTTTTTACTTTACTTATACATATTCCCTTTCAACTTAAGGTTCCTTATAAATGCACAAATAACATACGATGATCTGCACGGTTTTGCATGGATGTAGGTGACTCGGGAACGTGTTTTGTGGTAATCTATGGCGGAGAATAATGTCGCAGCAGTGAATTTGCGATAGGCTGAAATTATAATGATGGTAACAGCTTTTAACATGACAGTGTGTGCCCGGACCTATACTGGTTTTTTTTAAAGATAAGTGAAACGAGTGCATTCTATCACCCAGCTGGAATTTAAGGACTTAATTTGTTGGTACTCGGACTATAAATATTCTCACATTTACGATATATTTCTTGACCTACGAGACTTAATAAATCGGCACCAATATCTATGATACGATTACAATGCAGTGTGATACCTTCTGTTTATAGCTGATAAATGGGTCAGTGTGAATTAAGAAGAACCATGCTCTCACAGTGTAGGGCGCCCCCCCCCCCTCCCCCCCTCAGTAGATGGAGCGACGAACTGCACGGTTTTGCGGGAAGTCGATGGATGCTGGTGGCTCAAGATCGTGTTTTGTGGCAATCTTTAGGGGAGGCCTATGTTCAACTAAAATAGGCTGAAATGATGATGATGATGATGATGATGCTCTCACAGAATACATGTATAGAGTACTAAAATCAGTATTTGTATGATGAGTGACTGGAGATCCGCCTAGGATTTTAATACCAGTAATTCTGTCATAAAGCAGTGGTAAGCAAAAACTACTGAGTTTCAGTTTAAAGGCACTGACGCTAATGTAATTTTAGGGCTTATACATACATACACACAGTTACGCCTTTTTCCCATAAAAGGGGTAGTCAGAGGCCACTCGCGTAGCACACTTTTCGCTCTCGCGTGATACGAGTCGTGGCGGGTGGAAAACCACGTTGCCGGCATTTTGGTAGGAGTCCAAAAATGTTTTCTCCCCATCGCGTTCCTACGAGCAGTATAGTGACAGCATTGCATATTATGCTGTTTTTCTGTACACATAGAGGCGGTCCGCTGTGCTTAAACGCCTCTTACGACACCGCGGTAGGAAAGAGGTAGGTGCTATTCTCCTCTGTCGGACACCTATCGGATAAGACGTAAGATGTGAAGTAACAGCCTCTATTTGTCCCACAACTGACCACAGGCTTCCTCTCACCGCCACTCTGCTCAACGTGGGTTGGTAGACTGGACACGCGCTTTTAGATGCAATTGTTGAGGTGCATGGTTCAAAGTAAAGTGAGGAAGTGACAGCCTATAAATCTCTACAGTGTTAGTCTTCGCTTCGCTAAGTTGTTAGTCAGCGCCTTGAATAGCAATTATTTTATAAATTTTACTGGTGCTATCGAACTCTGATCACTCGCAGATCGTTTAAAGCGAGCGTCAAGCCCCTGAGCGATGATGGCACACGAAGTCAGGTCGCTCGCATATTGAGAAATTGAACGCCTCTGCGTTTTAATAGTGTTGTTATTATCCCCGTGTCTCTGACGCCGCATCCTGGATTATCTCCGATCTTCTTTTATTTTTTTATTGGATGTGACTAGACGAACATAACGTTCACCTAATGGTAAGTGCAACGTCTGCCCATAACAAATGCTATGTCATCCAGAACATTTTACGTGGCACCACACTGCGTTCGTCACTCTGAGACATCTGTTCTTAAGTCTCATATGCTTAGTAACACTAGCTCTCAGTGCCCTTTAAACCGAAGCATAGTAATGTTTGCACACTACTGCTTCACTGCAGAATAATTGGCCATGGGGTGGTACTTATCTTCTATCTTATATCACTACTTAGACGGATTCCTATGCAGGAATCCGTCTAAGTAGTGATTTTATCATACGGGCGTTACGTCGAGCGAAGTTCGGACGAACGAGTGCCTGTGTGTTTGCGCGTACACTTGTGGCACTATAATGTCTCCTGAGCAGTTGATAGCTTCCAACAGTATTCGAAGGTTGTCGCCATGGTCGAATGGAGAAAATCAGTAAATAATATAATCATTATATAATCCTCGTATTTTTTTACAGTGGTAGAGTACGTGGGACCAAAATGGCGTACTTTCGTAGCCAACATGTCGATCGCGGTCTACTTCACCTTCGCGGCGTGCCTATTACCCTGGATAGCGCTTGGTGTTGCCGACTGGAAAGTTTACACTCTGATAACCAGCGTGCCCCTAGTTATGTCCATATTAACGCCGTGCGTTGTTCCAGAGAGTGCCAGGTAAGAGTGAATCCCTAAGTGTGAGTGCATGACCCCCTCATGTACACGTACCGGTATTCTTAACACCGTATGCTTTAGTCTTGGGAAGTACAAGAGGTAGGATTTCTATGTAGGAATCCGTTTTGGTAACTCTGCACTTACGAGCCCCCTTGTAACCAAAATGTGATATTGTAATTAATTAATGTAGTTTATACATGTCATCACAAGTCCACTGCTGATTTTACATAGGCCTCCCCCATAGATAGCCAAGTTTGTAGCTCTCATATTGGAGGGATTTTGCCATAGTTGCCACGCTTGGCAGGCGGGTTGGCAACCGCAGTTTATTTATTCAGATGTTCCAGGAAGATGCTGCTGCCCATCTCCTTGTTTGAATTTCCCTCTGTCGACTTTTACGACACCCACGGGATGGGATGGGGTGGTAGATTCTCTTAGGCTGAAACGACGACGACGACGATACATGTCATTATGTTATATGATGAAGATGGGCTGCAGCACCTTCCTGGAACATCTGAATAACTAAGCTGCGGTTGCCGACCCGCCTACCAAGCGTGGTAACTATGGCAAAATCCCCGCAAAATTAGAGTGTATTTTGTGGCAATCTATGGGGGAGGCAGTCAGCAGTGAACTATTCACATAGCCTGAAATGACGATGATGATTATGTAATATGACATTGAAAAAAGAATGACCCTAGAATTTCTTACCTGTTCTTCTCTGAGAAGGTCTCATTTTTTGAACCGGTGTAGATTTTGACATTCATTATAGTTTTATACAAGCCTAAAATGAATAAAGAAAACTTTGACTTTTAATGCTAGTTAGTCAGCCGTCATAATGTGGTGTACAAACGTTACTGTGTTACCGTCTGGAGTGCACTGTTAGCTAGTGTAATTACCAGGTATATGAAACTAAAGACTGATGTCTCAGTGTGGTGCCACACATTACACTTACCATCAGGAGAACGGTTTGCTTCTCTCTCTCTCTCTCTGCTCTGTGAGCTTTTCTATATATGTATATTACAATTTACTACTTACACGCGTTGTAGAAATAATATGGGCGCCATTCATTCCGTGGAAGTGACGGAACGGGCAAGTTCCGTAGGCTTTTAACCTCCTAACTGTATCACACACTGTAACACAGATGGCTGATATCACAAGGGCGTATCGACGAAGCAATTGAGATACTGAAGAAGTTGGAGAAGAGAAACGGAAAGAAGATACCAGATGCTGTTCTAAAAGAATTCAGGGTGAGCATTGTTGTGTCGAGTCTTGAAATAATTATCTATAAGTAAAGTAACAGAATATAAATGTCTCAGTGCTTAGCACAGCTGAGGCGTCCGCCATGCTACTCCAATGCGGGTAGGCGGACATCAAATGTCCTCGAAAAATTTCTATTCCTCAGACATGAAGGTTTCCTTACGATATTTTCAAAATCAGCACATAAAATGTCAGAACAATTTTTGATGTTCCGGGGATCGAACTCGGGTCTCTCGCGTACTATATGGTTTAAGGGGGGCGCCCGGACCCTGGACTTGCCTCATTCTCTAATTACAACCGAACTCCTCTGTAGTAGAGGAAACCTTCGTTCTGACAGCGCACATAGTGCTCCTAGTGCTCACTGTTTCAACCAAATATCAAAAGCTTTCTCGTATCTGATGGAATCCAAGGAAGAAAACAGTCACATTAAATCTCGAGCAAAAAACTACATGTTCCACTAAAATGCCATCGCTAAGGATTCAAAGCTTGGACTCAGTACTGCAATCATTAACACTGGTCAACCGTGCGTATTATCCTAAAGGAAATAAGCTATTTTAAATTTAAAAACCAACAACATGGAACTTTCACTGAGCGTCGCTGCTCATTAATAAATATGAGTCAATAACATACTTCTTTGCAATAGTCTTGTACAACCGCAGTGTCTGTTATTCTGCACTGTCTGTTATTCTTGTACAACCGCAGTGTATGTTTGAAGATATAGCTATAAATTAATAAGCATATGGAAACAACTGATCTCTCAGGGTGACGAGCGCAGTGGAGTGTCATAAAGAACTCAGTTTAAACTTCTGGTTCACACTGCAGTTCTGAGTTCCATCAAGCGAACAACTGACGACAACTCGACTCGCCACTTACATGTACTACTGAAAAATCGTACTAATAAAAAAATTGTTTTAAATGTATAAATACCAAAAAAATTAAATTGGGACAGAAAGTTAATTTGCTAAGATCCGCATGCAAAAATATAAAATTGTGTATATTACTATATTCGTTTTTGAAGAGCACCGCCCGCCCTCCCCCAATAGCACGCACAAGAAAATTAATACTGACACCGGGAACCGGCACCAGATACCCTCCACCACTACCACTAGACAATATACCCCACTGAAATCGAGACCACGACCCGAGTTACACCTCAAAACGAGGCATTTTGAAGTGTTATTGACTCTACGACAGCCAGCCATTTAGTGGTAGTCTTGCAGTTGTGCGATCAGCAGAGCAAGCAAAAGCATTCTCGGTGGAAATCTCCCACCCCATCGCATCCCGTGGGTATCGTAAAAGTCAACAGACGTAAAATAAAAACCAGTAGTTGGGCGCCAACATCTTCCTCGCAAATCTGAATAGCTAAACTGCGGTAGTCAACCTGCCTGCCAAGCGAGGCAACTATGAAACCCCCGAACCCCACCCCCATCCCCCGTCCCTCCATGAGAGCTACTAGCTATTTCAAAGTAACGCCTGGTAATATTAACTATAAAACAATTAAAGGAAACCGCATTAGACATAGCGAGATCGGAACAAGAGATCAAGGGATACTCCGTGCTGGATCTGTTCCGTACGCCGCGCTTGCGCCGACACAGCGTGCTGCTGCTTTTCATCTGGACAGCCATCGCGATGGCCTTCGACGGCCACGTGAGGAACGTGGGCTCCCTAGGCCTCGACATCTTCCTCACCTTCACCGTCGCCACTGCCACCGAGTTCCCCGCTGACATTCTGCTCATTGTCACCCTAGATACGTGAGTAAAGTGACATTTTAACAGTTGAGCGGAATTGTCGTGATTACACGCTCGGCTGGTAAATTGAAAATCGCAATGATATTACTGGTTAGATACAAAATACTCTTTCTAAGTATTTTGTATCTAACCATTTTGATGAGATTGTTTGGACACGTACGGAGATGATGGATGAAAGAAGATTGACGTAACAGATTTATGAGGCGAGAGTGACTGGGCAAGCCGGTAAGTTCGACGTAAGCAAACGTATCACGATCAGATCGAAGTCGTTTTAAGGAGGGTTACCACGTCGAAAGTACCCGCAACCGACGAGCTTGCATGAAATCACTAGTGAAAGTAGAAGAAGCGAATGTGGTCTCTGCCTGCCCCAATAGGAAAGAGGCGTGACTCTATGTATGTATGCTGAGCACAGTCCTCTCATTTTAGAGAGAGTTTTGGAGCCGTGAAGAGTCCGCCACGCTGCTCCGAGGCGAGTTGGCGGACTTCACATCATATTATTTATTTGCCGGTACTGGGAATTGAACCCAGGTCACTCGCGTACTATGAAATTTCAAGCGAACGCCACGTCTATGGGTTGTCGTGGTAGAAGGCAACTGGTGACGGTTCCCGATGACGGTTTCTGATGACGGTTTTGGTTTGTTTATGCACGCTGTTGTCGGTAGACAGGCGGTGCTCCTCAAGAAACTAGATATTACATACATAAATACCGTCACCCCAATGTCGCATATAAGGGGTAGGCAGATATAACACCCGTAGCCCACTTTTCGCTATCGCGAAGCATTGCATATTATGGTACTATTCGCCATGAATAAAGACTTTCCTTAAAGAGGTAGGTCCTATTCTACACTGCCAAAAACACCTATCGGCTATATAAAATGCACCATTTTCAATTTTGCATCCTTTTCTGTAGTGGATTTCCGATAAACGCCTGCGACTCGCGCCTTTTTTAACTTTGATAATCGTGTTCATTATTTCGGTTATTAGAGCTTGGTGTTAAATGTTGGTAAAAAACTAATTTGGTTTCCTTTTGCAGGGTCGGCCGTCGCTGGCTTGCATTCGGTTCTATGGTGATCAGCGGAGTCTTCAGTTTGCTCGCTACCACAGTAGCCCTAGGTAAAAGAGTATACTCGGTTAAAGTTCTCGGCGAAACTTGGGTTCGAATCCCAGCCAACATTTGTGCGGAAACACAAATTGTTCCTTTTCGGGTATTTTTATGAATGTGAAATGTATGTATGTAAAACGCACTCACGATTCAAAAGAAATCCAGGGCATTGTTTTTTTTTTGGTTTAAATAAAAGTAGTCAATAGACAGTATTTCCTCGATAGGTGTCCGGCAGAATAGAATAACACCTACCTCTTTCCTACCGTGGTGTCGTAAGAGGCGACTAAGGTACAGCCTTTATTCGTTCGGAATAATACCATATTGTTCAATGCTGTCATTATACTGCTCATGGAAACTCGTGGGAATAAGAGTTTTTCGACTCGTAAAATGGCAGCGACCTGGTTCGCCAATCGTCACGTCTCGTTTCCCGCGGGGGCAAAAATGGGCTACAGGTGTAGTATCTTTCTACTCCTTATATGAGAAAAAGGCGTGACTGTATTTACAAAAAATGTCTGAGATAGCTCTGTTTGCTGATGATACGAGTACCTCATTGTTGTTTAAAGTTAACAGAAATTACTTGACGCTGGAACAGCCCAATAAAACTATGATAATATTGTTTCCAAATGGTTTGCGGCAAATATTTTACTTTTTAATGCGTGTAGTAACAAAATGTCTGCACGTCGGAATGCCCAACTCGACACATAATATTAAATCGCATAATATTTAATCTTAGAATCGCTACTGATTCCAAGCTACAGTGGGGAGCACATATTGAAAAAAATAGCTTCGAAATTAAGTTCTGCCATTTTTGCTATTAAAAGGATTAGACAGTTGACTGATGACTGATGGCAAAAGGCTACAGCTAAATTAGTCTATTTTGCATACTTCTACAGTATTATGTCCTATGGCGTATTACTGTGGGGATCCGCGGCCAGTCTGGAAACAATATTCATTTTGCAAAAACAAGCATTTCGGGCTATACTACTTGGATCCTCGCGAATCGCTACATAAACTATTCAAGGATACTAATATTTTGACACTTCCGTCGTTATATACGAGTATTTATGAAAATATAATGTGCGTACGGCAACACATGAATTTATTAAAAAAAAGTGACTGTATCTTGTAGAATGATCGAGGCGACACGCTAGAGGTTCCTGTGTTTACGTTGCCCAAAACTAGAAAATCTTTTCATAGTAGATCCATAAAATTTTATAACAAAATTCATAAAAGTGTTACTCAAAAAACTGACATAGCATTCAACAAACTTGTCAAGAAGACATTATTAGAAAAAGCGTATTATAAAATAGATCATTACATAGAGGACAGAGATATGTGGAAATAACTCTTACTCTGCACTTGCAACTCCCCTGGCTACCAAATATGTGCTATTGAAATTAAATAATATATAGTATACATGACGTTATGTAATATGGCATTTAAAAAAAGAAAGACACCAGAGTTTCTTTCCGGTTCTTCTCTGAGAAGATCTTATTTTTTGAACCGGTGTATATTTTTACATTCATAAGAATAGGTGGTAGCTCAGGGGCTAGGCGCTCCCTTTAAATTTCATAGTACGCGAGTGACCTGGGTTTGATTCCCGGTGTCGGCACCACTGAAATTGTTAAATGCAATTTTAAGTGCTGATTTACCACGTGCTCGGCGGTGAAGGAAACCATCGTGAGGAAACCTGCATGTCTGAGAAATAAAAAATATTTCGAAGACATGTGCAGTTCGCCAACCCGCATTGGAGCAGCATGGCGGATTCTTCCTGGCTCCAAAACCCTCTCAGAAATGAGAGGAGGCCTGTGCACAGCAGTGGGACATTAATAGGCTGAAACTTTACTTTTTTTTACTTAAGAGCTTTATAGAAGCCTAAACTGAATTTCAGTATTTTCTTTTTGAAATAAAATTATGGTAATCAGTCATTCGCAACTAAAATTCAGACATTCGTTTAAAAATGGCAAAATAACCTTTGTTTCGAACTTCTGCGGAATTATTCGATTCGATGGTACAAAATGTATCATCGTTACCATCATCACTGACGACGCTCTGTACGAGGTTGCCACTCGAGAACCTTTATTTCCCAACGGTTATCGGTTCTACGAGCTATATGGCCGGCCCATTGCCGCTTCAGCTTGCTAAACCTTAGAGCTATATCGCTTAATTTGGTTCTGCTGCGGATATTATCGTTACGTATTTTATCTCGCAGAGAAACTCCCAAGAGAGGCTTCATCATCATCATCATTTCAGCCTTTCGCCAGTCCACTGATGAACACATGCCTCTCTCATAGATTGCCACAAAAGTTTTTAGCTCTCATTTTACGGGATGTTGCCATAGTTGCCACGCTTGGCAGGCGGGTTGGCATCCGCAGTTTATTTATTAAGATGTTCCAGGAAGATTCTGCTGCCCTTTAATTTACTTTACTTTTATTCTACCAGGTATCCCATCAGCTACCCTCGCGATCATCGGCCGCTTCTCAATTAACATATCTTATAACATTGGCATGCAGTACGCCGCTGAACTTCTGCCAACAGTCGTGAGAGCTCAAGGCCTCGCCTTGATACATATGACAGGATACGTGGCGACGATCCTAGTACCCTACATTGTGTACATGGTGAGAGAAAGGGAGAAATTTTTAAAATATGATTACTTACTGACTTAGTTCATCATATATACCGCGTGGCCTAGTGGTCAGAGTACCTTACTTCTGCCTTAGGACCCGGGTTCGAATCCCAGTCGGTGTTTTAGCACAAATGTTAAAAAAATTGTATGTTTCTTCAATCTAGTCGCATCATCATTTACATTGTGCGCGGGTAGATTGGGACGACTTAGTGCCTCTATGTTTGCGCGTACACTTGTGGCACTATAATATCTCCTGCGCAGTGATGCCGAGATCGAAATCGGAGAGGAGGATGGGTAACCGCTTTGCTCGTAAGTTAAAATTAAGGTATACTCGTTTTTTTTGTGACCAAATTTACTACCCAATGTCCAATTCTACGATGATCTTTATACCATATTTCATAAAATTCAGTTTTTTTTTTAATGGAAGAAAGTGGCAAGTCTTTTACCTGATAGTTAGTGCTACGTCTGCCCATAACAAATGCTGTATCACGACACTGCGCTCGTTACCTTGCAACATCATTTCTTAAGCCACATATGCCAAGCAATTACCATTCAAACCAACACACAGTAATGTTTGTTCAAAACTAGACGGATTCTTGTATAAGAGCGCGAGCGAAATCCAACCAGCAATGGAACAGAGTGGCTGACACTTTCGGAAACTAGAGCTTAATTTCTGTTATATATCATAGGAGCCAAACAAAAGACATCGTGTGGTAGCGGCTTCAGAAAATCTACCGCCTCATCTCATCCCGAAGGTGTCGTTAAACACGACAGAGGGAAAATTACAACCAGAAGAAGGGCAGCAGCATCTCTCTTGAACATCTGAATAAATATAATGCGGTTGCAAACCCGCACTCCAAGCGTAGCAACTATGTCAAAATCACCTAAAATGTGAGCTAAAAACTTTTGTCCGAATCTATGGGGGAGGCCTATGTTCAGCAGTAGACTAGTGATAGGCTGCAATGATGATGATGATGATGATGATGAAATATTTCGAAGACCTGTGAAGTCCGCCAACCCGCATTGGAGCAACGTGGCGGATTCCTCCTATATCCAAAACCCTCTCGGAAATGAGATGAGGACTGTGCTCAGCAGTGGGACCTTTACTGTTTTACTTTTTACATTCCCCAGGCGACTATAGCGACGGAGATTCCCCTGCTGATCCTGGGCACCATCGCGATAGCAGGGGGCTGCCTGTGCGTGTTCCTGCCCGAGTCCACTGGGAAGGACATGCCGCAGACGATACAAGATGGCGAAAACTACGGCCGGGGACAGAAGTTCTGGGACATGCCGTGCCTTTCTAGGTCAGTTAGACCCTTTGCTATCAAAAGTTGTTCGTGGCAAAGCGCTGTTAGTTACAGTTTTTTTATTGAAGAAACTAACGAGACGAGAAACTCGTTCACCTGATGGTAAGTCCAACGAACATAAGCATTACAAATGCTGTGTCACCTAGAATGTATCTATGTGGCCAAAATGAAAACTGGGAATTTGAAACCTAGATATTTCAGTTTTTAGTATTTACCACATTACTGATATCACGAATTTACACAAACATACTAATTCACTTAATTTATTTTTACAGTAAGGTCCAAGGACACAAATGGAGACTTGAACAAGTGTTAAGGAAGCAACAGCGCTGGAAGTGTTTAATTATGAAGATTTTCATATTTCATACGCTATTCTAAAATAATGGTTAAAGTACGCTGATAAGAATTCGAAAATTACTTTTCTTGTGATAATATAATGAATGAAATTAAATATAAATAATTGAAAAAAAGTGGTGTCAATATTTACATCCTCTTCTACATCAGCCGGTTATTAGTCGACTGCTGGGCATAGGCCTCTCTCATGTATGGAGGATTTGTCATAATTACCACGCTTGGCAGGTGGGTTATTAATTGCTTCACATCATAGGTCTGTGTATTTTCGTTTTTTTTTTTTTATATTGGAGGAAGGGACAAGACGAGCAAAACGTTCACTTAATGGTAAATGCAACGCCCGCCTATAGCAATGCTTTGTTACCTGGAACATTTTTGGTATGATATGTATATGAAAAGGTATGTACATAAGAATATTGATGACTTTAATAAAAAAGTGATGTTCATATTGTGAATACCAGGAACAAGCACAAATTAATAATGCCAGTTACCCGACTTCACAGAGTCAGTAACTCTTTCATGGGGCAATGTATACGTTTTTACAACAAAATTCCAGGAAGTGCACAAAGTCTTTCAATAAAAAAGTTCAAACTATTTGTTAAACAAAGACTTTTTAAGAAGGGTTATTATAATATTAAGGAATACATGGATGATGATAACCTCTGGGAATGAGGTGATCGCTGCCAAGCTATTTCTACATCTTTATAAAACTGCTGTAATTGTATATTTAAAATGACTGGAAAAAAAAATCCCGCTGGGTTTCTTACTGGTTCTTCCCAGGACAGAGACATTTCTTTGCGAACCAGTGTAGTTTAAAAAAAAATGACGTTCAATAAGTATTACGTAAATGATCTATATTGAATAAAAAATATTCTATTCTATACTATTCTATTCTGTTTGGCAGCACACTGCGCCCGTCCCTTTGCGACGTCAGTTCTCAAGTCTCATATGCCCTGTGATTATACTAGTGCCTCTCAGTGCCCTTCAGATCGAAACATGTTTGCACACTACTGCTGCACGGCAGAATAACTGGCTATGCGGTGGTAAAATGTATTAACAAAGACTTCCAAGAGGCGGAATGATTCCTTGGAGCATTTCCCTTAGTCAACTGTTGCGACATAGATATAGTAGATGAGATGGAGTGGCAGATGATTCTACCAGTTCACCACACGGCTCTATAATATGTATAATTTCTTTTTGAGCAAGTGACGAGACGCTTAAATTGTTCACCTGATTAGGGATGTTATTGGAGACGAGAAAAACGGTCACCTGATGGTAAGTGCAACGTCCGCGCATAGCAATGCTTTGTCACCTGGAATTTTTCTGTGTGTCACACTGCGCTAGTCACCCTGATACATCAATTCTAAGTCTCATATGACCAGTAATTACATTAGCTGTCAGTGGCCCTTCAGACAGAAAGTGACAAAATACACCATTAAAATGCTTCACAAGACTTTTAAGTTTCCTCAACCGGGAAAACACCACTCAGAATACCAGCAAAAAATGCTGGACGTTATATGCTTGATAAGAACCGAAGCGTAAGAAGTGCGCCGTGTGGTAGGCTTAAGAGAATCTACCACCTCATCTCATCCCGTGGGTGTCGTAAAAGACGACAGAGCGAAAATTAAAACCTGAAGATGGGCAGCAGCATCTGCCTGGAACATCAGAATAATAACCTGCGGTTGCCAACCCGCCTGCCAAGCGTGGCAACTATGGCATTAGGCTGAAGTAGATGACGGTGATGTGACTCCATCGTATGGACGAAATAAACATCTTCTTATTAATTCTTCATCGACGACGAATGTCCTTATCGACCACTCATAGCCAATTATCGACCATGGCTTTCTATTCAGATGTAGGCTACGGCATTGTCAGAGACAGGGGGACACGAGAACAATCACGAAACTGTGGTTACGTATACTTGGGTTACTGTGGCGAACGTATCACTATTCAGATCGAATTCGCTTTAAGGAAAGGCCACGTCAAAAGTATCCGCAACCGACGAGCGTCTATGAAAGCGGATATGAAAGTATAAGAAGCGAAAGATACGTGTCAGGATCGTAAGCAAGTGGAAAGATGTGGTCTGCCTCCCCAATGGGAATGAGATCTTTATAATCTTGAAATGCTAATAACAATGCAACAGTATAGGCTGGCGTCGCTTTAACCTAGGCCGGAATCCGTCTAGGTAGGTACCACCCCAAGGCCAGTTATTCTGTCGTGAAGCAGTAGTGTACAAACATTACTGTGTTTTGGTCTGAAGAGCACTGAGAGCTATTCACGATGAGACGACACGAGAGATAATCACTGGACATATGAGACAGCACACATGCGCCGGTCACCCTGATGTCTCAGGGTGTGCGCCGGTCACCCTGAGACATCAGGGTGACCGGCGCAGTGGGGTGTCACACAAAACAGTTGTGGGTGACACAACATTTGTTAGGGGCAGACGTTGACTTACCATCAGAAAGAAAGAAAGAAAGAAAGAAAAAGCTTTTATTAGGACGTGAACGGTGAACGCGTTTTGCTCGTTTCGTCACTTTATCCGATATAAAAAACCACCAGGGGAATGACTTGCGCTTCCCGTCACTAAATATCATAAAAAAGTTTGTGTGCCTCGTCAAGAATTACGATCGTAAAGATACGGTGACAAAAAAGACAGAAAACTCCAAACTGAACAAAACTTGCTCACGGCGTGCCGCAATTGTTTATAAACACGCATATCGCGCCAAAAGGAGGCCAAAATCTGCAAGCGATCAAGGAAAAAATAAAATTCATTAAGAATAAACAAAAACAAGTATAAGTCCAAACCATAGCAAAATCCTCCATGTACTTAAACACGTATAGTGTTGGGAAAGAGTCGGTATGTGTATCGATATATTTTTTTTCTTTTGAATGTTTTTCTATAGAATGCTTTTTATAGTATTCTTTAGAAAAGCATTACCGTTTAATCGCCGAGTGCTGGGTAAGACGATCTTCTACCTCATTCCATCACGTGGGTTTCCTAGTAGTCGGCTAAAGAAAATGCCTGCAAATACTCAATGGCTTCCGACAGGAGGCGGAACAACCATCTCGAAAATACCATATTGAAAATGCGCGACCGCCAACAGGGTAACAGTGCTTAAGGTGCGAAACCTCTTGTAGTTGGTCTGATCCAGCAGCGGACTTTTAACTAGCTTATGATTATCGCAAAGGAGATCGTCGAACCTTATCAGAAAACCTGGAAAAATTACGTTAAACGATCTAGACCGAAAAATGAATAATTGTTGCATGATATCAAGTTTAAGATCGGCTGGGATACGAAACTTTCACTAATCACGATGTTAAATAGGAAAAATAATTTAAAATAATAAATGAAATTTTCTTATCTATCTTTTATGTATAAAATAAAGAAAAAAGAGAGATAGAATGAAGATATTCTCTACTATTTTACGAATAAGATGTATTATTATCGTGTCGTCGAGTCGTGTGTATACGTTTATCGATAAAATCATAGGCACGTCATTAAACCGATGTTTGTTTACAAACAAACAAAGAGTAACGCACCATTTCGGATATCAATTAACACACAAACTCAGTTCCTCTCAATCGGCACTAGCCGCTATTCTGCACGGTTCTCCTACTCGATATGCATTATTGATAGTGATGACAAGCATAACCATAATATCGATACTTAATTTAATCGGTTTCATCACTTCATCGTATTTGGAAACCGAAGCATTTATGAAACCGAAATTGGAGAAAAACAATATAGTTAACAAAGGCGTGTGGATCAGAAAATCTGGGGATGATCAACCAATGAAGACTGTATCCGGGGATTTCATATTTAGGGCGAGCTCTTTAGATGCAGATAGTTTGCTTCAGAATAATTTCGATGTGTTTGGTGAAAACTTTATGCAAGAATCTCCGTTGATTCCCAGTTATATTGAGAGGAGCAAAAGAGAAGCACATGGTAAAACACTTGTTATATATAAACTTTTACCATATCCTGTGTGTCAGTCCTGTTACAACAAATTTGATTATTGTAAGTGTAGAAGATACATAAATTATGTAAAAATTATGCTTGTATTAATTAATAAAAAGATTAATTAATTTTTAGTAGTTTATTAACCTTGAAACATAATATAAAATGTGGCAGGTACAACATTTTCAGATATTTTTCTTTTTAAATATGTAGGTTTATTGTAAGCGTTATCGAGCTGGTATATCTGTTCGGACACCTTTACTTGCATTTACATAAATTAATGTGACAAAATAAAAAGTTGCGTTTATAGATTTCTACGATAATTGCCTTAGTGCTAGTACTAACAGTGAAAATTCTATTTTTATTACAGATAACCAGTTTTCCAGAGAAAATATGCAAAATGTTATTGACTTTCCAACTATAAATTTAAACGATGAAAAAGCTGCTTATATGAGTTCGAAGTTAATAACCAACCTAAATTCAGAAACAGTCTCTAATGATTATCCATATGAAGTCGCGATAATGTTAGGAAATAATAATAAAAGAGAAATGATGAGTTCAAAAAGCATATCTATTAAGGACGCATACGACCACAATAAATTAAATAATTCTAAAAAAACTCCAGGCATAGTTCTGAATATAGATAATGTGGCTCAAAAAGCTGAAGGGCAAACTCTAAAAAAGGAAAATGGTAATAAAACGAATCATAATTCAACGAATATAGTTCCTAAACGCAGTATGCAACACAATTATGAATCAGAAATTATAAAAAAGATTGAATTTACAGAGGAAGTCAACAAAACAGAAGACAGCTACGATGCAACTAAAATTGATCGCACTGTATTTGATGGCGATGATCGCGCCTGGCATCAAACTGCTCCAGTACCTGATGTTAATAAATTCAAAATTTTACCGAAAAGTGAAGAAAATAAGAACAAAAATAAACCAATAACTGAAAAAGGTTTGATCAAAGTCTTATCCATGTTAACAAAGACGTTCAAGAAAGTTATGAAGCAGCATAATGATATAAAGAGGATACACACTAAGTTAACTACTATAAATGACGAATTTATGAAAAACGCTCATCTGTTGATGACTAAATTTCAAGACTTTGACGTCAAATATTTATATTTGATGAAATTTAATGAAAACTTAAAAGACTTGGAAGCAAAGTTACGTAACAAAGAAGAAGTATTTAATAACAAGGAGCTCGAATTGTCAAAGAACTTAGCTGAATTCGAAAACCAACAAAAGAAATTTTTGATCCAACAACGACAGTTTTACAATATACAAAAGCTGATGTTAGCACAGAACGAGAAAATAAACTTAAAACAAAACTTAATAGTGAAAACGCAAAACGAAATATCATTGCGACAAAATAATTTTGCGCGAATATTGAAGAAAGCAAAGCAAATATATGTTGATGCTAAAAATCCTATACCACAAAAGTTAAGTGCAATATTATCAAAGTCAAAAGAGAATACTGAAACCAAAACGAACGAAATAGATAAAACTACATCGACAACATCTACTCAAATACCAAATACTGAATCAATCAAAATAAATCTATTCTCAGTTCCTTCTATCAGTCGGATCGTAAATTACGATAAACAATTACTAAATGAGAAAGACGACCATTCAGTAGATGATTTAATTTACAAATATTACTTTAATAATACATATATTGACGTTTTGATGAAAAACAAAATATTAACGAGTTTCGTACCTTCTCCTGGAAACACCTTCACTCGCAATGTGAAAAACAAGCGAAACGAACATCCGAAATTTATTAAAAAAACTACTAATTTAATTCCGGTCAATGAATCCAAAGCAATAATACTCATAGATAAAACGGGTAAACGTCTCAGTAGAGGTAAACGTTGGATAAAACATTCTACCAAATCTTCCAATGTAAAACATATCGGTAATGATTTTAACGTCGCTTCAAAAAAAGAGGGCTTGAAATCAATTCCAAATAAAAGTAATGTGTCTTTAGAAAGGCAGATAGGCAAAAAAACTAAGAAAAGTGAAAAAGACCCGTTTTTGACTATGGCAACAAGTTTTTGCCAGGAGGTTGGACAGAACGAGAACGATCAAATGCTACATTGGTGTATTGAAAAGGCTCTAAGAAGATTACGTTTCGTTGGTAAGTGTAACCAAGGATTTTTTTTTCACGAACAAACACTTTGTGTTATTATACAAAGTCTTTGTTACTTGAAGGAAAGAGTCTACTCTTTTCTTAAGGAACCCACGCAATTCCTCTAGTGTTACGGATGTCCTTGGGCGGCTGATTACTTACCGTCAGGTGAGCCGCTTGCTGGTTAGCCCCTTCTGCTATAAAACTACTAAGATAGTGATAATGGTAAAAGAACTTCTTTGCAGGAATCCGTCTAAGTAGATACCACCACAGTGCTGTATTGCGGTTTGAAGGGCATTTTAGCTGATGAATTTACTGATCATACGGAACTATATATATGACGAAGCGGCGTTAAGCGCACGGGGAAGTTCCACACAAGCTCTGACAGTTTAAAGTTCTGATAATATAGGCAGGCGTGAGACTTACAATCGGGTCAATAAATGATCTGTTCGTCTATATGCCTAATACCTTAAATGCTTCACGCACTAATGCCGACCCAGTATTAGCGGTCCACACACACACAGTATTTATTCTGAGTATAAACCCTTATTTATTTCAATGTATGTGCATACAAATCATCGGATTTCAGATTTGATTGTAGGGACTTGACAGAGACCATTAACTATGACATTATAATGTATATGACATAAAATATATATAAATAAAATATATATATACCTATAACTTACAGATATGAAAGTTCCTCAGTCAATTATGAATGCAAAAACTATAAAAATAGAAAATGAAGCAACACCAGTTCACGCAACGGTTAACCGTAAGGATTTAAAAATCATGGAAATGTCAACTTTCTCCGGAGGTAAATTTCAAAAACATTAAAAAGGAATTGATTCATATACGCCTTTTTCAAAATTATCAAAGCTACTCGTATATAGTCCTCTAATCAACCTTTACATAACGTATGTATTTCCTTTCAACAGAAATATCTTCAACCACAACGTCTGTGGGTATCCCTGAATACACCATTAATGCTCCTACAAGTACAGTGCAAGATACTCCAGATACTGCAATGTTCTTCCCAGGTGCGTCCTCTTGATAAATTTCGACTAAGTTTAAAAAGAAGTAACAGTATTTGTAAGTCCTACTGCTAGGCCAAATCCTTTTTTATGAAGAATAGACCACTAAAAAGTCGTTTCCACTAGGACTTTTTAACAACTCTCCAGTGCGAGTTGAAATACAATATTCCCAAAATGAATTTTATTTCTCCGCCATGAAGATAAATTAGCACTTAAATAACAAATAGTCACTTATGTGACGCTCACCAACTAGAATTTAAACTGAAGTTTTTCGAGTTTTTGAAATTTCAGTTGGGGGCCCTGTCCCAGAATCGCCACGGTTCATAATATCAATAATGCTAATGAATATCCTGTGAGTGTTATTTTAATTTCTCTATTTGACGCTATTCTCTATTTTTCTAATAATTTACGCGACTATAATTGTTTGCGTTCAATAATACTAAACGTATATTATTTTCAGACAATGACCAGCTTGAATCAAACCTAAAACAATACGGTAATAACACTTTTTAATTTTCACACACAGACAGCACTTTTCCCTCATAATCGAAAAAAGTAAACACCTTCTTTTTTTTTATTCGATAAAGTGACGAAACGAGCCAAACGTTAACCTGATGGTAAGTGCAACGTCTGCCACAACAAATGCTGTGTCACCCAGAACATTTCTGTGTGACACAACACTGCGGCTGTCACCCTGAGACATGAGTTCTTGAGTCTCAAATGCCCAGTGATTACGCTAGCTCACAGTGCACTTCAAACCGAAACAGTAATGTTTGCACACGTCTGCTTCACGGCAGAATAACTGGCCCTGGGGTGGTACCTACCTAGACGGATTCCTGCTTAGGAATCCTACCTAAGCATGAATTCACTTTCGGTGTGTTTCAGAGTTGAAACCAGATACAGAAGGAACAGTTTACTACGATGGCAGCATCCACGCTAGTCAAATTGGTAAGCACGGTACAAGCAATTTAATTATTTTTTATCCTATCTGAGTTGTCATATTATCTTGAGTCGCATCAATTTTCTTTCATTAAGACTAATTATTTTTTGACAATTGTTATAAATGATATGAAAATTATTTATTTTTCGACGCAAGAAATATAAATTTCGTTAGACAAACGTAATTTTTTACTCCGTAGGTATCCTCTATTTTGTTGTTTTTTTTTCATCTTTTTCAAAAGTAAATTATAAATAAATTTACAAAGAACAGTCTCATAGAAAACCAAAGCACGGTCCATGACAAAATGTTATACAAGATTTAATATAAATGAGTAAATGCATTGCAAACTCAAGCAGACCAGCCTCCGCCAACAGCACCTTTTCACAAGTATGACGCATGTTAGATTTTTTTAAATCAATTCCTTATTACATATTTACATGTTTGGCGGATGATATTGCCAATGAAAAGGGTAGCTACCCGCCAGATCGAATGGTCTGATCTGGGGAGGACGTCTCCTCCAACTAGTAATATTTAGATGTTGTATAAATAGTTCGCATCTCAGAAAACTTTCATAGCGCGATTATGGATGTATGCGAATATTTCTTGTGCTTCTCATGTGGCGTCATAGATGTAGCTACACATGGATTCATGTGATCGCCTCATTGAATTTTTTCTCCATAAAAACCGAATTACATTTTTCAATTTTCTTTTTTGCTAGGCGGTCCAGACAGCGATGGCATCTCGGACCTTATTCCTGGTCAGGACAGTGATTCCCGTATAGATATTGACCCCGTCGCATTAGACCTGCAAGAAAAGAGACGTGCATACGTACGGAGGTACTCTTCTTAGTAGAATTAATTAATTAGTTTAACCCCAGTTAGCCAACATTTCTTCGACGTGTCTGTCTCTGTATCCTACCTCCTTATCATATCTTATCGCATAAGCGTTACATCAGGCGCGGGCAGGTTAAGACGAGTTAGTGCCTCTGCGCGTATACTTGTGCACTGTAACATCTACTGCGCAATTGATCGCTTCCGACAGCATTCAGGAGTTGTCGCCGTGGTCGAGCATCAGCTAGGAGTACATCATTCTCCTACTTTTTGCTAGTATATTGTAATAGTTAGTTCTCATTGTTAGTCCTACCCACTTAAGATGACTTAGTTAGGTGCTACAGCTAATATGTGCATCATGGTTATACGCGGTCTCTAATAACATCATAAACTATCGGAAGTACATGGCCACCCCTTAATTTACATGCAAGTTAAAAACTTACACGTAGTTGACATTAGCCAATAGGATATTTTTTTAAACACGATGCCGTGAAATCGATCTTGTATCGTGAGTGCATTTACATACATACATTTCACATACATAAACGCCGAGACTTGGAACATCTGTGGAAGCCAATCGCCGACATGAGGAATAGTTTTTTTTCTGTCACCTGGTGGGAAGTGCAACGTCTGCCCATAACAAATGCTGCATCACCCAGAAACATTTCTGTATGGCACCACGCTACGCAAGTCGCCTTCACCCTGTGACATTAGTTTTTTAAGTTGCATAAGCTCAGTAATTACATCAGCTATCAGCTAGTAACCTTTAAGACCGAAACAAAGTGTTTGCAAACAGAATAACTGGCACTGCGATGGTACCTTCCTAGTCGAACTCCTACGTAAGAATCCTACACCACCTGCCGCCCTATCTCTTGCCGTGGGTATCGTAAAGTCGACTAAGAATAAATTCCTGAAAAAATCGCATTGCTTTTTGTATCATCATCATCATCATCATTTCAGCCTATCACTAGTCCACAGCTGAAAATAGAATTCTTCTAAAGATTGCCACAAAAGTTTGTAGCTCTCGTTTTAGAGAGGTATTACCATAGTTGCCACGCTTGGCGGACGAGTTGACAACCGCAGTTTATTTATTCAGATATTACAGGAAGATGCTGCTCCCATTCTCCTGGTTTTAATTTTCCCTCTGTTGACTTTTACGGCACCCACGGGATGATATGGGGTGTTAGATTTTTTTAAATGATCGAGAGCGGTATAAAGGAACGTCTAAAGGGTGAAGTGTCAGGGGAGATCGTAGACCCTACGAAGCGTGGTTACGGTATACCCTCTTAGCTTGGATAATGCCTATAGTGGACCCTGCAATAGTGGACTACACAACGGCAAATGATGATGATGGTGATGAAAAGGCGAATAAGTATATTTAAAAAATACTAGCAACGCTATAAACCGCGTCCGTGTGATGACTGCTTAAGAGAACCCAGTGGGGTGGCACCCATTTCATCCCCTTAGTGTCGTAAAATTCAACAGAGGGAAAATCAAAACGAGGAAATGGGCAGCAGCATCTTCCTAGAGCATAGCTATAATAAAACAATCGATAAACTGCGGTTGTCAATCCGCCTCTTAAGCGTGGCAACTATAGAAAACCCCCCCCCCAAAATTAGAGCTACCAACTTTGGTAGCAATCTATAGAGGAGGCCTATGTTCAGCAGTGGACAAGTGATAGGCTTAATGATGATGATGATGACGCTCTAAACATTACTAATATTCCTATTAACCACTCCAACTCCACTAGGAAATGTTCACGACAACAGAAGTTGTGTTTCGAAGTTCGTCCTCTAAACCATAGAGCTTTTGGCGCTTCATATGCAATCTGTGGTTTATTTTATTATTTTGTTATTATTTAATTTTACAGAATTAACGAAGACATAATGCGGCAAATGGGCTAGTTTCAACACTGTTATATATTACAATACGTTGCTTAGTTACTGTGAACAATTCTTAAACACGAGTTTGAAAATGTATACATGTTTTTTTTTATATCAATAAATGTGATTTTGTTTATTTGTTGTTTTATTAATAGCTTCGTAGTACAGCTGCAATTTTGTTGCACCGTGGATAGAAAGCAGGTCATTGGCGTACAATGAAATTGGAGCTGCCACATCATCATCATTTCAGCCTATCACTAGTCCACTACTGAACATAGTCCTCCCCCATAGATTGCCACAAAAGTTTGTAGCTGTCATTTTGAGGGGATTTCGCCATAGTTGCCACGCATTGCCACGCAGCTAATTAAAAATATTTTTACTTCACAAGTCAGTCTGCGTCTGTCTGTAACTAAAAACTGATTTAACTACTGCGCAAATTCGACGTGAACAAAGACGACGTGGTTCGCCACGCCATTCCCATGCAGGAGTCCGTCTAGGTAGGTATCACAGGGCCAGTTATTCTGCCGTGAAGCAGTAGTGTGCAAACATTATCGTGATTCGGTTTGAAGGGCACTGTGAGCTAGCGTAATCACTGGGCATGTGAGACTAAAGAACTCATGTCTCAGGGCCGGGAGTGGTGTAGTGTCTCACAGGAGTGGTCTGGGTGACGCAGCATTAGTTATGGGCAAACGTTGCACTTACCATCAGGTGAGTGTTTTGCTCGTCTCGTCAATTTTCTTTTTATATGTTTTATTTGATAAAAGTGACGGAACGAGCAGGACGTTCACCTGATGGTAAATGTAACGACTGCCCATAACAAAGGCTGTGTCACCCAGAACATTTCTGTGTGACACCACACTGCGCCCGTCACCCTGAGATATCAGTTCTTAAGTCTCTTAAGCCCAGTGATCTACCTAGTCTCATATGACCTACCTTGACGGATTCCTGCATAGGAATCCTACCACCAGATCATTCAGACCATCAGTCACATTTTCCAATAAAAAAATTGCAAGTATTGTTATTTTACCTCCTCAAGTCTTTGCCAACTGTTTAAATGTTTTACATTTAGTAACATTGATTGCAATTTGCCCAACAAATAGACATAAATAGTAAATAGAGCTTTACTAGTTTCTTTATCTGTGGCGATGGGCTCACCACTTATCACACCAAGTGCATTGTATTGTTTTGGTGAAACGTGGATTGTGGCAGTCATCTGTTTTTGCAGTGAGTGCCCAGTCTCTGACTATCCCTTATGGGATACAGTCGTGATCTTATGAATGTACGTTCGTATCTGTGATTAATGATTTATGTATGTATGCATGAGATTCGCATGAGTTTTTATCGACCATGTAGCACAGAGATCAGCGTAACTAATCGTAAAGGTGGTTCCTGGTTCCTATTCTTTTCCCTAGCAAATATTAGTACAATACAGTAATTGTCTGATGGTCTCTGACATTGCTACAGATCTTTCTTCCGGTCGTATCCAGAAAGTTAGGTTATTAATGGGAAATCTACGGGAACTGGTTATTTCAAGACGTCTCAGAGCTTACGCTATATCGGATAGCATCCGATTACAGGATCCGCGACTCTGCTAATACAACCCGTCAAAAATGTGATGTCATTCTGGCCGATTTTAGTGCTATTGTATGAGATATTATAGTGCTAAAAGTGTGCGCGCGAATGCACACACTCGTCCTAACCTTCCTGCACCCGATGACTCATCCAATAAGATCGCAGCAAGCCATTGTCTGAGACACGAGGACAATCACAATACAACCAGACCCGACACATAAAACAACAATTTATGTTTTAACACAATTGTTGACTACGACTAGTATTCTAATCCAGGACCCGCCGTGCAGTAGTCAGGCACTCTGACCACTAGAGCGCGGTCCATCCGTCTAAAATACGATTCAAGCATATCACATTTTAATATTTTTATTAATAAAAGTTAGTGCCTCCCATAATCTTATTCCTCTCCCAGAATCGACTGGAAGATAACACGACAAGGTATTGAAATTACTATCAAAAACATCTTCAATCATTGTATTGATATTTCAGTCATGTGTTGTGTTGTGTGTTGTGTTTGTCCCCGTGTTTCTGACACTGCATCCTAGCCTACCTCCGATCTTATCGCATCAGCGTTACATCGGGCTCGTGTAGGTTGGGACGAGTGCGTGCCTCTGTGTTTGCGCGTATACTTGTGGCACTATAATATCTCCTGCGCAGTTGATGGCTCTCGACAGTAGTCGGAAGTTGTCGCCGTGGTCTAAATCGGCTCGGAGAACATCACATCATTTCAGTCAAATCAAACTCAATTCTCAAAAACAATCCATAAATCATAGCGAAGTTGTTAGCAATTTTAAACTTTATCGTGAAAATATCTGCACTACATTTGTGCGGCGGGAAAAAGAATAAAACCTACTTAAATTCCAATACAATGAAGAAGTTTTTATCTTTTTATTGAATGATAAAAATACATTGCACCAGTTATTAACCCATTTAAAGCAATGTTTACCAAACATAGCTTCGGTTGCAAGTGAGAGCATTAACGATGAAAATTCAGTCAAGTGCCAGTCTTACTAGAGTCGTGAAGTTTTATTAAATCTTTTTTTTAAATTTTGTAATTTTATTTAAGCCAGTATATGGTGAGTTTTTTGAAGAAACCGGATTATATAAAGAAAATAATTACTAAACAATTAAAATCAATTTAAATAGTTCCACAGGGAATTCTGTTAGCCATTTGGGCTGTAAATGTTATTTTATACCGCATTTATTAAGTCTTGGCCTCTCTAAAGCTATAGCTTTATTTTCTAAATTCAATCATAATAAAATCAATTTATTAACTACACTGCTATTTACTTTAAAAGAAAAGATTAGCGAATATAAATACAAAAGACATATAGATACGTAGTCCACTTCAATTTTATGGTCTCATATAGTTTACGCTCTTACAAGATATTTTTAATTTGTAAGACTTACGTTTCTTAATGTATGTATTAGTTGTAATTGTTGACCCCGTAGTGACTAGTTCTTTTTTTAAATATGACAAAAAAAGTCAAGTAGGCATGTTTGAATTCTTCCACATGTTTACTTACACAGTTTTTTTTATTTATTGTAAACAATTCCCAGTTTAATTTTGAACTGTATAAAATATATTTTTGACTTTAACTTTGGCAGTCGTCTGTAACTGCAACTAACTCTTCTAATTAAAATAATTAAATTTTATTTAGCAAAAATTATATGGCAGTCTCAGAGCAATCCACTTCTTTACTTAGACGACTCCCAGTGCTTGGCACGGTCCTCCAATTTAAAACAAATTAGATTAGCGAACGCATGCCGAATTTTCTCTGGCGCACGACCACTTTATTGAATCTGCTGCCGCCAGCGGTTTTTCCGGACCGAGACTTAGGAACCTTCGAGAAAATAGTACAAAAAAGTTAAGTTTCTAAAAAAAGCCGGCAACGCACTCGTAATTCCTCTGGTATTACGGATGTGCATGGGAGGCGGTGATCCCTTAGCACCGTAACACGCCTGCTTGTTTGACACCGTCTTCTATATATAGTATATTCCAGGCTCGCCGCAACTAAAGCACTACTCACATGTCTGCCATTAGTCTGAGACAGTGAGGAACTGGCACTCGTATCAGTAACTTTTATGAGACCCACTCCACGAGATGGAGTGACCGATTCACTCAAGCAACTATCACATGGCAACGTTTGTGTATTTGTACAATAATTCTAAGTTAATGACTTAGTTGTGTCCTTTGAAGGAAATGCTCACTCATCACAGCAACTCATATGAATACCAGATACATTTTAACTTGTTACAGACAATATTCCGTAAAAGTGTTAATAGAGGTAGAAAAGAAAGAAAAGAGTTAATAGAGATAACCAAACTGCCCATTAATGTCACGATGCGACTACGACGGCGTCTTCTACAGGGTTTTCTGTGTTACTTTATTGGCCACGGCGTTCACGTTCACCGTGATTTTGACGAACGTATTTATCGATATCGACGGATTGTTATCGAAGAAAGGTAAATACGGTCACTATCTAATTATCAATATATTTAGTAATAACTGTAACAAAGCGTGAAAAATATTTAATTATCTGTTAATTTGTGTCGCGTCAGTTGCCCCTTCTGCTTCCACCAACCGTTGATCTATTTTTGTAATTTAAATAATATAAGAAAGTTAAGAGAGATATAAGAAACTACATTTTATTAAGCATAAATAATTAAAACTACATAAGAACTAAAATTTAGTGTCATAAATTGTATTCGAAAACTTAATCTTTGATTATTTACAATTATAATTTGTTTACTTTAATTACTTGAGCTTCTTCATGCAGCCTGCAGCAGTTTTCTTCTCTGAGATCTTATTTTTGAACTGGTGTAGATTTTGACATCCATAAGAGCTTTACATAAGCCTAAACAGAATAAAGAAAATTTGACTTTGTTTTTGTTTTGTGGCAATCAACGATGGAGGCCTATGTTCAGCAGTGGAATGGAGTGCGCTGAAATGAGGATGATGATGATGATGAATTAACTTGACATGACTGATTCAAAATAATAACATATCTGTAACATTCCAGCCAAACAAAGTCATAAGAATGAAGAACATCCTGATTTCACACAAAACGAAATAATATCAAAACTACAGATACACCGTATGATCCGACCGTTGAAGAGATATATGAAAAAAATTATATAGATGATCAACCAGAAACATCTTATAGAACTAAAAGATCTTTAGGTAAGTATGCTATGCTAATTTTTTAAGTGGTATAAATTGAAGCAATCGCTCGATTTCTAATTAAAATCTGTCTTTTTTCCTACACGATACTTAAGCAAGAGAATTTTCATCCTAGTTTTTATATAGGGGCTTCCTTACCTACGCCAATTATGAAATCTTGCCGTATTATTATTTCCGTTCTTTTCGAGTTTGTCTCTGTGACAGTTTTATTGATTACCACTTTTGGCATAGTTTAAAAGAATTTGCGTGTCCTCGAGAATAAATACAATAAACTGATCAACTAAGAAATACTTTTTTTATACAAAAGATGGCCCCAAATTCCCTATTGATGAAATACGTAATATTCCATATTATATATTTATTTCATATAAAACTTATTTGTAATTTCCATCGCATATTTAATTTGTAGATTCTCCGAATTTCCTTTCCCATTTAAGAAATCCTAAAATGAAAAAAATCCTCACCACTCGACTGGCTAAACTTCTTGAGCAATTAGATGAGGAAGAAACATCAGCGGAAATTCCTAATAAAAAAGGGATATCATCTATCGATTTAGAGAAGAAAAGTACAGAGGAAGAACAGGTAAAAGATAAAAGAGAAGACGAACGCACTAACGACAATTATAAAAATAATAGTAACAAGAAAAGTGAGAGGGATTTGTTACATTTGGCTATGCATAACATACTTCTTCAAGGTATTATAGGACATATGGATCTAAACGATGTATATAAAAGAGTTAATAAATTAGTGAAAAACTTTAGCAATGGAAAATATTTGGATGTGAAAGGTAATTCCATAAAACATGAATAATTAAATGTATTGTTGTGCTGACAAAATAATAAATTCCGTTTTCGTATTTTGTCTCATTAGTATTTTGAGTCAGATGACAAATACTCGTTGTATTGTATAGGGCATCCGTCATACTGTAGTTGCTAGCCCGCCTACAGTGAAGATGATGTTCATAATCGATATTTGTCGCTATTACAAAATGTGTGCCATTCTGTGGTTTTCAACAATGCAGCGACCGACAGTATTGCTATTTACAGTATATGTAGTTGGCGGTTCCAAAAAAAAAACAGAAAGTAATGAAGTCCAGGAGCTTAAAGCATTAGATTAATACATACTTGGATTCTTTTATAAAAAAATTTTTTAATCATTGTTTTTTTGTAGATAATGAATTACCAGACCAAATCAAAAATGAAATTAAACTAGATCAAAAATCAGTAGGAGAATCTATCAAAACAATTGATTTAGACGGTTCGTCTGTTGAAGAAAACAAATTTTTCGAGGAATTATTAAAATGCAAAAAACTTCAAGAAGAGATTATGAAAAGAACCAAGAAAAATGACATTACAACCATGAGAACCTCATCAAACGCATGGTTTCAAAAAGGTTGGACGGGTTTTTATAATTTTTATTTAAATAAAACGAAAGTAAGATTGCTGGTGGTAGGATTTCTATTCAGGATGATGTAGTCGTGGTCCCAACGCAGTGGTATGTATTCTATCGTCAAGCAGTAGTGTGCAAACATTAATGTGTTTTGGTTTGGAGGCAAACCGCCTCTAAGAACTGATGTCTGAGGGTGACGACAGCAGTATGTACAACACAGATTTTTTTTTTCTGGAGAGACGTTGCACTTACCACCAGGTGAAGGAATCGACGAGCAAATGCTCGTCTTGTCATTTTCTTCAATAAAATAAGTATAGTTTAAAAGTGTCAGTTCAAGTAGCGATCTTACCACTCTTAAATCGATTTCAACCAGACAACCTTTGGTTTGATGAATTTCGTCGTCGTCGTCGTCGTTTCAGCCTATCTCTAGTCCACTGTTCAACATAGGCCTCCCCCATAGATAGCCATAAAAGTTTGTAGCTCTCATATTGGAGGGATTTTGCCGTAGTTGCCACGATTGGCAGGCGGGTTGGCAACCGCAGTTTATTTATTCAGATGTTTCAGTAAGATGCTGCTACCCATCTCCTGGTTGTAATTTCCCTCTGTCGACTTTTACGACACCCACGGGATGGGGTGGTAGATTCTCTTAGGCCGCTACCACACGGCACGGTAGGTGACAGATGTCCTGATGTCATAGTTAACCCGGGGTACTTTTCAGCTTTTAATTATTATTTTTGGTCCGATCTACGCAGAAAGAGCTTACTGTGTCTTGAAGTCTTGCAGTGGTATGCTTGGTTTTTGATTTAATTTTATTTATTATTGGATCCCAAGCTGGTGGTAATACCCAACCATCTTCTCTATTGAAATTAGGATGTTTTTTTGATTTCAATAGCCTCGCGAATCATCATTGGTAGGAATCAGTGTTCTTTTGCAAGGATCTGTGGTTTATCAAATCTGATGTAATGGTTGGGATGATCCAGAACATGGTCACAGACTGCAGACTTCTTAGAACGACGATGCTTCACGTCAGCTATGTGTTCTTTTACGCGGGTTTTCATCGACCTTTTAGTTTGGCCTATGTAATTTAACTATGACATCAGGACATCTGTCACCTCAGTACTCCCGTGACCATTGGTGCTGTAAAGCACTCGAAACGTCGGGTTATAAATAGTAAACAATTAAACGCGATAAAATCCGTAAAATTAAGTAGTAGAGTAAGAAGAAGAAGTAATCCAAACACAGGTGACCATGTCAAACACGTAAAAGGAATGTATTTGTAGTACTAAACAAACGAAACCTAACCTTTTTAAATAATTTTTTTTTCCGAAATTGAGAGGAATATATTAAAAAACATTTTTGCATATAAAATGTATTGTTAGTTATCAGACATTATTATAGGCAAAGTTTCATCGAGAGACAAAAATATTTGTTGGGGGCCTAAACTGGCCATTCTCCTTATGAATGGGTTATGAATAGTAGATGTTAAATACGCTCGACTGTCGCTTAAAGAGGTACAGATAGCAGTGAGCAAAGCAGCAGTCTTAGTTATAGATGTCAATGAGGGAAAAACGACTTACTCTTATAGAGGTTTCTATTTCACTTAAAGCGGTTTTAGAGGGTTAATATGACAGGACCTGTCAAAATTACTCTCACTTGTAGAGTTTTCTCGCTTATTCAGTTCTCGCTCGCTCGGGTTTGACAGTATTAGATTCACTATATTATATCCAATATCTCCACCGAAACCTAAGACATTACCTCGGTTCTTATCAGTTTCTAGACGTTTATTATATTTTGTAATAAGTTTATTTGTTACAGAACCCGAATTATTGTTTAAAACAACAATTGAAATAAAATCTTCAAACTTTAATAAACTTCCAGGAGACAAACATAAGTAAGTATTTTCTTTTCAGAAAAAAACGACGTGACACAGTATAATTTTACACACATAAATTTCATATGCACAACACTGTTTTTCACAAAAGTTGACTCCGGCTGGGATATGAACCCAGGACCTGCAGCGTAGACGTCCGGTACGCTAACCTCTAGACCTCGCAGTTGTCATTATTTGATATTGTATATAACCATTGGTGAATCAAACTCATCGCGTCATCTACCGGAAAGAGCAGAACAACGTCTGCAAGTACAGCTAGTAGAATATATAATTAAAGTTTTTGTTCGACTATAAACGTGGTAACATAAATTTGTTTCAGTAACTCTCAAGAAAAAACTAAAGGAATTTTTAATATTGTTTTTAATGACAAAATAATGAACGCAGATGAAATGGAAAGAGAACGTATATGCGGCAATCAAAATGCAGAAGTACATAGAATAATCGATACGTTCAAAGTGAAACAGAATCCAAAGACATCGCTCGATTTAGGAGAGCAAGAACGTTATTTCAAAAGTAAACATAATCATGAAACAAGCAATATCATATACGATAATTCTAAGCAGAATAATAAAACTTATTATATAAAAGAAGCTGAAGAATATTTAAGAAAACGTTCAGAACATAACAATAAAAAAATTGAATCAGTAGCGAACGTTTATGACAAGAATGAAACAAAGCGCTTGAAAAGAGAAGTTAAAATACGATACGAGGACTACGACTCTTCACCAAAGATCAAACCAGTCCGCAATGGGATTAAGAAAACCGATGACGATCTATATGTTGAAATAGAAACACATTTCGATGGTAAAGGTTTGAAGGGAGAGAAAAAGAAAAAACTTGTAAGAAATCTTATAGAAAGGATTCAGAAAGCGATAAAATATGATGTACATTCACAAGAAAGCAAAAATAAAAAGGTTCATAACCATCTTCAAATAAGAAAGAGAAATCAAAATCCTTTCAAACATAAGCACAGATTCCCTTTAAACGAATACGAGTTGAATTTGAATCCAGTGGAACATAGGCAATTGAATCCGATTAATAAAATACTATTAGAAAATAAGTTTCCACTAGATCAGGAAGTAAAACCAGATGAAAATTGGACAAAATCGTATTACAGTGCAAATTCTTTGACAATGTCCAATTTAGAAAACTCTGCAGAAATAGCTAACCCTGGCTCAGAATATAATAATGTTTTAAATAGTGGTATACCACAAAGATTACAAATACCATTACATACAGATGTAACTAACAGTGCTAAAAGTCAGAATACATACATTGACGACGATAATGCAACCCTTTTTATTAAAGATGTTGACGGTAGTGGATTTTCGGTAGGATTTAATCAATATGTAGACGAGCCCCCAGATCTTGAGAGTATGAAAATATTTTCTGGATTAGAAAATTTAATAAAAACTTATCATGAGAACTATGATCAACCTGACAATGAAAACCCTAATGGTAACGACATTGAGAATTCTTTTGAGAGACATCATGAGCTCTCGAAACGAAACGTCAACCAAAATAAAGATGGACATATTTTACTAGGCCGGTCGATACAAGAACTAAATAATGAAGATTACCACTCCAAAGCGTATAAGATAATTTTTGACAGCAAACTCTTGCCCTTTGAAAATAATGAAGATATATTACGGACTCCGAATCAAAAAACCTTATCATCAAACTATGAATATAAGAGCAGCAATTATAATTACAATCCAAAAAACATAAAAATTATTACTAAAGATATCAAAATAAAGGAACTTCCATTAGTTTTGGATGGCAATATTTTTGAAAATAAATTAAAACCTTCTGAAATATTTAACTTAGCAAGAATTATTAAAAGAAAAAAGCGGTCGTTGAATGTACAAAAAATTACGAATTTAAAGTCGAGAATAAAACTCAATAGGTACCTTAACACGAAGTCCATGCAAACTAAAAAGATTTTTTTAAAAAACAAAAGGAACAAACGTGAAATAGACAAAATACGTATCATTGCCTCAGATCATGTGCCCCAGGTGCCGAAGAACTCTGACGAAAACGTTTTTGTGGTATCAGGGGAAAATTTATTTACTAACAGAGCCGTCTTAAGAGAAATAGTTTTGCCAGAAAGTGACATAGGCGACGACGCAGGCGAAGAAAATAATGATGAAACTATGCCCTATACTTATGAGTCTAATCCTGAAACAAGTTATCTGACAAATCTTTTTGGTGGCAAATCAAGACACAATGCTTTAATGTCAAAATACCCTCACATATTTAACGACGATATGACCGGATCAAAAGAAGTGCGTTTCGGTAACACACACGAATATATACTCAGAGAAAATAATAAACCGGACCTTAAATTAGAACATTTATTAGACATTCATGTTACGACTGAAAATTATATTTCATCAGAAACAGATGTTCCTATTCCGGAAATTGTGAATGCCATAATGCCGTCTCCTACAAAGAGTAACTACAAAGTAACTGTCAAAATATTACCTAAAAATCTTACCAATGCACCCTCGGGCTTCAAAGAAATGCATACAGTTATAAATAAAACATATAATAATAATGGGTTACAATATTACTCATTAGTCAACGTTTCAGAAATATCTAAAATAGAAAAAATTAATAAAACAAAAGCCGTATCAGCTGAACCGAACGAAAAAGAAACAACATCAAAACATAATCAAGAACAAGAAAATAAAATGAAATTACTCTTAGCTCTACAAAAGGAGAAAATAGAACAGCAGCTGGAACATTTGAATAAAGAAAAAGAAGGACTTGAAACAATTTTACGTCAAAGAGATGTCACGAAAGAGAGGAATTTAGATGATTTATTGAAGGAATTTATGACAGATAGAAAAAAGGAAAAGATGAATTGCAATTCATAAATGACTCATATGTAAATCATTTGAAAATTCAAAATATTGCCGCAATGGAACCTACAACAGTGTCTTCTTCCATCATAACTACTAAAGCAGCTCCTGATTTACTATTAGTTACAAACATTACGAAAGAGGAACCAAAAAAAGAAGATATAGAAAATATGAAAGTTTCAATGTCTATAAAAGAAAATGAAAATGTAACAAACGAAATATTATCTAAAATAAACAAAAACACTGACATTCTTCAATGCTTCCTAAAGAAATTAACTGATAAATTATATCCTCCAACACAATCCAATCCAACACAATCAACACATAAATCACTACACTGTCGACCAAGTTACAGAAGAATCAAAGCATTTAAGATCTCATGTTGATTTGTCAAAAGTTTGGGGTATGAATTTAAATCATATGCATGATTCATTCTTCGGTGAACATATCCCCAATAAGAACGATTCACATTATGCGATACCGTTTGTATATGCTTACCAACACCCGTACTTACCACCAAACAAACCGCAACTACCGATGGCAAAGGTTGTATACCACGGGCACATTCACACTAACGCTCTTCATAAGCATCCTAATGATCTATGGAAATATACTACAAACAATTCTAAGCCTAATCACCTCAGTACTAATGGTGTTAATCATGACAATGGCACAAGATTCTTTATAGATGCTTTAGCCAATGACTTTGGTGTCCTTCCTGCGAAACATGTACAAAAATCGGAATTCCAAGCTAACAGTGTGAACGCAACTAAAATTCATTAATTTATATATTTATTTCTATGTTTGTAATAAAAAGGAATAATCATAACATGTGTTTTAATATCTGTACAATAATAGTTACTCCGTCCGTGTGGTGGCGGCTTAAGAGAATCTACCACCCCATCTCATCCCGTGGGTGTAGTAATTCTTTCTAGGCCGATTTCGAAAAAGAACGTAATGCCTCAAGAAGCCATTGACATAGTTATATGTGTAAATCCTTAATGATTTATACTCGTATCTTATCAACATCAAGGTCAACGGCAACCTTCGTAAACTGGCGACTTCAGCATCTCCATAAAGCGTTTTTTCTAGATATTGTATTAACTCAACGACAACTTAGCAGTTCGTTCAAGGTGTTCGTTCAAGTATCGGGGTGACGTACTAATGATCAGTTTAATTAAATTATCTCATTAGTTAAAGACACTCTTTGAGGGTATAAATATAAATTTCATTTATTTGTTACCATTATTATTCAAGATATCATTACGAAAAGGCATCTACGATGACTGATTCGATAATGTTGAAAAAAATCGAGCATCGCGCTGTGATAAAATTCCTTACAAATCAAGGAAAGACTGAAAAAGATATTCAGAAGTGGTCTAGTGAATTCAAACGGGGCAGAGAGAGTAGTGAAGTCGACCCCCGTGCCGGTGGGCCGCTTAGTGCCACTACTGAACAAAACGTCAAAATCTTTGAGAAACATATACTCGAAGATGCCCGTGTAGGAGGAAGTAATAGTGAAAACATTCACACTATCCTTCAAAAGCATCTGAATCTGTCAAACGGCGGCTCAAGGCGCTTCAGGAAAAAAGTGCGAGTTCAGTGTTGCAAGGAGTTTTAGCTCTGTAGTGTAAATCCGTATAGTATTTTCGACGAAATCATTACCGGTGATGAAACGTGTACTCATCACTATTATCCCGAGCAAAAGTAAGAGTCCATGCAGTGGCATAAAAACGGAACAGACCCACCAAAGAAGTTTTGTATCCGACATGGTCGACCGCGTGGCGTAGTGTTTAGCGTACCTGACTTCTGCGCCACCGGTCCTGGGTTCGATTCCCAGCCGGAGGTAACATTTGTGCAAAAACACAAATTGTTGCTTTTCGGGTGTGTTGTGCATGTGAAATGTATGTTTGTAAAACGCACCCACGATACAAGAGAAAATCCTACTGCGGGGCTTCGTTTTTTAGAAAAACAAAAAAAAATATTTCCCCAAAATTTCCACAACTACTCTGTCGATATGAAATCTGGTGAATCTTTCCAAAATAATGAAATATAGAATGTTTCAACAAATAATGGAACATTGGATGTTATAAAACAGAAGGACCCATTATCGAAAACATATCAAGATGAGCTTCGCTACATCATTATACATATACATTCTCGTTGGAGTAGAAAATATTTGCGACGGGCATCATTCATCATTAATTTCAGCCTATCACTAGTCCACTAGTTTGTAGCTCTCATTTTGAGGGGATTTTACCACAGTTTGCCACGCTTGGCAGGCGGGTTGGCAACCGCAGTTTATTTATTCAGATGTTACAGGTAGATGCTGCTGCCTTGGTTCTTATTTTCCCTCTGTTGACTTTTACGACACCCACAGGGATGAGATGGGGCAGGCTAATTAATCGACTTCTGCTCTGTAGGTGACGTGCTCAATTCCCGTAAGGAACAATATTATGTATGGCTTACAAATAGTTGTCCCTAGTCTGGGTGTTTGAATTTTAAAATTAATAAAATTGTTTGACTTTAACTTTGGCAGTCAAATCAAATTGCACTTCACTTTAGAAATAAAAAAATAACACTAAAAATATTCTTCATTATTTGGACATGTCGTCGCTTCATCCACTTAAAGATGGTCCTACACTGCATTACGCACTGCAATACGAGGATCGCTGACAACACAATGAGTGGATTTTTTTGATTTTTTTTAAGATTTATTTGTTAATTACATAGTATTATCATTATGAAATATTTTACTATTTACAGACTTCAAATATTCACTTTTTACTGTCCTTAATTATATTTTATGGAAAATAATTTTATGGTTAAAAGCTAAGAGCTAAATTAATATCAACTACAGATTTTCTCTCGCTATTATTCTCATTTGATTTCGATGTTTGACCGTTATCTTCCGCATCAGCTTCTGAGACATTCGTTGTAATTTCAAGAATATCTTTTTTTAGTAAATTCTCTGAAGAAGTCTCGTCAATATCAAAAGTTACAATGGAAGTGCTTGTGCTTGTAATATACTCGTCATCATTTTTAACACCGGTTTCCGTCGTGGTGTCAGTAATACCTTCATTGCCTTCGGTTGGTTCTAATGTAGTAGTATTTTCATTTATATCATCCGTTTTTGTACTACTTACCGGGATTCCATCCCCTTCTGAATCAATACTCTCAGTTGAAGTTACCATATTATTATCGGTTGTAGTAGAAACTTCTGTGGTAGTAGTTACAGCATCCTCAATAGTATCAATAACGCCTTCTGTGGTAGTGTTTTCTATTGATTCTACATCTTTTTGTTTTATTAGATTATCGGAATTACCTTTTTCTTTAACAGCTTCATCAGCTACATCCTTCTCAATAAGAGCGATATTATTTTCTTCGTTATCGGTGATCTCCGTTTCTTCATCTGGTTTTACAGTTGGATTTACAAATACAGTTTCACCATCTTTGTTGGGATAAAAAATAAATATGTTGGCAAAGTGCTTGTTACCTACAAAATTACTGAACACAGATTCAACTTCTACTATGTTTTGATAATCTTCTTCGCTTCTATTTCTGTCACGGACTATATCATCAACTTTTTTCTTATCAGAAGTGTTTACATCAACAAATTTACCAGTTGGTTGTTTTTCTGAATTTGTTTCCAGTTGCCTTGTAACTTCTTCATTTCACCAATTTTGGTACAAGCTGAAATTGGAGGTAATTTTAGTATTGAACCTCACTTAAAATATAATAAAATAAATGTAATAAGACGAAAACGAAATTATGAAACAGAAAATTCATTAAATCATTTTTAAATTTTGAATTCTAAAAATAATTTAATTGAGAAACAAAAATCTAGTTACCTCTTTCAAACTATCTGCATAGACTGCCGTCCAATCTGATAGCCATGTCCGAAATTCCTCCTGAAATTAAGAAACGGCGTTAATATGATCGATTAAATAAGTACGTACTGTTAATTAGATTAGACTTTAGACAAGACAACTGAGGAGTACGAGTATAGTATTAACTAAGACTATATATCAATTTAAGACTATATAATAAAAAAGTAAAGTACTGCAAACGTGCCTACCATGAAACATCGCTTGCGTAGTTTTCAGAATGCATGTTATGCCATAACCTTTTTAGGCATTACGATAAAACAAAGATTAAGTTAAATCCGCAGTTACTGTCCACAGTTGCAACAAATTTCATGGCAATAGCTCTTGTTATTTTCGACCAATAGACAGAGAGACAGAGTAATTTTCCAGTCAGATTTAGTTCATATACAACTTCTAAGAGAACTAGAAAATTCTAGAACTGGTTTAAAAAAAATCCAGAATTTTCTGGTTATCTTGATTTTGTTTTAAGTCTTTATTAATAGTGAACGATATTATAACTTACGTTATTGTTTAAGTCTTCGATTGTTATAGACGATTTTGTGGCAAATTCATCCTTTTGCTTTTTTGATCCGTTATCATCTTCGTCCATATAATTAGTACTGTCCGAATCTTTAGTGCCAATTACATCGTTATCTTGCTTGTCCTTGTTGTATTCTGTTGTTGGTGGCTCTTCATCAAGTTTTTCTGTCTCTGTCGGCCGTTGTGTGGAAAGAACGTTTATCTACAAAAATAATGTATATAATAATATTAAACGTACTTATTTGATACTGGGCGCCCGTCGGTGGTCGAAATTCGACCGTAATTCCTAAAAATTTTAAGTTTGTACATTATTGTGGTTTGAGTATTTATTTTTAGGCAACATTTTATATAGTCAATCTGTGCGACTATTTAAACACAGACTATTATGTGTTTGACATTGGCAATTCTCAGTATATCTATGATATATATTATCTATGATTGCCAGTATGAACGTAAATAATAAATGTTTCATTTTATTCAATTTAATGTATTTGTCTCTCACTCACTTCCGACGGGCTGAAGTGAGTGAGAGACAAATCCACTGTTGAACAAAGGCCTCCCCCATAAATTGAGGGATTTTTCCATAGTTGCCACGCTTGGCTGGCGGGTTGGCAAGCGCATTTTATTTATTCAGATGTTCCAGGAAGATGCTGCTGCCCATCTCCTGGTTTTCATTTTTCCTCTGTCTCTGATTTTTAAAATTTGACATGTTTAACAATTATCTGTAACTGAGATCTGTAAGTACAAATCTAACAACATACGCCGTGTACTTAACAAATGCAATAGACCAGCGTCTTTCCGTAGATGCTGTTTATACTGATTTTTGCAAGGCGTTCGACAAAATTAACCATAAATTACTGCTAACCAAATTGGAACATTTCGGTGTAAAAGGACATCTTTTGACTTGGTTTGAGTCTTACCTAACTAGCAGAGAGCACTATGTTAGTGTTCATGAATATGTTTCAGATAAATTTATGCCCACATCTGGCGTACCACAAGGTTCGCATCTCGGACCTATTCTTTTTCTTGTACTCATTGATGATGTTTCCAACGTTATTCGACCTTCAAATTATTTACTCTTTGCCGACGTCTTAAAAATATATGAGGTTATAAGACAACAATCTGATGCTTTTCTGCTACAGGAGGACTTAGATAGGGTTCAGGAGTGGTGCCTGGCTAACAGAATGTTTTTGAATATTCAAAAATGCGGCCATATTCAATTCACACGGAAAAGGCACACAATTGTCACATCATACAAGTTGAACGACGGTGAGTTAAAAAAGACTAATGAAATACGTGATCTAGGTGTTGTATTCGACTCTGAACTACGTTTACTGGACATATTAATAAAGTAGTACAAAAGGCATATGGTATGCTGGGTTTCATCTGGAGAACTTTAAAAGATTTTAAAAGAATATCTCCCAAAATTGTTGTTTTTAACTCACTTGTTAGAAGTCACCCGGAATACAATAGCATCATCTGGAATCCAGTTTATAAAGTGCATAGTGATCAAATAGAAAGTGTACAACGGCGTTTTGTTCGACAACTTTGTGCCAAACATCTTATTACAACCCATGGTGATAACAACTATCACCTCCGCCTGGAGTTACTGAATTTGGAAACACTTGAGAATAGACGATCAATTAACGATGTAGTCTTTCTTTTCAAAATTCTGAACAACTGTGTGGATTGCCCTGAATTACTGGAGCTAATACATATAAAGATCCCTCGAAAAAACGCTAGATTTAGCACATACGTCCCGTTTGTCAACAATGTTTGTCGCACTAATATTGGCAGGCAATCTCCCATTTGGCGCATGTGTAGTAAATTCAACCAAATTCATTCTGAAGTAAATGATACGAGTATATTCTGTGGTTCGTTAGTCTCTTTCAAGAGGTCTATTAAGGAATATATAAAATGTAACAAATAGTTTTTTTTTCTTTCCATTTTTTGTTTTTTATTTAACTTTGGAAATATAATTTGCGTTATTTCATTTATTTTTAACAACATTGTAATCGCGGATGCTGGGCATGCCTGTTATTGGGGTCGATGCATTGCGTTTCCTTAATTTTGATGTAATTTCTGCAGTTAACATATTTTATGTATCTACCCTGTTGGCGTGCCTTTCTAAATAAATAAATAAACTAAAGCGAAATTTACTAAAGAATCTTACAATTTATAAAATTACTTCTTCAAAAAACATTACTTACATTTCCCGCGACTCCATGGTCTTCTGGTGGTTTCATATTATCCATAGTAAGCACAGTAGCATCTTCAGATTTCGGTAATAAAGGATTATCAATTTCATATGGTGTGTCTTTTGTCTTTTCGTTCGTGTTTGCTTCATCTGCATTAGGTACGAAGTCTTCGTTCGTTTTTGGTAAATCTTCCTTTGAGTCCTTTAATTCAGTATATTCATCATTATCATCATCATCGCCATTATTTAATACTTTAAAACTATTTAAGATTATATTCTCATCGTAACTTTAAAAATATTAAATGGGAGATACATTTTTTATTAATGTTTATTTTTGTTAAATAAACAAGATAAATTACAATAATTCGAAAACAGAAAGTAATATATTTTTGCATGATTGGAAACTTTAAAAATTAGTTATTTTATCATGTTACTTACGGGTTGTTCCGTGGGTGCAGCTTTCGAAATGAAAACTGGGTTTATTCCAGGCCGCTGTGAAACTTCTGGGGTTTTCTGGAATACAGGAAATTTATATTTGTATTAGAACAACAGTTGCCCTATTTCAAAAATTGTCTTCTTAATTCGAAGTGCCCTTCTGGAAAGGCAACCAATGATTAAATTGACTTACTATTCTCTATTTGTTTTGTCATCAAACAACGCAATATACGAGTAGATTTTATCTGTAGATGAGCGCCGGACTCACACAAAGCATTTTTTGACTTTGTTTTTGATCCACATAGCGATAATGAGATTATTTGCAGGCATCGTTTTCTCAGACCAGTATACTTTATTGATTATCTAACTTAATATACATGACGTTTTTCATAGGCAATGGCATTCTACACCAATCCACCTATAGGTAAAGCAGAGACAGAATAAAGTACGTGTAGGATAAAGTAAATAGTGATATTAATATCGCTGTAAATTTCATAGTACGCGAGTGACCTGGGTGCGATTCCCGGTGCCGGCACCACTAAAATTGTTAATTGCAATTTTAAGTGCTGATTTACCACGTACTCGGCGGTGAAGGAAAACATCGTGAGGAAACCTGCATGTCTGAGAAATGAAAAATATTTCGAAGACATGTGCAGTCCGCCAACCCGCATTGGAGCAGCGTGGCGGATTCTTTCTAGCTCCAAAACCCTCGGAAATGAGAGGCCTGTGCTCAGCAGTGGGAGCTTGGCAGCTTTACTAACTTTACTATATAATATACTAATATACTAAACCCAATATAATATAATAATAATATAATATTAAAACAATATTAAATAAAAATAAGAATATGCAAATAATAAAATAGTTTTGAGGTTGGCTAAAACTATAAAGTCTTAGTAGATCTATAACATTTTAAAATGAAATTCCTAAAAGTATGACACAAATATCGGACATAGATTTCAAAACACTTGTCAAAAAGGCACTATAAGATAAAGCGTATTATAAAATAGATCATTATATAGAGGACAAAGTTGTGTGGAATTGCATTATTCTTGCCGGTTGTTTAGATTAATTCAAATGTTTATTATAGTCTGTGTTCAAAATTGATGCGATAGATGGCGCAACTTGTATATTGCATTGCGCTATCGTGTCGTTCAGTGTCTTATTCAATTATTCACCGGATCTTCTCTGAGAAGGAAACCGGTTCTGTTTCCAAGAACCGGCGTAGATTTTGACGTTCATAAGAAATTAAAACAAGCCAAAATTTAATACAGAATTTAGCAGAGGTGTAAAAGTAACGAAAAAAAATACGTACTCGGATATATTCGTTACTATAACTATCAGTACTCGTTACTATCGTATCGTTTCGTTACTCGTTACTTTTGATACCTAATAAATAACATCGCATCGACGACGTCGCGTCGGTCGTACCTACTTTGTAGAATACATTCTTAATACGTTACATATTTAGCTGCGTAATGTGAATATTTTAACTTTTACATTTTTTGAACCTGACTTGTGTATATTATGTAAATCTAAATTTAGTTTGATTTTATATGGAAGTGGGTAGAACTACAAGTAAACTGTAATTTAATTACCACAACGATCTAATTGAAAACTGAACAGAATTTACTGTTTTGAATATTTTATCCCTGAGAATATGTAAGCCTTTATTAACCAAAAAACAATTAAATCTCATCTCATTAACACGGCTTTATTATAATATCTCTTATAGTATTATTTTTAGTGAAACTAATTGACAATAGTATAAAACAAAAACATAAATCTATGTTATATTATTACATTAATTAATATTTTGTATAAAAATACTTACCTACCTTGTTTCTCTTCCAATCCCAAACTTTGTCTAAACAATTCCTTTACTTATAGTAACTAAATAAACAGTAAACAAACATCGTCCTTTGTAACATACGTATTTAAAACACGAATTAAGCGCGCGCATGCGTTTATCGCACTATCAGCAAACCGTTTCAATTCAAGCATCAACGCAACGAACGTACTTGCAAAAATTCAATCAAACTAATATCAGTACGAAAATACGAAAGTAACGAAATAACGAAATGCATTCTTGAGTAACGTTTCGGTACTCGGTACTAGATGGCGTACTCGTTACTCGGTACCGAATACATACGGTTTGCTACAGCTCTAGAATTTAGTAAATTTTTACTCTGACTTTGACGTTGTCTAGTGTAAATACACAAATTCTGATATGGCACTCTTCAAAGCGACACTATGAGCTGTTTTACATTTATTTAAGTTAAAACTAACTTTAATTCTGGAGTAACGTTTTCCTATTCAAAAGTAAGAATACTGGTGTGTTGTTCACTACGCTGTTCCACTGCGGGTTGGCGACCTTCGTATGTGTAAGCCTTTCTATGACATTACTTTCGGGCATGCAGGCTTTCTCACGGTACTTTTCTTATCTAGTCATGAACACCGGTCAATCTGAACTTTTACAGGTTTTAGTAGTAGAGACGAGATACGATTTTTTTTATATTGGATAAAGTGTGGAAACGAGCAAAACGTTGACCTGATGGTAAGTGCAACGTCTACTATAACAATCGCTGTGTCACCCAGATCATTTCTGTGGGACACCACACTGCGCCCGTCAAGACATCAGTTCTTAAAGTCTCATATGCCCAGTGACTACGCTAGCTCTCAGTGCTCTCAGTTCAAACAGTAATGTTTGCACACTGCTTCACGACAGAATAACTGGCCCTGGGGTGGTGCTGACATAGACGGATTCCTGCATAGGAATCCTACCACCAGTTTCGGTACAGTCGAGTTCAATCACAATAAAGGTATAATATATAATATTTTTTTATTAAACTCACATTCTTACTGTGACCGCAATCCTTCTGACTTCCATGGGTACAAGTCGGTTTCCTCATTTTTGTGGTTGAACCTTTTGCTACTGACATCATCAATGGTTTAATTATGCTATGAATCATAGAGTGCACGTTACCGGCTACATCGTTTGCTTTTTTTTTAATTGCTCTGAAGTGTGATAAGTGTTGGTCTTGAGTCACTTTTCTCTTCGGCTGTTTCTGTAAAATATTAACAATATTAAAACAAAATTATTATAACTCTACGAACAGTGGTGGACTCATAATTTTATAATACTCCAGTGACTGAGCCCAATCCCAAAAAGTAACAGTAACAGCCTGTAAATGTCCCACTAAGTTTTACATTATTTTTAAGTGTCTAACGATGAAGAATATTGTAAGAAATCGAATAAGACCATTTGCGGATCTGTGAAGCCACACACTTTCAAGTTATTGCTATTTTTACGAGGACATACACAACGAAAAAAGTTGAACCTTGGCTGGAAGGGGAAAAGGGGTAGGACGCATTAGGGAGTCATTTTAGAGTGGGAATGAGTTGTATAATCATTACCTAAATTATCGCTAATACGACCCCGGACCATTGTATGTAACGCAATTCACACTTACATATTGAAAACAACTTGCAATACTCACCGAAGCCTGGGTACGAAGCACTGGATGATGGTACTGCGGGATATTATAGACTTGGTGAGGAGCCAGTGAGAGCGTTTGTGGGACATTCTGAAAATGATTAAATAATTTGTTCACTTTAATATTGTCAATAAAAAACATTAAGAAAATGTTTGAGTATCAGAATCACAGTCACCGGCTCGAAGAACCAAAAATATATGTGAAGTAAAAAAAAAGAAAATTAACTGACTATTAATGCTAAGCACAGGCTTCATCTCATTTCTGAGAGAGTTCTGGAATCGGAAAGAGTCCGCTACGCTGCTCCAATGCTATTTTTGCAGACTTCTCATATCCTCGAAATATTTTTATTCCTCAGACGTGACGTCACGATGTTTTCCTACACCGATAAACACGTGGTAAATCAGCTCTTAAATCAGAGGTGCTGGCACCGGGGATCGAACTCAGATCACACGCGAGCTATCAAATATAACGCATAGACAAATCACGCACACATATCGAAAACAACTTGTTATACTAACCGGAGCATGGATACGAAGCACTGGATGATGGTACTGTGGGAAACTATAGAATTGCAGAGGACGCAGTGTGTGCGTTTGTGGGACATTCTGAAAACAATTAAGCAATTTGTGTACTTTAATATTGTCAATAACATCAAGAAAATGTTTGAGAATTGAGAATCAAAGTCACCGGCTCGAAGGACCAAAAGTAAAAAAGTAAAGTAACAGACTATAAACGTCCCACTGCTGAGCACAGTCCTCATCTCATTTCTGGGAGGGTCTTGGAGCCGGGAAGAGTCCGTCACGCTGCTCCAATGTTTATTTTAGTCTTTAGTTTATTTCACAGACATTCAGATTTCCTCCCAATGTTTTCCTTCACCGTTGATCACGTGATAAATCAGCACTTAAATTGCTGAACAATTTACACGTGTACTTAAGGCGAGCGCCCGGCCCTTGAGCTACCACGACTCTACGAGCTCTTTGGAAATACGAGCATGTAAAATACATAATAACTAGAATGGAGGCTTTACTGTAATTAAATACTGAACGTAGGGTTGCATTTGCTAAGGAAGAACAGTACTGTTTTATGTAGTTTTCGGCGGAACCAATTGATTATCGAACATATAAATTAGTGTTCCACAAAACTGATAGCAAGTTTTAAAATTACTTACCCAGTAATTGTATGCTGATCGTTTCGATCTGCCCGCTGATGAAGCCTCCTGAAACAAGAATTTTCATTATCATCATCATCATCATCATTTCAGCCGACCACTAGTCCACTGCTGAACATAGGCCTCCCCATAGAATTGCTACAAAAGTTGGTAACTCTCATTTTGAGAGGGTTTTGCCATAGTTGCCACGCTTGGAAGGCGGGGTTGGCAACCGCACTTTATCTTTGTGGAACATATGAATATATGTTCCACAAAGATGCTGCTGCCCATCTTCTGGTTTTATTTTTACTCTAAAATTGCTCTGTCCACATTTAGGACACCCACGGGATGCGATATGGTGGTAGTTTTTTTAGTTTATGTATAATTATTATCTTTTCTTATTCATAGCACACTACTAGGATCTCATAAAATATAGGAGTTTTTGCAAACACAAGTCCAATAGAAAAGTACTAATAGAAACTTGTTGCAGATTATTTTACACTGTACCATACGTACAAAAACTACATCGAAAATTCAGAGATATTATTATTAGAAAGCGTAGGTGTACCATAAATATCAGTTTCAGCTGAGATTCGAAACCACCACTCACATTAAAATACGTTACTAAATTAAATTGACCATTAATCTGACAAATTTTTTTTATAGATAACTAGATTTTAAATAGCATACAGTATTTTATCACTTACATTATTTTTGCGAATTTTATATCCATTACCTAAATTGTTGAACAGTAGAAGCATTAATATTACCTGTAAAAAATAATCCCTTTGTTAGATAAGGTCGAAAATATAATTTAAATCAAAAGTCAAACGTCTTCCCATAACAAATGCTGTGTCACCCAGAACATTTCCGTTTGGCACCACACTGCGCCCGTCACCCAGAGACATCAGTTCTAGTCTCATATGCCCAGAGATTACAGTAGCTCTCAATGCCTTTACAGACCGAAACGCGATAATGTTTGCACACTACTGCTTCACGGCAGAACAACTGGCCTCGGGTGGTAGCTACTTAGACGACCAGTAAACTGGCTCACTTTTGCGCCGTCAGGATTATTTTTAGGTGCATGGCTGGATTGGTTGGTTATAAGAGCCAATCAGAGAACACATAGGGCAACGCAAGGCAAGGAATAAGTATAGTAAGTATAATAAGTAAGTAAGTAATAGGTTAAAGGTTGTGGCAAAAGAGATTGTGGAAAGAAAGAAAGAGAATGATAGAGTTGTGGTGTGGTAAAAGATGTAGTAACAAAGATAGAGAAAGGGATGCTTAGATGGTTTGGACACGTACAGAGGATGGATGAAAGAAGATTGACACACTAAAATTTAATATTAAAATAATAACTTACCATAAAATTGTTCATTTTGTACACGTCTATTCACCAAATAAAACTATTCAACTGTGCGAAATCATTTCGCACGATGTTCTAATATATTGGTTGTTAATTGCATTCATTAATTAATGATTTGCACCGATGACTGTTGTGGCGATTTGTCATTTCTCATTTGCGAGCCGATAGGTGTCCGGCAGAGTAGAATAGAACGTACATCTTCCTACCTCCTACCTGTCGTAAGAGGCGCGGCTAATGTACTGTAGGGACAGCCTTAATTCCTGCAGAATAACACTATAATTTATAATATGCAATTTCGTCACTATGCTGCTCGTGGGAACGCAATGAGAGTAAGGTTTTTTGAATCTTACCAAAATGGTAGGGACTTCCCAACCGTCACGTGAGGTCTCTACCTACCCCTTATATGGTAAAAAGGCTTGACTGTATGTAAGTATGCCCTTGTCTTTGACACTGCTTCCTATGTATGCATAGGACAGATCCGAAAAGCAACAAATTGTGTTTTTGCACAAAGGATAGCTCTGGCTGGAATTCGAACCCAGGAGCCGTGGCGTGACACTCATGTACTCTAACCACTAAGCCAAACGGTCGTCAATTAAAAACTACTCTGTCAAAAACTGTCGTTAGTTAGGTTACTAAAGATACATTATGAGCTTCGGCGAATCATTGAATATGTAAAAATATAGTGTCTTCAGTCTTTTATTATGAAATGTTATCAAATAAAACATTTATTTGAAACTAACTAATCATTGATAAAGTGAAATAACTATTTAATCAAAATACCGAATTCAGTTACAGCTCCAAACAGAACTTGGTCCGTGGATGCCATCATTAGAACTTGAACAAAATTATGCGAGACCACCTTCACGATATCTACTTTCTAATAAAAGAAACACTCATTAAAATCGGTTCATAAAGAATAAAGTTATGCGCGAACATACATACATACATTTTCAAGAAAATATCACTATAAATGTAACTGTAGATTTTTAAGAGATGCCTCACAGTAAGTCCGCCAACCCGCATTGGAGCAGCGTGGCGGATTCTTCCTAGTTCCAAAACCCTCTCATAAATGAGAGGAGGCCTGTGCTCAGCAGTGGGACATTTATACGCTGAAACTTTACTTTACTTTTTTTCACAGTAGGATTTCACCAGTACCGTAAGTGCGTTTTACTGCGTTTCTGCACAAATGCTGGCTCTGGTCGGGATTAGAACCGACGACACGCGGCGTCAGATACTCGGACCATTACACCATGCGGTCGTTACTCAGAATATATTAGAGTAATTTTTATTCAATATACATTATTTACATTACTCATTAAACTTCATTTTTTTAAGCTGCTCTGGTTCGCAAAAAATGTCCCCGTCCTGGGAAAAACCAGCAAGAAACCCGGCGGGCAATTTTAGTCATTATAAAATTACTATCACAGCAGTATTATAAAGACGTAGAAATAGTTTGGCAGCGATCATCTCATTCCCAGAGGTTATCGTCATACATCTATTCTTTAATATTATAATAACCCATTTTTTTAGTATTAGTTTAATAAAAAATTGACACCAATTCTGCATCATTCCGTTTTCCAAATAATACCACACTAGGATTTTTTAGGTGGTAGCATTCCTTTGCAGGAAACCGTCACGGTGTGTGCCACCTGTTCTGTTCAGTCTGACGGGCAACGATAGCTTAGTGTCATTTTACTGGGCATATGAGACTTACGACCTTATGTCTCGTTGACCATCACAGTGTTGTGCCACACGGAAATGTTCTGGGTGACACAGCATTTACGATCAGACGTTGCACTTACCATCAGGGTGAACGATTTGATCGCCTAGTCCATAAAAAATCGTGGTTATGTTTCACAGATATAAACTGCACATCAAACCCAGAACTTTCTGTAAGACATACCGAGTTTTTCTTCCTTGCATAAATCGAAACAGCGACCCGTAGTGAAGAAAGCAATAAAAAAAATAAAAAACCGGTAAAAAAATTGAACACGTTTATTGCTAAAAGATTAAATAACAATTCCAGATTGTATGGCACAGGTTTAAAAAGGAATCTTGTTCATTAGAAAAATATAAAATTTTATTCATATTTGACTCTGTATAATTAAATACAAACCATATATATATTTTTTTAATTTAAATCCAGTTCCATAAGACGATGAGAAATTATTTGCCCATGTATATATTAAGCCAAAATTCCACAAACATAATAAATTATTAAAACAATGATTAAAATGATTTGTTCATAAACCAAAATGATAATTAGATTATTATTATTTCTTCAGTTGTGCAATTTTTATCATCTTTCAAGAACGTTTTAGGCATAAGAACTGTCAAGATCACGTTTAACCCTATTGGACGTGATTCGTTCGTCGTTAATCGGCAGTGACAGCTAGATAGATAGATAGATACAGAGGTAGATTGTAAAGCAAGTGACTTTTATAAAACTGTAGCCGCCTTAAACACTTGGAGCCGCTTTAAACACAGGAAGCGCAGAACTCAGTGCACTTGCTTATTAAACTAAGTTTTATTAGGAACGGTATAAGAAAAATCTAAAATATCGCAGTTGGATAACCTTATTGCTATAAATCTACTATTTATTCCGCCATGAGCATTTCTTAATGGAAACACACAAATAAAGAATACAATAGAATATAGCGAAAATGTGGCAACACTGTTAAATTATTCGTATAAAAATAGGCATAGAGTAAAAAGTGCTCCCTAACATAATTTGTTTTACCTCGAATACTTCTAGAAAAAATATATTCATGATATACAAATATTTTTTAAAACATTTTAAAATATTATATTTAAGAAATAATTCGTTAATTGATGTAATGAAATAAACAATCGCATCAGTACATTACTAAATAAATCAATAATCTCAAATTCTTAACATAACATGATTGTGCATTCGTTACCTTGTTACAATATACATAAAGTAAATTATTAATAATTGTTTTACTTCTTGTGATACAGCTGCCGTGTACAGACTTATAAATAAAAGTATTTCTACATAAATTCGTAATTTATAACATAAAAATTTGAAACGACCAATCGTAAATTAATAAAAATAAATCTTTATGGAAATAATTATTGGTATCTACTTAAAATTACGCTATAATCATTATTGTAGCAAAACATTATTGAAGATGTTATATAGTTAACTCTGTAGAAAAAAAATATATTAATTTAGACTGGCAATTGTTGAAACAGTCGTTTGTATAAAATATTTCTAAATACAAATAATTTATCAATAATTAATATTTATTTTTTATAATTAATTATTTCATGTAACGAAATCATTTAAAATTAATTTAAACTGGCAAGTGATGACATAGAGAGAAGTTGGTATAAAACATTTCTAAATACAATTTATCAATAATTAATATTTATTTTTTAATTCAAATCTTGTAGGTATCTCAACAAATCAGATATATATATAATAACTTTAATGAAGTCGGTTACAATCCAATTTTTTATTTTAAGAATTACCATTTATAAATATTTTATGTAAAATATTTCAATGCAAAGTTTCTTAAAATAACAAATTGCATGACATTCCTACATAAATCGTTATACTTTATATTAGTAAGGAATTTGTAAACTTTTTAATACATTATACTTCTCAATATGACCTGAACAATTTTCGCATTAAAAAAGTTGGATCGTAACAGATTATATAAAATATATGTTAGGTTTGTATAATTGCAAAAAAGAACATTATTGCTAAATTCGTGCAAATTAACATTAATTAAATATAGATTTAAAGAATTTCACAATTAACAATTTTAAGAATAATTAATATTATAATTACATAACTAACTTATGAATTGCGAAATGATCCTTAATGACTGGATTATAAATTCACCGTATTCATACCACGAGTATTACGCAGAAGGTACGCTTGTCCGTCACTCATTACGCGCGCGAATTTTTTTTTTTTTATTTCAACCACCACATAAATTTCGACAAACACCCGGAACAATTATCTGTACATACAAATATTTGTCCCGGGAATCGTACCCGTGACCCGCAGCTCATAAGCCAATCGCTTAGCCACTGCATTTAAAATGTGATTAAACAATACATCTAGTTACATCTGATGAACTTGATATATGTGCCAAATGGCAGGTTTAACGAATCAGCGGCAAATTGGTGCATTTTTATAACTAATAATAATAAATAGATATTTAATTGTTTTCAGAAAGTAATTCAGATGTAAAGATATATTTTCTGTTCTTCATCAGAGAAAAATCATCATAAATAATGCATTGAGAGTAAAACACACAGGGCAGATACAAAAATAATAAAGGCCACTTAAAAAATTAGCATCGATCGTATCATTCGATCTTCTTGTTGAGACGAATGAACGATATTTTTGTTCATTCAACACATTTGCTATATTATTGCTATATTTACTTAACATACATAAACCGTTCCTCCGTAGGTGTCTTCCATGTGGAGATGAATGAACGATTATTTTTATTCATTCATCACTTATTTGCTATACCGATTACACATAAAACATTACTCCGTAAATGTGTCCTTCATAAGGAAATATATAACGTGTAATTCGACTTTCCGTCTCTTACAACATATCGTGCTTTATAGGGATGTTTATGTTTAACTTATGTTACAGCATTGGTTAATTATCGGTTATTCTCAACTCTGCGAGTTCCTTCTCTTCATCTACCTCGTCTTCGTCATCAGAACCGTGGACGGAAGCGGCGGGAGTTGTTGCTCCTGAAAGAAAGATTTTATTTATGATATCTTTAAACTTTTTTTTTAATAAAACGAGTTATGCCTGGCCAGTTCTCCATAAGCTTGATTAAAAAAACTAAAACAAACGTGTCGGAAATTGTATTGGCAAGTGGAAAAGTGCCTTTGAAGCGTTATTATTTTCTTAAATAATTATTTTCTTAAATAAATAAAAAAAAATATGTTACGAATATTGGTTTGAAAAAAAAAAACTTGCACGAATTTGATTAAAAATAACAGCATTAGTCTTACAACTTTTAAAAATTAGACATATATTAACATACAAAAATCATAAACTCTACTCCGGAACTCCTCGCCCGAAGATATTAGAAATGTATCAAATAGAAACACTTTCAAAAGGTTGGTGCTGAACCAAATTGTAGATATTTAACGTTGCATACGTCATTATCGATCGTTTATTAATTGTCGACTTGTTTCAGTAATTAAATTATTTTTATTGCTCTCTACGCAATTTTCTCCACGACCTCGGGTTGACTGGTAGAGAAAGCCAAAAGGCATTATTACCCCGTTAATTAAGGTATACAATAAAGTTAAAATAGAGACTTGTCGCCAACTGGAATAGTGTTTTTATTGAATTTTGTAATTTCTGAGTGTGTTTTGAGTTTTGGATGTTTAAAATTGATAGTTTATTATGTAGCAAGTGCTCGTAAAAGTGTAACGTGATTGAAAAATTCAATTTAAGACCGAAATTGTACTTTTTGTTTTGTCTCCATCAGTCCAGCAAATCTTCATCTCAGTCACCATTCATTAATACAACACATCTTCAGTAAAAGTCAACTATCATTTTACTGTCGATCGAAATGAATTTATAATTAAAACAGAAGAAGAACGTTGAAAAAAAAATATTAAAAATTTACTGTGTACTCTGTATCAAAAGAAACCGTTGTCAAGTGTGCACATACCAGTTCTGACTCGATATATTTTTTTTTTATTCGAAAAAGTGACGACACGAGCAATACGTTCACCTGATGGTAAGTGCAACGTCTGCCCAATAACAAATGCTGCGCCACCTAGTACAGTGTGACACCATAATGCGCCCTTCAACCTGAGACATCAGTTCTTAAGTCTCATATGCCCAGTGATTACGCTAGCTCTCAGTGCCCTTCAAACCGAAACACAGTAATGTTTGAACACCACTGTTTCACGGCAGAATAACTGTCACTGTGTCAGAAACTCCAACAATATATTTTTATGTCAATATTTTTTAATACTATGCTGTATGTAGTACAACGTTTATAAAACGCAAACGTCTTTTTAAAAGAATCTAGCAATATGCGTGAGGATAAATAGCCACACACACTCACACACACACTCTCAGTAGTCGCATCTACACGACTTACCAATTAACAGTAGCTAAAATGTTACCCCTATCGAAAGCTGAAACGTGTAAAACTATTGAAGAAATAAACAACTTTGCCACGCTGTTGTTCTGCTCAAAACAAAACTATTTCCTTACTTGTTCCACGACCTACCAATTTTTAATATAAAAAAGTGCCAAACTTCTACACTACAAAAGGTGCCATATATGAAAATACAGCACACATTGACGGTGATGACTATACAGAAAAAAACCAAAACTACAACACGCTGCATAAGGATAACAAAACCTAGTCTCCGCCGGCCCGCTCTTCCACGCAGTCACTGAGCTTGGAGATCAGCTCGTCGATCTGTTCTGAAACGGCTCTATTGAGCGGTTCTAGAAAGTTCTCATTCGGCGTTCTGTAGTTCTCGTGCTCGGATTCGGTGAATGGCTTCTCGAAGCTCACTTCGACGCCGTCATCGGCCACTTCATCGGTTATTTGGAGAATCTCGAGGGACTTCTGGACGTTAAGGGCGTTTTTCCTTTGTACGTCGACTGTATGCTCGCTCGTTTGGACCTCCTCGTCTTTTGTCTCTTTCTGTCGCTCTACGTCTTTCGCGTACGAAGCGGTCAGAAGATTACTCGTTTCCTGACGGCGTACTGTTAGGTGTACGGTGTTAAATGTGTTTATTAACTTAATTATGAATAAATATGCGACTTCGTTTGTGTTAAGTTTAGAATTCATGTGAATCCTGAAACTTTCGAGATATGACCCTGAAACAAAGACTACATGAGTCTCAGGGTTACTCTCGATGATATGATGTGCTACTTCCATCAATATTGAGGTAGTAAGAAGATAAGTGCCGTGTGGTGGTGATGTTAGAAATTCACCCACCCCGTTTTATCACGTGGATATCGTAAAAATCGATTAAGGAAAATATCACGAAAATCATCCGTCCTCCGATTCATGGCGGTATAACCATCTCAATTATACCAAACCAAAATTATCCAGATACTGAATACGACCACGCGTTCCACCACCATTTCGGCGTATCACTAGTCCACTGCTGAACATAGGCCTCGCCCACAGATTGCCACAAAAATTTGTAGCTCTCATTTCGGAGGGATTTTTCCATAATTGCCACGCTTGGCAGGCGGGCTGGCAACCGCAGTTTATTAATTCAGATGTTTCAGGAGAATGCTGCAGCCCATATTCTGGTTTTAATTTTACCTCTTGTAGGGTGTTTTCGAGAGGCTGTTGATAGAGAATAAACAACCTTATTTCAATGGAGAAGGCCACCGGCTTGGGATCCTATAGTTAATATAGTTAATAGAATCAAGCGTTTCTTTGCGGAAATCTAGGAAAGGAAGTTAATTTGTTAAGATCCGATTAAATCTGATTAGATCCGATTCAATATATAAAATGGTGTAAATTGTCTACTTTTTGAACAGCACCGCTGCTGCTGCCCGTCTCCAGGTTTTTATTTTCCCTCTGTCGACTTTTACGACACCCACGGGATGAGATGGGGTGGTAGATTCTCTTTAGCCGCTACCACGCGTTCGCCGAACTTAAATTTCGGAATGTGCAAGCGTCACCATTGCCGCAATTCAGGCATTCCATCTCAGTTCTCAGGGGTGAGAATATTCCTGTGGATGTCAACGTCTGTCGGCCACTGTTGCCACTACTATCAGAACAGGTGTGCTCTATTATCGCTATTGTAAATAGCATTACGTATTTCATTGGTGCCGTGTGGTGGCGGCCTAAGAGAATCTACCACCCTATCTCATCCCGTGGGTGTCGTAAAAGTCGACAGAAGGAAAATAAAACCCAGGAAATGAGCAGAAGCATCTTCCTGGAACATCTGAATAAATAGACTGCGGTTACCAACCCGCCTGCCAAGCGTGGCAACTATGGCAAAATCGCTCCAAAATGAGAGCTACAACCTTTGTGGCAATATATGAGAGAGAGGACTATGTACAGCAGTGGACTAGTGATAGGCTGAAATTATGATGATGTTTTTATTGGTGGCATGAAGGTATGCAAGAGTCCGCCAAGGTAGGTACCGCTGCAGTGTTAGTTATTCTGCCGTCAAGCAGTAGTGTGCAAACATTACTGTGTTTCGGTCTGAAGCACTGAGAGCTAGTGTAATCACTGGACATATTAGACTTAAGAAGGTGACGAGCGTAGTGTGGTGATAAACGGAAATGTTGTGGGTGACACAGCATTTGTTATGGGCAGACGTTGCATTAACCATCAGGTGAACGATTTGCTGGTATCGTCACTTTCTTCCATAAATAGAAAAAAAAACTCACTAGAATGTGTGGGACTGGGCGGCTCAGAGATGGGCCGCGGATAGTTGAACCGCTTGCCCAGCTCGATGTCCATGTGGTCAACGTAATCTGGATATACTATTTTCAGGGCTTGTGCGCGCGCCTGTCTGTAGTACTGTAAATAAAACAACATACCCTGTAGTCTATATAGGATTCCTAATTTTATTAATTTTTAAAAATTACTCCCCATTGCGTTCCCGCGAGCAGTATAGTGACAGCATTGAATATTATGATTTTCTCCTCTGCCAACACCTTATAAGGAAAAAGGTATGATTGTATGTATGTGTGTATTCTGCATGGATAAAAGCTGTCCGTACAATACCTTAGTCGCCTTTTAGGTCCGGTAGGAAAGAGGTAGGTGATATTCTACTCGGTAGAGACAAAGACAGAAATAGCACTGATCAAAGCACCTTTTGAACTCGTTTAAGAAAAACATTGCCATCTCGAGGATATCCTGAATCGTGAATGGAATGTGTGGGTTCTAGTACTACGGGAGTAAATCGCTTAGTTCCTAGTCTGAAATGTTTTCTTTACGGTACAGTAATATGCCAGTGGGTCCAGTGCAACGCTATGAAAATTTTCAGTAATCTGTGGTCAATCAAATAAAAAAGACGAGACATAAAATTTCGCGCCACATTTTTACAGGCACAACAGTACCTGAACCCTTTAGAGGTACGGTATTCTAAAGTTAGATAGAGAGGGACAATACTTACAATACCCAGATTCCTCCAGTCCATGAGATCCGACAGTCTTTCTGTACGATTCCTCTGTATGATGCGCTGTCGTCGAGTCAGCCTGCATATCAAAAATACCAATAAATTATGTACGAGTATGTTAACAAAAAAATTTAATAAAACAAAGTTTATGGATTTATCGCGTAGAATTTGAACTATTTATAACCCGCCGTTTCGAGCGCTTTACAGCACCCATGGATGAGGAATGTGGTGTCTGACGTTCCGATGTTTTAGTTAATCCAGGTTACCGGGATACAGCGGTGTCCAGATGGAGATCACTGGTGGTAGGATTCCTATACAGGAACCCGTCTAGGTAGGTACCACACCAGGCCAGTTATTCTGCCGTGAAGCAGTAGTGTACAAACATTGGTGATACGTCTGAAGGGCACTGGGAGCTAAGTGTAATCACTGGGCATATGAGAATTAAGAACTCATGTCTCTGGGTGACGTGCGCAGTCTGATATCACACAGACATGTCCTGGGTGACGCGACATTTGTTATGGGCAGACGTTGCACTTACCATCAGGGAAAGGTTTTGTTCGTTTCATCACTATATCTAATAAACTACCGCTTCATGGCAGAATAACTGGCCCTGGGGTGTTACCTACCTAAACGGATTCCTGCATAGGAATCCTAACACCAGTAAAACGTTTTCCTCTTTTATTCACTTCAGTCAATAAAAAAGAGTTTTTTGCCCGGTCCCGGGTTCGAATCTCAGCTGAAGCTGAATTTATACATACATACATAAGATCACGACTGTATCCCATAAGGGGTAGTCAGAGACTGGGCACTCACTGCAAAAGTAGATGACTGCCACAATCCACGTTTCACCAAAACAACATAATGCACTTGGTGTGATAGGTGGTGAGCACAACGCCACCATGCGCTATTGGGTGCACAGTGCAGTTTTATTCCTTACTTTTACGAGATCCATTGGATGAGATGGAGTGGTAGTATTCTTTTAACGAGCCGCCACCACACGGCACCAGCTGAATTTATGCGAAAACCAAAGGTCACTTACTTGGTGAAGTCGAACATGTACTGGGCCAGTTGCTGCACGGAACCCTCGAGCGAGATGTACCGTCGGTCCACCACGTAGATTCCGTACGACATCGGATCCGCGATGTGCTCCTGCATGAAGCAGCCGAAACCTGCGCAGGACAAGCCACACTACACCATTGACCGCATGAGCCGTGGCACAGGAACCGGGAGCAAAGTGGTATCGGATAATCAAATTTGTCTAACAATACAGTACTGCCACTGACGCCTTGTAGTCCAAAATATTTTATTAAGGAGTAATTAGTTTTAGTAAATCGATTGTAGTTGGTAGGATTCGTATGCAGGAATCCGTCTAGGTAGGTACCCACTCCAGGGCCAGTTATTCTGCCGTGAAGCGGTAGTGTGCAAGCATTACTGTGTTTCGGTCTGAGGCACTGAGGGCTAGTGTAATCTCTGGGCATGAGACTTAAGAACTGATGTCTCTGGGTGACGGGCGCTGTGAGATGTCACATAGAAATATTCTGGGTGACACAGCATTCGTTACGGGCAGTCATTGCACTTACCACCAGGTGAACGTTTTGCTCGTCTCTTCACTTTATCTAATAAAAAACACCGGGACAATCACAACACAACCAGACGAGGAGACCATCAATTTTTGGCTTTGCACAAATTTGGTTTTGGCTGGGATTCGAACCCAGGACCTGCCGCATAGAAGTCAGGTGCTCTAACCAATGTCTGTAAGTGTTGTATAGGAGCGACCGGCCTTCGGAGCTTTTCGTTACGGCTTAGTTTAGTTTAGGGTACGAATTGCATCGAGCAGGATCGAGCCCGCCCTTCGACTATAGTCGTGAGCCTTCTCCTAGCACAGGCTCCTAAGTAAACCACCAGACACTGCATCATAACCTACCTCCGATCTTATCGAATGTGCGTTACATCGGATGCGGGTAGGTTACGGCGGGTGAGTTGATAGCTTTCATCAGTATTCGGAAGTTGTCGTCTATGTCGAAAATCGGCCTAAGAGGGCATCATTACAGACAGACTCACCAGACAGGTTGGTGGTGACGCTGGGTATGCCCATGACGGTGCACTCCGCGGGAGTGTAGCCCCAGGGCTCGTAGTACGACGGGAACACGCCCAAGTGGCAGCCACGCACGAACTCCTCGTACTCCAGACCGAAGAGTGGGTTGGTGGACGTCAGGAACTCAGGGTGGAAGATTACCTGGAGACACGGAAGAATTAATGAATTTGGAGCCATAGGCTTCCCCCACAGATACCACCATAGCCACAATAGTTTGTAACTCTCATTTTGGGGTGATTATGCAGTTTATATATTCAGATGTTCCAGGAAGATGCTGTTGCCCATCACCTGTTTTTTATTATCCCTCTGTCGACTTTTACGACACCCACGGGATGAGATTGGGTGGCAGATTCTATTAAGCCGCCACCACATTTTTTTAGAAGACGGGCAGCAGCATCTTCCTGTAACATCTAAAATCTAAACAAATAAACTTCGGTAGCCAACTCACTTGGCGAGCATGGCAACTATGGCAAAATCCCCCCAAACCGGGAGCTAAATACTTCTGTGGCAAGCTATGGGGATGCCTATGCCTATGTTCAGCAGCGGACTAGTGATAGGCTGAAATGATGATGATGATGATGAAACATAATTTACATTCGAACAATTGGAACAAATGGTTATTATTATTGCAGACATCTAATTATATTAACGGGCGTTAAAAAAACGGAAAACGTTATTGTTATGATTGTGTATTTATTACTATCTATGTATACATTATTATTATTATTTTCTAATGTTTTTTATTTTTTTAATTTTTGCTACATCGCCTATCATATGTTTATCTCTGCATAGCCTTATGGTTCACTGGGAGAGAACGTTTAGGCATTCAGTCCGCCATATGTACAATTTCAGTGCATAGAAGTTTAAATTAAAAAAAAAAAGTTTAAATAAAAAAAAAACCTCACAAACCTTGACTTTGTCGTTAACGGTGTTGAACAGATTACATCTGCGGATGGAGTCCAACACCGGGTCGCTCCAGTCGTCCACCTGGAAAACAATAAAACAATACAAATATATAAACTGCGACACACGGTCGAATCTGATGCCCTCCTAGCCGATTTCGGCGCCCACTTCCGAATACTGTCGAGACCAATCGACTGCGCAGGCGATGTCATAGTGCCACAAGTGTATGTGCAAACACAGACGCACTTACCCGTTCCAACCTACCAGCGCCCCGATTAACACAAGCAGACGCGAAAACCTGACACGTCTCGTTTCTCGCGAAGGCGAAAAGTGGGCTACTGGCTACTCTGTCTACCCCTTATATGGAAAAGGCGTGACTATAAATACGAGGGTGGATTGAAAAGTACTCGGCCTAACACAGATCCATTCAATTCTAAAAATCAAATCTACCCACATTATTTAGTTCAGTTCAGACTAGTTCATTGTGTGAAGTTCGAAACTTGTGTGATAATTAGTTGTGATTTTATAAATTTATTAACAAAGTAATCGGTCATAATTTCCGCGAATGGAGCAAATCGAGCAGCGTGCCGTCATTAAGTACCTCCATAAGAAGGGGCTATCATCAAAAGCCATCCATGATGACATGGTCAGTACATTAGGCGATTGTGCTCTGTCATATTCATCCGTCAAAAAATGGATAGCAGAATTTAAGCGTGGTAGAGAGAGTGTGAAAGATGAACCCCGCTCTGGAAGGCCTTCGACGTCAACTACTGACGAAAATATTAAAAAAGTACTTGATTTAATAATGGGAGACCGCAGATTAAAAATTAGAGAGATAGCCGAGATTATAAGCATCTCTTATGAAAGAACTCAAAACATCATTGTCAACGAGTTGGGTTTCCACAAGGTGTCTGCGAGGTGGGTTCCGCGACTGCTTTCAGTTGAACAAAAAAGGACGCGATTGACTATTTCACGCGACTGTTTGGAGTTATTTGAAGCCGATGCAGATGATTTTTTGAATCGTTTTGTTACTATGGACGAAACATGGGTTCATTACTATACACCGGAAACAAAACAACAATCAAAACAGTGGAGAAGACCTGGTTCACCACCCCCTAAAAAGGCTAAGTCGATTTTGTCGGCAAATAAGGTGATGGCTTCAGTATTCTGGGACTCGAAAGGTGTGATTATGATTGATTATCTTGAAAGGGGTCAGACTATAAACTCTGATTACTACTGCACCTTACTACGTCGTTTACGAGAGGAAATAAAAGAAAAACGTCGAGGAATGCTCAGAAGAAAAGTCCTGTTTAATCAAGATAACGCCCGTGTTCACACGTCAGTACAGTCAATGGCTGGAATTCACAACTGTGGCTTTGAACTGTTACCGCATCCGCCGTATTCACCTGATCTGGCACCATCAGACTTCTTTCTGTTCCCTAACCTAAAAAAGCACTTGGGAGGTCAAAGATTTTCGACAAACGACGAGGTCAAAGCAGCTGTAGACGCATATTTTGACTCTAAGGAAGAATCATTTTTTTTTAACGGTCTAAATGCTTGGAAGGGGAGGTGGCAAAAGTGTATTGAACTTGATGGTGATTATGTAGAAAAATAAAAATATAACTGATTTAGTATGTGTTTATTTTCTTGGTTAGGCCGAGTACTTTTCAATCCACCCTCGTATGTATGTAAGATTCTCTGTCCGTCTGTCGGTGTACAGCGTGTGACTTACTGCTGTGTGTTATTCTATAACCTGTTAAAAGTTATAACAATTTCCAACCATTTCCTTTAGTCACTCTTCCCACACCCACATGATGAGAGGTATAGCAAATCTTCTTAAGCGAAAAGAAAGAAATGAAACTTATATTTTAATTTTATTAAAAGAAAAAAACATACATTACCAAAATTATAACAGACAGGTTGCACGAAAATGCCGCACACAAGTTCGAGTGCAGCATTTTGCGCACCAGCCATATATTTTTTTTATTTCATAAAAGTGACGGAACGAGCAAAAACATCACCTCATGGTAAGTGCAACGTCTGCCTACAACAAATGCTGTGTCACTCAGAAAATTACTGTGTGACACCACACTGCGCCTGTCACCCTGAGACATCAGTTCTTAAGTCTCATATGCCCAGTGATTACGCTAGCTCTCAGTGCCCTTCGAACCGAAACACAGTAATGTTTGCACACAACTGCTTCACGGCAGAATCACTGGCCCTGGGGTGGTACCTACCTAGACGGATTCCTGCATAGAAATCCTACCACCAATAAAAAATATGTTTCTCTGATCATCAGTCAGGGTTGACTGGCAGAGTCATAAGGCAAGTCCGCCTATTGTTACCCATAGTTTCAGGTGTTAAAGTATGATTAAAAATAAATGAATAAAAAATACATTCAGACGAACACAGAACCCGCTTCCTTTGTCGTAGTCGGTTAAAAAATTGGAAACTTACGACGTTGTGGGTGGTCACCGGTGGCAGCCCGTCCCTTTGCATTGCGTATATACAGCGCTTCAAACGGACCGTTTCTTCTTTGTGGAGCAGGTCCGACGCGTCGGGCAGGTGGCCTCTGTGAAATTAAAATTTATATTAGTTGTAAAATGATAACAACCTTCTATTAAACTAGAGCAGGGGTCAGCGATACAACGGTCATAGTACGCGAGTAACCTGGGTTCGATCCCCGGTGCCAGCACCTCTAAATTTGTTCTACAATTTTCAGTGCTGATTTACCACGTGCTTAGCGGTGAAGGAAAATATCGTGAGGAAACCTGCATGTCCGAGGAATAGAAATATTTCGAGGACGTGTTAAGTCCGCCAACCCGCATTGGAGCAGCGTGGCGGAGTATTCCCCGCTCCAAAACCCTCTCAGAAATAAGAGGAGGCCTATGCTCAGCATTGGGACATTAATAGGCTGTTACTTTACTTTTTTTTAGGGGTCCAAATCAACCAAAATGTGAGTATCAAGACGTTTGGGTCGGAGATTTTTTCGTATTAAAACAGTATTTTAGTAAATCCATACTAATATTATAAATGCGAAAGTAACTCTCTCTGTCCCTCTATCTGTTTGTTACCTTTTCACGATTTAAAAAAAAATTGGCACAGAGATAGCTTGCTAGAGACGGACGTAGGATACTTTTAATCCCGGAAAATCAATGGGTTGCCACGGGATATGTAAAAAATCTACATTCAAGCGGACGAAGTCGCGGGGTTCAGCTGGTAATTAGATATATAATCTTAACTGAGATATAATCATAACGGTGAATTGAGAACACAGCATTGGTTCTACGTACCAGGAATATATAAACGCAAGAGGCTATCTGAAATACACCACAAACCAATAAAGAAACTAATATGTTAGCTAATATATGCTTTGGCTCACCCATTATCAATGACGAATTCATAAACGTTGGAAGTTAATTTAAACAATTGGATTCACCGTTCGTCGTCAACGTCGTCGTTTAAGCCTATCACAAGTTTGTAGCTCTCATATTGGAGAATTTGCCATAGTTGCCACGCTTGGCTGGCGGGTTGGCAACCGCATTTTATTTATTCAGATGTGCCAGGAAGATACTGCTGCCCATCTCTTGATTTTTATTTTCGCTCTGTCGACTTTACGACAGCCACGGGATGAGATGGGGTGGTAGATTCTCTTAGGCCGCCACCGCACACTTATTACCCGCGACATGGGTCACAAATGAAAAAAATCCAGATTTTCTTTTGATTTAATATCATACTAAGATATAATAATTGGTAGAATCGCATTAACGAATTATCGAACTTATTACCTGAGGCATATGTCATACATTCGCTTGCCGATCTGCTGCTGTATATCTTGGATTGTATCACGCAACGCCTTCGTGACGGCGTGTCCACGTAGACTCTCCACGTTGAAGTTGTTGGTCTTAGCGGGGAAGATCATGAAGGCTACCACTGTTGTCTCGGAATCTGCCGACTAAAGAATTTAACAGTATTAGACCTTATTGTCTTAGACGTAGATCACAAACAAATAAAGAACCACATATTTATAATTATTATTATATTGTCTCATTGATTATAGACTATTCATACATAAATGACTGTAGCTATTTTTTTTATTGTATAAAGTGACGAAACGAGCATAACGCTCCCCTGATGTAAGTGCAACGTCCGCCCACAACAAACGCTGTGTCACCCAGAACATTTCTGTGTGACACCACACTGCGTTCTTCACCCTGAGACATCAGTTCTTAAGTCTCAAATGCCCAGTGATTATGCTAGCTCACAGTGCCCTTTAAACCGGAACACAGTAATGCCCACACACCACCGATTCACGGCAGAATAACTGGCCCTGGGGTGGTACCTACCTAGACGGATTCCTGTATAGGAATTTTTTAGGGCAATTACAGCAAAACAATACATTACAATATTGTTAAATATAATGCTGTTGATAAACATTTTTTTTTTGGGTTTATGAGGCGAACCAATTTATTTAAAAGAAGAAAAAGAAATATATAAGAGTGAAAAAACATTGAAAAACATAAATAATTAATCCAAATTATATAAAATAAGCCGTGGTAGCTCAGGGGCTAGGCGCTCGCTTTTAATTTCATAATACGCGAGTGACCTGGGTTCAATTCCCGGTGCCGGCACCACTAAAATTGTTAATTGCAATTTTAAGTGCTGATTTACCACGTGCTCGGCGGTGAAGGAAAACATCGTGAGGAAACCTGCATGTCTGAGAAATAAAAATATTTCGAAGAAATGTGAAGTCCGCCAACCCGCATTGGAGCAGCGTGGCGGGATTCTTCCTGGCTCCAAAACCCTCTCAGAAATGAGAGGAGGCCTGTGCTCAGTAGTGGGACATTTATAGGCAGAAACTTTACTTTTTACTTTTATATAAAATAAATATATCTACAAAGGGGAAGGGACACTTATAATACTACTAATGGTACCTTTGATCGGCATAATTTCAGCCTATCACTAGTCCACTGCTAAACATAGCCACAAAACAAAGCTACAAAATTTGGGGGATTTTGCCATTGTTGCCACGCTTGGCAGGCGAGTTGGCAACTCCGGTTTTTTTATTAAGATATTCCAGGAAGATGCTGCTGCCCATTTCATGGTTTTCATTTTCCCACCGACGACTTCTACGACACCCACGGAATGAGATGGGGTGGTAGATTCTCTTAAGCCGCCTTCGTATGTATGGTACCTTTAGGTGACATATTTTTATTTTATATATAAAAACAAATTTATTTATTTACCTTCAAGTAATGGTTGAGTCGCGCCAGAGCTTCTATGAATATGTCTGCCCCCTTGTTACCGAATTCATATCGACCCGCGATAAAGAAGTACAGAGTCTTGTTCAGATCGAAGTTAAAATGCCTGTAAATAAATATGAAGATGTCGTTTCTTTTATGGAAGAAAGTCATTAGACAACCAAATGGTTCACCTGATGGTAAGTGCAACGTCTGCCCACAAAATACTTTGCCACCCAGGTCATTTCTGTGTGGCACAACAACTGCGCTCGTCATCCTGAGACATCAGTTCTTATGTCCCATACGCCCAGTAAGTACACGGGCTATCAGTTCCCTTCAGACCGAAACACAGTATACATGTCTCCTATTACATATTACATTCATAATATTATCTCCATTTTCCATTTTTGACGACCGCGTGGCCTAGTGGTCGGAGTACCTGACTTCTAAGCCGCGGGTCATGGGTTCGAATCCCTGCCGGAGCCAACATTTGTGCTAAACACAAATTGTTGGTTTTCGGGTCTGGTTGTGTTGTGATTGTCCCCGTGTTTCTGACACTGCATCCTAGCCTACCTCCGATCTTATCGCATAAGCGTTACATCGGGCGCGGGTAGGTTGGGACGAGTCAGTGCCTGTGTTTGCGCGTACACTTGTGGCACTATAATATCTCCTGCGTAGTTGATGGGTCTCGACAGTAGTCGGCAGTGGTCACCATGGTCGAAATCGGCTAGGAGAACATCATCACATCACATCTATCTCCATTTACTGGGTGACACAGCATTTGTTATGGGCAGACGTTGCACTTACCATAAGGAAAAAAAAAAGAATTCGTCCAAATCTTAGATTTCTTCGTAGATTTGCTCTTATTAGTTCTACAACAAGATCAAAAACACTAATTGACACTGTATTGCAAATATATATTGATCAAATCCAAATCACAGCATTTATTTCATACTTAAGTTACCGTAAGCCACTCGTGTCGTTTGTTGAAATTGAAAACTTGGCGTCTGTTTAATATGTAATGTATGTAGAATGAAATGTAAAACAATTGGTAACAATCCATACAAATGAACAAAATTGAAGTGTCTGTTTATAATAACAAAATAACAGCTTATGAAAGTATATACGTACTTATAAGAAAAAAACAATTTTTAAATTTTTTGTCTGTTTGTTCCGGCTTATCTCCGAAACGACTGCACCGATTTTGATAGGACTGTCATTGACAGATAGCTGATATTATAGCGGTTAACTTAGGCTACTTTAATTTTAGAAAAATAATTAGGGTTCCGCGCAAAAGAATTAAAACCCCAAAGTCCGATTCAAATTGGGATGTATATCAATGATCGGGGTCGGCTTTTTTACGCGAGTGAAACCGCGGGGAACGGCTAGTATTATGATTAATAAACCCTGCAATTATCCTACTCCTGATACTCTGCATTGGTCTCATTCTCTCGTAGCTTAGTTCTTTGAAGACTTTCACTTCCATCGCGTGCGAACTGCACACCATGTTCGTTTGTTTGTACGTATTTTGCTAGCACCAATAAACACCTTTTCTATCTTCCTTCTTTCTTTCTATATAAGAGTCCGTCGTAACTGAGTGAAGTGAGTGAAGTGAGTGTGTTGATAATGTCAGAGCGTTACTCTGTCCAAATATTAAAATGTTTCAAAATATTCAACCGATATAACCGCGTGGCCTAGTGATCAGAGTACTTATACGCGAGTCCCGGGTTCGAATCCCAGCCGGAAGCAAAATTTGTGATAAAAGCTAAAACACAAATTGTCGGTTTTCTGGGCTGATTGTGTTGTGATAGTCGCCGTGTTTCTGACACTGCATCCTAGCCTACCTCCGATCAGATCCGCATGAGCGTTACATCGGGCGCGGTTAGGTTGGGACGAGTGAGTGCCTCTGTGTTTGCGCGTACACTTGTGGCACTATATTATCTCGTGCGCATTTGATAGTTCTGTAGTTGTCCCCGTGGTCGAAATCGACCAGGAGGACATCATCATCATCATCCGTAAAAAGTTATATCACTCACCCGTAGAAGTGTCCCCTCGCGAACTCGTGTATCTTCTCCTTGGCGAGAGCGTGAAGGTTCTGGAACTCGTGGAGCGCGGAGAACTTCTTCACGTTCAAACCGTTCGGCGTGATGATGTCGGGCTTCCGTTTGAGGAGGTGCTCCGCTTCGTAACCTGAAATAACCGACCGATTTGGGTTTATCGAATGGTTTTTGACACTTATTATGGTAAAACTCACCAAACGCATAGCTCTAAGGTCAAAGTTCAAGCTTACTGAAATGCAGTCTAAGCTTCGAATTCCGACCTACTAGGCATCACGTGTTTTTGAGGTCCTCCTGGCCGAATGGCTGTGTCGCCAACAATTTTTGGTTTATCACAAATTTTAGCTTCGGTTGGGATTCGAACCCAGGACCCGCGGCATAGAAGTCAGGTAATCACTAAGCTCGCTTCTTATAGTAAACGTTAGTAGGCGCTGTGACCATAATCGTAGAGGGCATGACCATCATCACTGTCATTATCATTAAAATATATATCAGATAGGCAAGGGAATGAGCCCGTACCTGTTATATCGGAGACAGTTGTGAAAATATGCGCCATATGCGCCGCAGCTCTCTCCATGCAGTAGCGGTGGTATATCTGTCTCTTTCCCGCCTCTTCATCCACCGAAAACTGAAGTGAGACAAACAATTGTATAATATTAAAAACAAATTTTCTAATATAAACCAGTAAAGATAAAAAGAAATAGTTTCGACTGGTTAAGAGTTTAGATAATGATTTAATAAAAAAAATAGACTTTAACGCGACAGCTCCAAACAGATTTTCATGATTTTCTGATGGATCCCATCATCAGAACTTGACCAAAATTATATGGTAACATCTTACGATTCGGTTCATAAACAAAGAAGTTATGCCCGAACATCCATAAAAAATATACAGACGAATTAAGCTCCCTGCTTTTTTTAAGTAGGGTAAAGAGGACGAGATTTTATTAGCAAAAATACATACATACATATATAAGATCACGACTGTATCCCATAAGGGGTAGTCAGAGACTGGGCACTTACTGCAAGAACAGATGACTGCCACAATCCACGTTTCACCAAAACAATATAATGCACTTGGTGTGATAGGTGGTGAGCCCATCGCCACCATGCGCTGTTGGGTGCACAGTGCAGTTTAATTCCTTACTCGCCTTTTACGAGATCCATTGGATGAGATGGAGTGGTAGTATTCTTTAAACGAGCCGCCACCACATTAGCAAAAATAAAAACTAAAAAACAGTGTTCATAATCATCATTTCAGCCAATCACTAGTCCACTGCTGAACATTGGCCTCCCTCATAGAGTCTATAGCTCTCATTTTAGGGGATCTTATTTTTGCCATAGTTACCACGATTGGCAGGCGGGTTCCAGGAAGATGCTGCTGCCCATCTCCTGGTTTTCATTTTCCCTCTGTCGACTTTTATAACACCCACGGGATGAAACGGGGTGGTAGATTCTCTAAATCCGCCACCGCCGATCTAAAAAAAATAAAATAAACAGTGTTACCTTATCCAAATTGTTGTAGAAATCAGTGTTGCCAGCACACAGATATCTTCCCAACAGCGTGGCGTGAGTTGTGAACACAGTGGCGACGTCCACATGGCGTACTCTAAGGCATTAAGATATAATCAGTTTCAAATAAAGAAGGAAAGAAAAATAATTTATTTACTGCTGTAATTCAGACATTCGACAATAAAGGTCTTAAATCATAAAAAAAATCATAGGAAGAAATACGAAGCGTTTTGTTTTTTTACAGTGTCTACTTTTATTTATTTTATTCAAATTTCTAGTAAGTATTAAAAGTTTATAGTTTTTACTGGTGGTAGGATTCCAATGCAGGAATCCGTCTAGGTTGGTACCACTCCAGGGCCAGTTATTCTGCCGTGAAGACTTGAAAAAAAAACACTTCTCCTTCCGGTTAACCCATAGTTGGTTTTCCCTAACAAGTGATGTACCTGAGGACGATGAGCCCGATTCCCGCCTGCCATTCGTGGAAGTGAGTGACGACACGGGGCGGGGTGTCGCTGTAGCTCTCGGCTGCCTTTCGGAACTGTAAGAGAAAATAATATACTTGTGGCCGAGTTCAATTTTTTTTTTTACTGCGGACCGCATGAGGAATCTCAGAGTCGCTCAGCGAGCTATGAAAAGGGCTATGCTCGGAGTTTCTCTGGGTGATAAAATCCGTAACGATGATATCCGCAGCAGAACTAAAGTAACCGACATAGCCCTAAGGATTAGCAAGCTGAAGTGGCAATGGGCCGGCCATGTAGCTCGTGGAACCGATAACCGTTGGGGAAGAAAGGTTCTCGAGTGGCAACCTCGTACCGATAAACGCAGTGTAGGGCGTTCGCCTACTAGATGGAGCGACGACCTGCACAGTTTTGCGGGAAAGTCGATGAATGCAGGTGGTTGATGGAAGCAGGACCGTGTTTTGTGGCAATCTATGGGGGAGGCCTATGTTCAACAGTGGACTAAAATAGGCTGAAATGATGATGATGAAGTGACGAAAAGAGTCCTCCTTATTGTCTTAGAAATATTTTTATTCCTCAGCCATGCAGGTTTCCTCACGATGTTTTCATTCACCGCTGAGCACGTGGTAAATCAGCATTTAAAATTGCACAGGGGATCGATCTCAGGGACCCCAATTCTGCCATTTTATAAGAAAAACGCCCATGATACCGGTACCATTATCATTCTATTATGATTGCTGCTTTTTTTATGGATAAAGTGATGAAACGAGCAAAACGTTCACCTGATGGTAAGTGTAACGTCTGCCCATAACAGTTGCTGTGTCACCCTAGATAATTTCTATGCGTCACCACACTGTGTCCATCACCCTGAGACATAAGTTATTAAGTCTCATATGCCCAGTGATTCCGCTAGCTCACAGTGCCCTTTAAACCGAAACACAAGTAATGCTTGGACACTACTGCTTCACGGCAGAATAACTGGCCCTGGGGTGGTACCTACCTAGACGGATTCCTGCATAGGAATCCTACCACCAGTACTTTTTTACTATGCTGCTAAATTTTAAATAGCATGACAATGACATAATAATGTCATCGTGTAACAGTGGTAGGGAACCTAACCAGTCATCATCATCATCATCATCATCATCATTTCAGCCTATCACTAATCAACTGATGAACATGCCTCCCCCATCGATGGGGACTAGTTTGCAGCATTCTGAGGGATTTTGCTATAGTTGCCACGCTTGGCAGCCGGTTTGACAACCGCAGTTCATTTATTCAGATGTTCCAGGAAGATGCTGCTGCCCATCTCCTGGTTTTCGTTTTCCCTCTGTCGAATTTTACGCCACCCACGGGATGAGATAGGGTCGATGATAGAGAGATGGCAGATTCTCTTAAGCCGCCACCACACGGCGACTTCAAAGACCATCACCACTACAACGGCTTCGTATTAATTTTTTTGTTAATTCATGTTTATTTATTATTTTAAATTTCTAATACATACTTATATTATAAATGCAAGAGTAACTCCCTTTGCCGGGATGAGATGGGGTGGTAGATTCTCTTAAGCCCGCCACACGGCATATAGTAATTGCATTGTACTAATATAAAAAAGATAAAATTTTATAATGTTACGTATGGAAAAAAATACGAACTTAAATAATTAGAAGAAAGACTTTCGACTTTCCTACCCCTTCTTCTCTGTGGTCTTATTTTTCGAACAGGCATAAGACCTTAGCTAAGTAAAAAAAATTGATATAACTTTCACTGAGGAAAACTTACCTCAATTATGAACTGCGCTACCATGAAGCCCAGTATGATAGCATCGTTGGCCTCGACGTCCAGGTGCGGGATGCCAAGGGCGCAGGTGTCCCACAGCTCCTGCTTATAGCTGTCCAACTGCCAAGCCCCAGAGCCGATATCGAAGAGGATGATCTGTGGGTTGCCGTCCACCAGCCACGTGCCCGTGTGAAGCTGATAACAAATAATCGGCATCAGCACAAACAGCCCACTGCTGGACATAGACCATAGACGTATTCGCTACGGTTGATAAGATGCCTCGATACGAAAATTAAGTTTACCTTTTTTTTATATTGGATTAAGTGATGGAACGAGCAAAACGTCACCTGACTGGTAAGTGCAACGTCTACCCATAACAAATGCTGTGTCACCCACAAAATTTCTGTGTGACACCACAATGTGCCCATCACCCTGAGACAAAGTTCTAAGGCTCATATGCCCAGTGATTATGCTAGCTCACAGTGCCCTTCAAACCGAAACATAGTAATGTTTGCACACTACTGCTTCACGGCAGAATAACTGGCCCTGGGGCGGTACCTACCTAGACGGATTCCTGCATAGGAATCCTTCCACCAGTAACTTACTAACTTTTTAAATACTTAGTAATTTTATAAAATTTATATATTTCATTCTATGATCACCTCTACTTACCGTTATAAACTAGCTTTTCCTCAAGAGGTGGCCTCAGTCCTGTATGGGAATGTATAAAGGTTGTGGTTATGTCCTCATGTCCGGTTTTTGATCATTACGATAATTTCCAAAAACTGTTTTTTGATTGTCACTGTTAGACCGAAGGCTTTCACAGCTTCGCCGGATTGAAAGGTAAAAAAACGAGACCTTTATTTATGGATGACTGGCGCAAGTGCCCCCGAGAGTGGACCTCGGCTTGGACCGTCATCCTGTTCGCGAAAGTAACTGACTCGAGGGTACCCAAGGGGGCCGGGCTCGGCTCGGTCAGTTACTTCAATCGGCAGGGCTCCAAAAACTGTCCATCTAGTCAGGTCATTCTTCGATATATGCTTACCTTATAGCCTTGACTCCTCATGGCATTGACGGCGGTGGTGAGAGGGGAATTGGGAGGGAAGTCTGCTTCTTCAACCTCAGTCCGAGCGCAGTGCTCCTTATACGGTCCTGGGATAAAACAAATCGCACACAATTAACAACAGATATTCAATGTCAAAATCAAAATGTTAGCCATTTTAATTTTTACTAATTTAATAAGTATAATCAAACTAATTTTACAGATTTCATCGCGTTTCATTTTTAAATTGGATGAGGTTTCCATTATGTCTTCGCCTACTGTGAACCGATAACCATGATTCTTTTTTTAGTTGAATTATACGAGGTTGGTCCCATACAAATTTGGTCAAGTTCTGATGATGGGATCCATGAGAAAATCACGACACTCTTTAATTCGCATAAGCATGCTAGGAGCTGCGGCGTTGAAGTCGGTTTTTTGATTAAATAATATTTAATAACTGTGCCGTGTGGTGGCGGCTTAAGAATCTACCACCCCACTTCGTCCCGTGGGTGTCGTCAAAGTCGACAGAGGGAAAATGAAAACCAGGAGACGGTCAGCAGCATCTTCCTGGAACATCTGAATGAATAAACTACGGTTGCCAAACGTGGCAACTATGGAAAAATCATCCCAAAATTAGAGCTACAAACTTTTGTGGCAATCTTTGGGGAGGCCTATGTTCAGCAGTGGACTAGCGATAAGCTGAAATGATGATGATAATGATGAATTGTTATTAACTATCTAAAGACCGACGTTTTGAGAGCTAACAGCACCCATGATACCGGGACTTTGCTCCAAAAAGTTTATTTAGATAGTTACACCGCCGCAGTGCCAGTTATTCTGCCGATAAGCAGTGGTATGCAAACATTGCTGATGATGATGATGATGATGTTCTCTTAGCCGATTTCGACCACGGCGACAACTTCCGAATCCGAATGTCGAAAGCCATCCACTGCGCAGGAGATATTATAGTGCTACAAGTGTACGCCCAAACACAGGAGGCACTCACTCGTCGCAATCTACTCGCACCCGATGTAACGCTGATGCGATAAGAGCGGAGATAGGCTAGGATGCAGTGTCAGAAACACGGGGACAATCAAAACACAACCAAACCCGAAAACCAACAATTTGTGTTTTAGCACAAGCACAAGTCAGGTACTCTGACCACTAGGCCATGCGTTAGCTTACTGTGTTTTGGACAGAAGTGCTCTGCTAGATAGTGTAATGACTGGGCATATGAGCCTTTAGATTTGCATCCTGGGGACGACCATAGAATACTTTTGTATCACGGGACATCAAATAGAAAAAAAAATGTCTTAGGGTGACGAGCGTAAAGTGGTGCTAGACGGAAGAAAGGTGTGTTCTGGGTGACACAGACAGACGTTGCACTTACCATCAGGTGAACGGTTTGCGGGCCTCGTCACACGCTTACATAAAAAATACGCGAATTATAAGTAAACTTTAAATTGTACTTTTTTTAATCCAGTTAATAAGTAACGGTTTATATAACTTTCACTTTTGTTACAGATCATTTTTGAGATCGGTTTTTTTTCTTATAAAAGTTATGCCCCACATTAAGATTTCTCCTGTATCGCCTGTGCATCGTTTACAGATATGAATTTCACATGCATAACACCACCAGACCCGAAAGAAAAGCAACTCCTATTTATTTTTACTAGATTCCGATCAGTGGTCGTAATTCATAAAACAATTCAAGTTTGAACGTTACAGAGGTTCGAGTTATAAATCTGTTGGCAACATTTTGAACCGAGGTGTGGTTTATAATAAATATATTGATATTTCGAAATTTAAATGAATATATTATTTTATTTCTTTATCTTCTACTTCATTCGCCTACTTTGTTTCGTCTCTGCGTCGCCCATGAGCTGACTGGTAGAGGATGCCTTAGGCATTAAATCCTATCATATCATAGCTTATATACATTCAGTATGTGTATATGAAGTTAATAAAAATATAAATAACTGAAAAACAACCAAAAATAACAACATGTTATGGATCTTCAAAATTTAGAATTGAAGAATCATTGTGATAATAAGATTTCCGCATAACGTACAATGGTGCGTCATAGTAGCCACCTGTCGCCTAGGCGATATATAGAAACGACAATACAAAATATTTATTTATTTATTTAACAATACAACTATTGTAACAGGGTAGCCTAATTCAATATATAACAATACGTACCCAATAAACAGTAGTTCTCCCCCATTTCCTTCGGTGGAGACATAAGCTTTCGATCTTATGACAGTGTAAATGCCACCAACTGGAACAAAAAAAATATTTACACTCCTTCCAAAAATATTAAAGTCAGACGTACATAAAATTAGGAGTACAGAAATCCATCTGGATAGGTGACACCGCAAAGTCAGTCAAAGTTTCTTAATTCAGTTTAAGCTTGTATAAAGCTCTTCATAATCATCATCATCATTTCAATCTAACCATTCAATTCCCCCCCCCCCCCCATTGCCACAAAAGTTAGTAGCTCTCATTTCGCTCTGCCCATCTCCTGGTTTTCATTTTCCCTCTGTCGACTTTTACGACACCCACGGGTTGAGATGAAATGGTAATTTCTCTTAAGCCACCACCAAACGTTTAAAGTTCCTATGAATGTCAAAATCTACGACCTTTATACAAGCCTAAACTGAATAAAGAAATGTTGACTCTAACTTCGACTGCTTGACGGCGGTGGTGTTCAAACAACACTGTGTTTATTTTTATAGGATTGAATGACAGAATGGGCAAAACGTGCACATGATGGTAATGTCAGATGTGTTTCGCTTTGAAAGTCTCTGAAGCTAGTGTTACTGGGCAAATGAGACTTAAGAACCGATATCTCAGTGTGACGAGCATAGTCCTCGGAACTTTACAAACAAAAAAGGTATACTCGAGGTCTGTCTTATGGTCGAGATTGTCAATGAGGAATCATCCTAACAACTGAAGTCCAGTGTGGCCTTACAAGTTGCTGGTGGTAGGATTCCTATGCAGGATACCCCAGGGCCAGTTATTCAGCCGTGAAACAGTAGCGTGCAAAAGTTACTGTTTCGGTTTGAAGGGCACTGATGAGCTGACGTGATTACTGGGCTTATGAGACTAAAGAACTGATATCTCAAGGGTAACGGGCTCAGTGTGGTGTCACACAGAAATGGTCTGTGTGACACCAGCATTGTGGGCGGACGTTGCAATTACCGTCAGGTGAACGTTTTGCCCGTTTCGTCACTTGTCCAATAAAAAGAAAAACGTTTTCTAAATACCCCGTGGTAACTATTTGATTTTCTGGAATAAAACGTATCCTATGCCCGTCTGCAGGTTGCATGCTATCTCTGTGCCAAGTTTCGTCAAGATCGGTTACGCCGTTGAACCGTGAAAAGTTAACAAACAGACAGAGGGACAGAGAGAGTTACTTTCGCATTTATAATATTAGTATGGGTTTAGAGACGTGAGCCCCTGGTAAGCGAGTAACCTGGGTTCGATCCCCGGTGCCACCACCTCTAATATTGTTCTACAATTTTAAGTGCTGATTTGCCACGTGCTTAGCGGTGAAGGAAACATCGTGAGGAAACCGGCATGTCCGAGGAATAAAAATATTTCGAGGACATGTGAAGTCCGCCAACCCGCATTGGAGCAGCGTGGCGGACTATTCCCCGCTCCAAAACCCTCTCAGAAATGAGAGGAGGCCTGTGCTCAGCAGTGACACATTTATAGGCTGAAACTTTGCTTTTTACTTTTTTAGAGACGTTGTTTTAGCGGTTAGCTCGTAATTGTAATAAAAATAAAGAATTTAAATTTCAAGGCTTAACATTTCCTTTTGTAGTGTCCTCACGTAAATGCTAATATTTGCACAAAAAAATCAAGGGAAATGGCATTTTGTGGCAGTTTGTTATATTGTCTACAAATTCTAAAAATAGGGTTGGTAAAAGAGGATCTAGTTCGACAAGGCGGAATATGCAACACGTTCAAAATGTTACAAGACCTAGACTTTTATTATTTAACGAAATGTAACCCGGCGTTTCGTTAATGTCGCATTCAAGCATACCCACATTTTCGTAACTGTAAGCTGGTAAACTCAGTAGTACATTTTTACCAGCGTCGTAAAGGGAACGTGTGTAACCAGTTTTAAGTAATTCAAGAATTCCTAAGCAACTGTCTTGAAGACGGACAAAAAGGCATTGTATTGCGTTGGCACTGCAACCTTGTGTGAATTAGAGCATAACCTGTGACGCTCGAAGACTTTGCAGGGTGCGTGCAGGATTTCGATGATCCCGGTCATGGTAAAAAAAAAGTAAAGTTTCAGCCTATAAATGTCCCACTGCTGAGCGCACAGGCCTCTCACATGTCTTAGAAATATATTTTATTTCTCAGACATGCAGGTTTCCTCACGATGTTTTCCTTCACCGCCGAGCACGTGGTAAATCAGCACTTAAAATTGCAATTAACAATTTTATTGGTGCCGGCACCCCGAATCGAACCCAGGTCACTCGCGTACTATGAAACTTAAAGCGAGCGCCTAGCTCCTGAGCTACCACGGTCATGGTGCTCGTAGTGAATTGTTACTTAGACATGACATGGCGTTTGGTGAATGGGGCAACAAGCTGAAAGTGTGTGAAAGTAGCCATCAATCATCATCATCATTTCAGCGTATCACTAGTCCACTGCTGAACATAAGCCTCCCCCATAGATTACTACAAAAGTCTTTAGCTCTCATTTTGAGGGGAATTTTGCCAGAGTTGCCACGCTTGGCAGGCGGGTTGGCAACCGCAGTTTATTTATTCTGATGTTCCAGGAAGATGCTGCTGCCCATCTCCTGCTTATAATTTTCCCTCCGTCGACTCATACGACACCCACGGTATGAGATGGGGTGGTAGATTCTCTTAAGCCGCTACCACACGGCACCAGCCACGGAGCCATCAATACAAGTAACTTTTACTATAGGGTCAAATAATGTTCATTCTATACATAATATAATGTATAACATGCAAAATCTGTTTAACCAAATCGAGAAATAGGAAAGTTTTGACATTTTTTTTGATAGCTCGCACCTTGAAGCTGAAAATGCTGCCATCATACTATGCCTATTTAGTTTTGGGTCTATGTAAATTTGTTATTTTTGGTTCTCTATTTTGTCGTTTTTTTTCTTTCTTTGTAAATGGTGTTTGTGAACGATTAATAAAGATTATACTATTCTATTATTCTATTCTATAAATAGTAAATAATAGTTAGTCACATTGAATGTTTTTGCTCGCCTATTATTGGTAAACTATTATTTTAAATAGCCGATAGGTGTCCGGCAGAGTAGAATAGCACCTACCTCTTTCCTACCGAGGCGTCGTAAGAGGCGACTAAGGTATTGTACGGACAGCCTTTATTCGTGCCGAATAACACCGTAATATGCATGCTTTTTTATTGGGTAAAGTGATGAAACGAGCAAAACGTTCACCTAACGGTAAGTGCAACGTCCGCCCATAACAAATGCTGTGTCACCCAGAACATTTCTGAGCAACGCCACACTGTGCCTATAACCCTGAGACATCAGTTCTTAAGTGCCATATGCCCAGTGATTATGCTAGCTCTCAGTGCCCTACAAACCGAAACACAGTACAGTCACTACGTGAGTAGACATACGCCTCATAAAAACTGGCCCGGGGTGGTAACTAGACGCGACATAGAATCCTCCCCAGTAAATGGTCATTACTGTCGGGGACACAACGTGTCAGTTTTTTGACTCATCACAAGGCGACGGCTTCCACGTCAATGTCGTGACGGGTGACCCCTTATATGGGAAACAGGACATGCCTATATGGAAAAAAATCCATATATTATTTTCAGCAACAGTATGTATATATGTAATGATGATATCCGCAGCAGAGCTAAAGTTACCGACATAGCCCTAAGGATTAGCAAGCTGAAGTGGCAATGCGCTGGCCATACAGCTCGTAGAAACGAAAACCGTTGGGGACGAAAGGTTCTCGAGTGGCAACCTCGTACCGGCAAACGCAGTGTAGTGCGCCGCCCACTAGATGAAGCGACGTACCTGCACGGTTTTGCGGTAAGTCGATGGATGCGGGTGGCTGAGGACTGTGTTTTGTGGCAAACTATGGCCTACGTTCTATAGTAGGATTAAAACAGTCTGAAATGATGATGATGTATATATGTATGTATTATATAAAATGTTGTAACCTAACATCTGCTGGCTGTGTCTATAATAAATAAATAAATACGAAAACAGCCGCTTCATTTATTCATTATGAAGCAAGCTGAATTGTTTTGCGTTTTCATTGTTTGTGTATCAAACATTTACATGTATATCAATTGCACGTGTACGTTCGCGCTTGTTACACTATTAACCAAGCACTAGCATAAAAAAAAAAAAAAGTAAATGAGAACGCGTCAGAAAGAGCAAGATAGCGTTCTACAAAAACTTTCAGGATACTTTCTCCAACACGATCGTCATAGTCTCTATCATGATGCAGTGAAATTCCCTCGAGTGAAAGTAGCACGAAAACAAAAAAAAACATATGGGTTTGTATTTTAATTCGTTAGCGTTGTACGAAAAAAAATCGAGAAATCGTTAATGCCACGTTAGTTCGGTGGTGTTGACAGCACTAATATCGGTTTCCGAACGAGCCAATTACTGACACTCGCAAGCCGTGACCTGGAGTCCAAAACAGCGTTGCCATTTGTCGGTGTCCACTGAAGCATATTATTCTCGCTAGCTGTGCCCCGCGGCTTCGCCGGCGTAAAAATGAGCCGACCACAAGATTACGCCGTATGGCATGGTACCTCGCTGACCTTACCACGGTTCGACCTATTATTCGGTTCACTAAGGACCGTAGCTAGAATTTTTATAACTAGACCTCTTCCTCAATAACCAGGCAATAAATGTAAACTATTGTTTCAAATCGGATGAGTATTTCTTGAAATTCATCATCATTACAGCCTATCACTGGTACCTGCTGAACATTGGCCTCCCCCGTAGATTGCTACAAAAGCTTGTTGCTCTCATTTTGGGGGGAATTTTGCCATATTTGCCATCGCTTGGCAGGCGGGTAGGTAACCGCAGTTTATTCAGATGTTCCAGGAAGATGCTGCTGCCCATCTTCTGGTTTCATTTTTCCCTCTGTCGACTTTTACTACACCCACGGGATGAGATGGGGTGGTAAGATTATCTTAAGTCGCTACCAAACGGTGGCTTCTTGAGATTAGCGCGTTTAAAATACAAGCGGAGAGCTTCAGTTTCCTAAGCAGGAATCCGCCTAGATAAGTACCAGAGGAGTGCCAGTTATTCTGCTGTCAAGCAGATGGTTTGCAAGCATTACTGTTTCCGGTCTGAAGGGCACTGAGAGCTGAAGTAATTACTGGGCATAAGAGACTTGACAACTAAAGCTTCAGGGTGACGAGCGCAGTGTGGTGCCACACAGACATGTTCTGGGTGACGCAGCAATTGTTATGGGCAGACGGCAATAAACATCAGGTGAACGATTGGCTCGTCTGATCATTAACTGCTGGTAGGAATTTAACGTTCGCGTTTTATTTAAAATTAAACGCGATAGAAATTAGTTTTATTTAAATGTATAGTGTTCCCGTAAATATAAGAAATCATTAAAAGTTCTTAAGTCTCATATTCCCAGTGATTACGCTAGCTCACAGTGCCCTTCAAACCGAAACACAGTAATGTTTGCACACCACTGCTTCACGGCAGAATAACTGGCCCTGGTGTGGTAGCCTACCTAGACGGATTTCTGCATAGGAATCCTACCATCAGTTAATGACGAGACGAGCCAATCGAATCGAGTTTCACTTAAGAATATTTCTCTCAGGGTGATGGACACAGTTTGGTGCCACACAGAAAACTTCTGGATGGGATTATGGGCAGACGTTGCACTTAACATCAGGTGAACGTTTTGCTCGTTTCATCACTTCAACCCAAAAAAAAATATTGTCGAGTTTCCACCCGCGCTCCCATTTCTTTCCTCGGGCGGGTCAGACACAAAAGCACACATTATCATCACCGTCAAACAAATTGCAAAGTACAATTTGCAATTTGTAATTGCACTTACTACCAGGTGAACGTTTTGCCCTTTAGTGACGAAACCACTATCCAATAAAAAAAAAATTATAATGTATTTCTGACTTAGACAAAAAAAGGATTTTGAAAAAGGAGGAACCTACCGATTTATTTCGCCTGTTTAATCTCCGTCAGAGGAACCTCATTACGAAACGGTGATAGATTGTAAAAAATGACGTTAGACAAACGAAATGTATTTTTCTTAAATCGAAAAATAAAGAATACTCATTTCACTTCACTCACCTTTATTCGCCGCCTCCCAAGCAGTCTCGAAAGTCCATCGGTTTTCTTCGATAGCGGCATGGCCACGGTCCATGTAGGACAGCAGATCGTGTGTAGACTCGGCCCTGTAGAACCGCCGGGAGGATCTGTCGCGGGACATTTCGACCTGTCACAAAAGATAAAAGTTTTAATGCAATGATTTCTTATATTTATGAATATATAGTCATTTAATAAAACTCCTTAAACTTAATGCCGTGTGGTAGCGGCTCGTTAAAATAACCACTCCATCTCATCCATTGGATCTCGTAAAAGGCGAGTCAGGAATCAAACTGCACTGTGCACCCAGCAGCGCATGGTGGCGATGGGCTCACCACCTATCACACCAAGTGCATTATATTATTTTGGTGAAATGTGGATTGTGGCAGTCATCTGTTTTTGCAGTGAGTGCCCAGTCTCTGACTACCCCTTATGGGATACAGTCGTGATCTTATATATGTATGTATGTTAATAAAACTCGACGTTTACCCCGTGACCATGGATGCTTCAAAGCGCGTGAAACGTCGGGTTATAAGTTAAAACTACATACATACATACATAAGATCACGACTATATCCCAGAAGGTTAGTCAGAGACTGGGCAGACACTCAAAACAGATGAACTGCCACAATCCACGTTTTCACCAAAACAATATAATGCCTTGGTGTGATAGGTGGTGAGCCCATCGCCACCATGTGCTGTTGGGTGCACAGTGCAGTTTAACTCCTTACTCGCCTTTTACGAGATCCATTGGATGAGATGGAGTGATAGTATTCTTTTAACGAGCCGCCACCACACGGCTATAAGTTAAAACTAAACGTGATAAAGTCCGTAATATTAGTTTTATTGAACGTTTTCATTTGTAGTGTATATATATGTTTTACTGTTCACTTTGGCACCAACTCAAAAAGTAGCGGTAGTAATTTTATTGAAATCAGTTATGCAGCAAGTGCTCGTGAAAGTGTACAGTGACTGAAAAAATTCAAGACCAGAATAGACTTTTTCGTTGTCTCCATTAGTCCAGCAAATCTAAATTAAAGTGAACTATACATTATAGTCTCAATCAATTTTTTATCAGATCGCTAATCTAAAATATGTTTATATCTGGATAATTTTACTTGATAATGGAAACGGTGTGCGACTTTTACCGTAAATACGAGTAAATATTTTTTACTGCTCTTCGTAGTCTATCCTGCAGTGATGTGGTTAAGTTCGAAACCGCTCTGGGCTATTAAAACTGCGTTCCAATAAGACCATTCGTAAATATGTTCCTGCTGGAATGCCTACTTGCTATGCTGCTTCGGGCAATATTCACTCTCGCCACAATTTACGTACAATTATTATGTTCAAATAAAGGAATAGTATTGGTCATAGTATGCAACCTTGTAGTAAGCCAAAGTACTCTAATTACTTAAAACTTACATATTTCAATAAATTATGGTCATAGTTCATAGGTGAATTAGGAATCGGATTTTAAACTAGCATAAATTATTGTATACAAGCCATTACCCAATACGCTTCTCTGAGTATAAATTAAAATTTAGTTTTGTTAGATTTTCTTCATAGCCGTTTAAAAATGTCTAATGTCTATACTATGTTCAATTTGATATAATCTACGTCTATGGCAAAATTTCATTACAACCGTTGATTCTGTTGAGCGTGGTAGAGTAACAAAGTTAACTTTCAATTTTCTAATAATAGTAACTTTCATTGCTAGAAAGTATTATCATATTACTTCAATGGAATTTGAATTTAGGAACAATGACTTAGCAAATACGATGGCATTTAAGTAACATGTGCGTCAATCTATACAAATCTAATGTTATCTTTTATTCACGCGTATACTACACATTTAAATAAAACTACTTTTTACGGATTTTATCGCGTTTAAAAAAAAAGTTAAGTTTCAGCCTATAAATGTCCCACTGCTGAGCACAGGCCTCCTCTCATTTCTGAGAGGGTTTTGGAGCTATGATGAATCCGCCACGCTACTCCAATGCGGGTTGGCGGACTTCACATGTCCTCGAAATATTTCTATTCCTCGGACATGCAGGTTTCCTCACGATGTTTTCCTTCACCGCTAAGCACGTGGTAAATCAGCACTTAAAATTGTAGAACAATATTAGAGGTGCTGGCACCGGGGATCGAACCCAGGTTACTCGCTTACTATGAAATTAAAGGCGAGCACCAGGCCCCTGAGCTACCACGGCTCTTATTTTGACGTTTCATAACATATTTGTATAGATTTAAATAAAACTACTTTTTACGGATTTTATCGCGTTTAATTTAAAACTATTTTTAACCCGACGTTTCGGGCGCTTTACAGCACCCATGGTCAACGGGGGGGGACTGAGGTGACAGTTGTCCTGATGTCATAGTTAACCCGGAGTACCTACAGCTTTTAATTATTATTTTTAGTCCGATCTACACAGAAAGAGCTTACTGTGTCTTGAAGTCTTGCAGTGGTATGCTTGGGTTAAAATAGTTTTAAAAAACGCGATAAAATCCGTAAAAAGAAGTTTCATTTAAATCTATACAAATATGTTATGAAACGTCAAAATAAAAATTCAAGATAACAGAGTAGACCCCCTGGTCGGGATAGACCGATCAGATTTATTGTGCAGCTAAAGCAATTTGCACAGATCATTGATAATAACTCAAGGAGCTAGTTAATACTCAAAATTTTTAGTTACATAAATTATTCAGCTTACGCAGAGTTGCGGGCACAACACGAAGTGGTACAATATTATTGGGACAAAGTAAGAATACTAGCAATGCTATTAAAATATTAATATTCATGGTAATTAATCACTCCAATAAATACTTAAATCTAGAGCTTGGAGATGGTTCACGACAATAGTCGACTGGCGATGTTTCTTATTTCCTCCGTACTCTACACCGTTAGGCTATTGGCGCTTCGTTTACAATGCCGGTGGTAGGATTCCTATTCAGGAATCCGTCTAGGTAAGTACCATCCGCCGGCCAGTTATTCTACCTTGGAGCAGTAATGGAAATTTACTAATTATGTAACGATTTCTTATATATCTCCAAATTTTACTAATTTCATCGCTTTTAATTAATTACAATCAAACTCTGGACGTAGCCCGGCGCAACTATAACATCAGGACGTCTAACACCACAGCCCCACGGTTACAGTGGATGCTGTGAAGCGCTCGGCGCTTTAGTTTCATTATATTAACTAATAATTTACATATTTTAAACTATAGTTTATTTATCATCGCTACACCTAACTACATACGTTACACAGCGTTTGTATAACGAATTCCACTCATCACGAGACCCGTCAAATGTCGACCTTGGAGCATGTCCAAATATAATTTGCGATCTTCTTTAAATATACGTTATTAAATTACACAGCGTGAGAGAACTAGTTTCAACGTTTGGATTTTACTGGATTTACTACATATATTTTTTATGGAAGAAAATTATGAGACGACGCAAATCGTTCACCAGATGGTAAGTGCAACGCCTGCCCATAACAAATGCTGCCCAGAACGTTTCTGTGTGGCACCACACCGCGCCCGTCACCCTAAGACATCAGTTCTTAAGTCTCATAGGCCCAATAATTACACTACCACTCAGTGCCCTTCAGAACACAGACAGAAACACGTAATGTTTGCCACATTACGCTTCACGGTAGATTAACTGGCCGGCGGTGGTACTTACATAGACGGATTCCTGAAAAAAAATACCACCAGCATTGTAAACGAAGCTCCAATAGCCCTAATGGTTTAGCGTACGGAGGAAATAAGAAACGTAGGAAGATCGAGCCCGCCAGTCGACTATTGTATATCTATTGTTTTGAATCCGTCTAGGTAGGTACCACCCCAGGGCCAGTTATTCTGCCGTGAAGCAGCAGGTGTGCAAACATTACTGTGTTTCGGTTTGAAGGGCACTGTGAAGTAGCCGTAATCACTGGGCATATGCGACATAAGAACTTATGTCTCAGGGTGATGGGAACAGTGAGGTGTGACACAGAATTTTTCTGGGTGATACAGCATTTGTTATGGACAGACGTTGCACTTACCAGTGCAGTATTTATTGAAATGGTTAATACGAATATTATTATTTTATAGCATTCTTACTTAGTCCCAATAACATTTTACCACTTCACGTTGTGCCTGCAACTCTGCCAAGCTGAATAATTTACGTAACTAAAAATTTGAGAACACTTAATTCTCCTTCTAAAACTAAAAACTAAAACTCCTTCAGTTATTATCAATGATCTGTGCATACTTCTTTAACTGCACAATAAATCTGATCGGTCTAACCGACCAGGGGTCTACTGGTTAACTGTGATTGGTTTCCGGATTCATTTGATCCCATTAACCAATGAATGAGCTTCATACCTCAAATAAAACCGATCACGAAACCTACCAGAGTCACAAAATAGACCTCCTGGTATCAAAATTAAAGTGTAATATGTGTTTTCTTAATTTTTTTTTGATAAAGTGACGAAACGAGCAAAAAGTTCACCTGATGGTAAGTGCACCGTCTGCCCATAGCAAATGCTGTGTCACCCAGAACATTACTGTGTGATGCCACACTGCGCCCGTCACCCTGAGACACGAGTTCTTAAGTCTCATATGCCCAGTGATTACGCTAGCTCTCAGTGCCCTTCAGAGCCCCTGCATAGGAATCCTACCACCAGTAAAATGTGTGTTGAATGTAAAAGTCCGCTGCTAGGCAAAGACCTTTGGTCTGTTAGACCCGAGTTTGGAGGGTTTACCATAATCGCCACATTTCGCGGACTGGCATATTAGTCGTGAGAACATATTTAGGATGGTTCCCCTTTAATCGGAAGCCACGGCATTTTTCCAACACTCCGTTAATCAATTAATATGACACCCATGAGATGAGATGGCGTGGCACATATCTTACGCCTAAAAGTATAAACTAATGAAAGTCTTTATTGGCGCAGTTAAGGATTGACTTCTACTCTGCTCTAGATCTGCGCGGGTTCGTTTCACAAGTAGGTGCTCCGGATCTGAGTGTCCGTGCATATGAAATTTACATACATACATACAATCACGCCTTTTTCCCGTATACGGGGTTAGCCAGAGGGCAAACAAGTAGCCCAGTCGGCGGATATGAAATATATGTCAGTAAAAACGCTCCCACAACACAGGAGAAATCCTAGTGTGAAGCATCATTTTTTAAAAAAAAATTCTAGACAAAATGATCACGACTGTCAGTTTTTTGTACGTAAGCAGAGATTTATATCTATGTATCTAGCAAGTAAATAGTGTGACAGAGTAAAATTTGCTGAGTCAATGTATCAATTGTAACTCACCACAGGGTATATAATGTCAATAATGAGATTATCGATATTTGTCATATCCAAACATTTCTTAAAGGTGCAAGATAACAAATGCGACGGCGAAAATCGCGCGAGAGGACTATGGCACGCATGGCCGCCCTCCCGGCCCCTCACTCAACCTCTATACAGACTTAAGTCTCAGTAGACTTAAGTCTATAGAAAGAGTTCTATTTTGTGCACTTTAATTACGACTTCAATAATCCTGTCGCCCCTTGCTTTGCTTACTAACATTAATAATCTGAAAGTTTTTATTTCGGCAAATGGCTGTGACGATTTTGATGAAATTTTGTACACTATTAAATTATGACCCAAAATAGAATATAAGATTTTAACTTAGTTATACGTAAAGCCGTAGTTAAAATATAGTAAAAAAATAAAGTTCAAATGTTATGGAAGAATGTCACTCCGGATTTCACCACGTCTTTATATTTTGGTGAACCACCAGAAGTTATAACCCTAGGCTTTATCTTTAAACTCTTACAAGACTTCACAGGAGAGAGTCGGAATGCTTATAATACTCGTAATAATTAACCTACGCATTTGGTAGTAGCCGATAGGTGTCCGGCAGAGTAAAATAGTAGCACCTACCTTTTTAATAACGATTCGTAAGAGGTGACTAAGGTATTGTACGAACAGCCTTTATTCGTGCTGGATAATATCATAACATTCAATGCTGTCACTATACTACTCATGGGAACTTTTTTAAGCTCTTTAAATAGAATCAGCTATTGATGAAGTCCTCCGGGCCGATTTTCGAACACAGCGATAGCTTCCGAATACTGTCGAAGCTATCAACTGCGCGGGAGATACAATAGTGCCGCAAGTGAACGAGCAAACAGAGTCACTCACTCGTCCTAACCTACCAGCACCCGATGTAACGTTCTTACTATAAAGTCGGAAGAAGGCAAGAAGAGGGAAGTATTCAGTGTCAGACTTATGAACAGCCACAACTTGACCAAACCCGATAACCAACAATTTGTTTTTTCACTAATGTTGGTGTTGTTGAGTTGGAACTCAGCACCCGCGGCGCTATTCTGTAAGACTGTTTACTAGTGATTGGATTTCTGTGCAGGAATCCGTCTAGATCCGTCTAGATGAGCAGTGGTAGCTCAAGGGCTAGGCGCTCGCTTTAAATTTCATAGTACGCGAGTGACCTGGGTTCGATTCCCGGTGCCGGCACCACTAAAATTGTTAATTGCAATTTTAAGTGCTGATTTACCACGTGCTCAGCGGTGAAGGAAAACATCGTGAGGAAAACCTGCATTGTCTGAGAAATAAAAAAAATGTTTCGAAGACATGTGTAGTCCGCCAACCCGCATTAGAGCAGCGTGGCGGATTCTTTCTAGCTCCAAAACCCTCTCAGAAATGAGAGGAGGTCTATGCTCAGCAGTGGGACATTTATAGGCTGAAACTTTACTTTTTTTTTTTATCCTTCTAGATAGGTACCACTCCAGGGTCAGTTATTCTGCCGTGAAGCAGTACTGTGCAAACATTGCTGCGTTTCGGTTTGAAGGGCACTGAGAGCTAACGTGATTACTGGGCTTATGAGACTAAAGAACTGATGTCTCAGGGCGCAGTGTGGCAGATTTCAAACAGACCCGTACACAACAACTTGTGCTTGATTAGTTATTAATTGAGCTATAGTTCATAAAAATCATTGACGAGTAAGAACATTTCGTACACTCGTTATCAATCAGGTCAAACGGCCGTGACTGATAAGGGAATATTCAATCGATTATTGTGCTACTGTAGACTTACGAATACGTTGCCATTTCTAATTTTTTTTAGCTTATATTAACGGAACGCGACGTGCAAGTCGTTCGCCTGATGGTGCCACGCTTACCCAAACTGCTGCAGTGTCGTTCAGAACTTTGTGTTGATACATACATACATACATACATAAGATCACGACTGCATCCCATAAGGGGTGGTCAGAGACTGGGCACTCACTGCAAAAGTAGATGACTGCCACAATCCACGTTTCACCAAAACAATATAATGCACTTGGTGTGATAGGTGGTGAGCCCATCGCCACCATTGCGCTGTTGGGTGCAGTTTAATTCCTTACTCGCCTTTTACGAGATCCAATGGATGAGATGGAGTGGTAGTATTCTTTTAACGAGCCGCCACCACACGGCAAGTTCTGTGTTACGCACTGAACTCGTCATCATGAGACATCGGTTCTTCTGTCTCTTGAAGTCCTGTAGTTACATTAGTTACAATGACCTTCAAACCGAAACACGACTGGTTTTTGAACAAGTCCATGACTGGGAGAACAACTGGCATCTGTCGTGGTACTGTTGGTAAACGGGACATTACCAACACTAAATTATGCAGTATTTCAAATTTTATTTTATTTAGACGACCGCGTGGCCTAGTGCTCAGAGTACCTGAGTTCTAAGCCGGAGCCAACATTTGTGCTCAAACACAAATTGTTCGTTTTCGGGTCTGGTTGTGTTGTGTTTGTCCCCGTGTTTCTGACACTGCATCCTTGCCTACCTCCGATCTTATCGCATTAGCGTTACATCGGGCGCGGGTAGGTTGGGACGAGTGAGTGCCTCTGTGTTTGCGCGTACACTTGTGGCACTATAATATCTCCTGCGCAATTGATAGCTATCGACAATATTCGAAAGTTGTCGCCATGGTCGAAATCGGCCAGGAGAATATCATATTATGCAGGATTTTAGTGGTAGCTCAGGGGCTAGGCGCCCGCTTTAAAATTTCATAGTACGCGAGTGACCTTGGTTTCGATTCCCGGTGCCGGCACCACTAAAATTGTTAATTGCAATTTTAAGTGACGATTTACCACGTGCTCAGTGGTGAAGGAAAACATCGTGAGGTAACCTGCATGTCTGAGAGATAAAAATATATTTCGAAGACATGTGCAGTCCACCAACCCGCATTGGAGCAGCGTGGCGGATTCTTCCTAGCTCCAAAACCCTGCCTGTGCTCAGCGATGGGACATTTATAGGCTAAAACTTTAATTTCAGCAAGGATGACACTGTCCAGCTGTTGATAGGTAGGTCTTCTGTCAGTTACTGCGAATTAGTTGTTGCATATACACATAGGATTACTCCTGTAACGTGCATGTACAACTATTCATACAGAGTCGGATAAACAGCAGTACACGAATCGAACCTGTGTCCCGCAGCGCAGAAGCCTTACTCAACCGTTTTATCAACCGTGCGGTCAATGTCACTGCTGTAAGTATTAGCAAACGCACTCACCAGATAAGATTGGCGGACGGGTCAGACGATGTCAGGGACAATCGCAATAGATCCAAACTCAAAAGCTAATTGTCTGTAAGTTGATCGTACGAGTCGAGGTAGCTCGGGAGCCGGAAGCCGGTTCGACTCCCGGTAAATTGTTGATGTACACTTTAACACGTTAATTTATCTGGATAAATTAGCGTATTAGGACGCGGTGGATGACGATCGCATGGCCTAGTGGTCAGGAGTACCTGACTTCTAAGCCGCGGGTCCTGGGTTCGAATCCCAGCCGGTGCCAACATTTGTGATAAAACATAAATTGTTGGTTTCGGGTCTGGTGTGGTGATTGTACCCGTGTTTCTGACACTGCATCCTAGCCTACCTCCGATCTTATAACATCAGCGTAACATCGGGCGCGGGTAGGTTGGGACGAGTGAGTGCCTCTGTGTTTGCGCGTACACTTGTGGCACTATAATATCTCCTGCGCAGTTGATGGCTCTCGATAGTAGTCGGCAGTTGTCGCCGTGGTCGAAATCGGCTAGGAGAACATCATCATTATCTGGAGGCCGGCGATGAAAAGAATACATTACTGTGTTTCGGTTTGAAGGGCACTGTGAGCTAGCTGTAATCACTGGGACATTTGAGACTTAAGAACTGATGTCTCAGGGGTGACGGGCGCAGTGTGGTTTCACACAGAAATATTCTAGGTGTCACAGCATTTGTTGTGGGCAGACGTTGCCATCAGGATACTTACCATCAGGTGGACGTTTTGCTCATTTCGTCACTTTATACAATAAAAAAAAAACTTCGTGATGTCCGAGAAATTAAAAAAATTTTCGACGACTTGAGTTGACTTTTTCGACGGAGTCCGTCCTACCCGGAGCAGCGTTGCGGACTCTTCCCGGCTCCAGAGCTCTACCAAAAACGAGTGGAGATCCGTTTTTTCGAACTAGCGACTTTCACAGCTTCGTCGGAAGATACTCTCGAGCAAGAACACTGCGAGTGGCAGTGGAACATTATAATCTGTGACCTTGAATGCGCAGCAATCATGTTTGGGTTCCTATGGCGTGGCGAGTGACGCACGCGTACGCACGATAAGATAGACAGACGCCTCCCGTCCCCCGCCCAATTTCACGAACGTACACACACGCGAACCATCTTGTACTCGTGGTAGAACTGCTATGCAGGAATCCGTCTAGGTGGGTACCACCGCAGCGCCAGTTATTCTGCCGTGGAGCACTGAGAGCTATTGTAACTACTGGGTATATGAGACTTTAGAACGAATGTTTCAGGGTGACAAGCGCAGTGTGTTACCTCACAGAAATATTCAGAGAGTGCACTTACCAACAGCAAAACGTTTTGCTCGTCTCGTCACTTTATCCTATAAAAAAAGCCGACTCCATTTGCGCAGATCGCTAAAATCGCTACCGGGTCCTGTACTTAGAATCGTGGTTTTCCTCACCAGCAATCAGACAGGCATTCGGAATATCTCGTTAATCACTAATTAGACTATTTATTAATAAATTTCTGAAATGTCTTTCAAATTACAAATTATTCCGTTCATTCTTTCACACTATAATTAGTTCCCCATTGGAAACGCAGTTGGGAACTACTTACAACTCGTACGAAAATGGCGCAGTCGTGGTTTGCCACTCATCACGTCTTGTTTCCAGATAAGATGAAAAAGGGTTACAGCTGTGGTATCTACCTACCCCTGTGGGAAAGAGGCGTGACTGTGTATGTATAAATTAAAATTTAGAATTACGTAAACACCTATCCGATAAACTACCGGTTTTAACTAATCTTATGCGTTATCATTCAACTGAACGCCAGTTCAATATTTTCTATAAATAGTACATACATACATATTGTCACGCCTTTTTCCTATAAAAAGGGGTAGGCGGAAGCCACACACGTAGCTCACTTTTCGCACCCGTGGGCAAACGAGACGTGACGGGTGGAGACCCGTGTCGTCGTCATTTTGGAACCAGTTAAATAAAATCTTACTCCCCATTGCGTTCCCACAAGAAGTATAGAGACAGTATTGCATATAATGGTGTTGTTCAGCACAAAAAACATTAGACTCACCTATCAGATTAAATATTATAGTAATGTCTGAGATTATATAATAACATTTATGGATGATATAACCACTGGGTTCAAGGTGAATGCTTCCACTTGGCCTAGAGTTCAGAGTTGACTTGTACATTGTGGGCCCAGGTTTGAATTTCAACTGGAGTTAACATTTGTGCAAAAATAAATTGTTAGTTTCCTGGTATGGTTGTGCTGTGACCATGCCTGTGTCTCTGACACTGCATCCTAGTTTACCTCCGATCTTCTTAATATATGAGATACTACTGGTGTAAGAAACCCTTTGCAGGAATCCATCTAGGTGGGTACCACCACAGGGCCAGTTAATTAGGCAGTGAAGCAGTAGTGTGTAAACACTACTGTGTTTTGGCCTAAACTGCCACTGAGAGGTAGTATAATTACTGGGTATATGAAACTTAAGATGTCTCAGGATGACAGGTGCAGTGAGGTATCACACAGAAATATTCTGGGTTGCACTGCACTTACTATCATGTTAATATTTTCCTTGTCTCATCAGAGGTGATCGCTGCCAACTATTTCTATATTGCTATACATTTTATACTATGTACTGCACTTTTTTTTTACTCCACACAGCTTTTGTCATCCTGAGACATCATATCTTAAGTCTCATATGCCCAGTCACTATGCTAGCTCTCAGTGTCCTTCAAACCAAAGCACAGTAAACTTTTAAAAAACCAATGTTGATAAAAAATAGCATCATGCCAGGTTTCCTTGGATGTTCTTCCGGACCATCCAGTTTAGAACAGCGGCATTGTGTTGTGGACCAGTGAAATTTAAAGAAATTATTATTAACATAATGCTTATTGAATTAAAGAATTCTATTATATTATATTCAAAAGAAAATCATTGGCATCAGGTTAAATGAGACTGGGAGACATGACACAGAAATACTGATAGGTATTTTTTTTTAAATTGGACTGTGATAAATCCAGACTTATCCCAAAGGTAAATATAAAACTAAACTATGCAAAATTGCTCTAATTTACAAATGTAGTAAAAAGGGGACTCTGGGATCAATTATATATCTAAATAAAAATAATTATCATTATATAAAAATCTTTAAATATGAGAAAAACATTTGAAACGTGAACTAGCCACTATCAATTAATATTATAGTACCAATGTAACATTTATTAATATTAAATAAAGAAAGAAAGAAAATAACTTTCTTTCTTTTTTTTTCTTATTGTATTAATCAACGAATAAGCATAATGTATATGATAATATTTTATGTTATTATATTTCCACACAAATAATCGAACAGGTGAATGTATCCCACATCTAGTTACAAGTTTGAAACTATTGCGCACGACATTACTTAGAATATCTTTACGTGAACATAAATTAAAAATACCGCAGATTATGACTGAAGATCTAAACCAAATTAAACTACTTTTAACCTTGCCGTACTGTTCAATGGAAAAGAGCTGGAGGCCAATGGACCATAAAAAAAGTTCGCTTACCGATTAGTATAATAAAAAGAAAACGCCGATAGTTGAAAACCGCAGTTTGATAAGCTTTATCACTAAAAATTCACTGTAAACGTGGCACTACGCGAAGTTTTGTTCAATTTTGCCACTTCCGTTTTTATTTAAGATGATACAAATACATAACGCAGGACTGAGCGGGTAGAAAATTCAAATGAAAATATTTTTTTAGGTTATGAAACGTCAAACGGGAATGAGATGAAGGTCACCTTCAACTGACAGAGTGACACTGAAAAATTTGTTGCAAGGTATTTAGTTTTAGCAGATAGTGCTTCAAAATCAAATATGAAACTAGAAATTAAAACTTATTATGAACTTTTTTAAAAAATAGCAACCGTTTTATGCATAATAGTAAAGTATAACTTTAGTTTATTTTAATTTTCAAGTCTAAGTCAAATATTAAAGAGATGCTATTAAAAGGACACGAACAAAGTTGTTTATCTTTGTGGAAACTAATTATGTTAAGTAAAATATCCAGAAGTTTCAAATGGAAATTCAGTGTCGCGAAATCTTCAGTGTCGCTGAGATCATGGCCTCATAAATATCACAGCTTTATATTATAATGGACCATGTTGTCCTTATATAAAAAAGGATATCTCGAAATAAAATAATCCATTCCAGCGCTGGTTTGCCATTTTCAACATCTAAAGATCTTACACGACGGCAAAAAACATGTCCAGACGTTTTCGAGACACTAGTTTTACGTCGAATTTACACGATGAAATTAGTTGCATGGCTCTGGTTTCACCGAAAAATCGCGCAGAGCACGAAACTCAGTTTAGTTTCATAAAATCATTGCATGCATTACGAAGTTAGAAGTTTACACGTGAAATTAATGTCGTGAAATGAATTTTATACAACTAGATTGCATCGGGCCGGTTCCCGCAACTCCACGTCTAGTATTTCGAGTTTTCATGCCAAAATTTTGTAATGTAAATGTAGTGTAAAATTAGGCGTCGTGAAATTTACAATATCGCTGAGTTCGTGGACCCATCAAAATGATATTTCGTAAGAATTCTGAAAATTTCGCGACACTAAATTTCCTTGGAACAGATAACGGAGCTAACATTTGCGTGAAAACACAAATTGTTGGTTTTCGGGTCTGCTTTTGTTGTGCATTTGAATTTTATGTCTGTAAAATGCACCCACGAGACAGGAGAAAATCCTACTGAGGTGCATCGTTTTTTACTTAAAGAAATAAATAATTAAAAAGTAAAAACATAATAGCCACTTTCTTTGGCGCCAAAGTAAGCAAATTTTTTTTTATTTATTTATGCGAAGAGTCGTTAGGTTTAAAGCAGTGTCAAAATAACAATCGGGGATCATTCTTCAAATGAATAGGAAAAACTAATCGCTGTAAAGAAAAAATATTAACAGTAAGTTTTTATTAAAAATTTGCCATCATCGACTGTCTCAGACCAAACTACAAATCCTTCAGCTCACCCTCCCGTTTTCTATGTAATACAGAGGGCCATACTGCCAACTACTTCGGCTGCCCCAAAGCGCCGAAACCCAAACGACCTGCGGTCAGACAAGTATCTGCACCCAGAACCGTCTTTGAGCCCATCCATCCACCCTCCGTATGTTCCCGTTCCGACCCCCACGTCCATAATAAACTCGGCATCACCGAACACACCCATCGCAAGTCGTCCTGACGACGAAAGCGACTTAGGGTTATTCTGCCAAAAATCATCGGAAAAGTTGTTGCACCTCCGAACTAGACTTGATTCTTATTTATTTTAGAGGGACAAGTGGGATACGAAGACAGACGCACTCGTCTTCGTAAACTAATGCGTTAATGAACGCGTTCGCCACTGTTACGAACGTTGGTAAGTAAGTTGTAAGTAAGTTGGTAAGTAAGTAACCTTTAGTTATCGAATTCGAGAGCAGATTAAGAAGATTGTACGTGTGTTTTTATGTTGACAGTTCCAGTAGATCTATCAAAATCTACTGGAACAAAAAAACAAATTCGCAAGAAGTCAGCAGATGCTTCTAATTCTTTCCGCCGATTCAAGCAGTAATGAGCCAACATTACTGTTTAGGTCCGAAGGACGCTTAGAATTAGTGTAATTACTGGGCATATGATTATTACTTGGGAAGTGATGTCTCAGGGGACGGGCGCAGTGTGGTGCCACACAGAAATGTTTTGAATGACACAGCATTCATTAGCTGCTGCTCTGTAAGTTGAAGTGGCAGTGACGTTTATATGCTATCACCAAATATATGAAAGTTTTCCTTAAATTCACAAAAATGTCATCATATACAGGCTTTTAGTACCTCAGAATGTCACATTTCTTTGCTTAGTGTTAACCGTTTTAGGTCTTGGTGGAGACTAAGAATATAGGCAGCACCAGAACATTCTACTTTTCAAATGACTCATCCATTTGATGATAATTTTTCAACAAGTAATTCATCAGAGCAAATGATATAACAGCTAGTGAAAAAACTGTAGGTAGAGTGGCTAATGGCCCAGTAAATATATAATACATACATACATACATAAGATCACGACTGTATCCCATAAGGGTAGTCAGAGACTGGGCACTCACTGCAAAAGCAGATGACTGCCACAATCCACGTTTCACCAAAACAATATAATGCACTTGGTGTGATAGGTGGTGAGCCCATCGCCACCATGCGCTGCTGGGTGCACAGTGATCCATTTGATGAGATGGACTGGTAGTATTCTTTTAACGAGCCGCCACCAAACGGCACATAATAAAAAACATATATTTCCAATAATTATATATAATTAAATCAACAAAAAAATAACGACATTTAGGCTTCAAAAATATTGATCTTTTGCTATAGAAACAAGGGAATTAAAAAATAACGACAACTAGGCTCCCAAAATACTGATTTTTTTCTATGAAACAAGGGAATTAGGATAAAAAACATTATCACACTAATCACAGTGTTTATGTTATAGTAACACCACACTGGTTTGTAAATGATGAAACTGTAGAACAATTTCGGTACTGAACGATCAATATCAATGACAATGAGCTCCGCTCGGATGTTGGTTCCCCGATCGATAATCATTAAAATGAAAGAGAATATAATTTGTATATTGCCCTTCAGACTTAATTTACATTATATACAATAAAAGAGGAATATAGAGTAATTACAGAATAACTTTACAAATTGTATATGAAAGTTCTATGGCAAAAACAATTGAAGAAAAGTAAGTTACTTTGCTAAGATCCGCATGCATGCGGATCTTAGCAAAGTAACTTACTTTTCTTCATTATAATGGATTTCCGCAAAGTAACGCCTGATTCTATTAACTATAGCAAAAACAATTGTTAGTAATATTCTTTTAATTGTACTCATTTAATTTAATCTAAGCTTAAAGGTGGACTAACATCAAATTCTTCCTCGAAGGGATCGATAACCTTGCTTACTTCACTGTGAACGCCACTAGAAAAGTTTAATTTCACAGGATTAACACTATTTCTTTTTGAACAGTTCTTAACAGATATGACAGGACTCGAGTCTAAATGGTTGATTGTACAATTCGGATCTTTTGACTTCTCGCTAGCAACACCATTACAAGTGTCATTTTTCGTAGATAACGGACTTTTAAAAGCACTTGTTGCATTTTTAGATTTGTTAATAATATGCATAGGCTTCAATGGTGGAGGTTCTCCATACATTTTTAATCTTGCAATTTTTTCGTTCACTTTCTTTTTCCTTAGTAAAGTACTAGGGGACATGTCCTGCGTGTCAATTTGTTTAAAAGTCGACTCAAAATCCAAACCGCTAAGGTTTAAAGTGTCATCAACTTTATTTTGTTTTCGAGCCAGAGGTGAATCTATAAACGCTTTAAGTTTTGAAACATTGTAGTCACTATAGTTTATTCTATACGGCGATATGTTTTCGGCATTATTCTTTATTATTGAATAGTTGTTTCTCATTCTTATGCACTCCTGACAGAACTTGTCAACATTCACAGAAGATAATGCTTTTTTCAATTCTTCCGCCATTTTCCTTACATCCGCAAGTTTCGATGTTTTCGTGAAATAAGAAAATTCTGTGGCCCGGAACTGTGGTATGCTTTTTCTGGTGTTTCCTGCTCTTTTTTGCAAGTTCATGCAGGCCACCACCTGTCCTGTGTCTATAATATTCTCATAACCAAACTTTTTTAAACCACCCCAGAAATTGACGCAAATCATATTTTTGTCCGCGTCTGTCAAATAGACATTCTGAAAGAGTTGCCCCTTTATTGATTCAAACTGTTCGATTGATGGTTCAATCAAATATATTAGGCCTACAGCGTCTACTTCATTGTATTCTGTAGTTATAGTGGGATTTTGAACTAAATCTCTAGTACTGTAACAGATTCTTTTAAGTTGTGCAGTATGGCGCTTTCTCTCATCACCTTTGTCATTTTTGTCATTTGATGGACAGAAAACTGTTTGTCTACCAGCCGACAATTGTATTTCGGAATATCTGTAAAGGGAAACAAATTTTTATCAAAGTTAAAAAAAAAATCATGTATTACTTTCCGGCAGTCCATTATAGTAAAGACAATAATCATGGTTAATTTATTAAGGTACGCGTGCAATTTTTCACGTGCATGGCGCGAAGCGGCGTGAGAATAGTGCTTTATACCCGACATGTCAAGGTCCAGCGATTCGGCGGTCTTCTTATGTCTACTGAATCTATCACAATTATATTGCACTTATATGCTCATTTGAGCAGACTCATATCAAGAAAATACTGTAATTAATTCATTAAAACTATTTAAAAAAAACAACTAAGTAATGTGGCTACTTTGACAAAAAAAACAGTATAAAAAAATTGGACGTGGGCGTCCGGATTTATTTTAGGGATGTGGTCACGATAACTCCTGAAAAAATTGATGTATCGAAACTGGTTTTTTTATCATGTCCAGAATTTTAATCTATTGGTTTCCTATTTCATATCAAAAGTACTAGCACTTGTAGTTATTAAGAAAAATATTTTTTTCTTATTGTTTTCATCTGAAATGGAAATGACTCGAAATATTGGAACCTCAATACGATTTTTTTTAACAGTTAAATGAGCGTCATGAGACTTGCACTTTTGCCAAATTTTGCTAGCGAATCTTAGCAAAGGAAGTGGGTAAAGATCGGCATTTTTTCGCCTACTTAGTCATGAAAATTTAAAGTTTTTATTGAAGCCATTTTATATTTATATATATTGAGATATTGACCTTTACATTTATTCTAAAACAATAATTTAAAAAAAATGGGCAGGTTACATAAAACGCCGTCAAACTTGGCTTGTTTTTTGAATTTTTGCCATTTTTTTTTATTTTTTTTCATAAAAGCGACGGAACGAGCAAAACGCGCCCGTCACCCTGAGACATCAGTTCTTAAGTCTCATATGCCCAGTGATTACGCTAGCTCTCAAGTGCCCTTCAAACCGAAACACAGTAATGTTTGCACTTCTACTGCTTCTCGGCAGAATAACTGACCCTGCGGTGGTACCTACTTAGACGGATTCCTGCATAGGAATCCTACCACCAGTAAAGACTGTAAAACTGTAAGTGACTCTCATCTTCCAATTTTCTCGGCGATTAACATGGGAGGAAGCTACGACATTTAACTGTTGGGATATATCAGCTTAAGCGAAAGTCGATCTTACACTCACGAACGCCTTAGCCAAACGGGAATGTACATACATCGACATGTCTCGAGACTCAAAGTCTCAAGACGAAGACATTGAGAAGACACATATGGATAATAACAAATAAAGGTCATAATTCCAATATTGAATGATACTGTTTAGTCAATGTTGCCAGAGTTGTTGTGTTCTATTCACATGTTGCATATTTATGTTCCGTGAAGAGCCGTGGTAGCTCAGGGGCTAGGCGCTCGCTTTTAATTTTCATAGTACGCGAGTGACCTGGGTTCGATTCCCGGTGCCGGCACCACTAAAATTGTTAATTGCAATTTTAAGTGCTGACTTACCACGTGCTCAGCGGTGAAGGAAAACATCGTGAGGAAACCTGCATGTCTGAGAATTTAAAAATATTTCGAAGACATATGAAGTCCGCCAACCCGCATTGGAGCAGCGTGGAGGATTCTTCCTAGCTCCAAAACCCTCTCAGAAATGAGAGGAGGCCTGTCCTCAGTAGTGGGACATTTATAGGCTGAAACTTATATTTATGTTGCATCATACAAGAGCGTCGCCAAGGGGGAACAGGGAGAGGGCACTGATAACTTACAAACCAAATCGCCCCCCTCCCCCGCGCCATCTTGGCTAGCTACAATCTTGCTGTGGTAGTTGGGGTATTGGCACCATAATGAAACTCAGACAAAAATGCCAAGTCTTGGATATGCTGGTACGTTTCAAGACACTTCTACTGGATGGTCAGGGTGGTGATTCAGCCAGTGAAAGCGAGATGGAAAATATAATTTTAACATTCACAAATAGTTAAGTATAGTTAATTCTTTCCCTATTTTCTGTACTTAATATTAAAAAAAAGAAAAAATTGGACAGTTTTACTTGGACTGTGTATCAAGAAAAAAAGCCTATTAATTATTTATTGGCCAATGAGCGATAAAAGGCAGACCTTTACCCGCCTCCTTTCCTTATTTCCCGCCTTTAAAATTTTATCACGAAATCATGTCCGATTCAATAATCCTTTAATGTTTTAGTTCACTTACCATCACCTCATTACCGTGAGCCACTTGCTCGTTTGCCCCCTCTTCCATAAAAAGCTACTACAAAAAATATTTTACCTTATAGCTGTTGGTACGACATTGAACACATCTATCCACGCTCCTTCTTTAATAATATCCAGTACTGCATCACTTGGTCTCCATACCGACATCATCGCTGTAACATACAAAATCAATTTCGACTGGTGGTAGGATTCCGATACGGCAATACGTCTAGCAGCTGTAGTGTGCAAGCATTATTGTGTTTCGTTTTGTAGGGCACTAAGAGCTAGTGTAATTACTGGCAATGATTACTGTTGTCGCAGGGTGACGGGCACAGTGAGGTGTCACACTGAAATGTTCTGCACTTACCATCGTTTTGCTTGTTTCATCACTTTATACAATAAAAAATAAAAGTATTACCTTTAGAAACTTCACCGTTACCGCCGACATCTGCTATCCTAATCTTCAACACTGGCACCACATTCCTGCCAACATGACAGCCTCTCGCTTTTAATCTTTCCTCGACTCTAGCCTGCACGGACTGTAGCAGTTTATCTCTAGCGTCCGCTCGCGTAATTTTGTAAGAGAACGCATTGAGTGTTCGTCAAAGTTTGCCTGCGGAGGATGAGTCAAGTCATTGTCATTAAAAAAAGTAAAGTAACGGCCTATCAAAGTTCATTAAATTGTGTTACGGAATATTACAGATATGATGGCTTTAAAAAGAATATATTTTTAATATTGGTATGTTTGAAATGGGTATGAATAGCTTTACATTATTCTTATTTCACTCTCAATTATTAGTTGTCTGACTCGCATCACCGATTAAAACGTGACTTAAGAAGCAAGTTTCTGCCTAAAATGTCCCACTGCTGCAGAGCACTGCGTCCTCGCATTTGAGAGGGTTTGGTGTAGCTTGAAGAATCCGCCACGCTGCTTCCATTGGATTTGTGCGGACTCCACAGTATATTTGTTGTTTTCTGCCAGATCCATCACAGTTTCCAGCACGATGTTTTCCTTCACCGCCGAGCACGTCTGGTAAATCAGCAACTTAAAATTGCATGCATAACCATTAATGTATGCCGGCCGGGAATCGACACTAGTCCTCGCGTCAATATAATATTTAAACAGCGAGCGGCCTACTGCCTTACCGCTTACTTCAATCAATAATTAGTACGGACGTATGTAGATTATTCCTAGTGTAGTTTGCCAATGGTTTTACATGATAACACGATTGGCAGTGGATTAATCAGTGTGTTGGGAGAACGTATCTAAAAAGGCACGACTGGCTGTACATAGAGGAGTACTGGTCCCCACACTTATGCATGGTAATGAATATACCCAGGTTTGGAAAAAGCATGAAAGTAAGATTAATGCTGTGGAAATTTTTATGGAAAAAGTGAGGAACTGCGTGATGAGGGAACTTTACGGTGGAACAGAAAACGTCGTGATAAAGATAGAGAAAGAAATGTTTAGGTTTGGACACGTAGAGATGAAGGATGGAAAAGGATTGACGAAACAGATTTACGAGGCTTGTGTCAATGGGCAAGCCGGTACGGGTCGACCTAGGCGAACGTATAACGATCAGATCGAAGACGTTTTCGGGCAAACGACAAGCGTGTATGAAAACGCACGTGAAATTGGAAGAATTTAACGACATGTTTCAAGATGTAGACAGACGTCTAGCAAGTGAAAAGATGTGATCTGTCTACCCCAATGGGAAAGAGGCGTGACACTATGTAATTATGTATGTGCTAAGGTCCCACTGAGCACAGGCCTAGTCTCATTTCTGAGAGGAACCTGGGAAGAGTCTGCCAAGCTGCTCCAGTGCGGTTTGGATTACTTCTCATGTCTTCGAAATATTTCAATATAATAATACAACCCGACCATGGAGATTTCCTCGCGATGTTTTCCTTCACCGCGGAATCCGGGTGACTCGCGTACTATGAAATTTAGGGCGAGCGCCCTGCCCCAGAGTCATCATCATCGATCTGACATTCGACTATTATCATGAAGCCTGTTCTGGCGGGAGCGTCATCAATCAGAAAATCGAAATTTATATCTACAACTGGCGACCCGTCCCGACTTCGCCCGGATAAAAATTTTGAAAGGAAAATAAAATGAAGGAAGGTAAGTTACTTTGCTAAGATCCGCATGCAAAATATAAAAATGGTGTATATTACCTAGTTTTTTGAAGAGCACCGTCCGCCCTCCCTCAGTAGCGTGCACAAGCAAACTAACACCGCCACCAGGAACCGCCACCAACCACTACAATACTGCCACTAGATAATATACACAACTGAAGTCGAGAACACGACACGTGTTTCGCCCCAAAACGGGGCATTATCAAGCGTCATAGACTCTTAGACAGACGGCCGCCGAGTCTCGGTAATATACACCATTTTTATATTTTGCATGCGGATCTTAGCAAAGTAACTTACCTTCCTTCATTATAATGGATTTCCGCAAAGTAACGCCTGATTCTATTAACTATAGGAAAATAAAACACTAAGAGCTAGAGCAATTTTAAATACAGATACATCTTTCTGGAGTGATGCAGATCATCGCAGTGAAAAGCTGAAAACTTTCAGTGATTCTTCAGATCATGCTGAAGGGCAGACGCTAGCCATGTGCAATCCTGTCGTACTATGTACATCTATAGATATAGTTTACCGCTTGAGGTTTTAAGGAGACCCTTTCAACCCTCAGTGATGAATGGAATTTTACATTCTCTTCTTCTGCATCAACCAGGTTTGTTGTCTACTGCTGGATATAGGCTTCTCCCAAGAGGGCAGAATTTGATGTAATCACCACGCTTAGCAGGCGGATTGGGGACCGCAGAACCAGACGCTGAACACTTCAAACACTGCCGCCCGTCACTGGTCTGTGTTGTTTTTATTTTTTTATTTTTTTCGGTTTAAAAAACGAAGCCCCACAGTAGGATTTTCTCCTGTATCGCGGGTGCGTTTTACAAACATACATTTCACATGCACAACACAACCAGACCCGAAAAGCAACGATTTGTGTTTTTGCACAAATATGCCTCCGGCTGGGAATCGAAGCCAGGACTGGTGGCGCAGAAGTCAGGTACGCTGACTACTACGCCAACTTTTCTCGAGATGGTCATTCCGCCATCTGTCGGTAGCGATTAAATTTTTCCGGCATTTCCCTCAGTGGACTCTTACGATTCCCGCGAGACGATGGAGTACCAGATTTTCTTACGCCACTACCACACGAAGCCAACTTTAAATAAAATAATTCCATTAAAAATACATACCCTAAATTCCATGGGATCCTTGCTTTGTTTCATTGCTCTGTTAATTTGAGATCCGCTGTCCAGACATTCCCTGACTCCGGAATCGCATTCTGAATCTTGAGATTCCTGTTAAAATAATATTTTCTCTATGTCTACATGACAATATCAAGTATAATCACTTTTTTTTTGTCAAGTGACGGAACGAGCAAAACGTTCACCTGATGGTAAGTGTAACGTTTTCCCATAACAAATGCTGTGTCACCCAGAAAATTACTGTGTGACACCACACTGCGCCCGTCACCCTGAGACATCAGTTCTTAAGTCTCAAATGCCCAGTGATTACGCTAGCTCACAGTGCCCTTCAAACCGAAACACAGTAATGCTTGCACACTACTGCTTCACGGCAGAATAACTGGCCCTGGGGTGGTACCTGCCTAGATGGATTCCTGCATAGGAATCCTACCATCAGTATAATTAACTTTATATTACATTAAAATAACCGAAGGTTTGGCGAGATAACCAGCGAGTGATGTCGGTATTGATAATGGAACTGAGACGTGGTCCTTCACCACAGGACCCATGGGAAGCTCAATGTCGCTCAGCAAGAGGTAGGTTTATGATCATCATCATCATCATTTCAGCCTATCACTAGTCCACTGCTGAAAATAGGCCTCCCCCATGGATTGCAACAAAAGTTTGTAGCTCTCATTTTGGGGGGAATTTTGCCGTAGTTGCCACGCTTGGCAGGCGGATTGGCAACCGCGGTCTATTAATTCTGATATTTCAGGAAGATGCTGCTGCCCATCTCCTGGTTTTAATTTCCCCTCTGTCGACTGTTACGACACCCACGGGATGAGATGGGGTGGTAGATTATCCCAAGCCGCTACCACACGGCCACTGTAGGTTTATGCCTGGTGATTGTCTGCGAGAAAAAAAACGCAATGATATCTGCAGCGGAACTGACATAGCCTAAAGAACACCGGTCAAATAAAAAAAATCGACAACCATAACTGTTGTAGAAGAAAGGCGTGGCAACTCGTATAACATCGTACCGGTAAACGCAGCGTAAGCAACGCAAATGTGGGGTTACCTAAAAAAAAATACGGTCTACAATACTGCTCTTATAATCATCCTCGTATCATTCCATTGATTTACCACTTTTAAGAAAAACGAGCTATAGAAAAATAAGTTTTTTATAGTTTAATAATAAAAAAAACTGAAGAATGTGTTTGAAAAATTTGTGGCCGTCACCAGTTGATACGCAGATGCAAAACATCGGAATTGATGGTTAATGAAAGAATTTAATTAAAAGAAAAACATTTTTTATTTGATTGGTGTCGACCAAGCAAAACCTTCACCTGATGGTAAGTGCAACATCTGCCCATAACAAATGCTGTGTCACCCAGAACATTTCTGTGTGACACCACACTGCGCCCGTCACCCTGAGACATCAGTTCTTAAGTCTCATATGAATTCGAAATAGTAGTAAAACGCTTTTGTTTCGCGTCCCGCGTCGTTCAATAACATTTACAAATCGTGTTGGCAAATGATAACACGGAAATCATCACTATAACTAATGAGAAAGAAGTGCGGTGCGGTTTTCGTCAAATCTTGAAAACAGAGACATCTATTGATGTAGTAATGAACTAGTTAGTCACTTTGTTAATCATGTAAAATGCTGGGATCCCATTAACCAATGAATGAGCTTCATACGTCAATATAGAGCTCATTCATTGGTTAATGATCAAACGAAATCGATCGCGAAACCAATCAGAGTTACACAGTAACCAAAAGTTAAACAGTAGAGGTTTAAAAGCCCAATGTCACATAAATATCTTGTCGCAAAGGGTAAAAGGAAATTCACTATTGTACTTTGAGAAACGGTGATTTAGATTATTTAGTTGTATCTGGGGAGCACGTAATAAGCTTTTTGCTTATAAATATTTTCATCGTTTCACCAGGATCATATTTAATGTTTTATATGACTAAGTAATAACATTTTATAAATCTAATTCCAGCACTATAATTTACACCTCCTATATATAAATTATATACTAATGGCACTCTACCTGGTCAATGAACTCCTTCTCCACTTCTTCATAAATCTTCTCCAGCAGCGCTTGTCTCTCCGACTCATACTTCATTTGTTGGATAAGTTCCAGACGCTCAGAACGGGTCACTGTGACAATAATAGAGCAGAAAAACTCGTGAATAATTATGAACTGGACATGAACATTAATACTATATACTTAAATTGCGACGGACCTCGCTAGTCTTTTTAAAAAAACAATTAAAACTTATTAAAAGATATTTAATGTTCTCTCGAAGGTGGTTAATTTTAGAATGAATCTTATTCTATGTTAGTTATTAAAACAAAGACAATACTGTAACCGGATAGCATGGGAATCGTTATCGCTAAACTCTAATTACCGTCTAATCCGGGTGGCCAATGCTTACATAGGCGTTATAAACACAGTACTAGGGTTGGAATGATGTGACATAACTCCTCCCTCCGCTAGTTCGAGATTATCTGAAGGATTATCTCGCTTTTCCTTTATACAAATTTTAATCAGTTTATGCTTAAAAAATACAAATAAAAGAATCAGTATTATAATTAAAATTACAATGTTCACTAAGCTAACACTTCTAAAGGCGATTTTACTTTTGTTACTATTACGTAACTCACTATCGTTACTAAATTCACTCCTACTTTTCTGCAATAATAAATTTAGAAACTGGACATCAGCTAAGTCGATTCCATTGAGGTTGATGGGCTTCATTAGCATACTTGGCGAGTCAGTCGTTATCTTAGGTAAGCTGATTACTGGCTGCTTCAGGTAGGTTACATCCTTTCCTAGAGTCTGATGTCTTTTCAGGACATATCCTTTGATTTCCACTCTGCAACTGTCATCCATTGTTAAAAGGTAAGTTCCCTGTATAATTTCTTGAGTTACTTCATTATCGCAGAACTGACTCATTATTGTTTCAGGATATGAATAAATAATCCAACGATTTGACGGTACACGGTATATCTTTACATTTTCCACAGTTACAGGAATCGGGTGGCAGCTGGAAATGTTAGTATGAAACTGCATGATTTCAATGACGCATTTGTCGTCGATGAAAGGTGGCACGTCGTTCTCGTAACACAGGAACCGATGCTCGTCGATCTCCCGACATGACTCTGTGAGCGGCGTTGCTTTCAACCCTTTCACTAGTAAGTATGGATTTTTAGGAAGGATAAGGGTTGTCTGGCCATTTTGGAAGATCGGTAAAGGAATTAATTTGTAATAGGTAAAAATATCTTTTCTTATGAGTGGAATACCCATAATGAACTTTATTTGATTTTGTTTTATATAAGCTTTTATCTCTATAGTTTGTTCTAATTTTACAATATTTTCATATTTTACAGGAAATACTAATTTTTCGGTTTGTTCTATTTCTTTTAATAGTAGCATAAGTTCATCTGTATCGACTATCGACTGATGTAATACATTAATTTTACTAAAAGCAATAGCTGTTTCAATTTCGTTTAAATGAATGTATAAGTTTTGAAAATTATCAAGAAAAATGTTATAGAAGTTAGTGACTTTAGTACTAGTTTGACGGAAATTCGATTCATTTAAAGCTTTATTTATATTCTGAATGCTTTCCTCTATTCGTATAAAATTACTTTTAGTAGAATTTGCAATATTCGTAAAAGAACCCACCATTTCGGCTACTATTGTTATTTTATTTTTAATCGCGTCCTGTTCGGTGTGCATTTCATTTATTAACCTTTCGTATGTTATAGCGTCATTATTATCTAAGTTACCTGTAATAGTTTTTATCAAAGAGCCTAAAGGGTTGAGGAGGCCTCTTTTTAATCGCATTGAAGGGAACAATTGTCTATACTTTTCAATGGTAATATTCATAGCGTAATCTGTTTGCGTTTCAACGTCAGTAAAATCCGAATCAAATATTTTAATATTAAAACAACTTTGAACATGCTTTTTAAGTGACCTATATCTATGTACACTTGTTTCTAATTCTTCGTAAATTAAGTTTAAATCTAAAATCTTAATCACTCTCCAGTTGTCATAGGTGACGAAGGCTTGACCTTCATTAACTGGTAGCAATCCCGGGTTCTTGTCAATCCGGAGCAGATGAAGGGCCTGGATTCCCATTGTTTGGATCACCAGAAGGATTAACCTGTGAAGGGCGTTTTATATCTTTAATAGGAACCGTAGTGCTTCTTTTATTGGTTACAACTCTAACTACATTTCTTTTAACAGTACCAGTGACATGAGCTTTCTGATAGCGAGGTTTATCTTTACTTCGTCTTGTATTGACACCTTTTATGAACACAGTATCACCTACGTCTATATCAAATTGCGATTCACCTGCACGTTTCTCTTTTACCGTAACCTTTCTATCAATCATCCTATTGGTTAAATACTCGTATAAATGTTTAGTTCTTTTAGCATGTTCCTTTACTAATTGTTGAGTGTACTGCTTATCGAAATTTACAGAAAATGTACTATTGGATTCTGTGTGTCCGAATACTACTTCAAATGGCGTGAGATTTGTTGTGGAATGAATAGAGTGATTATAAGACATAACAGCATATGTCATTACAGATGCTGCATCGGTGATTTTGTGTTCGTATTTTGCGATACGGTACACTTCGGTAATAGTTGAATGGAACCTTTCAACCAATCCCATAGAGTTAGGATTGTGCGGGGTGCTAATATGTAAATTGATTTTGTATAATGCTAGCATTTCCTTCATCAGTACATTATTGAATTCCATACCGGGATCTGAACATATTTTGGTAGGAGTTCCATAAAATGAAAAATATTTTATTAAGGCTCTAATTACCTCGGGAGTAGATCTGCTATTTATTTCAATAGCTTGTCCTAACTTACTGAATGCGTCAATTAAGGTAAGGAAATGCTTCCCTTCTATTGAAAATGTGTCGATAAATATTTCCTGGAATGGTTTCGATTGAGTTTGACTCAATTGTATTTCTGGTTTTAAAGGTTTACGATCGTATTTCATTTTCTTACACAATTCGCATGAATTAATGATGCTTGCTACCGTTTGACCCATGTTATTCCAGTAAAACGTTCGTCTTAGATGTACTAATGTTTCTTTGATTCCTCTATGGCAATTTTTACCCAAGTGATATTTTAGAACTACTTCACGTTGCTCGTTTTCGTCTTCTATGTATATTATCCTCTCAGTGCATTCATAAAATTTAACACTATCCTTTTTAAATAGTTGTGTTGTAACTTTTGAAAATTGATCACGGTGAAGATTATCTTCAAAGTAAAAGAAATATTTAATCTTAGGTCTAATGTATTCTTTTAGAAAACCTTTAATTAGCTCATAATTATTCAAAGGTAAGTGTACTTCTAATATTTTTTGTTTATCCCTAGACATGTTTTTTACTGAACATTCATTTCTATTCCAGGTATGTACGAGTATTTGGTTTGGTTTTGTGTCTATAGCTTCATGGAGAATAAGGATACCTGCTGTGTCTACATCTTTAGCCGAATGTACTGTATGTATACTACTTTGCCCTTCGGAGGCGGTGGCAGTGCTACTATTCGGAGAGGGCATTGAATACGGAGAACGTCTACCGTCTAAAGAGGAAATGCTTAAAGTTTCAGAATCAGATGAAATTGTTATGGGTTGTAATGGTTTTTTCTGTTTCCCAAGCTGTACAATTTCAGTGACAACATTATCTAAATATCTTTGTAGTTTTTGTTCCTTTTTGTCTAAATTAACTTTCATAGATACGTCGTCTTTTTCGTCTAAAACATTAATTCTAATACGAGATAAGGCATCTGCGTTACAATTTTGTTTTCCATTTTTGTAAATAATTTCGTAATCGAATTCTGCTAGTCTTAATTTCCACCTGATAAGTTTACTATTGGGCTCCTTTATAGAATTTAACCAGGCTAAAGGGCGATGGTCAGTAAATATAGTGAATTTTTTTCCATATAGATAGGGACGAAAATGTTTGACGGCCCAAATGATTGCTAAAAGTTCCTTCTCTATCGTGCTGTATCTGGTCTCAGCATCGTTTAACGTACGGCTGGCAAAGGCAACTGGCTTATCACTACCAATAGGCCCTTGAGATAGGACTGCACCTAGAGCGAAGTTCGATGCATCCGTAGTGAGGACAAAAGGTCGAGAAAAGTCAGGATATTGCAAAAGCGGGGCATTCGTTAAAAGTTCTTTACACCTTTCGAAGGCCTCTATATATTCTTGGGTTATTTCAATTTTATTTTTCTTTTTCAAGCAAGATGTGAGCGGTTGTGTGAGCTTAGCAAAGTCTTTGATGAATTTTCGGTAGTAGCCTACTAGTCCGAGAAAACTCTTTATTTCGGTGGATGTTCGAGGTAACGGGAATTTTAATACCGATTTGACCTTATCATTGTTAGGCTTCAAGCCCTCTTTAGTGATTGTATGCCCTAAATACAAAACTTCTTTTCTCAAAAACTCGCACTTATCTAAAGTTACTTTTAAATTTGTTTCTCTGAGACGATCAAAAATTTTTCGTAATTTTTCAATCTGTTCTTGAAGACTAGATGAATAAACAATTATGTCATCGAGGTAAACTAGGCAATGAAGACCTTGAAGACCTCTTAGGACGTTATCCATTGCACGTTGGAACGTAGCTGGAGCTGTCTTTAAACCGAAGGGCATACGTTTAAATTCATAGTGCCCTGATTGTGTTGTGAAAGCAGTTTTCGACCTATCGGCTTCGTTAACTTCTATTTGGTGATAACCACTTGCCAAATCGATAGTACTAAAATATACTGATTTACCCAGTTTGTCGAAAAGGTCCGTTATGTTAGGTAAAGGGTATTTATCGTCTACTGTCTTTTCATTTAAACGCCGATAGTCAATAACCATTCTAAATTTTTGTTGACCGGTTGCGTCTAATTTCTTAGGTACCAAATGAACGGGCGCACTCCAAGGTGAGTGGGAATTTTGGATAACGTCATTTTGAAGGAGTTTGTCTACCTGACTTTGTATTTCCTCGTTTTGAAAAGGTGGATGTCTATAAGGTCTTATATATGTCGGATCTTCATTAACGGTTCTTATGTTATGTTTTACTTGATTTGTAAATGAAAGTGGAATTTTCTCACTATAAAATATGTCGCGATATTCATAACATAATTTAGTAATAGCCATATGTTCTTCCTCATTGGTATGGTCTAAACGAAGCTTGTTTAGATTTTCCTTAAGAATTTTATCAATCTCGCATTCAGACATCGTCACATTTACTTCACATTCAATATTTTCAAACAGAGTAACATTAAATGGATCTGTAAATTTAATGGTAGCCTTCTCATTAGAGATATTTTGTATGACAGTTTCAGCAAAGAAATTTTCACATTTAACTAAAGCACTGGGCATACGCAATCCTTTACTAAATTGTGTAAAATTAACTATTGCGTCTCCGCTTTGTAAGTTTGTAGGAATTTTTACGCGGGTCTCAGACCTTGGTTCTAAATTTATTTCGTAAGGTGGATTATAAATTATTTGAATTTCTGCATTAGGTGTCCGCAATATTTGATGTTTCATGTCGATATTAGCTGCCAATTTCTTTAATAGGTCTGATCCAATAAGGCCGTCATATCTACCGTCTACGTCATAAATATAAAACTTATGTGGTAATTTACATTTAAATGTTTTCAATAGTGGTATAAAAATTATTTCGTTATGAACGCTTTGTGCATGAGTGCTTACGACTGTAAATGGTTCGTGATATTTAAATTTTTCGAAATATTCATTTGCCTTTACAGGACTAATAAAAGACCGACTACTGCCAGTGTCAATCAAAAATTTTGAATTGATTTCTGGAATTATAATGTGAGGTAATTTCAAAATACTGTCGGAATAATTCAAATGAATTATTTCACTGTGTCGTCGGGGGTTGTCATCTGAAAATTTACAGGCACTACATTATCTTCGATACAATTATCGGGTTCATTTGGATTTTCATAACAATAATTGTCCAAAGGAAATTCTTCTAAATGATTGTCACAGTAATCGTAGCAATTATTTTCAGAATTGTACTGAAGAGTATCTTGACAGAACGTCGATGGTTCTTCATTATAGAATAAGTCATTTGTTGTCATATTCTGCCTAATGGGCGCAGTGCGCATAGAGACGTCCGTGTCAATAACGTTTTTAGGTGGTTGCTGTGGGATGCCGAACTTAAACTGGTTAGGTTGGTGTTGAAAGCCATATTTAATTTGGTTGGGTTGTTGGTGCATGCCATACTTAAATTGATTGGGTTGCTGTTGATTTTGCATGCCGAATCCTGAACCTTGCTTTTGAGGGATGCCAAATCTAAATCCACCGCTTTGATACGGTGTTCGTGTTTGCTGGGCGAACGGATGGTTAAAATTACGTGACATCGTGTTACTTTGCTGTGGCCCAAAACGGTAACCTTGTGGAGTATTAGCGAATGTGCTAGGCTGCAAAAATTTTGGCCCTACTTGATTTTGAGGAATACCAAACTTAAAGTTATTTGACGTTGGATTTAAATTTTGGAACGCTAAGGGCTTAGAAATATTTTGTGGAATTAATTGTTGTACGGGTTTAATTTTATTGTTTTTTGCATTGTACTGTGTGAAGAAATTAAGTTCCTCTGTAACTACACTTAACGCATTCTCCAAGGTGGAGGTTCCCTTCAATCTAACGATTCTTATTAAGTCTTCTGGAAGATTATATAAAAACACGTTCAAGGCTGTGTTGTTATAAATTATAATTTTTGCAGCCTTAATTCCTTCGTCACGAATCCGTTGAACTTTAGCGAATAATGAACTTCTTATATTTTGTATTCTATTACAAAATTGAATAAACGATTCCCCGTGTTTTATTTTTAAGGACTCAAGCTCAATAGCAATACACTCTTCTGAACGGGGGTCGCCGAAATGTTGGGTTAAAATATTTTTTAAAGCTTCCCACGTCCTAACATCCGGGTTGTCGCTTAGTAGAGTCGCGGCTCTACCGATAAGCTTACTACTTAAGGCATGGAACCGATATAAGTTTTGTGCCAAATTTTCGTTGCCTCCTGAAGATGTTAAAACGTACTCACATTTTGAAATGAATAAGTTTAATAACTTTTCATCTCCATCGTATTTTGGAATTAAATCTAAAATGTCTTTTGGAATAACCGTGACCGACATATTTACGCTACTTTTACTAATCTTACGCAAATTACACACAAGAATATTATAGTCAACAAAATCAAATAAATTCAATTAATTAGATCTGACGATTTTAGTTCAGAAGATTTGGAAAAGAACGGGATATATGTAAACAGGAAGTGAAAAGGTTTACTCACAGTCTGTTCAACCCCATGTCCTCCTGGTGATTCTGACCACTTCGGCGACAGTCGCAGGTCCAGCACGAGCTCTCGATTGATTTGGAAACGGATGCGCGTGCGTCGCGGGAGTTATTTATTTGGTTCGAGGATATCCGAACCTGCCGGCTGTATTAACCCTTAAACCGATTTTGGGGTCTAATAGACGTTAATGCAACAGCGAGATATATATACGGATATCCTACCGGCTGCGCCACTTTAAATTGCGACGGACCTCGCTAGTCTTTTTAAAAAAACAATTAAAACTTATTAAAAGATATTTAATGTTCTCTCGAAGGTGGTTAATTTTAGAATGAATCTTATTCTATGTTAGTTATTAAAACAAAGACAATACTGTAACCGGATAGCATGGGAATCGTTATCGCTAAACTCTAATTACCGTCTAATCCGGGTGGCCAATGCTTACATAGGCGTTATAAACACAGTACTAGGGTTGGAATGATGTGACATAACTATATTGTTATTGCTAACTTATGTGATGTGGCTGCGGTATGAACGGCCCTTAACAATTTCATTTATTGGCATTTACCTAATATATGATGATGATAATGATGTTCTCCTAGCCGATTTCAACCACGGCCACAACTTCCGTCTACTTTCGAGAGCCATCAACTGCGCAGGAGATATTTTAGTGCCACAAGTGTACGCGCAAACACAGGGGCACTCACTCGTCCCAACCTACCCGCGCCCGATGTAACGCTGATGCGATAAGATCGGAGGTAGGCTAGGATCCAGTGTCAGAAACACGGGGACAATCACAACACAACCAGACCCGAAAACCAACAATTTATGTTTTAGCACAAACGTTGGCTTCGGGATTCGAACCCAGCACCCGCGGCTTAGAAGTCAGGTACTCTGACCACTAGGCCACGCGGTCGTCATATGCGGCCTAATATATATTTATGTCTATTAATCTATCTATATATATAAAACAAAGTCTGGTTAGTTACACTATTCATAACTCATGATGTTGAATTTGTTGGATTTGTCTCCGCCCCGAATAGCATAATAACTATTAAAACGACTTTTGGCGCCAACTCCAAAAGTGGCGGTAGTGTCTTCATTTAATTTTGTAATTTCTCTGTATATTTGTAGTTTTGATGTTTAATATTGATAGTTTATTATGCAGCAAGTGCTCCTGAAAGTGTACAGTGATTGGAAAATTAATTTCAAGACCAAAATTGTGCTTTTCGTTTTGTCTCAATCGGTCCGGCAAATCTTCAGTAAAAGTCAACTATCATTACACTGTCGACCAAAATTTTGAAGTCTTGCTGCTTGAAGATTGTATACTTGGATATGTTACTTGACACTGGAAAATAGTTTATGACTGTTTCCATTAATAAATATATACATACATACATACATAAGGTCACGACTGTATCCCATAAGGGGTAGTCAGAGACTGGGCACTCACTGCAAAAGCAGATGACTGCCACAATCCACGTTTCACCAAAACAATATAATGCACTTGGTGTGATAGGTGGTGAGCCCATCGCCACCATATATATTGCAGTATAAAGAAATCAGAAAACAAATTATGAAGTAAATTCATTTTCTCATACAATTTCCGCAAACAAGGTCATCTGACAAAAACAAAACACGGACAAGAATGTACATGGCGATTAATTCACACATATTGAATTTATGTCATGTCAGTCCAAAAATAAGGCTTTACAGATCCGCAAATGGCCTTATTCGATTTGATACAATATTTTTCATCGTTAGAGACCTAAAAATACACACAGAGCCTCTTTCCCATCACACACTTTCAAGTTATTGCTATTTTTTCGAGGACATACACAACAAAACGTACAAAATTGAAATGGCCATGGCTGAAATGGGAAAGGGGGTAGGACGCATTAGTTTTAGAGAGGGCATGAGATGTAGATTCAGTGCCTAAATTAACGTTAATACGATCCCGGACACATTGTATTTACTGGTGGTGTTACTACCATAAAGCAGTAGTATCCAAACATTACTGTTTCGTTCTGAAGGGCACTGGGCTAGTGTAATTAACTGATGACTCGGGTTGACGAGCGCAGTGTGGTGTCTCACAGAAATGTTCTGGGTAATTCAGCATTTGTTATGGGCAGATACAGTTGCACTTACCATAAGGTCAATAATTTACTCGTCTCGCCACTTTAACCAAACGGAACAAAGAACTCTATGACCCATTAATCTTCGTACATAAATTCTTAAAGTTTCTGGCTCCCCATCATGCAGAAAATCAAGAAGCTTAAGGCTGACCCCTAGATCCTCTTCTTCTGAGGGAAAAATTAGTATATTTTTCGATCATACAGTTGGAATAGGTAAGTTAAATAACATATAGGATTACCGACACATGAAACTAATATCTTTTTTTTTTAAAGTAAAAATACTGCTTAGTACTTGAGTATTTTACAACTTTCAGTCTACCTGTACTTCCATCCTCGAACTTTTCTACATAAAGCGTTGGATACACTCGCGTCACGAGCGCTCGCAATTTCGACACTTTCCCGCCTTCCAGCTGCACAGATGACAGAGTCGTCAAGATGGCGCCCGCGCCGTGATAACCGAGACGTGCGTCCCAACGAGCACGACGCGTAGAATTGCCAAAAAGTTTTAAACGCACGGACGACGTATCCTTTAACAAAAAAAGGCCTTATAGAATTCAATGATGCAACACGCGATAGAATTTAGGAGTGTGCATACTGCGGAGCTCATGTTAGGCCTACCTACTACAAGAGTTACAGCTTAAGCTATAAATTAGGTACATTATAATATTAAGTGCGCAAATAATTAGTTTTCAGATCTGGTGAGCTTTAATACTATTTATTATTAACACGGTACTATATATTTAATACAGTAAAGTAGAGTGTGATAGGTAGGTGAAGTTGGAAATGGAAGGAGTTGAAAAATGAATCAGATGTCTGCATCTCAAATACATTGATTGCCACGCCACGGGTCACGGGTACATGAATTATATAATTAAATTTCTTGTAAAGCAATCTAAATATATAAATAAATAAATAATTTAATAAAAACTCCCTCAAGCGACCAGCGTGCGTTTAGGTTTCGATTTTAGAATACTACAAATGTTAAAATCTTTGCTAACTAACCGCCAAAAAACTTATTTAAAAAACGCAATCATTCCTATATACCTCCCAAGGTGCTATTCCTTGTTCACAATTCAGCAATTCGGCGCCATGAGTTGCGAGTTTATTTCCAACACGTATTTTATGGTCACGGGCAAGTTGCATTAACATCTGATCCAAACATGCCCTGATGCAGTACCAACCGTCCGTTACGAGCAGTTCTATGTTAGTAGAGCCGGTCACACTGTAATGTAAACAAATCTCATTGATTATATTATATATATATTATATTAATACCGAGTGACCACTAGTGTGGTAGCGGCCTAAGAGAATCTACCACCCCATCTAATCCTGTGGGTGTCGTAAAAGTCGACAGAGGGAAAATGAAAACCAGGAGATGGGCAGCAGCATCTTGCTGGAACATCTGAATAAATAAACTGCGGGTTGCCAACCCGTCTGCCAAGCGTGGCAACTATGGCAAAATCCCCAAAACTAGAGCTACAAACTTTTGTAGCAATCTATGGGGGAGGCCTATGTTCAGCAGTGGACTATTGATAGGCTGAAACGACGACGACGACCACTAGTGAGAGTACCTGTCTTCTACGCCACAGGTTCTGGGTTCGAATCCCAGCCGGAGCCAACATTTGTGCTAAAACACAAAATGTTGGTTTTCAGGTCTGATTGTGTTTCTAACACTGCATCCTAGCCTACCTCCGATATTATCGCATCAGTGTTACATGAGGCGCGGGTAGGATGGGACGAGTGAGTGCCTCTGTGTCTCTCCCGCGCAGTTGATGGCCATCGACAGTATTCGGAAGCTGTCGCCGTGGTCGAAATCGGCCAGCAGAACATCATTATATTGTTAACGGTACACTGCAGTTCCTCGTAAATTAGAGGATCACCAAAGATAGCCTTTATTGGTTCTTGGAAACTTTTCATGGACTAATGTCTCTGCACGCTTGGACAAGTTATCGATCCACTTGATGGAGGTAAGAGTCTACCAACTTGTCATAAGATAAAATTCAATAATTTTTTTTGGTAAATTTTGTGGCAGTTGTAAAAACGAAGAATGTAAAAAGCTATTGCTTCTCATGCGGTGAGATAGATGATAATATTAATATTTATTGAAAACAATACTTTTAATTATTTTACTTTAAATACAACATTGCTTAGTGCAGGCCTACTAAAAGTGGCCAAACATTTAATTCTGCTGCTAGTGTAGATTCCATAACATAGTTGGGCTTCGTAATGTAACGAAAAAGGTTCTTTTTTGCAGTTTTCAATAAGTTTACGCATGGACTAGAATTCTTTAGAATGCAATAGAAGACAATTCAAAGCACGCGCGTGATCAGGGTCAATGGAGACAGTAAAAATGTGACATCAGCTATTTCCGACAGCAGAAGAAATGTGGGTAAGTTATCTGTTTTAGAAAAAAACATTGAGTTATAATGTACTATATACTGGAGAAGCTATTACAAACAAAATTTGTCGCGCAACCCGATGACACGCGGCGCATGCGCCAGACAGAAGACAGTTTATGTTCTCATAGATAACAATGAGCGTGAGCAGATGCGACTAGCTGTTTTTAAGTGCATGCACTTCAACTTGTGTTACGAATAATCAAGCTGAGATGTCTCCTCTAGTGCGTAGTACATAATAACTCAATGTAAAAAAAAATGGTAACTTGAATACAAAGTCAACCATCTATTCTCACATTCTTGTATTCGATGCCTAAGTCATACCGTCGGAGAAAAGTTCAGATCTAGTTTTAGCAAGGAAACACAAAATAGCCCAAACCAGAAAGCCAATCTTCGGAATGGTGAAACAAAAATGGTCATCACTTTTAGAACCTAATATACAAAACAAATAAGTTTTGTTTTCCAAAAGCTTAATTTTCCAATAAAATGAAAAGACAGATGCAGGAACAAAATATATACCCACCTAGTCACAATTACACCATCTGCATAAAGCGCTATAACACGTACGATTATCGTCTTCGTTGATACGTCATCCTTTTCTAACAACTTTCTGAAAGCAGGCCTTTCCACATTATATAACTCCCTGTCGTATCGATATTTTAGTTGTTCCAAAACATTCTTGACTGTGCAGATTCCACGCATGGTATTCTTGAATCTAATTTCGTATGATATACATTTAGAAATAATCAACTTCAAATGATTGTCTAACCAGCCGTCTGGTATTATCTTCGTGTTGACTAAAGATAAAAAATATTTTTTCAAATCCTCTGTACTCCATCTAACATTAGTCAAATCATTTGTTGTATTGGTAAACTCAAAATCTAATACATTATCAAAATTAAAGTATAAAAGGTATGGATCTATTTCATATTGACAGCCTCGAAGTTTTTCCATATTTCTTAAATCTTTCAGAGAGAACCTCTTATTTTTTTTATAAGTTTTATCAAAAGCAAAAGGAATGTGCGTATTTTCTTCGAAAATAAGCGGAACACTTTTTTCCTCTTTTGTTATTTGTTCACTTCTGTATGGAACTTCAAATCTTTTGCACTTTTTGGCGCGGGGGCATAAAAGGATGGGGCTACCAGATCTTTTCGATTTATTAGGTTTTTTTTCGTTATAAAAGTCTTCGGTGTACAGCGTTTCTTCGAAATCATTTAAAACTTGCGTATCAATTACAGTTTCTAAATTAATATTATCTCTGCAATTCACAGTCGTTTCATCTGTAATAGTGTCTGCGGTTTTTGTAACTCCATTTTGATTAAAATTCAATATTTTTTTGGACTTGAGCATGGCTTCTTCAGAAATTTTAATATCTTTATTATTCGCAGTTTTAAATTCAAAGCCTTGAAGTGAATTACAATAACCATTTGGAACACCAAGAGTTCTTTCACTGCATGTTTTAATTTGTGTATCATTAAAAGTATTAATATTGACATCATTTTGCTCAGCGTTTTCATTTAGACATAAATCTTCAAATAATTTCTTACTTCTAGCCAAAGCGTTATCAGAAATTTCCACCTGTTTATTGTTTGCTGTCTGAAAACCTCTAAAAATCAGCTGAGGTAAATTTTGTAACCTATCTTTTTCAAAAAATAGATCGTATTGATTGTAGTCATTATTTTTTATATTAAACTCAAGACCATTACCTCCAGTTTCCGCATTTGTTAAATCATAAGTTCTTTTACGACTACATGTTATAACTCTCGTTTTATCTAACATACTTTCGCTAACTTCATTTTTGTCAGTGTCTAAATCTTGCAGTATTTTCTTGCTTTTTGCCAAAGCCTCTTTTGAAATCTTTACTTCTTTATTGCTGGCTGTAAAAAAACCTTTAAAACCTATGTCCGGTGAGTTACCAACATTTTCTGTTTTACGTGATATGTCATTTTCATCACAGTAATCAACTTCGATTATTCTCTTGTTTCTAGCTAGAGCTTCTTCGAATAGACCTAATTTATTACCGTCTTTTTGTAAACTATGAATTTCTACCGGCTTATGTGAAACATGTTGACCAGCTTCGAAGTTAATATTAAAATCCTGAAATATACTTTTCGTTTTAGCTAGAGCTTCTCCAGATACTGACACTGGATTATTACTAGCAGTTTTAAATCCTTTAAACTTTGCCTCTCCTACTTTTTTGCTTAAATTTGATGGACCACACATAGAATTGTCTATTTCTTCAAAAAGCTTTTTGCTTTTAAATAAAGCTTCTGATGATACTATAACTGGTTTTTTACTTGCTGTTTTAAACCCACAAGACGCAAGTGCTTTCATATCATCAGATTTAGGGTTAATTCCAAAATTATCAATTAGGCAATCATTCTTGTGTGATAAAGGTAATGAATCATGAAATTTTGTGATTTCATATTTAGAGTGATCCTTTTCTTTGCTAATATTTAATTGATTATTTTCACCAACATCATGCACCAATGACTCATCTTTTACAAAATCTTCAAATTTTGGAGAGCTCCTTCGCGCCGCTCCACCAGAAATAATACTTTCTTTAATTTTTGATGTATTGAAGCTACCAATTACATCATTATTGACTATGTTATCATTATAACTAATGTCTATTTCATTGTGTTTATCAATATTATTGTGCAAGTCAAAATCGTCAAACATATTTTTTGTTGTTGCAAAAGCTTGTTCTGAAATAATATTTTTTTTATTGCTTGCAGTTTTAAACCCAACAAAAGTTTCTTTTGCAGGGCGGTCATCAATGTGATTACGTACGGCCGGTTTTACATTAATTACTTGATGTATTGTAAAGTTGTCTGAATTTGAAGGAAGTTTCTCATTAGATGGTGAGGTGAAATTATTTTGATCGTGTTCTGTATCTCTTGCCCATTTCGAAAGAACTCTCCTAAACTTTTTTTCATTTTTATTGTTTACTCTTTTCATTTCGCGATGTATAACATTATCAGTTACTTGTGCCTTTTCATCACTATCGTGAGACATCAAATCATTTTCAAATTCTTGTATTAAGTTGTGATCATCTAGTTCGATTTGTTGAGATACTTTGATTATTTCATTTTCTTTAAAGTCACCAAGACCTAAACTGCCTACTTCGTTATACTTTGCTTCAATTGGAATATTAGGTGGAATTTTAACCTGTGTACTGCATTGAGTAATTTCAAGATTTATTCCGTCATATTTATCGTCGAGATCAATGTCCTGAAAAACCTGGCGACATCTTGCTAAAGCTGTATCTGAAAGCTTAATCTTCTTATTACTTGCTGTGCGAAATTGCAATAATTCATGTTTTCCCGCCGCCGAGTTTTCTCTAAGTTCCCTTTCTATTCCTGAATTATTATGTTTAAGATTAGGAAGCTGGTTGTTAACATTATTAAACATAATTTTATTTGATGTTACATTATTCAAATATTCAATTTCTTTATGATATGGTTTACTCCCATATTGTAATTTTATTGATAAATTAGGTTCTTTGGTAATAGCACTTGTGTCTGAAATTGGTTGTATTGTTTTACTATCAGCTTTACTTTCAAAAGCGCCACCTTTTGATAAATGATCTGTTGTACTCAGTTCTACATTTTTATTTTCACCATTGCTCATGGTTAACTGTCCCATATTGTTTGTACTATTAAAATCACACATAGTAACTAATTCTGTAAAATTTGGCTTATAACTATTAATACCTAAATCCCCTAAAATACTTTTGGCCATAGAAAAAGAGTCTGTATCTATTTGTATAGACTTATTGCTAGCTGTCTGAAAACCGACATACATAGTTTTATCCAAAATATCAGATTGGTTGTAGAAAGAAGTTTCTAAAGCACAAGTAAATGGTAACTCTTGAAAATCATTTTCTTCACTATTTTCTTCATCACTACTAAATAATATCTCATCTTCAAAACATTTCCTTACTTCTGTTTCAGTTAGTGTAGATAATCCCTTTTCTGCCAAACCTTTATCAGGGTCTTTTAATGGCTCTTTATTTACCTCATTGTTCACTGCTGTTAATGAAGTTGATGGTGAATTTGTTAAATATCTATCCCTTTTTATACTCAGTACTGGACTGGTGCATCTAACTACTTTCTTGAGTGTGGGTTCTGTATGGGTTCCTAAATATAACTCCTTTTCAATAATTTGAGAGTGTATAAGTTGTTTTGCTGCTTCAAGGTCAGTGCTCTTTCCAACAACCGGAAAAGCTAATGCTTCAAAGTTCTCAAAATCATCAAGTGCATAAATTAATGGACATGGATTGCTGTTAAGACTAAGAGGTTTAATGTAATTGATGATAGGGCTTAATGTCATATTCTCTTGTACCTCATTTTCATTGTAATATTTAATGTCTGTGCTTTCCTTATTATCAAAAATATTTAATAAATAAATGTTGCTTTCATTATTACAATGTTCTTTGCTCGTACTAGGTGAATTTTCGTCAAGTACTGCATTAGTAAAAAACTGTGGCGCTTTATTCATTAATTGGCTATTATATATGTCTAAATCTTTAACAACTATGTTATCTTCATGGTGCTTACATTTATTATAACAATAATCTGCTGATCTTTTATCTTCCTTTTCATATTGAACATGCTGTTCACAAAACATATTCTCAAATTCCTGTGTAACCCCTTTAGGTCCTACCATTTTTTCTGCATTTTCAACTATATTTAAGAGTTGTGTATCAGATACACACTGGGTTTCAAATTTATTAGTGTCCTGGTCACTTTGTTGGGGTAGCTGCAATGTAATATTTTTGTAAAGTGATTAATACTGTCATAATGAAATATGCCCAATGAAATATTCATATAATTATATATTGTAGGAACTACAAAATCAATTTAGTCAGTAAAAGATATGTCAGTCTGGCAATTTTAAAATGTATTCAGTGATTGCATTCTCAGAGAAATTTAATTCCCTAGGTGTCATGAAAGTTGGGTATGGGAAGACTAGCATAATCTTATCGTCTTTGCATAACTGCACACACACCCACATGCATACATACACACATGCACAGACACTACACACAGCCAGACACACACACACACACACAGACATACACCTACAAACTATGTTATAGTTTGGCATTAAAGAACTTTGTAATATTATTGTAATATTTACATACATACATGCATAAGATCATGACTGTATCCCATAAGGGGTAGTCAGAGATCGGGCACACACTGCAGAAACAAATGATTGCCACAATCCACACACATTTCAACTAAACAATACAATGCACTGGTGGCGGTGGTAATCCAATAATATTTAATTGGTATAAATAAATAACTTATACAATATTTACATTTCTATCTTATTACTCATCTTACCTACATTTTTTTTACAACATATTAATGTCGGCAATAGGTGTCTCCTCCTCTTCTCCACCTCTTTTATACCAAGATGTCGTAAAAGTCAACTAAGGTATTGTACAGACAGCCTTTATTCATACAGAATAATACCAGAATATACAATGCTTTCACTATACTGATTGTGGGAATGCAATGGAGCATTGACTCATGCCAAATTGGCGATGACTAGGTTCACCACTCCTGCCAGATAATGTCAACAGGTAAAAGAACAACTACAAAAATTGTTTGTGACGGCTCGGTGGGCGCAATGGTTAAGCGATTGGGCTCTCCGGTACTGATCGCAGGTACGATTCCCACATGGTACAAAAATTTGTAGTAGTGTACACAAATGTTGTTATATGTAGTATGGTTCTTCTGGGTATCGGTGTTTGTGCATGTGCAATTTATGCCTGTAAACCTACGATACAAGAGAAAGTGTAAAAAAGAACAACTAAAAATATTTACGTTATTATCAAATGAAAACAAATTCACTGGTACAAAATTAGATTTCTTGGACTCTAAAATTTTATTTTTAGGATTCAAATCTCTCCTAAAAACATCAGCGTTCTGCAGGGCATTTAATTGCTTAGAAATATTTGATAAAACATCTTTCGCAGAGTAAGGTCGTTCGGAATAAGATGTAACCTTGATGTCTTCAATCTTTTCAGTGTATATCGGTAATGGTTTCCTTAAGTTACGTGTCTTTAGTGCAGTTTCAAAACTTTTAAATATATTAACATTTTGTTCCATGTTTCGTAACAAAGTAATAAAAAATAATAAATAAATAAGCGCGCGTTATTGGGAAGTTTTTGATAATAGTATTAGTACCTAAAAATTATTATGACAGATGACACTGACAGTCAGTGTTAATAGATGAAAAAAAAACGACTGTTTGATAGACTAAAAATACGGTGTTTCAGATTGAAAATACCGTGGACATAATTATTGAAAAATACTGTTTAAATTATCGTATTGAATATTAAGAAATTCTATGAATATTCAAAATTTTTATTCATAATTATAATTAACCACTTTCTTAATCATCTTAAACAAGAGTTCCTTGATGATAATAGCAGTAATTTTTTAAAACATTGTAGGAACAAAATCAGCACATCTGTTTCCAATTCGGTGAATAGACGGTAGTGGAAGAATATTTCATTTTATGGTTTTTGTTATTTCTTTTCATCGTTTAAATATCACCGACTATATTACATATTATTTCTCAATTTCTTTCACTTTTTCAAATAACCAAACACTACAGCACAGATTGAACGAACTGGCTGAAATTCACTGGCACCTCGGTTCGGCGATCTAAGCATTTAATAATATACAACCAATAATGGTTATGGTTAGACAAATTAAACAAAAAGGTTTGCAGGACTTTTGAAACAACTTTTGTTACATCTATCGGCACTCCAAGCAATGTATTTGTGTATACATGCGTTTATGTGTACACAAGCCGCTGCGCGCGATGTGCCTGTAGTACTTTTCACAGAACTTATTTAAAAAATATCAACTATCGATATCTAGATTTCAATAAAAAATATATCGATATTTTGTCAACAGTCCTATGTTAGGCTTGTATCATAGACTATCATATATTTGTATGTCTTAATGACTTGATGTCTTGTACACTCTGTAACTGTAATACTTAGAAGGTATTTCTGGAATTATTTAGAAGTAAAGATATCCTGTATTTATACCTAACTAAAAACTGTAATAGTGCTTCATTTTGTCTAAAAATGGTACGTAAATCTATAATTATGTTTAAACTTTCTATCAGCATCGAAAATGGCGGTAATATTAAGGTTATGTTTCATATTTCAGTCGCATACAATTTTATTAGTCCAGCCTGGTCCTAGGCCAGAAACCAGAACGTACTCCGACTATGAAAGCGTCAATGATTGCATGGAAGGCGTATGTAAAATATATGAGGAGCATTTGAAAAGAAGAAACCCAAATACACCGACGATCACTTACGACATATCGCAGTTGTTTGATTTTGTTGACCAGGTAAGATTATTTTATAAACACAGTGTTAATAAATTCATAAATGTTTCTCTATAGATTAATTACGCAGACCCTATAATAAAACATGTTTAACTTATTACAGCTTGCCGACCTTAGTTGTCTAGTATACCAGAAATCAACAAACACTTATGCCCCTTACAATAAAGATTGGATTAAAGAGAAAATCTACGTCTTACTACGTCAAGCAGCGGGCCAGAGTGACTGAGACAGAATCTAAGTGTTAAGTTTTATTGTAAATGTTAATTGTTACTGCATTTTGGTGTGATCACCTCGGTTAGGAGCAACTGAACATTTTTGTGAGGCCAGAATCACCGCGGGACTGGTGGTACAGTATCATAGTTCAAAAATAAACCATATAAGAAACTGTTACACACTGTTTCAAATACTATTTATGCAATATTGAACATTGAATAAAACAGGTTATGGATTTTATCACATTTCACTCATTTAATTTGACTAATATTCAGCGCTTTGCTGCAGCTATGTTCTTGGAGGGACTGTGTTGTTAGACATGACATAGTTAATAAGTTAGAAGGTAGTCTGTACTAACTAACTGATACCTAACACCTCATTACCCCTGTGACCATTGCGGCTGTAAAATGCTGGAACTGTAAACAGTACAGAAAATCCATAAATCTTTTTTTATTGCAATACCCCAATTTCATTTTAAGAATAATTATTGTCAGGATGGGGGATATAACATGGTAAACTAAAATTAATTTATTAGTTTTTCTATTATTATATTATCTTTCTAGTTTGGCTAATTAATGCAACTGTTTTAGGTTCATAATATAAGTAATGCGGTAGCTGTTATTTTGCATCTTTGAACCTTTTTTTTATATATTTTTTAAGTAGCATTTATTTCGTCATTATCATTTCTGCCCATCCCATGTCCCCTGCTGAACATATGCTTCACCCATAGTTTGCCATAAAACTGGTCCTGAGCCACCTGCATCTATTAACCTCCTGTGAAATGGTGTAGGTCAGCTCGAAATCTAGTCTGGGTTTGCTCTACACTGCATTTGCTGGTATGAGGTTGCCACTTGAAAACTTTTCTTTATAAACACCTTTTGTTTGTACAAGCAATATAGTAGCTGTATTTCGTTTCATATAATTATTACAATGCATAGAACTTTCCAAAAGAATTGTAAATTGCACATCTAAATGTGAGTATCATGCAACTTTCTAACTCATATCTTTTAGGACAATATTATTACAATCTCTTAACTAGAGTTCATATATACTAGCAAAATCTGGCAGACATTGTCATGCCTGTGTATATTTAGCAGCGGCAGCACTATCTAGTAGCGAGTTATAGTTAAGTAGATAGCATAAAAACCTCGATGAATAAATACACAAAACAACTTTTATGGTGATTGGTCAGTGTATTAATCTAAAACAGTTATAACAGTGTTCATTTATATATTCTAGCAAAACAATATATATATATATATATATATATATAGATTAGGATTAAAACTGATTATACTTCTAAACCAACATAAATAAAATAAAAACAGTTTAGAAAAAAAAACTGCTACAATGCAGTCTTATATATTCTATAGTTCTATTAAATCAATGCAGTTCCACAATTTAACAACTGATTCTGCTGATAACATACTTTAATACATTTTAATACAAATAAAGAAAAAACTTGTTTCATCATAACACTGCTATACAATGACAGTTAGAAGTAGAAGTAACTATCACCGTAGAAATTATTGTCAGGCTTTAGCACAGTTTTCTACCTCAAAGAATATATACTAAATATTATAATAACATTTTCATAACAGCACATTTTATTCACGGTTATAATTGCAGTAGAAATCCCAAGATAGCTGCAAAGTTTGATCTAGACTTGTGTAGCTCATTAGTGAACCGGTTCACTGAAACATCCGAATGTTCTGGAACACCTGACTCATGTCAATATGTCTATGTCTCAGGGTGATGGGTACAGTGTAGTGTCACACAGAAATTTTCTGGGTGGCACAGCATTTGTTATGGGCAGACGTTGCACTTACATTCAGGTGAATGTTTCGCTAGTTTCATCACTTTATGCAATAAAAAAATAAATACAAATGTTTCATTTGCTAGGGTAATCACTGGGGATATGAGACTTAAGAACTGATGTCTCAAGGCGACGGGCGAAGTGTGGTGTCCCACAGAAGTTTTATAGGTGACATAGCATTTGTTATACGTAAATGTTGCACTTTACATCAGGTGAACGTTTTGTATCTTTCGTCGCTTTAAATAATTAAAAAAAAAAATTTGGAACTCAATCTTTTCACCTGTTAGGCGGTCAACAACACTAATGTTTGTGTTCTATGAACAAAATGCAAGCCGTTTGCTGTTTTAGATGGAGTCATTAATCATAATAAGCTCTGACACAATGTTCCAAGAAACATATCACTAATCCGGAACTTGCACTGTTCCAGATGCTATTGTTACAATTTCGCTAAAGACACACTTGCCATGTCTATCTACGATAGCTGCTAGGTATGATCTTGTGACACCTGCATACATACATTAAGAGTTAATTAATATTTATTCGGCGTTGCCTTACACTGCACTTACTGGTTAGATTTTTCTTTTTGAAATTTTGGTATTAGTAGTTAGTCAGAAAAATAGCATATGCAAAATTAAAAAAGGTATATTCTAGTGTTTGAAGAGTGCCCAATATCAACACTACTAGGCTATTAGTTCTCGGTGGCAATATCAGTTTGCTTGTGCATACTATTGCGAAGTTGCGGATTTTGCATGCGGATCTTAGCAAATTAGGGTTGTATATTACCTGTACTGTTATGGATTGCTGCTGTTACACTTGACATTGTTTTCACAACAAAATATCAATTTCAGGTTTTAACTTATGTCATATACAGGTGTTTGTAAAATCATTAATTGGTAGAAAATACTGTTAAGTATTAGTTTTGACTATTAAAATAAAAAGCAATGCTTAGATTAGAGAACTTTCACCTGACCTGCAAATTCCGCCCACAACTAATGCTGTGCCACCCAGAACAATTCTGTGTGGCACCACACTGCGCCTGACACCCTGAGCCATCAGTTCCTAAGTCTCATACACCCAGCAATAATGCTAATTGCCACACAGTAATGCTGGCACACCAATGTTTCACGGCAGAATAACTGGCGTGGAGTGGTACCTACCTAGACGGATTCCTGCATAGAAAGGCTACCACCAGTATATCTTTAATAAACATTTTTGTCCCACAATTTGTATGTCTATGTCAATTAAGGTTGCATTTCACAAGTTCTTGTAGCCATTGTAATAAATTTCAAATATTGTATTCACGTGTAATAAAGTCATTCATTTAAGCTATCTAAATTGTAATAATGCTGATTGTTTGCTAGATTAAAGTTTAAGTTTTGTATTCTGCAAAGTCCATAATTACTAGTTAGTAATTTTCTTTCTATTTGTCAGTGTTTATATACTTGTAGACTCCAGCACCAGCTCCACACCGAAATTATTATGTTAATGTTTGTAAAGAGATGAACAACATACCAGCCACTTTACACAAGATATTGTAAAATCTGTTCTTAGTGGAAGTCAATGTTGGGAAAGGAATATCAATGCCAAAATTCAAATCAATAGGTTTTCTTGTTTACGGGACATTTTCATGAGAGGGTTGTGGTAAATATATTTATATAGAAAATGTAGTAAAATGGAAACCTTTCTGTTTCATTCTCAAGATAAAAGTTCATGTTATTTTTGTGGGCTTGTTAAAATGCTTGCTTAAATAACGACTCGAGGGTTCAGAACTGTTTGTAAAGCAATATTTGTTGTTGCAGTTATTTGCTATCACATTTAGTATATTTTTAATTATCACATAACTCCTGTCTATTTAGAACAATCTCCATGCACCTGATACGACAAAAAATGATTGAGTATCCACAGATTACTGCCATTTAAGTCCTAACATAATGTTTTATACTTTTTCTATTTTACTTAATCACAAGTCTAAGGATGAAAACATTTTTTTTGTTTAAAAACAAAATAACCTATTACTTTTTTTTTAAGGTTTCAAAGCCTCGATTGCGTATATTAAGACTTTTAATATAACAGAAAATTAAAGTAAATATTTTTATGTTCTGAAGTAAAAATTTTTTAATGTTTTGAAAGGCATCTTTGCCGTTAGCACATTAATAGCACATGAATGTGTTTCTAATTTTGTTGTAATATTCATTTTGTTAATTTTAGTGTGATAAGTATAATAAGACCCTTGCAAAAAAGATTTATGCCTTTTATTTTAAACTACCTGATAATGATGTTCTCCTAGCCGATTTCGACCACGGCGACAACTGCCGACTACTGTCGAGAGCCATCAACTGCGCATGAGATATACGCAAACTCAGAGGCACTCACTCGTCCCAACCTACCCGCGCCCGATGTAACGCTGATGCGATAAGATCGGAGGTAGGCTAGGATGCAGTGTCAGAAACACGGGGACAATCACAACACAACCAGACCCGAAAACCAACAATTTATGTTTTAGCACAAATGTTGGCTCCGGCTGGGATGATGCAACGCTCCGCCCGATGTAACGCTGATGCGATAAGATCGGAGGTAGGCTAGGATGCAGTGTCAGAAACACGGGGACAATCACAACACAACCAGACCCGAAAACCAACAATTTATGTTTTAGCACAAATGTTGGCTCCGGCTGGGATTCGAACCCAGGACCCACAGCCTAGAAGTCAGGTACTTTGACCACTGGGCCCCTACCTGATAACCGCAACTTCGTCCGCGTGGATACAGGTTTTATTGTTTGGTTGTGTAGTTGGTAAATGTCCCTACGGAACTACATGATTTTCCGGTATTAAAATGTATTTGTTCGTCCCCAGGGAGCAGGCTATCTTATTGAGCCGTAGAGGTGTAGAGTAAGGTATCAGACAGGGGGACAGAATTATTTTCGCATTTATAATATTACTATGGATAACATTGTTACCCTATGCCCATGAAGTAACAGCTTAATTATATTATTTTTTCGAAGCTTTATCTTTTATTTTTTTATTGGATAAAGTGACGGGAAGTTCACCTGATGGTGTAGCGTCTGCTCAACCAATTCTGTATCACCCAGAACATTTCTGTGTGACAATACACTGCGCCCGTCACCCGGAGACATAAGTCTCATATGCCCAGTGATCACACTAGCTCTCAGTGCCCTCGAGACCGAAAAAGTAACGTTTGCTCACTACTGGTTTACAGCAGAATATCACCTTCGACATTATGGAATACCACATCTTCTATCATCTCGACTTCGTATGGTAGTGTAAATATTAATTTTAAATAATTAAGTGCAAGTATTGGCGTCAAATTTTTCTACCACTAATGCATAATGATCTCTCTCTCATTGATGAATCTGTCTCTTTGATGACGCGTATTATGTTAATCTTTAAATCAATGATTCCACATAACATGACACGAACTTAGAGGTAATATCTTGGGATCAAGAACACCATATTCTCTATAAAATTTCGACTGTTTCACCCGTATCATGCTCAAATAAATAAAAGAATGTGCCCAGCCCAAGATGCGCACCAGGCTCACTCTTACGAAATGCAAAGCCTGAATACAATTTATTTTATTTACGATACAGTTGAATCCTTTTGGATTCGTCGATAAAGATTATTTTTTCGATATATTATGGTCGCCATACAGTTGCTTTAAATCCCAATTGGAATTGGGAACAAAATGGAATGCTGTTAAAAATGGGTTAGCTCGACTGGTGCTACGAGGTGAGGCGAGACGGAAGCTTTTGCGTCCCACATCAATGCTGTCGCGCTCCTGTTGCGCTATTGGATCGTTATCTTAGCTTTACTGTAGCGATGCATCCTTTCCATAGTTCAGCGTTTGGCACATTTTTAAGCTGACCTGACTGCGTATAAAAACATTTAGCTTTTCAGGTGGAAGTGAGGCGTGATGGGCAACTCGTAAACATTATTGGATAAACAGTCGTCCTTCCCCCACGCCCAGCAAATCACCACCTATTTTCGCCGTCCGCTCAACTTAGATTCAAGGAACTGTGTGATGAGTAAACAGAATCGACAATACAATCAGTGATCTGGAAAAACCATCTAAGTCTCTAAGGTGGCAACAACTCTTTGATTATTTATAAAGTATATTTGTAAGTGTCTGAAGGCCCACCCCCAGTGACCACTTGCCATTAAGTGGGACTGTATGTTCGCTTGTTACCTGTACTAATACCATACTGGTGGTAAGGATTCCGCAGTGGTGTGTTAACTTTACTGAGCATATGGGACTCAACGATTGATGGTTTGAGGGAGAAGAGTGAAGAGTGGTGTCATAGAAATACTCTGGGTCACAGAGCATTTGTTAGCATATTAGATATATTGACGATTTGTTCGTCACTTTATTAAATGAAAAAATAAGAATTGAAACAATTTTGTAATTCTCCAGTAATTGATTTTGTTTGGTGTCCAAAGTGAGGAAGGACCGTATAAAATAACGAAACACAATGTACTATTCAAATTTATTTAATATACAATAATAAAGTTTGCAGAATATTTACACTCTCGTCAGTTACCCATATTTATGTATGGTAAATGTCAACAAAATATGAAGAAAAGATTCGAGTCCCTATATTATAATAACAAATTAACAAAAATTACAGACAATTTTATACGGATAAATATTTAAAATATAATGAATTTTATCGCGTGAAAAACGATGACGGCTACAACTACTTAAAAATTAAAAAAAGAGGGGAAAGACTGGGTCCATAGAAATACACTACGCTAAATTTTAAACGTACGGAATACAAGATAAAAATAAACTTTTGTTAGTGAAAACGGGTAAAATAAATGTTAAAGAATAAAAATAGTTTCTTTTGTTACATAACTTTAATACCTTGACTAATTTGAAATCAACTGATCAATCCATTTACCTATTTATAGAAAAAAAAAAACAATTGGCGCAATTTATAAGCTTTTCAAAGAGAATACTCATATTCACTATGAAGATTAAAAATGACATTACAATGAAACTATCTGAAGACAACATCAAAATTGCACGCCATTTTTTATATACACAAATATCTTGATTTATTAACCTGATACATTATTTTATTTAAGACTAAACTATTTTCCCTCTAAAACCCTCAACTACTGCCAGCAACTTGTACAACTGGTTGATGAGTGTATTGTAAAAATACAAAAATGTAAAATTTTGTGACCGATTGGATATACGAATGATTCGATTCATTACGAAATTTCTCAACCGCTACATTGAGGATATTTTAAAATGGTTTCTTATGATTAAGGTGCAACTCTACGTAAGGGCCGTGGTAGCTCAGTGAACGTCTACACCTCTATATTCGAACGCGATTTCACCAGGTTCGTAAACCAACTTGTACCAATAAAATAACTTGATTTAGCACATACTCTAATGAAATTACATAGTAAGAACCCCTGCATGAGTAAAATACTATTAATTAAAGAATTGCGCTCTACGTGATCGCGCAGTGGATCAAAATGGAGAATTTCGATCCATACAAATGGAGTCATGTGTTCGGCAGAGGTACATACGTATATATGAAGGTGCATATATACCTATTTTTCAGTTTTTATTAATATAATGAAGTATTCGAAATACCTTAATTACTTGATTTGTAATACTTTAATTTTTGAAAATAATTTTAAATGCTACATCATTATCTATTATTTGTTATAGAAAATGTTAAAAGTAGCCAAAGGTAATTTACACGAATGTGTTCAATGTTCACAATAAATTTGAGAATATTTATACTCTACCTCCTATTGGTTCTTCATATAACATAGTTTCCCAAAATTGCATTTTTTTTTGACCATATGGACTATCCGGCAGATTATAAGACCGACTGACATATGTTTATTATATACTATATGTGTATATTATATATACTAAATAGGTGAAAAATTCATTTAGATTTCATTTTCATACTTCACACCTGCTATTTACTTCGCATTCACTATGATTCGTGCATTAAAACTTGTTTATGACGCAGACAACAATGGACTGATCGACCGGTGATTTCCATCGTCCAAATTATCTGCCGGATTTCTAGATAAAAAACGAAAATCAGAAAACACCGTCCGCAGATAAAATGAAAATAATAAAAATCCAAATAGGTCATATTTTAAAACCAAATGTTAATGATAAATATTACCATTCGTTAATTAATGACAAATGAATGGGTACCTGCGTGTCTGAAAAAATATAAATATTTAACGTAATAGGTAGGATAGGCGGAGTAGAATAGCACCTACCTCTTTCCTACCGAGGTGTCGTAAGAGGCGACTTAGGTATTGTGCGGACAGCCTTTATTATTATTATTATTTGATGTTATCATAATATGCAATGCTGTCACCATACTGCTCGAGGGAACACAATGGGGAGTAAGATTTTTTTTGACTCGTACTAAAATGGCGGCGACGTGGTTCGCCACCCGTCACGTCTCGTTTTACACGAGGGACGAAAAGTGGGCTACGTGAATGGCCTCTGCCTACCCCTTATATGGGGAAAAGGCGTGACTGTATGTGTGTAAAATATTTAGACGATGTGATTTCCGCCACCCCGCACTGAGTTTTCGCGGCTTTTGGAGCCCTCGCCAAAACGAGAAGGAACCTGTACCAAGCTGGCATAGGCTGTAACTATTTATCGTATTGTCTTATTCTTACCTGACTTGCAAAATATAGTAATTATTTAATTGAAAATTTCTATATGCCTGTAAGTAAATAAAAAATATTAATTAATTTTGAGCCGTGATTTTTTTTTAGTTTAAATTAACAAAGGTAGTTTTGGTGATATCTATGTATGTTAATTTCGAAATCTAGAATATTTATAGTAATATCTATATAATGTATATTAGATTCTTACTTAAGTGTTACGAAAAAATAGTGCACTAAATATTTAACCTAGCCAAAGGAATGAAAGTTTTTTCCAATATTTCTTTAAGTTGTTTTGGCAGATTTGTTGCATAATCTGTATACGCAATTTTATACAATAAAATATTTATCTAGTTAAGTCATTAAGATATTTTACAAAATTACTTTTTTAAAAATGAATCACCAGAGACAACAAATTTCATAGCATTCCACTACTGATCTGCTACTCTTTTTTTATACAATTTTAATGGCAACATTTTTAAGTTTTTGCCTACATCAATTTCATTATAAACAATTTTTGTGACTTTATGACTAATAACACCAATAAAATTTATATCTATAGTGCAGCGCAAACTATCAGAGTATCACTACTAAAAATACCAATCCCTAAAATGCATTAAGCATTAATAAAAGTTTAATTTTGTCTATGGTGACTCATATTACATTAAACACAAATTACAAGTGCAGCGCGGTCAATATCTTACAACTATTCTACCCTACATAATATTCGATAGCTTAATGATAAAATTTGAAAGAATCCCTCACATTAATACTGTACAAGCATGTAGTAACCCTTCTAGTATCTACCCAATTCTGTTTCCCGCTATAAATGGTAATTAATCATATAACAAATCATAAAATGTCTTCTTTCTTAATACAAAAATCAAACTAAATATACTAAGAAACATTATATTGAAGTTTGGTATACTTATACCACAAAATAACCATTATATGTTACTTTTGATGGTCGTAACTGTTCTGATGGATTCTGGTTTGATGGTACAATCCCACTTGATGTCATACCACGTTTTATACAGCAACACAAATACGTAATTTACAAAATAATCTGAATAAAGAATACACTCGAATATATTTAAATTGTAATAAAACGTTTTCCGACTAAATTTGTCCGTTTTTAGTGGTTTCGCGCCATATTTCGACAACCGTCCGACACTCACCAGTTTAAAAACGTAACGACTTAAGTTCCACAATCATCAGCAGACATGTCTCCTTTGCTCAATATAGTGAAACTCTTGTAATGAAATGAGTTTCTAAATTTTAAGGGTGTGCTGATTATTTTGTTAAAGATGCAATGTAGTAGAGATTACATGTTTTGTTATCCTCCTACTACACGAAAAGATCTAGGAGTATAGATATAAAGAGAATTCAGAAGAGAAGGAAGAAATTTGTTTTAACATTGTGTTGATGTTTATTACAATTTGTATTAGTTTTTTAACGATATAGGAGAGTGTTACATATATTTTCAATTACATGGTTTCAGAGAAAATGTATATAAATGTTTTCGTCAGTTTGTTCGACAGCAAAACGAATGTAGATTACGACAAACTGGTTTCTGCAACTCCACGTCTATGCGCGTATTTTGAGTGATTAATATTTAAACAAGTCAACATTTTATGGTTGTCTGCCTGCACTGAAACGTAAACTTGGGATTCGTGAAACAAGGCACTATAGTCTAACAATGTAATTAAGATATTAGTTTTAATAATTATATTAAGCTGAAAGAGTGTTTCATGATTAAAAATTGTTAAAATTGTGAAAGACACACAAAGCAACATACAAGCCAAGCCTTTATAATTCGAAATGTTGGTAATGACAATATTTTTTTTTATAATAACATTGTTTATAGGAAAGTTTCACGCTTAATATTAACGAAATAGATTTGCAGATATTTAATTCTATGAATTTAAAATGTGGAGCGCTAGTCAAACATTCTGTGATTAAGTCCTTATCGAGTTGGTTCAAAGGAAGTAGGTACATTACGCTGAATGTTATAAGGTTTATTCGCTGTCGCTGTTCACCTTCTTCTTCCGTTTTCCCTTAGGGTGAGCTTTGTACATGTGCTTCCTTAGGTCCTTTGCTTTCAAATACCTGAAAAGAATTTTAGCATAGTAACATTTGTATTAATACTGGTGTAGGTAGGTACCACCCCAGGGCCAGTTATTATGTCGTGAAGCAGTAGTGTGCAAACATTACTGTGTTTCGGTCTGAATATGAGCCTTAAGAACTGATGTCTCAGGCTGATGGGCGCAGTGTGGTGCAACACAGAAATATTCTTAGTAACACAGCATCTGTTATGGGCAGACGTTGCACTTTTCATCAGGTGAACGTTATGCATGTCTCGTCACTTTATCGAATATAAAAAAAATTAATGAAGAATATGCTGGGACGAGCGATTCGTTCACTTATTGGTAAGTGCTAACAACTGCAGTGTCACCAAGAAAATTCAACTGTAAAGTTCTGTGTATGTGTGTGTGTCCTCTTGCATTCATATGCCAAGTAATTAACCCCGCTTACAGTACCAATGCAATGCAAGCTGAAATGGCAATGGGCTATATACCTTGTAGAACCAGTAACCTTTGGAGAAGAAAAGTTTTATAATGGCAACTTTGTACCGGTAAACGTAGTTTAGGGAGACTGTGAGGGACACTTTGCCGAAAGTCAAAGAATCCCGGAAAGTGGTGGTAGGATTTCAATGCAGGAATCCGTCTAGGTTGGTACCACCCCTGGTCAGTTGTTCTGCTGTCAAACAGTAGTGTGCAAACATTGCTTTGTCTCGGTTTGAAGGGCACTTACAGCTAGTATAGTAGTAGTACTGGGCATATGAGCCTTGAGAACTGATGTCTCAGGGTGACGGGTCACACAGAAATTTTCTGGTTGACACAGCATTTTTTATGGACAGACATTTGTTAAGACAGTTCCGTTTCGTCTCGAAGTCTGTAGGTCATGACTTGCGGCATGTTGGGCGATGCGATCTCACCTGCAAGGGCACTGGTTGCACGGGAACTTGAAGCTGTCCGGGTCGCCGTGCACTCGTTGCTCGTGTCGTTCCCTGATCGTCTCCGACACGAACGAGCGGTGGCACGTCGGGCACTCGAACGGCTTCGACGTGCTGTGAGACTGTTGACAGACGGACAGAATTTAGTACACGTGTACACACCCCAAGTCGTGATGTCGCTGGTAAAGTTAAATAGAGTTTTAAATAAAAAACTGGTTCACCTCTATACCAATAATGAAATTGAATTGACAGCCTGTGATTTTAAAACAAGTGAAAACCGCTATATGATATATTAATATATGAGATGCCTACCCATAAAAAAATATTACAACAGGCATTAAAAATGCTGCAAAGTAAAGCGTAAACTGTAACTCCTGTCTCAAAAATGTAAGGTTGCTTAAGACACATACAGGATATACGTATGATAACATAAACATAAGGAGATACGGTGTGGCCATTAAGCTACGGGAATTTGCTTATAACTCGGGAACTGGCAACACTGCGTCGTTCGTCAACAGCTGTTCATATAAGGGGACCCTTCCTTTCAGTATTCGTCCAAGGCTATATGCAGCTCTAACATTACGAGTGCCGTGTGGTGGCGGCCCGTTAAAAGAATACTACCACTCCATCTCATCCAAAGGATCTCGTAAAAGGCGAGTAAAGAATTAAACTGCACTGTGCACCCAACAGCGCATGGTGGCGATGGGCTCACCACCTATCACACTAAGTGCATTATATTGTTTTGGTGAAACGTGGATTGTGGCAGTCATCTGTTTTTGCAGTAAGTGCCCAGTCTCTGACTACCCCTTATGGGATACAGTCGTGATCTTATGTATGTATGTATGTAACATTACGAGAAACGTTGTTATTAAATTTTTAGTGAAATCTGGCGAAAAAGTAGCGAATACGAAACAATTCAAGTGTTGTCGACCACAAAACTGTTTCCTTTCACTTTCCTTGTGATAGTTTTACCGACATACAGTATACCACTAGTGTGCGCGAAAACAGAGGCACTCACTCGTCCCAAGCTACCCGCGCCCGATGTAACGCTGATGCAGTGTCAGAAACACGGGGACAATCACAACACTACCAGACCCGAAAACCAACAATTTGTGTCATAGCATAAATGTTGGCTATGCAATGCGATTCGAATCCAAGACCGGCGGTGTAGTGGCCAGGGAACTTGACCACAAGGCAACGCGGTCATCGCTCTATTCTTAATTAATATAAAACAAATACTCACCACTTTCAGGTGCCGTTTAAGACTGGAATTTGTTCCAAAGCTCGTGTTGCAGATTTCACACAGGAATGGTCTCTCGTTCCTGTGGGTGCGCTCATGGACCTAAGGGGAAAGAAAAAAAGAAAAAAGTTAAAGTAAAGTTTCAGCCTATAAATGACCCACTGCTGAGCACAGGCCTCCTTTCATTTCCGAGAGGGTTTTGGAGCTAGGAAGAATCCGCCACGATGCTCCAATGCGGGTTGGCGGACAGCACATGTCTTCGAAATATTTTTTTATTTTTTATTTCACAGACATGCAGGTTTCCTCACGATGTTTTCCTTCACCGCCGAACACGTGGTAAATCAGCACTTAAAATTGCAATTAACAATTTTAGTTGTGCCGGCACCGGGAATCAAACCCAAGTCACTCGCGTACTATGAAATTTAAAGCGGGCGCCTAACCCCTGAGCGACCACGGCTCTCCTGATATTTGATACATTACTATTCACGTTTATCGTACAAACTTTACTGGTGGTAGGATTTCTGCAGGTTCTGCAGGATTTTTGCAGGAATCCGTCTGGGTAGGTACCACCCCAAGGCCAGTTATTCTGCCGTGAAACAGTACTGTGCAAACATTGCTGCATTTCGGTTTGAAAGGCACTGAGAGCTACCGTAATCACTGGGCATATGAGACTTAAGCATATAAGCTTTGCCGTGTGGTGGCGGCCTAAGAGAATCTATCACCCCATCACATCCCGTGGGTGTCGTAAAAGTCGACAGAGGGAAAATAAAAAACCACGAGATCGACAGCAGCATCTTCCTGGAACATCTGAATAAATCAACTGCGGTTGCCAACCCGCCTGCCCAGCGTGGCAACTATGTCAGAATCCCCCAAAATTAGAACTACAAGCTTTTGTGGCAATCTATGGGGGAGGCCTATGTTCAGCAGTGGATTAGTGATAGGCTAAAATGTTGATGATGATTGCTGATTTATGCTGGTGTTTCGTGATTACCTGCAGACTGTATGATTCGAAGAATCCCTTCCCGCAGTAAGTGCAGTGAAAGGTGGTCCCGCGCAGGACTCGCTCGTGTGTCTTCATGTGCATCTTAAGCAGCTTCGCAGAGCCGAATTTCTTTGGGCACTGTTCACAGCCGTGTGTTTTCTCCTGCAAATCAGTGCAAGTTCATTTTACCGGTTTCATCTAAAGCCTTCCTCGATAAAGGTTAACTTTAAAGTAGAGATGCGCCGTATTCGGTATTTTCGGCATCTTTTTTAATGTTCGTACTCGGCCGAATATTCGGTGAATACCATAGTTATCGAATGTTCAAATTTAACAAACTTAGTTTTTTTTTTTTTTTTTATTGTATAAAGTGACGAAACGAGCAAAACGTTCACCTGATGGTAAGTGCAACGTCCGCCCACAGCAAATGCTGTGTCACCCAGAATATTTCTGTGTGACACCACACTGCGCTCGTCACCCTGAGACATCAGTTCTTAAGTCTCAAATGCCCAGTGATTACGCTAGCTCACAGTGCCCTTCAAACCGAAACACAGTAATGCTTGCACACTACTGCTTCACGGCAGAATAACTGGCCCTGGGGTGGTACCTACCTAGACGGATTCCTGCATAGGAATCCTACCACCAGTAGAATCCTACCAAAAGTAGTATTATTTTATGAGTTAATGATATATGTTGGAAAGGCTTTATTTTGAGAACCGTAAATAGTCTTCGGAAATGAAACATAAATTACCTTTCGTAACTATCTATTCTATTCCGACCGCGTGGCCTAGTGGTCAGAGTACCTGACTTCTAAGCCGCGGGTCCTGGGTTCGAATCCTAGCCGAAGCCAACATTTGTGCTAAAACAAAAACTGTTGGTTTTCGGGTCTGGTTGTGTTGTGATTGTCCCCGTGTTTCTGACACTGCATCCTAGCCTACCTCCGATCTTACCGCATCAGCGTTACATCGGGCGCGGGAAGGTTGGGACGAGTGAGTGCCTCTGTGTTTGCGCGTACACTTGTGGCACTATAATATCTCCTGCGCAGTTGATGGCTCTCGACAGTAGTCGGCAGTTGTCGCCGTGGTCGAAATCGGCTAGGAGAACATCATCACATCATCATCATTCTATTTATTCATAAAATTTAACGTTTAATATCATTAACATTGTTTGTAACTAACAGAAATATTCTCTAAATAAAATGTATGATTCTATGAAATATTTATATATTACTATTATATACTACCACTCCATCTCATCCAATGGATCTCGTAAAAGGCGAGTAAGGAATTAAACTGCACTGTGCACCCAACAGCGCATGGTGGCGATGGGCTCACCACCTATCACACCAAGTGCATTATATTGTTTCGGTGAAACGTGGATTGTGTCAGTAATCTGTTTTTGCAGTGAGTGCCCAGTCTCTGACTACCCCTTATGGGATGCAGTCGTGATCTTATGTATGTATTCTATGAAATAATAATTAGTGTGTTCACTTCACTTTAGTATTATTATTTCATTTTCTTTTTCATTAAAAAAAAACTGAATAGGGGCGGGGGGTCTCCGCCACTCGTAGAGCGCCTCGCCGACGTGTACGAGTATGAATCTGTTTACAGCGCAAGCGTGAACCGAATAATTCGACCGAATATTCGGTTCGTTAGATTGTGAACCGAATAGTCGGCCGAATATTCGTATTCGGTTGAACCTATGTTCGGCGCATCTCTACTTTAAAGGTTTGTTTGTAGTGAAATACCTCTTTACCATAATAAGATCTCATGTTCTTTCTTTGCTGAAACTTAACCGTTATACTGCTGTCACTAGAAAAAGTTTGACGTCCGCGTGGCGTAGTAGTTACAGTACCTGACTACGCCGGCTGGTAGGACGTTGCGTCTGGGTTCGTATCCCAGCCGGAGTCAACATTTGTGCAAAAAACACAATCGTTTGAGCGTTACATTAGGCACAGGTAGGACGAGTGAGTGCCCCTGTGTTTGCGCGTACATTTGTGACACTATAATATCAGCTGCGGAGTTAATAACTTCCAAGTGTTCGGTAGTTGTCGACGTGATCGAAAATCGGCCAGAACATTAAAATGCGAGATAAAGGAATTCGTCAAGGTAGGTTCCACCCCAGGGCCAGTTATTCTGTCGTGAAGCAGTAGTGTACAAACATTACTGTGTTTCGGTTTGAAGGGCACTGTGAGGTAGTGTAATCACTTGGCATATGAGACTTTAGAACTAATGTCTCAGGGTGATGGGCACAGTGTGGTGTCACACAGAAATTGTTACGGTCAGACGTTGCACTTACACACTGCATCCTAGCCTACCTTCGATCTTATCGCATCAGCGTTACATCGGGCGCGGGTAGGTTGGGACGAGTGAGTGCCTCCGTGTTTGCGCGTACACTTGTGGCAGTATATCTCCTGCGCAGTTGATGATGGCACTTACCATCAGATAATGTTCTGCTCGTTTCAATGACTTTATCCAATAAAAAAAAATTACCGTTAAGTAAAAATAACTCACCAAATGAGTATCGCGATGCTTTGCCAACGAGTGTGAATATTTGAAACGCTTGGGGCAATCGCTGCATTGGTAGCCCGAGTCACTTGTGTGGGTAGTCAAGTGAGAGCGCAACGCTATCCAGCCGAGAACAGTTTTACCGCAGATCTTGCACTCTTTCACGCGTGTTGGATGGTATCTGTGGGATTATTTGTAATGATGCAAGCGTAATTTTAAAAAGTAATGTTTAACGATAAAACTACCCATTTAAATGAAACTAATTTTACTTTTACTTTATACTATATTGCACACATTAAAGAAAAAGTAATACAATATTATGGAAACTAAATATGTACAACCGGTGGCCTTATCGCTAAACAGCGATCTCTTCCAGGCAAACCTTCGATAAAGGAGATTTATTAAAAACAGAAAAAGGACGGAGGTGTGCACACAAGATAAATGTAAATAGAAGAAAAAAATACATATACAGTAAATAAAAAAAAAATTAAATACAAAAAATATATAAAGATAGATAAATACATGTATATGAAACCCGCAAAAGAAAACCAAGTAAAAACAACACAGAATATATTACATAAGACACTGATTTAAGTAAAAACAGTATTTTTTTTAAAGGTTTCAATACTTTTGAGCCTTTCTGACATGCAACAGAAGCAAATTTCACAGAACTACAACTTTCACACCGAAAGCCATCAATGGAAATAGGTGGTAAATTATTCCAATTAATTCTGGAGATCAGATTATTATTTCCAATGACAATGGTTTGAGTCTTATTGGATTTAATGCCGAAGGACTCGCTCCATTCAGATATAGAAGCAAGGTTGGTGTCATTAATGGCATTAGACAGATTCTGGAGAGAAGTGTGGGAGTGAATTTGGATGGATTGGATAAAGGAGGGGAGACAACACACCACCTTTTGGCACACCAGCAGATAGTCACACCACGTAGAGGTAGCACTCTCAACTATAACACGCTGATGATTTTACGGATTTTATCGCATTTAATTTTATTATTTATAACGACGTTTCCGAAATCCGTAAAATTAGTTTCATTTAAATGTGTAGTGTTCGCGTAAATATAAGAAATCATTATTCTAAAACTGGTGTCCCAGGTACGAAAAAAGAAATAGAGGCCGACAAAGGTAAAGATGGGAAGATGAAATTGTGCAAACAGCTGGAAGAACGTGGACAAGGGTGGCTGAAAATAGGCATGAATGGAGAAGATTGGAAGAGGCCTTTCCCAAGAGGGAAACAGAACATGACGACGAATAAGTTTAGTTTTAAGTACGTAAAATGAAGATGAGTGTTAAATAAGTTTAGTTATAATTACAAGTGTTCTGATAGAAAGGCTATAATAAATAAATAAATAATACTAAAACTACTGACGATTTTATATATGTATATCTATTCCTTCTATATTCTACTATTTCTATGAAATAGCCTTTTCGAAGATAGTATGACAAGTAAACATTCAAAGTCAATATATAAAGTTTGAAGACACAAACTGATGTCAATTTATACATAGCAGCATATCAGAATAACTGGCCCTATGGTGATGCTATCTAGACAGATTCCTGCATAGGAATTCTAACACTAGTAAAATTCTACATTCTTTAGAAATGATAACTTAAAATATAATACTATTTGATGAACCACTGAAACTAAATGAACTGCATTTGTAAGCCCGCCTGCCAAGCATGGCTACTTTGGCAAAATCCTCCCAAAATTAAAACTATTACTACTACTATTTTTGTGGGATTCTTTGCGGGAGGCCTATGTTTAGCAGTGGACTAGTGATCGGCAGAAATGATGATGATGACTTACCGTTGCCTGTGATTCTTCAAACTCCCTCTAGCAATGAACACTTTATCACAGTCCTTGCAGGCATACTTCTTGCCCGTTGCACTCATATCTTTTACTTCATTCATATTCATCCGTTGCACCACTCTTGCTTCTCTCCTCATATACTTTTTGATTTGCTTCTCTCTAGCCAACTCCATTTTCTTCTCGTTGGCGAGGCCAAATGTGTGCCACTTGTAGTGTATCAGGAATCTTTTGGGATGATTGAAAAGGAGGCTACAGTTTGGGCATTCAAAATGTTTGTCATCTTGTGAATCTGCAAAAAAAAAATTAAAATAAAAAGAAATGTCTCAAGTGATGATGTCCTCCTGGCCAATTTTCAACATATACCACAGCGACAGCAGAAAAGTTTTTTCATAGGAGAAAGTGACGAGACAAGCAAAATGCTCACCTGATTGTAAGTGCAATCTGCCTATAACAAATACTGTCACCCAGAACATTTGTGTGGTACTACGCTGCGTCTGTCACCCTGAGACATCATCAGTTTTTAAGTCTCATATGCCCAGAAATTATGCTAGCTCTCAGTGTCCTTCAGACCGAAACATAATTACGGCGGAATAACTGGTTGTGTGATAGTACCAGCCTGTATGGATTCCTGCATAGGAATCTTACAACCAGCAATTCATAGTTAAGCAAGTAATGGCTATGAGTAATCTAAACTCAGACCTGAGCCATGCAGCCATTATTTAGATCTCTAAAAAGTAAGCATTTACAAGACATCAAACATAAAGCACAATATAAAAAAAATTACCATTATTTATAGCTTCTGTTGCTTCTTCCACACTTTTATCGCTATGTATAATGTTGACATTCACTGCATCTTCTAACGGCATACCATTAACATCTCTCTGAAACGGATTAAATAATTCTGCATCCACCCAACTTGTCGGCTCTACTTTTATTTCAATATCTGTGTCCACTTTAATTTCTTCCTTAGCTGCGTTAGCTGTAAGGTCTTCAGGTTGGGCATCACTTTCAGAATCTAATGATTCATGGTCAGAATATGCCGCTTTTTCAGATTCTGATTTAATGTCTTCCTTTTGAATCAATGAATCAGTGCTGTTCTCATCTTTCAGATCATCTGCCTTAACTTCATCCCTAGAATCACTGCTTTTACTGTCTATGTCAAGATTATTTATTTCATTCTCATCAGATACTTTTCCAGAATCAGTTTTAAGAGGATCATCTTCATTTGAACAAGACTGAATTGGACTTGACGGTTTAGAATTTACATAAGAATCACCAGTGCTTTCTTCACACAGTTGATTGTCATTCTTTCTAGTACTGTTGCTAAGAATATTCTCAATTAATTTAACAGTTGTCTCTAAGCTTTTACGTCTCGGGTCGATTTCTTTAAGAGATTTAGTGCTCAAGTCTAGGTTACACTCTGAATAATGTCTAAAGCTACTTTGGCTAGTGTTATAAGGCTGGTAGTTGCTGAAGTGATTATTTTCCATGCTCAGATGTTTATGGAATGCTTTAGTATGCACTGGAGGCACATTCAAAGGTGGTTTACTGTTAAAAGTATGCTCTTTATATTCACTGACAGTTTCAGATCTTTTATTCATAGGTGACGAATAATTCAGTGTAGTGTTATCAGTATTTTGGACATTCAAACTCATCGGTAACATACCGTTTTGCCATGTCTCATGAACAGATGAAGGACTCGGTGACATATAACTCGGTTGGTATCCCATAGGTGGATAGTTTGGAAACGAACTCACACCCGTGTTCATGTTCAAATGTGGATGACCGTATGTAGGATAGCTTGGTACAGGATAATGCGTGTTAGGCGTTTCCAGCGGCTGCTGAGGGATTTTCGCCAAATTACTAATATTATTTGCAATGTTCACCGCTCCACTCATCGGGGTCATGTTTACTGGCGCGCCCATGTTGATTGGCACCTCGTTAGGTCCAAATGGACCGCTGTTGTGCAACATTGTTGTTAAAACCACACGATAACACTTTTATTAAGTTTTAATATACATTTCGCGGTAAAATCAGTGTATAAACACTGTCTGCGTTAGCCATTTTGACAATCAAGAGCTATCGTCTAAAAAATTGTAAGGTGATAAAACGTAACTATGGCTTTTTAGAGCATAGACAATAGTGTCAGTCTGTTTACTTCACCGATATATAAGAAAAGAAGAGTTTTTATTAAAGTGCTTACACACGTATCAACCATAGATTTAATAAAGAGGAAAAGAGCTATAACAAGAAGGCGTCTCCCTTCCTGTACTAGCAATTATATAATTTTGATAAGAAAAAAAAGTATTGGACATACTTTGTTTTCCAAGTCTAAAATTCGTAATAAAAATAAATCATTTTTAAATAGATTGTTTTCAAAACTTAAGCACTTAAGGACATAGAAGTTCAATAGTTAAAAAATTACAAATATACGTCATCTATACAGTGATATCTTTCGACTCGTACATAAATATTATAGAATACCGGTTCTTAGTTTCATCTCTGTTCTCTTTCTATATCTTATAATACATATAACAATATTATAAAATGAGATCTGAATCTTAGTAAAGTATTTTCGTATATTTCATTGATATATTTACAAAGGTATAAAGTTATCCACCGCAAAATATAGTATAATATTTTATTGTAAAGTATGGTTTGCAACCCCACTATACGAAAATCTGTCTGTCTCCGTTGGTCTGGAACATTAGGTGCAACATTTTAGGATTATTTTAAATTTGCATAATCTACATATTACTAATGAAGATCCTTGTAGTGAATGGCGACATTTTCTCCTATTTTTAGGTTTCCTTATTTTAGAATACTAAAGTAGTGGGATGCTTCATTCATGCTGTTTTAAAATGATATATTAAGCTCGTATCTATAGGTAATAGTTAGATAATCCATGTGAATAATTAATGTACTATGTGTAACTTTACGTTATAATAAATGATAAGATGTGATACTTCTTATTATGTATTATTATGTAGTGATACATAATTATTAAAGATTTAAAAAAAAATAAGAGCGGACAAAACTTATTATTCTTTTATTTTAGTATGCTACACTGGATATTTAACTCTTTGATTCTCATTTGTGCGAATTCTTGCATATTATAACACTTCGTAAATTAGTTTATAATTCATAATGGTTAGCAAAAGCGTTAATTATTACAAAAATTCAAAAATCATTTCTCCATTATTTATATGAAAACTGGCAGTAACATAACCTTTTACAAACAATCACATATAAAGAAAAATAGCAGTTGGTTTAACAGAGCAAAAATTATTATATGGATAAATTATTATGTTTTTTGAATAACAATTATTTCCATCGCTAATAAATTAGTAATCCCCCTTAATGCTTATGTAGTCTGTGGTAGCGGTGGGTAATATCGCTTTGACGGCGTACCGAACCGTATCCATGTATCGGTTTTGAATATTAGATATTGTATCTATATATTTCAATATCTATGTATTGGGTGAAACGTACTGATATGGATTTTTAACGTTTTGATTTTGGTTACGGTATTTCGTATCAGTAATTCGCTACGAAGTGCACAAACTTCGTCATGATATTTGGATATCGTCGTAAAATATTATGTTTCGATTGCGTCGTTGCTGAATTATTTTTACTTAGTAGGTATATCGCGCCTACTTGTTTATATAATATTTTTAATACTCAAAATCAGTAAATTGAACTTTCCTTACTACTTTTATCAGGCTAGGAATGACTACGTTACGTATATAATAAATTAACTAAGATAGTTTATACGTGTGTCCACATTTACAATAATTAAGGTATGTAATGTAGGCGTTTAAGTTCATTTCGTGATATGTAAATTTATAAATTGATTTCTTATACTTACGCGAATACTACACATTTAAATAAAACTAATATTACGGATTTTATATAAATAAATATTCGTTCACATGGAACGGATGTGTCCGTAATAATAATATAACACAAAAATCAAAGAATTAAGTAAAATTTACTCAATTACAAAAGGTTACCACTTACACAAAAACGTGAGGTCATATTAAGTAAAATCCAATAAGTCTGATGCAGAAGTGAATTTATGTCGCACGAAATATGATTTAAAATCCTTTGAAATTTCTATAAAACACAAGTGTTTAGAAAAATATTTGATCTCTTTAAACTAAACACCTTATTTCGTTAACGAGAAGGTTTAAATAAGCTTAAGCCAATTTACTTCTTTGTCTCAAATACCCAGTACCCTTGCTTACATTCGCGCGCTCTCGGTCCAATTCGGATATCAACATCGGCCGGAGTACCGTACCGTCCCATACCCAAACCATAGTAAAGCGCTCTGAGTATCCAACAAACGTTATACCATATATTTCAATATCTAGTTAGTGTGCCGTCCAATACATAGATATCGGTTTTTGTACCGATACATAGATATTATATCTATGTACGTTTTGTATCGCTCATGCCTAGTCTGTGGTAATAATTAATCTGTCTCTGACCCATCAGACCCATCATTGATTGTTTTGACGTGCCCGGAAATATATGTTTGTTATCATCTTTTATTTCTTTTATGAAGAATATTAATAGAAATGGAATTAACAGTTAGTTAATAAAAACAGTGTTTAAGTTTTTATGTTCTTTGTTGTCTTCAAAATGGCGTTGAGCGCTGTTGCAGAAGAATACTTTCGGACCATGAATCCGTTAGCTGCAAAAATTCACGAAGATATTACTGAAGCGAAAAATGCTTACGAAAACATTTGGGATACTCTATCCGATAAGGAAAAGGTAAATCTCAGTCATAAGTCACGTTTTTTTAAAACAAAAGATTGTTACGTTGAGTTCTTAGAATGTGTAAAGAAGCAGTGTTATCTATTTATAAAATAATTACATACGTCTGCTATTTCTACGTCGTTAGATAAATATTTATATAAGTGTTATAGTATACATCGATTGAAAAAGTGGTTTAGACGCAAGCGAGCTCGAATATTACTATTCCATTAAGGTGCCTTGAGTTACTCTTGTGATATATTTTTCAAACATTTTTATTACTTATACATATTAATGCCCCATGAAGAGCGCATGTAACAGCTAGTTGTGTCATAACACTGTAAAATATTATGTTATTTATAATGCTATGCCATTTTTGTTGAATCATCATGCTAACACTTTGCATTGCAAAGAGGCTGTTTTATCAGCAACAGCGATGACTATGAAGATAAAAATTTGCATAATGACCTCAAAACAGTGGATTTTATGGCAGAGGATTTTTTTTATTTCAAATGACAGTTTTCAATGTGTTAAAATACTTCTTCTTATGGTTAAAACTACAAGTTATTTCTGCAGTAACATAAATTTCATTCCGCCATGTGGTGGCGGCTAAGGAGAATCTGCCACCTCATCTCATCCCGTTTTTTATTTTTTTTTAATACAATGCCCCATAGAAGGATTTCTCCTGTGTTGTGGGGGCGTTTTTCATACATAAATTCAACATGCACAAAGTCGACAGGGGATAAATAAAAACCAGTAGATGGGCAGCAGCAACTTCTTGTAACATCTATATAATAAACTGTGGTTGCCAACCTGCTTGCCAAGTGTGGCAACTATGGCAAAATGCCCCCATATTGAGAGCTACTAACTATATAGGCTGACTAGATATGCTGAAATGATGATGATAAATATTAGCCATAAACTTAAATGAAGAGAACAGCATCATCCTCATAGCATTATAAATACCATACTGGTGGTAGGATTCCTATGCAGGAAACCGTCTGGGTGGGTGCCTCCGCAGGGCCAGTCTTTTCTGCCATGGAGCAGTAGTGTGCAAACAATTCTGTTTCGATCTCAAGGCCACTGAGTGCTAGTGTAATTACTGTGCATATGATTCTTAAGAAGTGATGCCTCAGGGCGATAAGCGCAGTGTGGTGTCACACAGAAATGTTCTGGCTGACACAGCATTTGTTATGGGCATACTTTGCGCTTACTATCAGTAAAAGATTTCCTTGTCTCCTCACTTTCTTCTTTAAAGAAAATTAGTTTTTGGTCCTGCATTGTTGAGAACATTTACTTCTTGTCTTCTCATATCTAACACCGTACCACTAAGATTGGACTGACATCCTCATAGCATTATAAACAACATCGTTTCGTTTTGAAGGGCACTGTAAGCTAGCGTAATCACTGGGCATATGAGACTTAAGAACTTATGTCTCAGGGTGATGGGCACAGTGTGGTATCACACAGAAATTTTCTGGGTGACACAGCATTTTTATGGGCAGACATTGCACTTTCCATCAGGTGAACGTTTGCTCGTTCATCACTTGATACAATAAAAAAAATGGCCTTTTCGCCTTTTCCTGCATTGTTCAAAATGTTTTCATTAGACAATTCTGCTACTACTATATAGTAATATGCATTACAATTTGTGATCTTTTGTTTTTTAATTATTCCAGACTGAAATAATAAATGAATCAATAATTAAACCAGAAATTTGCCTCAAATATACTCTATTAGATACATTAGAGTTTGATTTGAACAATCCACCAGTGCATAATGATGACTTAATGTCATTCTTTGGTCGAGAACATGGCTTGAAAATTGTACAGGACGAAAATGGCTCATACAGAGATGAACATTCAGCCCCATTTCTGTATCAGACAAAGAGCCAATTAAACTTGTGCGTTTTGAGTGAGCACAGAGGACCGAAAGAGGTTAAATGCACATCACCACCTCCGATATTATCGGAATTGGCTTTATCTCATTCGAAGGTAGTCAATGAATTAAAAAACGCTCTCAAATCCCACGATGTGTTGAAGAACACTTACAAAGAGCCTCAAAGCCGAGATGTTACGTCACCAACAGGTTTTATAAGTAAATTTATCGGAAACTTCAAGTGTAAAGATGAAGAGAGGGAATGCTTGGTATCTACTGGACCGCAAACACATATTGTTGCCTCATCTGACAATTTCTTCCGAACGAATTTCAAAAGCCCGCAGAGTGAGAGCAAATATGACAAAGATTACAGGAGTAGTGTTATAAAGTCCAGCAGCGGTAAGTGTTTTAGATTATTTCTATTTTGTTTTTATACATACATACATAAGATCACGACTGTATCCCATAAGGGGTAGTCAGAGACTGGGCACTCACTGCAAAAGCAGATGACTGCCACAATCCACATTTTACCAAAACAATATAATTCACTTGGTATGATAGGTGGTGAGCCCATCGCCACCATGCGCTATTGGGTGCACGGTGCAGTTTTATTTCTTTACTCGCCTTTTACGAGATCCATTGGCTGAGATGGAGTGGTAGTATTCTTTTAACGAGCCGCCACCACACGGCTTTTGTTTTTATTAGTTACATAAATGTCCCAGGCCACGTCTCTTCTTATTTCTGTGAGGGTTTTGTAGCCGGGAAGACTCCGCCACGCTGCTAAAAAGCGGTTGGGTGTGTGTAGATTTCTCACGTGTAGATTTCTCACAATGCTTTCCTCCCAACTGATTACCACTAAAAACCTCCGAAGCACTAAAATTTCTATAAAAACTAGTGACGGGGATAGAGCTCATGTCACTCGCGTGCCATGAAATTTTAAGGCGAGCGCCCTGCCCCGGAATACTACTGATCTATGAATTGTAAATTATGAACTGTGAACTCTGTTTCACTGAACACTGTCGACTCGGTTGGCGCAGTGGTTAAGCCTTAGGTTTCTGCGCCGCGGGTCGCGGGTTCGATTCCCGCACGGGACATATATTTGTATGGCCTACAGATAGTTGTTCCGGGTGTGGGTGGTTTGTGCATGTGGAATTTATGTCTGTAAAACGTACCCACGACACAGGAGAAATCCCACTGAGGGGCATCGTTTTTTTATAAAGTAAAAAATAAAAAATAAAAAATTATCCATACTAATTTAATAAATGAGAAAGTAACTCTCTGTGTCCCTCTTGTCTGTTTGCTACCTTCTCACGGCTCAACGAATGAACCGATCTTGACGAAATTCGGTACAGAGTTAGTTCCCATCCTGGAGACGGATATTGGATACTTTTTATGTCGGAAAATCAAATAGTTATATCATATATATCATCATAATTTCAGCCTATCACTAGTCCACTGCTGAACGTAAGCCTCCCCCATAAATTGCTACACAAGTTAGTAGCTCTCATTTTGGTGGGATTTTGCCATAGTTGCCAAGCTTGGCAGGTGGGTTGGCACCGCAGTTCATTTATTCTAGGTTCTATGTCACAGGAAGATGCTGCTGCCCATCTGCTGGTTTTTGTTTTCCCTCTGTCGACTTTTACGACACCCACGGGATGAGATGGGGTGGTAGATTCCCGCAGGCCGCTACCACACGGTGTAGTATATATTTAAAAAACATATATCCATGCGGACGAAGTCGCGGGCATCTTATTTATAGCCAGTTTATTTATTCATTAATTAATAGTGAGGCACCAAAAGCTTAATGATTTACGGTATGGACTGCGAAACTTGACGTCGCTCATTTGAGCTCGTATTTGTACTTGTCGGGAACCGATACGACTTAGAGACCTTTAAGAAAAGAGACCACTTCTTTATCAAAGGCCGGCTCCGCATTCGGAATTCCTCTGGTATCGCGCTAGTTCGTAGGCGTTTGGCTTCTCTTCTATAGAAAATACCACCTACTCGTAGCACAAGCCTTGGTTGGTATGTTAAGCCAGGAGATGGGAAGCATCTTCCTGGACCTACTGAAAAATAAACTGCGGTTGCCAACCCGCCTGCCAAGCGTGGTAACTATGGCAAAATCTCCCCAAATTGAGAGTTACTAACTTGTGTGGCAATCTATGGGTGAGGCCTATGTTCAGCAGTGGACTAGTGATAGGCTGAAATGACGACGACGACGATGTGACTTAAGACCTAATGTCTCAGGGTGACAGGGTTACGTTGGTATCATTATATAGACTTTCTTTATTATCGAGTCAAGCTAGTTTTTTATAATACCTATCGAGGAGATTACGTGCATTGTTGAAACTTTTCCGTAATTCCGTCCGTTATTTAATTAATTTATTCGATGTATATTTCATTGTTTTTTTTTCTTGCGAGCTGCATACACAATAGTTACGCTACGCTCATGCGTAATGATTTATCGGCGATTTCTCACAAATGTTAGAGCCAAAAGTATGTATATAGAGATAAATTTACAAAAAAAAGTTTACGTATTTTTTTTCTAAATTTGTTTTTTTTTTCGGGGATGTCGAAATTCTGTAAATGTATTCTGTAATTTGATTGTATTTATCATCATCATCATCATCATTTCAGCCTATCACTAGTCCATTGCTGAACATGGGCCTCCCCAATAGATTGCCACAAAAGTTTGTAGCTCTCATTTTGGGTGGATTTTGCCATAGTTGCCACGCTTGGCGGGCGGGTTGGCAACCGCAGTTTATTTATTCAGATCTAGCAGGAAGATGCTGCTCCACCATCTCCCGGTTTTTATTTTCCCTCTATTGACTTTTACGACACCCACCGGATGAAATGGGTTGGTAGATTCTCGTAAGCCGCCTCCACACGATTGTATTGTTTTTACTTAAATCAAATTATGTTTACGTCGATATACTTATGCATACTATTAGAAAAAAAATCATGGCCATGTTCGCCTGCGTTTTTCGACCATGGCGACAACTGCCGATTACTGTCGGAAGCTATCAGTTGTGCAGATGATGCGCCACAACTCTGTGCGCAAACAATGACACTGACTCGTCCCAAGTTTCGCCACTCTGACACTGATTCGCGCACGATGCAACGCGCATGAGATAAGATCGGAGGTAGGCTAGGACACAGTGTGAGAGGTAAAAGTAAAAAGTAAAGTTTCAACCTATAAATGTCCCACTGCTGAGCACAGGCCTCCTCTCATTTCTGAGAGGGTTTTGGAGCTAGGAAGAATCCGCCACGATGCTCCAATGCGGGTTGGCGGACTGCACATGTCTTCGAAATATTTTCTCAGACATGCAGGTTTCTTCACGATGTTTTCCTTCACCGCCGAGCACGTGGTAAATCAGCACTTAAAATTGCAATTAACAATGTTAGTGGTGCCGGCACCGGGAATCGTAACCAGGTCACTCGCGTACCATGAAATTTAAAGCGAGCGCGTAGCCCCTGAGCTACCACGGCTCTGTGTGAGAGGTACCGTGACATTAACATCACAACCAAACAATGCACAAATGATCTCTGATCGGGACGAGCAAAACGTTCAACTGATGGTAAGTGTAATGGTGTGTGACCAAGAAAGTGTGGCACCACACTGCGCACGTCATCCCGAGACATCAGCTCTCAAGTCTCATATGCACAGTGATTACACTAGCTTCAGACCGGAACACAGCGATGTTTGCACACCACTGCTTCACGGCGGAATAACTGGCCCTGGGGTGGTACCTACATAGAAGGACTCCTGCGTAGAAATGCTACCACCAGTAAAACGTTATACAATAAGTGATGTATACCTAAAAAGCCATTCATCATTTCAGATTTGTCAGAAGAGAATCGTGGACTCCTGTCGTCCAGTCAGGCGTCTTCGGGCACCGACTTCCAGTCCACGGAGACTCTCACCGACAACCCTATGCTCCCAAAGACCGGTTACGACTTCTTGGACAATTGGTAACGCTGCATATTAGCAGCAATAGTTGTTTAAACGTGTTTAAGGGAAGGCAGGGGGTGGAGATATATAAAACCCTCTTAGGATTATCCCCCTTCCCCCCCAATACATAGTCGAACTTATTTAACTTGATATTTTGTTTGATTTCTTACCTATTTTTATTTTTAATGATAACAATGCTCTCTTCAGGAATTCCAATGATTATTAGAAATAGTTAACTGATGGAATTACTATGAAAAATATTTGTGATTTGGTATTTTCTTAACCTTCTAAAATTTTTTTACTGGTGGTAGGATTCCTATGCAGGAATCCGTCTAGGTACTAGGTACTACTAGGTACCACCCCAGTGCCAGTTATTCTGCCGTGAAGCAGTGGCGTGCAAGCATTACTGTGTTTCGGTATGATGGGCACTGTGAGCTAGCGTAATCACTGGGCATATGTAACTTAAGAACTTATGTCTCAGGGTGATGGGCACAGTGTGGTGTCACACAGAAATTTTCTGGGTGACACAGCATCTGTTAGGGGCAGACGTTGCACTTAGCATCAGGTGAACGTTTTGCTCCTTTCATCGAAAAGATAGCTTGCATCCAGGATATTCTTTATTTCGGAAAATCCCATCCCAGAGATCACACGGTATTTTTAAAAAACCAAAATCCACGCGGACGTATTTCATAGCTTGTCTAGGAAATCACTGATATTTAATTAGTTATCTTAATTTTTTTTATTTATTAACCGGTTAAAGATAATTCTCAAATATGAAAAGTTAACAAAAAGTGTTTTGTGTCTCCAAAGTTGACTTAGATGCCTTATATTTAAAACAGAAATATATATATAAAAGGAAAATATATATGTAAAAGGCGAGTAAGGAATTAAACTGCACTGTGCGCCCAACAGCGCATGGTGGCGATGGGCTCACCACCTATCACACCAAGTGCATTATATTGTTTTGGTGAAACGTGGATTGTGGCAGTCATCTGTTTTTGCAGTGAGTGCCTCGTCTCTGACTACCCCTTATGGGATACAGTCGTGATCTTATGTATATATGGATATTTAAAACGTTTAATTTCGTATACATAATACTCAGTTTTATTACCTAATTTTATAACAATTATATGTTGTAACCATATTTTTAAAGCATTTTATCAATTATAATAATATATTTTTCATTTTCATCATTTAAGACTATCATTAGTCCACTGTTGAACATAGGCCTCCCCTATAGATTTTGAGGGGTTTTGCCATAGTTGCCACGCCTGGCGGGCGGGTTTGGCAACCGCAGTTCATTTATTCAGATGTTGCAGGAAGATTCTGCTGCCCTTCTCCTGGTTTTCATATTCCCTCTGTCGACTTTTACGACACCCACGGAATGAGATGGGGTGGTAGATTCTTTTAAGCCGCTACCCCACATGTTTCATTTCGTTTAATCTGAAATGCAAACATTGAAAACAACGAAATTTGGCACAGACCTACTGTACCAAATTGCGCCCAGACAGACAGAAAGTGTTACTTTCGGATTTATAATATGAGTATGGATGGTTTTTTGTAATTTATTTATAAACAGCTCATAAACCTTTTATAACTTTTTTTTAAATAATAGTTATTTTAGTGTTAAAATATATATATATAGTATAACATTTCGTATACAATAACATATTCATTATCGACATTTGGTTAGTATGTAGATCAGGGATTACTAAAGTGGTCGATATCGACCCATTAGGGTCGAAATCGGTTTCCCAGTGGTCGACATAAACGGAAACTGATTTTGGAGGTCGACGAGGTCTAAAAATCGACTCCTATTAATTATTAATTACACTTGATATTTACTGAATTTTATGACTATTTATTTTGTTAAATTTTAATCAGAAAATTATGTCATGTTTACTCACTTAACTAACCGCCAAGTTTTAAAGTATTTTGTATCAACAGGAAAAGAACTAGACGAATGATTTTTAAAGTAATTTGGCTATGGGGGTTTGAGGTATCAGTTCATTTTGGAAAAGGGGTGTCTTGCCCAAAATAGTTTGGAAATCCCTAATGTAGATGCTTACATGGCCTACAGATTGTCGACGGTATCCAATATTTGATCTTAACCATAAAATTGTATTGGACATAATTTGTATGGACTTTGTCAAATATCTAACTTTCGTAGACAAATCTGATGACAGATTTTGCCGATATCGATATTTTGTACGAAATAACACTATTTGTAAATCAATTTTAACGTAAACGCTGGTTAAGTATGATGTTAAGTCTGCAATATTACGTATCTCATTAAATTAACTCCCGTATATTTAAGTCAGTATTATTCTGAGGTATTATATTCGATTTAGGTATTAATTTTGTGTAATGCTAAACATGAGAAGCTGTAATGGATTATGATTTAAAAGATTGTTGACTCAGTAGCGCTCATTGTGGATCTCAATAAAGTTGAAGTTTTTCTGTTACGGCGGCCAGGTCTTAATGGACTGTGATACATTTTCCAAGTACACTTGCGGTAGGATTTCTATGCATGAATCCGTCTAGGTAGGTTCCACCCCAGTGCCCAGTTATTCTGTCGTGAAGCAGCAGTGTGCAATCATTACTGTGTTTCGGTTCGAATGGCACTGAGATCTAGCGTAATCACTGGGCAAATGAGACTTAAGAACTTATGTCTCTGGGTGACGAGCGCAGTGTGGTGACACAGAAATAATCTGGGTGACACAGGCATTTGTTATGGGGTAGACGTTCCACTTACCATCAGGTGAACGTTTTGCTCGTTTCCTCACATATTAAAATTAGTAAGAAAAGTAACAAGCCGATAGGTGGCCGGCTGAGTAGAATGGCTCCTACCTCTTTCCTACTGAGGTGCCAGTATGTGGCGACTAAGGTATTGTACCAGCAGTCTTTATTCAGTGCTGAATAATATTATGGTATTGAATAATATACAGCATTGCATATTATGGCTCTCTCCGTACAATACCTTAGTCGCCTCTAACAACAACTCGATATAAAAGAGGCAGGTCCTATTCTACGCAGCCGGGACACCTTTCTTAAACAACGGGTATCGGTTCTACGAGTTATATGGCCGGCCCATTTTAAGCTTCCCGATCTTCGGAGCGATCTCTGTTAATCCAGTTATGTCGCGGATGACATCGTCACGAAATCGAGCGGAGAAAAACTAAATAGTGCTACTGAGTCGTAATTATGTAGTGGAAAATTTCACGCAAACTCTTATGAAAATAGATAAATATAAGTATGTATTATAGTTCGTAGTTATTAATATTGCCAAAAACTATGGAGGAAATATAAATTGAACAAAGACTGACCGGTCTGCGTCGACAGGTTTTGGATAACAGAGGCTAGTGTCACTGGGATTAAGTATTGTTAGAGTGCTAACGGTGAACCTGGAGGTCTATTGTGTAACTCTGGTAGGTTTCGGAAATCGGTTATATTGGCGTTTGAACCTCATTTGATGGTTAATCGGGATCAAATGAAATCGATCCCGAAACCAACAACAGTCACACAATAGACCTGTACAGTAAACTATTATCGGTCTATCTGGTGGTACGAGGTGAGGTGAGACGGGAGAGCTTCCGCTTTCCATATTATTGCCGTCGCGCTTGTATTACATGCATTCATACAGTTTAGCCCATTTTCTCATAAGGGGTAAACTGAAAAAAGTTATATATCTTAGGTTCATAGTGATAAATATCACTTTTTTTTTAATCCGTATATCGTAACAAATTCGGAGTTTGATAACGAATGCCCGAGTGAAATAATTCTTTTAATCATTAACTCAGAAGATGTTACGTTTAAGAAGAAATAATGATATTCTGAGCTAATGATAATCCTGATAAGATTTAAACATATAGGTAAATTTAATGATTTCTTATATTTACGCGAACACTACTCATGTAAATGAAACTAATTTTACGGATTTTATCGCGTTTAATTTTTTTTTTTTACTATTTATAACCCGACGTTTCGTTCGTTTGTAAAGCACTCGAAACGTCGGGTTATAAATAGTAAAAAATTGAACGCGATAAAATCCGCAAAATTAGTTCCATTTAAATATATAGGTAAATTGTTTCATGCTCTTTCAAAATAATTAACAAAGAAACTACAGGTTAAATAAATAAAAAACTCGCTCGTTTGCACCCAACTACTACTGGTGCTCCAATCTTGCATCTCTTTCTTGTGTCGGTCTGTATATCGCAGTCTGCTTCTGAGCTAGTCAATTTTCAATTGTTTCATTCCGTTCCGTCATTCGGTTACTCCGAATTGAACCATGTCATTATTGACCTAAAGATATAGATTGAAATTAATTTAGTTAGATATGAGAGTTGTTTAAGGCGGATGTATATCTTTTATATCACCCACTCAATCATTACCCGTGTGCGGTGTGGCTCTCTCTGTCTCCGCTTCTCTTTTTCTCACTCACTCCACGCGCGCACGTTCAGCTCACCTTTTCTTGGTTTGCTTAGTTGCTCCTTGCACGTTCTATCTCGACTCGACGCTCTCTTAGCAGTATTTGTGGCAAGAATTTAATGGTGAACAAGAATGTAAAACGTCGAGAATTAATTATTATTAAGTAATAGGACAATTTTGGTACATAACGTAGGCATACCTCCACAGAAGATAACTTTCACTGAAAAATGCGTGGAAACATTGCTGCTGTCGGGCGGGCACGCCGCCTGTTTTTTTATATGTATCTTTTTTTTTTGTACAGAATAAAATATTCTGGCCAGTCAGCCCTTGAAACTTGCATTTATATTATTTTATTTAGTAACTGCTAGGAAGGCGTTTAATGAACCATACTTACGTTATATGTGAATTGAATGGTTTAATTTATTTGTGTAAGCTTTGGCGAATGTAGTGCAGAAGGAAAGGGGTAGCTACCCGCCAGATCGATTGGTCTAATCTGAGGACTTTCTATATATTAATGTTGATGTAGAATGGATGTGTTATTGTATTGAGCTACGTGACATAGATGTCGCCATGAAACTACGAACCTATTTTTGTTGTAAGCTACTAAAATTGGTCGTCGATTTTTTAAATAATTTGGTTTCACTTTAATAACGATTAAAGGTATCAAAGTTATTTCGCATTCCTCACATGCAATGTATACGCATCTTTATGTTTCTCAAGAAGCATTTTTTGTGTTTCTAATGTTTGTTACTTATACTCATTTGTAGAGCTTAGTAATGCGTAATTAATTTTAGTTATAAACTAATTTGCTTGTAGAATACAATACAATACTCTGCGAAAGAGAAGAAAGAGAAGCGTTTTATATTTTGTATCCGATTTGATTTTGTATATTTATAACAAATACGTAAATTGTAACTGAGAATAAATAAAAAAAACTATACTAATTAAGATTGTTTTTTTTTTAGAATTTAATACACATTTATTTACTTATGGCCTTATTCATAAAAAATACCTATGATAGATTTATAACACTGAATAATTGTAAAGTTAATTAGGCCTACTAAACGTATTATAAAATTCCGCTATGGGATACTTCAACATGGTTATGTTGCCGTCCTAATCAAATCTCATATCTACATAGGTGAAACGTCTGTGAATTTTTTTATAATGGTCTGCAAACTTCTGACAAAAATTAGTAATCACTTTGTAACAAGACTGTTAACCTTCTAAATTTTATTGTATTACAAATATCACTACTGTAAGAGTAAAGTTACAGCCTATAAATGTCTCACTGCTGAGCACAGGCCGCTTCTCATTTCTAAGAGGGTTTTGGAGCCTGGAAAAGTCACCCATGCTGCTCCAATGCGGGCTGGCCGACTCAGACCTGCAGGTTTCCTCACGATATATTCTTTCACCGCTAATTACGTGGTAGATCGGCACTTACTTAAAATAACAAATTTAGAGGTGCCGTACCAGGGATCGAACTCAAGTCATCCGCGTACTATTAAATTTAAGTCGGCCCCTGAGCTACCACTAAATAAACGCGAAAGTAACTCACTGCCCCTCTGTCTGTTAAGAAACAGACAGAGGGAATTCTACAAAGGTAGTGAAAAGGAATAAATTCCCGAGATACGTTCTGAATTTCATTTAAGTTAAATTAAAAAAAAACTGGATGAGTCCAGAGTTATGGGCGTGAAATAATTACGGTCATAGTTTGAGTCATGGACGTGACAATTGTCATAAATAGTGTCAAAACTTAATAATACACGTTTAAAATAAAATGATCATTTTAAATTGCAATATTATCCATAATGCAGCAAAAATATCGCCTATGGTTCGGAAATAAGGTTGCAAGTTGATGAAAATATCGATATTTTTATATTGAAAATATCGTTGATATCGACAGTTGCAACACGATGTTATCGATAATTTGAAACTTTTTCAAAAAGTTGAGTTAGGTAAACAAATGAAAAAATAAGCAAATAAGGAAGATTTTTATTAAAATTATTTTAAAATTTAGTTAGCTAACAATCAGACACTTTAAAACTCTCAAATTTCCCAAAAACTAATTTAACTAATTAGTACTTAGTGTAGTAATTTAGACAGTCCTTTTCCGAGTTGTCGATTCCTGCTCTCTATGAGAGTAACATTGGTATTTCATTTCTTTCAATGTGGTGATATCATATTCGCAATGGTTCTATATAAATAAAAATATCGATATCTTAGGGTCGATGTTATCGACATTATCGAACACTCGATATTTCATTGCATCACTATTTGGAAAGTCCGTTAACATAATTTATTTTATTTTATTCGAGAAATCATCATTGTTTCTGCCTATACTACTCGACTGCTTAACATACTCCTCCATCTTTTGGAGGGGATTTGCCATAGTTGCCACGCCTGGCAGGCCGGTTGGCAACCGCAGTTTATTTATTCAGATGTTCCAGGAAGATGCTATTTCCCATCTTCTGGTTTTTGTTTTTCCTCTGTAGACTTTTACGACACCCACGGGATGCCACACGGCCTAAGTCCGTTTCTTTTTACGAAAATGTTTTCGTGGAGTTCATTTTATGCGTGGGTTTTTACCGCCGTGAGCGCGAATTATTTGAAAACAAAGATTCTGCTGCAGCTACCCCGAAAGCACAGATACCCCCTTTTGATACCGCATACAAGGCAACTGACGCACATCACACGTATGTGCAATTGCTCGCATACATTTCGCTAAGATTAAAGCTAAGTATCGTACAAGTGTTAGATCCGTGTACAACTTGTTTTAACTCTTTTTAAATTTTATTTGGAGATCGTTAATAGACAAAAAAATGGTTAATATGGTTACTTGTTCCATTAAATGGTGTGGGAAGTCGTTAAGAACATTAAATACACAAAGAATGACGTTACATTTCGTCAGTTAAAGAAATCGGGTTTGTAATTTTCTAGATAGAGTTCAGGTTATAATGTTTCATTATTGTAAACAAAGCGACAAAATATCAGAGCCCGTTGATTGCCCGTCTTTTTTCGAAGATGACATCACTGGTTCACTGGTGATGCCTTGGACACCCCGGTCACGCTAATATTTCTCGGGAACACGTCGACGAGTGCTGGAACAAACTTGTGTCTGAAGTCGGATTGGGGCCGACTAAATTTAGTCCAGTTTAACCCAAATACAGGTTAGCGCGTTTACCGCTAAAGAGAAACCCTTCTTCGTATCACCTGGTTTTGAAGCACTCCCCTCGTTGCCTAAGCCAGTATCGGAATCCTTGGCGTTAACATATCGAGTGAAGTCCCGTTTCACGGTCACTAAGAAGGGAAGGCCAAATTGGCTTCTAAAAAGCTTGGCGTGCTCAGTAGAGCGGGACAGTACTTCATGCCGGTCTACCGCTTGAAACTTTAAAAGGCGCAGGTTCGGCCTCACATGGAGTACTGTTTTAATCTTTGGGCGGGGGCACCCCAGCGCCTGCTCCTTCCTTTTGACAGTATTCAACGAAGAGCGGCTCCAATCGTCGTCGACGACCTCGTCTTTCCGGTCCGCTTGATACACTGGCCCAGCGAAGAGATGAAGCATCTCGTTGAATTTTTTTCAGAATTTACTACGGGGAGTGTTCCGAGGAATTGTTCGGAATAATTCCAGCCCCTGGTTTTCACCATCGCCCTTTGCGACAGAACACAAAATTTCATCGTCACCACCTGGATGGTTGGCATTCCACCACAGTGCGTTTCTCGCGGAATTTTCTGTCAATTTTTACGCTGTGGTAAACCGTCGGCGGTTGGTGGATTCTGCAGTGCCAACTTTATATTTACCATATTTGGTATGGGCCCTCATACAAATATGGGTTTATTTATTTCAAAGTACACTACATCACATATATTAATAACATTACAATAGAAGTAAGACAAAACAGAATATTCTGATACATGTGACAACTTCAGTGTACACAGCATTAGTATTCCATACCCCATAAGGGGTATCCCATAAGGGGTATCCCATAAGGGGTATCCCATAAGGGGTACTCAGAGACTGGGTACTCACTGTAAAAACAGATGACAGCCACAATCCACGTTTCACCAAAACAATATAATGCACTTGGTGTGATAGGCGGTGAGCCCATCGCCACCATGCGCTGTTGGGTGCACAGTGCAGTTTAATTCCTTACTCGCCTTTTACGAGATCCATTGGATGAGATGGAGTAATAGTATTATTTTATCGAGCCGCCACCACACGGCTTTTTCATCACATAACCTGAAACTAAAATAAATATCAGTCTGTCCATGACTTGGACGTGTTAACAATTATGTATTGAACAGTATCGTTATTATATGAATAATAATGTAATGAACATTACTGTTAATACGTCCAAGCTTTTAAAAGATTCCTAGCTCATACGTATTTAAAAAAAAAGCCGATAAGTTTTTAGGAGATCTGTGTCTCCGACAAATTAACAGGGACGTACGGCTTGACAATTTTTTTGATTCCTAATGGAGTCATAAACAGGGAACGTGTTATTATATAGAAAAAATGTGGGTTGTCTTATATTGCACTTGAGCTACTGATACACTTAGGCGTACAAAACATATATATTTATATACATAAGCGTTTGGTAGTCAAGAACGTGGAATGGTTCTGGAAATTTACGTTCTACTGCAACAACAGAAACCCAATCCGACCGGGCATAGTGGTCAGAGTACCTGACTTCTACGCCGTGGATCCTGGGTTCAAAAACACAAATTGCTGGTCTTCGGGTCTGGTTGTGCTGCGCATCTAAAATGTATGTCGAAATAAAACGCACCTACTTTACTCAACTTTTTTTAAATATTACTTTGTCGGCGACGGTATATGGTGCACCGCATTCCCTACCCTCCGTGGCCGAAGCGTGGTCGGCGCCGAGCCACTGGTACTGCCGAGGGCTCTCATGGTCTCCGCGTAGCTGAAACGAGTGAGGGAGGTTCGTTGCGCACACAGAGAGGGGCCGTATTGGAAGGCACGTCCTGTGTTCCGAAACGCCTAGCCAAGACGGACAGTGGGAAGGACCTGTAGGGATCGCCAAGGTTAGGCTGCCTGCGCTGGTTGGGGCCACGGATGTGTGCGTGAGAGTTCCTAAGGCGGAGTGGCGGTTTGTCAACGGTACTCACATTGCTCTCCGCAGCTGAGGTGGAGTCGCGGAGAGGGAAGAGTTTAGGTATAGCAATTCGCGCCTTCCTCATCCCACCTTCCACGGCCGAAGTCTGGTCGCCGGCAGAGACAGTCGAGATCCAGAAGCCAGGGCCGGAAAGACGAGTGCTTGTTTTCCTGGTCCACCTGACCTAAGCGGAGCTGACTCGGGACTAGGAGAGAGAGACGATTTGTCATCGGGAGATGACTCTTTTCCTTAAACGGGGAGGTTTTAGTCGATACTCGTCCGATGTAACCGTCTTTGTCCCCCACGAGGGTCTTATGCGTGAGGCATTTCATACGCGAAGTGCAACTCCGTCGTTTATAATTTCAAATAACGAACGTCACTTTATAAGAATGAAAAACAAAGTGGTGACCACAAACTCGCTATTGCCAGTGACTGGAGCAAAAAAGAGTTGTATATTTACATTTCACAAATATTAAAAAAAAATGCTTTACAATATTAGGTTTTCTATGACACGACCGACGTGATCATTTGCTCCGGCTTTTAGCGATGTTTAAAAAATTAGCGAATGTCGTTGAAGACTGAACAAAGCGACTTACGAATCCATACTAACATTATTAATGCGAAAGTAACTCTCTCTGTCCCTCTGTCTATTTGTTACTTTTTCACGGTTGAACCGCTGAACCGATCTTAACGAATTGGGCACAGAGGTAACTTGCATCGTGAGAACGGACATAGGGTACTTTTTATCCCGGAAAATAAAATAGTTCCGACGCGATCTTTAAGAAACCTATATTCGAGACGAAGACGCGGGCTTCAGCTAATAATTTTATAATGTATGACACGCAACTCGACTCAAAAAATTGCGACAGAGTTCTCAACTGTACAAATGCTTTAACATAACCATATAAATGAGATGACTGGAGAAATCCTAATGTCATCGTTTTTTATAAAATAACAACAATTAAATGAGGAAAATACTGTCTTTTAATATTAATAAATAATGACTTTTTTTTTATTGGATTGAGTGACGAAACGAGCAAAATGTTCACCTGATGAAAAGTGCAACGTCTACCCATAACAAATGTTATGTCACCCAGAACATTTCTGTGTGACACCACACAAAGCCCATCACCCTGAGACATAGGTTCTTAAGTCTCATATGCCCAGTGATTACGCTAGCTCACAGTGCCCTTCAAACCGTAGCACAGTAATGCTTGCACACTACTGCTTTAGGGCAGAATAACTGGCCCTGGGGTGGTTCCTACCTAGACGGATTCCTGCATAGGAATCCTACCACCAATTAAAAGTAAAACAAGAATGGTTATTAATGTCGCCAATTTTAAACGTCTTAATACCGTAGAGTACGACTAATTGATTTACAACCGCATAACAATTAACATTGTTAGCGATAAAAAATATATTTGTTCCTTCTTACTTAAATGGATAACTCTAAATTAAACGGTCTAAATTTACTGGTGGTAGGATTCCTATGCAGGAGTCCGTCTAGGTAGGTACCACCCCTGGGCCAGTTATTCTGCCGTGAACCAGTAGTGTGCAAACATTACTGTGTAACGGTTTGAAGGGCACTGTGAGCTAGCGTAATTACTGGGCATATGAGACTTAAGAGCCTATGTCTCAGGGTGATGGGCATTGTGTGGTGTCACACAGAAATTTTCTGGGTGGCACAGCATTTGTTATGGGCAGACGCTGCACTTACCATCAGGTGAACGTTTTGCTCGTTTCATCACTTTATGCAATAAATAAATAAATAAAAAAAAAACGGTAAAGTTACGTTGGAATTCCCGCATGGCATATTATAGGTATTTTTCTTTTACTTCGTACCGACTATAGTCAGTGTATGAATAAATGCTTTGCCTCGTTATTTTTATGCTTTTCTAGATGACTATTACTGCGACGTGACTTCTTTGTTTGAATTCAAGCTAAAGGATAAATATTAATGCCCAGTTCCTATACATAGTTTTACCTCATGACAATTTGTAGTGGAAAAATGTATGGTAATGGAAAAAATGTCAAAAATATTCGGGTTGCATTACCTAAACGAAGTCAAAAAGGTTTTTTGTTTTAAGACATTAATATTTATTTATTTAGTTTAAAGGGCACAGCTACAGAATACAAACCAATTAAATTACTAAAAAGCAATACACATAATATAGTGTTAAATTTGAATGTCGATAATGGCTACGGCACATTTGTATAAAATAACTTTTTCTTTTATTAGTTAACGTGACGAGACGAGCAAAACGTTCACCTGATGGTAAGTGCAACGTCTGCTTAACAAATAGTTTGAACTTTATGATTGAAAGACTAAGAAGAATCAGGGATTGATTTTAGTTTTGTAATTTTATTTTAATGCATGTTTTGTACGTCAGCGGTTTATTTCCAAATGAACCTTTCTTTCTTTCTTTCTCTTTCGTCTTTGGTTGTTTCGATGTAATCGTGTTACTACATTTACTGTTTTGTTAGACCTTCGCACATATAATTTTCGGTCGGGCTACCACCTACTACTACGAGTATCATTCACTGCCTTTTGCTTAACAACCAATATTAAGTTTCAAAATATCAAATTCACCACGTATGATTAGACTGAAAAAAACATTGTGGTCGTGCAAAAATCATTACTGGACAAAGTTCTTAGCATTAGTCAATTTTTCCTATGGTAGCTGATAGGAATTGACGGCAGGCTCAATGGCCTGCCGTTAATTCCTATCAGCTACCATCACACCATTCCTAACACTTAAAGACCTGTTTACAATATGGGTTGTCCGCCGTTCATCATGTAGAGCCAGTCCCTCTATATTAGTTACTCCAGTCTTCTTCCGAATGATCTCTTTTGTGGTTAGAACTTTTAGATATACTGCGTGTGATTTTCAACTTGTGGAGCCTTCGTTTCTGAGACATAATTTCTACATTATGACTCTGTCACATCGGCTGAAGACTTTTGTAATACCCCACGTGTAGATCTGACGTTATTCCCCAAATGTGGCACTGCCCCGGTGAATCCATGTTTGTCTTCTTTATCTCAAGACAAAGATATAGGATCAGCGTGAATTTTGTTGTGGTCCTTTTCAAGGTGATTTAGAGGTTAAGACGTTCTTAAGTCCTCTGCGGTCCTAAATAGAACAATAGTAATCGGTATTTAAACATACAATAGAGGTTGTATGTTTTTAATTAACATTTTTCCACCAAAAACTTTAACATTTATATGACAATCACTGTAGATATCTGTATGTTTTATATCTACAATGACATCATTGTCGATATCTATAAAAGCAATTTGTCACTGGCTCATAACGACATCTCCGAAACTATAAGGCTTATGAATTATTCGTCTCCTCAATAGTAAATAAATAATATATCCTCAATAATAATAGAAGAAATAATCAACGATTCTTGAAATTTTGCATACATTTTCCTTAGAAACAAACCCACTAAGAATGGATTTCACGAACATTTACTCCTTAACGGGGAAACGGGCAAGTGCTATTTATCTATATACAGACTTTAACATAACGATGGCTTCCGTGCGAATCCGTGGCGGGTCGGCTGGTATATACGTGGAATCCGTCTAGGTAGGTAACACCCCAAGGCTAGTTATTCTGCCGTGAAGCAGTAGTGTGCAAACATGAGAACTAGTGTAACCATGGGGCAAATGAGATTTAAGAACTGTTTTCTAAGGGTGAATAACGCAGTGTGGTGCCGCTCAGAAGTGTTCTGGCTGATACAGCATTTGTTATGGGCAGTCTTAGCAGTGACCATCAGGTAAACGTTTTGCTCGTCTCGCCCCTTTATCCAATAAAAAAATATGTATCTAAATTTTTTACAGAATTTTCGATAGAATAATATTAATATTAGTCTACGCTGTTGATAAAGTAAGAGAAAAGTAATTTAATACTCTGTATGGGCTGGGCACAAGTCTCCTCTTATTTCACAGGGTTTGCAGCTAAGAAGAGTTCGCCGGTGCTCCAGTGCGGGCTGCAGAATTAGTATGTTCTTATATTATTCAGTTTTCATCACAATAGATCAGTTTTTTGAAACTAACAGTTATCGTAGATACATTATTTAGCATTCACGCCAGCGTGCCCAAGCAAACCGATACCACCACTTGCAACCACCACCAGACGCCCTCCACCACCACGACACTTCCATTAGGCGATACACACGATTGAAGTCGATATCACATTTTATCTGACAACCAGGCATTTTCAAGTGTAATTTAGTCTATAACAGATCGGCGATCTGTCCTACGGCCAATAGTCCCTTTATGGTAAAATACACACATACATACATAAGATCACGACTGTATCCCATAAGGGGTAGTCAGAGACTGGGCACTCACTGCAAAAACAGATGACCTGTCACAATCCACGTTTCACCAAAAACAATATAATGCACTTGGTGTGATAGGTGGTGAGCCCATCGCCACCATGCGCTGTTGGATGAGATGGAGTGGTAGTATTCTTTTAACGCAGAAATGCAAACATCCCAATTCAGAATGTTCACTCAGTATCCGAGTCGATTTCATCCGAATCTGATTCGGAACTGGATATCGGTTCGCACTTTATGAACTCGATCTCCTTCCTGGCGTTCCTCGGTCGGCCGCACCTTTTCGACACGTTCGCATCCTGGCCCTCGTCGCCCATCACCGTCTTCACCATCTGCGAGATCCGCTTCAGATGCTGCTGCTCGTGCCTCTGCAGGTGGTCGTTCAAGTATCTCTTGATTTTAAATTTCTTCCCGCACTGGCCGAATTCGTACTGATACTTCGTTTCGTCGAGCTCCACGTGAACGGAATTGTTATGGCGCCACAAGTAATGCGCGTGTGCGAACTCCTTGTCACACTTCTCGCAGCGTATTTTGGGCTTGTCCGGGTGGACGATCTTCTTATGCTTCTTCAAACGCACAGCGGAATGGAAGAACTTGTCGCACAAGTCGCATTTCACCTTCTTTTCAAAAGACGTGTGGACCTGCATGTGCTCCTTGAGGTACTGGTCATTTTTAAACACTTTCAAACACTCCGGACACTGCACTTTCGACTCCAACGGAGGATGGGTGTTCAAGATGTGCCGTTTCATACGGTGACGGGACTTGAACATCATCGGGCAGAACACGCAGCGGTGTCTAGCAGATGTCTGTTCAAATTCAAATGGCTTTTGTATATTTTCTCGACTCTTTCAACTAGGTCAAGTATCCTTGGCTTGGGATTTATGTATATGCTTTATTATATCTATACTGTATGTATATTAAATAAAGAAGCTGAATATAGCGTTAGGACTCATGCTTTACTGTAATATTGCTATGCCATTTTCGACAGGCGCTTTGCTTCGGTTTGACTTAATGTTAAGTTTCGATTTTCATCGCTAAGCGAACCGATCGATTATCAATCAACGGTGTATGTTTCCGAGGTCGAATTCAATCATAAGAAAATATTTGTGCAACTAGATAATTGTTTTCTGATTTTCATGCAAATGGAGCGGTCATCCATATTTTTTAATTTGAATTCCTACAACAAAAGTTGCAAAAAATTACATATTTTTAATGGTAATCGAACAACGGGTTTCGTGGCACACCGTACCGTTACCGTAAAAGAAAACAAAAATTACCGATCGCCCAAGTTAAAGGAGGACCTCGCTTCGTCCACTGAACAAACTAATCTCTGTCTAAATGAAACTAATCTTACGGATTTTATCGCGTTTAATTTTATTATTTATAACCCGGGTGCTGTAAAGCACTCGAAACGTCGGGTTATAAATAATAAAATTAAACGCGATAAAATCCGTAAAATAAGTTTCATTTTAATGTGTAGTGTTCGCGTAAATATAAGAAATCTTTAAACTAATCTCTGATTTCTGACTGACTTTATATCGCGTACAGTGAGTTAAGTTTGGGCGATGAAAAATTATGTTTTTAAAAACTATAATATTTATTAAACAAGTATGTTACAATGTTATAGCTAAGTCAAGACTGATAAATGAATTATACAATTAAAATAATGTAGAAATGAAACAATGGATATGCATACTGCTGATGCTACGTGAATAACCCGGGATACGCGGAACGTCGATGCGCCGTCTGCACGGCGCCGTAGCAATACATGTGTTATACCGTGGTAACTAGTGCGGCACAAAATAAGTTGTGCCGCACTGTACGCGATGTAATTCGACGAAATGACTTCTATGGAAAATGCACACAAGCACATGACAAATAATTTAACAGTTATTAAGTGGAAGTTAAATTAGGGTTGTACTTGATTTGTTAAAGAATAAAGTTGTCGGTAAGCACGTGGAATACCCAGAGCTTCCAGTGACAACGTAATACATGCATACAGAATTTGTTACTCTGCCTACCCCAATGGGAAATTGAAGTAGGCAGAGACCACATATTTCCACTTGCTACGATTCTGACACACACACATCTTACGCTTCTTCTACTTTCATTAGGTATCGTTTTCATACAAGCTCGTCGGTAACTTTTGATGTAGCCTTTCTTTTTTTTTGAATAAATGGCAAACGAGCAAAACGTTAACCTGATAAGTGCAACATCTGGCTTTAACAAATGCTGTCACATATGCACCCATAACGTTTTTTTGTCACACCACTCTGAGCAATGCACTTTTAAATTCTGAAACCACCATACATGGTCAAAAACTATTAATTTTCCTTCAAGAACAAACTTCCAATAAAGATGTTAAAACTATATATTTAGCAGTTGATGCAGACATGTTATTCCATTTAAGGATAATGATAACGACTATCGATACCTAGGCGATGTTTTGCCTAAGAAGAACTTTTACCCAGCTGCAGTATGTATGTAATATAAGTAATATTAGTTAAGTAACATTAACTTTTTGTACATACTTATGACAAACTACTCTCGATGTAAGCACATGGAGAGTGATTTTCATACAAGCTTGTCGATTTCCAGTGCTTTCGACGTAGCATTTACTTTAAACGTCTTCGATCTGATCGTGGTACGTTCGCCTACGTCGACCCGTCAACGTCGTGTGACAAAGTAATGAATATCTGGCTAAGGATAGATCCTTTGGTATGACTCTGCTAATCTCGAGAAACACTGAACGTATTTGCACACGGTTTTCTTTAATATGATATGCATATCTCCAGGAAGATTATTTTTCAGTTATTTTTCAAAGTAGATAATATTTCAAAATAATTTTAATGAATTAATTAAAGTGTTTTCTTGATAGGAGTCTTTTCAAATTAGCATATAAGTGCAATATAATTGTGATAGAGGCATAATGTTTTCTTTTATTTACGCGAATACTACACATTTAAATATAACTACTTTTTACGGATTACATTTTATATTTATAGACCACAAATCCTTGCAATAGAACACCGATTCCTACCAAGGATGATTCGCGAGGCTATTGAAATAAAAAACATCCTAATTTCAATAGGGAAGATGGTTGGGTACTACCACCGGCTTGGGATCCTATTATTAATAAAATTAAATCAAAAACCAAGCATACCACTGCAAGGCTTCAAGACACAGTAAGCTCTTTCTGCGTAGATCGGACTAAAAATAATAATTAAAAGCTGAAGGTACTCCGGGTTAACTATGTCATCAGGACAACTGTCACCTCAGTCCCCCGTGACCATGGGTGCAGTAAAGCGCCCGAAACATCGGGTTATAAATAGTTTAAAAATTAAACGCGATAAAATCCGTAAAAAGTAGTTTTATTTAAATGTGATAGTGTAGATGTGAAGCGACTCTTGTCGCTTGACCTTGACATGTCGGGGATAAAGCACTATCTCACGCCGTTTTGCAAAAAATTAAGATTAAACATAATGATTTCTTATCTTACTCAGTCCGCCCGTGACCATGGGTGCTGTAAAGCACTCGAAACGTCGGGTTATAAATAGTAAAAAAGTAAAAATTAAACGCGATAAAATCCGTAAACTTAGTTTCATTTGAAAGATTAAACATTTTAAAGTTCTATGGCGACATGTGTTTGAATTCGTCAATATAAATTATTTTATTCAATTTAATGTATTTGAATCGTTTAACCAATGACGCCTTTTTCCCATATGAGGGGTAGGCAGAGGCCACACACGTAGCATACTTTTCGCCCCCGTGGGACACGTCACGTGACGGGTGGCAAACCAAGATGCAACCATTTTGGTACGAGTCAAAAAATTTTTATTACCCATTGCGTTCCCATTAGCAGTCAGGTCTGGTTGTGGTGAAAATTATGTATGCAAAACACACCTGTGATAAAGGTGAAATCTTAGTGTGGGGAATTTATTTTTTAAATATGCTCCTTATTAGACATAGACATAGACTTTATTCGACGTACACGATACAGAAACCACACAGAGAATGCAAATAGAAAAAATAATAATTCCAGTACACTAAAAAAAAGAAACAAACAAGATCTGTAAAACACTGGAAACAAAGGTGACGCTGTATTGTGAAGTCGAAATGGACTCCGCTCAGCAAAGAATGCTGCGGAAAGACCGCAGCGCTGGTTTTCAGTGGAGCCACTACGTAAGTAAAGAGCGAACGCACGTACGTCGTACGTGTCTATGTGTAAGAAATACAATTATGTGAACAGAAATAAAAAAAATATGACATATAGGACGAATATGACTGGTAATAAAAAACGATAAATATCAATAAAACATATTTGATAAAATATAATGAATGTTTTGCCCGACACATTCAGAAAATATGGAAAATATATATGTATATATATAATTATATTAGGAGCACATGTAGGTAGGTAAGTTGCGTTTAGCAAAAGGTATTGCGTTATGTTTTTGATATCTTAGTAGATATTCTTTATATTTAAGTTTGAATGTGTGAGTGTTCCTTAAAATCCGCAATGGTGGTGGAATATTGTTTCAGCACCGCGTGGCAACATACCTAAAACTCCCACGGAACGAGGCAGAACTGTGCAAGTGAACTCGAAGAATATCATTTTTCGAAGTTCTCATGCGATCAGCAGCCACCCATTGTAGTTTTTCGTATATGTATTTAGGTCGCTCATTTTTAATAACGCCAAAAAGCAATGTCGCCAGATGGAGTTCTCTACGAAAGGCCATTTTAAGTAAATTAGCGTCGTTTAAAAATGGGGTAATGTGTGTACGAGGTGGTATATTAAAACAATAGCGCGCGCAAGCATTTTGGACACGTTGGATTAAACAATCTGTCCTTGCTAATATTCGTGGGCCGTAGATGGTATCGGCGTAGTTAAGCAGAGACAGGACCAAAGCGTCACAGAGTTTTATGCGGAGGTTAGTGCTTAAGTAGTCGCGGATTCGATACGAAACTTTTAACCTATAAAAACAATTACGTACTAAATCGAGCACATGGCTATCAAAGTGCAGTTCGGCATCCATTTTTAAACCCAGATTCCGCGCTTCAGTAACCCGTTCGATAGGACTACTACCTATTTTTATTTGTGGTTTGCATGCGAGAATTTTCATAATTTGTACCTTTGTGCCAAGTACCATAAATTTGGATTTGGAAGGATTCAGAACCAGCGTATTCCTAGCAGACCAGTCGACTATGCGATTGAGATCGTCGTTTAGTTTCTGAACGGCATCATTAATGTTCTCTGCTTTTGTACAAATATAAACTTGCAGATCATCAGCGTAAATATGCAATTTACAATTTTTAACACCATTGATTACATCTGCCGCGTATAAAATAAACAGAATTGGTCCCAGGATCGAGCCCTGTGGAACACCTCTCTCTAAAGGGGCAGGTGAAGATCTTAAGACCGAGCCATTTGCACCACGAATTTCAACCAATTGGTAGCGACCTGTGAGGTAGCTGGCAAACCATTTTACAGCCGTATTATCAAAACCGTGATCAGACAACTTAGATAGAAGCAGTGATGTATTTATAGTATCAAAAGCGCGGGAGTAGTCTAAAAGAGTGAGTATGGTACCCTCGCCTACATCACTCGATGCTAAAATATTATCGACTACGTCGGTTAATGCAGAAGCAGTGCTATGTTGCCTCCGGAAACCAGATTGAAAAACGGGAAGCAAATTATTGTGTTCAAGAAAAAATGTCAATTGGCTACAAACTACTCTTTCCAGAATCTTTGATAGTAATGGAAGAATGCTGATAGGTCTTAAATCTTTTAAGTCGGTGGGTTCTGTTTTTTTAGGAATAGGGCGTACGATTGCCGTTTTCCATGCCTGCGGGAACGTGCTCGTTACCAAAGATTTATTGATAATCCCGGTTAAAACTCCAAGCGTACGAGGCAAGGTAAGACACACCATGTCAAGAGAGATGCCATCACATCCTATTGCGTTTGACTTAAGAGACCTAATAATTTTTAAAACCGTATCCTCGGTAACCGTTTTCAAAACAAATGTTGAAAAAGTAGATCGGACAAATTCAAAGAAAGTTAGCTCAGAGATAGGTACGGTACTTTGCCCCGGTAGGTCTAAAAAGTATTTATTTATTAGTTGAGGGTCACTAAATTGTAAGGGCACCCCGGCTTTATTATTTGAGCCTGAGGGGATAGCCTTCCTTATATTATTCCACAAGATACTTGAATTTTTAATATGGGTATTTACACATTGTCCAAAAAACGCTGTCTTTTCATTGAGTAAAGCAGATAGAACTACATGCTTGAGGTCTTTATAATACCGCTTATGGGATTCACTTTGGGAGTTGTGAAAGCGTTTAAAAGCTTTATCCCGAATATCCATCATTTTTTAAATTGTTGGCGTAATCCAAGGAGGCGAACGATTTTTTATACGCACTAATTTATTTGGAGCATGACGATCAAATAACATCAGAATGTAAACGCTGAATGTTTCAACCATGGCATTGACATCCTTTAGATACAAAATCCGTTCCCAGTCTATAGTATTGATATCCCGGTTAAAAGTGTTCATATGGATATCCTTAAGAGGTCTGTACGATATCCATTGTGTAGGTGGTTTAGGGCGCCTTATATTGAGTTCGACAACAATGAACGCATGGCTACTAAGATCAGGTATATAGTCTACATAGATATTCTTGACCGGTGCGTTTGTACATACAACGTCGATTAATGTTTCACTAAAGTGTGTAAAATGCGTACAATCTTTGACATGTTGTCGTAAGTCCATATAATGTAAGAAATTATTAAATTTAATGTAGTCAGCGCTACTAGAGTTTAGCAAATTTATGTTAAAGTCGCTTAACAAAAGAATAAAGTCGCAATGAGAAAATGTAGATATCGATTCGGTTAGGGCATCAAAGAATGTTTCAGTACTGAGCCACGGGGGGCGGTATGCAGAGTCTATGCCTATGGCCTATGGCGAGTTTCATACCATTAAATTTCGTACTAAGCCACATCTGTTCTACACGTAATGTAGGGGACGTAGGATGAGAGACTGTCCGAGCCGAAACACCTTGTCTGATATAGAACCCGACGCCGCCGCCGCGGGAGCGCACCTCCATCGGTCGCGGAATGTGCCACAAGCGATACCCAGGTACAGTGGGGGCACGATCTTCCTCGCCCGCTCGTAGCCAAGTCTCATTGATGGCCATAATTTCGACTGCGTACCGCTCCATTGCAACTACAAACTCGTCATGCTTTGTTCCTAATGAGCCCGGGTTAAGCAGACCGAATTTAATACACCTTTCATGCAACATTATAACGTCGTAAAAAAGTTATCTTGTAAAAAAAGTGGGAAAGGGATATATTTGAAACACAAAATTTTAAAATTTATTTTGGGCAATATAGTGAACGAATCGTGGCAATAATAAAAGTTCGGATGTAACAGAGAAATATAAAATAAGGGCCAAGTAGTAAAATATATATAAGTATAAAATTGTCTGTCAATAATATATAAACATTTCACACAGTAAAAACACATAGTTTTAAACGCTAAACTATAAGGAAAGTTATGGAAAATCTTCACAATACAGCACCACCTCAGAATACGGGTATACAATAATTAATAACATAAAAAAGGGAGACTAAAGAAAATATCCAAAAACAGCAAAAATAACAATGTGTAAAGATTAAATGTAAAAGCTACATAAAATGAAAAAAGTGAAAAAACTAAGCGCCAATGTTGCTCGCTCCAAAAATTTTATCTAAGTCAGAAGCACAACGGATGCGCAAGGCAGGCGAATCTGATATGCGCCTGGCGTACAGACGGCCGTCCCTGGTCCAGACAAATCTCCAGTGGAGACGGCGAGCCTCGTGGCGAGTCTTGTGGAAAAGCTGGCGATTTGCCTTAGTAAGGCGCTCGTTGACATAAAACCGGCGCGGCTCGACAGGCAGGCCCATGCCCGTGGTGTCGGCGCCTCGGCGCACTCTCGCCGCACGCAGTAAGTTATCCCGCACGGGGTGGCGCGCCAACTTGACGGCAATCGCACGCGGCCGGATCAGCTGCGTTTTTCCCTCTTCAAGCGGACGGCGGAGGCCCACCCTTTGCGCACTTACAATATCACGCTCCTCTAATCTTACAGCCAATTTCTATTAATTACTTGAACGCGGAAATCATTATCATCATCATCATCATCATTTCAGCCTACCTATTTTTATTACCTACCTATTATTTCACCTACTTTCCGATGTCCGATTGAGCGAAATTTTGGTACAACTTCGGTGAAAATGATAATGGAAATTAAAATGGTGTAAATATGAACACAGCATCAGCACTAGCTTTTACTGGTGGTAGGATTCCTATGCAGGAATTCGTCTAGGTAGGTACCACCTCAGGGCCAGTTATTCTGCCGTGTGCGCGTAGTCTGCAAACATTACTGTGTTTCGATTTGAAGGGCACTGTTAGCTAGTGTAATCACTGGGCATATGAGACTTAACAACTGATGTCTGAGGGTGACGGGCGCAGTGTGGTGTCCCACAGAAATATTCTGGGTGACACAGCATTTGTTGTGGGCGGACGCTGTACTTACCATCAGGTGAACGTTTTGCTCGTTTCATCACTTTATGCAATAAATAAATAAATAGAAAAAAAAAACGGTAAAGTTACGTTGGAATTCCCGCATGGCATATTATAGGTATTTTTCTTTTGCTTCGTACCGACTATAGTCAGTGTATGAATAAATGCTTTGCCTCGTTATTGTATTGCGTATTGCACTTCGCATCAGGTGAACGTTTTGCTCGTTTCGTCACACGCCCACAGCCTTAGATTGCCTGTATTGGTAACTTTTTAATTTCATCCTGGTAAACAGGAGAAAAATTGAATGTCGTAATGTTAGGAATTGCATTGACGCAATAGAAGCCATAGTTTGGGAACGGATTGTAATAGATAGTACGATCTATCAAACGAGTTAGTAAAGAAGATTCGACCTTTGAAGACCGTAAAAGAAGCCGCTAGCGCTTATCCAAACAGTGCGAGCGCAATGCAAGCAAAAGATGTCGTTCAATTGGGGCTAAGCAGAACTACGGTCAAAAGAGTGTTAAATGAAGACATGACTCCGAGCTTTTGTCCATACAAAAAATAGGGCATTATCTTAATAAGAGTCTTAAAAATTTCAAGAGATCCCGGGCTTTGTGATGGCGGTACGCGGATAAAATGCCGACTATTTTATATGTATGATGTTCTCCTCCTAGCCGATTTCGACCACGGCGACAACTTCCGAATACTGTCGAGAGCCATCAACTGCGCAGGAGATATTATAGTGCCACAAGTGTACGCGCAAACACAGAGGCACTCACTCGTCCCAACCTACCCGCGCCCGATGTAACGCTGATGCGATAAGATCGGAGGTAGCTAGGATGCAGTGTCATTAACACGGGGACAATCACAACACAACCAGACCTGAAAACCAACAATTTGTGTTTTAGCACAAATGTTGGCTCCGGCTGGGAATCGAACCCAAGACCCGCGGTACTCTAACCACGCGGTCGTATACTAATATTATAAATGCAAAAGTATCTCTGTCTGTTTGTCTGTTACGTTTTTACGTTTCAATCGCTGAACCGATGCATCCTGGAGACGGATGTAGGATAGCAAGAACACGCGGGCGATGTCGCGGGGACAAGTATCCATTACCGAACATATGAAGTCAACTGTGTTCGGTAATGGATACTTATCTTTTATAGTGATAGCGTTCAACGTACGGTAATCAACGCATAATATACTATCGCCGTTCTTTTCTTAAGAAGAATCACTGGTGAAGCGTAGCAGGAGTCAGATTTCTTACCTTAGATTTACAGATAGCCTGCTCACTATGCTGCAAAAACTTGTAAGGCTGGCGGGCTGGTCACTAGTAAGCTTCATTTGTATTAAATTTGTACAACCAAGATCACGTGTTTTGGGAACCTAAACAATTTTTATACCGCAATAATAAGATATCGTTTCAGCCTATCACAAGTCCACTGACGTAGGCCTCCCCCATAGATAGCCACATAAGTTTGTAGCTCTCATTTTGGAGGGATTTTGCCATAGCTGCCACGCCTGGATGGCGGGTTTTACTCAGATCCGCAGTTTATTTATTCAGATGTTTCAGAAAGATGCTGCAGCCCATCTCCTGGTTTCTTTTCCCTCTGTCGACTTTTACGACACTCATAGCGTGAGATGGGGTGGTAGATTCTCTTAGGCCGCCACCACACGGTCATTTAATTAATGAACAAAAATGATAAGTAATAATGATAACTTATATACCACTCTTTGGCTGTGGGCGAGTCAAGTATTTATTTGTGGGGCCTATGTCTAGTAGTGGACTTCAAATGTTGCCTGGGCTATAGTCATATGTATCAAGACAAATCTAACGAGCCTAAACACGATATCGCTGCTGTAAGCTATTGGTGTGTTGGCCCTGGCAGCAGCATCAGATCTAGATCCCCGTAATGTTGCATTGTCATCAGGTTTATGCGTGAACACCAAATTTCAGCCTATTCGGGCTACGAGAACTGGTTTAAAATTCAGTTACAAATTGTCACCTAAACAAACTGCAAGTTAAATAAAAGCGTGTAAAAACGTAAAACTTTTTGGTAGGAAGACTCGCCATTTTCTGGGATTCGGTTCTGAAAACATACTATTCCTACGTATGAGTAGCTGACTTTGTGAAGTCGAATTACTGGTATAATTTTTCACTGGTGGTAGGATTCCTATGCATCTAAGTGAAATCCGTCTAAGTAGGTACCAATCCCGGGTCCACTTATTCTGCCGTGAAGGTGGTATGCCGTGGATGGTGGTAGTATTCCTATGCAGGAGTCCGTCTAGGTAGGTACCACCCCAGGGCCAGTTATTCTGCCGTGAAGCAGTAGTGTGCAAACAATACTGTGTTTCGGTTTGAAGGGCACTGTGAGCTAGCGTAATTACTGGGCATATGAGACTTAAGAACCTATGTCTCAGGGTGATGGGCACAGTGTAGTGTCACACAGAAATTTTCTGGGTGGCACAGCATTTATTATGGGCAGACGTTGCACTTACCATCAAGTGAACGTTTTGCTCGTTTCATCACTTTGGCCAATAAAAAAAAATAAAAAAAACAGCAGTCGTATGCAAATATTACGGTGTTTCTATCTGAAGGGCACTGAGTGCTAGTGTAATCATTGGACATATGAGATTCAAGCATTAATGTCTCGGGGTGACGGGCGCAATGTGGCGCCAAAAACTTGCGATTAAATCGTGAAACGTTACATGCGTCATACTCGAGAACATGCGCTGCTCGTGGAAGCTGTTCTGCTTGAGTTTTCAATAGATTTTATTAAGTTCTTTGGTGGCCTTTTATACTATTTACTGTATTGTTCCTGTAATCAAAAATAGTATGTTTAAAAATGTTTGAGATATATTTAGATAAGAAAAAAATCAAGTTTACCAAAGGAAGCCTCTACTTCTTACGTCGAAAAATAAAGTTTTTGATTTCAGTCAACCAACGAAGAAGGACTTTTAAAGGCAAGACTACTAATGGGCGTTATTTAACGTAATCGGTTTGAGTAACTAGGTTTGAGACTGATAATCGAATACGTAGTTTCGTGGTACACAAGACAAAAAGAAGAAACGTTTTATACAATTATTTTCCTAAAGACTGGACCAGCTGGTGTTGGGATTTCTATGTAGGAATCTGTCTAGGTAGGTACCACCCCAGGGCCAGTTAATCTACCGTGAAGCAGTTATGTGTAAACATTACTGTGTTTCGGTTTAAAGGGCACTGTCAGCTAGTATAATCACTGGTCATATGAGAATTAAGAACTGATGTCTCAGGGTGGCGAGCGCAGTGTGGTGTCAGCTATGTTCTGGGTGACACAGCATTTGTTATGGGCAAACGTTGCACTTACCATCAGTTGAACGTTTTGCTCGTTTCGTCACGTTATCATGTTGTGCCGGTGTGTATATATGTAAATAATAAACACCGTAATTAATATATTTCTATAAGTAGCTGTTTTGATCTTATCGGGGAGAGCGTCCCAGAGGAGTGTAGCTTGAACAGTAAAATAAGAATTATAGTATCCTGTACTATGATGTGGAATGCGAATCCTAAGATGAGAACGAGTACGAAGTACGTTACGGAACGAGGTACTCTGTCACGAGCAGGGTGAAGATCTTGGAAGGTATTCTTAAGATATGAAGGAGAATTGGAATTATTATTAATAGATAATGCAATACGAGTAATTAATAGAATTCTGAAGCAACGCGTTTGACGAATAGAAATCCACCTTAGCTTACTTTCTTTCATTTTTTAAGTATGAATATGTGTTACAGAGTATACTTGAACATGCGACTCTGATATTATCAATAAAATTTACGAATATTGCCATAAATAAATAAGAGTGCGTGCAACACGTGACAGCAGTGAAACTTACAATATAGATAAATTAACAAAAATGTTCTTCACTGAAAAATAAATGCTCAGTAAACAATTATCAATTAATCGTTAAATAAAATTAAAAATAACAAAGGTTGCAAGAAAGCGCAGAACTCAAATTCGACCTTGAAATTGTACTGTCATCGCGGCCAAAGAAGTTTCGCTTCTACGTATACATTGAAAGTTTATTTATGTGGGGTTTACGTAATGTGGGGTTTTTACGTAGTAAGATAAACAACAATATTTACCTTATTATGGTGTCAACTTCTTTTTTTATGGAAGGAATAGACGAGACTGCAAATCGTTCACCTGATGGTAAGTGCAACGTCTGCCAGTAACAAATGCTGTGTCACCCAGAAAATTTCACCCTGAGACATAAGTTCTTAAGTCTCATATGCGTGATTACGCTAGCTATTCGGTTCTGGTTTGTTCTATTCTGTTTCATCCTGATCTATTCGGTTCTATTTCGTTAACTAAACCATAGTTTATTTCAGAATGTGAAGAACAGAGATTAAACAAAATAAAACCGAATAGATCAGGATAAAACAGAATACAATAATACAATGTTGGGTGAGAGACAGGAAATATTTGTAATATATTGTATAAATGACATTTCTTGCATTCATAATTAAAAAGCAACGCTGTCTCACCTTTCGCAAGTGACGAGAATCAAAGATTCGAACCTCCCAATAAAAACGTAAAGGCGAAAAAGAGTGCCTTCAACTCAGTAACCGTGACAGATAAAACTTATATATATCGGCGCAAGCATGTTCATCATCATCATCATCATCATTATTTCAGCCTATCACTAATCCACTGCTGAACATAGGCCTCCCCCATAGATTGCCACGAACATTTGTAGCTCTCATTTTGGGGGTATTTTACCATAGTTGCCACGCTTGGCAGGCGGGTTGGCAACCGCAGTTTATTAATTCAGATGAGCCAGGAAGATGCTGCTGCCCATCTTCTAGTTTTAACTTTCCCTTTGTCGACTTTTACGACACCCACGGCATGAGATGGGGTTATAATATATTATAGTATTGAATTTATTCAGTTTGTATTGATATAAATATTAAAGGGTACTTTAAGATACCATGATAAGCATGTTCACTATCTTTATAAATAAGAAAATTAATAGTTGCCACAAAAATAGTGTTATGTGGCAATCTATAGGAGAGGCCTATGTTCAACAATGGACTATGCTAGGCTGAAATGATGATGATGATGATGATGAATAGTTCTAAACTTAATTACTGTGTATTGTAATAATCTATCTAATTTTGAGCTTTTAATGTATGTTGTGTTGTATTGAATAAAGTTTTTTCCTTCTTTCTTTCTTATCATTTCATAGTTTTAAGATTTATTTAAGCAACAATTAACTAATAGAAACACTTGGATAACTATTTGTTGTTTAAGTGAACTTGTATTGACTAAAATAATAATTATAATGATTTCTTATATTTACGCGACACTACACATTTAAATGAAACTAATTTTACGGATTTTATCGCGTTTAATTTTGTTATTTATAACCCGACGTTTCGAGTATTAGTTTCATTTAAATAAAATAATAATTGTTGTAACTTGTAAATCATAATTGTTCAAGATTAACTAAATTATAGCACTTCAATCATTTGTAAATATTGTAAGACTATTTGAACTTTAATGTTAATTAGTTAAATAAGAAATTGAGAGCCGAATTGTCGGTGACTTCATCTGAGACGCCAGCGGGCGCTAGGTAGGCAACACAGGGCCACGGTGGGCATTCTGGACCAATCTTGGACCAATCCGTGGAGCGGTGCTGACGTGCTGTTATTAAGTTAATTGCTATTTTAAGTCTTTATTGTTCATTACAGATTAAAAATAAACAATTCGTAACCGTTAGCGCAATCTCGATTTATCTTTTATCACTTTTATTTTAAAAATGTTTGAATTACTTCAAATAAAAAGTTAATTTAAGTTAACTCGAATTAAACTGCTTTTATTGTTCTTTGGTTGGATTTTTAGTTATTTCAATTCATATTCTTATCATTTGCTAACAAATGTGAGTGATATTGAAGAACATGACATCATCCATACTGCCGTCATGTACATAAGAAATTTGATGAAAATAAATAAACATGAATTAACAAAAATATTACTCACTGTAAAACAACTGGTCTGTATACAATTTAGTTTTTATTTTTTTTATTTCATAAAGTGACGAGAGGAGCAAAACGTTCACCTGATGGTAAGTGCAACGTCTGCTCATAAGAGATGCTGTGTTACTCAGAACATTTCTGTGTAGCACCACACTGCGCCCGGCCCCCTGAGACACAAGTTTTTAAGTCTCATATGCCCAGTGGTTACGCTAGCTCTTGCTCTTCAGACAGAAACACAGAATAACTGGCCCTGGGGAGGTACCTAACTAGACGGATTCCTGCATAGGAATCCTACCACCGTCATAATTATTAATTAATGGTTAATATTAATTAACGAATAATAGAAAAGATGCAAGATAACGCTGCACTGAACTCAAAGAAGTTTCACTTCAAAAGCTTGTGCAACCGGCTGACTAGATATTTTAAATAAACGTAATTATTTGAATTCAGGAAATGATGGTGATTTTGGTAGGCAATAAAATTAATAAATGTAAATTAGTCATCTGTGGTATTAGAATAACATTTTTCCTAAGTTCAAGGTCCTAAAGATTTTTCGGTTCCTCGGAATTATCTAGACTATTGATGAATGTGTTTCCGCGATCTCCACTTCTCGTTTTTTCCACACATTCGATTTCCATATATTCGATAAAGTTTAAAGAATAACTAGAATAATTTTACCTAAACGGATTCCTATGCAGGAATCCGTCTAGGTAGGTACCACCCCAGGGCCAGTTGTTCTGCCGTGAAGCAGTAGTGTGTGAACATTACTGTGTTTCGGTTTGAAGGGCACTGTGAGCTAGCGTAATCACTGGGCATATGAGACTTAAGACCTTATGTCTCAGGGTGATGGGCACAGTGTGGTGTTACACAGAAATTTCCTGGGTAATATTGCATTTGTTATGGGCAGACGTTGCACTTACCATCAGGTGAACGTTTTGCTCGTTTCATCACTTTATCCAATAAAAAAAAAAAGAATTACTGGTACAAGGAGTCCTACGGAGCTTAGGTAGGTACCACCGCAGTGTCAGTTGATTTGCCGCCAAGGAGCGGTGTGGAAATACCACTATGTTTTGACTACAAGAGCACTGAAGTCAGTGTTATTACAGGCCTAATATGAGACTTCAGAACCGATGTCTCATGGATACAAAGCAGTTAAACGAAAACCACTTAGCAAGTGCTTCTGAGTGAGCAGGGTGGTAGGATTCCTATGCCAGAATACGTATAGGTAGGTATCATCGCAGTCCCAGTTATTCTTCCGGGAAGCAGTAGTGCGCACACATAACTGTGTTTCGGTCTGAAAGGCACTGAGAGCTGGTGTAATTACTGTGCATATGAGACTTAAGAACTGACGTCTCTGGAGGACTGGCGCAGTGTGGTGCCACATAGAAATATTCTGGGTGACACAGTATAGCTATGGGCGGACGTTGCACTTACCATCAGGTGAACGTTTCGCTCGTCTCTTCCCTTTCTCCAATGAAAAATATGAACGATTGGCTCCTCTCTCCAATACTCGTGCGATAGTGCCAAAAAACCCTGGCGGTATTTCTTCGCTGATAGGTTTAAATTTACCATCGAGCTAGGAAAGAGTCAGCCCCAACTTCTAGACGCACAGGTGCCTAGACGTAAACTCAGTTCCTTTAAAAACTTCCCTGCGCGGAAACTCCGTGAAGCAATCGTCTCTGCAGAAAATAGCATATAAATAACATTATCGCTTGGAGACTGACAAACCACCACTTAGGGATACCATCAGGTGAACGTTTTGCTCGTTTCGTCACGTCATCTAATAAAAAAAAAGTTTTTGCGCTGATTTCTATCTAATAAACTCCACACATTTGAATTTACGGCAGTAATAGTAAATTTTTATAAATGAATATCGTTATTTATTATTTAATGTAATTTCTGTCTCCGATTGCATTTTCAGAGATAGGTTATATAAATATACTAACAGACATAGAATTAACATAGATACAGTCACTCCGTTTTTCCTTATAAGGGGTAGGCAGAGGCCACACACGTAACCAACTTTTCGCCCTCGCGGGAAACGAGATGTGACGGGTGGCGAACCACGTCGACGTCGTTTTGGCACGAGTTAAACAATTGTTACTCCCCATCGAGCTGTATGTTAAAAAGTAGTAAAGTTTCAGCCTATAAAGGTCCCACTACTGAGCACAGGCCTCCTCTCATTTCTGAGAGGGTTTTGGAGCTAGCAAGAATCCGCCACGCTGCTCCGATGCGGGTTGGCGGACTTCAAATGTCATCGAAATATTTCTATTCCTCGGACATGCCGGTTTCCTCACGATGTTTTCCTTCACCGCTAAGCACGTGGTAAATATAGTACATAGAATTAATATTGACATTAATGTCTTATTTTTTTTTTTGATTTGCGTTATTGCAATTTAATGTATTCCTAATGATTTGAATACTTAATTTTCCTTTATATTGGTATAATTATTGTTAATTACATATATTATATTTGTACGCCATTGACTGTGGTAGAATGTATAGAGCTACTTATATAGATTGAACATCACACTTTGTAATACTACATTCTTACGAACTAATGATTCTGATTCTGTTTCTGAAGGATAGCCGACCCGCCAGATCGCCAGATTCTTTAATATTATAATAAGTCATTTAATAGTGTCTGTTTAGAAAAAATAACTTTTTGAATGAAAGACTTTGTGCCCGAAAAAGAGTACCTGACTCGAATAACTGGCATTATTTTTTAGTAAACTGTTATATGTTCTGTTTTCATGATAAAAAGTTTTCATATACATATTGAGAGGCCAAGATATTAATTTCTTTAAATTTATCTCTAAGAGACACGAGGCCAAGGTTTAGATATTAATTTCTTTAAATTCATGTCTAAAGTGAATAATATAATTTATTATTTTTTAAATTTCCGTGAATTATGTCCAGATTTCAAAACACTATAAGCTCGTTTTGCGTAGACCGGACCAAAAACCAAAAATAAAAGCTGAAGGTAAGCCCGGATTAGCATGACATTTGAAGACGTTTAACATCTTAGTACCTCCGTGACAATGGGTGCACACGAAAAGGCGGGAAATAAATAATTACTCGTAAAATAAAATCGGTAAAATTTAGTTTCATTAATTATAATTAAAATTATGTTTGCAAACTTTAACTTAATTTGTTATTGCGCTTACGTCCGTCGCAAGAAAAAAAATCAAAAACAACATTTTTATTGTAGTACGTGAGAGACCGTGCCGCTGTGACGACCACCATATTTGCCTACAGAGTTACAGGTCTTGCGACGTAATCCTAGAACAGACAAGTCTTTACTTTTTGGGGCTAGAACGCCCAAAAATGTCAATTACTGGTGGTAATTCCTATGCAATAACCCGTCTAGGTAGGTACCACCGCAGGGCCAGTTATTCTGCGTGATATATATATATTTTCGGTGATGTAATTGCTGTTAGCCTTCTCGGCTTTTACAGCTTCATCGGATACTGTGCTCGCGGGCCAGGGGCCCGCGTGCCAGGGGCCCGCGTGCCAGGGGCCCGCGTGCCAGGTTTGGTTTGATCCAAACATAAATAAATAAATAACCAAACATGAATAAATAAATAATCATAAATAAATAAATAAATAAATAAACATAAATAAATAAATAACATAAATAAATAAATAAATTCTGCGTGAAGAAGTAGTGTGCAAACATGATCGTGTTTCGGTCTGAAGGGCACTGAGCGCTAGTGTAATAATCACTGGGATTTAAATTGAAAACGATGAAAATTTTATATAAGAGATCTAAGAACTAATATTGCGTGGTGACGGCGTACTGCACATGTCTTCGAAATATTTTTTATTTCTCAGACATGCAGGGTTCCTCACATGTTTTCCTTCACCGCCGAGCACGTGGTAAGTCAGCACTTAAAATTGCAATTAACAATTTTAGTGGTGCCGGCACAAGGCTTCTGCGGAAACTATAACTTTTTTTTTCTTTTCTGTGGAAACCCTGTTGTTGCCCAAGAGAGAGGATCAGTCGCGGGGCAACAAAAAGGGTTACGCCGGACTCCTACCGGCTAAAATCTCACGGTGTTCCTCTCGTCGTAAATTATCCGGACTACGGAAACTTTATTGCACACTACCGCAGTCCCGACGGCGATGGCCCTTTGGAGCCCCTCCTCTTTATGGGCGGAGATGGAGTTCTCCATCTCAATTTCATATAGAAGTAAGACCGTTTGCACTAGTCCATCAGGACCTACCCTGTGTCCGCTGCCTAGGCCTCTGTTATGGGGGGTGTTGGAGGGCTTGTTGGGCCCTTCTCCGGCGCCCGGCTCCCTGGCTACGGATTGGAACAATGGCATTTCGCTTCGCAGCCTCCTTCTGCAACATTAACTTTTCGCAGAAGGCAACACCGGCGCTCCGCGACCTCTCGCTGCTGACCATGGCCTTAACCAAGGCTGGAAGCGAGAAATCATCCCCCATAAAGGCAAGCCCTGGAGCACCTATACCAGACGGAAGTTCAGGGAGCCCTGCCGTCTGTCCATCCAGTCAACTAGGACCAGAAGTAAAGCCTAGACAGTCCTTTCGCTCTAGAATGGGCTAGTCGCTCCTTCCACTTTCCCAGCATAGACTGCCAAGCGTGGAGCCTCCGCATTTCCCAGTCTCTCAGCAAGGGATGTTGCCCTTGAAGTCATTATTCTGATTCGGATCCAATGATACATATTCGCTAGCAACTCGAGCAGAAAATCTGGTTGATATATCTGGCTCAGTTTTATCAACTTGTCATTCGCTGAATACGATAATTCGTATCCGAACTCCATTATCGAAAACTGAACATTTTAATAATACATTTTTTTCTGGTGGTAAGGCTCCTATGCGGGAATCCGTCTATATGGTCCACCGTAGTGCAGTGAAGAAAGAAAGAAAGAAAAGTTAATTTATTGGATATCACAAAATAAATACACAATAAAGTAACAAAAACAAAAGCATATATGACATGTGAAAAATATTAAACCATAAAAAAGTGAAGTCAAATTAGGTCTCAATTTCAGCAAATTGCAGCAGCACTAAGATGCTGTAGCGCTGAAGCAGTAGCTAGTAAAATTACTGGACAAAGGAGACTTAAGTATAGTAGTATCACGCAGTATTATCGTCGTCGTCGTCGTCGTCGTCGTCGTCTTTTCAGCCTATCAATAGTCCACTGCTGAACATAGGCCTCCCTCATAGATTGCCACAAAAGTTTGTAGCTCTCGTTTTGGGGGGATTTTGCCATAGTTGCCACATTTGGCAGACGGGTTGGCAACCGCAGTTTATTTAATCAGATGTTCCAGCAAGCACGTTTCGTCGCTTTTCTTTCATGACAAAAAATACATTTTGACTTAGACAGCGATATCAGAACCTGCAACTAAACGGCAGGTGGGCCAGCGACGGTTTTTTTTTTATAGAATAGGGGAAAAGCGAGCAGGTGGCTCACGTGATGGTAAGTAATCACCGCCGCCGATGAACACCTACAAAACCAGAGGAATAGCAGATGCGCTTCCGGCCTTAGAGATAGGAATAGGCTCTTTTCTTGAAGGTGTCGAAGTCGTATCGGTCCGCAAAAACGGCTGACGGCAGCACATTCCATAAAGTGCAAGTGCGTGAGAGAAAATTCCGCGAAAAACGCACTGTGGTGGAATGACGACCATCCAGATGGTGACGATGAAATTTTAATTGGCCTCCGAAATCAATCGTCAACGTCTTAGTTATAATAATCAAACCCTTTGCAGTCTTCTGCCGATCATATGCTTCTCCCAAGCGCGGAACAACCGACGCAGCCAACATTTAAGTACTGGAAACCTCGCAACTGTAGCTCAAGCACTAACTTTTAAAATCTGAAGAACAGTATAGTATCGATACTTAGCGGAAGCTCTGTCACTTCAAAAATCTTGGTGAGACACTATAAGAAGTTCTCGATATCTTGAAAACTCGAGGTTTTGCAAACTTTTCGTAACCAAACGTCAAATAAGGTTGCGCGCATTGTGGAATTTCTTACAGAAAACTAAACCGACTTCAAAAAAATACAAAAGTATCAGAGGTTACTAAAAAGCAAAAAAATAAATGTTTTTTTATACAACAATTTAATACTTATTTGTTGATTCGTTTAATTTAATTGAGCAATTATTGTTTATTATGTAATGGCGTGGTAGCTGAGGGACTAGGCGCTCGCTTTAATTTCATAGTACGCGAGTGACCTGGGTTCGATTCCCAGTGCCGGCACTACTAAAATTGTTAATTGCAATTTTAAGTGCTGACTTACCACGTGCTCGGCGGTGAAGGAAAACATGTGAGGAACCCTGCATGTCTGAGAAATAAAAAATATTTCGAAGACATGTGCAGTACGCCGTCACCACGCAATATTAGTTCTTAGATCTCTTATATAAAATTTTCATCGTTTTCAATTTAAATCCCAGTGATTATTACACTAGCGCTCAGTGCCCTTCAGACCGAAACACGATCATGTTTGCACACTACTTCTTCACGCAGAATTTATTTATTTATTTATGTTATTTATTTATTTATGTTTATTTATTTATTTATTTATTTATGATTATTTATTTATTCATGTTTGGTTATTTATTTATTTATGTTTGGATCAAACCAAACCTGGCACGCGGGCCCCTGGCACGCGGGCCCCTGGAAGAAGTAGTGTGCAAACATGATCGTGTTTCGGTCTGAAGGGCACTGAGCGCTAGTGTAATAATCACTGGGATTTAAATTGAAAACGATGAAAATTTTATATAAGAGATCTAAGAACTAATATTGCGTGGTGACGGCGTACTGCACATGTCTTCGAAATATTTTTTATTTCTCAGACATGCAGGGTTCCTCACATGTTTTCCTTCACCGCCGAGCACGTGGTAAGTCAGCACTTAAAATTGCAATTAACAATTTTAGTAGTGCCGGCACTGGGAATCGAACCCAGGTCACTCGCGTACTATGAAATTAAAGCGAGCGCCTAGTCCCTCAGCTACCACGCCATTACATAATAAACAATAATTGCTCAATTAAATTAAACGAATCAACAAATAAGTATTAAATTGTTGTATAAAAAAACATTTATTTTTTTGCTTTTTAGTAACCTCTGATACTTTTGTATTTTTTTGAAGTCGGTTTAGTTTTCTGTAAGAAATTCCACAATGCGCGCAACCTTATTTGACGTTTGGTTACGAAAAGTTTGCAAAACCTCGAGTTTTCAAGATATCGAGAACTTCTTATAGTGTCTCACCAAGATTTTTGAAGTGACAGAGCTTCCGCTAAGTATCGATACTATACTGTTCTTCAGATTTTAAAAGTTCGTGCTTGAGCTACAGTTGCGAGGTTTCCAGTACTTAAATGTTGGCTGCGTCGGTTGTTCCGCGCTTGGGAGAAACATATGATCGGCAGAAGACTGCAAAGGGTTTGATTATTATAACTAAGACGTTGACGATTGATTTCGGAGGCCAATTAAAATTTCATCGTCACCATCTGGATGGTCGTCATTCCACCACAGTGCGTTTTTCGCGGAATTTTCTCTCACGCACTTGCACTTTATGGAATGTGCTGCCGTCAGCCGTTTTTGCGGACCGATACGACTTCGACACCTTCAAGAAAAGAGCCTATTCCTATCTCTAAGGCCGGAAGCGCATCTGCTATTCCTCTGGTTTTGTAGGTGTTCATCGGCGGCGGTGATTACTTACCATCACGTGAGCCACCTGCTCGCTTTTCCCCTATTCTATAAAAAAAAAACCGTCGCTGGCCCACCTGCCGTTTAGTTGCAGGTTCTGATATCGCTGTCTAAGTCAAAATGTATTTTTTGTCATGAAAGAAAAGCGACGAAACGTGCTTGCTGGAACATCTGATTAAATAAACTGCGGTTGCCAACCCGTCTGCCAAATGTGGCAACTATGGCAAAATCCCCCCAAAACGAGAGCTACAAACTTTTGTGGCAATCTATGAGGGAGGCCTATGTTCAGCAGTGGACTATTGATAGGCTGAAAAGACGACGACGACGACGACGACGACGACGATAATACTGCGTGATACTACTATACTTAAGTCTCCTTTGTCCAGTAATTTTACTAGCTACTGCTTCAGCGCTACAGCATCTTAGTGCTGCTGCAATTTGCTGAAATTGAGACCTAATTTGACTTCACTTTTTTATGGTTTAATATTTTTCACATGTCATATATGCTTTTGTTTTTGTTACTTTATTGTGTATTTATTTTGTGATATCCAATAAATTAACTTTTCTTTCTTTCTTTCTTCACTGCACTACGGTGGACCATATAGACGGATTCCCGCATAGGAGCCTTACCACCAGAAAAAAATGTATTATTAAAATGTTCAGTTTTCGATAATGGAGTTCGGATACGAATTATCGTATTCAGCGAATGACAAGTTGATAAAACTGAGCCAGATATATCAACCAGATTTTCTGCTCGAGTTGCTAGCGAATATGTATCATTGGATCCGAATCAGAATAATGACTTCAAGGGCAACATCCCTTGCTGAGAGACTGGGAAATGCGGAGGCTCCACGCTTGGCAGTCTATGCTGGGAAAGTGGAAGGAGCGACTAGCCCATTCTAGAGCGAAAGGACTGTCTAGGCTTTACTTATGGTCCTAGTTGACTGGATGGACAGACGGCAGGGCTCCCTGAACTTCCGTCTGGTATAGGTGCTCCAGGGCTTGCCTTTATGGGGGATGATTTCTCGCTTCCAGCCTTGGTTAAGGCCATGGTCAGCAGCGAGAGGTCGTGGAGCGCCGGTGTTACCTTCTGCGAAAAGTTAATGTTGCAGAAGGAGGCTGCGAAGCGAAATGCCATTGTTCCAATCCGTAGCCAGGGAGCCGGGCGCCGGAGAAGGGCCCAACAAGCCCTCCAACACCCCCCATAACAGAGGCCTAGGCAGCGGACACAGGGTAGGTCCTGATGGACTAGTGCAAACGGTCTTACTTCTATATGAAATTGAGATGGAGAACTCCATCTCCGCCCATAAAGAGGAGGGGCTCCAAAGGGCCATCGCCGTCGGGACTGCGGTAGTGTGCAATAAAGTTTCCGTAGTCCGGATAATTTGCGACGAGAGGAACACCGTGAGATTTTAGCCGGTAGGAGTCCGGCGTAACCCTTTTTGTTGCCCCGCGACTGATCCTCTCTATTGGGCAACAACAGGGTTTCCACAGAAAAGAAAAAAAAAGTTATAGTTTCCGCAGAAGCCTTGTGCCGCGTCAAAAAAATCGACCGTTGAGTATATTCTAATCTTTGCAAATCGCCTGTCAAAAACCGATTTGCAAATTATGTTTCATGAATAAAGATGTGACTATTATAATTTTTTAATGTTAAAAAGCTAACTATATATTTAGATATATTTCATTCGCCGAATAGACTCAATATCCGTATTCGTTGCATCACTAGTTTTCGAGTATGATTTTGGCTGTCACTGGGTGTCTTGCATGGCATATTTTGATCGAATACGGTCGGTCCGCCTCTGCTTTTGAGCTAACATTAACGGAATTTATTTTTACGCTATGTTATACATTTAATAAAACTAATTTTACGGAATATATCTCTATATTTATATAACTTTATATTTAATAATATATATACAGAGTCATTCGTAATGTCCTATACATCCCGACAGGTTGGACTTAGGGACGATGTGTATATGCCCCAATAAATATAATGAGCCTCGTAGCGTGGATACGGTAAGAGATATGTCGACTTAAAGAATTTGCTTGAAACTCATAGGTGACTACCCTGTTATACAGCTGATCGAGGCAATGAACTCATAAATTTAATTGGGCGTTTTTCAATTGAGATGCCATCGAAAGAACTCGGCAAGTACTAGGATAACATGAAGCTTAAGGAAATCTGTTGCGAAGTAAATCTGTTAGTATGACGCCATAGTAGGGTAACATAAATTAAATGGAGAAGAAAACGTATTTTGAATTTGTCTGGTTCGGGGCAATGACTTTCTGAGTTTGGGTCGCATAAATTTTTACAAAACAAATAATTTTAAAGTTTTGTATTCAAGACTTTTAGTATTCAATTATGTTATTAAAGCTTCACTGTTGTGTTTATCAGATCAAAGTAGTAGAAGTAGTGGTTAGGTGCCGGGACTTAATAAAAAAAAAGTAAAGTTTCAGCCTATAAATGTCCCACTACTGAGCACAGGCCTCCTCTCATTTCTGAGAGGGTTATGGAGCTAGGAAGAATCCGCCACGCTGCTCCAATGCGGGTTGGCGGACTTCACATATCTTCGAAATATTTTTAATTTCTCAGACATTCAGGTTTCCTCACGATGTTTTCCTTCACCGCCGAGCACGTGGTAAGTCAGCACTTAAAATTGCAATTGACAATTTTAGTGGTGCCGGCACCGGGAATCGAACCCAGGTCACTCGCGTACTATGAAATTAAAGGCGAGCGCCTAGCCCCTGAGCTACCACGGCTCTTAATACCAATTATTAATAACGTTGTATATAATGTTGCATTAGATTTGATAAGTCACATATCCTTGCAAAGGAACACCGATTTCTACCAAGGATGATTGAAATAAAAAAAAACCAACTAATTTTATTGGAAAAGATGGTTTTGGACTACCGGCTTGGGATCCTATCTATATAAATAAAATGACAGAGATCTGCCGTTGTGCGCGCATTAACTATTGGATGTATTTCGATAAAAAAAAATTCTTAGTGCTTATCTAAAAAAATATCACGATCTTTAATCCATTCTTATATTATAAATGCGAAAGTAACTTTCTCTGTCCCTCTGTCTGTTTGTTACCTTTTCACAGGTGAACAATTGAACCGGACTTAACGAATAACGGCACAGAGATAGCATGCATACTGTAGACGGACTTTTTAATCCGGAAAATCAAATAGTTCCCACGGGATATTTAAAAAAACCTATATCGACGCGGTGAAGCGGCGGCGGTAAATCAAAAACCAAGACTTCATAACGCTACTTGACCGGAAAATGTCGAAAAGTTACTTTACAGTGATAAAGATTTTATATTTTTGTTAATGTTAATTATAAAAGTAATAAATAACAAAAATAAATAGTCATTTTCTTTTTTTTTTATTTTATCAAAGTGACGGAACGAGCAAAACGTTCACCTGATAGTAAGTGTAACGTCTGCCCAGAACAAATGCTATGTCAACCAGAAAATTACTGTGTGACACCACACTGCGCCCGTCGCCCTGAGACATCAGTTCTTAAGTCTCATATGCCCAGTGAATACGCTAGCTCTCAGTGCCTACTACTGCTTCACGGCAGAATAACTGGCCCTGGGGTGGTACCTACCTAGACGGATTCCTGCATATGAATCCTACCACCATAGAAATTATTTCTGTTATAATCAAATTTATTATATTACGAGTATATAAGTTTTACGTCTGTCGCGTTGCCGCGGTCTTTTTGAAATGAAAATTTTCTTAGAATCGTTGTGATATGAAACTCGATAAAACGAAAAAGCAACTCAAAAAAGAGACAAACAAATACATCGATAGGATTTAGAATATTAGCACAGCATTTGTTATGGGCAGACGTTGCACTTACCGTCGGGTGATCGTTCTGCTCGTCGAGTCACATTATCGAATGCTAGCGAACCGCCCCGGCTTCGCACGGGTAAATAGTTATTAGAAACATAAATTAATACTTCATTTGGACAAAAAGAACAACAACAATTCCATACACTATCATTTTTTGTAGCGACTATTCTAATTGTCGGCTCTGCAGCTGGTTACGGCAGGTAAGATTACGTAATTAAAAAAAAATTAAAATCGATTCAGTATTTTTTTAATTTATTAATTACAATCAAACAATTCTCTTTATATATTAGTTGAGAAAAAAAAACTTTAATAAAACTACTTAGAGCGCTTTACAGCACCAAAATGTCGAGTTATAAATAGTCAAAATTAAACGCAATAAAAACCGTAAACTTAGTTTTATTACATGTGTAATATTCTAGTAATTATAAGAAATTATTACGATACAGGATACAGTGTTTCTTATTATATTTATATTTTCGAATTCGTCACACGTCGAGCTCGACAATAAGATCAAAAGCAGTAATTGACGCCGTATATAAGTGATGTATTGATCAAATGTAAAGATAAATGAATCAAATCCAAAGCATTTATTTCATACTTTAGTTACCACAAGCCACTAATATTGTTAATGCGAAAGTAACTCTCTCTGTCCCTCTGTCTGTTTGTTACCTTTTCACGGTTAAACCGCTGAACCGATCTTGATAAAACTTGGCACAGAGATTGTTTGTATCCTGGAGACGGACATAGGATACTTTTTGGCGCGGAAAATCAAAAAGTTACCATATATAAAGGATATTTATAAAATCCACGAGGACAAAGTCGCGGGCATCAGATGGTGTAAAATAATTGTTGAACTTGGTAACAATGTTATAATAAATAAACCCTACAATTATGCTACTCCTGATACAGTGCATTCGTCTCATTCTCTCGAAGTTTAATTTTCTGAAGGTTTCTCTTCTACCGCGTCTGAACTGCACACATGTTTTTTTAAATATTTTAAATGATGAATTAGTACCACATGACGGTAAGTGGTTACTCTGATCCACAGACGCCTATGGTCTTCCTAACGACTATCGTTGCCCTGACACTGCGCTACGCCAGTCCCGGTCGGAGTCATCATTTGTGCGAAAACAAATTGTCCATTTTTGGGTCAAGTTGTTATTGTCCTTGTGTCTCCGACACACAATCCTAGCCTACCTCCGGTCTTATCACATGAGCGATGCGATACATAGGGCGCGGATAGGTTGCGATGAGCGGGTGCCTCTTTTTTCTTGATTGGACTAAGTGACGAGACGAACAAACGTTGACCTGGTAGTAAACGAGCAGCAAGCATTGTGCGCGGTCAGCTGTATATCCTCAATTCTAACACACGTTCTATACACGTGTAAATATTATTGGTATATAATTTATAATTTACTATTATTATATAATTAACGACTATTTTTAATAGAAATTTATTGATTTAGATCCTTACTTTACATTTTTGCTCTTTGAAAAAATGATAACAAATATAATAAAATATACAAATTAGAGAGAGAGAGAGAGAGAGAGAGTATAATAATAGAAGGCTGCGTTTTTTGGCGTGAAAAAAATACACTAATATAATCAATATAAATCTCATTAATCATACATATTAAATCATAACATATTGAATCATGTTTAGAGTTGAAAAAAAAATATAAGGAACTTCGTTCCTGACGGGGGTCCCCCGACCGCTCACAACAAGATTGTTACGAGACTAGCAAAACGTTCACCTGATGGTAAGTGCAACGTCTGCCCATAACAAATGCTGTTCACCCAAAATATTTCTATGTGGCGCCGCACTGCGTCCGTCATCCGAAACCATCTGTTCTGTTGGCAAAGAAAAAAAGAAAAAGGGGCCCTGAGCTCAGTCACTAATTTGTCGAAGCCTAAACTTCTTGTGGCAAGGGTCACCGATCAAGCTAAGATTTCCACACCCACATGGATTTTAACACGTCTACGCCCGAAAACCAATTTTATAGGGATGGGCTTCGAATTGAGTATCGATGATTCACAGGTCAGGTACGCTGAGTAGCTGTGTGCGCCATTGAGACGATCGCGTAGCGTAGTGGTTGCAGTACCTGATTAGCACGCCGCGGGTCCTGGTTTCGGAACCCAGGCGGAGCCAACATTTGCCCAAAGGCACAAATATAAATAGTTAAAAATTAAACGCGATAAAATCCGTAAGATTAGTTTTATTAAATGTATAATATTCGCGTACTTAAATATAAGAAATCATTATAAGACCCACACTGTTAGTCTTCGGGTTTGGTTGTGTTGTGATTGTCCTTGCGTATCTGACATAGGATCTTATCGTATGAAACAGGCGCAGGCAGGTTGAGACGAATGAGGGTGTGTTTGCGCGTACACTTATAGCACTATGATATCTCCTGCGCAGTTGATAACTTCAGTCAGTTTTCGGTAGATGTCGCCGAGGTCGAAAAATCGAGCAGGTAATGAAGATCTGAATAATCTAGTACACTGGTATACCTTAATATTATTTTTCGATCGACGAACTCGATCATAGATCGAATAGGATTTTGGATTACGTAAAATTTGAATAATTAATATTTAGAGGACATGTGAAGTCAACCACCACACTCCCAAACCCTTTTATAGATGAGAGGAGGCCTGTGCTCAGCAGTGGGACATTTATAGGCGGTTTACTTTACAATTTAATAATGAAGAGAGTGCCATTTAGACTTTGAAATATAGATATATGGTATATACTTACGTAAATCTAAAATAAATATATATAAGTGTAATCATGCAGTTACATCCGTCAGTGTGTAACAGAAAAATGTCGCAACAAGGTTTTCCACGGCACTAACGTTTACACCGAAAAGCTGTGACGTCTTCAGCTGCCTTTGAAGCAGTGAGTGGTGGCTGTAGTGGTGCAGTCACAGTCGGGCCGCGAAGCCCGATTTGGCAGTACGCGTTGACGTCGTCGGCGCAGTTTGTTTAAAAAGTTTAAAGACACTCGGCTACAGTACACTTTCGCGCGCGCTTTTTGTCAGTGACAGTATTTCTTTTTAATTTCAGTGATTTTGCTTTTCTCTGTTGTGAAATGTGATTGTTTGTGGTTGGTGGTATTTTTTTTAAATTTGTGATTTCTCGACACTGCTAATCGTCAATTGAGGTAGGTTGTGATTGCAGTATTATGTCATTATAAGTTTTCGCTAATAATATGCTTTCACTTGCCGGGCTCGGGCGGTGGGGATTTGGGTCAGTGGGCCGCTGGAAAGTGATCTTTTGAGATATGGAGGCTGTGCGCAGTGATCTACGCCAGAGATAATTGTCACCTTTATATGTATATAAATGACAGTCTTTGAATGTATTAGACATAAAAAATATTAAATACGATTAGTATATAGTTATATAATTAATTTGAAAAATCAATACAATTTAACAATAACAACATATTTATAAATTAAATTAAGTTTAAATGTTTTGTAAAATATTTAATAATTATGTATTGATGAGTTATTTACTTATGCTGTTTTTAGAGTACCATTTAAGAAATAGATTGCGTCCGAAAATCTTAACATTTCCAAACCTTTCGTTCGCTTTTGAAATAACATTTAAATAATATTATGTTAAATAGCGAAGACGTCAGGGTCTTCGCAGATTAGTATGAAGTAGATATTGTGACAATTTGATTAATGATGCCTATACTCAATAGCAGTAATTTATAAGTAAAATATGTAAAACAATAATATTAATTTAGTAGGTATGTGTTGTAACCGCTTAGTAGCAAACGTTTCAATTCTGTTGTTTTCACTATGGTATCAGAGTCCGGATGTTCGCGTAAAATAACACAGTACGCGAGTGATCTGGATTCGATTCCCAACGTCGGCATTACTGAAATTGTTAATTTCAACTTTATGGGACGAATTACCATGCGTTCTAAGAACACAGTTCTCTCAACTAACTGGCATGACTTAGAAATAAATAATATTGCGATGTCATGTGGAACTTCCTACTCTCTAAAAACAGTGGAGACTTGTGCCCAGCAGTGGGACATATGTAGGCTGTTACTATAGTAAGTATTGTAAAGATTTGTCAATAAAGATGTAACTAAATAACTGGTTTTAGAAATATCGAAAATATTACCGATAAAAAATAACTAAATTATATTTATTGTCTTGTTTTTGCTTCGAAAAAAGAATAATGACTAATTGACGACTAAATTGATGACTCGATTTTAGACATTTATATTGTTAACTTCCTATATTTATATTTTTCTAAGCAAATTCAATAAAAATATGCGTCTGCTATTATTTTTTTTAAACTCTAAAAATTCATTATCATTAATAACCAACAAAGGTCGCCGCAGGATACAATCATGTTTTTAGTCGACTTCGATTAAAAGCAAGAGGTTCCCAATTCGTCTATTTGTTCTTTTATGATTCTTATTTATTTATTATGGAAACAGTCGTAAACTATTTTCCATTGTCAAGTAATAATTATGATTTTTTTATTAGAAAGGGTGGTCCCTCATAAACTTTGTCAAGTTTTGATGACAGGATCCATTAAAAAATTATGAAATTCTATTCTTTTTTTGATGATTATTCGCATAAGCATGTTTAAAGTTCCTGCGTTGAAGTCGGTTTTTTGATTAAATAATTATATTAATACATTTTATAAAAACAGTGAGAAGGACCCATTTTTATTTTATATTCTACTATTCTCCCGCTATACTAGACTCCCGCGACTTCGTCCGCGTGTATACAGGTTTTTTAAATATCGCGTGGGAACCATTTGATTATCCGGGATAAAAAGTATCCTTTGTCCGTCTCTAGGATACAAGCTACGAGTATCTCTGTGCCAAATTTCGTCAAGATCAGTTCAGCTTTTGAAAAATGAAAATGTAACAAACAGACAGAGGGACAGAAAAAGTTACTTTCGCAATTATTAGTATAGATATTGGCAGTAATTATAGCAAAGTTGTCGTTTTTTATTTTAAATTGTAAACACTTACAAAATAATAATTTACAATCCAGACAAAGACAAGAGACCATAAGGCAATGCCTACATTGCCTTGCGGTCTCTAATAGTCAACCGTGCGAAAATGTGAGGTGGAAGAAAAACTAAAAATTAAAATAAAATAATGTTATAAAAATAAAGTAACAGGCTTCCTCTCATTTCTGAAAGGGTTTTGGAATCGAGAAGACTCCGCCACGCTGCTCCAATGCGGGTTGACGGATTTCACATGCCTTCGAATTTTTTTATTCATCAGACATGCAGATTTCCTCACGATGTTTTCCTTCACCACCGAGCACGTGGTAAATCGGTACTTAAAATTGAAGAACAATTTTAGAGGTGCCGGCACCGAGGATCGAATTTAGGTCACCCGCGTAATATGAAATTTAAGAAGGGCGCTCGGCCCCTGAACTACCACACCACGGCTATTGTTTTGTGCACATGCTTTATCCAGCACCACCATTCCACTGCCTCCCCGATAGATTGCCACAAAAGTGTGTAGCTTTCATTTAGGGGGGATTTTTCCATAGTTGGCACGCTTGGCAGGCGGGTGGAGAACCGCAGTTTATTTATTCAGATGTTCCAGAAAGATGCTGCTGCCCATCTTCTGGTTTTCGTTTTCCCTCTATCGACTTTTACGACACCCACGGGATCGGATAGGATTGTAGATTCTCTTAAGCCGCTACCACACGGCTTACATGTTATATACACATACTTATTACACTAAAATGACACGTATATATCTGTGCAACGTAATACATAAATATTCGTAATGTGTATAAATAAATAAGAAGGCGGAGTTCGTCAGAGAGTGATTATAGTTAATTTCTTTATCCATACTAATATTACAAATGCGAAAGTACTCTCTCTGTTTGTTTGTTACAGTTTGTACCGTTGAATCGAAATTGACAAAATTCGGTCCGGAGATAGCTTGCATCCTGGAGACGGACGTATGATACATTTTGTTCCGAAAAACGAAATTCTCGACGACATTTTTAAAATACCTACCACACTTACCATTGAGTGCAGCGTTTTCGCTCAACGTTTCTGTTGTTACTGTCTATTACAAGCTGATGCCCGCGACTTCGTTGGGAAGTGTTTGATTTCCCGGAAGGTATCTCTGTGCCAAATTTCGTCAAGATCGGTTCAACGGTTGGACCGTGAAAAGGTAACAAACATACACAGGGACAGAGTGAGTTACTTTCGCATTTATAACATTAGTATGGAAGTACGGATCGGAATCGCCGTGTGGTGGCGCCTTAAGAGAATCTACCACCCCATCTCATCCCGTGGGTGTTGTAAAAGTCGACAGAAGGAAAAAAAACCAGGAGATGGGCAGCAGCATCTTCCTGGATCATCTGAATAAATAAACTGCGGTTGCCAACCCGCCTGCCAAGCGTGGCAACTATGGCAAAATCTCCCCAAAATGAGAGCTAAAAACTTTTTTCGCAATCTATGGGGAGGCCTATGTTCAGCAGTGGAATATTGATAGGTTGAAATGATGATGATGATGATTTTATGTAGTGGTCGTCTTGTGGTCGAAATTCGACCATAATTAATTTTGAAGCTTGAAAGTTATTGAGATTTGAGTAATTATTAGTTGGCAAAATTTTAAAATTATATGGCAACAATTTCTACTCGACTTGGCCATAGACTGTCGTGTGTTTGACATTGGCAGTATGAACGTAAACGAACGACAGACTGTTAAGTGATTGACATTGTCAGTATGAACGTGAATATTGAATGTATTATTTTGTTCAATTTAATGTGTTTGTAACACATATTACATTTTAGCTTTTTCGCTTTTTTACAAACAAACTTTAATTATGAAAAGTCTCACACATACGTGGGCGCAATATGCTTAAAATGGGCCACAAAATTTCTATTCACGTGTTAATAAATAGATTTAATGTTTAAGAGTGAATTACCTTTTTTTTATTTGGACTAATTGTACAATCAAATAGGATCTTAAGCCGCAGGATTATTGAACTCTGGTACTCTCTTGTACCATGGTTTAACAGTGGAAAATAGCAAATTGCCTGAAATTTTGAATTCAAATCATCATCGAGTAATTATAACCTTTCAATCGTATATCCTTGTGTGACTCCGCAAATATATCGTTGAATAAATATTTTATCATTTGGCTTGACGTAAAAGAACCCTTTGACTTTTTTTCGGTTTTCGGTTCGTTATAAATTGCATTGAACTCACGAATGGCAATTACGTATTAAATTATGTCATAAAATTTATGACTTTTGTATCTGTGCGAGTTCATCGTTTCTGTACTTATACTTATAGGATGGAATATATCAGTAATCGTTGTCATTCTACATTTTTAGGGTTACGCGGTCATAAAAAGAACCATCATAATTTCGTTCTGCCTGTTTGTCATAATGAAAATAAAAGAATGAAATAAATATTTTGCCTATGTTCAGATAATGATACCTTTGTAATTATTCTCCAATCACGTTTCGAATTTACCTGACGAGTGTCATTAGATAGATCTTTTAAAATAATAAGATCTCTAGTCCACTGCTAACCTCCCCCATAAACTGCCACAAAAGTTTGTACCTCTCATTCTGTGGAGATTATGTCATAGTTGCCACGCTTGGCAGGCGAGTTGCAAATGTTCCAGAAAGATGCTGCTGGCCATCTTCTGGTTTTAATTTTCTTTCTGTCAACTTTTACGACACCCACGGGATGAGATAGGGTGGTAGATTCTCTCAATCCGCTACCACACGGCAAAATAATATGTGAATTCATAAACCACTGACCTTAATTTTTAAATTATACATATAAACAAGTTTAGAAAATCATTATAACTGCACAGCCTTACGAGAGTCCCAGGACGCAGTTGGCCAATTTAGTTTTGTTTATTTAAATTTTCGACCGGTTTCATCTTTTAAGACCCGATTTCACCGATCGCTTCGGAAACCAAGTTTAAAAAAACCGCGTTTTACTTAACTAAGTTCAAGTGTATCGTTTGATCTCGGTTTTCGTCTAACCGATTTCACCAGCTCCATTTTGATCGCGTTTAGAAAAATGAAGCTAACATGAAATATCGTCACAGTCTAAAACAAAAACTCGATGTATTTTGCGACATCAAACAGCCTGTTTTTATGCATAGGTTTAAAATAATTTTTGTGTTTACATAGGTTGTGCAATTGACAATGACAGCTCTCTAAACGCGTTTAAAGAGTTGAACGTCGAAAATTGGGCGTCCTGAATATTAATCGCGTTTAGCTTTAACTGCGTTCATTTGATATTGATGAAATGCGAACTGTAACACTGAACACAGTTAAACGTTTAAACTTAGTTTAGCTTGAACTGATCGCGTTTATTTTCAACATTTAAACAAAATTTTCAACAAAAAACATATTTTAAGTACAGCTTCTGATAACAAATCAAAGGTTATGATTTCTTCGCAAGATTTTCTTATTATTGGTGCACCAGTATTAATTGTCACGGGTGCGATTTCCGAACGGGATAAATATTTATATAGCCTACAGATAACTGTTATAGCTCAGGGCTGGAATATATGTGTAATGTCGCGTTTCATGCGTCACGTTTCGTTTCCCGCAAGGGCTACATGTGTGGTATCTGTCTACCCTTAAATGGGAAAAAGGCGTGATTGTATATATGTATGTAATGGCAGCTGAGATGAACATATATGCAATAAACAAATTATTGGTATTGTTAGATATATTCTTACCGAAGTTCTTTACACCGTCGACCAGTCCTGCAATCCTATTGTAAATGCTTTACAGGTACGGAAAAGTGAATTCTGGTGAGTATTATTGCTTGCGTCAATATTTACTGCAATATAATATGCTTATTTTAGTTAAAATCGGTCAGAATAAGATATTCGCCAGTATCATTCATTACTGCTATGTCGATAGGCGAATTGCACGCGTTGCCCAACCCTATTAAATATTGTAACTTGTCAGTGACGCATAAAAGGTAATTAAAAAAAAAAATTGTCGTGCTTGTACGATTTCCGTGTACGATTCCAGGCTATTAAATCCCGTAAATTGTTATAAAAGACATTTCCTAACAACCTAATTATATGACAAATAATTAAGATGTATTAGCTGCTAATTGCATACCGCGGTGATTGGTGCCTCAATTACTGTTTTCTCGACAGTAAACATTTTGAAATTATAGATGTCTTTATAATTAATTAACACAACAAAGTGATTAGTGTACATAGATTTTTTTCTTTCGTTTATATAACGTAAAAGGCCAACATTTGGCTACAATCCCACTATGATGGATATATATTTATTTATTACTATATGAAGCCCACGACTACTTCCGCGTGGATTTAGGTTTTTTTTAATACCATGAAATCTCTTTGATTTACCGGAATCAAAAGGTCCGGAGATAGCTTGCATCCTGGAGACGGACGTATGATACATTTTGTTCCGAAAAACGAAATTCTCGACGACATTTTTAAAATACCTACCACACTTACCATTGAGTGCAGCGTTTTCGCTCAACGTTTCTGTTGTTACTGTCTATTACAAGCTGATGCCCGCGACTTCGTTGGGAAGTGTTTGATTTCCCGGAATCGAAAGTATCCTATGCCCGCATCCAGAATGCAAGCTATCTCTGTGCCGAATTTCGTCAAGATCGGTTCAACGGTTGGACCGTGAAAAGGTAACAAACATACAGAGGGACAGAGAGACTTACTTTCGCATTTATAACATTAGTATGGAAGTACGGATTTGACGTTTGATAAACTAAATCGCCGTGTGCGCCACCACACCACACCTTTAGAGAATCTACCACCCCATCTCATCCCGTGGGTGTTGTAATTAGTCGACAGAGGGAAAATGAAAATCAGGAGATGGGCAGTACCATCTTCCTGGAACATCTAAATAAATAAACTGCGGCTGCCAACCCGCCTGCCAAGCGAGGCAACTATGGCAAAATCCCCCCAAAACGAGAAATACAAACTTTTGTGGCAATCTATGGGGGACGCCTATGTTCAGCAGTGGACTAGTGATAGGCTGCTATGATGATGATGATTTTTTTGATTTTGTTATTTGATAAAAGTGACGGAACGAGCAGAACGTTCACTTGATGGTAAGTGCAATGACTGCCCATACCAAATGCCGTGTCACCCAGAACATTTCTGTGTGACACCACACTGCGCGACTTAAGAACTGATGTCTCAGGACATCAGTCCTTAAGTCTCATATGCCCAGTGATTACGCCAGCTCTCAGTGCTCTTCAAACCGAAACGCAGTAATGTTTCACATTACTGATTCCCGGCAGAATAACTGGCCCTGGGATGGTACCTACCTAGACGGATTCCTGCATATGAATCCTACCACCAGAGAGACTAAATTTTAAAGAGGTGGTCCGAAAATGTATGGAGCATCGGAGTAGTGTATGTACAATGCATAGAATGACTGAAATGAAATAATGAACCATTTTTCATTGTGCAATTTCAAGATTCTATCTTTATTTTAATTGTACATTTTTCATTCAACAACGCAAAAACATAAATCCTTTTAGCAGGCGGCGATGACGAACCAGAATAGAATAGAGGAAAGAAAGACGCAACCTTCACTGTCTTGAGGGTCTTCTAGAAACTCTGACTACTCAGAAAATAAAAAACGTTAAACCGCACAATGTTAATATCTTCAGAACGGCGGTCAGATGTTGGCCTATAAATGAACAGATTACATTTACATTATTAAACTATGCGAATAGATTAAACTTTGTAAGTATGTAACTACAATAAACTAAGACGTTGTATGACACAGCCAGATACCAGTAGAGTTTATTTTTATGGCAAAAATTCGCCGTCGCGTAATTTAGTCAGTCCATTCGGTCATCGACCTCAGTGACAGATACTAAAAGTTTTTTTTTGTAGTTAAAGCTTTAATAGTTGCCTTAATTAATTCCAAGGATTTAAAACAAAAACTTAGTCTTTTAATTATATGTTTATGCGTGGCAGAGCCATACTGCAATTAAACACATCAATAATGTTAAATGGCACCAGTGGCGAGAAACCAAAACCATGACAAGGCTTTACACTGGTGGTAGGATTCCTATGCTGGAATCCGTCTAGGTAGGTACCATCCCAGGGCCAGTTATTCTACCGTGAACCCGTAGTGTGAAAACATTACAGTGTTCCGGTTTGAAGGGCGCTGTGAGCTAGCGTAATCACTGGTCATATGAGACTTAGGAACTTAGGTCTCAGGATTTGTTATGAGCCGACGTTGTACTTACCATCAGGTGAACGAAATGAAAATACTTTATGTGCTGGAATGCTTAAAAGTCACACATACAAAAGGTATTTCAAATACAAAAACTGAATAAGTTCATAATGTCGCAGACCGACAGAATGTCATTGCTGCGACAGCGACTGCTGTAGCATCACGCTGAGTCGAATTTCTGTTATTTGCTGCAATCCAATATAATCTGCAATATATTCGAGAGAGTATAGCGCCTACCTCTTTTCTACCGAGGTATCGTATGAGGCGACTTAGGTGTTGTTTGGACAGCCTATATACGTGCAGAATAATACCATAATACCGTCGGGGCGCTTGCCAAAACCCGTATATGGATTTTATCAACTTTTCAGGGCGGGGAAAAAAACACTGTTTTCTTATTTATCTTTTTTATCTGTTTTGTCTTGTTTTGTTTATGTTTGTATTTGTTTGTCTTGTTTATCTGTTTTATATATTTTGACACGTGTAGTCTGCCAGTTTGCCAGCCAGTTGCCAGCGTGGCTGACTTTTTCGGGCTCCAAAACCCTCTCAGAAATGAGAGTAGGCCTGTGCTCAACAGTAGGACATTTATAGGTTGTTTAAATAGGATAGGATTAGCATAAATATTCAAAACTATAGAGAATTTAGACACAGAAATTGAGCGGTAAGTGCGGGGCGGGTTGACGACCCATACTGGGCTCATCAGTATGGGACCTAAGATAAAGGGTAGTGGCAATATTATTAAATCATTTACTTATCGAAAATATGTATACATTCAGTATTAACTGAATATGGTACCACGTGTGTTATTACTCATATTGTGTGTTATAATTGTGTGTAGTCTTCAAAAATAAATAACTGAGTTGTCATCCGTTACCACATGATGTAGAAAGGTATGTTATTTACAGCAATTAAAATGTCTTTATACTGCGGTACTGTGGTGGTACCGATCGGTGTCCGGCAGAGTAGAATAGCACTTACCTCTTTCTTACCGAGGTGTCGTAAGAGGCGACTAAGGTATTGCACAGACAGCCTTTATTGGTGCAGAGTAACACAATAATATGCAACGCTTTTACTGTACTACTCGTGGGAACGCAATGGGGCATAAGAATTGTTTTGACTCCTACCATAAGGGCGGCGACGTGGGCTGCGTGTGTGGCCTCTGCCTACCCTAGGCCTGAATATATATATATGTATGTAGACTGTGGTAGTGGTAAGCTTGGCATTGTCAGTTTGAAATAAACGCTCCAGACGACTGCCTCGATAATTTAGAACTAATTCAATGTATTGGTAAAAAAAAATTTACTTTCACACTAAAACGAAATACAGTCACATTTCTGAGTTGTATATATCTTATTAGAACCTTATTAGAACGTAACGGCCAGTATTGATATTACAATAGGTAATAGTGAATATTATCTACGCTCTTTGCCGACATATGTAATCTCTCATTCAATATGAAATCTTACTTAACTCGTCGATACAGCACGATACGTACGTAATGGCGAGCCTTTGTAGGTTATTTTTTGTGACGAGCAGACACCGGGGCCAAGGCTCGTGTAAATGACGCGCTGTTCAATTGCAATCGAATTTGCATTCCAGCTGAGGGTCAGGTCCGAATTATAGCGCGGCTGATTTTGTTGCGGTTAACGATACTAATAATGAAGGTTTGCTTTTGCAGAGTTTTTCAATTATTTATTACATTTATATAAAACTAGTGGTAGCGGCCTAAAATAATCTACCACCCCATCCCATCCCGTGGGTGTCGTAAAAGTCGACAGAGGGAAATTAAAACCAGGAGATGGGCAGCAGCATCTTCCTGGAACATCTGAATAAACAAACTGCGGTTGCCAACAAGCCTGCCAAGCGTGGCAACTATGGCAAAATACCTCCAATATGAGAGCTACAAACTTTTGTGGCTATCTATCGGGGAGGCCTATGTTCAGCAGTGGACTTGTGATAGGCTGAAACGACGACGATATAAAACTAGCGACGCGCCCCGTCTTCGCACGGGTGCAATTGACACATGAAGAAAATGAAAAGTGCGCTTCATGTAAAAATATGAGAAATTTTATTTTATAACATGTCTCTTTTCCAGAACTGTCAAATGGAAAGTCCCTTTTTTATCGAGATGTTAAATCAAAGAAATCATCAAAATTTTCCGGTGGATTTTCCGAAAATTTTCTTTTATACAAAACTTTGCCTGACAATTACGAACACAACAAAAAAGCAGCCAAATCCGTCCAGCCGTTTTTAAGTGATGTTCTTTCAAATGTATGAATGCGGCAATTGAGTTTTATTTATACAGGGTCATTCGTAATGTCCTATACTTCCCGGCAGGTTGGGCTTAGGGACGATGTGTTTATGCCCCAAAAAATATAATGAGCCTCGTAGCGTGATACCTGTAGGAGATAGGTCGACTTAATGAATTTGCTTAAAACTCATAGGTGACTACCCTGTTATACAGCTGATCGAGGCAATGAACTCATAAATTTAATTAGGCGTTTTTCCATTGAGCTGCCATCGAAAGAACTTTCAAGTACTAGGATAACATGAAGCTTAAGGAAATCCGTTGCGAAGTAAATCTGTTAGTATGACGCCGTAGTAGGGTAACATACATTAAATGGAGAAGAAAACGTATTTTGAATTTGAATGGTTCGGGGCAACGACTTTCTGAGGTAGGGTTGCGTAAAGTTTTCAAAAACAAATAATTTCAAAGTTTTGTATGGACATTTTGTCATTAAAGCTTTACCGTTGTGTTTATCAGATCAAAGTAGCATGGGTAGGTGCCGGGATGTTATACCAATTATGAATAACGTTGTATAGATTAATTCCTTATAATTTTTTATATTTACGCGAATATTATACATTTAATAATGGTCACGGGAGGGTAATGGGTGACGAAAGCGTTCGCAACGTCAGGTTATAAATAGTTATTAAACGCGATAAAATCCGTATATTAAGTTTTATTAAATTAATCCAGTTTTCATTTAGTGTTAGTGGTGAAACTGACGACCGCGTGGCCTAGTGGTCAGAGTACCTGACTTCTGAGCCGCGGGTCCTGGGTTCGAATCCCAGCCGGAGCCAACATTTGTGCTAAAACATAAATTGTTGGTCTTCGGGTCTGGTTGTGTTGTGTTTGTCCCCGTGTTTCTGACACTGCATCCTAGCCTACCTCCAATCTTATCGCATCAGCGTTACATCGGGCGCGTGTAGGTTGGGACGAGTGAGTCCCTCTGTGTTTGCGCCTACACTTGTGGCACTATAATATCTCCTGCGCAGTTGATGGCTCTCGACAGTAGTCGGAAGTTGTCGCCGTGGTCGAAATCGGCTTGGAGAACATCATCAGTGGTGAAACTTTTAATATCGAGAAGTTTTTTATTATTGGTAGGATTCCTATAATAAGCAGAATAATTTGCTCGTCCCGACACATACTTTCATTAAAAGTAAAAAAGTAAAATAAAGTAACAGCCTATAAATGTCACACTGCTGAGCACAGGCTTCCTTTGGAACAGCAAAGAGTGCGATACTCTCACATGCCTTCAAAATATTTTTATTCTTTCGTTAGTTTAGGTTTTCGTATGATTTTCCTCAAATCCATAAATCGGCATTCAAAATTTGCAGAACAATTTTAGAGGTGCCGGCACTGGGGATCGAACTCAGATCACTCGCGTAGTATGAAATTTGAAATTAGCGCCCGACGCCTAAGCTACCACGGCTTCTCATAGAAAGAGTTGCCGCGAATACGCGAGCAATGGAAGCGTGGCAAATACATCAACTCCAATACTTAGTAACTCAATTGTTTTTAAATGGAAGATAGTGTGGAAACGCGACACGACACAAGGCAAATCTTTCACCTGTTGGCAAGTGCACCGACTGTCCATAACAAATGCTGTGTCACCCAGTACATTTCTGTGTGGCACCACATAGCGTTCGTCACCTCGAGACATTAGTTCTTACCATAGCTATCAGTGCCTTTTACACCGAAACACAGAGTAACGTTTCCACACTACCGTTTGACGGAATAACTACTGTGGTGGTACCTAGACGGCCTACAAAGACGAATTCCCGAGTAGAAATCCCACCACCAGTATGAAATTAATTATGTATTGCACAAACAAGGGCTGTCGCTATGCAACCTCACAGACCGATTCAGGAGTGAAGTGTCCCCACCGCTCAATCACGAGGAGCAGGATCCAGCACAGGGAGTGTGTTCGTCACCCTGATACATCAGTTCCCATATGCCCAGTAATTACAGTTGCTAACAATGTTTGCTGAAACAGAAACAGAAGAGGTAGGGAAAACCTCTACCTGTCACCCTTGACACCTGTGGCCTGAAGGTCGTGATTATACTATTCTCCAGGAGAATCGATAATGAAGAATTTCGCAATATGTGTAAATGATAAGAAAATTACAAAAAAAATCTGTTCAGCAGTATTCCTTGACATTCAACAGGCCTTCGACAAAATATGGCATAAAGGTTGTTCAGGTTTATAACATAAAATTCATGTATTTGTAATTATTTATAAAACAAATTCAATTTAATTTTTCTTTAGCTCAATATCGCTGTAATTTTCGTTGTAATTCATACGATTTTACGATTGAAAGAACTTGCACAGATAGTTCTAGAATGGCGACCAGTGCCACATATCGCTTACCTAGTTATAATTCCTCCAACATTACTGTAAAAGTTGCAAGCAAATAAGCGAAAAAAATTTATATTAGATAGAATTATTCTGTCGACAAACAGTAGTGTGCAAACATTACCGTGTTTTGCTCTGAAGGGCATTGTTACCTAGTGTAATTACTGAGCATATGGAACTTAAGAACCGATGTCTCAGGGTGACCAGCGCGGTGGGTAAGTGTGTAATATTCTGGATAGTACGGCATCTTTATAGACAGATATTTCCCTTACCATTAGGTGAAAGATTTGCTCGTCTTATCACTTCATCACCTTCCTTAAAAATAGACTTTCATATTGGACAAAAAGTTAATCGGGTTGGCTCAGAGGATCAGAGAGATCACACACTTTTTAGTGTGCTAGTGACCTGACTTCAATACCCTGTGTCGGCACAACTGAAGTTTCAGATTGCTGTAATTATAAATGTTGAATTAATAGGTGCTCGACGCTTAAGGAAAACGTCGTAAGAAAACCTACGTGCCTATAATTATTATAAAAAAAGAGCGCATGTTACTCAGCACACCTGGCAAAATAAAACTAGTATATATACTTATAAGAAATTTGATTAAAATAAAAATAACGTTAATTAACAAAAATTTTATCGTAAAATAACTGTTTAGTATATAAACGATCATTAATTAGTCGATAAATAATAACTGAGAATAACAGAAACGTTGCACGAAAACTTTGCGCTCAAATCATCATCATTATCACCATTTATCAGCATTTCAGCCTAGGTCTCTGCTGAACATAGGCCTCTCCCATAGATTGACACAAAAGTTTGTAGCTCTTTTTTTGGAGGGACTTTGTATCATTGCCTCGCTTGGCAAGCGGGTTGGCAACCGCAGTTTATTTATTCAGATGTTCCAGGAAGATGCTGCTGTCTATTTACTGCTTTTCATTTTCCCTGTCGACTTTTTCGACACCCACGGGACGAAATGAGGTGGTAGATTAAAGGCCGACCTTGAATTCTACTCTCATCGCGCCCAAAGAAGTTTCACTTCGAAAATTAAACGACATGTGTAGTCGTCCCAACACGCACTGGAATATCATGACGATCTCTTCTTAGCTCTAAAACATCTAGGAAATGTCATTTATGATCTCTTACTTTAATAATTGAAATAAAAAAATATAATCTTTATTTGCTGTCTTTAACATAAGGAGATTTATTAATTAAATTTAACAAATTAAAAAAAGTAAAAGAAAAATATATCAAATTTTTCATTCTTATTAAAAAGTATAAAAAAAGAAAAACAAAATAGACCCCGCACATTGTCTACGCACCAAAAGGGCGGGTAATCGCAACACTGATTTTCAGTGCAGTCTGATAATAAACTTTGGCTGTCAGTGTTTCGATAATCTGACATTACATGGATTTAATAACATCAATATTTTAATTGGATAGGTTCATACAAAAAAGAGTTACATAACATGAGGCGAAATATTTACAAGTTTTATCATTTCTTCTTCTTCTTCTTTATTGATCCTGGCAATTATCTACCAAATAGATTTTTGCCAATTTCGAGTAATAATTTAATTACAACTTGATTCGAGATTCGATAGACATTTTCTGGATTGATGAACCATGATGGAGATGAATATTTGCTGGGCTGATGTAGACGATACGAAAAGTACAGCTTTGTTCTTGAATTAAATTGTCCAATCACTGTACACTTTCAGGTTCAATTAAAATGAGATACAATATGCTTAAATTAAAACAATTTACCTCTAATGTATTGGACACTGACATTACGTATTTGTGAAAAAAAAAATTACATTGTGCAAGATATAGGTCTTAAGTTTAGTCTTGAAAATGTGTATTCTATTGCATTCTTTTATTTCATTTGGTAACTTATTATAAGTACAGCTGTGGTACTCCTTCCATTAAAATCGTTTTCTTCCCGTAATTAGTGCGTGATCTAGCGAGTTTATTTAGTTTTGATTTCGTTGATTGTTACATTAACTTTTTTTTGTAATTGTATATTAGACTGAATTGAATTTGTAGTAATATTTTTTTATTAAAATGCAAGTGTAATACGCATTAAATTGTGTTATATGGAATATTTTGGTATTTTTATATAACTGGTTTGTGGGAGTAAGGTAGGGGTAGTGTAATAAAATTTTAATAATTTTGTTTTGGGTTCTTTGTAGACATTTCAGATTTGAGTTAGCCGCCGATCCCCCCATACTTCAATTAAGTATTCTAGATGTGACTTTACTAAGGAATTATATATTGTAGTACTTATTTCCATTGGAATATAGTTTGACGACACCTTACACAATGCCCCTAGCAATGGTGACAGTTTTGTTCGGACAAGCTCGATATGAAATTTCCAAGTTTTCATCAATCCATAGACCTAGATATTTTTATATTAAACATCAAAACTCAAAATATACACAAAAACACCAAAAAAATTACCACCGCTACTTTTCGAGTTGTCGCCCAGTTTTATTATTTGCTAGATTACTTAAAAATTCTGGCAAAGCGGACAGTGGTGGAATGCCAGTCATCCAAGTGATATTGATGAAATTTCGTGTTATGCCGCAACGCGCGATGGTGAAACTGGTTCCTACTCACTTCAATTTGTGTTTACAAAAAAAGATATAAATTCGTACGCAAAAATAACAGTCATTCCAATACACAATTTTCTTTAATTTGAACGCAAAGAAGATCATTTGAAGACCAAATAATTTGTAATCCCAAGTCGTATTCTACAAACCACCGTCAAGTTCTGGTTGCCATAGCAACTTAGCTTAATCTTACACTTGTATTTATAGAGAAGTAAAAGTATTTACTCGTATCATTTTATAGTTAAGAAATTGCTTGCAGTAAGACATATCAAAAGTTAGAATGCGATGGATGACTGACGATGACAGACAACAACAGTGTTGCCAGATGGATAAGACAATAATACGGTACACACTGGGTCAAAATTACCAGAAATACGGCGTTGCAGTTTAAATTATTACGGTAGATTTACGGTGTTACATTTGTCTTTTATTTTTTATTTTTAAACAACATTTTATTTGCTTTCTAATCAATTCGAACACGTACTCTAAACTCATCAACAATTTGTTTGGACAAACACAATTCTGAATATGTTAAGTTCATCATCATCATCGTTTCAGCTTATCACTAGTCCACTGCTGAACATAGGCCTCCCCCATAGATTGTCACAAAAGCTTTAAGCACTAATTTTGGGGGGTTTTGCTATAGTTGCCACGCTTGGCAGGCGGGTTACCAACCGCAGTTTATTTATTCAGAAGATCCAGGTTTAGTTCAATGTTAGACAGTCAGACTATCTAAGTTATTTTTCGTCGCGGCGTTACTTTCCTTAGTATCATTTGTGCTATCGTAACCAATGATAATCACCAAAATGACATCAAAATTATTTTCTAATTCGTTACATGAAAATTTAAATTATTCATTTATGGGGGATCAAAATAACAATAAAATGTTTTAACGTAATTTTTTATCAATTTTAGATCCTGTTATCGTGGTTTAAAAAAACTTTCAACATACTGACGTAAACATAAACAAATATGGCTTATAGCCAGGAAGCCTGTTTTTGAAGCAAAGCGCTCTAGCCTGTACTCAGTGTAGACTTGATAATGCATTGATATATTCAGAACAATTTTCGGTGTTATTTTGACAGCATTCAATACCAAAGACTAGGGACTGATCGACGTAGTCACTAGACTCAGACTATGGTTTTTTTCTGAGTTTTTGAACTTTATTCCAGATTCGGTTTAGGTTCGAAAAATACGGTAACTTTCATACACCGTAATCTATGACTACTGTAGGTGGCAGATCTAAAAACAAAAATTAAAAATACGGCAAATCTACCGTAATTACGGTGCATATGGCAACGCTGGACAACAACAATGTTGTAAAACTATAAATATAACAATCACATAACGGTAATTATTACAAATATGGCAAACAAACAATCTAAATTTTGTAGGATTATTGTACTTCCTAATCGTTTTGTTTCTCCAAATATTGCGTTCGCGTCTGACAAAACTACCCAATAAATTAATTACTTTTCAAATCTTAAATAATGTGCCTGAAATTTTTTCATCAAATTTCAACACTAAAATATAATTGAAGGTTAAAAACAATTATAAATAAATAGTTTGTAGATATTATTAATAGGACTTATATACGCATAATATATACGCACCAATGTGTTGCCAGCAACAATGAAATTTCAAGCGTCGAGTAATGCTTAGGGGTTGTTCAAGTAAGTAACGTACGTTACTTATCTATAAATTAACATTGTGCCCTGAAGAATTCTAACCACGAGTAATGTTTTGATTAAGCAAATACTTAGTACTAAGTGATTACTTGTTTATGAATATTAGTGTAAGACAGCAAACAAAGCATCCATTTGACTTTCGACAACACCATGTTCAAACAAAACTACCGAGAATTACACCTTAACGTCTATTCCAATGCATGAAGGCGGTCTACAATAAATGGCAGCGGTCACCTGTCCAGTAGCTGCACAGAACCTTGCTTGTAACCTTAACAATCGTTTAAACTATCTACGCACCAGCTGCTCCTTATTAGCATAAACATGTCAATAATAGACCAAAGCGAAAACCTTCCAAACGTAATATCACACAACTATTGGTCTATCTGGCCCAGTGACACCTATAATTTAAAATTAATAATTGGAACTTCATTATGGATTGAATACAGATCTAGTGAAACATAAAATAAATTACATCTATTTAGTTGCCTTCAGATATCGCCGGCCAGTACTTTTTTTAATGTAATATCTACATTAAATAAAAAAGTACTGGCAGGCTTTCCTCTAGCGTTAATGTAAATTACAACACATCGTACGTAATTAAATATCAGATCAGTCTTTTGGCGCCAACTAGATAGTGCTACTTCTTTGGGGCGATGAAAGTAAAATTTCAAGGTTGGATTTGATTGCAGCGTTTTCATGCAACGTTTCTGTAATTACTAATGAAAGTGTTCAGTGAATGGAAAATTCAATTCGAGACCAAAATTGTGCTTTTCGTTTTGTCTCTATCAGTCCAGCAAATCTCCAGTAAAAGTCAACTATCAAAGATTGTATACTTGGATATGTTACTTGACACTGAAAATAGTTAATGACTGTTTACATTAATAAATAAATAAACAATAAGTACAAGTAAACTATTTATGTCCTAATCAATTAATGGTGGCCGGTAGGAAAACTGGTTTGCTGTTTTGGAATCTTAAAATCGAGGTCGTATGGTGTATTTCTTTATCGTTGGTTGTATGTAACTTTACGCATGAAATTCTCGATCTAAGTAAGGTCCCAACAAATTTTATGTCTTTTTTAGCGTTAAAAAACAAATGCAGCTATTAAATAATAAAACACTTTGCTTAATGCATTCTGCGTTCCATTTTTTTTATGAAATGAAGATGAGACTAGCAAATCGTTACATACCTACCGACCTATACCTATCGACACATATGCTGCGTCACCCAGAACGTTTCTGTGTGGCGCACAGCGCTTGTCACCCTGAGGCATCGGTTCTTTGCTTGCGGCCATCCGCCTGCCAAGCGATCACATTACAAAAACCTCTCACCTTCGCCACCGGTTTACATATTTCAGGTTAGACAAATTCCAATTGCTACTTACACCATCTATCTAAGCCGAGTGGATATTTCTGGTATTTCCATAAGTTGCTGATACGATGACAGAAAGTGACACTTTATATATTAGAAATTTTAATTTAAAAATAAACAAAAATCTGTTAACTCACTTACTGTAAAATAACTTAAGAATATAAACAACTAGATGTTCCCCGCCAGCTTCGCTCGGCGTAAATTAAATTTTGGATCAGACTGATTTTTTTCCGTTAAAATTGACGTTATTAAAAAAATTATATACTTTCAGCGGTAGGCCATCGCAACTCAGCTCTGACTGAGCTCTGACTGCAATGTAATCTCTTACGGTTAGTGAAGCTGTAAAAGCCAAAAAAGGCTAACAGCAATTGCATCACCGAAATTATATATAATCTCTTACATCAGCGTCTAAATTGTGTAGTCTGGTAAACATGGCTATTACCATAAATCTATGCTTATCTGGCCTGTGTCTAGAAATGAACTGATGGGTTGATATTTATGATGTTAAGTATTATCAGCAAAAAACTCATTCTTCGTGACAGTTTTTGGAATTGTCCTACACTTTTGCTGTTGCCAGTGTAACTCTGCGGTTTTGGAATATCAGCCATTTGCAATTTGAAAAATTATTATTCATTTGGGGTTTTCCGTCGATAGCTTATTCACATTGTTCAATATTTGTTTTCACAATGAATCGCAAAAGTGTACACACTTGAGTTAGCCTAAATCTATTATACCAGCCTATTAATGTAGCCAAAATTATAGGAACGAAACTTTTTTTTTACCTAGTTTTTGATGAGCACCGCCCGCCCTCCCTCAATAGCGTGCACAAGCAAACCTATATCTCCACCGGGAGCCGCCACCATATACCCTCCACCACTACAACACTGCCACTAGGCAATACACACCACTGAAGTCGAGAACACGACACGTGTTTGCGGGTACCAGTTGGATATGGAAGGCAGAGGACCTCAAGTGCTGGCGCTCTTATGAAAAGGCCTATGGCCAGCAGTGGAATCAAAAGGGCTGATGATGATGATAGATTTAGATTATGAAAAGTAGAGGTTCGCGAATTTGAACGGTGTGGAAAGATATAAAAAAAAAGAAAAAAGAAAGAAGTAAGATGAAATTGTGAATTGTTTTAAATCTGTTACACAATAGTTAAATCGCACCGGATCTTGCGATTTTTTGAAGTGGAAGTGACTCTAACCTACTTTTGATCTCGTTTTGTTATAATTAGTTATGTAACTTGTTGGTGGCTTTAAACTGTTTTTTTTTTAACAGTGACTAGCGCTTTTAGCTTTTATTTTTTATCTATATATGCGAGTTTCTTTTTTTAAACTGCTTATCGAATTGTTCGGTCACAAGTATCGAAGTATATGTCCACATCGGATCCATCAAGGATTTATGTATATTTAGAATGTCTCATGAATCTGTCGCAATATCTTGAGCGCTCTGCGGTATCTATAACTATAATTAGCCGCACGGAAAGTAAGCTGATCTAAAATACTGTTTAAGAGTATACATACATAACTTTTGAATACAGTCTGAAGCTTTCAACTGCGCATGAGATATTATAGTGCTACCACGCTACCAGTGTACACGCAAACAAAAATGCTCGTGCGATGTAGCGAGGTAGGGTAGAGTGTGTCAGACATGAGGACAATCGCAACAGAACCAGACGCAATACAACAGTTTGTGGTTTTGCGTTATGTTGTCGCTGGCTGGATTTTAATAGCGGTTGTCAAAGGGACAAAATATTTCATTAATTAACGTTATGGTTCTGATTTTGTATATTATTCGGAAACCTTACTTTTTCAGTGTATCAAATCAAAATGTCACAATGCTTAGGTAAAGCAGCCGACTCCAATACAACTGGTATATATTTTTTTAATAAGGTTATAAGCTAGCGGAAAGAGGGTTCCGCAATTCTCGAAACCCATCGCAATTAAGTATATTGTTCTATCAGTTAACACCTGGCTATACATTTAACATGTTAGTGATAATTTCCTAATAGATTCCGTATTAAACAATTATCCATTTTATTGTACTACAGTTAAGGAGGAGAATCGCTTGGGAAAGCCTAATTGCGTCAAGTTTCGGTGAACTTAGCGGTGATTTTCTGATTGGTTTTTGATTGACCTACTTTCTGTTTCGGCAAGATGTGCACTTGACTTTGTCCGCTTAGAATTTTACTTCGAGCTAGTCCAATTTACTATAGTTGATGACGAGACCATAAGTCAATTTTAACATTTTCAAAAACATATCATCATAGTTCAAAATTTTATATTCGAATTACATTCGAAATTCAAAATTCAAATTGAATTGATATCCGAAATTTTGCTTCTAACGCTTCGGAAAAGATCGTCAGTGTTGATAAGAACCGTCGCATGAAACTCTTAAGAGTTTGTCGATCACTGAAAATCTTGTGTACTATTTAAAAGTTCGCCGTGTGGTGGCGGCTTACGAGAACCGACCACCCCATATGATCCCGCGGGTGTCGTAAAAGTCGACAGAGGAAAATAAAAACCAGGAGATGGGCAGCAGCATCTTCCTGGAAGATCTGCATAAATAAACTGCGGTTGCCAGCGTGGCAACTATGGCTAAATCCCCCCAAAATTAGAGCAACAAACTTTTGTGGCAATCTATGGGGGAGGCCTATGTTCAGCAGTGGACTAGTGATAGGCTGAAATGACGATGACGATTTAAAAGTTTGGACAGACAAGACAGATTTTTTTTTTAATAACTGGTCGTAGGAATCCGTTTAGGTAAGGTCCATCTTAGTGCCAGTTATTATGCCGTGAAGCAGTAGAGTGCAAACTGGTCTGAAGAGCACTGACTGCTAGTGTAATTACTGGGCGAGACTTTAGAATTCATGTTTCAGGGTGGCAAGCGCAGTGCGGTGCCACGTGAAAACGAAATGAAATGAAAATTCTTTATTTTTCGACGTAAGAAATATATATTTCGTTTGTCAAACGTCATTTTACAATTTACCGTCGTTTCGTTACGAGGTTCCTCTGACGGAGACGAAACAGGGGAAAGAAACTCCGTAGGTGTCCTCTATTTTGTTATTTTTGTCAAAAGTACATTATAAATAAATTTACAAAGAACAGTCTCATTAAACCAAAGCACGCTCCATGACAAAATTTTATACAAGACTTAATAACAAATGAATAAATGCATCGCAAACTCGAGCAGACCAGCCTCCACCAACAGCACCTGTTCACAAGTATGACGCATGTGGCAGCAATGTTCTGGGTGACACAGCATTTGTTATGGGCAGACCAAGCGGTGGTACCTACCTAGACGGATTCCTGCATAGAAATCCTACCACCAGTCTGTCTATTTGTTGCTTTTTCACGTCTCAACCGTCGAACTAATTTTGACAAAATTTGGCACAGGTAGCTTGCATCCTGGAGACGGACATATGATACTGTCTATTCCGGAAATTAAAAAGTTCCCACTGTACTTTTAAAAGAACCTAAATCCACGTGGACGTAGTAGCGGGCTTCAGCTGATTCGCTTTACGTTAATTAAAATTTAGTTACGATTTTTTTTATGATTGCAACTTTGTCCTATGTTCTTTTTTTCTATATCTTATGTGCTTCATGGCATAATCTATCTCTGCCAAATTTCGATCTAACGAAATTTTGTTGTGAAGAAAAGTAAGTTACTTTGCTAAGATCCGCATGCAAAATATAAAAATGGTGTATATTACCTAGTTTTTTGAAGTGCACCACCCGCCCTCCCTCAGTAGCGTGCACAAGCAAACTAACACCGCCACCAGGAACCGCCACCAGGTACCCTCCACCAACCACTACAATACCACCACTAGATAATATACACCACCGAAGCCGAGAACACGACACGTGTTTCGCCCCAAAACGAGGCATTATCAAGCGTAATAGACTCTACGACAGACGGCCGCCGAGTCTTTGTTGGTCGCCGAAATTTTGTTGGTTTTCATTTTCTGTCTAATAAAAGATTCTTGATTCTCTCAAGTTCTACACAGTGAGTTTGATTTTTATCATATTATACATATAAATTTTACTTACGCGGTCCCACATTCATAGCTAGCCACCATCTGTAAATATTACAACGACACAACGCGATTTCTTTTTCAAGATCTTTGGATGCCGTACCAAAAATTATGATTCATAAACAATTTCAAAACATTATTTATTTTTAAATATTTTCCATCGTATCATCGTTCTCAAATAAGGTTGGGAATTAGTGTGTGTTTATCGATGTTTGTTTAATTCGTAGATATACATAAAATAGACGTACCTATTTTGTCTGTTTGTCCGTACTGACGGATATAACTCGAGGACTACTGAAGCTATTGAAATTAATTTAACACGGGTCTTACAAAGCGGCTAAGAGAATCTACCACCCCATGTCATCCCGTGGGTGGCGTAAAAGTCGACAGAGGGAAATTAAAACCAGGAGATGGGCAGTAGCATCTTCCTGGAACATCTAAATAAATAAACTGCGGTTGCCAACCCGCATGCCAAGCGTGGCAACTATGGCAAAATCCCTCCAATATGAGAGCTACAAACTTTTGTGACTTTCTATGGGGGAGGCCTATGTTCAGCAGTGGACTTGTGATAGGCTGAAACGACGATACAAAAATCTCTGGAATCAACTCAGACTTATTTTTTTTCGTATTTGTTTCAACGGTTTCGAAGTTATAAACATTTTTCGATAATATTCCATAGAACGCCATCTATGGTATATAGAGAGCCCTTGACTATTGAACACTTTGTCAAAGGCGACCATTCATGACGTGTAGAGAAAGAGACTACTGTCGACTAGACTTATACAGTCCCCGTAAAGTTGCTTTTGAATAAAAAAATTTAGAGCACCATATTCGTTGATACTTCTGATCGATTCTGATCTAAACTATAAAAATTAAGGTAACTGTGACGACACAAAGACAGGTTAGACAGGGTTAGTTCCCGAATTACTGTCTATCCAATCCTTGAAAGAAGAGAAAAAGTGAAAATTGAAGGCCGGCTCGGTTGGCAAAGGGTTTAAGCTTTTGGCTGTAGAACACGGGTTCGATTCCTGCCCGGAACAAATTTGTTATAGTACGGAAGAAATTAACGTAACGAGTACGTCGTATTCAAGCAGGTAAACAAATCACTTGCTGGTGAAGGATTACTTCACCTGCTGGTAAGCATCGTCTGTCTAGCAAATGCTGTGTCAACCAGAACAGTCGCTTGTAGTAATTACACTTGCTAACATTCCCATTTACACCGAAACAGTAATGTTTGCACACTACTGCTTGACGACAGAATGGAGTCTAAAAAGTGACTCAAAAGTCATGGGCGAAAGCTAAAAAGTAGTGCCAGAGACACAGCATTTATAACAAAACATCCTTATCAGAAAAATTAATGATCCGACTGTTGGCATAAACTGGAATTGAAATCCAGGACCCACGACACTGACCCCACTGTGCCGTTTGACCGTGATTAAAAAAGAAGCGGTCGTTTTAGCGATATCACATTAATAACTTGTTAACACAAATGCGCGGCAAAAGCGGACATTCGCAGTGTTATACCGCGAGTGTTGACCGAATGAAACCAATCTCCAGTCTCCGACAAACCAGTTCTTGCAACATCGGGCAAACATCGGCCCGCTAGCTAGGGTTGCCAGATTGTTTTATGTAAGAATATGCAAATCGTTCAGATTATATGTTACGTTGCATATTCTTGCAAACAGCGTGGTAAGGGAACGTTGCGGTGTGGTAGAAGATGTAGTGACAAAGATAGAGAAAGGGATGCTTAGATGGTTTGGACACGTAGAGACGATGGATGAAAGAAGAATGACGAAACAGATTTATGAGGCGAGTGTGAATGGGAAAGCCGGTGAGGGTCGAAGGTCGAAGGCGAGCGTATCACGATCATATCGAAGTCGTTCAAAGGAAAGGCCACGTCAAAAGTACAACCGACGAGCTTGTATGAAAACAGTAATGAAACTAGAAGAAGCGATGTGTGTCAGAATTATAGCAAGTGAAAAGATGTGGTCTCTGCCTACCCCAATGGCGAGCAAACGTTCACTTGATAGTAAGTGCAACGTCTGCCGATTACAAATGCCGTTTCAAACAGAACTTTTCTGTGTGGCACCACACTGAGCACTTCGCTGATATAACAGTTCGTAAGTGTCCTATGACCAGTCATTGAAATGGCAGACGGCACCTTTTAAACAGGAACACAGTAATGTTTGTGGAGGCGGAATAACTGATCCTGCGGTACCTACCTAGACGGATTCCGGCATAGGAATCCTTCTATAAGTCTATAAGTCTCTTCTCTGGTGGTAGGATTCCTATGCAGGAACCCGTCTAGGTAGGTACCACCCCAGGGCCAGTTATTCTGCCGTGAAGCAGTAATGTGAAACATTACTGTGTTTTGGTTTGAAGGGCACTATGAGCTAGCGTAATCACTGGGCATATGAGACCTAAGAACTGATGTCTCAGAGTGACGGGCGCAGTGTGGTGTAACACAGAAATGTTCTGGGTGACACAGCATTTGTTATGGGCAGACGTTGCACTTACCATCATGTGAACGTTCTGCTCGTTGCGTCACTTTTATCAAATAAAAAAAAAACAGAACCTAGTAACTTACAACATTTTATCAATATTCTCATCAGCAGCAGAAACAGTCCACTGTTGGTTATGTGCAGCCCATAAATTAGCGTAGCGAATTCCTTGGTTATTGACCAGCCTCTCACAAGTTTGGAGGATTCGCTGTAATCGCCATGCTTGGCAGGCGAATTGGCTTTTGCAATACAAGACTCTTCGCACATTAAAAGATGCTGCTCGACACCGGTCTGGATTTGTTACAAGCTTTTATCTTAAACCAGTTCCACTTTACTGATTTAGTTGAGGCCTACCTATGTAGCTTCGATGACAATGCAATAATATGGTATCGTGGGGCTGGTGTGGATGATCGAGTCGGAAGTTGGCCATAGCGACTCTTCAACTAAGCAAGATACATAAAGATATGTCATGTTCGGGATCGTTGGATTTGTTTTGACAAGTACTACTGGCTCTATCAACGTTTTTAATCCACTGCTGGACGTAGGCCTCACAAATAAAAGCATACAAAGATATGAATTCTGTATCAAAATTATTGTTTCGGTAGTAACTGGCGTGGAGATCAATTCGTTCACATCTACCAATTGCGGCGTCACCCAGAATTTCGGATAATATAGTTCTTGCATCTTTGTGGTGGCTGTCAGCCATTTGTTAGAGGCCACGAGATTCCTCTGTCACTTACATTGACACTCACGGGATGTGACGTTGATGCGAACCGCAACATGGCCGCGTGATTTAACCCCACTTTAACCTTTGATTTAAAATAAATTAATGCTTTTAGCACGATATGCATACTTGACAACGTGTCATCATTAATGACCATCTTATCAATAAACAAATCTGTCATGCGACGAACAATCGGATGCATTTATCCGGTCCCAAAATATTTTTCCATATCACAGAATAAATGTGAGTCACTTTTACATAAATACCTTCACGTCTTTTTCTCATATAAGTGGTCGGCAGAGACCACACCCGTAACCCATTTTGGGAACACCCCCGCGGGAAATGAGACGTGACGGGTGGCGAATTAAGTAGCCGCCATTTTTATAATTAGTCAAAAAAAAATATGTTTTTTTTGATGTGTTGACGAAACGAGCAAGACATTCACCTGATGGTAAGTGCAACGTCTGCCCATAACAAATGCGTCACTTAGAAAATTTCTTTGTAACACCACACTGCGCCCGTTACCCTGAGACATCCGTCCTTAAGTCTCATATGCCCAGTGGTTCTCACAGTGGTCACACTAGCTCTCAGTGTCCTTCAGACAGAAAGACAGTAATGCTTGCATACTACTACTTTACGGAAGAATAACTGGCACTGCGGTGGCAACATAAACGGATTCCTGCATAGGAATCCTACCACCACTAAGACAAAAAAATTCTTACTCCCCACCGCGTTCCCACGATCAGTATAGGGCCAGCTAATGCATATTGTATTATTCTGCTCGAATAAAGTATATACGCACAAATAACTTAGTCGCCTCTTACGACACCTCTGTAGGAAAGGTAATATTGTATTTTGCCGGACACCTAGTTATCGGCGGGCGTCAAATTTAAAGTGATCATTTCTCATTTTATAATAATAATTCTGAGTATCTCAGACAAAACTAAAGTACGGATAGGAAACTTACTAATACTTTAAACGTACTTGCCAGAGACAGGACTGATTGTCGCAAACAAGCCTGATATCGTGTTGATGGACCGGGCACAGTCAAGGATATTTTGAGTGAACATTACCATTCCATATGACGATTGCGATGCGGGGATTGTGGTATTTGAAGCCCCCCCCCCAATCACAATTAAATATTGGATTTTGCCAGATGTTATTACCCTATTATACGGTAGAGAATAGAAAGAAGAAAAATATAAAAATGAAAATTATATAAATGCCACTAGAAAGCTACTAACATAAAGAAATAAAAATTAGAATTAATCATTTCTTACTGGTAGCCCTCTCGTGCGCGCGCGCGCGCGCCTTGTGTGTGTGTGTGTGTGTGTGTGTGTGTGTGTGTGTGTGCGCGTGTGTGAGTGCGTGTGTGTGCGTGTGTATGTGTGAGTGAGTGAGTTTGAGTGTGCGTGCGTGTGTGTATTTGTGCCGGTATTTATGTTTTGGAAGTGTATGCGTAAGTGGGCGAATGTGTAAATGAGCGCAAAATTTCGTTCTTCATGGATAAGTTTGTAGCGACGTCACCGCATGAGAAGTTCAAGAAATATCCCATACGTCCAACATCGCGCTATTGAAGCTTCTCAGATGCAAAGTATATATACAACATCTAAAAATAACTAGTTGGAGGAGACGTCTTCCCCGGATCAGACCATCCGATCTGGCGGGTCGCTACCCATTTCCTTGGCAATGTTATCTGCCATAAATTATTACACAGCTTTAAAATTAATTTCGCAAGTGGCAACCCTAACATAACCTAGTGCCGGTGAATTCTTGAGGTTTCGCTTAAGGAAGTAACAACTAGTCGATATCGAAAGTCTTCGTAACGCGAGGGAAATGGCCGCGGGTGAGGTGGTCCGTTTTGTTTTTGTTTACTTGCGGTTTTGTACTGTAAATATGCGTCGTTATCACCTTTTTTATGTCGGATGGTCACTGTTAGCAAGAGGGCTTTCACAGATTCGCCGGATTTAAAGATGGCCGAGCACTTGTGGCGCTCTGCTGATACCTTTATTTATAATCCCTCCGGAGAACATAGGGTAGCCCGGACAGTTACTTCAATCGGGAGGAGTCGTTATCACTTTACTGTTTAAAGAGAAATATGAGAGACGTGATCGAAGACTGGGTAATAATAATAATCACTGGACATGAGACTTAAGAACTGATGTCTCAGGGTGACGGGCGTAGTGTGGTATCACACGGAAATGTTCTGGGTTACACAGCATTTGTTATGGGCAGACGTTACACTTACCATCAGGTGAACGTTCTGCTCGTTCCGTCACTTTTATCAAATAAAGAAAAGAGAATGGGAGGAAACATCGAGTGAGAGTAACATTTTGTAAAGATGGTCGCACTTTTTGTAATTCGAAAAATATTTGTTGAACTTACAAAGTATGTATGTACGGTAGGTGTGGTGGCGCCTTAAGAGAATCTACCACTCCATCTCATCCCGTAAGGTCATCATCCAGGAGATGGGTAGCAGCATATTTCTGGAAAATCTGAATAAATAAACTGAGGTTACCAACCCGCCTGCAAGCGTGGCAACTATGGCAAAATCACCACAAATTGAGAGCTACTAATTATTGTGGCAATCTGTTGGGGAGGCTTATGTTGAGCAGTGGACTAGTGATGGGCTGAAATACATTATCTCCATCTATCAAGTTCGACTTTCCTGTCTACGACGTGTGCGTCTAGATTGTACGAGACGCGGGTCGCTGCTTCGACTTTCAATCCTTAAATTTATTTTGTTATGGTATTTTCTGCGTCCATTTCACACAGTCCGCTTATACTCTCTTTGCTAATTAAAATCGTTTCAAAAAGAAACAGTTTAATAAACATAAGCTTATTGTCCTCGTCAGTGTGAAAGAAAGAAGGAAAGAACATAACTACCGAAACGTAAAATTTCATTGCTTAGACATGATTAAATCTACTATCTATTATAATTTAAAACTTTGGCTTCGTTTTCGAAATCATTCATCATTCATTCACTGATGATGTTACAGTGTGCGTGCCCTTAATGAATCCGTCACGATCTACGACGTTACTTTATCGCCAAAATTGATTTAGCGAACTAATACAACGGCGATATCTATTGTCTTCATACCGTACTTCTTAGGTGTATCAATTTGTACGTAAATTATGTTAATTTCTATAATGGCAAAGCGTGGTGGCTGTGGAAGGTTCACAGGGAGAGGTCGCCGGGTATGAAAAATACAAAGCTGAGTATCATGGGGTGTGTGTGGCACTTTCTCTCTCAGGTATATTGCCATTTCAAAGGCACTGTTCGGACTATAAAAAAGATGGTCGTGGAGAGGGACTACACCGGTTCACAAAAATGCCTCTGTCCTGGAAAGAACCAGCTTATTATTTTTATACATTTTAAAAATAATCGACAATAACAGTAGTACATCATAAAGATGTTGAAATATCTAGGCAGCGATCACCTTATTTACAGGGTTCAACTATGTTTTTTCTCTTTCTTTGTCTTTATTTAACTTACTTTTGACGTGCCTTTTCTTTAAAACGTCTACGACCCGATCGTGATACGTTCGACTGTGCCGACCCATACCGGCTTGCCCATTAACCCTCGCCTCATATATCTATTTCGACAATCTTCTTTCATCCATAGAAAATACACAAACAAATGACTGGCAGCAAATTCTAAGATACTGCAATCACTAATCTGCCTGCCAAGCTGATTATTATTCATCCTTCTCGGAAGTGGCATATCTCCAGTTGTAAACTTATAACTGTAGACGACAGGAAGAGTTTGCTTTACAAACTCCCTATGCAGAGATCCGTTTGGTAGATGCCACCCCAGGGCCGGTTATTCTGCCGTGAAGCAGGTGTGTGCAAACATTACTGTGTTTCGGGTTAAAATGATGCACTGGGCATATGAGACTTAAGCACTGATATGTCAGGGTGAGGGCGCATTGTGGTGTCATACAGAAATTTTCTGGATGAGACAACATTTGTTGCACTGGCGTTGCACTTACCATCAGGTGAACGTTTTGCTTTTGCAAAGCGAAGTGTTTTCCTCTGGACTATTATTATACACTAGCTGATGCCCGTGACTTCGTTCGCGTGGATATAGTTTTTGAAATATTCCGTGGGAGCTATTTGATTATCAGGAATAGAAAGTGTTCTATGTCCGTCCCCGGGATGCAATCTATCACAGTGCCAAATTTCGTCAAGGACGGAAGAGCCGGTTGAACCGTGAAAAGGTAACAAACAGACAGAGGGACAGTGAGAGTTACTTTCGCTTTTATAATATTAGTATGGATTAGCTGTACCCGCGGCTTGACTGCGCCGTACGTTCTGCCATTCTCGGGAACGTTTGGTTCTCGGCGTACGGCTCCTTAAGACCAAAGCAAGTTTTAGTTTTAACGTATAACCTTCATTAATAAACTATAGTACTATCTTAAGCAAAAATATTTTTTAAATCAGATTAGTATTTCTTGAGATTAGTGCGTTCGAACATACAAACTCTCCAGCTTTCTTATGGTAGGTAGATAAGATTTAAATACTACCTTTTTTGCAATTAACGATTGATTCCATAAAAAAAATATGCCGCGATAGCTAACCCGCTTGCAAAGCGTTGCGATTAGGAATCACCAACATTTATAAAAGAGGTATTTGTTCAGCCCTAGAATACAGATAAAAAATATTTTAATAACATAAACAAAAGAATGATCATAAATACGATGGCGTCTTATGTTCATATGTCAGAGCCTTTACGGTTTACTCAAGGGTTTCTATGTAATGTTTGATGTGACTCAAATGACAGTAAATATGACTCTTCGTCGGAATCTTGCTTAACAACGAGGAAATACTTGCTATAGTTTTGCACGCGAATGTTAACAAATTAGCTTTGTTCTTATTTGCAATGGATTTCCGCGAAGTAGGATGCGATTCTAAGACCCTTTTTTGTTCCATTTAAACGACATAACTTGTGCAGAATGAAATGGTGACGTTTTTAATAAAGATTGTCAATGCTATTAACATTACCTAAACGTAAGGGATTAAAAACTGCGAAGGTCACCCTCAACTGTTGACGTAAACGTAAGGGATTAAAAACTGCGAAGGTCACTCTCAACAGGACGTACTGCGATCGCCACCAGGTGAACGATTTCCTCGTCTCGTCCCTTACTTCCTTTAAAAAAGTCTAATCAACATTCTTCCACTTCTGTCTTTCCATTGCCAACTGTATCCAGTTAGGGATCGCTAGTATCTCTATTTCGTCTATCCATCGAAGCCGCGGTTGGCCTCGCGTGTTGCCCCATGCCTAATGGTCGCCTCTCTAAAACCTTCTTGGTCCACCGATCTACATATAGCCTTGTCGTGTATTTATTTCTATTTTCTACGTAATATTATGACGCCTTTTACTATCGCTTTTCACGGATCCGCTCCTTTCTGTTTTAATGTATTGAAGCGAAAACTAAATCGTAAATAGGTTTTGTTGCGGCGTCAAATCTGCCACCATGTCGATCAAAGGACCTGTGACGTCATTGCCTTCGACAACAGAGTATATGGAATGCATTTCTATTTCGAATATAAGGTAGTAGAAAGAGAAATATTACTGGTAGGAGAAGACGCCCTCCACAGAACCCGTTTCCTTGGAACAATCATCTGCCAAATGGTGAAAGATTTTAGCCTGTAATAATAATGCGAGTAACATTGGTGCCAGCATCAATAAAAAAATTGACTGCTTTAGGACTGGTTTACTTACTGGTTGTGAGATGCAGTATTTTTCACATACCTCATATTTCATACATACATACATAAGATCACGACTGTATCCCATAAGGGGTAGTCAGAGACTGGGCACTCACTGCAAAAACAGATGACTGCCGCAATCCACGTTTCACCAATACAATATAATGCACTTGGTGTGATAGGTGGTGAGCCCATCGCCACCATGCGCTGTTGGGTGCACAGTGCAGTTTAATTCCTTACTCGCCTTTTACGAGATCCATTGGATGAGATGAAGTGGTAGTATTCTTTTAACGAGCCATATACTCTCATATACTCTCAAAAATGAAAATTTTCACTCTACAGTGGGACGTACATAAGTAAATTGAAATAATCTTGGTTCTTTCAGTTACATTTCGCCACATAATACCAACATGATAGCATTACGCAAGAATAAGTAAAACAATTCACCAAATTCGCCTTAATTCCGTTTTTACTTACATAACACGTTGAATAGCAGTAAAACATTTCCGTTTTTTACAATCATCGTATAATATGTTACATAAAATACCAGCGGCTGGGTACTTTCCTTCGGGCTCCTTAGTTAGTTCTGACATACTTTCTGTAACTTATACGCCTTTTTTTCATATAAATGGGTAGGCAGAGACCACACCGGTAGCATTTTCGCCCCTGCGGGAAACGAGACATGACGGGTGGCGAACCACGTCGCTGTCATTTTGGTAAGAGTCAAAAAATACTTAGACTCCATTGCGTTCCCACGAGCAGTATAGTGACAGCATTGAATGTAATGATATTATTCTGCACAAAGAAACTGCCGTCCGTACAATACCCCAGTCGCCTCTTACGACACCTCGGTAGGAAAGTGGTAGGTGCTGTTCTACACTGTCGTACCTATCGGCTATTGAGTTCTAAGATTATTTATTAATTTCTTTAATTAAAATAGAGTCTTCGTATGCTTACATGATGCGTTTTTTCTTTTGAATGAATGCAAGACTTACGCAAGGACACCAGGTCCGTGTCCGTGACAAATTCACCAAATTCAACACGTCAATCACACACCATATGTAAATGTTGTGGGGATGTAACATCGCAAAAATAAAATTCAGCTGCTCCATATATTTTGCTCATCATCATCATCATCATTTCAGCCTATCACTAGTCCACTGCTGAACATAAGCCTCCCCCATAGATTGCTACAATAGTTTGTAGCTCTCATTTTGGGGGGAATTTTGCCATAGTTGCCTCGCTTGGCAGGCGGGTTGGCAACCGCAGTTCATTTATTCTGATGTTCCAGGAAGATGCTTCTGCCCATCTCCTGCTTATAATTTTCCCTCCGTCGACTCATACGACACCCACGGGATGAGATGGGGTGGTAGATTCTCTTAAGCCGCTACCACACAGCATTTTGCTCGAGTAGGTATAAATTTTGTAAGAAACAGTTGATTATTTTATTGCGATCTTATTTCATCCTACAGTAGAAGCTATTTGTATTGATATATTACTTTCATACTCCGACGGCTAGTTGTTACCCTAAAGAGAAATACTGCCCGCTGGGTTTCTTGCCGGTTCTTCCCGGGACAGAGGCATTTTTTGCGAACATATATAGTTTAAAAAAAATGACGATCAATGAGTATTGTTTAAATAATCTACATTGAATAAAAATTATTCAATTCTGTTATTCTATTCCTATTTACTTTAAAACTTTGTATATTATAAAATTAAATGTTCTGGAATAGTTTTATCGAGTTCTCTGCATTTTCTCACGAATCTAAACTTACTATATTTGGCGCGAATAATATGGCGGGAATCTCCATTTGCCAATGGAGGCAATGGACACACAGTCATTTGGTTGCAATAAAAATAATCATCAAATTGAAAGGCCATTGACACGCATCACTCACGCAAATCGATTGTTTGTTGCGTTTAAAATAACATTTTTCATCGTACTCGTATCTCGAGAATCGGTAGCGCGAACAGATTAGTTATAAAATATCTGGTTACATATAATTAAAAAATGTAATTGTAAGTTCAATGACCGTATGCAACTTGCGGCCATTGGCGCGGTAATTCTGTTTCAGATTATGATTTTTTTTATCAGAGAAGGGGTACCTGTAGGGGTGGTCCATTGGTCAAGGTTGGACAAGTTCTGATGATGGGATTCTTGAGCTAATCATCAAACTCCTTAGCTTCACATGAGCATATTTGAATCTGCCGGGTGGGAAGTCGGTTTTTTCATTAACTAATAATTTGCTTTTTGGTTAGTTTTTTTAAGTTATATTAGTAATATTAAACAGTTAATTATATTAATTGTTTATAATATCGACTGTGGGTTAAAAACACTACATAAATCAGGTGAAAAGCTTCTACCGTCCACCGAGAGGTCGTTGTATTAATGTCAACAACACGATGCATACCTACACAAAATAGAGAGAGACTCATGAGCTCGAGCTAAATAATACGGGGTCATATTTTAGGGTGCCGCACTCCGCAAACGAAACCATTATAAGGGCACTCGTTGGTCGATTAACTGAACCATATTAAAACTTTCGTGCCTATTCGTCTGTCGTCTGCCACAGACAATTTTCAGAGGAACTTTCTATTTATAAACATTTTTTTCTTATTGGATAAAGTGACGAGACGAGCAAAACGTTCACCTGATGGTAAGAGCAACGTCTGCCCATAACAGATGCTGTGTTACTCCGAATATTTCTTTGTAGCACCACACTGCGCCCGTCACCTTGAGACATTAGTTCTAAAGTCTCATATGCCCAGTGATTACGCTAGCTCTCAGTGCCCTTCAGACCGAAACTAGTTTAATGTGTGGTGGCGGCTTAAGAGAATCTACCAACCCATCTCATCTCGTGGCTGTTGTAAAATTCGACACAGGGAAAATAAAAACCAGGAGATGGACAGCAGAACCTTCCTGGAATATCTGAATAAATAAACCGCGATTGCCAAACCGCCTGCCAAGCGTGGCAACTACGGCATAACCTCCCCTAAAATTAGAGCTATTACTGCTACTATTTCTGTGGCAATCTATGGGGGAGGCCTATGTTCTGCAGTGGATTTGTGATATGCTGAAATGATAAAGATGAATACCGATTATTTATATTACCTTCTGAACAAGGAATTTAATGCCATTTTTACTTCTTAAACTCTCTTTGAACAATCGGAAGACTTAATGAATGGGCGACAGTAGGAATCCATAGCGGTAGGCAAAGGTTGTATGAACTTTACCATGAAAAGTCATACAAAGACTTTTTAAGAAGGGTTATTTCTATTAAGGAATGCCTGGATGATGATAACCCCTGGGTATGAGATGATCTATGCCTAGCTATTTCTACATCGTATAATACTACTGTAATTGTACATTATTTTTAAAGTGTACTGAAAAAATATCCCTGCTGGGTTTCGTGCTGGTTCTTTCCAGGACATAGGCATTTCTTTACGAACCAGTGTAGCTAAAAAATACGTTCTATGAGTATTATTTAACTTTGATCGGTTAAATAATACTTATTGAACGTTATTATCTTTTATTGAATAATTATTCTATTCTTCTACAGTCCAACTCGCACTTGACCGGTCTATAGTTTACTTTATTTCTGATTGTAACAATTACACCGATCGCAACACATTAGTCAGCGAATGTAACGTTGCACTTCTTGGAGCGTGTCGCAATAAACATGAAAGTATGCAAGTTTAATAGGTTAAGTATTGCTTGGAAAGGCTAATACAGACCCGTTATAGGCAGAGGCAATAATATGCCAAGTTAGTCTCTGATGGTTTGTTAGTCTATAACAATATGTAGTAAGTAAAATTTACTACGATATATTCACACGCACGAACAAGCACAGCTCAACAAGTTCGAGAAACTGAGTCACATCTTTTCCTGTATACCATAATGGCTCCAAACCAAAGTTTACAACCAGCGCGTGTTACCAGTAACGACATACGGAACATGTGTTCCTTTACTGGAGACCGCACGATAATAGCGCTCAGCGAGTTATGGAAAGAGGTATCCTCAGACTTTCTCTGCGTGATGAAATCCGTAACGATGATATCCGCAGCAGAATTAAAGTAGCCGACATAGCCCTAAGGATAAGCAAGCTGAAGTTGCAATAGGCCCGGCCATATAGCCCGTAGAACCGATAACCGTTGGGGAAGAAAGGTGATGGCCTCCACTAGATGGTGCGACGACCTCCACGGTTTTGCGGGAAGTCGGTGGATGCGGACTGGCTCGGGACCGTGTTTTGTGGCAACAGTATGACATCAGTTCTTAAGTCTCATATACCCAGTGATTACGCTAGACCAAAGTGCCCTTCAAACCGAAACACAGTAATGTTTGCACACTACTGGTTCAAGGCAGAATAACTGATCCTGAGGTGGTACCTATCTAGACGGATTCCTGCATAGGTATCCTACCACCAGCATATCTACATTACGTTTCCCGGCACGATGAGAACTCGAGAACTTTTCTTCTCCAGCGGTTATCGCTTCTACCAGCTATGCTTCTGTTCACTCACGCCTGTGAATCACAAAGGGTGCCTGTACATATTATAAGTATTTCATTTCTAAAAAAGAATTGTTATATTTATTTCGCACATGACATTTTAAAAAGCTATCTTCACATGGACAAAGACTTCTAAATATAGTTAAAACACAAATCGTATGTGACATTTTACGTAAACAATGAAGCAGAAGTGTGCAAGCATTACTGTGTTTCGGTTTGAAGGGCACTGTGAGCTAGCGTAATCACTGGGCATATGAGACTTAAGAACCTGTCTCAGGGTGACTGGGCACAGTGTAGTGTCACACCGAAATATTCTGGGTGACACAGCATTTGTTGTGGGCGGACGTTGCACTTACCATCATGTGAACGTTTTGCTCGTTTCGTCACTTTATACAATAAAAAAAAACCTCTGCCATTTGACGGCGGCGAGCATCGCAGACTCAGGGAAACGTACCTTCTTTTTTGAAGTGGAACTTCTATGTGCGCGACGTGAACAAAATTTCCAGGTCGAATTTGAGTTTTTTTCTACGTTTCCGTGCTACGTTTCTGTTAGTCTTAATTAATATTTCTCGATTAATTAATAATTATTCTGAATAATGTTTATATAATATTTTTGTTGATTTCTACGTTTGAGTGAGTTTTTTTATACGTTTCCGTGCTTACGTTTCTGTTAGTCTTAATTAATATTTCTCGATTAATTGATAATTATTCTGAATATTGTTTATATAATATTTTTGTTGATTATTTTTATTGATTTTTATTTCAATAAAATTTCTAATGTACGGGCTATTTTTTAAAGAAAAAGTGATGAGACTCGCAAATCATTAACCTGATGATAAATGCAACGTCTGTCCGTCCATTCTGTCATCCAGAACACATCTGTGTGGCACCACATTGTGCTCGTCACCCATTAGTAGCAATAGAGACAGTTTTTAAGTCTCATATGCCCAGTGACGGATTTAGGGCCTAGGGCGGCAATATTAAGACCCGTTTTCACCGATTGCATGACATTGATGATTGATTTGGAAACCAAGTTTAATAAAACAACGTTTTATTTAACCGGGTTCATATGTATCATTTGATCTCGGTTTTCGTCTAACCGATTTCACCGACTCTATTTTGATCGCGTTTAGAAAAACGAAGTTTACATGAAATATCGTCACAATCTAAAACATAAAGACGATTTATTTCGTATTTTGCGACATCAAACAGTCCTGTTTTTATGTATAGATTACATAGGTATGCAAACAATAAATAATACGAATTAAAAATTATTTCTGTGTTCACATAGTTGTGCAATTGACAATGACAGCTCTCTAAACGCGTTTAAAGAGCTGAACGTTGAAAATTGGGCGTTCAGAATTTGAACCGCGTTTAGCATTGACTGCGTTCATTTGATGTTGATGAAATGCAAACTGTAGCATTGAACTCAGTTAAACGCTTAAACTTCGTTTTTCTTGAACTGATCGCGTTTAGTTTCAAAGGTGAAATCCGCCCTTAAAGGGCGCATATTGACTGGCTTCGACTTAACGTTGTTATCTACAAAAGATAAGCCGTGTTAGCTCAGGGGCTAGGCGCTCGCTTTTAATTTCATAGTACGCGAGTGACCTGGGTTCGATTCCCAGTGCCGGCACCACTAAAATTGTTAATTGCAATTTTAAGTGCTGACTTACCACGTGCTCGGCGGTGAAGGAAAACATCGTGAGGAAACCTGCATGTCTGAGAAATTAAATATATTTCAAAGACATGTGAAGTCCGCCAAACCCGCATTGGAGCAGCGTGGCGGGATTCTTCCTAGCTCCAAAACCCTCTCAGTAATGAGAGGAGGCCTGCGCTCAGTAGTGGGACATTTATAGGCTGAAACTTTGCTTTACTTTACTACAAAAAATAATAATATCAAGAGTAGAATTATTTTGTGAGAACTTTTAAGTATGCAATCACTTAAACTACTAAAAACGTATTAATAATTCTATTACAGAACATGTAGTGGGCTTTGGGTCAATGGGTCTAGGCCGCTTTATCGCAATTGGCCTAGGGCGCTATATCGCAATTGGTCTAGGGCGCTATATTGCATTGAGCCTAAGGCGCCATCCAACTTAAATCCGTTTCTGCATATGGTCGTCGTCGTCGTTTCAGCCTATCACTTAGTCCACTGCTAAAACATAAGCCTCCCCATAGTTTTTTTTTTCCACGAAAGTTAGTAGCTCTCATTTTGGGGGGATTTCGCCATAGTTGCCACTCTTGGCAGGCGCATTGGCAACCGCAGTTTATTTATTCAGATGTTCCCGGATGATGCCGCTGTCCGTCTCCTGGTTTTCATTTTCACTTTGTCGACTTTTACGGCACCCACGGGATGAGATGGGGTGGTAGATTCTCTAAAGGCTGCTACCACACTGCGTATGCCAAGTAATTACATTACCTAACAGTCCCCTTAAAACTGAAACGCAGAAGTTTGCACACTACTGTTTCACGGCAGAGTAACTGGCACTGCAGTGGGTATCATATTTTTTTTTATTGTGAAAAGAGACGGAACGAGCAAAACGTTCACCTGATGGTAAGTGCAACGTCCGCCCACAACAAATGCTGTGTAACCCAGAATATTTCTGCTGTGACACCACACTGCGCCCGTCACCCTGAGACATCAGTTTTTAAGTCTCAAATGCCCAGTGATTACGCTAGCTCACAGTGCCCTTCCAACCGAAACAGTAATGTTTGCTCACTACTGCTTCACGGCAGAATAACTGGCCCTGGGGTGGTTACCTACCTAGACGGATTCCTGCATAGGAATTCTACTACCAGTGAATCTTGGGAATCCTACTACCAGCAAAACATGCGAGGTTGTTGAGCACAGTTTTAGTACCCGGTACTAATAATGGTGTTCCTCATAAATTGAATTTCAGTGGGATTTGGGGTTTGGCGTTGAGATAGCTACGTGTGTGTGTGTTTGTACCACTTTAAGTTAAGGCTGATATTTGAATAAAAACATTAACTTATTACATAAATACATACAGTCACGCATTTACCTATATAAGGGGTAGGCAGAGACCGCACACTTAGCGCGGGAAATCAGACGAGACGGGTGAAGAATTACGTAGCCGTCATTTAGGTACGAGTCAAAAAAATTCTTACTTCCCCTTGCGATCCTCCGAGCAGTATAGTGACAGCATAGCATATTATGGTGTGATTCGTAGGTATGGAGTGACATTGGTAGGAAAGAGATAGCTGCTGTTCTACTCTGCCGGGCATCTAAGGGCTTATTACCTTAAGAATATTGTTAAATGAAAGGCGCTTCGTTCTTCAGAAACTACAGCATAATATCCCATTGCAGAGCACGGGCCTTCCCCATTTTAAAGGGCGTACATGCTTTTAAGAGTCCGCCCCGCTGCTCTTGTGCGGATTGGCGGATTTCACATGTCGTCGATATGTTTATTATTTCTCAGGTTTTTATTGGTGGTAGGATTCCTATGCAGGAATCCGTCTAGGTAGGTACCACCCCAGGGCCAGTTATTCTGCCGTGAAGCAGTAGTGTGCAAACATTACTGTGTTTCGGTCTGAAGGGCACTGTGAGCTAGCGTAATCACTGGGCATATGAGACTTAAAAACTTATGTCACAGCATTTGTTATGAGCAGACGTTGCATTTACCATCATGTGAACGTTTTGCCTCATTTCATCACTTTATCCAATAAAAAAATGGTGGCATGTTTACCTTGTTTTTCTTCTTCGGCGAGCCGGCCGAGTAAATCAACGCTATAAATTGGAATTAGCAATTTTAGTGATTCCGGATGGGATCGCACCAAGGCCACACGATTACTATGAACTTAAATACGAGCTCCCAACCTCTGACCCACCACGGCTCTACAAATAGCAGAGACGTGGTTATTTCTAGAATTAATAACACTGTTTATCACGAATAAAATACAAAAACTCACAGTTCTAAGATTTGTTATGACAGATGAGGTTTTTCTCGTTATTGTGACAATTCATCGTACCATTGTTCTTTTTTATTAACGTAAATATGATGTTGACAAGATGACAACGAAGATATTAGTGTGACGCCGTACGAGTTTGAAGCGTGCGGCAAAAAAAGATTGTTGCAATTCTCAATTAAATCCACATTTGGTCATGCTATCGTGTTTTTGTTACAGTGTTTTCCCAGAACATTCAATAATGCTATTAAACTCTATGATATCCGTGTGGTGGGTAAACAATATATTATATTTCCATCGGCGTAGTAATTGTTGCACATAGACCCAAAAATACATCTTCATCTATCAAATGGGTGCTTAATTTCTGTTCTGTGCACTCCTTAATTAGAAGCCGGATTAAGTCGGACTCTTACCTATCAAAACCCCACGGTGGTCTCCATCAGCGCGGTAGAGGGGTCACGGGACCCCTGTTCGGAACGCAACCGTGGCCCCTCTATCGCATAGCTACGGCTATAGCCCGTCCTGGGGGCAGTTTCTTCTTTTTCTTTCTGATCTTTTTTTTTCTGATGTTAAGTGTAACGTCTGCCCATAACAAATGCTGTGTCACCCAGAAAATTACTGTGTGACACCACACTCTGCCCGTCACCCTAAGACATCAGTTCTTAAGTCTCATATGCCCAGTGATTACGCTAGATCTCAGTGCCCTTCAAACCGAAACACAGCAATGTTTGCACACTACTGCTTCACGGCAGAATAACTGGCCCTGGGGTGGTACCTACCTAGACGGATTCCTGCATAGGAATCCTACCACCAGCAACCGTAACCTTCAGCACTTTCTCGGTGTCTGCCACGTCGAGTCATCGTCCTAATCGAGGTCGCTTTACTGGGCTTTCGGGATTTCCATCCCGATACCACCACGGTCACGTTTCTCTCTCAAACCCTCTCGGCAGCCTCTTTCTGGACCATCACGGCCATGTGCAGTCTTTTTTTTTCGGTGGGAAAAAGCCAAACGCATACCCTTCACTTGGTATGCCACTGGGTAATGGCACAAACTACTTGCGGCATACCAAAACTCAAACGCGTTTCTGAAATTTTTGTCTGTCTGTTTGTCCGAGCTGATCTTTGAAATGGTTGCCTCGATTTTGACAGGACTTTCATTGATAGTTAGAGGACTTTTTAGAGAGTAATCTAAGCTACTTTTTAATTCGGAAATATTTAGGGTTCTCGCATGAAATCTGAAAAACAAATAAGGGCTATGCGGATAGACGAGTTTTCAACTTTATAATTATTTTGAATCTGGAACACGTATATTATTTTCTTTCGATTTTGAGCCACTTCACATATTTTCTCGTGTTTATTATCAAATTACAATATGGAATGGGGTGTTAAAGAAAATAGGATTGCAGTGATCGCCTTGCACAAAGTGGGTATGGAGCCGTCGGTCATATTCCAGACACTTCAAAAGCTTGGTATCAGCCTCATGTTCGAATATCAAACTATGAAAAGATACAACAACACTTCCTCTGTCGAAGACCAGAAAAGATCGGGGCGGTCGCGTGCTGTTAGAACTACAAAGGCTGTTAATGCTGTTAAAGCCAGAATTCGTCGAAACCCCATTAGGAAGCAAAAAATCTTATCGCGAGAAATGAAGATTCCCGCTAGGACTCTGTCGCGTATTATAAAACAAGACCTGAAGCTCGGTGCTTATCGTCGATATACAGAACATGTCCTAAATCAATCTTTACAATTAAAGAGAGCGGATCGTTCAAAACGCCTTCTGTCGCGATACGCAGGTGAAAGGCACAGAAATATCCTCTTTAGCGATGTAAAAATTTTCACGATTGAAGAACACTATAATAAGCAAAATGATAAAGTGTACGCTCACAGTTTTAAAGAAGCTGCTCAAGTGGTCGGAAAGGTACAACGTTGTCATCATCCTGCGTCAGTGATGGTTTGGTGGGGCGTGTCTTATCAAGGAGTCACAAAACTACATTTTTGTGAAAAAGGAGTGAATACTTCAGCCAAAGTGTATACAGTCAAGATACAGTCTTGGATCATGTTGTGAAACCTCTCAGCAATACATTTTTTAAAAACATACCGTGGACTTTCCAGCAGGACTCTGCACTTGGTCACAAGGCACGAACTACCCAAGCCTGGCTTGAAACCAACGTTCCGGACTTTATAAGAGCTGAAGACTGGCCCTCATCTAGCCCAGACCTCAACCCTTTAGACTTCAAATTATGGTCAGTTTTAGAGGATATGGCCTGTTTTAAACAACACGGCTACATTAAGTCTCTTAATAAATCTTTGGAGCAAGATCCATAGAGTCGTGGCCAAACAGATTAAAGGACTGTATAAAAGCCAAAGGTGGCCATTTCGAATAGAATATTTTTTTATTTTTTGCTGAGACTAATAAATATGTAGGTATAAATTTTAATAGTATTACATTACTTCCTTATAAAAAAATTCATTTTCATTTGTAACAGAACTTATGGCCGGACTAGGTACATACAATCGCGCCTTGTGATAGCGGCCTAAGAGAATGTGAACCTAAGAGAACCACCCCATCCCATCCCGTGGGTGTCGTAAAAGTCGATACAGGGAAATTAAAACCAGGAGATGGGCAGCAGCATCATCCTGGAACATCTGAATAAATTAACTGCGGTTGCCAACCCGCCTGCCAAGCGTGGCAACTATGGCAAAATTCCCTCCAATATGAGAGCTACAAACTTTTGTGGCTATCCATCGGGGAGGCCTATGTTCAGCAGTGGACTTGTTATAGGCTGAAACGACGATGACTACGATACAATCACTCCTTTTTCCCATATAAAGTAGGCAGACCACAACGTAGCCCACTTTTCGGGCTAGCGGGAAACGAGAGCTGAATGGTGGCGAACCACTTCGCCGAGACGCATTTTATTTAATTAGTCGTTGGGATCACGTCGGTTTATTTTACGCGGGTGAAATCGCGGGGCACGGTTAGTTATTTAACAAAAACACGTTGCACGATTACGTATGCAAGAATTACTTCAAACAGCTCGCATTAGCATTTCAAATTAGGTTTAATTTTCAAAATAATATTTTTTTACGAAAATTGTTTAAAAGCATTTTAATCGGTGCAAAAATCTTGTTAAATAAATTATTAATATGTTTCCATACGAGCCGGAAAAATTCCATTTTCAGTTTGAGTTCCAGTTTGCGTTAATTATGTATATATACAAATAATAACGTTTTAAATATCTTCAAAATGCCAAAATTTGGTAATCAAATGCGTCGTCACGACGAAACTATACAAATAAAAGTATTTAAATTATATTATTTATATATAATATAATTAAATCATAAAATTAATTATTATCATCACATGCTTGCGGCAGTCCAGTAATAATTAATTATGAAATTTATATTTATAATTTTTTATTATATTTTTTGTATAGTTCGTTGTGTTGGCTGTTAGTGTGACTGCTATCGTAACCGGGATAAGAGGACCTCTATATCTGACAGCATAATTATGAAATGTTAATTATGATTAGAATTCATAATTAAGCTATTTTATATATATATATATATATATATATAGATATATACATATATAATTAAGCTATTATTATACATATATATTCTATTGGCTCTCCAATATTTTACAGTACACAAATTATTTATTTACGGGTATGGATTTATTATGACGCTTCACCTTAAATTTATCGTATTTGAAGAGTTTTTTTAAAACAACTGACAGTGACTAGACGACCAAAATGTTGACCTGATGGTAAGTGCAACGTGTGGCCCATAACGAATGCTGAGTTACCCAGTTTATTTCTGTCTGCCACTACACTGGACTCGTCGCCCTGAGGCATCGTTACATCGTTCACTAGCTTTACACCGCGGTTTCACCTGCCGTTAAATTTAAAAGCAATCGCTCTAAGGGTCATAGCATGATGTTATATAGCCTATTGCCTTCCTCGATAAATGGGCTATCCAACACTAAAATAATGTTTCAAATCGAACAAGTAATTCCTGAGATTAGCGCGTTTAAGCAAACAAAGTCTTCAGCTTTATAATACGAGTATTAGTATAAAGCTGCTTTCTCACAATATGCATGTATAAAGTTACGTTACTAAGAACATAACAACTTTTTTTTTTATTGGATTGAGTGACGAAACGAGCAAAACGTTCACCTGATGTAAAGTGCAACGTCTACCCATAACACAAATGCTATGTCACCCAGAACATGTCTGTGTGACACCACACTGTGCCCGTCACCCCTGAGACATCAGTTCTTAAGTGTCATATGCCCAGTGATTACGCTAGCTCACAGTGCCCTTAGAACCGAAACACAGTAATGTTTGCACACTACTGCTTCACGGCAGAATAACTGGCCCTGGGGTGGTACCTACCTAGACGGATTCCTGCATAGGAATCCTACCACCAGTAAACTAAACCATTGCATGTATATAAGACCACACGTAACCTTACCGTCAGTATAAGCATGAAGCGGCGCTGTATGCCACTATTACCTAGTGGCATACAGCGCCGCTTTGCCACCAAGAACATTTCTGCGTGGCGCGACACTGCGCTAGTCACTGCGACGTTAGGAATAGGAATCCTACCGCCAGTAAAAGGCTAGGCTAATCATATACGGGGACGTAAAAACAAGTGAGTGCGTAGTGAGTGTGCTAATACTTAGGACTCTATACTATATCACGCGCAGATGAGTTGAAGATGAATCTGATTAAAACCGACTAGGAGAATATTTTTCATTTAATCAGTTCAATCTTTTGCCTGTAAGTTTTTTTCATTGGTTCATTTGACCACTTGACCATTGGTCCAGTGATTACGCTATCTCTCAGTGGCCGTCGGACCGAAAAACTACTGCTTCGCGGCAGAATTACTGTTGCTTGGGTGGTTGATTACCACCAGTAAAACTTAAAAGTTTTAACATTGTGCTTTATTTTTGTTACAGATAATTAAACGGCGACTTGGAGCTACAATTATATTAATGTAAGTTTTATTTATATGTACGATAATAATAATTTCTTTATTTAATACACCAGTTACATTCTTAAACCGAGTTACGATATATGAGGTACATTAAAGGTAAATTATAAAAAACATATAGTACTCAATTATAAATCCCCTTCTCACTAAGTTTTCCCTTAACGGCGAACACGTGAATTTGTTTTTATTGGATAAAGTGACGAGACGAGCAAAACGTTGACCTGATGTTAAGTGCAACGTCTGCCCATAACAAATGCTGGGTCACATAGAACATCTGTGTGGCACCACATTGCGCCAGACACCTCGAGACATCAGTTCTTAAATCTCGTATGCCCAGTGATTACACTAGCTCACAGTGTCAGACCGAAACACAGTAATGTTTGCACACTACTGCTTCACGGCTGAATAACTGGCAATAAATAAATTTCTATTATTTATTTTAGTGGCGCTGGTAGTGGAGATCTAACCTAGGTCACTCACGTAATGCGAGCACCTGGCCTCTGAGCTACTCAGAACTCATTTTTTTTTATTGTATAAAGTGATGAAACGAGCAAAACGTTCACCTGATGGTAAGTGCAACGTCTGCAATTATCAAATGCTGTGTAACCCAGAACATTTCTGTGTGACACCTCACTGTGCCCATCACCCTGAGACATCAGTTTTAAGTCTTATATGCCCTGTGATTACGCACACTACTGCTTCACGGAAGAATAACTGGCCCTAGACGGATTCATATGGTACAATTTTTATTAATGTATTAAATGATGTATAGGTATTTTATTTCTTAAGTTCCAAACGTTAAATACTTACTCAGGTTGTTAATCATATTTTCTGACAACGGAGCAACCTGAAGGCCTCATTAGTTTAGTGACGTGGGGTTTTGTTACAAACATCTTTTCGACTTTATTTATTATAGGTACGGTCGGGTACAACGAACTCCGAGTTAGACGGGAGCTCACACTTGATTCAAAAGATCCATACTAATATTATAAATGCGAAAGTAACTCTCTCTGTCCCTCTGTCTGTTTGTTACCTTTTCACGGCTCAACCGCTGAACCGATCTGGACGAAATTTGGCACAGAGATAGCTTGCATCCTGGGGATGGACATAGAGTACTTTTTATTCCGGAATATAAAGTAGTTCCCACGGGATATTTAAAAACCATATATCCACACGGACGAAGTCGCGGGCATCAGCTAGTTTTATATAAAAATTATAATAAGAGGTAAGTTGCCTGTATATTACGGATATATTATATTTGTGTTCGGACCGGTATTTGTGGCGACTTCGGCTACCGACTTTACGCTGCCAACAGACAGAGAGACAGACGGGACGGCAATGAGCGTGTCTTGCCTTGTTTTATTTATTTAATAATGCCACTGAGCGTAAGCTTTTGGCCAGTGTCGAGGTGGTAATGATGATATTTTTTTTAAAGAAAATATATTTCAATTTTTTTTTTAAATAATGCTATTAGGTAGGTATCAGGCAGACTAGAGTAGCTAGGTGCTACTCTAGTCTACCTGATACCTATTTCATTATTTACCATCCCGTGTGGTGGCGGCTTAAGAGAATCTACTTTATTTTACTGGTGGTAGGATTCCTATGCAGGAATCCGTCTAGGTAGGTACCACCCCAGGGCCAGTTATTCTGCCGTGAAGCAGTAGTGTGCAAACATTACTGTGTTTCGGTTTGAAGGGCACTGAGAGCGAGCGTAATCACTGTATAGTAAGAACTGATGTCTCAGTGACGGGCGCATTGTGGTGTCACACTGTTCTGGATGACACAACATTTGTTATGGGCAGACGTTGCATTGTTACCATCAGGTGAACATTTTGCTCGTTCCGTCACTTTTATTAAATAATTTAAAAAAAAAAACCACCCCGCCTCATCCCGTTGGTGTCGTAATAGTCGACAGAGACACCCCGAAATATTCTGAGTGACACAGTATTTGTTATGGGCGTTGTAGATGTTGCACTTACCATCAGATGAACGGGGTTTGCCCGTCTCGCCACCATCCATACTAATATTACAAATGCGAAAGTAACTCTCTCTGTCCCACTGTGTGTTTGTTACCTTGTAACGGATCAATTGCTGAAATTTGGCACTAGGATAACCATTTTTTTTAAATGTATGTAGCAGAGGACTGGTGATAAGCTAAAATTATAGTAATGTTTTTTCATAATATATTTAAGAGGATATTCTGAAAATATGCGCAAATAGAGCATGCCTTCATTTCCGAAAGCAGACAAAGTAACGCCTTTCTTGAAGTCAGTTAAAATATGACGAAAGTTCTAGACTTAAAAATTAATGAAGTTAAGGAAGTTCATTTTCTAAGATCCGCATGCAAAATATAAAATTCTGTTATCTAGTTTTTTAAGGAGCACCGCCCGCTCTGCTTCATTACCGTGTACAACTCTAGACCCTACGACACAGTCGCCGAGTGATAATGTCTCGTTACTGACGGAGGGCCGGCGGTGCTCTTCAAAAACTTGGTAATATACACCATTTTATATTTTGCATGAGGATCTTAGCAAATGAACTTCCTTTCCTTCATTATAATGGATTTCTGCAAAGTAACGTCTGAGTCTGTAAACCAAAATAATTAAACAAACTTTTCATTTTATTACGGTCATCTATAATGCGATAAAGATTTGGCAAAATAGCTCAGCGGTCTGCTCGAAAAGTAACTGGATTGTCCACTATTAAACAAACGTAATAAAATTTTATGCTTTAGTATGAATGACAAAGTGTTTATTGATATAATTCCGGGATGTCGCGCGACGCCGATGTTAGAGACTGAACATAAACGAACTTTGGAAATTAAACTCATATCTATATTTTCAAGTCCTGCATACGTTTGCAGTGTACACACACAGAAAACACCGACGGCGTGGCTAAGTGGCGGTTACTTGACTACCAAACCGCGGGCCCCGGATTCAAATCCCAACCCATTTGTAAAAAAATACAAATTTAATAAACCTACTTTTACGGTTTTTTTGCGTTTAATTTTTAAACTATTTATAACCCGACGTTTCGAGAACTCATGGTCACGGGGGGCTGTAAAGTTTTATTAAATGTGTAATATTCGCGTAAATATAAGAAATCATCATTATGAAAACACAACACATTGATTTTTGGTTCTAGATATGTAGTCATTGTATTCATATTTCTCACACGCATCCTAGGCTACCCCCAATCTTATTGAATTCGCGTTACTGGCGCGTGTAGGCTTGAATGAGTGAGTGCTTTGATGTATGAGCGTACACTTGCGGAAGTTTTTCGGAAGTTGTCGCCGTGGTCGACAGTCGGACACCATTGTATAACTAGGACTGCACTGGCACGCTAGGATGCAATGTGTCTCTGTTACTCTGTTTTTGCACGTTCACTTGTGGTACTACAGTTCCTTCTGCGCGGTGGATATCTTCCCACAGTATTCGTTGTTGTCGCCGTGGTTGAAAATCTGCCATACTCAGCGACAGAAAACAAAGCCATTCTCGCAAATCATGACACTGCAGTCGCCATCTTGCCTTCTAAGTCACTTAATCTCATTTATGCAATGTTTGATGACGATGATACTACGATATATATATTGAACATTCGATTACGTGCCGTGCGTTGAAGGAAAGGGTTTTCCAAGTGTTCCACTGTGCAGCTTAAGATTACGCAACGGGAAAACGTTCACCTGATGGTAAGTGCAACGTCTGCCCATAACAAATGCTGTGTTACCCATAGTATTTATGTGCACATTGCGCTCGGCACCTTGAGACATCAGTTCTTAAGTCTCAAATGCCCAGTACTTACACTTACTATTTCCTAGCGCCTTTCAAACCGAAATGCAGTAATGTTTGCACACTACTGCATCATGCTGTGCAGGTGAATTTAAGTCTGTGAAAGCACCCATGATACATGAGTATGCATTGCTTTTTGAAATAGAATATACTAATTACCGTAAAACAAATGAACAATTAGTAAAATAATTAAGCGTAACGTAACAGCTTTTCTTATTGTTAGTTCTGGTTCTTAGAGATTCTAACAGAAATGAATGTGCATGCATATAAATAAAATTTTAAAAGAAACTACTGGAACACTATATAGTAATTATTAGCGATGCTACGAGGTAAACCAAAACTAAAGTAACTTTTTGTGACTTCGCAATAAAGATCAATCTCAGTAATTCACAGGATACCCAAAACTCAACACGCGCGTTTTTAAAAAGTTTGTCTGTCTTTCTGTCTGTCCGTCTGTTTGTTGATCTGGGTTGTTGCTACAGAATATTCATAGATCTTTTTTATCCTATTACTGTAATAAACCAGGAGAGTTACCAAGCTTGAACGCGCTAACCTCAAGAAATAAGATTATATGATGAAGTGACGAAACGAGCAAAACGTTCGCTTGATGGTAAGCAACGTCTGCCCATAACGAATGCCGTGTCACCCAGAGCATTTCTGTGTGTCATCACACTGCAGCCATCACCTAGAGATATCAGTACTTAAGTCTCATATCCCCAGCGATTACACTAGCTCTCAGTGCCCTTCAGACCGAAACACAGTACCTAATGTTTGCACACTGCTACACGGCAGAATAACTGGCCTGTGGTGGTATCTACTTAAACGTGGCCACCTTACTGGTGGTACTCAAAAAACACGAGTAACCATTTTAAGAAAAAAAATTGGCATTGGATAACCCGTTTATTGTATATCTATAGTCTAGAACCTTTCTAAATAAACAGAACTCATACTTCATGGTATTCCCTAACCCGTAAAGAAAAATAGGCTGAGAAACAAACATTGGCGATAAAGGCCGAGCTGTGAATGCAGAGGTCAGAGAGGTACCATGTTGTAGCTACGGCGTAATCGTGGCCTGTAGGACATATTTTTTAACAAAACTGGCACTGTCGTACCTACATCAGTAGACGAGCTCTTGCATAGGAATCCTAACACTATTAGGTACATATTTGCTGACAGTTACGTGGGTGGTAATTATAATCTGGAGCTGTAACTGGTTTAATTTATCTATCTTAACCTAGCCAGCTAGCTTGCCTTCAACAACTCCATCTTTAGTATTGAAGCAGCTAACGGCGTTGACAGCGATTCCGTGATAGTGTTATTATTAAGAAATTATAATTTGGTTTAATTTATTGACTAAAATCAGTCTTGTTTTCTGAATTCAAATGGATAAAACCATTACCTGATTAATTAGTAGGTAAATCCTCTCAAATGCCCAGTACTTACACTTACTATTTCCTAGCGCCTTTCAAACCGAAATGCAGTAATGTTTGCACACTGCTGCATCATGCTGTGCAGGTGAATTTAAGTCTGTGAAAGCACCCATGATACATGAGTATGCATTGCTTTTTGAAATAGAATATACTAATTACCGTAAAACAAATGAACAATTTCAAACTGACCACTGATCTCAGGTTAAATATTACTTGAGATCAGAGATATTGATGACTCATATTTGTAACTGTAAGATAACCCCAGACGAACTTAAAAACATTTAAAGTTGAAATAAAACACCACTTGCGTACAAAATGGCGGAATGCGGTCGCAATTATACTGTCGTTTTTTAACGAGATAATTTCAATCGTCTCATCCAATGACTCCATTCATGGCTCCGCGTAAAAAGTCAGCGAGCACGAATACGAAAGATGTGGGTCAATAACAAACTGTGACTAGGCAGTATAAAAAAAACCTAGCTCAGATATCGTTGTACGTGACAATCTGTTGTCAGAAGATTTATTAAATTGTGTACCTGCTGAGGAAGATTTGTTAAAACACTTATCTATATCTTAACAATCGTAATCTTCAATGTCTGAGACCGTACATATATTGATCAGGGATTTGACCAAAAATATTGGTTTACAAGCTTTAGCAGTAGTAGGTTTTGTAATTTCATTTTATTAAGTAGCCTTAGTAGATTGTTAAAAAATATGATGAATTTTAAATATTGTAAAATAAATCACCTTTATTTTTACCATAGTATGTGATGATAATACAGTGGGAGGATTCCTATGCAGGGATCCGTCTAGGTAGGTACCACCCCAGGCCAGTTATTCTGCCGTGTAAATTTTATTAACATAAAAATAATTAAACATGAATTAACAATAGAAACAAATCGATAGGTGTCCGACTGAATAGAATAGCTCCTGCCTCTTTCTTATCGAGGCTATCTTTCTTGTCGTCAGAGGCGACAAAGTATTGCACGGACAGCAGGTACTCCATAGTCGTCTCTTACGACACCTTTTTATCTGAAAGAGAATGTATTTATATCTATTTATCCGAATTTTGTTTTTACATAATAGCTACTATAATTATTTAAAAACAAAAAATATTGGTTAAATTAATCCCTGGACGCCGAAGGTAGTGAGATTTTATCACTTGTTTAATGTGATAAATCTTACTTCGCCTATGTTCAGCAGTGGACTAGTGATAGGGCTGAAATGATGATGATGACTTTACTTTTTTTTAAGTTTCTTTCAACAAACATTAAAGGCATGACATCTTTAGTAATTCTAAGTAGTAATAATAATAGTATAAGGACTAAACTGTTATTAAGAGATTTTTAGCAATTGATTAATTAACATAACTTAAGCGTCACCCAGAATTTTGCGATGTGACGCGCAGAGCGTTTCCGAAGTTCTGTTACCTTAATACGATTTCTGCTCGCCCCATGCGGGAATCGAAACGCGATCCATAGAGCAGTGGCGAATTGTTTAACCACTACGCGAACCGAGCTATATGATATATTTTTAAAATGTTTAATCTTCAATGGTTTTCATAATTAATTACTTGACCGTGATGTTTAGAGGGAGGGCACCTGACTACAGCGCCCCGAGTACGAAATACAGCCGGAACCAACATTGATGCAAAAACACAAATTGTTGGTTGCAATTGTAGCTAAGGATTAGCAAGCTGAAGTGGCAATAGGACGGCCATGTAACACGCAGAACCGATAACCGTTGGGGAAGAACCTGCACGATTTTGAGAGTAAATGGATGTAGGAGGCTCAGGACCGTGTTTTGTGGCAATCTATTGGGAACGCTTCCGTTCAACAGTGGACTATGATAGGCTGAAATGATAATGATGACGACAAATTGTTGGTTTTTATCTGGTTGTGATGTGATTGTCCCCTTGTATTTGCCACTGCATCATGTCTTTCCTTCGATTTTATCGCATGAGCTTTACACTACACACGTGTAGTTAAGGGAAAGTGAGTGTCTGTATGTTTGCGCGTACATTGCTGGCACTATAATATCTCCTGCGCAGTCGATAGCTTCCGACAGAATTCGGTAGTACATCGTGGTCGAAAAGTCGGCCAGAAGGAGGACATCATATCAATTATCCTGCAAAATATATAATATATATATATATATATATATATATATATATATTAGGTTTAGTTACACCATTTATAACTGAAGAACGCCTTGACCGATTTTTATGATGTTAGATTTGTCTCCGCCCCGAATAGCAGAATAACTATTAAAACATCGAAAAGAAAACACAAAATAAAATTATGAAAATATTAATTTTCTCATACATTTTCCGCATACAACACCATCCGTGATACATGACGGAAACAATAGTTATATTATTTTTTAGTATGATTGACGTTTTTGTGACATTAAATAATTTTTCTTAACAACAAAAGTTGATTTAACTGCGCCACAATGAATATAATTTAGCGATATATTTACTGTGTGCTCGGTCCTCTCATTGTCCCATTTAGCTGTGCAGACGGGCGCCGCGATTTATCAACATCTTTTTCGAGTTTTAACCAATTTTCATTTAGTTTTAGACCCATTATTGCATTAGTAAATCAAACGGTAAGCTGCCTTCGAAGATGTTCAATTTATGAGGTTATCAAATTTATGATTAGCAGGTGTAGATTTTGACATTCACAAGAGCTTTATACAAGCCAAAACTGAATAAAGAAATTTTGACTTTGACTTTGATTGATAATTGCTTCATGTAATTTTTTTTATTTTTTTTTATTTTTGTTTATTGTATAAAGTGACTAAACGAGCAAAACGTTCACCTGATGTTATGTGCAACGTCCGCCCACAACAAATGCTGTGTCACCCAGAATATTTCTGTGTGACAACACACTGCGCCCGTCACCCTGAGACATCAGTTCTTAAGTCTCAAATGCCCAGTGATTACGCTAGCTCACAGTGCCCTTCAAACCGAAACACAGTAATGCTTGCACACTACTGCTTCACGGCCTGCAGCGACAACTGCCGACTACTGTCGAGAGCCATCAACTGCGCAGGAGATATTATAGTGCCACAAGTGTATGCGCAAACACAGAGGCACTCACTCGTCCCAACCTACCCGCGCCCGATGTAACGCTGATGCGATAAGATCGGAGGTAGGCTAGGATGCAGTGTCAGAAACACGGGGACAATCACAACACAACCAGACCCGAAAACCAACAATTTATGTTTTAGCACAAATGTTGGCTCCGGCTGGGATTCTAACCCAGGACCCGCGGCTTAGAAGTCTGGTACTCTGACCACTAGGCCACGCGGGCATATTAATAACAGTATAAAAAAAAGTTTCAGGCTATAAATGTCCCACTACTAAGCACAGGCCTCCTCTCATTTCTGAGAGGGTTTTGGAGCTAGGAAGAATCCGCCACGCTGCTCCAATGCGGGTTGGCGGACTTCACATGTCTTCGAAAATATTTTTAATTTCTCGGACATGCAGGTTTCCTCACGATGTTTTCCTTCACCGCCGAGCACGTGGTAAGTCAGCACTTAAAATTGCAATTAACAATTTCAGTGGTGCCGGCACAGGGAATCGAACCCAGGTCACTCGCGTACTATGAAATTAAAAGCGAGCGCCTCGCCCCTGAGCTACCACGGCTCTAATAATAACAGTATATTAAAAAGGAATATGCCTTAGATCATTTGACAAGATAATAAATCGTTGGTCGATGAAGCTGTACTAAATTATATTACAGGGTTAATGACTGTTCTGTACATACAACAGCCTGAGTAGAGTTCCTGACCTCGACACCGCGAGTCCTGGGTTCATGCGGAGTTAACATTTACGTAAAAACACTTCAAATCCTAGCTAGGGTAGAGCAACGATTCATAAAAAGAAATATAATACATCTTTAATAGTAATAAAATGCAGGATGTTCTTGTTGCATATTACAAATGAACAAACCACTAAGGTTAACTTAATTTAAACTCTCCAAGGTCTAGGTCGTTAGGCAATCTAGGTACGTAACCTTGCGTCGTGGGATTTTCATATTTACTTCATTTCATTGCTATCAAGTTTCGAATGCAATAATTTCTATATTATGTGTATTACCCGCAACCGACGAGCGTGTGTGAAAACGCTAATGAAAGTAGAAGAAGCTAAAGATGTGTGTCAGGATCGTAGCAAGTGGAAAGATGTGGTCTCTGCCTACCCCTATGGGAAAGAGGCGTGACCTGTATGTATGTATGTATGTATGTGTATTATATTTATTATTCTATTTTTTTTTTATTGTATAAAGTGACGAAACGAGCAAAACGTTCACCTGATGGTAACTGCAACGTCCGCCCACAACAAATGCTGTGTCACCCAGGATATATTTCTGTGTGACACCACACTGCGCCCGTCACCCTGAGACATCAGTTCTTAAGTCTCAAATGCCCAGCGAATACGCTAGCTCACAGTGCCCTTCAAACCGAAACACAGTAATGCTTGCACTATACTGCTTCACGGCAGAATAACTGGCCCTGGGGTGGTCCCTACCTACCTAGACTACCTAGACGGATTCCTGATTAGAAATCCTACCACCATATAATATAATATATATATAATAATAATAATTTCAATACATAGGTAGATTAATTTGACATTTAGTGAAGAAAATTGTTGTGTGTCAAATTGTCGTTATACCAATTTTATTTCGATTGTATAATAGGCAGTGTAAAAATACCTGCTGTGCCCCGCGGCTTCACCCGCGGAAATTAAGCCGACCACATGATTGTGGTTCGCCGACACGAGCAATCACAGTTCGGCTCTTAAAATCGGATTAGTATTTCCTGAAATTACTGTTCTGGTTTTAATTTTTCCTCTGTCGACTTTTACGACATCCGCGGGATGACGTGTAGTGGTAGTTTCTCTTAAGCCGCTACCACACGTAAACCAGAAAATTAAAACCAGAATATGGGCAGCAGCATCTTCCTGAAACATCAGAATAAATAAACTGCGGTTGCCAACCCGTTTGCCAAACGTGGCAACTATGGCAAAATTCCCCCCAAAATGAGAGCTACAAACTTTTGTAGCTATCTATGGGGGAGGCCTATGTTCAGCAGTGGACTAGTGAAAGGCTGAAATGATGATGATGATGATGATGAATTTACTGTTTATATCCTATTGCTGTACGCGCTAATTTCAATTATATACAAACATACAAACTGTCCAGCTTTATTTCAGTAGTAAGAAGTAACATGATAATGGCAGGGTTGTGTACGGGTTTGAAAATATGAGAATAAATTACCCATCCCGTGGTTGTTACAAAAGTGGGCGCTTCATGTGTGCGAGGGGATTTTCGCCAATGTTACCACGCTTGGCTGGCTGATTGGCAAGCGTATTTTTTGTATTTGGTTGTCCTAGGAAGATGCTAATAAAGTAAAAAAAAAACTTTCTTTACGCCGCCACCACAAGGCAAAGATTAAACAGTCTATTAAGGAAACAGTGACAGAAAAGGTAAACAAACCCAAGATGTGATGGTCAAAATTGTAACCCATTTGAATTCTACCAAATTATAGAGTACAGCTAGCGCGAAAATTTTCTATTGAAATGTCATGTAGTCATTGGTCCGGTTATATTCGCCATCTTTACTATCGATCAAATTGTTGATATGAGGCGAAATTAATTTTTTGTCCTCAAAATAAGGCTAATCCAGTTTCTTTGCAATCGTTACCCTTTTTCGACAAACCAATTACAAGTATATAAATATCTAAAAAAATCTTCTATAATTGCAAAATCTTCAGTTACTGTATTGTTTCTTTTTATTCTTTTAAATTCATTTCAAGATAAAGCCATTTCCTTAACAAAAAAATAAAGTCTATCAAAAACCTGAAACCCGACCTAGGTATGGCATGTAAATCCTGGCTACTTCCAGCGTTTATATTGCACGTTTTTAGGAAACTACTAGAAAAATTGGTCAAGAAATTTATCCAGTAGACGGTTACATATGCTCACATCATCAAAAAAAGTTACAAAAATGACAAAAATTGTCAAGTAAAAACAATTCTTTTACGCATTTTAAATTTATGTAGTACTAATATAATTTTAAAATGGCGCTTAAAATCAACAGTTTGGGCATGAGACATGCTTATTTTTTTTACGCGGTATATTAATTTTTATTTTAACATTTTCGTTAGGCAGCGAAAGTAATTTCGGTTCCATTACGGTAATTACTCCTTTCGTACGTGAAAGTTGCAAAATGGTGGTAATTTAGAAAAATAGAGTAGTTCATGTTTTCTTTTAGACGCTTTAATATCCGCCAATTAGTAAATGACTTGACTAGAAAATTAAACATATTTTTTGTTAAAAAGATATAATACTTATCTTCGTTCATTACTGTTATTAATGTCGTTTCATCGCTAAACCAGTTGCATACTAATAAAAATAGTTAAATTATCTGGTTACTCGATACGTTATATGACGCTTGAAGGCCACTTCGATAATGATCAGAAGCATAAAGTTACCATATCGAGGGTACAGTGATGGAGGTCAGAGGTACTTGCTTTAATAGATACCAGGAAAATATGACTTTCAACATAAAGCGGAAAACTATCTTTAAAAGACGAGAGATGTCGTGGTACTCCCGGTTGGAACGAAGTGACTTTCGTTGTATATAATGTATTAAAAAAAGGAACAATGAAATAATTTAACATAGCAATTACAAAATTTGGTCATATTTGAATTTATGCTGGTGGTATGATGTCTGTCCATGAGTCCATCTAGGTAGGTACCATTCCAGTGCCAGTTATTCTGCCGTGAAGCGGTAGTGTGCAGACATTGCATAGTCATCGTCGTCGTTTCAGCCTATCACTGCTGAACATAGGCCTCACCCATAGATAGCCACAATTGGAGGGATTTTGCCATGGTAGCCACGCTTGGCAGGCGAGTTGGCAACCGCAGTTTATTTATTCAGATGTTCCAGGAAGATGCTGCTGCCCATCTCCTGGTTTTAATTTCCCTCTGTCGACTTTTACGACACCCACGAGATGGGATGGGGTGGTAGATTCTCTTAGGACGCTACCACACGGCATAGTTATGCATATTGGCAAATGAGACATAAGAACTGATGTCTCATGGTGACGGACGTAGTGTGGTGCGACACAGAAAGGTTTTGGTGTTATGGGCAGACGTTGCATTTATCATCAGGTGAACGTTTTGCTAGTTTCGTCAAATTTATCCAAAAAAAAAAAACTTTTAGCGTAACAGGCACTATAAGAAAGCCGATGTTCCAGCGTGTATATATGTAAATACTCGTAGAAGCAATTATAACAAACCCACTCTAAGCACAAATGCGCATTCACTAATCCACATTTGGTAACGCTTAGTAACTAGAATTTCAACACATTTCCAGTTATACCGCCAGTGAACACTGCTCATGGTATAACTAGAAATGTGTGTCATGTAATGTAACATTTTCCTTAAATACCATTTTAGGAGATTCATCTTAGATTACGTTTTTCATTGGATATCTTTTAGGTCGAAGACTCTTAGTAAGAACCTCTACCGAATGCTGCTGTGGGGTTGGAATTCGAACCATCAAAGCCAAGAGCTGTATAAAACACAAATTTTTATATAAGAAATTATTTACTAACTGGTGGTAGGAGTCCTATGCAGGAATCCGTCTAAGTACGTACCACCGCAGGGCCTGTTATTCTGCCGTGAAGCAGTAGTGTGCAAACATTATTGTGTTTTGATCTGAAGGGCACTGAGAGCTAGCGTAATCACTGGGCATATGAGACTTAAAACTGATGTCTCAGGGTGACGGGCGCAACGTGATGTCACACATTTTCTGGGTGACGCAGCATTTGCTATGGCCAGACGTTGCACTTACCATCAGGTTAACGTTTTGCCCGTTACGACTTTTTATACGATAAAAAATATATAATCCATACTGTAAATGCGAAAATAACTCTCTCCGTCCCTCTGTCTGTTTGTTACCTTTTACATAAACCGCTGAACCAAACTTTCGCGTTTATAGTATCAGTATGGACGTACTTAAAAACAATTCTGTCTCTTGTGGAACAGTTCACATTCTCGTTTATAATTATATACTGATTCTGTTCATTAAACCTGTGGGTACCCGCGACTTCGTTTGCGAGGGTTTGTAGTCGCGGGGCTTTAAGAATTGTTTCAACATGTCAGTAAAATCTGAGTGCAGTATAAACATACAAAGGATTATATAAAGGTTCAGGTTCTATAACATAAATGGCTTCCTGTGGTACTGTAAAAAAATATTCACTAATTTAGCTTTTTACGGCGACACTAAGTTGATCCTAGAGTTATAATGTATAATGTGCGTAAAATTCACGTCAACAGGTTAATTAGTTCTCGAGATTAACTCACTTGTCTAGACAGACAGATAAACGAAAAGGGTACTTCTATTTTATATATGACCAACTGGATAATGATATGTAAAACGCACTGACTATACAAGAGAATTATTATACGCATATAGTGCTATATCTTAGTATGATGCGTTGTTTGACACGTCACGTCTTATTTATATATTTTTTATTTTATTTGATATAGTAATGAGACGAGCAAAACGTTGACCTGATTGTAAGTGCAACCTCTCCCCATAACAGATGCTGTGTTACGCAGAATATTTCTGTGTAGCACCACACTGCGCCCGTCACCTTGAGACATCATTTCTTTAGTCTCAGATGCCCAGTGATTACGCTAGCTCTCAGTGCCCTTCAGATCGAAACACAGAAATGTTTGCACACTACTGCTTCACGGCAGAATAACTGGCCCTGGGGTGGTACCTGCCTAGACGGATTCCTGTATAGGCCTAGACGGAATCCGTCTAGGCACACATAGACAGGTGTAACCTGTTAAAACGCGGAAGAGAACACATCCGTAGTTCACTAAAATATGTTAAAATAAAATATATTTGTTATAATATATATTTATTACGAAAAAGTACCCAATTAAATAGTTAGCATAATAATTAAGCGTAACGTTACAGCGTTTCCTATTTTTAGTGACGTCAACGCTTTTCCTAGCGACGCCACGAGTCATTCTATTTTATATATTTTTAGAAATAAATAAAATTTGAGTGTCCGTCTAAGATTTCGCAATAAAAACTTTTGTTATTCTCATATGGTAATTTATACCATACCAAAAATCGATTTGATTTGATTTTGATTTTATAAAAATACGATGCCCCACAGTAGGATTTCTCCTGTGTCGTGGGTACGTTTTAGAGACATAAATTCCACATGCACAAACCACCCAGACCCGGAACAACTATCTGTAGGCCATACAAATATTTGTCCCGTGCGGGAATCGAACCCGCGACCCGCGGCGCAGAAACCAAGAGCTTAGCCACTGTGCCAACCGCGCCGACAAGTTAAAAACGCGTTTTTAAGTTTTTATAATACTTCATGCTATAGCTTTATTTGTACAGACGACCGCGTGGCCTAGTGGGCAGAGTACGTGACTTCTAAGCCGCGGGTACTGGGTTCGAATCCCAGCCGGAGCCAACATTTATGCTAAAACATAAATTGTTGGTTTTCGGGTCAGGTTGTGTTGTGTTTGTCCCCGTATTTCTGAGACTGCATCAGCGCATCAGCGTTACATCGGGCGCGTTTAGGTTGGGACGAGTGAGTGCCTCTGTGTTTTTCGCGTACACTTGTGGCACTATAATATCTCCTGCGCAGTTGATGGCTCTCGACAGTAGTCGGAAGTTGTCGCCGTGGTCGAAATCGGCTAGGAGAACATTATTTGTACAGTATAACACCATAATATACAATGCTGTCACTATACTTCTCGTGGGAATGCAATGGGGAGTAAGAGTTTTTTGACTCGTATCAAAATGGCGGCGACGTGGTTCGCTACCCGCCACGTCTCGTTTCACGCGGGGGCCTCTGCCTACCCCTTATATGGGATAAGGCGTGACTGTAGGGTGGGTTGTGTACAGCCATAAGGAACAGCACTCTGCAAATCAAACATTATCGAGAAAAGCCGAACTGTTAATGCTCAGATCAGCGATATATAATTTCGGTGATGTAATTGCTGTTAGCCTTTTTAGCTTTTACAGCTTCATCGGGTACTGTGCTCACGGGCCAGGGGCCCGCGTGCCAGGTTTGGTTTGACCCAAACATAAATACACTAAATAAACTCCTACAAACAAATCGAAATTCGGTCTGTGTCGCGTTCGCTGCGTGCATGCGCGACTCCGAATATCTCAAATGATTTTAAGTCGTCTAATGACCGTCCGAGGGAGGCTGCGGGCCTCCATTCGGACTGTCCACTTGTGTGTCGGTAACTCTGGGCGGTGAGAACCGCCCTGGAACACGGGTGTATTGTGTGTACGCGGTGTGATTGACAACTGCTGCGCGCCGCTCTCTGCGGCGGTCGTGCGTCGTGGTGCGTGTTATATTAAAGCTATTAACTATATATAATTTCGGTGATGTAATTGCTGTTAGCCTTTTTGGCTTTTACAGCTTCAACGGATACTGTGCTCACGGGCCAGGGGCCCGCGTGCCAGGTTTGATTTGACCCAAACATAAATACTTAAATAAACTCCTACAAACAAATCGAAATTCGGACTGTGTCGCGTTCGCTGCGTGCTTGCGCGACTTCGAATACGAGTATCTCAAATGATTTTAAGTCGTGTAATGACCGTCCGAGGGAGGCTGCGGGCCTCCATTCGGACTGTCGACTTGTGTGTCAGTAACTCTGGGCGGTGATAACCGCCCTGGAACACGGGTGTATCGTGTGTACGCGGTGTGATTGACGACTGCTGCGCGCCGCTCACTGCGGCGGTCGTGCGTCGTGGTGCGTGTTATATTAAAGCTATTGACTGTGTGTACAGTGTAGCCTGATCGTGACTGACCGTGTCGTGGTCAGGGAGTGCTGAGACGTCCGTGTCGTCTAGCACTCAGATCAGCGAGGTACTATGACGTAGGCGTAAGCATGCGGTCGGCTTATTTTGCGGAGGTAAAACCGCATTGTACAAATAGTATACTCGTGCATATCTTAACTAGTTGGCTTTCAGCAGAAAAAAAACAAAAGAGAAAAAACAGAAAATTAATTTTGATAGATAAGAATAAATGATATCGCGATAATTATCTATTTTTAAATGATAAGTACTGGTGGTTTGTATTAAGGAGCGCAAACAGCAAGCGAATCGTAAAACCTTGGATGAAGCTCTCTACGAAAACAACTACGTAAATACTCATTTAATGAATTCACTTTATTTCGCGCTACTCAATGAATCAAAAAAAATAACGACGGTCAAAAATATTCACCTAGACGGATTCCTGCATAGGAATCCTACCACCAGTAAAATATTCAATTCAGAATGAAATGCTGTGAATTTTCTACGATTTTTATCTAATTTAACATTATAATGTCCTTGATGCAAATCTAAATGCGTGACATAAATGATTCTACAACGATTCTAAATTTTTTGTCATATCTCGTGATGGAAACTTATCGTCCTCCACACAATTGTTCAACTTCCGATAGCCGACTACTGATCTCCATTTTTTATCCTCCGTTGTGGTTTGGTTGCACCAGCGTTCCAGCCGCTGCGTTCTGGATGACCAGGGTTTCTTCTTTACATTGTGGTTTTCCCATATAGTTCGTGGATTATTCGTACATAACATTTCTTTATTCAGTTTAGGCTTGTGTAAAGCTCTATGTCAAAATCTACATCGATTCCAAAAACGAAACCTCAGAGAAGAAATTCGCAGAGTCAGGGGTCTTTATGATGGCATATACTTATGATAAAATACTTTTTATAACATATCAATGTTGTAACAAGGGTTGCAATCAGAGTACACATCTATGTCCTTTTGTATGATCTATTTTATAATAACCTTTTTAATAATGCTTCTGAGTTGTGAAATTATGTCGAATTTGCGTATACTTTAAGGATTTCTTTATAAATTTTCATAAGTCTACTAAGAAAACACTTTCCGGTTTTGGCCAACTTAAACATAGGAACCCTAGCGTGTCGCCCCGGCCCACTCTACAGGGTACAGTCACTGTTTTATTAAATCAATTCATGTGTTACCTTACGTACAATATATGTTCATAAATATACATACATAAGATCACGACTGTATCCCATAAGGGGTAGTCAGAGACTGGGCACTCACTGCAAAAACAGATGACTGCCACAATCCACGTTTCACCAAAACAATATAATGCACTTGGTGTGATAGGCGGTGAGCCCATCGCCACCATGCTGTTGGCGACGAGGACCCAAGTTAAAGATTGCCCGAAATGCTGTTAACATTACTAATATCCCAAAAAGCCTTATTTTAATATTTTTTCTACATTGTACCTATCGTGCGACTTTGAGGAGGCGATTTCACGTTCTGCAAGGCATCTTAAAACATTTATCTAATACTTTAGGCTTCAGCTGAAAACCAGCGCTGCGGTGTTGGAGACCTATTTAGTGACACATTCATTATTACCAAAAATAATTACTTGTGTTCGAATAAAACGACTTGTTATTTCGATATCCGTTTCTGGTAGACGATTATATCAAAAATAAAAGTACCTGCCCTGCACTTTATTCCTTCAACCTTTTTGTCATTCATTGATATCATAAAACTTATTTTTTTATTTGATAAAGTGTCGAGACGAGCAAAACGTTCACCTGATGGTAAGTGCAACGTTTGCCCATAACAGATGCTGTGTTACTCAGAATATTTCTGTGTAGCACCACACTGCGCCAGTCACCCTGAGATATAAGTTCTTAAGTCTCATATGCCTAGTGATTACGCTAGCTCTCAGTGCCGTTCAGACCGAAACACAGTAATGTTTGCACACTACTGCTTCACGACAGAATAACTGGCCCTGGGGTGGTAACTACCTGGACGGATAATCTTTGTAACATGTCAAATCTAAATTATATATTTTAGTACAAAAAGGTCAATTTCGACTCTGCGGTCTCGTTGTGCTGTTCGTAAGATTTTTTTTTGTAAAACGCATTCATGATTCAGAAGAAATCCTAATCCTAATAATTCGATCAATCGATACTTTACTGGTGACTAAACTTTATCTGGAATGAAACAAATGAAACTATTTTTTACGGATTTCATCGCGTTTAATTCTGAACTATTTCTAAGCCGACGTTTCGAGTGCTTTACAGCACCCATGGTCACGGGAGGAGTTCAAAATTAAACGCGTAACGAAATCCGTAAAAAAATGTTTTATTTAAATATGTAGTATTCGCGTAAATAAAAGAAATCATTATGGAATGAAATAAGGTTATATTTTTTCAAGTAAATACTGCTGGTAGGATTCGTATGCAGGAATCCATCTAGGTAGCTACCACCCCAGCAGTAGTGTGCAAACAATACTGTGTTTCGGTCTGAAGGGCACTGAAAGCTACTGTACTCACTGGGCTTATGAGACTTAAGAACTGATGGCTCAGAGTGACGGTGTGACACCATTTTTATTGGCATACGTTACACTTACCATCAGGTGAACGTTTTGCTCGTTCAATAAAAAAGAAAGTTAAACTTCTTTGGGCGCGATTAGTGTAAAGTTTTAAGATCGAATTTGAGTGCAACGTTTCCGTCATTCTTAATTAAGATGTATCGATTAGTTAATAATTGTTTTACAGTGAGCAAAATTTTTGTTAATTTACGTTCATTAATTCGTATTTTAATCAAATTTGTAACATTTGGTAAGTGTATAACATATATACTTTTTAAATACCGAATCATTCAACGTTTTTAACTTGCCAGTAGTATTTATTTATTTATTTATTAATGAAAACAGTCAAAAACTATTTTCCAGTGTCAAGTAACATATCTTAGTATACAATCTTCAAGCAGCAAGACTTCAAAATTTTGATCGACAGTAAAATGATAGTTGACTTTTACTGAAGATTTGCTAGACTGATGGAGAAAAAACGAAAAGCACAATTTTGGTCTTGAATTGAGTTATCCAATCACTGTACACTTTCAGGAGCACTTGCTGCATAATAAACTATCAATATTAAACATTAAAACTCCAAATATACACAAATTACAAAATTACAAAATTAAATAAAAGCACTACTGACACTTTTCGAGTTGGCGCCAAAAGTCTTGCCAGTAGTAACAACCATGACATGCTTCTTATTGTTTTTTTTTTTATCGAAACGGTTAAGGCGTAAGAGAATTACGTCCAAAAGTCAAACTTGAGCAGTCTCGCTCAGTGAACGAGAGGGCGTAACACCTGCTATCTCTGCAAAGTTTACCGACTACGCAGTATTGCGGTTGCCGCATTAGTTACGCAACTTACCTAGTGACATACAGCGCCGCTTCCTGCTGATGCTGACGGTCGGGTTACGTGAGGTATTATTGCGAAATCGCTCGTAGTGCGGCTCGGTTCGGAAGTTTTTTTTTTTCATTCAACTGAACGCTCCGTCGAGTTTAATACTGCCCGTCACTAGATGTAGTTGAGAATGTAATGGCATCGGTTAGGTGTCCCGGCTTGTAGTGCAGAGCTGCGTTTCTCTATAGCAAGCCAAGTTTGACGAGCGCGTGGCCTAGTGGTTGGCGTACCTGAGTTCTACGCCGCGGGTCCTGGGTTCGAATCATAGCAGGAGCCTCAATTTGTGCAAAAACACAAATTGTTGGTTGGTTGGTGCACTTGCCATAAGGTGAACGTTTTGCTCGCCTCGTCGCATTCTTTAAAAAACACATATCAAAACGTTAAGTAACAACCTATAGTACAGACCCACACAGGTACCTCCTCTAACTTTGAGGTGAACAAGGTAACAGTGGTGGAATGCCAGTCTTCCAGGTGGTGTCGATGAAATTTTGTTGTGTGCCGCAATGTACGATGGAAGAATTTAGCAGCAGGAATTAATCTATAAAATAGAAGTACTTACTGGTGGTAGGATTCCTATGCAGGAGTCCGTCTAGGTAGGTACCACCCCAGGGCCAGTGATTCTACCGTGAAGCAGTAGTGTGCAAACATTACTGTGTTTCAGTTTGAAGGGCACCCGATCCCCAAAAAAGGCGACCGTATAGATTCGTTCAACTACAGGCCGATCGCCATCACCTCTTGGTTCTCCAAAATAATGGAGTCCATTATAAACCGCCAGCGCTTTTTTTATTTGGGTACTTCGATCACGTCTTCGTTGATGATTTTTGCCACCAAAAATATCGGAATCCTTGGCGTTGACATATCGAGTGACGTTCAGTTCCGCGGTCACTTTGAAGGGAAGGCCAAATTGGCTTCTAAAAAGGATGGCGTGCTCAGTAAAGCGGGACAGTACTTCGTGCCGGCCCACCGCTCGCAACTTTACAAGGCGCAGGTTCGGCCTCACATAGAGTACTGCCCGTCTCTTAGCGGCGACTTCCCCAAATTTTATTAAAGATTATTTTCTAAATAGAAATATTTATCCAGATTTTTTAACATAACATTAAATAGATTTTGTGTCACTTCACAGCCATAATTTATGTTAGTATGTTTTATTAAATGGAATGTTATAATACAACTTTTATTATTAAACTGGTTTCCTATTCAAAACATCTTATTTATAAGATAAATGAAATAAGTAAATACTTAAAATGCAAATAGAAAAATACGCTCAAACTTTACAAGCTTTAATATTCAAGTTGCATAAACATTTGTATTCTTGTTTAAAGTTCAAATTAATAAATTAGCCCAATTCCAGCATTCAAATTAATAACATTTAATTAATTCAGTTTGAATCGAAATTAGCTACACGACAGAAGATACCTGTTTAATACCTCTCTATACAATTAAATATAAATATTGTAAAAAAAACTATTAAACCCGTTTGCAATACTTAAAATTATTCGGACGTCTGGAAGTTGGTAAAAATTTAATCAGAAAGATCCATGACATTCACTCTCGTACATAATGGTCAAGCTCAAGCCAGTTAAAAAATGCCATTAATGAATTTTTTTTTTGTTACTTATTCAGAGAATATGTAATGACTATGTGAAGATATTTTGGATATTTTTGAAATGTCGCAAACGTCTAAGGGTAGATATCACCGTTGAAAATTAACGCGATCAGTTCAAGCTAAACGAAGTTTAAGCGTTTAGCTGTGTTCAATGCTACAGTTTGCATTTCGTCAACATCAAATGAAAGCAGTTCAAGCTAAACGCGATTAAAATTCAGGACGCTTTATAATTATAAACGCGTTTAGAGAGCTCAAAAAATAGAGAGAGAGACCTAAAAAATTATTTCGATTTCGTTTTGTATATTGTTTGCATACCTACGAGATCTATGTATAAAAACAGGCTCTTCGAAGTCGCCGTGTGGTGGCGGCTTAAGAGAATCTACCACCCCATCTCATCCCGTGGGTGTCGTAAAAGTCGACAGGGGGAAAATAAAACCAGGATATGGGCAGCAGCACCTTCCTGGAACATCTGAATAAATAAACTGCGTTTGGCAACCAGCCTGCCAAGCGTGGCAACTATGGCAGAATCCTACCAAAATGAGAGCTACAAACTTTTGTGGCCATCTATGGGGGAGGCCTATGTTCAGCAGTGGACTAGTGATAGGCTGAATGTTTTGCATTATATTGTTTTGGTTTAACGTGGATTGAGGCAGTCATCTGTTTTTGCAGTGAGTGCCCAGTCTCTGACTACCCCTTATGGGATACAGTCGTGATCTTATGTATGTGTATGTATGTAAACGTTTTGCTCGTTTCATCACTTTATACAATAAAAAAAATGTAGCTCAACTGAGATCAAATGATACATTTGAAGTCATTTAAGTAAAACGTGGTTAAACTTGGTTTCCGAAAAGAACGGTGATATCGGTTCTCAGTTGGAAGAATGCACATATTTGATTTTCTGATACTCTCAACATTTTGCGGCAGATCACAGGTAATAAAAGTATGTGCGAAATGTCAGGTAAAAAATAATATTCGAATAAAAAACGAACTGATACAGAAAATTACATAAATATTCATATTGTATAAAGCTTATGTTTCGTAAAAACAAAAACAAAAAAGATTTCATATGATTAACCTAATCGAACCGTGTTCCAATATTTTTAATACTTATTATAACAATTAAGGCTAACCCCTAGATGGAGCGACGACCTGCGCGATTTTGCGGGAAGTCGATGGATGCAGGTGGCTCAGGACCGTGCTTTCTGGAAATCTATGGGGGAGGCCTATGTTCAACAGTGGACTAAGATAGGCGGAAATGATGATGATGATGATTACAATTACACTAGCTCTTTTATTTAACTTCAAATTTAATGTAGTAAGCGAATATGCCAACGGAAATTACATATTTATGTAGATATAGACATGTAATACTAATATTAATAATAAAGCTGAAGTTTGTTTGTTTTTTTTTTGAACAGATTCTCTGGAACCACAAGTCGGATTTGAAAAATACTTTTTGTTGAGGAAGATTATATTTAACAACACTCTGCGATCCTTAGGGGCGATTTCTTTTAAATTAAACGGCAGGTGAAACCGCAGGGCAGAGCTAGTCAAATGTAAAAATTAACAGACGGACACTTATTTGAAATAGTGTATTGACTATAGACTGTATTACGCATATTCAGTAATACGCAGTGTAAAGTGTTCAATCATATTCGCCAAAGACTTTACCCGGTTGGCGTACGATTGTTAAGGGCAACCGCACCGTCGCAACCGGTTCATACACTTTCCCTATCGCTAAAACACTCATCATGTATATATATATATAGAAAATAGAAGTACCGTTTTTTATGTCTGTCTGTCTATACGTATAACATAATTATAGAATAAACATCATATTGGTTGTAGGATTCCTATGCATGAATCCGTCTAGATATGTACCACCGCAGGGCCAGTTATTCTGCCGTGAAGCAGTAGTGTGCAAACATAACTGTGTTTCCATCAGAAGGGCACTGAGAGCTAGTGTAATTACTGGGCATATAGACTTAAAAACTGATGTCTCGAGGCGACGGGACCGGCGCAGTGTGGTGCCACACAGAAATGATCTGGGCGTCACAGCATTGGTTAAGTTGAACGATTTGCTCGTCTCGTCTCTTTCTAATATAAAAAATATATTTATTTAGCGACTTTAACGCGTCTGTTTTAAAGCTCTTGTTCTGAAGCTATTTTAAGCGCAGGTCGCGGGTTCGATATATACATATATCTAAATTTGTATAGCCTACAGATAGTTGTATAAGGTCAGGGTGTTTGTGCATGTTCAATTGATGTCTGTAAAACGCATCCACTTGCAGAAGAAATCCTGGTGTGCCCATTTGTAAAGTCGATGCATTCAGGTGGCTGAAGACCATTTGAAATCACCCTCTGGGGAGGTTTATAATCTGATGAGGAATTTTAATAAAATTTCATTAAGCTGTACGTGAACAAAAAAAGATAAGTAATCAGACTATAAATGTTCCCCTGCTGAGCACAGGCCTTTTTTAGGATTTTGGAGGCGGAAAGAGTCCGCCACGCTGACTTCACATGTCTTCGAAATTCTCAGCCATGCCGGTTTCTGCATGAAATTTTTATTCACCGCTGCACACGTGGTACAAACGTCGTCAGCACTTAAATTGCAATTAACAGTTTTAGTGGTGCCGGCACTGGGGTTCGAGTCCAGTTCATTCGCGTACCAAGAAATTTAAAGCGAGCGCCTAACTACTGAGCTACCACATCTCTATCTATAGGCGTTTCTAAGAAATCAAAACAAATTAAAATTATTATTTTTTTCGCTTTTGACGTAATTGTTTTGCAGTTTTAGCTGATGTTGACAAAAAGAATTTTAGTTGACGTACAAATAACTTTTTTGAACAAAACATGACCTTCCATTGTTACAAAATAGAATGACAAAAATAAATATGTTTATTAATAAGCCCGTCTCATACTCTTGTTTACACCTAGATATCCTACTTTATGTACTCCTCTGTATGCTCACTGGTGGTAAGATTCCTATGCAGGAATCCGTCTAGGTAGGTACCACCGCAGGGTCAGTTATTCTGCCGTGAAGCAGTAGTGTGCAAACATTACTGCGTTTCGGTTTGAAGGGAATTGTGAGCTAGCGTAATCACTGGGCATTTGAGACTTAAGAACTGATGTCTCAGGGTGACGGGCGCAGTGTGGTGTCACACAGAAATATTCGGAGTGACACAGCATTTGTTGTGGGCGGACGTTGCAGCTTACCATCAGGTGAACGTTTTGCTCGTTTCGTCACTTTCTACAATAAAAAAAACCTCTATGGTAAGTGCACCGTCTGCCCATAACAAATGCTGTTCCACCCAATACATTTGTTTGCTACGCTGCGCCCGTCACCCTGAGACATCAGTTGTTAAGTCTCATATGCCCAGTGATTACACTAGCTCTCAGTGCCCTTCAGACCGAAACACAGTAATGATAGTCCCCGTTACTCGGCTGATGAACAGTATTGTGCAGCCGTCTTTCGGTATTAAGATACTTGTAGGCATTGAAAAGTATTAAACAAGTGCGAGTTTAACTCGCGTGGAGAGGGTTCCGTATATTGTATACCTACCACGTTTTCTTAAATCTACCTATTTTTTTTTGTGGTAACTAATAAGTATGTATATTCTTGAATGCGTGGACTCAGACCGAGTGATAGAATATATTTTGATATTTTTTTTTGATTTGTCTTTAAAATTAAATAAAATTACATCCGAATCTAGAACCGCGCCTGGACGAATGGAGCGGCTCCGTTTGTCGTATGGTAGGGCCATCTCTGCTTGTGTCCTCCCTTAATTCAAATTAAAAAAAAATCAATCATCAAGTCTTTGTCGCAGTGTAGTAATAAATCTTTATGACACTAATGGATTTTTAAATAGCATACAGCGATACATCTAGGTCAATGAAGAGGTTTCACATCATTACTATAACAGCGTTAACGGTAATGACACTTTATAGTTTCCGTCGTAAGGTTATAATATACTAATTTATCCGTTCGTTGTAAGTATGCAATACGGCGGCAAGTGTACGAAGTGGCGGTGGTAAAAAACGAACCAAATACCCGCCTCTAGTGTTAAGAGATCTTTGTTACATACCGATATCGATAAAACGCTTTCTATTGTAGAATCTGCTGCCGAACCGATATGACTTAGGGATCGTTAAGAAAAGAGCTTTGTTACTTTGAAATGTCTGCACCTGCATTCCTCTGGTATTGCGGAGGCGTTCATGGGTGTCGGTGAACAATTACAATCAGCTTGCCTGTTCTAGAAGAAAAAAAAAGTAAAGTTTCAGCTTATAAATGTCCCACTGCTGAGCACAGGCCTCCTCTCATTTCTGAGAGGGTTTTGGAGCTAGGAAGAATCCGCCACGCTGCTCCAATGCGGGTTGGCGGACTTCACATGTCCTCGAAATATTTCTATTCCTCGGACATGCAGGTTTCCTCGCGATGTTTTCCTTCACCGCTAAGCACGTGGTAAATCAATCAAAATTGTTGAACAATATTAGAGGTGCTGGCACCAGGGAAATCGAACCCAGGTTACTCGCTTACTATGAAATTAAAGGCGAGCACCAGGCGCCTGTGCTACCTTCGCCTGTTCTTTAAAAACAATTAATACATATTTTAACATTTATCACCTGCAGTTATTATAAATTGCAGAAGATTACCGCATTTATTTACAGAATTATAGACGAAAGCCTAGAGACGGCAACGATAATTTGATTAAAAAAATAACTATAGTCACTCACTTTACCAGCAGGCCAGCTATTTATGACCGTTTTGACATCTTACAACAGTGATGTGACACATTTCAAATTGTTATCGAAAAAAATATTGTCAAGTGCGATTTCGCTAAGTCCTCGTGAGTTATAACAGTGTATTTTTAAAAAGTTTTAATAAAAATTATAGTGCACGCTGTGCGGCACTGCGATCTTTATGTGTCGATGATATTGTATTTTATTTTGATGACGACCGCGTGGCCTAGTGGTCAGAGTACCTGACTTCTAAGCCGCGGGTCCTGGGTTCGAATCCCAGCTGGAGCCAACATTTTTGCTAAAACATAAATTGTTGGTTTTCGGGTCTGGTTGTGTTGTAATTGTCCCCGTGTTTCTGACACTGCATCCTAGCCTACCTCCGATCTTATCGCATCAGCGTTACATCGGGCGCAGGTAGGTTGGGACGAGTGAGTGCCTCTGTGTTTGCGCGTACACTTGTGGCACTATAATATCTCCTGCGCAGTTGATGGCTCTCGACTATAGTCGGAAGTTGTCGCCGTGGTCGAAATCGGCTAGGAGAACATAATCATCATCATTTTATTTTAAATGTTTCAAATTCATAGGCGCATAACATAAGGTTACATACATACATACAGTCACGCCTTTTTTCCATACAACTGGTGACAGAGACCACACCCGTAGCCCACTTTTCGCCGCCGCGGGAAACGTGACGTAACGGGAGGCGAACCACGTCGCCGTCATTTTGGAACGATTCAAAAAAATTCTTACTCCCTATTGCGTTCCCACGAGCAGTATATGACGGCATTGCATGTTATGATATTATTCTGCTCGCTGCTAAGGCTGTCCGTACGATACCTTAGTCGCCTCTTACGACACCTCGGTAGGAAAGAGGTAGGCTATTCTACGCGGCCGCTAGGTGCTACATAATAATATCAATTATGTACATAAAGTACCGTGTATGCTAATAAACAATGGAAACAAATATTGAATAATTTCTGTGTCCTGAAATTGTAGACTTGACAGATTATCATTTTAGGATGTACACCACGTCCCTTTTGTTTTAGACGCAAACGAATGAAAACAACATTAACAGACGACTTTTGGCGCCAACTCGTTAAGTGGCGGTAGAGTTTTTATTTAATATTGTAATTCCTGTGTATATTTGGAATTTTGATGTTTAATATTGATAGTTTATTATGCAGCAAGTGCTCCTGAAAGTGTACAGTGATTGGATTTCAATTCAAGACCAAAATTGTTCTTTTCGTTTTGTCTCCATCAGTCCAGCAAATCTTCAGTAAAAGTCAACTATCAATTTACTGTCGATCAAAATTTTGTATCTTGCTGCTTGAAGATTGTTTACTTGGATATGTTACTTGACACTGGAAAATAGTTTATGACTGTTTCCATTAATAAATAAATAAATAATAAGATACCAAACGTCACAGCGGCTAACATAGCGTTCCAGTAGTATAATTTTCACTATACTATACATAAATTGACATGCAAGGAGCATGTAGTAAACAGAGGCACGAATAATTATCTGTCTGTCAATAAAATTGATCAACGCTCGTATTAAAAATTAGAACTCATAATTTTGCAGAAGCGCTGACAGTAAAGTATCGCTTTAACGGAGAGAAAATGGCGGCATGAATTATCAGTTCCGAAACCGTCGTACTTTAAGTTATAGTTCATTACAAACTTTTTAAAGAAATAAACATGCCGTTGCTCCAATTCTGAATGAAAGTAAAGACTGGTTACGCGCCATTCGTAAATTACAAAAAAAAAATGTTAACATAACGGAACCTCGCCACGAGCGAACGAGGCACGCCCGACCACAATTTTTGTTAAGGAATTTATTGTAGCTTGTCGAATGACTACCTATACCACTGACAGAGACGAGGCCGGCCCCCTTGGGCACCCTCGAGTCAGTTACTCTCGCGAACAGGTTGACGGTCCAAGCCGATGTCCCCTTTCGGGGGCCCTTGGGCCAGTCATCCATAAAGGTTTCGGCTAAGCGCCCTCAGCGCTCTGCCACCTTTCAATCCGGCGAACCTGAAAAGCCTTCGGGCTAACAGTGCACGTCGCACTGCTCGATGGAGTGGTTACAGGACAGTACGCGAAGGATCCCGAGCTCGTTTTCTGGCGCCAGTACCATCTGTCTCTGAACTGATGTCTCAAGGTTACGAGCACAGTGTGGTGTTACATAGAATTTTCTTCTGGGTAACGCTGCATGGGCAGGCGTTGCACTTACCAACGGGTGAACGATTTTCGTCACTAAATTAAAAAATAATATGCGTTTAGTGCAAATGAGTAATGAAAATTAATCAGGGGAAGGTTAGTATGTAGTACGAGACTACATACCACATATCTATGTAGGCGCTCAGAAATACTCAGTCGAATTGAAAAACTAAGCGTATTGTTAGAAAAAAAAAATTAAGCAAATTTTATGTCTAGGAGTATTATAAATCTGAGTAAGATCATAAGTATTTCTTATTAGAAACGATAAACAATGAATAAGTTACGAAAACTTAACAAATACACTGTATGTGTCTATAATTTTCGAGGATTTCCCTCCATTTCACTGAGATTCCATCATCAGATCCTGATCTAATGAAAATGGGACCACCTCGGGAGTATACCCTTTCAAACAAAAAAATAATTTTTAAAATCGGTCCACAATTGTCGGAAATATCGGTAAACATACAGATAAACATAGAACTTCCTCCTTTTTTGAAGTCGGTTTAAAAGTCGTATGTTCTATTCAAGTATGTATGAATGTGTGCGTGCATGTGGAAGTGTGTGGATCAAAATAATGAACTAATCAACCAATGATACATAAATAATAAATTTATTCGGGCCTCTAGCCCAAAAAATCAACGCGCATCGTCCCATACTTTATGTTGTTTCGAGATCTTATAGTGTTCACTTACTGTACAAACTTCGGAACACTGCCGAGAGCTTAAATAATCTTTATGTAGCTCGGAAAATTCCTCCCCCGCCATGTATCATTGTGCGGGTTGGCTGACTTCACAAATAAGTTCGTCAATACATTTCCATTTCACTACATGTGATTTAGGATTCCAAGTAGTATGGATATGAGATCCTTGAAGAACTAGTTTGTCTTTTTTTTTAATTTCATGGGGGTAGTGTGTTCCGAGACGAGGCAAAACGTTCGCCTGATGCTTTGGTAAGTGGCACCTGATTTCGCCTTTGATAACAGATGCCTGTGTATACTACTCAGACTATGTCTGTGTAGTGGCACACTGCACACCGTCTCTCTCGACGCGTCCCCTGAGACAATAAGGTTCTTAAAGCCTCATATGTCCCAGTGATTACGCGGGCGTGAGCTTGCTCAGTACCCTGCCGACCGAAACACAGTTCTTAATTTTTTACGCACACTAGACGAACTTGCACACTACACGGCAGAATAACTGGCCCTGGGGTGGTACCTACCTAGACGGATTCCTGCATAGGAATCCTACCACCTATAATATGTATGGAACTAACTCTCTCTGTCCCTCTGTTTTTTACCTTTTCACGGCTCAATCGTTAAATCTTGACGAATTATTTACAAAGATACCTTGCATCCTAGTGACGGACTTAGGACACGTTTATTCGATAAAATCATCGAGTTCCCAAGGTATTTTTACAAAACCTTAATCCACGCGGACGCTGTCGCGGGCTTCAGTAAGTCGATAATATTTTTGTGTAATTAAGAGGAACTTGTGTGGGTACGCTTTGAGAGTGGAAGTTATCGATAGCAGCGAAAAAATACAGAGACCTGAGAATTTTGCAAATTATTTTGTAATATTGTGTAGCTCCATCTGTTTTTACATTCATATGTCACGTCTTTTTCCATACGAGGGGTAGTCAGAGGCCACACGTGACCCACTGTTCGCCACCAGCGGGAAACGGGACGTAACGGATGGCGAACCACGTCGCCGCCATTTTGGTACGAGTCAAAAAATCTTACTCTCCACTGCGTTCCCACGAGCACGAGGGACATCATTGCATATAATGGTGTTATTCTGTACGAATAAAGGCTGTCCGTACAATACCTCAGTCGCCTCTTACGACACCTCGGTAGGAAAGAGGTAGGTGCTATTCTACTCTGCCGGACACCTATCGGCACTATCTATTTTTAAGCCTACATAGGACATACGGAGCTGAGACGTGGTCCTTGACTGCAGGCCGCATGAGGAAGCTCAGAGCCGCTCAGCGGGCTATGAAAAGCTAGCTATGCTCGGAGTTTCTCTGCGAGAATCAGTAACGAAGGTATCTGTAGCTCGAAGGATTAGTGAGCTGAAGTGGCAATGAGCAAGAAATGTTCTCGAGTGGCAGCTTGGCGGCAGGGGTCCCCCCGCCAGATGGGGCGACGACAGGTCAGGACAGGTGCAGGTGGCTCTGGACCGTGTCTCGTGGCAATCTATGGGGGAGGCCTATGTACAGCAGTGGACTAGTGATAGGCTTAAATGATGATGATGAAAAAATTAACCTGCCTACTTTGTAACTACTAAAACTAATACACGTTCGTTTGAAAATACGTACGACTTTTTTTTAAATCGTTTTCCTGTAAAGTTGTCATTTGAAGATTTTAGGTCTTTATTTTGCAAATCTTAAATATGTAAAGTTTCTGACGCAAACTGACGAAAAACAATCAAAGAGAGTAAAAGACAGCACTATACTGTGTGGCTTGGCATGTTTTTGTTCTTAATAAATATTTATTGATTGATTCAGTTTTGATTTCGTTTTATACACGTTTATTTATATTAATTTAAATGATTTTTGTAAATACGAGAAGTTTCACTTCTGTCACGTGTACTGATTTGCACATGCTCTTTTTTATTGTCAGACACTCCTTCCATTACCCATTACATTCCTTATGTTTTCCTTCAACACAGAACTCTTGATAAACCAGCGTCTAAAATTGCAATTAACAATTTTAGTAACGCCGGCAGTAAATTTAAGCTACCGTGGTAGTGGACGCGTATATTTCGTAGTGATAAGTAAACTTGGTTTATTTCTTTCCTTCTTTCTTTCTTTGCTGAACAAAGACCTCCTGCCTCTGATACAGACCGATCGATTTCCTAAGTAAGTTTAGTCGTTCAATCATAGCCGGAACGAGTTTGCAACTTCAGAGAGATTTTGAAATTTTCTTCACCTAAGGGTTCGATTCTATTTACTATAACTGACTGGTGGTAGAATTCATTTTCTTATGCAGGAATCCGTCTAGTTAGGTACCACCCCAGGGCCAGTTATTCTGTCGTGAAGCAGTAGTGTGCAAACATTACCGTGTTTCGGTGTGAAGGCCACTGTGAGCTAGCGTAATCACAGGGCATATGAGACTTAAGAACTTATGTCTCAGGGTGATGAGCACAGTGTGGTGTCACACAGAAATGTTCTGGGTGACACAACATTTGTTATGGGCTGAACGTTGCACTTACCATCAGGTGAACGTTTTGCTCGTTTCATCACTTTATACAAAAAAAAAAACTTAGATGCAACTGCAGTGCCAGTTATTCTGCTGTGAAACAGTAGTGTGCAAACATAACAGTTTTTGTCCGAAGGGTACTGATAGCTAGTGTAGTTAATGGTCATATAAGACTTTAGAAATGATGCTTCAGTGTGAGGAGCGGAATGTCGTACCACAAATCATTGCACTGACCATCAGGTGAACGATTCGCTCGTCTCGCCACTTTATCCTATACATTTATTTATTATTTTATAAATACATTACCCAACATCGGAATTTCTCCCCTCGTAATGATGGGTGCGTTTGCAGTGAAAAATTACACACGAACAAACATACATCGGAACACCTATCTGCAAGTCATACAAAATCTTTTAATTTCATTCAACCCAATAACTTAATTTTGATTGTACTACATAAGCCGAGCTAAGTATATACATACATAGTCTCTCGCCTCTTTCCTACGGTGGTAATCAGATCACATCTTTTGAACTAGCTGCGATCCTGACACACATCTTTCACTTCTTCCACTTTCATTAGCGTTTTCATACAGGCTCGTCGGTTGCGGGTACTTTTGACGTGGCCTTTCCTTACAACGATTTAGATCTGATCGTGAGAAGTTCGCCTACGTCGACCCTTACCGACATAGGGTAGGCAGAGACCACACAGCTCACTTTACGCCTCCGCGGGAAATGAGACGTGACGGGTTGGCCAAGAGAAAAATTCTTCCTCCCCGTTGCGTTCCCACGAGCAGTATAGTGACAGCTTTGCATATTATGGTGTATTTCTGCACGAATTAAAGCTGTCCGTATAATACCTTAGTCGCCTCTTACGACACCTCGGTAAAGAAGGGCCATTCTACTGGACACCTATCCTCTCTACTAGTATCATAAATTTAAACAAACAATTAATTTATTAGAGTAATATAAGAATCGACTTATTAGCGAGAAATCTTTCGGACTCCGTAGTTTTCGCGATCGCAGCTGTCTATCTTTTGTCAATTGACTTTCGAAGACGGCGAATGTAGGTCGACGGTCAGCGTACACGCGAGTAACCAACTGAGAATGAAACCGTGTAACAACTTTCAGATGTTTTGGTGTCAAATATCTGAAAGTTTTTAAATTATTTTTTCATAGGAGAAAGTAAAGAGACCGACAAACATTCACCTGGTGGTAATTGCGACGTATGCCCAAAGCAAATGCTGCGTCATCCAGAACATTTCTGTGTTGCACCACACTGCGCCTGTCTCCCGAGACTTCCTAATTCTCATTTGCCAAATAATTTCACTGTGATGTCAGTGCCCTTCAAACCGAAACACAGTAATGTTTGCACACTACTGCTTCACGGCAGAATAACTGGCCCTGCGGTGGTACCTACCTAGACGGATTCCGGCATAGGAATCTTACCACCAGTAAAATATCGTTATATGTCGCTGTACCTCTTATGCTCAATTGAATCTTTTTGGGAGTTTTTAAATAATTAAGACAATAAATTAACATTGGTTAGATATATTGTATAATAATTAAATACTTTTATACCAGAAAATGTCAGTTTAGTTGTAAGGGCATTATTAAGGAGACTTAATACCTTCTTAACACGTAAGAAACTTTCTTTTTAAGCTTTGGTGAGCTCTTTAGATTCTTTATACCGTGTGGTGGCGGCTTTAGAGAATCTACCACCCCATCTCATCCCGTGGGTGTGGTAAAAGTCGACAGAGGGAAGATTAAAACCAGGAGATGGGCAGCAGCATCTTTCTGGAATATCTGAATAAATAACCTGCGGTTGCCGACCCGCCTGCCAAGCGTGGCAATAATGGAAAATTCCTCTAAAATGAGAGCTACAAACTTATGTGGCCATCTATGAGGAAGGCCTATGTTCAGCAGTGGACTAGTGACAGGCTGAAGGCTAAAGGCTAAGTTATATTTGTAAGCGTATAACTTACTAGGCATTCCCCGAGGTTCCACCCGCGCGAAATAAGCCGCCCATATACCTGCGCCGTACGGCCAGGAGTCTCGTTAACCTGAGCAGTTCACAGTTTCACCGTACAGCTCCTCAAAGTTATAGTAAAAAGTTTCAATATCTTAAAACTTTTTTCAATATACGGACTATTTAATTCAAGAAGAATCTATCAAATTGGAATTAGAAAATATCAGGAAATATCATTTTTTGATTTGGTAACCCTATTCGAAATGAATTTCATTCACTACATTAACTTTTATTTTTTAATATTTCTCAACAGGTTCTTGCCTATTCTATTTTTGATAAAGCGTCTGAATCATTACAAATATTTACAACAGCCAAGCAATCGCCATAAAAAGCATTGAATGACATTTTTCATTATCATTAAGTAAAGAGCTTTGCGATTTTCCAACAACATGCTAATTGTTTTTAAAGACGCATTGGTATGTCACTATTGTATAGCGTGTTCAGAGTACCACCTGCTGCGCCGCGGGTCATGGGCTCGAATCTCAACCGGTGCCAAAATTTGCGCACAAATACCGATTGTTCGTTTTCGGATCTGGGGGTCTACTGTGTAACTCTGGTTGGTTTCGTGATCCCATTAACCAATGTAAAGTAAAGTAAAGTAACAGCCTATAAATGTCCCACTACTGAGCACAGGCCTCCTCTCATTTCTGAGAGGGTTTTGGAACTGCTGGTCTGCGGGGAATAGTCCGCCGCGCTGCTCCAATGCGGGTTGGCGGACTTCACGTGTCCTCGAAATATTTCTATTCCTAGGATATGCAGGTTTCCTCACGATGTTTTCCCTTCACCGTCAGCTTGCTCAGGCACGTGGTAAATCAGCACTTAAAATTTTAGAACAATTTTAGAGGTGCTGGCACCGGGGATCGAATCCAGGTTACTCGCGTATTATGAAATTAAAGGCGAGCACCCGGCCCCTGAGCTAAATGAATGAATAATTTATTTTGGCGTATGAAGCTCATTCGTCGTTCGACGTTTCAGCCTATCACAAGTCCACTGCTGAACATAGGCCTCCTTCATAGATTGCGACAAAAGTTTTTAGTTCTCATTTTGGTGGGATTCCGCCATAAGTGCTTATTTATTGAGATGTTCCAGAAAGATGCTGCTCGTCTTACGGTTTATATTTTTCTTCTGTCGACTTTTACGGACACCCACGGGATGAGATGGGGTGGTAAGATTCTCTAAAGCCGCCACCATTCAGACATTACCACTATTATAAAATAATAATAACATTGATTTGTTTGAAACATGGTATTAAACGGTGGTTCGAATTCAATTGTTCATTCATGTTTTGCTAAGTGGCATGTAATACTAACATTTTCAAAAAAATCTTACCAAATCATTAAACTTTTTAACATTTAGCTATTGATATAATCTTTTCTTAAATAATCTAAAGCTTAACATTGTTATACAGCTTACGTACGTACTTACGTAGTATGTTTTTTATCTAGGAATTCTTATATATAACCTACTCATTATTATTCGATACTAACTGTGCCTCGCGGTTTAAAAGAAGCCCACCACATGATTGCGCCATACGGCATTGTATATCGCTGATTGGAGCAGTTCGATCCTTCTCGGTAATGTACGGTTCTCAGCGTGCGGTTGCTGAAGGCTGTACCATAAATGTTTTAACTTAAAAACCTTTCTTAATAAAATAGCTATCTAATGCAGTAAAAAAAATCAAATCTGGTGAATATTTCTTGAGATTAGCGCGTTCAAACATATAAACTCAACAGCTGTATCACAATAGTAAGATAAGATGTATATTTATGTGCAGTGAAGATACTTCGTTGGGATTGGGAAATAATTAATTTATGGGCATGCCGCTGCATATATTTTAAGCCCTTGGTACTGACATAAATTGTACTTACACAAACATCCAGACCCGGAACAATCTGTTGGTCATACAAATACTTGTTCTGTGTACATCGAAAAAAGAATTTACATTGACTTTGTATAGGTCATACATTGTATAGGTGCAAGCAGTGCTTCTAAGTAAACAGGATAGGCACAACAATAGGATGAGCTCCGTTAGCGAAGAGGCTAAATGATTAACTTTATAAAAATATTACGAGCAGTGGTAGCGCAGGGGCCGGACGCGAGTGACCTGAGCTCGATTCCCGGTGCCGACACCTTTAAAAAAAATGCAATGAAGAAGAACATTGTAAAGAAACCTGTAAGTCTGAGGAAAATATTTTTTTAAGGATATTTGAAGTCCGCCAATCCGCACTGCAGCGTGGTGAACTCTTCTCGGCTCCAAATCCCTCTCAGAAATTAGAGGAGGCCTGTGCTCGTGGCAAATGTATAGGCTGTATCTTTCCATAAGGATGCCTATGCAGGAATCCGCCTACTTTGGTACACCAGAACCGCACCATTTGGTACCGCAGAATTCTGACGTCAAACTGTGGTGTGCATACGCAGTGTTTCGCTTTAAAGGTCAATGAAGCTAGTGTAATTACAAAGCAAATGAGACCTAAGAACCGATGGCAGTGCGGTGTGATACCATCAGGTGAACCTAAAACGTATTATTTCCTTATACATGTGCTGTAATGTAGTAGTTAATGAAGTCTTCCTTTCCTTTCTCTTTCTTTTTTTTACCTGACTGCGAGAGAAGGGATTTAGGGTTGGAATCCACGGCGTTCCTTTCTGAAATTTATGGCTTGAGTATTTGAAAAGGGACGAAAAGATGTTAATGGTTACGCTGCGTGACTATTAAAATATTCGTAAATGTAGGTTCGTCGCATATGCGTAAACACAGCCCTATTGGAACAATCCTAAATGTGAAATCATGAATTAAATGCAACGTTAAGAAGAAATCGTTACTTTTGAGATTGTTTTAAATCGATCAGATACTAATGTAAAAATCTAAATCTATGCTAATTAATGCAAATAAATACGACTCTTAAATCTATGCTACTCGTAATTAATGCAAATAAATATGTCAGGAATTAAGCAAGATTGACAAAATCTTACAACTATCACAAAGCTGGACAGTTTGTATGTATGAACGCGCTTATCTCGAGAAATACTAACCCGATTTGAAAAATTATCTGTGAATTGGATAGCTCTTTTATCAAGGAAGATTCTAAGCTGTAAAACTTCACACAACGACTTTTAAGGGCGGATTTTACCGTTAAAAATAAACCCGATCAGTTCAAGCTAAAAGAAGTTCAAGCAAACTGTAGCATTGAACTCAGTTAAACGCTTAGTTTAACTGAGTTCAATGCTACAGTTTGCATTTCATCAACATCAAATGAACGCCTTTAAAGCTAAACGCGATTAATATTCAGAATGCCCAATATTCGACGACGTTCAACTCTTTAAACGCGTTTAGAGAGCTGTCGTTGTCAATTGCACAACTAAGTATGTAATCACAAAAATTATTTTTAATTCGTATTGTTTGTTGTTTGCATACCTATGTAACCTATGCATAAAAACAGGCTGCTTGATGTCGCAAACTACGAAATACATCGATTTCCTGTTTTAGATTGTGACGTTATTTAATGGAGCATGTGAATTCGGTTAGACGAAAACCGAGATCAAATTATACATTAGAACTCAGTTAAGTAAAGCGTGGTTTTATTAAACTTGGTTTCCAAAGCGATCGGTGAAATCGGGTCTTAGAGTCGCTCGCTGAGAACCAAAAATTACCTTATGCCGAACTGTGAATGTTCGGGTCAGCGAGATACCATGCCATGCGGCGAAGTCATGTGGTCGCCTATTTATTCGCGGATAAAACCTCAGAGTACAACCAGTATTTAGAAAGAAAGAAAGAAAGAAAGAAGAAAGAAACAGAAAGAAAGAAGAGAGAAACAAGAAAAAAAGAAAGAAATAAGAAAGAAACAAGAAATAAACAAGAACGAAAGTAGAAAGAAAGAAGAAAGAAAGAAAAATGTTTTCTTCACGGCACATCATGCGGCACAATAATTTAAAAAATATACAAAAAAAAATTATGTGTTTTAATAGGATAGCTTTTTTCTTGAAGGCTATAAAATAACAATACAACTTAAAAGTAAATAAAAGGCATTAAAAAAGTATTTAACTTAAAACCTGGGTTAATGCCAGCATAGACTAGACGGAGAAAAGATAAAAACAAGGACTACACTGATGTGCAGTTCTGTGCTGCAGCTTTGCCGTGAAATGGCCTCGGCTGTGATTTATTATATTTAACTAAATTACAGTTTTTTTTTTGCGATGACGCGCTTAACTCGCGTTAATGTAGTGTGACTATTTAACTTATTTTTGTGTTTGTGGTAACAGTCGTCAGCTTTCTGCCAGGGTTAAATTTAATTGATACATTGCGTTCAATCGTTGGCTATGTATGTTGCAAAATTCGACACAACTCTATTATGTTGATACAGTATTCGCTTTGACGGCGGGTGTGCGGCACAAGTCGCAAAGTACGAAATTGGAACACTCTTTTATCATGCGGCGTGTGCCTCACATGGACCACTAGTTAACAAATTAATTTACTGGTAGTAGGATTTCCATGGAGGAATTTGTCTAGTGTGCAAACATTGCTGTATTTCGGTCTGAAGGGCGCTGATAAGCTAGTGTTATCGCTACGCATATGAGACTTACGAACTGATGTCTCAAGGGGGTCGGGCGCAGTGTGGTGCCACACAGAAATGTTGTGGGGGTATACATCATTTGTTATAGTCCGACGTTGCACTGACCATCAGGTGAACGATTTGCACGTCGCTTGGATAAAAAAAATCATCATCCCACCTCTTCCCTTCGATTTGAAGAGTCGGAAAAGGGAATATTAAAGTTATAGGATGTGCAGCCGAATCCGTGTAAACCGAAGATTTAGCATGTGCTGTGACTGTGAAACTTCGACGAAGGCGGCAAAACAAGAACAGTATATTTTTTGTGTGCGACCGTCGCTTAACCATTCGATAACAATCTTAGAAAACATGATCGCAATTTAAAAAAAAATGTAAAATTTCCAGTTATGCAAGTTTAAAATGGCATTGGAATAAACGGAAAAAAAATTAGGCTCGAAACCTATAGTCTTAAGTGCCATTAAAAAATTTATAAATATTCTTAATGTTTTTCCTGGTCTAATGCCGACAACGGCGACTATATGTAAATAGGCTATCAACATCGAGTAAGTTATCATCTGCGTATGAGTTATTAAATAATAGATTAGTTATGCCCCGTAGTTTCATTAACGTAAATTTGCCGCCATGATTGTGTTACAGATATTCATATCATATATTCATATATTCTGAACCCCGCAACATATCAAATAAAATATATACGAAAATTTAAGTTTAAACTCCTGTTTTAAACTTTTGGATTTTCTTTGAAATCCAATGAGCCATTTCGGGGCCTTTCAAGCAGACAGAAAAAAATTCTAAAAACGGGCAATTATCATTAGGCATCGTATAAATAAACAAAACATAACATATGTTCTATAAGAAAAACGGATTCGCGGATATAATTAATGCGAAACTAACTCTCGCTGTCCCTCTGTCCGTTTGTTACTTTGCAATTTGATAGCTAACTTGAACCCTGGAGACGGACATAGAATACTTTTTAATCGACGATCGAGCGGACGAAATCGCGGTCATCAGTTAGACATAAACTTCAAATTTTAAACAATACGTTACAGGTTTAACGTGATACTGTACTGCGATTGGTCAATATAATACTTTAGTTGCTTAAATGCCTTCTAAACTAAAACACACAAATGTTGACATACAGACATACAATAACGCCTTTATCCTACATAAATGTGCCTACACAGACAACATCCGTAGCTCCGTTGACGCCGCCATTCTGGTACGAGTTGAAGTCCCCATTGCGTTTCCACGAGTAAATTGTTAAAGGAAACCACTGGCTTTGCGGAGAGGGAGGGAAAAGGATTAGCTAGGAAAGGGACTTTGGGGTGGGGAATGGGAAGTCGGGAAAGGAACTATAAGCTGTAGGATGCTACTACCTCGGAAGTAACCGGAGCAGACAGCAGTAGCTCGGGGGGCCGGGGTCGCTAACTTTACCGTATTTGCCAGACAAAGCAACTAGGTCAAGTGCCAGCCTATGTTCACATAACGGTGTAAAAGTTTAGCTTGTGAAAATAAGTGACAGCTTATAACATATTTTTTAGTTTTAATTAAAACAATTTTTTGCGGATTTTATCGAGTTTAAATTTTTTTACAATTTATAACCCGACGTTTCGAGCATCATATGAAAATGAGGGACTGTATGAGATCGGTATCATTTTACACATGATGTTGCGTATTGGCCGATTAATCAATTTTTTTCTACCTCTCATCAGCTTTTTCGGTTAGCAATACATTGCGCAAGTTTGCCGCTGCGCAAAACTAAATTTTATAACGAAAAGAAAAGGTGGAATCTTGTCTGTAATATTAAACATGTCGCGCCGCATTACGCATATATGTATTTTCTACTGTGCTCATTAGGTCGGAAGTCTCGGATTTTTTTTATTATATTTATATATATAATATAAATAATGTACGATGAACAATATAATAAATAATAAACTACATGATAAATAATATATGATTGCCGTGAGTGACGGCTGAAGAGGATCTACCACCCCATCTTTTTTATGGTATAAAGTGACGAAACGAGCAAAACATTCACCTGATGATAAGTGCAACGTCTGCCCAAAAAAATGCCGCGTCACACAGAACAATTCTGTGCGACACCACAATGCGTCCGTCACCCTGAGACATCAGTTCTCATATGTATATATCAACCCGTGGTTGTCGTAAAAGTCGACGAAGGGAAAATTAAAACCAGAAATTGGACAGCAGCATCTTCCAGTAACATCTGAATAAATAAACTGCGGTTGCCAATCCGCCTGCCAAGCATGGCAACTATGGCACAATCCCCCTAAAATAAGAGGTACAAACTTTCGTGGCAATCAGTGGGGGATGCCTATGTTCAGCAGTGGACTAGTGATTGGCTGAAATAATGATGGCTATCTCTCCATATTCTATCCGTCTGACTAAGACGACGACTACGAATAATCTGACGTCTTCCAGCTTAAATCTCTCACGATGGAGGGGGGAAAGTAAAACGGGCCGTTGACCCCCGACCTTGTTATTGTAGGGCGGTACATTTAACATTCAACAACTTAATGGGGTGTTTAAAGCATAGACACGCAGAACATTGGTTGATTATAATATATAATATTATATTGTATGTATAAAAATGAATGTTTTTGTGTTTGTCTCGTATACATATCTATACTACTCGTATTTATCCGATTGCGATGAAACTTTGATATGTTGTTAACCGCAAGCGAGAAGGAAGGCGCGCAAGTTATCTGATTAATGTTCGTGTTCAATACGTTCGCGCATCGTTAATCCGATTGAGTTGAGGACTTCTTATTGGCACCTGCTCGAAATCAATGATCACAAAACCATAGCCTAGAGGTAAGAGTACGTGACTACCACGCTGCGGGTCCTGGGTTCGAATTCCAGCCGGAGCCGACATTTGATCATTCATTCATTAATTCAAGCCTGTCACTAGTCCACTGTTGAACATAGGCCTCCCTCATAGATCCTCATAGCTGACATTTTTGGGTAGTTGGGAGTTTTGCCATAGTTGCCACGCTTGGCGGGCGGGTTGGCAACCGCAGTTTATTTATTCAGATGTTCTAGGAAGATGCTGCTGCCCTTCTCCTGGTTTTCATTTTCCCTTTGTCGACTTTTACTATTCCCACGGGATGAGATGGGGTGGTAGATTCTCTTTAGCCACTACCACACGGCAACATTTGTGCAAAACACAAATTGTTGATTTTTGAATTTGGTTGTATTGTGATTTTCATTGTTTCTCTGATACTGCATCCTAGACTACAGCCGATCTTATCGCACGAGCGTTACATGGGGCACGGTAAGGTTGGGACGAGTTAATGTCCCTGCTTGCGCGTACACTTGTGGCACTATAATATCTCCTGCGCAGTTGATAACTACCGAAAGTAAACCAAGTTGTCGCCGTAGTCAGCGGGCAGAAAGATCACATGTAAATATGTCTACTTAGTTAAACATTTTTTTTAGTTGGATAAAGTGATGAATCGAGCAAAACGTTCACCTGATGGTAAGTGCAACGTCCGCCCACAACAAATGCTGTGTCACTCCGAATATTTCTGTGTGACACCACACTGCGCCCGTCACCCTGAGACATCAGTTCTTAAGTCTCAAATGCCCAGTGATTACGCTAGCTCACAGTGCCCTTAAAACCGAAACACAGTAATGTTTGCACACTACTGCTTCAGGGCAGAAGAACTGGCACTGGGATGGTACATACCTAGACGGATTCCTGAATAGGAATCCTACCACCAGTAAATGAATGCAGAAGGCGGTTCTCCTCGATACGGCCCGCGCTGTCCGCCGGTTTCTTTCCTATTCCCCCTAACTCTCGGCCGTTTGGTCTCCCTTGCCAAGGGCTCCCGTCTGGTCGGGGTTTTATTTATATATTTTATTGTTTAGTATCATGTCCAATATTTCATATAGTATCTTATTTATTTTATCTCATGTTATATTTTGCTTTATGACAATCTCGTGTATGTACTTCACTTTTTATATCTTCAATAGACCATAATGTTAGCTGCGACTTCCGTAAAAACGTGTGATGGAAAAAAAAATACTAGAAAAAACCTAATACTGGGAACTTCAAAATTCACTGTTTTTATTTCATGATTTTGATCTTTCTGCGACAATTGGTAACGTAAAAAATGTGACTTAACAGTGGTGAGCAGTTATTTCTTAGCTCCTTTTCTGTCGATAGTATTACGCTCGACTGCTCGTATGAAATGCCGCGCATGGAGTCCGCAACGCGCGGCACTCGCGCTTGGAGTGTTTTGTCGCCATTTGAGATTCCGTATCCGTGAGCGATGACTATGCTGCGTTGCTAGAGCGCACGTTACATGAAAGCTTGCCGTCTGTACTCTCTTTATTTCGTGACTTTTAGCTAAAGGAGCAATGGACCGGCCATATAATTTAACGCCCGAATAAAATTTCGAACGCCTGATAAAGTTTACAGGAGATTGATTGATGGATGTTTCAGAGCCGTTTGTTAGGTGTTTTTTAATTTTACTTTAACTAGTGATCGAAATTCGACTGAAATTCATAAAAAAATAAGTATGAACGTAACGTAACGTTACGGCTCGGTTGGCGCAGTGTCTAAGCCCTTGGCTTCTCCGCCGTGGGTCACGGGGTCGATTCCCGCATATATATGTTACGATACATTCCCTACATATAGTTGTTCCGGGTCTGGACGTTTGTGCATGAGGAATTTATGTCTGTAAAACGCACCCACGACACAGAAGAAATCCTGTACGGTATCGTTTTTTAAAAAGAAAAAAATATATCATTGTTTTATTTCCTCAATTTAATATATTTGCAACACATTTAAATTAAACGCGATAAAATCCGTAAACTTAGTTTCATTTAAAATGTGTAGTGTTCGCGTAAATATAAGAAATCATTATATTTGCAACACATTTTATATACGCATTTTAACTTTCACGCTTCTTCTCCATACAAACTTTATCTCACGTCTCACACTCCTCCATGCGCGCAATATGCTTAAGAAAAGGACTACAAACTTTTCTCTTAACGTATTAATTAGATTTTGAAAATATCAAGGTTAATTGCAAATTGTAATTGCAACACGTTTGTAATTATATATTGCAATTTTACCGGTGGTAAGATTCCTATGATATAGTCCGCCTAGGTCGATACCACCGCAGTGCCAGTTACACTGCCATAAAGCGGTAGTATGCAAACATTATTGTGTAGCGGTATGAACGACAGTGGCATCTAGTGTCGTCTTGGGGTAACGGGCTCAGTGTGGTGGCACACAGGCATGTTCTGGGTGACACAGAATTTGTTATGGGCAGACGTTGTACACAGGTGAACAATTTGGTCGTCTTGTCATAAATAAATAAATACTGGAGGAAGGATTCCTATGCAGGAGTCCGTCCGGAGGTGCAAAAATTACTGGGTTTCGGTTTGAAGGGCACTGTGTGCTAGCGTAATCACTGGGCATATGAGACTTAAGAACCTATGTCTCGGGGTGATGGGCACAGTGTAGTGTCACACATAAATTTTCTGGGTGGCACAGCTCTTGTTATGGGCAGACGTTGCACTTACCATCAGGTGAACGTTTTGCTCGTTTCATCACTTTATGCAATAAAAAAAAAATTAAACAAATCGTCTGCAAGCGGAACCGAATATTGTTATTATTACGTACCCATTCGCACGTAAGTTATTTATTTTTATTTTATGAACACAAAAAAGACACGATATGATTAAACATGACGCTAATCGAGTTTAAAACACATTAAGATTTTATCCACTATTATGAGATAAGGTAAGGTTTAATTATACTATTACGTAATAATCATTTTAAATACATACATACATACATAAGATCACGACTGTATCCCATAAGGGGTAGTCAGAGACTGGGCACTCACTGCAAAAACAGATGACTGCCACAATTCACGTTTCACCAAAACAATATAATGCACTTGGTGTGATAGGTGGTGAGCCCATCGCCACCATGCGCTGTTGGGTGCACTGTGCAGTTTAATTCCTTACTCGCCTTTTATGAGATCCATTGGATGAGATGGAGTGGTAGTATTCTTTTAACGAGCCGCCACCACACGGCTTTTAAATACACTATTTGTTTTATTAGAGAATCAAATATATGTTTCATATATACATACACTCACGCCTTTAGGTAGTAGGCAGAGGTCACTCACGTAGTTCACTTTTTGCCCTCGCGGGAAACAAGACGCGACAGACGGTGGACGACGTCGCCGCCATTTTAAAAAAAGTCAAAAAATTTGCGTTCCCACGAGTAGTAGTGTTTGGCGGATGATATTGCCAATGAAAAGGGTAGCTACCCGCCAGATCTGGTGGTTTGATCTGGGAAGGACGTCTTCTCCTACTAGTAATATTTAGATGTTGTATATATAGTTCGCATCTCAGAAAACTTTTATAGTGCGATTATGGACGTATGGCAATATATCTCGAGCTTCTCATGTGGCGACATAGATGTCGCTACATCACTCCCCCGCTGAGACTGGAAGTCGTATTTAGCGTGGAGAACTTGAGACGTCAGGCGATGAGGTGCAGTCAGGCGTTGAGGTGAACTTGTGTCCAGGTCTTCAGTGCGTCGAGACGTATGGAGACAAGTGTTGATGCCCGCAGGAGTCAGCCTGAGGAGAAGGGGCCGCCGTTGATCCTCAATGGCTGAGAGACTAGGAAGCACGCGTTGTGCCGACAGTAGTCTGGTGCTGTGACTGCGATGACGGCCGATGCCGTTGTTCCTCTGGTTCGGAGAAGCTGGCTGCGAATGTTTATACCGGAAACCATTTTGGCGGATGATATTGCCAATGAAAAGGGTAGCTACCCGCCAGATCGGGTGGTCTGATCAGGGGAGGACGTCTCCTCCAACTCGTAATATTTAGATGTTGTGTATATGTAGTTCGCTTCTCAGAAAACCTTCATAGCGCGATTATGGACTTCGGTAATATTTCTTGAGCTTCTCATGTGGCGACATAGATGTCGCTACAAGTGACATTGCAGATAACGGCGTTATTCTGCACGAATAAAGGCTGTCCGTACAATACCTCAGTCGCCTCTTACGACACCTCGGTAGGAAAGAGGTAGGTGCTATTCTACTCTGCCGGACACCTATCGGCACTATCTATTTTTAAGCCTACATAGGACAGTAGAAAAGTGGTACGTGGACATCTATCGGCTTCCTTCGTTCCTTTCAGCCTGTTACAACTCCACCGCTGAACATAGGCCACCCCCATAGTTAGCCACAAAAGCTTGTTGCTCTCATTTTGGAGCGACTTATCTCTCTTGATGAAATCTTAGCTTTTAAAGAAACAATAAACTATTGCTTATAAACAATTTAGGCATATTGAAATGTTTTTGTCGGCAACAAAAACTTTATAAATCGTATTCAAAGTCTTTATTGTTTTCATAAGTAAAAAATATGTAATATGAACAATTATCTTACCATAAAACTCTGTTATAAGGCACTGGAAATCATATTTACATTATACTTTGACGACCGCCTGGCCTAGTGGTCAGTGTACCTGACTTCTACGCCGCGATATCAACGACAAAATAATCTATACAACGTTATTCATAATTAGTAAAACATCCCGGCACCTACCCACGATACTTTGATCTGATATACACAACGGTGAAGCTTTAATGACAAAATTGAATACTAAAAATGTCCATACAAAACTTTAAAATTATTTGTTTTGTAAAACTTTACGCGACCCTAACTCAGAAAGTCGTGACCCCGAACCAGACAAACTCAAAATACGTTTTCTTCTCCATTTAATTTATGTTACTCTACAACGGCGTCCTACTAACAGATTTATTCGCAACAGATTTCCTTGGGCTTCATGTTATCCTAGTACTTGCGAGTTCTTTCGATGGCGGCTCAATGATAAACGCCCAATTAAATTTATGAGTTCAGTTGAGTGTATAACAGGGTAGTCACCTATGAGTTTTAAGCAAATTCTGTAAGTCGATATATCTCCCACAGGTATCACGCTACGAGGCTCATTATATTTTTGGAGCATATACACATCGTCCCTAAGCCTAGCCTGCTGGCATGTATAGGACATTACGAATGACCCTGTATATTGCCGTGTGGTAGCGGCTTAACAGAATCTACCACCCCATCTCACCCCGACAAAGAGAGTTACTTTTAAAATTATAATATAAGCATGGATTAGAAATTTAATAATAATAAATAAACATGAATTAACAAAAAAATAATACGAAGCCGTTGCAGTGGTGGTTCAGGAGCCGGATGCTCTCCTTTTAAATTTCATAGTACGCGAGTGACCTGAGTGCGATCCCCGGTGCAGGCACCTCTATAATTTTAATTATTGCTCTTGAATGCCCCTTTTTTATAATTGAAGAAAGTGGCGAGACGAGAAAATCGAAGTGCAACGACTGCCCATAAAAATGCTGTGTCATCTAGGACGTTCCTGTTGGCATGGGCCCATCACCCTGAGACACAGTTTTTGAGTCTCATATGCCCAGTAATTACACTAGCTCTCAGCGCCCTTCAGACTGAAACACAGTAAGGTTTGCATACGACTGCTTCACGGCAGAATAACTGACCTGGGGTGGTACCTACCTAGATTGATCCCTGCATAAGAATCCTACCACCAGTAAATAGAACACCTATTAGTGGAAAACTATCTTTATAATGGTGGCAGTTGACTTTTATTATGACAGTGTTATAAGTTTACAAACCACGAAAGTGTAATGAAACAAAAAATGCACGAAATTCCTTTCGTATTTTACCGTAGCATGAAATAATACGTTCTAAGGCAGTCTGTACAAGAGCGTCTAAAAAACGCTTTATTGAACTACATATAATTATTAGAAATACAAAAAGCAGACGCTCGCATGGCCGAGTGCTTAAGTACCTGACTTCTACGCGGTCCGGGTTCGAATCGTCGTTCGAATTCGGGTCTGATTGCAATGTCCATGTAAAATTTACGCCTGTTAAACTGACCCACGACAAAGGAGAGTTCCTAGAGTTTAAGATCGTTTTTCATACGCTGGGCAGGTGAAAAGAGGCCGGGAAGACTCCGATCACTCCAAAGCCAAGGACAGTTGAGGGTTGGGCGTACTCCTCAAAATTATATTATATGCGTTTGTTTTGGGTAGGAGCTCGGTTCCCGTAATACTAAAAGTGTTATCTGAAATTAAGGTGCAGATTTACCGCGTGCATCGAAAAAGATATCGCGAGAAAAACAGTATGTCTGCGAATTAAAATTTTCACCGACACGTATATCCGCTTAAAGGCATATTTACCACATTAAAAAAGTAGTAAGTAACAGCCTATAAATGCCCCACTGCTGAGCACAAGCCTCCATTTCGGAAAGGGTTTTGGAGCCGGTAATAGTCCGCCACGCTGCTCTAACGCGGGTTGGCGGACTTCACTAGTCATCGAAATATTTCTATTCCTCGGACATGCAGGTTTACTCACGATGTTTTCCTTCACCGCTGGGCACGTAAAGTAAATCAGCACCTAAAATTGATTATTTTTTATTGGAAAAAGAGACGAGACGAGCAAAACGTTCACCTGATGGTAAGTGCAACGTTTGCCCATAACAAATGCTGCGGCATCCAGAACATTTCTGTGTGAGACCACACTGCGCTCGACACCCTGAGAAATCAGTTCTTAAGTCTCATTTGCCCAGTGATTACGCTAGCTCACAGTGCCCTTAAAACCGAGACACAGTAATGTTTGCACACTACTGCTTCACGGCAGAATAACGGGCCCTGGGGTGGTACGTTACGGTACCTAGACGGATTCCTGCATACTATGAATCGCGTACTATGAAATTAAAGGCGAGCACCCGGCCCCTGAGCTACAACGGCTGGTAATTTTAGTTATTTATTTAGTCCAGTGGTGACATCAGGTTGACTAAGCATTGCTATGAAAATCTTGTTGCCTCTGACATAAACTTGTTACGCATGCATCTAAAATTTACGATATAATAAAATGCGCGAAATAAAAGATACCTACGATAAATTTAAATGCCATAAAAATTAATAATTCAATGTACTGTTTATAACTCTACTAATTTTATAATGCGTTCGTATTTTTATTGCACAATATAATCTGTTTTTAATATCAAGTAAGTGATCAACACGCGGAATTGTCTACAATTAATCTTAACCATAACCGATTTAGAGCCGTGGTAGCTCAGGGGCTAGGCGCTCGCTTTTAATTTCATAGTACGCGAGTGACCTGGGTTCGATTCCCGGTGCCGGCACCACTAAAATTGTTAATTGCAATTTTAAGTGCTGACTTACCACGTGCTCGACGGTGAAGGAAATGATCGTGATGAAACCTGCATGTCTGAGAAATTAAAAATATTTCGAAGACATGTGAAGTACGCCAACCCATTGGAGCAGCGTGGCGGATTCTTCCTAGCTCCAAAACCCTCTCAGAAATGAGAGGAGGCCTGTGCTCAGTACTGGGACATTTATAGGCAGAAACTTTACTTTACTTTACTATAACCGCTTTTGAACCGCCCGTTCACGTACAGCCCTAGTTTTTTATTTCGACCATTCGCTTTGTTAACGGCTCCTTAGAACCGTTACAATTTGTTACTACTAAAAGTTACTAGAGCATTAACTAAGCTCTTGTCAGGTGTTTTAACAAATGTAGCTACTGTATTGTGACTCATACCCATAGGTTTCTTCTGCGTAATTAGTTGACCACACGGTACCTCGCTGATCTGAGCAATGAGCATTCGCAGTTCGACCATTACGGTAATGTTTGGTTTTCAGCATGCGGCTCTTTAAGGTAATGACATAAAGTTATAACCTAGAACCTTACCGAATAAACCATCTATCTAATGCAAAAAAAAAATTCAAATTGGATGAGTATTTCCTGAGATAAGCGCGTTCAAACATACAAACTAACTTTTATATAGTAGTAAGATCATATCCCGGATTTCTGAAGGTATATAATTTACTGTCCATATTTATTTTTTCGTCTTCTTCATCATACATACATTCAATCACGCCTTTTTATAACTTAAACATAGGCAAGACTTTAATTATAGGCGGAAGACAACCACTGCAAACACTTCTAGGCTTTTCATCAACAGATAGTTTCATAATCATCATCATTGCAGCCTATCACTAGTCCACTGATGAACATAGGCCTCCCCCATAAATTGCCACAAAAGTACTACAAACTTTTGTGGGGATTTTGCCATAGTTGCCACGATTGGCAAGCGGGTTGGCAACTGCAGTTTATTTCTTCAGATGTACCAGGGGGATGCTGCTGCCCGTCTCCTGATTTTCATTTTTCCTCTGTCGACTTTTACGACACCCACGGGATGAGATGGGGTAGTAGATTCTCTAAGGCCGCCACTACACGATGTTTAGTGTTTACTGTGCCATAATCCACACAAATTCACTCCTTCAACGCTACTTTTTTAAGACATACATACAGTCACGCCTCTTCCACATATAAGGGGTAGGCATAGGTCACACATGTCGCCCACTTTTCGTCCCCATGAGAAACGAGATGTGACGGGTGGTCGCCATTTTGGTACGAGTCAAAAAAATCTTACTCCCCACTGCGTTCCCACGAGCAGAAGAGCGACAGCATATTATGCCGTTACTCTGCACGAATAAAGGCTGTCCGTACAATAACTTAGTCGCCTCTTACGACACCTCAGTAGTAAAGAAGTAGGTGCTATTCTACTCTGCCAGACACCTACGCTACCACGTATGTAGGTCTCATAGACAACTGAAGCAAAAAAAAAAGAAAGCTACGTGACAACATTTCACACAAGACATTCAGTAATGCCTATATAATTGTATTGCAAACTTTTTATCAGTCTCACCCCTTCATACTTTGCAGACGCCTTCTGTCATTTTTAAGACATTTTTGGAGCCATGAAGCTTCCGTCCCGCTTTTCCAGTGAGTGTTCACAGTTTTAAAATGTCGCACGAAATATTTTAGATAAATGAGTTTTTTGCACAAAATTCTCTAATAGTCGGTAACTACGAAACAGCAAGAACATCTAAACAAGTTCAATAAACAATTAGAAAAGGCCGACACCATATAACTTGGGTTCAATCATAAATCAACTTCATATCATGTCCAAGTGTTCCTGTGTCAAGGGTTCCTATGCAGGAATCCGTCAGTACCTACGTACCACCCCAGGGCCAGTTATTCTACCGTGAAGCAGTAGTGTGCAAGCATTACTGTTTCAGTTTGAAGGACACTGTGAGCTAGCGTAATCACTGGGCATTTGAGACTTAAGAACTGATGTATCAGGGTGGCGGGCGCAGTGCTGTGTCACCCAGAATATTTCTGTGTGACACAGCATTTTTTGTGGGCGGACGTTGCACTTACCATCAGGTGAACGTTTTGCTCGTGTCGTCACTTTATACAATAAAAAAAACCTTATAACTTGGGTTCAATCATAAATCAACTTCATATCATGTTCAAGGACGTCTGCCTGCACGGCAGCGGCGGTAGAGCCCGTAGGAATTCTTTATCGTTTGATAAGACGGTCCAGAATTCATATATATTTCATGTCATTGCTAAATGTGTAGCGGTGTAATTTATAAATAATTAGAGCCATTATAACGTGGAAAAAAATTAAATTGCTATAATTATGAGGTATTTTTTAACCTACATTAGATTTTTATATACTACATTAGATTATTACGAGTATTACGTTTCAGCACGAAACAAGTAACTAGTGGAAAACCAAGCTTTTTACATGATTAACTAAGTGACTAATATACTAGACATTACTCGATTTATAGATGTCACTGTTTTCAATTCATATCAATAAACAAAAACCGCGCCTTTTTTCTAATTGATTAAAATAATGATTTTCTGTTCAGATTTGGCAATACGATTAGCGACGCGAGACGCAAAATATTTTTATTTTACTGCCATATTTATTTATTGGTTTTCTTTTATTAATAAATTATTGCAATTACCGTCAACTTCGATGTTTTACGTCCTGCCGGGTGTCCCGTGACAGACATATTTTTATAGAAGAGGGGGCAAACGAACAATCGGCTCACCTTATGGCCAATGCCTTACCCGCTTGAACATCTACAGTACCAGGACTAATTGCGAATGCGTTGCCGGTCTGTGAGAAAGGAGTATGCTCTTTTTTGAAGGTCCATAAGACTATCGGTGCCGTAAAAACCGCTGGCGGCAGCGGATTCCAAAAAGTGGATCGTTCGTGGCACCATGACACATCGTCATTCAAGTCTCACTTGCCCTGATATTACAAAGATGAACGCGTGACCTAGTGGCCAGAGGTAGCTGGCTTCAGCGACGCGGGTCTTGGGTTCGAATCACAGCCGGAGATAAATTTATATAAAAATACAAATTGTTAGTCTACGGGTGCCGTGTGGTGGCGGCTCGATAAAAGAATACTACCACTCCATCTCATCCAATGGATCTCGTAAAAGGCGAGTAAGGAATTAAACTGCACTGTGCACCCAACAGCGCATGATGGCGATGGGCTCACCACCTATCACACCAAGTGCATTATATTGTTTTGGTGAAACGTGGATTGTGGCAGTCATCTGTTTTTGCAGTGAGTGCCCAGTCTCTGACTACCCCTTATGGGATACAGTCGTGATCTTATGTATGTATGTATGTAGTCTACGGGTCTGGTTGTGTTGTAATTGTTTCCGTGCTTCTGATTCGTATCAGAAAAAAATTACGGAATTAGGCTAGGTTGTCGTCCACCTAGGCCTAATTCCGTAATTTTTTTATCACATGAGTGTTACTGGGAGTGAGTGCCTCTGTGTTCTTGCACTAATTTTGGCTCCGGCTGACATTCGAACCGCAGGACCTTAAGTAATCTGATCACTAGGCGACTAGGCGGCACTAGAACTACGGTATACACACCAATGTATTTTATATACGAGGTAAATACTCGTAATACAATTATGATATTGCAATAAATACTTGTATATGTATTTTAATGTAATTCTAGTTAAGATGTCAGTTTTTATAATAATATACTGCAAGACATACTTATCATGACATGCAATTGTTACATTGTAAAAAAACGCGGTGTTCCAAACAGGGTTGCCAAATTCAGAGTATGGTATTTATTTAATGGTTTCTAATATTTACGCGAATACTACACATTTAAATAAAACTACTTTAACGGATTTTATCGCGTTTAATTTAAACTATTTTTAACCCGACGTTTCAAACGCTTCACAGCACCCATGGTCATAGGAGGACTGAGGTGATAGATGTCCTAATGTCACAGTTAAGCCGCGGTACTTTACGCTTTTAATTGTATTTTTTTTATGTTTTAGTCCGATCTATTCAGAAACAGCTTAATGTGTCTTGAAGCCTTTCAGTGGTATGCTTGGTTTTTGATTTAATTTTATTAACTATAGGATCCCAAGCCGGTGACAGTACCCAACCATCTTTCCTTTTGGAAAAATTGTATTATTTAAATAGTATTTATTTATTTCAACGTTTATGCACCAGTGGTATTCTCACCTGATATAAAGAAGCAAAAGAAAGAGATATTTTAAATTTGGCCTGTCAACATAAATATCATAAGCTAAATCAACCTGGTAGCACGCTTCTCCAAGTATGTCGGCCAGCACAACGGTGGCGATCTCTCTGACTCCGAGGAAGATTTTGTTTCATCATCGTCATCATTTCAACTCAACACAAGTCCACCGCTGAACACTGACTCCTATAGAAGCTTAATGATTTCTTATATTTAATCGAACACTACTCATTTAAATGAAACTAATTTTACGGATTTTATCGCGTTTAATTTTTACTATTTATAAATAGTAAAAGTTAAAGTAAAAGCTATAAATAGTAAAAATTAAACGCGATAAAATCCGTAAAATTAGTTTCATTTAAATCCTATAGAAGCTATAAGAAGCCACAAGATAGAAGCTATATGGCCGGCCAATTGCCACTTCAGCTCACAAATCCTTCGATCTATGTCAGTTATCAGATATCAGTGAAAAGGTAACAAACAGACAGAGGGACAGAGAGAGTTACTTTCGCATTTACAACATTAACAGTACAGTAAATAGTCACGTTACAAAATTACTTGGTCGGTAAGATTCCACAACACATCATCGTCATTTCAGCCTATCACTAGTCCACCGCTGAACATAGGCATCTCCTATAGATTGCCACAAAATGCTGTCACGAGCAATCATCCATCGGCTGCTGCGCATTTTCTGGATTTCTGATGGGGTGGTAGAGTGTATTTCAGGCCTCCACTACACACTTACACGGCCTCACAGATAAAAGCTTGTAACAATGACTATGTTTCGGTTTGTAGGGCACTGGAAGATTGAGAGCACTGATTCCTATGCAGGAATTATTCTGCCGTGAAGCAGTAGTGTGCAAACATTACTGTGTTTCGGTCCGAAGGCTAGCGTAATCACTGGGCATATGAGACTTAAGAACTGATGTCTCAGGGTGACGGACGCATTGTCGTGTCACACAGAAATTTTCTGGGTGACACAGCATTTGTTATGGGCAGACGCTTGCACTTACCATCTAGTCAACGTTTTTCTCGTTTCGTCCCTTATCCAATAAAAAAAAATATGTTTAAAACTTATTTTGTATAGGTATGTGACAAGGTTTAGTTTTACGATTTAAGAGGCGATGACAAAATTACGCTGAAAAACCCAAAACTTATTCATCTTTTACACACACTAACGGCGTTGACATTGATAGAGTTCGCTTGAATCGGAAACAATCTAGCTCTGTTAGTGTTGTTTGCAAATTCGTTTCGCTGTAGAACCGAAACTGCCTATTGTGTGGATGTGAATTCAGTAATTCATAGATCGTATTGTTTATTCATCACTAGCGGAGCCCCGCGGTATCGCCCGATCGATGATATACATATATACTTTCCTATTTTGATCGGATTTTTAGGGGAAGCCGTGGTAGCTCAGGGGCCTGGTGCTCGCCTTTAATTTCATAGTAAGCGAGTAACCTGTGTTCGATCCCCGGTGCCGGCACCTATGAAATTGTTCTACAATTTTAAGTGCTGATTTACCACGTGCTTAGCGGTGAAGGAAAACATCGTGAGGAAACCTGCATGTCCGAGGAATAGAAATATTTCGCAGACATGTGAAGTCCGCCAACCCACATTGGAGTAGCGTGGCGAATTCTTCCTAGCTCCTAAACCCTCTCAGAAATGAGAGGAGGCCTGTGCTCAGTAGTGGGACATATATAGGCTGAAACTTTACTTTTTTTTTGTTTCAGGTTTTAATTTTTTTGCGTGGAACCCTATTATTATTTTTTTTCATTAAATTAGGTAGGTATGCAACGAATATACTTTTATAAGCATTAAGTAAAAAACTGTTATTTCGTTTTTACCAACAGACACTTTTTTATTTATTCGTTTTGATAATATTCTGCTCTAGAGCAACCTCCGAACTTAACCCATTCATCTTCATTATTTCAGCCTACACTAGTCCACTGCTGAACATAGGCCTCCCCCACAGATTGCCACAAGTTTATAGCTCTCATTTTGGAGGGACTTTGCCCTAGTTGCCACGCTTGGCAGGCGAGTTGGCAACCGCAGTTTATTTATTCAGATGTTCCAGGAGGATGCTGCAGCCCATATTCTGGTTTTAATTTTACCTCTTGTAGGGTGTTTTCGAGAGGCTGTTGATAAAGAATAAACAACCTTATTTCAATAGAGAAGGCCATCGGCTTGGGATCCTATAATTAATATAGTTAATAGAATCAAGCGTTTCTTTGCGGAAATCTATCATAATCAAAGAAAAGGAAGTTAATTTGTTAAGATCCGCATTCAATATATAAAATGGTGTAAATTATCTACTTTTTGAAAAGCACCGCCGACCTTCCACGTAACCGCTTCAAAATCCGTAAAATTAGTTATATTAAAGCGTAGAAGTCTTCCTCATACATACATACAGTCCAATAAGGGTTTTTTCCCATATAAAGGGTAGGTTAGTTAGGGACCACGCCCGTAGCCCACTTTTTGGCCCCTTCGGGAACAGTTCCGCTAAGAGATTGCTTCTAGCCTAGCTATGTTTTTCTAAGGTAGCTTCTGACCTGGACGTCTATTTTGTAACTCTGGTAGGTTAAGTGATCGATTTTATTTTGGCGGATGAAGCTCAAATGAAACCGATAACGAAACCAACCAGAGTTACACAGTAGACCCATCTGGTTGGGAGTCGATTCCTACCCAGGGCGTATATATGTATGTTCCATTTGTCTGTAAAATGCACCCACGCTACAGGTAAGCTTATTTGGGGGATAGCTTAGAATAAAAATTGCATGTCTAATAATATAAATAATACATCCACATTTGACATGTAAAGGGATGACCTCGCTGTACATAGAGGAGTACTGGTCCCTACACTTCTTAAACAGTTAGTAAATGGTGGGCCTGGCAGAAGAAGCCGAGGAGATCAGAAGTACTGCAGGAGTGAGTTTAATGATCAAAGTGAGGGACAGCGTGATACGGTCACGTTGTGGTGTGGTAGAAGATGTAGTGACGAAGATAGATAAAGGGAAGCTTAGATGATTTTGAAACGTGGAGAGGATGGATGAAAGGAGATTAAAGAAAAAGATTTAATGTTGTGATGATTATGATGTTCTCCTAGCCAATTCCGACCACGGCGTCAACTGCCGACTACTGTCGAGAGCCATCAACTGCGCAGGAGATATTATAGTGCCACAAGTATACGCGCAAACACAGAGGCACTCACTTGTCCCAACCTACCCGCGCCCGATGCAATGCTGATGCGATAAGATCGGAGGTAGGCTAGGATGCAGTGTTCAGAAACACGAGGACAATCACAACACAACCAGACCCGAAAACCAACAATTTATGTTTTAGCACAAATGTTGGCTAAAGTCACTCTGCTGTCACCCGCGGCTTAGAAGTCACTCTGGCCACTAGGCCACGCGGACGTCAAAAAAAAAAAACGTTTGAAAAACTTTCAATAATAACGCTTAGGAAATAGAAGAAGCGAAAGATGTGTATCAGGATCGAAGCAAGTGGAAAGATGTACCTACGCCAGTAAGAAAGAGGCGTGAGTGTATGTATGTGACATGTAACGACGAAACTTAATTTTTTTGACTTCTCCGAACAATTTGAGGAGGAAGAGACATAACTTTCCTCACTGTAATATCAGTGAGCTCATCACACAACAGTAGCGTGACATTCATACGTAAAGATGGCCCAATCGGGACCCCTTGAAGTCGGACTGGTACGCAACGTGTTTGCGATGGTTGCACGAAACTCATCTCGGTCAAGGACGGCGCACGGCGGTCTTACCCAGCATCTCGTGTTAATGCGATCGTGCCCGCGGCAGACGATCGGTTAACCCTCGCGTGATGCGTGTTTACGTCAAAAGGACCGTGAAGCGACAGTATGTCAATATTATTATTAGTTATTCGGAAATGACACTGCTTTTGAACCTTATTCCGTGACTGTTTCATTATTGCACACTGTGTTTCGGTCTGAAGGGCACTGGGAGCTAGTGTAACCACTGTGCCTATGAGACTTAAGAACGGTGTCAAGGTCACGGGAGCAGTTAATGTCGCACAGAAATATTCTGGGTGACACGGCATCTGTTGTGGTCAGACGTTGCACTTACCATTAGGTGAATGTTTTGCTCGTCTCGTCATTTTACCCTATAAAGAATACACAAATGTATTGATTTTAAAGTGACAGGTGAAGGAAATGACTAAACTAGTAAATCGTTCACAGTGAGTACAACGTCTGTCCGAAACAAATGCTGTGTCATCCAGAATATTTATGTGTGTCACCACGCATTCTTAAGTCTTAAATGCCTTGTAATTACACTAAGGGCAGATTTCACCTTTGAAACTAAACGCGATCAGTTCAAGAAAAACGAAGTTTAAGCGTTTAACTGAGTTCAATGCTACAGTTTGCATTTCATCAACATCAAATGAACGCAGTCAATGCTAAACGCGGTTCAAATTCTGAACGCCCAATTTTCAACGTTCAGCTCTTTAAACGCGTTTAGAGAGCTGTCATTGTCAATTGCACAACTATGTGAACACAGAAATAATTTTTAATTCGTATTATTTATTGTTTGCATACCTATGTAATCTATGCATAAAAACAGGCTGTTTGATGTCGCAAAATACGAAATAAATCGTCTTTATGTTTTAGATTGTGACGATATTTCATGTAAACTTCGTTTTTCTAAACGCGATTAAAAAAGGAGTCGGTGAAATCGGTTAGACAAAAACCGAGATCAAATGGTACATATAAACTCAGTTAAGTGCGTGGTTGTGCAGTAACGTGGTTTTATTAAACTTGGTTTCCAAAGCAATCGGTGAAATCGGGTCTAAATCTCAGTGCTATTTAAACTGAAACATAGTAATGTTTGCACACTGCAGCTTCACGGCAGAATAACTGGCCCTGTGGTGGTACCTACCTAGACTGCATAGGAATCCTACTACATCTCGTTCTTAATTCTTAATTTCAGTGGCCTTCATACAACACTTAGTGTATGCATTACTACAGGCTTATAACTGGCATTTTCTTGGTAAGTTACTTAGACGGATTCCTTCATACGAATCCTACCACCAGTAAATCTGTTTTGTAGTAATATTTTAAAGTATTAATTAATGCAACTATATGTCGGAGTTAGATGTCGTAACTATTTTAAGAGCTGCATGGTCGGCACAATGATTTTCTCGAATACTTTTATTTCCTCGCGATGGATTCCTTCATGGCAGGTTTTGCCGTCATTAACCTATAAACAATACATTAAGGTACTTCAGTCTGTCACAAGAATAGAGGATATCCCGTAACCACCACGCCTGCCCGTGAGCAGGAGCGGTGGTAGCTCAAGAACCGCTTCAAATTTCATAATACGAGATCAGCTCGATCACCAAAAGATGCACCACGTGCTCAGCGGTGAAGGAAAACATCGTGAGGAAACCTGCATTTCTGAGTTATGTTAATTTTTCGAGGACAGATGCAGTCCGCCAACCCGCATTGGGGCAGCGCGGCGGACTCTTCCTGGCTCCAAAACACTGTCAGAAATGAGGGGAAGCTTGTGGCCAGCAGTGGGACATTTATAAGCTGTTACTTTACAGCCTGTTAACAATCTCCTATGAGACTTAAGTCTATCTCAGGAAGAGAAGATTTGCAGTAACCACCACACGCCTTTGTATCATCGAGACGACGATATATATTTGACTACCTCGTGGCCTATTGGTCAGAGCATATGACTTCTACCGCGAAGATCCCGGGTCCGAATCCTATTTGACTACAGTCAAACGTTGTTTAAACACAATAACCGTCCGTTAGTGCTGTACACAAATGGACGTCCGACGAGACGATGGGATGGTCATTCGCGCCGTCTGTCGAAATCTGTGATGTGTTCCAGCCGTTTCGATTAGTCGACTCTTAAGACTTATTTATCAATATGCTCGTCTGTATGTTCAGTGCATCTTTGTCGCAGCTTATAATACTCCGCGAGCATCCAACGGTTAAGCCGATTTATTGATAACAGTCGAGCGTCAAGTTTTTGCCAGTGCGTGATACATACGAACGCACGTTGTTTCCAACAATTTATATTCGCGTAGGTCGATTACTTAAATTCTCCATTATAAACACATTTATTATCTTTAAAAAAAATGGTATTGGGAAGTGCTGTCGGATGACATCGCAAGTTATGCGAGGTCGGTTGACGCAAAAATTGCATAACCCATCGGTCAACTTGTACTGCTGTGAATGGAAATATGCTAATTTATGGCGCGTTAAATGATTCGGTTGTGGGTTTTTGGGGCATCACTTTTTTTTAGATTTCTTTTATTCTTTATGTAAATGACAAATCTTTTTTTAAATAATAAGCTAGTGAACTTAACTACGATCCCTCCTGCAAATGACTCTAGTCTTGGATTGTAAGCGCATAAGCTTAGCTAGACCTTATTTTGAAGATATCCACATTGTAAAAGTAAAGTAAAGTTTCACCTTATAAATGTCCCACTGCTGAGCAGGCCTCCTTTCATTTTCTGAGAGGGTTTTGGAGCTAGGAAGAATCCGTCACGCTGCTCCAATGCAGGTTCGCGGACTGCACATGTCTTCGAAATATTTTTGTATTTCTCAGACATGCAGGTTTCCTCACGATGTTTTCCTTCACCGCCGAGCACGTGGTAAATCAGCACTTAAAATTGCATTTAACAATTTTAGTGGTGCCGGCATCGGGAAACGAACCTAGGTCACTCGCGTACTATGAAATTTAAAAAGAGCGCCTAGCCCCTTTGTAATCAGACGGAAAGACTGATGTAGAATTGGTATGCGCTGGAAACGTCGGGTTATAAATAGCTAAAATTAAACGCGATAAGATTCTTTGCTGTACGGTTTATGAATGACAAAGCTTTGTTCTTATTTTTGAGTATATTTGTTATAATTTTACTGATGGTAGGATATCCATACAGGAATGCGTCTACGTAGGTACCACCCTAGGCCTGTTATTCTGCCTTGAAGCAGTGTGCAAACATTACTGTTTTTCGGTCTTAAGCACACTGAGAGATTGCGTAAACACTCGACATTTGAGACTTATGAACTGACGTCTCAGGGGGACGGGCGTGGGCGTGAGTTTTGTGCTACACAGAAACATTCTGGGTGACACTGCATTGCCATGTCAGAGACGTTGCGCTTAACATGAGGGGAACGTTCAGCTCGTCACGTTCCTTTTTTCCAATAAAAATAAATAAATGAACAGCAGAAGTATGGAAGCCCGCCGTGCGTCTAGTTACCTTAATGATCAGATCGGTGATGGAGAGCAGCGGTTAGTTGCAAGAGAAAGAGCATCTAGCCTCCTGCGGATGGTACAACTAGATTGGTGGTAGGGTTGCTAAGTGTAGACGTATGACGTGTAAGTAATGATGCCTTCCCGGCCGATGTAAAATCACGGCGTCAAGTACCGAATATTGTCAGAAGTTGTCGACTGCGAAGGAGATATTATAGTGCCGAAAGTGTACGCGTGAGCACAGGTGCACTTACTCAACCTACCCGTACCCAATGTAACGCTCATGCGATTAGAGCCGAGGTACGCTAGGATGTAGTGTCAGAGACACAGGGACAAACACGAGAACAACAAATTGTGTTTTGTTAGAAATCTGTGTTTCGCCTGGGATTTGAACCCAGGATCCGCAACGTAGAAAGGAGTCAGGTACACTAACCGCTAGGCCAGTGTAGTGTTACAGGCCATGTGAGACATAAGAGTCGACGTCTCATGGTGACGTCGCCATTGCTGTTGTGGCACTTACCATCTGCTTTGCTTGTCTTGTCACGTTTTTAATATTTGTCTTGTCACGCTTTCAATAATTGTCTCGTCACGTTATTTAATATTTAAAGCGCTCAACTATTCGAAGCAAATATTAATTTAAAATATGGACCTGACCCGGAAATAAACTAGATGTTTTCTTATGACATGACGACAATAGCAAAACACCACATGTCGCACTTTAGAAACTACACTAGTCCACTGCTGCCTCCCCCAGTTTGAAGCTCGCGTTTTGGGGGGAATTTTACCATAGTTGCCACGCTCGGCAGGCGGGTTGGCAACGGCAGATTATTTATTCTGATGTTCCAGGAAGATGCTGCTGCCCATCTTCTGGTTTTAATTTTAACTTTGTCGGCTTTTGCGACACCCACGGGATGAGATGGGGTGGATGATTATTCAATGTAGATCATTTACATAATACATATTGAACGTATTGTTAGCTACACTTGTTCGCAAAGAAATGCCTCTGCCCTGGAAAGAGCCAGTCAGAAACCCAGCGGGTTCTTTTTACAGTCATTTAATTATTACAGCAGTATTATATAGATGTAGAAATAGCTTGGCAGTTTCTTACTTAGAGAGACTTACCAACGTCACCTGATGGAAAGTAATATCTGCCCACAACAATTCTGTGTAGCACCCACTGCGCCCGTCATCCCGAGACATCAGTTCTTAAGTCTCAGACACCCAGTGATTACACTAGCTCAGTGCCCTTCAGACCGAAACACAGTTATGTACTATGCAGTAAGGCACACTGCTTCACGGCGGATTAACTGGCCCTGGGGTGGTTCCTACCAAGACGGATTCCTGCATAGGAATCCCATCACTAGTAAGTGTCGGCTCCGGCAGGTAACGTCACACACAGTGTTGCCAGGTGTCCCGATTTGCGATTTTTCACTAACCTCTAAATTTATCAAGTTTCAGTTCTATTGGTTTTGTTTCTTGTACTAACCTATGGTAATATACCATTTAAAAAAAAAACCGACCATCGATAAAAAAAATGATGATTCACACGAACCTGTTTTTTCTAGCCATTGTAGCGGTCCCGATAATTTTCACCTTCCGTCCCGAAATTCGACACACTGGACTTGGTAACACCGGTCGCACCCCAAAGGCAAATACGTCGATAATCAATCCAAGTGACATTACAAGTTTTCAATGGCATTATTGCTCGTCAATTAACTATCTGGGAACCGAACGAAGAATTACATCAATTAGGTTCCCTATTACCTTGTCACGTGCAGCGAGTGCGTGTCTATGTGACTTGTTGGATTTTAATAATCACTTAATTATTAGCAGTTGGACTGAAATGACTGTGAACATGTGTAACAGCGATTTAATAATTTGTTTGCGATAACAGAGGCTGTTCCGTAACTCTAGTTACCGGGTTTTTTTTTACATACATAAGATCGCTACTGTATCCCATAAGGGGTAGTTCAGAGACTGGGCACTCACTGCAAAAAACAGATGACCGCCGCAATCCACGTTTCACCAAAACAATATAATAAATAATGCACTTGATGTGATAGGTGGTGAGCCCATCGCCATCATGCGCTGTCGGGTGCACAGTGCAGTTTAATTCCTTACTCGCCTTTTACGAGATCCATTGGATGAGATGGAGTTGTAGTATTCTTTTATCGAGCCGCCACCACGATGGTAAGTGCAACGTCTGCCCATAACAAATGCCGTGCCACCCACGACATTTCTGTTTGACGCCACACTGCGCCTGTCACCCATAGACGTCAGTTCTTAAGTCACACATGTCCAGTGATTACGCCTCAGTGCCCTTCAAATCGCACAGTAATGTTAGCACACTACTGCTTCACGGCAGAATAACTGGCCCTGGGGTGGTACCTACCTGTACGGATTCCTGCATAGAAATCCTACCACCAATCAAATTATTGCAGTTGACGCCTGCCAACAACAAATGCTGAGTCACCCGGAACATTTTTATATATGTGGCTCCACACTGCGCCCGTCCTCTGAGATATTCTTAAATCTCATTTTATGCTCATTAATTACACTTGCTATGTTTGCAGACGTCTGCTTCACTGCAGTATAACTGACCCAGCCGTGGTACCTGCTTAGACAGATTGCTAGTTGTACTGTAAAAATGATATTTTTTTTTATTGTGTTACATTAAAATAATGTTATTATGTAACATAAATGTCTTCGTTTAACTATTAAGTATTTAATTATGCAGTATTAAGAGTCATTAAAATCTAAAATTAATATAATTATATGTACCTACAATGCTATATTCTCGCGGCACAGTGCCAGACGGCCGGCATTTCCGCGCTATCTATACAAATAAATACAATCGAAGTGTCTGTTTGTAATAACAAAAACAGATTTTTACTCAATACCTATGAAAGTATATACTGTACTTATAAGAAAACAATCTTTAAATTATTGGTGTCTGTCTATTTGTTACGACTAATCTCCGAAATGGCTGACATTACAGCGGGTAACTTATGCTACTAATTTTAGAAAAATAATTAGTATTCCGCGCAAAAACATTAAAACCCCAAAATCCGATTCACATGTGAAGTCCGCCAACTCGCATTGGAGCAGCGCGACGGACTATTCCCGGCTCCAAAACCATCTCAGAAATAATAAGGAGACCTGTGCCTCGCGGTGGAACATTTAAATGCTGTTACTTTACTTTACTTTTTTACTTTACATTTTTTGCGATACCTAAATAATAGGTTTTAGACATTGAGTTATTATATATATTGTCACGCCTTTTTCCATTATAGGTTATGCAGAGGCTACACATGTACCCCACTTTACGCCCCGCGGGAAACGTGAAGTGACGGGTGGCGGACCAAGAATATTATCGACTACGACAAGTATACTGAACGACTATTTATTTTAATAAACTAACTCAATGTTTATTAAAAAACAGTCGCGTCAGGGGTGGGATGAAGTGGACGCAGAAAAGTGTGGGAAAACAGTGGTCGTATTGCTGATTACATTTATATAACTAGCTGTGCGCCACGGTTTCACTCGCGTTTCTAGCCAATCACATGACTGCGCCTTACGGCATGGTACTCTCGCTGACCTGACTGTTAAAATACATACATACAATCACGCCTTTTTCCCGTATAAGGGGTAGGGGCCACTCACGTAGCCCACTCTTCGCCCTCGCAGGAAACGATATGTGACATACGTGGTAGCGAAACACGTCGCCGTGAGTATTAACAGTTCGACCTTTCTCAGTAATTCTCGGTTCTCAATGTAAGGCCCTATAAGGCCATAGCATAAAGTTTTATTTACTTAAAACTTTTCTCAATAGATGGACTATCTTATAAAAGTAAAGAAACAACCTATAAATGTCCCACTGCTGAGCACAGGCCTCCTCTCATTTCCGAGAGGGTTTTGGAGCTAGGAAGAATCCGCCACCCTGCTCTAATGGCGGATTTCACACGTCTTCGAAATATATTTTATTTCTCAGACATGCAGGTTTCCCCACGATGTTTTCCTTCACCGCCGAGCACGTAAATCAGCACTTAAAATTGCAATTAACAATTTTAGTGGTGCCAGGTCACTCGCGTACTATGAAATTTAAAGCTAGCGCCTATCCCCTGAGCTACCACGGCTCTTGGACTATCTTATACAAAAATAATTTTTCAAATTGTATTGACGATGAATCTCCTTTGTTACAGATAAACCCGTTCAAACACCTCACGAATGCAACCCCAAAGACAAAGCGATACAAGCACAGATCATTAAAACCGGGATGGGTCATAAGCAGTATCTCGCGGTGGGCCAATCGGCCCGTAACAGGCTGTTCGGGCTAACGCCCCGGATATCCGGCGACAAACGGGCGGTCCCGCTGAACATGCTGATATCACAACAGGGCAAGATAAACCATGGTAAGTATTTCATTTGTAAAATATGTATGTGACGTAACATTTCTTTTGTATGCAAAGTTAGCTAAGTAATTTTCTGTCTTGTAGTATTACCAACTAGCTGAAGCCCGCGATTACCTTTACGTGGATTTAGGTTTCTTAAAAATACCGTCTTTTATTTGCTGGAATTAAAAGAATTCTATGTTTTTTTTTTATTGTGTAAAGTGATGAAACGAGCAAAACGTTCACCTGATGGTAAGTGCAACATCTACCTATAACAAATGCTGTGTCACCCAGAACATTTCTGTGTCACACCGCATTGTGCCCATCACCCTGAGACATCAGTTCTTAAGTCTCATATGCCCAGCGATTAAGCTAGCTCACAGTGCCCTTCAAACCGAAACACAGTAATGTTTGCACACTACTGCTTCACGGCAGAATAACTGGCTCTGGGGTGGTACCTACCTAGACGGATTCCTGCATAGCCTATATACCTACCACCAGTTAGTCAGGATGCAAGCTATCCCTGCGCCGGTTTTCATCATCATCGTCATCATTTCAGCCCATAACTAGAACATTGACCTCCCCCATAGATTGCCACAAAAGTTTGTGGCTCTCGCTTTGAGAAAATTTTGCCATAGTTGCCACGCTTGGCAGGCAAGTTGCCCACTGCAGTTTATTTATTCAGATGTTCCAGGAAGATGCTGCTGCCCATCTCCATATTTCCCTCTGTCGACTTTTACGACACCGACGGGATGAAACGGGGTGGTAGGTCCTCTAAAGCCGCCACCACACATGAAAAATTAATATATTTAAAAATTAATTATTGTTAAATGGTTGAGCCGTGAAAAGGTGACAACGAGACAGATTATCAGAGACAGGATGAGAAATTAAAATTGTTGCCTGCCAAGCGTGGCAACCATGGCAAAATCCACCCAAAATGACAGCCACCATTTTTTGTGGGAATCTATGGGGAAGGCCTGTGTTCAGCAGTGGACTAGTGATAGGCTGAAGTACTGATGATGATGATGACTGCTAGGCGTGGTGGTTCCACGTTATCTGGGCGGCTAAGAAGGGCATCGTAAGGAAATGTGCTAGTCTTAAAAATAAATAAGGTATTTCCAGAACATGGGAAGAGCACAAAGATCAAAAATTATAGGGGGCCTGTATCGAGCAGTGAAACATTTATGGTACTACTGCTTTCTACATTCTTTATTTTGTTAATATTCGAACCCGAGACTCAATTCACCTCGTGAACGCTTAATTACTTGCGCCTGCTGAACCATTAAGCATTTACTAGGGATTAATACATTGCACAAAAGTATGTGCTTACAAATTCAGTCACCATTACGCATTAACTGGGGATTTATGTATTGCACCAAGGTGTTTGTAAACTTGCTTCGAACCCAACTACCTGTTGCATTTCCGGGAAAGCGTTTCCACGTAAATTGGGCGATGTTTTCACAATAGTTACCTAGCGCAATAGAAACACGCAGCCGACACACTAACCCACTGGACGTGCGTTTGAAATGTTATGTACGCGCTATGCAATTTTTATGCATTACCAAATGATTGCACGATATGTTATTTTCGTAATAATTAAATGCACTGCAAGTCAAAAGCGCGAGCGGGGTCAGAGCGACGAAGAGGATGATGTCCTCTGTCACGTAATTACACTAGCACCACCGGTACCACCGTAGGGTCAGTTACTCTGCTGTGAAGCAGTAGTGTGCTACCACTACTGTTTCGGTTTAAACGGCACTGAGAGCTAAGTGATCACTGGGCATATGAGACTTAAGAACTAATTAAGAAATTACGGGCGCAGTGTCTTCACACAGAAATGTTTTGGATGACACAGCATTTGTTATGGACAAACGCTGCACGAAAAGATCGGAGGTATGTTAGGATGCAGTGTCGGACACGGGGAAAATCATAACACAACCAGACCCGATAATCGACTATTTGGTTTTTGCACAAAACTGGCTGCGGCTGGAATTCGAACACATGACCCTATTATCTTTGATGGAATATATTAAATACCTGCGACCGCGTGGCCTTCGTTCGTTCGAATCCCAGCCGGAGTCAACATTTGTGCTCTAACACAAATTGTTGGTTTTCGGGTCTGGTTGTGTTGTGATTGTCCCCGTGTTTCTGACACTGCATCCTTGCCCTACCTCCGATCTTATCGCATTAGCGTTACATCGGGCGCTGGTAGGTTGGGACGAGTGAGTGCCTCTGTGTTTGCGCGTACACTCGTGGCACTATAATATCTCCTGCGCAATCGATAGCTATCGTACAATATTCGAAAGTTGTCGCCGTGGTCGAAATCGGCCAGGAGACTATCATATTAAATATCATAAGAATTATTAAGCGCAAAAATACTCCATGACATTCGCAGATCCTTGCCTTCCTATTCTCGTCTCCCTCATGGAATGTATGGAATGTATATCTTATGGAAGATCTTATGGAGGATAGGTTTGCATCTGTTGAATGAAAGGCAGATTCTTTTAGTTTCAAACAGTAGAGTTGAGTATGTCATGCTCGCTTAAATGATTCTGCTTGCGGCGTCGTCGTATGGCGGGTCGTCCACTTCCCTTGAATATGGTCGAGAGGGGGCGATGGCTCCCGCATGCGTCATACTTGTGAACATGGTGCTGTTGGTGGAGGCTGGTCTGCTCGAGTTTGCGATGCATTTATTCATTTGTTATTAAATCTTGTATAACATTTTCTCATGGAGCAGTGCTTTGGTTTTCTATGAGACTGTTCTTTGTAAACATACTTATAATGTATGTATGACAAAGATAATAAAAAAAACAAAATAGAGGACACCTACGGGGTTTCTTTCGCCTGTTTCTTCTCCGTCAGAGGAACCTCATTACGTAACGATGGTAGATTGTAAAAAATGACGTTCGACAAACGAAATTTATATTTCATACTTTCAATAATAAATATATTTTCATTTCATTTCATTTCATTTCCTCATTTATGGGATTATAATGGAGGAAAAACCGTGGTGGCTCGCCATAGATTTCATAGAACGCGAATGTTCTCAGTTCGATTCCCGCTGCCGGCACCTCTGAAATTGTTCTACAGTGTTAAATGCTGATTTAAAACGAACTCAGCGGTGAAGGAAAACATCTTGAGGAAACCTGCATGTGTGAGGAATAATAATATTTCGAGGACATGTGAAGTCCGCCAACCCACATTGGAGCAGCATGGCGACAACCTGGCACCAAAACTCTCTCGGATATGAGATGGCAGTCACATCCATAACCTCATTATATCCTCTACCAAAATCCGTCTATGTAAGACGGATTTTGGTA